>JAESUZ010001475.1:86080-1400214 GCA_017311185.1 Proteles cristata cristata
CACAAACTGCTGCTTTGTGCTGCTCGTGGAGGCTGGACTTCAGGGCGGCGGGGCGCCTGCCGCCATTGTAGCTCCCGGGCTGCCGGGGCCTCTGAAAGAGCCGCGCACACACCGGGCGTCCGCGCTCCTGGCTGGCTGGGACTCGAGAGGGAAGGCAAAGAGCTAAAAACTGGGAAATTTGCCTGTGAGTTTGTGTTTCGGGTGAGGAGCATAGAGGGACCTGGTTTTCCTCACTCCAGCGGGCTTGGCGCACCCGGCAGGCAAGCCCCCGCCCATGCTCGCAGCCCAACGCAGGGAAGGAAGCAGCGATTCTGACTCCGCCCCCAGAGCTCGACAGGGGGCCTGGAATTGCCCGAGGGGGTTGCCTGGGAAGCTGTGTCTAAGGCAATTTCAGCGGGGCGCGCAGACTGGGATTTGGGGATTGGAACTGGCCTGGGTTGAAGAGTGCAACCAACTTCGGCTGCGTCCCCGGAACGCGGAGTTGACACGCCCAAAAAAGCGAGGTGCAGCGCTATTTGAGAAGGGACTGGGAGCAATCCGTCACTCTCTTCCACAACCGCCAAGGCAGAGCTCCCGCCTGAGTGCATTGGATCACCGCCATGCCTGTCCCTGCCTGAGGTACCCTCCCTTTTTTTTTTCTTTCTTCTTTCTCTTTTATCTCTTTTCCCAGAACACTGACCTGACTAACTCTGGTCGCCAGCTTGCTTAAACAATCACGAGTCCATTCTGTAAATGTAAATTCTACACCGACCGACATTTTCATCTCTTTCTCTCAGGAGTACTTAGACTATATGGTTTCTCTGGATAATTCCAGCATCCTTCTCTCACCTATCCAACCATATTCTACTCTTTACCTCTTTGAAAAAAACTTCTTATCCCTTCTGCCTGTTCATTCTATTTCCAATTTTGCCTGATCCCGCCCTGTCTTCTCTCTCTTTCTCTATGCTCTTCAACCAGCACTGCATACACACGGCTATTTAACTGTAGCTGGGAAATCCAGGTATATGCTTTAAAATGTCCATTGTCCATCGTTTTTCTTCTTTTTTTCCTTTTCTTTTCCCTTTTTTGACCCTTTTATGTATTTTATACTCCCTAGTATTCGCCCCCCCTCCTACATCTTTTCTCTTAACTTTTTTGTTTTCCCTCTCGCTTTGCATGTTAGTTGAATCAGCCTGTGCGTTTGTGTGCTCCTGCTCCCTGTGTGTTTGTCTGTCTGTTTTCTTTTCCAGGGCTACCTCAAGAAACAAGCCAGAGCACACAAGGTGGAGAGTCCCAGATATCACTACGAATAGGAAAATAAAATAACCAAGGTCCCAACAAGAGAGACCAAGAGATACCACTCAGAAAACACATTCTGAAAGGATAGGCCCTAGAAAGTCAAAAGGGTTCTTGGATATAGTTGCGCTCATAGATACAGAGAGCATAACAGGTCTTTAAAACCAACAAGAGCCGGAAAGCTAACTAAAATGACTAAATGAAAGAGCTCTCCTCCAAAGAAACTCCAAAAATATGACAGCTAATGAACTGCTCAAAACAGACATCAGCAGCATAACTGAACAAGATTTTAGAATAATAATGGTAAAATTAATAGCTGGACTTGAAAAAAACATAGGGGACAACAAAGAAACTATGGCTACAGACAGAATGGAAATAAAAATAGGCATGAAGAATTTAAAAATGCGATAAATGAGATACATAATAAATTAGAGGCCTCCAATGCACGGATTGAAGAGGCAGAAGGAGAATAAGTGATCTAGAAGACACCATTATAGAAAAAGAGGAAGCTGACAAAAAAAGAGACAAACTGATCCAGGATCAGGAAGGAAGAATTCAAGAGCTCAGCAATATGGTCAAACGCAACAATATCCATATCATAGGAATCCCAGAAGAGGAAGAGAGAGGAAAAGGTGCTGAAGGAGTACTGGAACAAATTATAGCAGAGAACTTCCCCGACCTGGGGAAGGAAGTAAATGTGGAAATGGTAAGGAGAACAAAAACTTCAGATAACTCTGACTGATCTTCAAACAGAATATAAAAACATGAAATATATGGTGCAGATAATTTTTGTTGCTTAGGTGAAAAGAGCCCTTTCAATACAGTGGAAATCTATGAGTGGTGACAAACCTATCTACTGAAATGTGGCAGGCCAGAAAGGAATGGCAGGAGATCTTCAATGTGGATGAACAGTAAAAACATGCCAAGAATCCTCTATCCAGCAAGCCTGTCATTCAAAATAGAAGGAGAGATAAAAACCTTTCCAAATAAATGAAATTGAAAGAATTTGTCACCACGAAGCCAGCCCTACAAGAAATCCTGAGGGGGATGCTCTGAAGGAAATGTTGCAAGGAACAAAGATTCCAGAGACACCACCACAAACATGAACCCTACAAAAGATACAAAGACTCTGAACCCACATATTTCAATAATAACACTGAATGTAAATGGGCTGAATGCTCCAATCAAAAGACATACGGTAGCAGAATGGATTAAAAGCAAAATCCATCTATATGCTATCTACAAGAAACTCATTTTAGATGGGAAAATACCTTCAGATTAAAAGTAAGGGGATGGAGAAATATATATCATGCTACAGGAAATTAAAAGAAAGCCGGAGTACCTATATTTATATCAGACAAACTGGACTTTAAATTAAAGACAATCACAAGAGATGAAGAAGGGCACTGCACAATAATTACAGGGTCCATCCATCAGGAAGAACTAACAATCATAAATGTCTACGCACCAAATATGGGAGCACCTAAATATCTAAAACAATTAATCACAAACAAAAACAAGCTTATAGATAAGAATGCGCTAATAGCAGGGGACTTTAATACTCCAATTACAGCAATGGATAGGTCAACCAGACAGAAAATCACTAAAGAAATAATGGACTTGAAAGACACATTGAACCAGATGGATCTGATGGACATATTTAGAACTTTACATCCTGAGGCCAGGGAATTTACTTTCTTCTCAGGTGCGCATGGCACATTGTCCAAGATAGATCACATACTGGGACATAAAGCAGCCCTCAATAAATATAAAAGAATTGAGATCATACCATGCACACTCTCAGATCATAATGCTTTGAAACTTGAAATCAATTACAGGAAGAAGTCTGGAAAACCTCCAAAAACATGGAGGTTAAAGAACACCCTTCTAAAGAATGAATGGGCCAATCAGGCAATTATAGATGAAATTAAAAAATATATGGAAACAAATGAAAATGAAAACACAACAATTCAAAATCTATGGGATGCGGCAAAGGCAGTCTTAAGAGGAAAGTACATTGCACTCCAGGACTATTTCCAGAAACTAGAAAAAGCACAAGTGCAAAATCTAACAGCTCACCTAAAGGAACTAGAGGCAGAGCAACAAGAACACCCTAAACCCAGTAGAAGAAGAGAAATGGTAAAAATTAGAGCAGAAATAAACAACATCGAGACCAAAGAAACAATTGAACAGATCCATGAAACCAAGAGTTGGTTTTTTGAAAAGGTAAACAAAATTGATAAACCTCTAGCCAGACTTATCCAAAAGAAAAGAGAGAGCACCCAAATAGACAAAATTATGAATGAAAATGGACTTATTACAACCAACTCCTCAGAAATACAAGCAATTATCAGGGAATACTATGAAAAATTATATGCCAACAAATTGGACAACTTAGAAGAAATGGACAAATTCCTAAACACACACTCACTACCAAAATTCACACAGGAAGAAATAGAAAACCTGAACAGACCCATAACGAGTGAAGAAATCGAATCAGTTATCAAAAATCTCCCAACAAATAAGAGCCCCGGACCTGATGGCTTCCCTGGAGAATTCTACCAGACATTTAAAACAGAATTAACCCCAATTCTTCTCAAGCTATTCCAAAAAATAGAAATCGAAGGAAAACTCCCGGACTCATTTTATGAAGCCAGCATCACTCTGATTCCCAAGCCAGACAGAGATCCAGCAAAAAAAGAGAACTACAACCCAATATCCTTGATGAATATGGATGCAAAAATCCTCAACAAGATCCTTGCAAATCGAATCCAGCAGCACATAAAAAGAATCATCCACGAAGATCAAGTGGGATTCATTCCTGGGTTACAGGGCTGGTTCAATATTCGCAAATCAGTCAGTGTGATACATCATATCAATAAAAGAAAAGATAAAAACCATATGAACCTGTCAATAGATGCAGAGAAAGCATTTGACAAAATACAGCATCACTTCTTAATAAAGACTCTAGAGAAAGTCGGGATAAAAGGAACCTACTTAAACATCATCAAAGCCATCTATGAGAAGCCTTCAGCTAACATCATCCTCAACAGGGAAAAACTGAGAGCTTTCCCCCTGAGATCAGGAACACGACAGAGATGTCCACTCTCACCACTGCTGTTTAACATAGTGCTGGAAGTCCTAGCATCAGCCATCAGACAACACAAGGAAATCAAAGGCATCAGAACTGGCAAAGAGGAAGTCAAACGTTCCCTCTTCGCAGATGACATGATACTCTACATCGAAAACCCAACAGACTCCACCAGAAGCCTACTGGAACTGATCCAAGAATTCAGCCAAGTTGCAGGGTACAAAATCAACGTCCAGAAATCGGTTGCATTTTTATACACCAACAATGAAGCAACAGAAAGAGAAATCAAGAAACTGATCCCATTCACAATTGCACAAAAAACCATAAAATACCTCGGAATAAACCTAACCAAGGATACAAGAGATCTGTATGAGGAAAACTATAGAAAACTTATGAAGGACATTGAAGAAGACACAAAGAAATGGGAAAACATTCCATGCTCATGGATAGGAAGAATAAATATAGTTAAGATGTCATTACTACCTAAGGCACTTTACACATTCAATGCAATTCCAATCAAAATTGCACGAGCATACTTCTCAAAACTAGAACAAACTATCCAAAAATTTGTATGGAACCACAAAAGACCCTGAATAGCCAAAGTAATCCTGAAAAATAAAACCGAAACGGGAGGGATCACCATCCCAGACTTTAGCCTCTACTACAAAGCTGTCATCATCAAGACACTATGGTATTGGCACAAAAAGAGACACATAGACCAGTGGAACAGAACTGAGAACTCAGAAGTGGACCCAAAAGTATACAGCCAACTAATCTTTGACAAAGCAGGAAAGAATATCCAATGGAAAAAGACAGCCTTTTTAACAGATGGTGTTGGGAGAACTGGACAACATGCAGAAGAATGAAACTAGATCATTTTCTCACACCATGCACAAAAATAAACTCAAAATGGATAAAGGACCTGAACGTGAGACAGGAAACTATCAACACCCTAAAGGAGAAAGCAGAAAACAACCTCCTTGACCTCCACCGCAGCAACTTCTTACTTGACACATCCCCAAAAGCAAGGGAATCTAGAGCAAAAATAAACTGTTGGGACCTCCTCAAGATTAAAAGCTTCTGCACAGCAAAGGAAACAACCCAGAAAACTAATAGGCAACCAACGGAACGGGAAAAGATAGTTGCAAATGACATATCAGATAAAGGGCTAGTAACCAAAATCCATAAGGAACTCACCAAATTCCACACCCGAAAAACAAACAACCCAGTGAAGAAATGGGCAGAAGATATGAACAGACACTTCTCCAAAGAGGACATCCAGATGGCCAACAGACACATGAAACGATGCTCAGCGTCCCTCCTCATCAGGGAAGTACAAATCAAAACCACAGTGAGATACCACCTCACGCCAGTCAGAGTGGCTAAAATGAGCAAATCAGAGAACTCTAGATGCTGGCGAGGATGTGGAGAAACGGGCACCCTCCTACACTGTTGGTGGGAATGTAAATTGGTACAGCCCCTCTGGAAAACAGTGTGGAGGTTCCTAAGGAAACTAACAATAGAACTCCCCTATGACCCAGCAATAGCACTGCTAGGAATTTACCTAAGGGATACAGAAATGTTGATGCATAGGAGCACATGTACCCCAATGTTCATAGCAGCACTCTCCACAATAGCTAAAACCTGGAAAGAGCCTAAGTGTCCATCAACAGATGAATGGATCCAGAAGATGTGGTTTATCTATACCATGGAATACTACATGGCAATGAGAAAGAACGAAATCTGGCCATGTGTAGCAACATGGATGGACCTTGAGGGTGTTATACTGAGCGAAATAAGTCAGGCAGAGAAGGACAAATACCGTATGTTTGCACGTATAGGAGGATTAGGAGGAACTTGACGGAGTAACAAGGGGGAGAAGAAGGGAGGGAAATGGGGGAAAGGGAGAGAGGCAAACCATGAGAGACTCTTGAATGCTGACAAAATTGAGGACTGATGGATGTGGGGGGAGGGGGGATGGGCATGGAGGAGGACTCTTGTGGGGATGAGCACTGAGTGTTATGTGGAAACTAATTTGACAATAAACTCTTAGGGAAAAAAATAAAGAACATACAATGGGTCCTTAAATCCTGCTATATAAGCAGCTGCCTACTCTCTATATGTGCCTAGTCAGCCCCGGAGGTGATAGTACTATCATATGAAACAGAAAACTATTGTGGAAGGGACAAAACAAAAGTATTGTGTGTCACAGTTTCCCCAAATTTCCTGCCTTCTAATTTCATCCTTGCACACTTAACCTTTCCCTTTCTCATTATCTTAAATATTAAAAATTATATCTTTTATACACTTGATTCCAATTGTTTGTTTGTTTGCAAGGAGAAATGGAGTGATGATAAGAATAGCACTGGAGTAGTGAAGCATCCTCAGTTGAAACAGTTTATATTTAGGGCTGAAGGGGAACAAAAGGGATAAACCAGAGCTGTGAGACGGGAAACTGCAAGTTCATGTGAACTATGTGAGAGTGATCTTCAGGAAATTTTGTGAGAAAATGATGAAATCCTTAGAAACATTTGTACATTATGTGTGAGACTGCAAAAATGGGTAGGAAAGAAGGCTTTGAGAAGATCCGCTGTATGTTAAAATGGTAGTTTCTAGAGACTGTAATAAAGATTCCAATTGCTTTCAATCATCTTTTGGTTGTCAGACATGTTGCTTATTGAAATGCAGTTTCACATGCAACTAGCAGCTATGTTAATATGATTTCCCAGTAATCTTCTGATTTGATTAGGAATGTTTCAGCTACAAGTAACAGAAAAAGTGATGTACCGTAGCTCATACATATAGGGCTTAATTTCTTCTCACCTAACATAAAGTCTAGAAGTATCTTCTTCCACCATTTTCTTCCATCAGAGAAGGATGTGGAAAATGTGCTCTGTATCCAAATGAATGCAGAGAATTTCATGTCACTGTACAAGTCTCAATATGAACAGGTGGTTCGTAGGGTATTTTACTATACCACTATTGTGAGATGCTTCCAGAAAACTTTTCATTACTTAAAAAAACTAAACCAAAAACCTGTATTCATTACCAGTTTCTACCCATTACCCTTTCTCCCAGGCCCTAGTAATTATGAATCTACTGTCTGTCTCTGGATTTGCCTATTCTACACACTTCATACAAGGAATCTATAATATGTAGCATTTCGTGACCTGCTTATTTCATTGTGTATGTTTTGAAAGTTCATTCCCATTATAGCATGAATCAGTACCTCGTTACCTTTTATGGCTGAGTAATCAGTCTTAATGTCTATATGTTCTCCATCCTAAACTTATCTGCATGAACACGCATGTACATTTGGTTGAGGCACAATGCTGCTCTTCTTCTTCACCTCTCCTTTTATAACTGCCTTTCTTGTGTGTGCTGTAAAAGCTCTAAGACTGACTCTCACTCACCTTGAATTACGGGTTCCTCTAGAAACTCGAGAGGTAGTGAGGTACCTCTCTCCAGGTGAACAGTCCTAAAAGACAGCCTACAGTTTGCCACAAATAATTCACCTATTATTCATCAAAGGAGATATATTCCAATACAGATTTTTCTTTCTATGTTTAACATTTTTTCATCAATGTTTAATATAGTCAAGATTTTATATTTTTATTTTATTAATAATTGAAATATGAACTCAAGGGAGAAGAAAAATGAACACATAAATCTAAATGGTCATAGAAAATTAATTAAAATTTTCAATTAGTACATAGTTTTACTGTAGGGAAGAATGACAGGGTGATTACTAAAAGACCTTCAAACATAAAAAAAAAATACTACATTAGTATAAAATTCTATTGAAGAAGCAAAGTGAAAATGTAAACTCATGAGAAAAGGGAGAAGTGTAACATTTATAATAGTAGAGAAGAGAATTTGTCTATGTTAAGTGCTTTATAGTTAGTCATAAATTGCTATCGTAGGGGCGCCTGGGTGGCTTAGTCGGTTAAGGGTCCGACTTTCGCTTAGGTCATGATCTCGTGGTTCGTGGGTTCGAGCCCCGCGTCGGGCTCTGTGCTGACTGCCAGCTCAGAGCCTGGAGCCTGTTTCAGTCTGTGACTCCCTCTCTCTCTGACCCTCCCCTGCTCACGCTCTCTCTCTCTCTCTTAGAAATAAATAAAAAAAATATTAAAAATAAATAAATAAATAAATTGCTATTGTATTAGGTCTCCACTGGAAATATTTTAATAAATGATATGTGCCAATTGGTTTTATTTTACATGTCAATATCTACAACATGCCATAAGTCACATTCTTTTCTATTGCTTAGAGTTTAAGATAAAGATGGATTTTTAAAATCTAAATATAAATGACAATGGGTACAAAATATTATAGTATTAAAATATAAATGTATCATTAATCAAAATAATAAATAGTTTCAATTTTACAGTTAAAAGAGAAACTAGGATAGTAAAATAAAAACGTTTTGGATATAGACAAATGAATTCTAAAGTTTATAAGGAAAGGCAAAAGACTCAGAATAACTTAATACTCAAGAAGAAGCATAAAGTTGCAAGACTGACACTATCTGACTTCTAGGCTTAGTATAAAGCTTAGTAAGCAAGACAGTGTGGTATCGGCAAAGAAAAGGCAAATAGATCATTGGAGCATAATGGAGAGCCCAAAAAATATGCCCATAAGCATAGTCAACAGATCATTGATAAAAGAGTGAAGGCAATACAATGGAGAAAAAAAAACATCTTTTAACAAATGGTGCTGAAACAGCTAAACATTCACATGCAAGGAAAAAAATTAGAAACAGAGTTCATACTCTTCACAAAAAATAACTCAAAATAGATCATGGATTTAATGTAAAATGCAAAACTAGAAAACTCTTAGAAGAAAATATAGAAGAAAACCTAGATGACCTTGGATATAGGGATGAGTTTTTAGATACAACACCAAAGCATGATCCACAAAAGAATTAATTGCTAAATTAGATTTCATAAAATTAAAAACTTCCACTCTGTGAAAGACAGTGTCAAGAGAATGAGAAGGCAAGCCATAAACTTAGATGAAAAATTTGCAAAAAACTAAAACAAAAATATAAAGAACTCTTAAAACTCAACAATAAGAAAACAAATCACCAGAAAAAAAAAATGGAGAAAAAAATCTGGACACCTTACCAGAGAAGATATGCAGGTGGAAAATAAGTATACAAACAGATACTCCCCATCATACATCATCAGGAAAATACAAATTAAAAGAACAATTAGATACCACTACATACTTATTAGAATGGCCAAAATCCACACAACACAAAATGCTGATGAGGATGTGGAGCAACGGTAACTCTTATTCATTACTATGGGAATGCAAAATGGATCTGCCACTTTGGAAACCACTTTGGTGGCTTCTTACAAAACAAAACATGTTCTCACCATACAGTCTATCAATCATACTCTTTGGTATTTGGTCAAAGGAGCTGAATACATATGTCCCTATAAAAACCTGCATATAGGGGCGCCTGAGTGGCTTAGTCGGTTAAGCGTCCGACTTTCGTTTAGGTCCTGATCTCGCGGTTCGTGGGTTCGAGCCCCGCGTCCGGCTCTGTGCTGACTGCCAGCTCAGAGCCTGGAACCTGTTTCAGTCTGTGACTCCCTCTCTCTCTGACCCTCCCCTGCTCATGCTGTCTCTCTCTCTCTCTCCTATAAATAAATAAAACATTAAAAAAAAAGTTTATTAAAAAAAAACTGCATACAGATATTGATAGCAGCTTTATCTCTAATTGCCAAAACTTGCAAGCAACAAAATGTCCTTTAGTAGCTGAATGGATAAATAAACTGTGGAACATCCAGGAAGTGTAATATTTTCTGTGACTAAAAAGAAATGAGCTCTTAAGCCATGAAATGAGAAATGAAAATGCACATTACTAGGCTAAAGTAACCCAATATGAAAATGCTACATACTGTATGTATGTTTCCAACTATATGACATTTCAGAAAAGGCAAAACTATGGAGGTAAGATTATTGGTTGCCAGTGGCTGGGGCTGGTGGTGAGATAAGTTATAAAGCACAGAGGATTCTTTAGGGCAGTGAAATCATCCTTAGGGGTACATGTTATTATATGTTTTCTAAACTCACAGAATGCACAATACAAAGAGTGAACCATAAAAAAACAATTGACTTTGGGTGATAACGATGTGTTGGGGTAGGTTCATTGATCATAACAGAGGCGTCACTATGGTGCAGAATGTCAACAGTGGGAGAGTTTATATGTGCATGGGTACAAGGGGCATAGGGGAACCTGTTGTACTTTTCTACCAACTTTTCTGTAAGCCAAAAATCTCTAAAAACTAAAATCTACTAAACAAAAAGAACTAAGAAAGAAAAATTCAACACTGCTATTTATCTTAGATAGAAGGAAAAGATGGAAGCAAAAAAAAAAAAAAAAGGAAAAAGAAAAATATTTACGAGGCAAATAAACTAGAGCTGCATGCTTCAACACTGATAGATCTCCAAAAGCAGGTTACAAAAGAATAGTAGCATATGATTCTATTGTATTAAGGGGCAAAATTGGTAAAACTAAAAACAATAAATAAACAAGGATTTGTAAATGCATACATATGTAGTATAACCATAACAAAAGCTGTTATGGAAACGTTAACACAATAATCAGGAAGATAGTCACCCCTGGAGAATGGGAGAGGGAAATAAGTAGGAAGAAATAAGTGGGTTTCGGAGGTATAAATAATATACCATTTCTTAAGCTAGACGTCAACATGCTTAGGTAGTAATTTATTCATACTCTTTAAATTTTACATGCACAATATGAAACTGTAGGAAATAGGTGATAGAATTCACTGAGCTTGATAAACAGCCCTAAGGTAGGCTTCACACACGGTTTGCTGGAGAGAGTCTCCCTCTACCTCTCTGTTCTTTTTAGGACTCCATCCTCCTCCATGTATCAGTATCATCTGGAGGTTTGCTTTCTTCGTTGTCACAAAAATGGCTGTAACTGTTCTGGTTCATTGAAAGGGAGGGCTTCTCCTTTCCAGACTATCAAACAAAAGTTCTTGGCTTCGCACATGTCAAACTTATGCAGGTTATATAGCCTGCCTGAGCCAGTCCCTGTGGTGAGGACAGCTGAAGCTAGGCTAAGCATTCTCTACCCAAGATGCGGATGGAAAGCATGAAAGCAAGCAACGAGGGTCAGCAACTCTGCGCACTTTGCGGGAGAAATGTTTTAGCACTGATCGTTCCATGTCTGAGGAATCCTCTCAGACCCAGGCAAACCACGATGGCTGCTCACTATCCAACTCCTAGCACACATGTAAAAATCAGCTGCCCCTAAAATCCATGCTCAAGTCTTCCTACCATAGGGTAGATTTAAATAAATGAATATGTCTATTTCTACTTTCTGAAAATAGACCTCTTTCTCCCATAGGAACTGCTAAATCTTTCTGAATTATATAACTCCAGAATCTATACAGAATTTCTTAAAATTTGTATCGCTTTCTTATAAATGACCAATTAATATTTCTCATGTTTTCTATATTTCACAGAGTTTTCTGGGCCGTCAATGGTATTCCTGAACCTTCTTTAGAATACGAGCTCTTCAATAGTCATTGCCTAAGACATGAGAGGCTATAGAGGGTGATGCCTATATATTTTGTGGCTTCAGAAATATTTTCTTAGCTATTTGCAAAGCTGCACTGAGGTGGGACCTAGAAAAATCTGTCTTCTCAGAAAGAGCCTTTATTTCCTGAAATAAAGAAGGTACTTAGTCACCACTTTATGTAGAGCAATTAGTTTATGACTTCTTTTGTTATTGATGTATAGGAAATAATATCCTGGTTAATTTCATAATCCCTCTCAATTTATACTTCTTACTGTTTTTAAATGTTCTACCAGTTCCCCTGATGAACTTCTAAAACAGCAAGTTTTACAATAAGTTTTATTTTCCTCTTATTTTCTATTTGGTTTTCACTATATCTAAATGTATAAAACTGAGACTACGAGGTTCTGTCTAGTTATTGTCAAAACAACAAAACCATCAATGGAAATGTTAAGCTTTTGGTTGTTATTATGTAAAACAGACAGGAATGATTTGCTCTGTTTTACATCACTTACTTGGTTACTTTCAAGGATGGTTAATAGAATTTCCAGGAATCTCTCCTATTATAAAGGAGATTTTAGGGCCCTGCCCAGACTTAAATCCAATAACTTGAGTAGTAGGGACCTTGCTATCTGCTTTGAAGAAGGATCCAGAGACTAACCTCTCATAAAAATTAGCTCTGATGTATTCACAAATGCAGATACCAAGCAAGGCTTCCAGGGATTCACCTTCCAAAGTCTTTAGATAACCATGAAAATGCAGTTCTGAGAGCCTGAGACCAGACAAGCGAAATTCCACTGTAGCTGAAGCTTGAATTAAATATGTTCAGTAAACAAAGATACTGGGCAACATAAGGGGGTTGGCTTCCCATGGGGTTTCAATAAAAAATGTCATGGAAAGCCCCAATAGCATAGAACAGAAATTGCAGTTTGGAGCGCTTCTGGAATATAATCACAAGGCTATTATCAGTGAGTGTAAATACAATGAGTAGCAAGGCAGCTTCTTTTTCATTACAATTTTGTCAGAGCCGATCAACCATGTCTCCTCCAAGCCCAAAGCTGTTGGAAGTAAATCCCATTACAGCACCGGGTTTGTTTTCCCCTAGTGTATACTCACCAAGGACATTTTCTGGTCAAGAATTCATTCAGTAGCTTTTCTGTATTCACACAGGAAATGGCTGTGACCTTTCCAGACCATAAGGTTATGCATCTTGACAGGCGGCATGGAGCCAATCCCTCCAACCACGCGGCACAGACTACCACACAGTGTTCTCCCGAGGCATGCTGCTACTCATGTTGTTTAATCACATTCAGCAGGTCTGGGGCTGCACGTCATTCAGAATATTAGAAAGGCAGAAAAGCTGTGCTGCTGAGTCTATGGAAATCCTCAGTGAGAAGCAACATTCATAGCTGGCTGGTTATTTAATGGATGTGCATTCACTTCCAGAAACGCCATCCCCTTCTGTCTGTTACCTTCCATGGCACCCATTATAGCCCAAACATTAATTCTGATTTGTCAGAAATTGCAGAACTTGTTAAAAAAAAAAATAGATGTGTTCTTTGCTCCCTATTATATACAGACTTTAGAAAGTCTGACTTCAGAAGCATACACTTAGTTGGAGTATTAGCGCTAACACATGTTTCCTACAGGGCTCTTTCTCTTTCAGTGCTATCTCTATTTTGACCTATGTCAGAGACAAAGCATATTTCTTCGCCCCATTACACCCCAGCACACACACACACATACACACAGCACTTACCTGCAACTACATCAAAGTCTGGTAGTTTAGCTACACTATTGAAGATTCAAGACTGATAGTGAGTGTTCATACCACACATTGTATAAATTCCCACTGTTTCTGATTTCCTCTTGCTGTCTCTGCCTTTTCTCTTGCTGCCCACCTCCTTATTTTTCCTCAACAATGTGAATTCTTAGTTTCTCATTATTTCATAGCAATTCAGCTACATGTGCATGCCATCAAATTTCAGACTCTACCCTGAGTTACTTATCAAAGTACTTCTATGAAAGAAATACAGTTTTCTTCCCCAGGAGAAATCCAGTGAGTCAAAAGTGTCTCCACCTTCAACTTTTGAAACAACCTTGAAAAACACAAGAGAATAATTAAGTATTAAATTGTGTGGTGCAAGGAAAGGTTTATGTAGATGTCAAGAGACTACAGATATTAGTGATGGCTCCAGTATTTAAGGACATGCTGAGGCGTGCTTCCAATGTGTTCCCAGAGCATTTTATGATGCAGGGAATCACTGCTTGTGTATTTGTTGGTTAACTTGGCTCTGTCCTCATTAAACTCTAATTTCATTGAGGACAGACACTATGAAACACCTGTATCATCATTTTATATCCCCAACATTGAGAAGAGTGTTTGGGGTAAAACAGGGAGTCAATTTGTTTAAACTGATGGTTTGACTGAGTCTGGAAAGATGCATCAGTTTAGATGGTTTCATATAAAAAGATGATACTTCCAAGTAGGAAAAAAAAAAAGTAAGTCAATTACCAGAGCATTTAAAGAGTAAAGAAACAGACTTTGTTAAGACAGAGTAAAGGAGTTTACAAATATTGGGAATTAGGCATGTATACATTAGAAAGTGGTTAGATAAAAGGGAACTTGAATGCCTGTTGGAGGAGATTAGATTCATTGCTGGAAAAAAACAGAACAATTCAGATACAAGTGCTGTAAAGAATATAGAAAAAGGGGAACCCTCTTGCACTGCTGGTGTGAATGCACACTGGTACAGCCATCTGGAAACGAGTATGATGGTTCCCCAAAAAATTAAAAATAGAACTACCCTGGGATCCAGGAATTATATCATTGGGTATTTACCCCCAAAATACAAAAACACTAATTCAAAGGGATACATGCACCCCTAAGTTTACTTATTATTTACAGTGGCCAAATTATGGAAGAAGCCTAAGTGTCCATCAACAGACGAATGGATAAGGAAGATGTGATACACACACACACACACAGACACACACACACACAATATGGAATATTATTCATAAAAAGTATGAAATTTTGCCAACTGCAACATTGATGGAGCTATAGAATATAATGGTAAGTGAAATAACTCAGTCAGAGAAAGACAAACATCATATGATTTCACTCATATGTGGGATTTAATAAACAATGAACAAAGGGAAAGAAACAGAAAGAGAGAAACAAACCAAGAAACAGACTCTTAACTATAGAGAACAAACTGATGGTTACCAGAGGGGAGGGGAGGGGAGGGATGGGGGAAACAGGGTATGGGAATAAAAGAGTACACTTATCATGATGAAAACAAAATAAAAAAAATTTTTTAAATGTTTTTTTATTTATTTCTAGGAGAGAAAGAGAGACAGCGTGAGCAGGGGAGGGTCAGAGAGAGAGGGAGTCACAGACTGAAACAGGCTCCAGGCTCTGAGCTGGCAGTCAGCACAGGGCCCGACGCGGGGCTCGAACCCACGAACAGCGAGATGATGACCTAAGCGAAAGTCGGACACTTAACCGACTAAGCCACCCAGGCGCCCCTAAAATAAAATTTTTAAAAAGTAGAATAATTGGGTTTTTTTGATATATCAATGAAATAATTAAAGTGATAATTTAGAACTTAGTGTCCAAGAACCTTAAATAGTATACCTAGTTTAAAGGTCACTTATGACCCTTGTTTATTCAGAGTGTCATAAAATATTTGGGTTTCTCATTATTATAGCAGAGTTTCTGTCTCATTTATTTTTCCTGTTCCATTTCTTTCTCTTTCAGTGTTTCTCATAACATTTCCAGCCTACTAAACAGACATTGTATATGTGGCTTTGGCCTATTCTAGCAGGTAGAAAACATCTGAAAAGCTCACTTAGAAAGAGGCACTAGGGTCTTAAAATATATACTCTCCTGGAGTGATGTGAAAAATAACTAGACCCAGAGACTAAAGTTTAACATTCAGAAATTACTACAGAAACAATTTCAATAATCAGAGTAGGGTTAGAATGCTATGGGGTGGAGAAACAGGTCAATTCAAATTTCAGAGTACAGCTCAAACCACACATAATAAATAGCAAATTAACAGTTTATTAATAAGGTTGATACACTTGAAAGCAAAGGGAAATGAAGCCTTCAGTGTTTATATGGCATAAATCTCCAATAGCTATCATCCTTCCTGTTATGATCACCCTGTAAAGACAGGACAGATTCCCCATTCAAAATCTGGACAGATGTTATCAATGATGTCACACACACATCAAGAGAGTATGAAAACAAACATAATCAGGCTTTCTGGGGAGACCAGGACATATCTCCTGAAATGGTCTGCGAAAGGCTTGAGAGAGCAGGGAAAGGTGGCTGGCTTTGGATTTTTGCGACTGGAAACGGGTGGGGCTGAGATGAGGGTTTCTGCTGGTAGGGCCTTGCACAGTGGGTTTGAACCTCCCACTGGCACCAAAGGAGGAAGCACATAGGTTTTCTTATGAGCTTGCCCAGATTCAGGGAATGGGACAGAAAGGGAAAAGAGAGGGATGATGTTTAAAAGCTATCAAAAGTTAAACACCAAAAAATGAAGTTGGACTCTTTCTTTCACTTTCATACTTAAGTTTGTTCGATTTGCTTCAGTGTGGATCCAAGAATCACAACAGATTTTTTTTAAAGAGAAAGAAAAACATATTTGCCTCTTTCCAAGTAACTTTACATGATACAATATCAGCACATTGTGTTATAATAGTATATTGGCCCTAAGTCCTAGTTATTATAATCTATTCTCCAACACTACTTCACTCTGAACAAGAGCAACCTCATTCCCACAGTCAGAGGTTAGTTTAGAAATAGCATATGATGACGGACGCAAAAATCCTCAACAAGATACTTGCAAACTGAATCCAACAGCACATAAAAAGAATTATACACCATGATCAAGTGGAATTCATTCCTGGGTTACAGGGCTGGTTCAATATTCACAAATCAATCAATGTGATATATCACATTAACAAAAGAAAAGATAAAAACCATATGATCCTGTCAATAGATGTAGAAAAAGCATTCCACAAGATACAGCATCCCTTCTTAATAAAGAGCCTAGAGAGAGTCGGGATAGAAGGAACTTACCTAAACATAAAAGCCATCTATGAGAAGCCCTTGGCTAACATCATTCTCAATGGGGAAAAACTGGGAGCTTTCCCCCTGAGATTAGGAACACGACAGGGATGCCCACTCTCACCACTGTTGTTTAACATAGTGCTGGAAGTCCTAGCATCAGCCATCAGACAACAAAAGGAAATCAAAGACATCAGAACTGGCAAAGAGGAAGTCAAACGTTCCCTCTTCGCAGATGACATGATACTCTACATCGAAAACCCGACAGACTCCACCAGAAGCCTACTAGAACTGATCCAAGAATTCAGCCAAGTTGCAGGATACAAAATCAACGTACAGAAATGGATTGCATTTTTATATACCAATAATGAAGCAACAGAAAGAGAAATCAAGAAACTGATCCCATTCACAATTGCACAAAAAACCATAAAACACCTAGGAATAAACCTAACCAAAGATATAGGAGATGTGAATGGTGAAAACTATAGAAAACTTATGAAGGAAATTGACGAAGACACAAAGAAATGGAAAAACAGTCCATGCTCATGGGTCGGAAGAATAAATATTGTTAAAAATGTCATTACTACCCAAAGCAATCTACACATTCAATGCAATCCCAATCAAAATTGCACCAGCATTCTTCTCAAAACTAGAACAAACTATCCTAAAATTTGTATGGAACCACAAAAGACCCCAAAAAGCCAAAGTAATATTAAAGAAAACCAAAATGGGAGGCATCACCATCCAGGACTTTAGCCTCTATTACAAAGCTGTAATCAAGACTGTATGGTATCGGCACAAAAACAGACACACAGACCAATGGAACAGAACTGAGAACTCAGAAGTGGACCCACAAATGTATGGCCAACTAATCTTTAACAAAGTGGGGAGGAGCATCCAATGGAAAAAAAGACAGCCTCTTTAACAGATGGTGCTGGGAGAACTAGACAGCAACATGCAGAAGAATGAAACTGGACCACTTTCTCACACCATACACAAAAATAAACTCAAAATGGATAAAGGACCTGAATGTGAGACAGAAAACTATCAAAGCCCTAGAGGAGAAAGCAGGGAACAACCTCCTTGACCTCAACTGCAGCAATTTCTTACTTGACACATTCCCAAAGGCAAGGGAATCAAGAGCAAAAATGAACTGCTGAGGCCTCATCAAGATAAAAGCTTCTGCACGGTAAAGAAAACAATCAATAAAACTAATAGGCAACTGACAGAATGGAAAAGATAGTTGCAAATGACATATCAGATAAAGGGCTAGTAACCAAAATCTAAAAGGAACTCATCAAACTCCACATCCGAAAAACAAACAATCCAGTGAGGAAATGGGCAGAAGACGTGAACAGACACTTCTCCAAAGAGGACATCCAGATGGCCAACAGACACATGAAATGATGCTCAGCATCCCTCCTCATCAGGGAAATACAAATCAAAACCACACTGAGATGCCACCTCACACCAGTCAGAGTGGCTAAAATGAACAAATCAGGAGACTCTAGATGCTGGCGAGGATGTGTAGAAATGGACACCCTCCTACACTGCTGGTGAGAATGTAAGCGGGTGCAACCCCTCTGGAAAACAGTATGGAGGTTCCTCAAAAAATTAACAATGGAACTCCCCTATGACCCAGCACTAGCACTGCTAGGAATTTACCCATGGGATACAGGAGTGCTGATGCACAGGGGCACATGTACCCCAATGTTCATAGCAGCACTCTCAACAATAGCCAAATCATGGAAAGAACCTAAGTGTCCATCAACTGACAAATGGATCAAGAAGATGTGGTTTATCTATACAATGGAATATTACATGGCAATGAGAAAGAATGAAATCTGGTCATGTGTAGCAACGTGGATGGAACTAGAGGGTGTTATGCTGAGCAAAATAAGTCAGGCTGAGAAGGACAGATACCATATGTTTGCACATATAGGTGGATTAGGAGGAAGTTAACAGAGTACAAAATGGGAGAAGAAGGGGAAGAAGAGTTGGGGAGAGGGAGGGAAGCAAACCATGAGAGACTCTTGAATGCTGAGAACAAACTGAGGGCTGAGGGGGGTGGGGGAGATGGGAAGGGGGGTGATGGGAATGGAGGAAGGCACTTGTTGGGATGAGCACTGGGTGTTATATGGAAACCAACTTGACAATAAACTATAAAAAGAAAAAAAATAGCATATGATGGGGCACCTAGGTGGCATAGTTGGTTGAGGCTCCATCTCAATTTCACCTCAGGTCATGATCTCATGGTTGTGAGAGTGAGCCCCAAGTCAGGCTCCATGCTGGGGATGGAGACTGCTTAAGATTCTCTCTCTCATTGGGCACCAGGGTGGCTCTGTGGGTTAAGCATTGGACTTTAGCTCAGGTCATGATCTCCTGGTTCATGAGGTGGATTCCCGTGTCCGGCTCTGTGCTAACATCTCCCTCACCCTCTGTCCCACCCCACCCCCTCTCAAAAACAGAAACAAAACAAAGTTTTAAAAAAAGGGGGGAAAAACCCAGAATATGATCATAGCTTGGTCAATGAGACTCAAGATAGCTTACTAGGAATTCTGGGTAGGGTTTTCTCACTCCAGAAAACAAAAAGAAGAGACCGTTCTTTTTCTGGTAGTTGCTGAGCCTGAAAGTGCTGCGTGAAACTGCTGAAGCTAAAAAATCCTGTTGATATACCTTTTATACAGAAACTCTTTGGCCAAAAATGACTCAGATACAAACTAGTTCTTATGTATTCAATCATACTGCTAAATGAACAAGATAATACTGGGCAGTGTACAAAATTGTGTTTTAGTCATGGTGTGAGAACATTTGGGTTCAGCTCCTGTTCTAAGATTTACTGACAAAGTGACCTGGAATGAAAAATTTAGTCATTTTGGGCACCAGTTTCTTCCTCGGTGAGTAGTCAGTATTAATAATCATCAAATATGCTTTGTAGTGTTATTGTGGTAGCCAAATGAATTAATGTTTTTTACTTAATTAATTAAAATATATTTAATAAGGTTCATCTATAGCCAAATATTATGATAGGAGCTGAGAGAAGACTGGTGAATAAAATAGATAAAATTCCTGCCTTTGCATTGCTTATAATCTATTTAAGCAAATTCTTCCACATATTGTAAATCCCTGAATACATATGTATATATCGTTCATGTATACTGTATTGATTTTATTTACCATGTACTTATTCATGTCTGACATGTGGGAAACATTATTTTCAGGGAGTTTGGATTTTAAAATACAGGAAATACAATTCCTTCCGAGATTTACTCTGTTATATGTATATTACATATAACTTAAGGATCTTTGTGTTTCTGCATTAAGAGAGACCATTACACATAATATATTTACAAAATATTTCCCAGGATATAGTAATTCTTTTTGGCTCCAAATTGCTACTAAAATCAAATTATGCCAACAGTAGACATGCCAACAGTAGTCTCCTTAACACAACAACAACAACAACAACAAACATGTACTTAGGAAATTTATGTCTCATTATTCAATGACATCACAGTGTTAGTAAGTAGACCTGCCATTACTATTCCCTCTGAACAGTCTTTATTTAAAGATCTGGTGTTATGGCACATGCTTATATCTGTTTCTGTAGAAAAATAATCTGACTCACAACTATTACTTCTACTTTGACATTTTTCAGGAAACATACATGGTTTCTCTGGGAAGGGTAGGAAACAATGCAAAGTGATGGAGAATTTAACACATATGCAAACGGAGTAGCTGGCTATGATGAAGACAGACATGGACACTAACCTTCACCCAATAACTGCTTTGACTGAGCTAGCATTTTTCGGCACTGTACAAGGTCTTCACGTGTGTGATGCTTATGAATCACTCCAATTTGGAATGAGTAGGTGACAGCTGTTCTCTTCATTTTACATGCAGGAAAACCTCATAGAGAAGCACCACGAGGCACCATTTCCAGCGACAAGTAAAAGTCAATAGAGATGTGTTAAAAAAAAACTCATCTTTTTATGGAGAGATATACTTAGATTTCTAAGTCACCTCTACAATAACAGCTTTAAAAGGAATGCATTTTCTAATATGCATGTATTTCATATTTAAAGGAAAGAAATGACTGGATCTCTGAAAGCTTACCAAGATAACACAATTAGTGATATCATTTCCTTGGCAGAGAATGGCAAGAACTTAATGCCATTACCAGCACATAGCAGAACCGGTTAACAATGAGACAGCCACAAACACACTTCTATACAAGTAGAAAGATGCCCTTTTTTTTTCTCTTATGTTATATGCCACCAACATCATTAGAGAATGTATATGCTTGATGCTTATCCTATAGCATTTAAGACAAAAACATTCAAATTTATAAAGATCTTTATCAGGAGTGCCTGGGTACCTCAGGCAGTTGAGTGTTCAACTCTTGATTTTAGCTCAGGTCATGATCGAGCTCTGTGTCTGGCTATGCACTGAGCATTGACCTACTTAAGATTCTCTCTCTCTCTCTCTCTCTCTCTCTCTCTCTCCCTCCCTACCTCCCTCTCTTTCTCTCTCTCTCCCTCTCTCTCTCTCCCTCCCTCGGCCCATCTCCCCCACTTGCATACCCTTGCACACCACTCTCTCTCTCTTAAAAAAAGATGATAAAGATATTTATTAAAACAAAGCCTTGTTTTTGGGTTGTATTCTTGAATAATTGTTCTAGATATTTTTATTAGATTATGAGAATTCTCTAGACCAATTAAAGAAAAAGTATACTCAAGCTGCCTCAAATTAGTATATTTATGGATCTTAAAATTGTCATAGATATCAATCTTGTGGTGAAATTTCAGCACTTAGTATCAAAACTTGGCCTAATCTCTAACATCAGTAAGCTTCTGTGCTGAAGCACATACGTTGGTATCCTAAGGCTTTCTTCCCTCATTGACTCTGATAGATTCTAGAATCCTACTAACATATAGCATGGTCATTTGCCTTCAAAAAACCTTGCTAATGGTTACAGTTCTCTTAAAATAAAATATTTTATTTATAAATAGAAACTATCAACTATTTTCCCTCAATTTTTCTGAACTAATGTATCTACTATCTCATATTGACTCACACTGCTGCCATTGTTGCAGAACTTTCCAACCAAATGGAATCTGCAATCCCAGACTAAGCAATGCCAACTGCTAGCTACACATCCATCTTTCTTGCTCTTTCTTTCTCTTTCTTTCTTTCTTTCTTTCTTTCTTTCTTTCTTTCTTTCTTTCTTTCTTTCCTTCCTTCCTTCCTTCCTTCCTTCCTTCCTTCTTTTCTTTTTTCTTTCTTTCTTTCTTTCTTTCTTTCTTTCTTTCTTTCTTTCTTTCTTTCTTTCTCTTCTCTCTTTCTCTTCTCTCCTTCCTTCCTTCCTTCCTTCCTTCCTTCCTTCCTTCCTTCCTTCCTTCCTTCTCTTCCTTCATTCCTTCCTTTTTTACCAGCTACACATATTTTCTACACTTCATTTCATACAAAATTTATTGTGACACTTGCTTAAAATTCTGACATGTAATGAGTTTCTTTGTTGTTGTTTCAGTTTGGTTTGGCTTTTGGTTTTTTAATTTGAGAAAGACAGAGAGAGACAGAGAGACAGAGAGAGACAGAGAGAGAGAGAGAGAGCAAGCAAGCCAGGACAGAACAGAAGGAGTGAGAGAGAGAATCTCAAGCAGGCCCCCTGCTCAGTACACAGTCTGATTTAGGACTTAATCTCATGACCCTGGGATCATGACCTGAGCCAAAATTGAGTCAGACACTCAACAGCTGAGCCACACAGGCACCCCCATATATAGTTTTAATGTAGAAACTAAAGCTTGGATGTTCGTTTATATTGGTTAATATATTGGTTCATTTATATTGGTCAAAACGCAATGCTATTTGAAAGGCATTTCAAAAACCTTCTAGCTTATATTGAGGTATGAAGGATTTCAAAATTTTCTATCCTGTACTAAAATGCAATTTAGGAATGACAATGAATTCTACCTCCTAGCCTCTACCACCTGAACTACCACCAAAATTTATAGTAGAAATTTCCCTATAATGTCATCTTTATTCTATGACATTCAACATCATATGGGATGATACCCATTACACTGATTCATTCATGTGATACTATAAATTTCCATTTAATCTAGCAGAGAAATTAGACCTCCAGAAAAATGACAAAGAATATTTTTAAATATTTTTATTATTTAAGTTAAATTTGGTATAAAATATTTTATTTATTGAAAATAAGGAAACAAATGTGGCAAATTTTTGGTTCTTGATCATGAAAAATTTCAACATTCAAGTAAGACTAAGACTCAACTATACTGGGGTTTCTGTCTACTGGGAGCTGTCAGATAAAACACTGAATTAAATATGGTGAAGCGTTTTTCTTTTTTGGCAAAGCTACTTAAAGGAGTCACCTTAAGTGAAAAGGAGCATGGGGTGCCTGGGTGGCTCAGTTGGCTAAGCGTCCAACTTCGGCTCAGGTCATTATCTCATGGTCTGTGAGTTCGAGCCCCATGTCGGGCTCTGTGCTGACAGCTCAGAGACTACAGTCTGCTTCAGATTCTGTGTCTCCCTCGCTCTCTGCCCCTCCTCCACTCACACTCTGTCTCTGTCTCTCTCTCTCTCAGAAATAAACATTAAAAAAAGTTTTAAAATAAAAAGAGCAAAGTAAAGAAGATAAAACGTAAATGGTGATTTGTTTGACATGATAAATGTGCAGCTGATTCCAGGCTGCCTCAGGAAAATGTCACACTCCTACGGTGGTTTACCATTTGCTTCCCTAAATGATGCCATCCAAAAAAACACAATACTATTATTACTCATATTTGGTGAAGGTTATCAAATACCATTTACATAACATATATTATACATTTTTAAGCTATATCTGCAACAGTCACAGGTTTCAATCACATTGTCAACCCTTGCAGCTTTGCACCAAGTTAGGAAATGCCAGCCCTGGTTTGTTACTGGCCTAGCAGTTAGTCAGCTGAGACAAAAAATATATATATATAAAAAATAATAAAAAAAGACAAAAAAATATTAAAAAAAGAGATTGCGTCAGAGAGAAGGGAGAACTAATGGAAATAAAATGAATTTTGAGGCCTAACCCATTTAATGATTTAAGAAGAAAGAGGAGCATGTGAAATCTTGGAAGTCTTTCCTCTTCTAAAACATAAGCCTAAGGATAAATGCCTGTGGCCAGTATTTTTATTGGACTTGAGTTACAGTTTTAGATCAATATGGTTAACTGAGTTGTGCTCAATTACATTAAATCTGAAATGACAAAGTTAAGTACCACACAAGGATTTGTTATCCTCCTTCAATAAAGCAGTATCTTACTAAATGCAGGATATAGGCATCAATAGTAAACAAATGTAACTTTTACGGAAGGAAGAGAAAACTCCCTAAGTATCTCTTCATACTCCCCCGTCTACACATTATGTATTAGGAATCAGAAAGAAATTCACACCTCTGAATTTGAGTCATAAGCAGATTGCTACACGAAATGTGTCGCATCACTGGCTTCAGGAAGAACTTTAAATTCTTACAGCAAAATATAGCACTTGTGTCAGTTTCAAATACCTCATATCTGCATGTTAATTTCAAAGGGTTCAGAAAAAAGCTTTGCTGACTCCATGTCACTAATCCCCACAGTGGGACTTCTGGCATAGCTGGATTCTTCATTTACAGATGAAAGGGGTTAGCTGACTTGAGGAAGAGTACATCAGGTTTCCTCTCAGTTAAGTCACTCAGTGTAAGCCACCCAGGGAATGGTAGGCAGGCACACTGACTGAGTGGAGCCCAAGAAACGTTGAAAGTAGCTGACTCTTGCCATTATATCTCTTCCAACTCCAATGCTGTGACTCAGAGTGACCTCTCCATCAGATACCATAGTTTTGCCTTTCAGTGCCTCAAACAGCCTCAAAGTTTCCATCTTTGAGATAAACAGTCTTGTAAAATAAATATAACGTATAAGCAAAGAAGATCAGCAAAGAAAAGTCCCATGTGGGAAGAGAATGGCAATTTGGGCTTCTCCTAACCTTTCCTCACAGACCCCCACCCATTCCAGTGCTCCAGCCCTGCTTTCAGCAGTGCCTTCCTTGGTTTTTATCATTGTCTCAAACCCTCTGCAAATTTATTTGTTTTAATGGACCCCAAATCTTGCATCTTGCCAAGCTAAACAATTAAAAGGATGTCATTAGAATAGACTTTTTTCTTTATAAGAGCAGACTCCTATTCACAAAGCCATTTACTTTTTTTTTTTTTATTTTTTAATGTTTTTATTTATTTCTAGGAGAGAGAGAGAGACAGCGTGAGCAGGGGAGGGTCAGAGAGAGAGGGAGTCACAGACTGAAACAGGCTCCAGGCTCTGAGATGGCAGTCAGCACAGAGCCCGACGCGGGGCTCAAACCCACGAACCGCGAGATCATGACCTAAGCGAAAGTCGGACGCTTAACCGACTAAGCCACCCTGGCGCCCCACAAAGCCATTTACTTTAGCCAGAAAATGATTTGATAGACATAGTGTACCAGCCACAGTTTGTCTCTCTTCCTAGAATCAATATTGTTTGAGTAACATTAAAAAAACTTTGTGTGTGTGTTACTTCAATTGCTTTCCTTTTTATTGACAATCTAAGTGGTGGGAATGGAGTAGGCATAGTAATGATAATTTTCCAAGGGAATTATGTTTAGTAAGTGTGAAATGGAGGCTTCTCATTCTCTAAGAGCATGACACCATAGCATACCTATTTTCCAGAAGATAATATGTTATCTCAGGGAAGAACAGAACACCTGTTAGCAGAAGAATGAATGTAAAGAAAGAAGAAATAGATGGCAATATATAACTATGCCCCCACCCCCCGAAAAGTTTGCTTGAACCACAAACTAACATAATTTGATTAAGACACTAGCAGTTAAGTGGCAGGATTGATATTTAAACCTAGGATATCTGAATCTAAAATTCAAACTCCTTCTGATATTCCATATGGTTTCATTTGCAAAACCAGTCATCTTCCAAATGAGAGTCTCATTCATTTGTACACTCAACAAATAGTTAGGTGTAATCCAGGTACTATGTAGGGTTTGGTAAGGGAATATAAATAATAAAACCTTCTTTGCCTTCTCTTTCTATCTCAATCAATGTGATAATGAGCCACTGCTGCTGAAGGTGCCTCAACTGGTGCAGATAGTAAGCTAGTAAACTTAAGAATCACTGCTTAGTGTATTTAGACCAATTATTTTGAATAGATTTGAAAAAGAAGGCAAATCAAAAAATGACCTTGAGAAGAGCAGTGATAAAAATTTAATGAGGACAATGCCTAAGGCTGGATTTCAATGTCACTAAAAACATAAATTATATGCAAATTTGAGAGTATGCCTCTGGGAAATTCTTGTAGAAGCCACAATTGTAGATCATTTCAAAATGCTGGCATTAGGCAGAGGTGACACTTTTAGGACCATAGTCTCATACAGTCTATCCTTGTATTTTTCTTCCACATGACATTCTATGTGGGTACTGATTTAGCTTTATATTAACCATCCCATTTAAATAATATTGCTTCTATTTATAAATGTTTAGACTAAAACACAAAACCCAAAGTATAGACATATTTAACATAGACATCCCTTAAAAATCAAATTTTCCTCTACTAACCCTAAGGTTGTGTACCAAAGGTAAACAGAAGTAATTATTTATGAAAAGAAACTGACAGACTCCAAAATAAGATAGGGAAATGCCTTTTCAAAAAGCTAGTTATGAAATGTCTAGTAAAGTCAGTAGTTTGAGTATACTAACATTGTACAAAATTGTAAAAACTAGTTCCATCTTCAGTTAGTAAATCCATCATTCTGTCAAATATTTACTGTGGAGAATTAAGAAGACAAAATGTGGTCTTGGTCATTGTCACATGGGGGGAGTTTGTCCACACACTTGAAATACATTCTGAGATATGGGCATTTAGGTGCAACAATGTTTTTTGAGAAAAGAGAGAAATTCTTTCATGGTCCAAGGCTAAGAAATCACAAGTCAGGCTCATCACAGCCCAAATCTTAAAAACGAAAAATGACAACAGAAGATCATGACCCAAATCTTGAAAAAGAAAAAAAATTGTCCTATAGAAGGGATGACAGGCATCAACACGAATTAAATGCCAAAGATGTAGAAGCAGAGGGATGGTTTTGATATCATGGGTGAAGGAGGAAACTGGTATGCCTACCATGGATGGTGCAGGATAAATGGATGGGTAAGCTTACACTGGTTTTCTGAAGACTAAATCCTACTCTCCCTCAACCTACGTCACATCCAGAAGAGTGTCCCAGTTCTGCCATCTGGCATCCACCATGGCTGGGATTAATTAGTACAAATGAATGAACATGTTCTGTTAGTCTGCTGATGCTCCAGAGTTCCACAGGCCAAGAGATATGTGGGCACACATATCTGTCTGCACATGAGACTGTGTGTGTGTGTGTGTGTGTGTGTGTGTGTGTGTGTGTGTGTGTGTGTGTGTGTGTATTAAGGTGCACAATATTGTTGTGGTGGGGAAGGAAGAGGATAAATATTGGAACATCTACCTATATAAAAATGAAGTATGTAGCCATGTTGCCAGGTTTACTCCTGGCATAACCAGTTCTAATTACATACTGGGAATCTTGCTTGGTAAAAACAAAACAAAACATTCCAATGAAAACTTCTCTGTTCAAATTATAGGTTAAATATTTCTTACAGCACAGAATTAACTTTCATGACTGATCATGTACAGAAGTGCTTATGTCACCAGAGAATGGGCATATTGCAAATATGGGCCAAATGTCAGCTATTTCATAAAACTCTGTATGTGGTAATTTGATGGACTTTTATTATAATTACAGAATAGAGGTGTAAATAGAGATATAAATTTGGAAATATACAGAGTATATATATTATTTAATGCCATGGGTCTTGATAAAATCACCAAGCTAACAAATATATCTAGAAAACATAAAAAGTGTGAGGGCTGAGCCAAGTGCACATCAATATTTAAAAGTCAGTAACATGATGAATAAAGGAAAAAACATGGGGAAGAGACTGAGGAGTAAGTGCTAGTTAGATAGGAGAACTGAAGAGACTGGTGTCTAGAAATGAAGATATGAACAATTATGTCAAGCTCTGCTTAAAGTTAGCATAAAACAAAGTCTAATAATTGATCTTTGAGATGAACAGAGTGGATGTCATTGGTCAGCTCCACCAGGGCAATCTTTTTTTTTTTTTAATGTTTTATTAATTTCTAGGAGAGAGAGAGAGAGACAGCATGAGCAGGGGAGGGTCAGAGAGAGAGGGAGTCACAGACTGAAACAGGCTCCAGGCTCTGAGCTGGCAGTCAGCACAGAGCCCGACGCGGGGCTCGAACCCACGAACTGCGAGATCATGACCTAAGTGAAAGTCGGACGCTTAACCGACTAAGCCACCCAGGTGCCCCACCAGGGCAATCTTAATGGCGTGGGTCTGACTGCAATGGGGTCAAGAGGAGAGGAACTGGAGACCCCAGTGACAGACATCCAGGAACAAAGGTGGGGCAGAAAGAGTTGGAGTTTCGAGATCTGAGAAGCTACTGAGAAACAGTCATCTAAAGAAGTAGAAACCATGAATAAATGAATAAATGAGAAGACTCACCACTCTGGGTCCATTTATCTCACAGTGGAATAAAGCAAATGGAATGCATTTTATAAATTATAAAATAGTCATATAGGAGAGTGACAGAGCAAATGGAATAAGTAAATATAATGGGCAAAAGTCTGGACCCATCTGAAGCTAGTGACTGTGAAATTAAAGTAAGGTGAGTCAGTACATTTGGGCTTCATTCCTCAGGCACGTTAAGCTGCCCATGTAGCAGCAACAGTAATGACAGAGATATATTAAAGGGTTATGATAAACCAGACTTCACAGAACATGCTTTAAAGAATTATTTCATTTACTTGTCACAACAATCCTACAAGGTCGTTACAACTTCCAACTTCCATCAATTTTACAGAATAGGAAATGTCTCAAACTGAGAAATTGGTGAGGCCAGGATCTGAATGTGGTAGTTAAGAGCCTGGATTCTTAACCACTATTCCACAGTGCCTCGGGCACTTGATTTCATTCTTCGCACAGTAACCTCAATGCCTTTTCTACATCTAAAGAAGCCATTCCTTGTCATGGCCCAGCCTTAACTTCTCCCTTAAATTCAGACCCAAATATTTAATAGCCTACCTGACCTTCCCATCATATATCTAATTCAAAATCAACACGACCTAAACAGCTGTTTTTTCTCTCTCCCCAAGCTAGTTCCTTTGTTCTTCCCCTCTCCTCATTCAATAATTCAATGGATTTAAAAATCTCAAGAGTTTTGGGGCACCTGGGTGGCTTAGTCGGTTAAGCGTCCGACTTTCGCTTAGGTCATGATCTCGCGGTTCGTGGGTTCGAGCCCCGCGTCTGGCTCTGTGCTGACTGCCAGCTCAGAGCCTGGAGCCTGTTTCAGTCTGTGACTCCCTCTCTCTCTGACCCTCCCCTGATCACGCTGTCTCTCTCTCTCTACTAGAAATAAAAAAAAATTTTTTTTAATTAAAAAAAAATCTCAAGAGTTTTATGGTTTAATTATCTACAATGGTGAAAAAAGTAAACACAGAAGTCACTAGAGTAGATATTTGTAAAGGTCATGGTGGCATGAAAAATGGGTTAATAATATATTGAGCAATAAAAACGTTCACATATATACCTACTATAATTGAAACTAAGTATATAAGTAAGCATATGGAAAAAATTAGGAAGGGATATATACAAATTAAAATATTTATCTCATCAAGTTAAACCATTTATGTTTCTTTTTTTTAAGGTCATGTATTTATTTTGAGAGAGAAAGAGAGAATCCTAAGCAAGCTCTGCATTGTTAGCATGGAGCCTGATGTGGGGCTCAATCTCCCAAACTGCGAGATCATGACCTGAGCTGAAACTAGGAGTCAGACACTTAACCAACTGAGCCACCCAGACCCCCCATTTATGTTTCTTTTTGAAAAGTAATATTCTGGTTAAAATATCATCACAGCTAACGGGGAAAAGCAAGACATGCAACATACACACAGTATGTGGGGCAAAAAAAATATTTTAAATGTTTTAGGAACAGAAACGGATCTTAAAGTTTTGCTAAGTGATACTTCCTCAAAGATTAAAAGAAAGACACTAGATTCTTTTCTGGTTCTATCACTAAAGTCTGAATCTATTTTCAAAATATTTAAAGGTTTCTACTTCTCTTCTGACAGCTCAGAAATGTGGTAAATAATCGTTGAGGATTGCTTGCTCTCTGTGACAATGATAACAGCAGTAACAAGAGCCTAACTAGAGAGAAAATGGATGGGGTTCCGTTTTAGTCTTCTAAAAACACCAGCTTGTCATTTTCGTTAAATAGCTCAACTGTTTCCGACTGATAGGATCATTTCCTCTGTCTATCACTTAGATTTTTGTATCTGCTAAAGAACGCTTTAAGATGCTTGTTTTGACCAGGTCAATGTTTCTGAGTGTGAAATAATTGTATCACTGGGTGAATGAAAAGAAAAACAATTACCAAGAGGTTAAAAGTATACCCTTTAAACCTTCAATAATTGCAAGAAACACTCCATACCAAGAACAGGCCCTCATTATGATCAACCATATTCCTTGATTGAAAGGTGTAATTCAGAAAAGAAAGCCCTGAAGGCTTCTGTGCAATGTGGCATCTTGTCTCGTTGCCTTTGTATGTGTGCACTCATGTGCCTATGAGAAGTAATACCATTTGACACACATAGGTATTTTCTGATATGACAAATTACTAAGGGTTCAAGAAGGAATTTTCCCTGAACATCCTCTCCAAAAGAAGGATGCTTTCCCTGTGATCACTATCATTTAAAAATTCAACAGACCTAAGAAAAATATTTTTCATATTTTGCAATAACATAATGGTATAAGCTATTTTTATTATATATTGTTTCCATGTCATATTTGAAGGTCTAGGAGGAAGAAGGGAAAGACGTAAAATACATATTATCTTAAGGGAGACTGGTGTGACTAGGGTATTAACTGAGAGATCTTGAACCTAGTGAAAGTAGTGAACGCCTTGGTAAAGGCGGCTATGAAAAAGGAAGATGGCAGGGCACTTGGGTGGCTCAGTCGGTTAAGCATCCGACTTTGGCTCAGGTCATGATCTCACAGCTCGTGGGTCTGAGCCCCATGTCGGGCTCTGTGCTGACAACCAGCTCAGAGTCTGGAGGCTGTTTTGGATTCTGTGTCTCCCTCTCTCTGACCCTCCCCTGCTCACTCACTCTCTCTCTCTCTTTCTCTCTCTCTCTCTCTCAGAAATAAATAAAACATTTAAGAAAAAAAGAAAAAGGAAGATGGGTAGGGGTTTCTGTTTGGGAATTACAAGGGAGAAATCAAGATGTTAAGCAAAATGAGTCCGGTCCAGAGATTCTTGGAAAAATTTTACCTCTCCTTTGCTAAAATTATTATTTTACTCTTTCAATGTCTATTTACCATCCTTCAAGCTCACTACTTCTTTCCCTGGCTGTGTCAAGGCTACTGATTAACGTATCTAGGGGACCTTTGTGTCTGAAATTACAATTATCATGTTTAGTGGGCTGGCATTTCCTTTGGATTGTTAGAATCCCACCTCTCCACTTAAATCCCCTCAAGTGCTAGACTCTTGAAAAAAGTAATCATAACTACTTCAAAGTTCTTGTTTGTAACTCAAAATCTCTAGTCTGGTTCTATTGACTGCCTTTCACTTGACAGGGGGTTATTTTTCCTTCATTTTTGTGTATTCTATAATTTTAGAATGTCAGATGTCTTGGGTAAAACAGTTAGGACTGAGGTCACTGCATTTATACCTGGAAATGGGCACACCTCTTGTACTGTCAGGCCATTAGTGTAGGAGATTGAGTCAGTCTAGGAATTAGGAATTAGATTTGGGCTCTAACTGATTAAATCAGTTAGCAATTACATTGGAGTTCAGTGTTGCGAAGATTACTAGCAGTGAGCCTCAGACTTCAAATTCTTCTAGCTGTTGCCTCCCATTGCCCTGTGTTTAGAGTTGAGGTTTCAGATGTTAGAGGGCTTTTCCCCTTGTCCAGCTGTCCCTTCAACCCTGCTCCCTAGAAGAGCCTCTCTCCATGCACTTGTCCCTTCCCCAGACGTAGCTGGCTGTTGCTTGGTACCTGTGTTGCGCTCATGCTGCATGTATGGTGCTTTCTGTTGTCCCACCTAAGTCTAAGGAGCGCATGTGTGCCCAGGTCTCAGGGGTGAGCCTTCCTCCATCTTCCTGCTCCTCTCACCCACGGCAAACAACCCTGCCTTGTATATGACATTGCTCTTGGCTGGAACTTTCCAGCCCACACCACCAGGGCACCTGACCCTTGCTTGGCATCATTATAGGATCTTAAGCCCAGCACAGTTTCTTGTGCCTCCCCACAGTGGTAAATAGTTCTTCCATCCTCTCCCAGACACTTCAGTAGGAAAAAGTAGCCAGGAAGTAGACTTTGTGCCCAACTTGTGCAGCTCATCATCAATTTTGAGTCCTGTGGGAAAGAAGGTCCATTCCTACTATTATAGCAGTTTTGGCTTCTCAGGAGAAAAAAGTGTGAAAAAGCAGGCAGGTCTTTGCGCCTACCCTCCAGCAACCACCAATCCCCTTCTCCACACCTGCACCACTGAACAGAGGTTTTCCCTGGTCTCCTGCCCTGTACTCAGTCTTCCTCTCCAGCTCCTGATACAGGCATGTGGGAAATTACAAGTGAGTGTCATCTTCCCTTGAATCTGTGGGCCCCAGCTATTTTTGACTGACATGCTAGTCCATACTTGGCCTTTAGAACTTTGTTAAAATTTAACTGACTTAGGACACAGCCTTCTCACCACCCCCCCTCCCCACCCCCCGTGCTGTGCTACAGGTCTGGGCCACAGCTTGTGTGTCCCATCACTTTGGAGGGGTTTGCTCACTTTGGAATTTGCTTTGAGGTGGCTTTGTAACCTCAGTTCTCTGATGGTATGAAACCAACTGCTTTATAGTTTACTAGGCTTTTTTTTTTTTTTTTTTTTTAGCGCTAAGATAGGAACAGCATTCTCTGTGGCTGTCTAAATCTTAGGAAACATAAATCCCTTGAATACGAGTTTTTTTCAAAACTCTGAATGTGAATTCTTTTACTTGGGACATGCTGTGATTCCCCCTCCTCCATTCTCAGTTTACTTTGACTTAGATTTATAAGTTACTCTTAGGATTTTCTTCTTGGTTTTTGGTCAAAGAAAACTTGAATTTGCAAACCCTCTTCTAATCCAATGTTTTCAGGAAATCTAAGTTTTCACAGCCTCAAATTACTTAAAATTTGGAGAATTTGAAGAGAATTCAATTCATCTGAAATGGTGTACATAATATATAATTTTTACCTTTTGAAACTAATCATTAAGATTTTCTAATGTGGGCATCTATGTTAAAGAAAAAAAAAAAAACCTTTCCCCTGGATATAAGTTAGTTATCTTGTATATATTCAAACACAGTGGGGGAAAGATTAGTATTTCCGAAAATAGTACTTAGGAAAAGAAGTCATAGTTCGCAAGCTACAAGTACAAAGATGAAAATCATGATTTATTGATTTCTAGCTTGAGCATTCACATATCAAAATTCTTAAAAAGGGGGGAGGTTGTAATAAAGTGGAACTAAACAGTGAAACAAGGATAAATGTGTCTGTGTATCAACTTCTCATTCAAGTATAACCAACTGATTAGAACCTGAAAGTGCACAGCTGCTATCAAACTACATGCTCAACACTAGCTGTTTCATTAAGCTGTTCACTACATTTTCAGAGTCTTAAGTACAAAGACTTCCAAGCTGGCGGACTCATTTACCTGGACCAGGATAAAACAAAATTGTATCATCTATCTATCTATCTATCTATCTATCTATCTATCTATCTATCATCTATCTTATCGATCACCTTTACCTTCATAAACTATTATAAACTATTTAGAAAATACGTAGCTACCTTGCAATTTAAACAGGCTAAGATCATTTAAAATCATAACATAAAACCAGAGCAATCTAAAAGGTTTTCCTGTCCATGCCCCTGCCCTCACGTAGACAGATATCCAAAAATTCTAACCAAAAGGCTGCCTATGCTATATTTCAAATTCCTTAAGGGAGATATTTTATAGCTTTCCTTTGTAACATATCCTGGGGTTTAACTTCTCAATTATGGATTTAGGAATGTACCCTTTAGCTTTATATGTTGGTGGAAGATTTAAAAAAAGTGAACTGTATCATTTTTTATAAAACATCCTGGTCTGAAGAAAGGGCATTTGGCCTGCATGTAGGATTATTTATAAATATTCACCAGAAGGCAAACATCACAGCAAAACTGACTTTTTTTTTCTTCTCTATGTCTGTCACAAAGTAGAAATATCAGTCCTCTATTGTCACAATAAAAAATACTCACAAACTTAGATAACAATTAGTTTGGCTCATCTAATCAGGGTTTGGTTGGTGGTTCTGCTTCAGGATGTTTGAGTAAATAAGCAACAGATATCTTATGTTTTCTTCACTAATGAGGAATCAGTGTTATACAAACGGCAAGTCAGCTATTGCTAAAATAATATCACATAATGATACACATGAAAACTTGGGGTTTAAAACACAAACAGTTTTTTCTTTCTTACCTGTTTGTGAGTTATCTTTTAGGCTCTGAATTGGCTGGACTTAGTTTAAGTCCTTAGGTTGGGTTCAAAGCCATTTTACATGTCTCCATACTCTCTTTAAATGAACACCATCTATGAATATTCTTCCTAAGGCAAATCTAGGAAAAGAGGCACACTAATGCATTCAGGCACATTTAAACTCTGCTCACATCAACCATTCAGGTAACTAAAATCAAAGCAAATAACATGGTCAAGTTAAAGTCAAAGGAGTAAGGAAGTATACTCTCTCCCAAAGACGAGGCTAACAGGAGAGAATATGTGCTGCACAACACTCCAATATATTAAAAAGCATCCACATGTTTGCTGTTGAAGATAATAGCCAAACAGGTAACATAAAGCATTTATTGATCATTTGCCAGTGCAAATAACCACTGGGCTAAGTAAGACAGGTGACATTTAATTTGATCCTAAAAGACCCCTTTGAGAAACCACTATAATTATTCATATTTTACAGATAAGAAAACTGAGATAAAGGAGATGGAAGTCATTTTCAAATTATATACAGGTTCTAAGTGTCTGAGATAGTATATGCACCCAGGTGGTCTCATTCTTGAACATGGCATGCAAACTACATGATAATAACATTGTGATGACTTAGCCACCCCACCAACCAGACTCAGCAATCATAATTTCTGAGAATATGAAATTTTGTCTTTACTACCTGATATTTCTGCTAGATTATAGACAAATCTAGAACACATGGGCCCATAGTACTTCTAGGGTTCAGGAAAATTACAGTATTCCCTTTAATTGGGCCTTTTGGGCTTCCTCCCATTTAGGCTGGTCTTTGGCTTCCGGTCTTTGTTCAGATTGTTCACCAACTGGCTAGTCTTTAAATCTGTTTGTCAGTTAATAATCTGCTTGATTTCATCGTCGGTGATGACATCCCTTAAATATCACTTACATGAGTTAGCATACGCAGTTCAATCAAGTATTTCTCGGACCTCTTAATGGTATCCACACTAACTGATCAATGGGGTGAGAGAAGAGAAAGAGCCTAAAGAAGGCTGCAAGTACAAACCACAGAATAGCAGAGATAGCAGGGAGGTAATGTTTCCCACACTAGAAAGGAAAAAAAAGTGAGATTCAGGGAAGTTGGTTAGTTCAGCCAAGGTTGCTCAATCCAGTCTCAGAACAGGTTTTGTATGATTCCTAAAATGTTCTCATCTACTTCTCTGGATTGCCCCCCTTATAAAACCATAATCCAATCTGGCTCTAACAAGTCTCAACTATAACAAAATTCTTACATTGCAAATTAGGTTGACAGGACCTTCCTGAGTCCATCCTCTATCTAGAGGGAAGCATCCGGAACATTCTCCACCATTAATCTCCCTAGTTAATTATTTACATCACATGTTAACAAATCAAAATTCTTTCTCCTGACTCTTCACTAGCTGACTACATTTGCCCTAAACTGGTAACATTAAAGTTGGTATCAACAGCAAGTCATCCAACCATATGCACCACAAGTACTATTCTTTTTTCAACAATACTGACATGTCATAATTTATTGCCACTTGATTATGTCCAGAAGCCCACCAAAAGTCTATCTTTCTGATATACTGTCCCTGCATGGTAAAATCCAATTAAATGGTACCCAAACATCAGCCCTATACTACCAAGAAAGTGCTACCCTGAAGTCTTGTTGGGTTTTTTGTTTGTTTGTTTGTTTGTTTGTTTGCTTGTTTCTATTTTACCATAATCAGTCACACATATAAAAAAAAACTCTTTAAATACAAAGATAGGTCAATAAACGTATAAAGAGTTTACTTGGAGAAGCTACAAGTCATTCTCTCTCTTTCTCTATCCATAGAAATGAAACAGGAAAGATATCCTAAAGAGGGGATGATAATGTGGTAGACATTACATGAGGCTAGTTGTCAAAGGATATGAGTTCTGCCAATGAAAAATGAATTCTGTGATTTGGAAAAATTAGATCTATCATTTCTTCATATATCACAGAAACTTCACTAGATCATCACTATTTTAGTTGTGATTTCTTTTTCCTGGTCACCAAATCTATTCTTCAAGCATTTCCTCTTTTAGTAAATAGTGTCACCACCACCCACCCACGGCCTAAGCTAGAAACCTATGGATCTTCTTTGCCACCTTCTCTTGCTTTCCTACCACAACCAATTAGTTAGTAAATCCTATATAGCCTGCCTTCTAAATATATTTAGAATATGTCCTCTTATTTCTTCATCAACTGTCACCACCTGGTTCAAGTCTCAATGCCTTTCAGCCTCTTTCCTTACCTCCACTCTTATTTCCCTTCAGCCCACTCTCCTTAAAGCAGGCAGAGTACTGTTTTCTGCTTGTAAAACGTTGCCTAAATCATGTCTTTCTTCTATGTGAAATCCTTCAAAGGATCCCAATTGCCTTAGGATGATGTATAAAATTTTTACCTGATCTACACGCTCTGTGTATCCACGTCTAGTTTCTCTCCCTAGCCTCCAAGTCTCAATTCACAACCCTCCTTCCATTATCACCTCCATCGCCACACCAGTTTCTTGTTTTGTTTTGTTTTCCCATTTTCCTTTATGTGGTCTCTCTTACCATGGGACATCCTGTGTCTGGAACCAATTTGATCTTTCAGCATTTAAGTAGGGGTGACAATAAGTCTGCTCATCCTTCCACTCTCAGAACCATTCCATGTTAACAGGAAAGCATGTTTTAATGCCTCATGTTAGAAGAGATATAGTGAGGGGCGCCTGGGTGGCTTAGTCAGTTAAGCTTCCGACTTTCGCTTAGGTCATGATCTCGCGGTTCGTGGGTTCGAGCCCTGCGTCGGGCTCTGTGCTGACTGCCAGCTCAGAGCCTGGAGCCTGTTTCGGAGTCTGTGACTCCCTCTCTCTCTGACCCTTCCCTGCTCACGCTGTCTCTCTCTCTCCTAGAAGTAAATAAAAATATTTAAAAAAAAAGAAGAGATATAGTGATATTAAACTATTTCAACAAATTACTTGATAGTCCTCTTTTCAAAAGGTAGAACCTAATTCCACCCCTTCTCCCCTTGAGTGTGGGTTGTCCTTAGTGACCGATTTCTCACAGATAGAATACGGTAGAAATGACATTGAATAACTTATGAGACTGGATCACAAAATCTAATGTGGCTTCCTTATCTCTCTTAGATCATTCACTCTTGAGAAGTCAGTTGCCTTATTCATGAGAGCTTTCAAGCAGTCCACTGGAGAAGGACAATGTGGTGAGGAACTGAAGTCTCTTGTTAATAGTCATGTGAGAAAGCCACCTGTAAAGTGGATCCTTCAGGCAAGCCTCTCATGACAATATTCCTAGTTGGCATATTAGCTGCAATCTCATGAGAGGCCCTGAGACAGTACAACCCAACTGGGTGACTGTCAAATTTCACTGTGAAATCATAAGTAACTGTTGTCTTAAGCTGTTGTACTTAGGAGTAATTTGTTATGCTGCATCCATAACTATCACAGTATTCCTAGCATATGTGTTATTAGGCATATTCATAATGTATTCATAATACATTTTATAATTATAACTAAATTATTATCTTATAATAACTTTTTAAATAAATGGCTCCTCAGCCTGACAGCAAATTTCATGAAGGTAGAAACTATCATTTTCTCCCTTTACTCCCCCATAAGACAGAACCTATGAAAACATGATACTCATTAAATATTTCTAACTGTATTAATATATATGAATTAATATGTATGCTAATGCTACAGAGAAAGATAGAACCTTCTGGTTATTTAATGAGTGCTATTTAAATGATTGATTTATTCATTATGCAAAATTAGAAAAATAGATAGCCTTATGGCAGAATGATTAAAATTTCTCTTTTAACAGTGTCTTCTGGTAATGAGATAAACCGGTGTATTCCTATAAATATCTGAGAAATGATACTTTCAGTAATAAATAGAAGAAGCATCAAAACCAACTTGAGTTTTGAGAAAGATTTATATTTAAAGTAAAAAAATCATTTAAGGGAAAAGTAGTTGTCATGAGGAGCTGGAAGGTATCATAAATTCTAAATCCTAGTTTTATAATAAACCAACAAACATGTCACTGTCTTTGAAAGAGATCAGATAGCACTTTTTCAGAGTTTCACAGTGGTGTTGTAAAAGTACTATTTAGAATATTTCAGAGAATTTCTGGTCTTTCAGCCATTGACTTTACAAATGAATATTTTTATTTTTAAAATTTATTTATTTATTTTAAGAGACAGAGAGAGAGGGAAGGGGAACCAGTGTGGGAGGAGCAGAGAGAGAGAGAATTCCATGCAGGCTCCATGCTCCCAGAGCAGAGCCCAACACAGGGCTCAATGCCACAAACCCTGAGATGAAATCAAAGGTTGGAAGCTTAACTGAGCTTTTTTAAAAAATTTATAAATTAATATTTTTAAAGTAGTCCTAGTCATTGTATTATATTTGAAAATTCTGTAATATACTTTGAAGATAAAAAGTCACTCTGAAGAATTAAAACTCTTGCGTTAACGAGAACCAACAAGTTCTAATTTTTTAAAATAAAATATCTAATAATAATTTTCCTATCAGGATGTTGGAGCCTCTCCTTGGAAACATTAGATTCAATTATTGTACTTCCTTCTTGTCAATATCACCATTACTTGGCCTCTTCCAAAATATTGCTCTATACTCTATAGGAAATTTGGCACCTCGTTTAGCCATAATGTCTCTCATTCTCATTCCCTCTCACCATCCCAGGTAAGTTCCAAGCTTCTTTGTCATTCCACATTCAATAAATACTTATTGCACTTTTATTTTGGGCCTTAGCACAGGATTAAGAACTAAGATCACATGACTGGTGGGGCTTCTAATGTCATGGGAGAAATTGTCCTTCAACAAGTATTTTACTGCAACACTCATAAGTACATATTACCTAGGAGAACAAGATTCTGTTATGTATATATTCTCAAATATATATGTATATATGAAGAACCTATCCAAAAATACTGATTAAGTTATGATGTAAACGTGGGTATAATAAAGATTTGTATGAACAGGAAAGCTTTTTTTCAGAGAAAGTTTCTCTGAAAAAGTTGCATTAAACCCAGGTTTCCTGACTTCAGCACTAGTGATATTTTGAAGTGCATTAATCCTTCTGTGTTTGTGGGGGGCTGCCTTGTGCACTGTGAAATGTTTAGTAGCATCCCTGGCCTCTACTCACTAGATGCCAATAGCATCCCATCTCTCACTGTGATGACCAAAATTGCCAAATGTCCCTTGGTGTCGGACTGTCGGGTTTAGTAAATAAACATACAGGAAACCCAGTTAAATTTGAATTTTGGATAAACAACAAATTTGTTTTAGTATAAATATGTCACACATAGTTGGGACTTATGCTTTAAAAGCTATTTGTTGATTATCTGATACTCAGATTTAACTGGCTACTCTGTATTTTATCTGTTAACTCTACCTTGAGGGATGAAATCACTCCTAGTTGAGAACGACTGTATTGAGAATATGTTGATAAGTCCTTAGGCCTTCAGTCTTTACAGACCGTTGATCTCGTAAACATCTCTGAATTTCGTATTTTCTCCTATTTATCAGCTCAAATTGCTCTGAAGTACTGCAACTCAAAACATAAAATCTCAAGTACTCTTCTCAGATTGCCACTTGCTGTACTTCAAGTCCTCAAATTTCCTTAAATCTACTACTCCCATCCTTAGGCTTTTCTGTGATTTTCAGTATTCTGAATTTTTTAGTTGATCAGTTTATTTGATCCTATAGTCAACTACTTCAACTAGTACCCTCAAAAAGAGAAACACACACTTACCTTCTCTAGCACCCATCTCATCAAGTCCCTAACCTGGATTAACCCAGTTAACCTTTATCTCATTTCTGAGATAAATGTTGAGTAATACAACCAAACCTAACTGATTAGCTTCCTTCTGCCTTCCTGCTCCTCTGTCCTATCCTTTTTAGGTGGGTCCCCACCTCAACTTCTTAACTTGTCATAACAACTATTGCAAACACTCTTTATGTTCCTAGCCTTCCCAATTATCTTCTCTCAATCTTATCAGACATTCTTGCCTAATATGTCACAGGTAAAGTCTGTTATGGGCTATCTTATAGTCACTAGACTTTACCTTGAAATGGTCATATTTTTATCCATATCTTATTTCCTTATTGTCTAAGAGCTTAATTCATCTCAAGTTTTTCTTTCTTGAAGCTAATTTTCTACATTGATCTCATTCTTTTAAATGACTTGTAAGATTTTACCCAGTGCTGAAGATTTCAAAGTTCTGTTCTCATTTTAAGCCAGATAAACATGTTATTTTCAACAGATTGTACCTTCCCTCAGATGTTTCATAAGTGCCTCAGAATTGCCCTAAAATTTACTCATGTGTGAGAGTTGTCTATCCTGATCATTGTTATCAAGCTACAACCTGGGTTCATCCTGATAACATCTCTTCCCCACATATTTCCATCCACACATTTGGTAAACTCAAATCTACTTCTAGTTAACATGCTCAACCCTACTTCCTTCTCTTACTGTTTTTAGACATTGTTCTAACCTCAGGAGTCTTTCATAACTCATTCCTAATGACTCCTATTCTCCATATTCTCACCAAAGCGTGTGTGTGGGTGCGTGCACGCACATGCACATACGTGCGTGTATGCACCGCTGCTTGAAATTCTTGTAAAAATGTCCATTACCTTCAGGATAAGGTAAAAACTTCACGATTTAATCCTTTCCTGCATTTCTCATCTAATATCTTTCCCTTGCTCACCATGCTTTAACCATAAAAAATTACTCAGAAGCACCACCATTTCATATTTACCGGCCTGTGTAGCCATCAACTCTCTGCAGTAATATTCTCTCCATCCTGTTTTTTCAAGCATCATTATCTCTCACTTTCCTTTATTCCCTTAGTCAACCTCACATGCCCTTTATTCACACAAATCTTCATTATACTCATTTTCACATTATATTTTATAATCTATTTTCCCATTAGAACACAAGCTCCCCAAGAACGCAAGTAGAATCCACTCACTTCAACTAGTACCACTATATAAGAGGTATTTAATAAATATTTACAGATAAACAAATAAGCCAATCAACAGTTTGGCTGCTATTGCTCTCTTCCTCTTACTAATTTCTTTAGCTTCTTCTATTCCTTCTATTCTGCCCTTCTGACCCTCAAAGTACACCCTCAAGTATGTTCTACCCTAAGCACATGTGCATACATGCGCATAGACACACAAACATTTCTTCCTAATGCTTGACTATACTTCCCCATTTAAATTACCTTTTAAAGTTCTCATTACATTAATGACAAACTTAGTTCCCACTTTTTACTTCTCAGAATAATATTTACAAATTATTATTTACAAATCATAAATAGTAATTTACAAATTATTACTCTCTATAACCTAATATCCATTTTCACCATTCTGCTGAAAGTGATTTTAAGAATGCTTGAATTATCTTCTAATTGCCAAATCCATTGACTTTCATTGTCTTCATTTCACTTACATTCTCTGCAATTTTGAGTACGCCCCATCCATGACTTCACAAGAGTGTATTCATTCATCAATAAATATTTATTGAATATTTACTCTGTTAAGGATACCAAGTACTAGAGATATAATAGTAAGCAAAATATCCTTCTATAAAAAAACTAAGGTTACTAATACAGCTTTCTATTATCATCTTTCTTCTCTGTTCCTTTTGACTTTTTCTCTATTTACAGTGGAAATGAAACAATTATTCTAACTTCAACCAATTTAAAATTCTTCTTACTAAATCATCTCTCTTAAAGTGAACACATTCACAAAAATTTTAAAACTTAAAATGCTAATAATTCACAAATATCTGCTACAGGCACCCTAAGCTCCAGAATGAGTTACAACTGACTGCTGACTATCTTATTTCACTGGAACCTCAAATTCAATATGACCTAAATTAAGCTCAGTACCTTGATCTCAATCAGCTTCAGATTCTGTACTTACCAATTCAGTTAAAAGGACCATTACCTTTCCTGGAAAGTAAAGCTTCTCAAAACTTTGAGGTTATTTTAAACTTTCCTTTTCCTCCTTCTACTTCCTCGGGTTAGTGGAAGGTGGAATTCTAAGATGAAATCCAGGGCTGCTGTACCTGGTGTACACACATTCTCTCAGTTATTTAGTCAAACACCAATCTAGGTACTGCTCGGAAGGGATTTTACAGTTCAATAAGGTAGCAAATCAGTTGATGTTAAAATAGGGAGATTATCCTAATCAGGTGAGTCCCTAAAAGGAATTAATTTCTTCCTGAATGAAAGACTCCAAAAAGTAAAAAGAGATGTTATACAAGGGAGATAATCCATTGCTAGGTTTGAAGATGGAAGGGGCCATGTGGCAAAGAAGATGGCAATCTCTAGGAGCTGAGAGCAACCTTTGGTTGACTGGACCAAGAAATAGGAACCTCAGTCCTACAACCAACCACAAGAAACTAAATTTTTCTATAAGCACTTGAATTTAAAAAGGGACCCTAAGATCCAGATGAAAAATGACTTTTGTCATGACCTTGATATTAGCCTTGTTGATTCTGAGCAGAGGACCCAGATAAACCCACTAATACTTCTGACCTACAGAATTATGGGGCTTGTTTGAAGCTGTGAATTTTGTGGTAATTTGTCACACAGCAATAGAAAGCTGCTATGGCTCTTTCTGAGATCAGTGTTAATTCTGTTGTAACTGGCTATACAATGTGTTTATGGAATGTGTGAATCTTCCCTTTTATCCCAGCATCACTGCTACAAACTATCATTCAAGAATTTATCATCTCTTATGTGATGACTAAAAGCCTAGAATGGCCTTTCCACTAAAATATCTTCTCATCTTGCAATGTTCTTGGATAGTTACAGGAAGGATAGCTCCTCCTCTTTGGTCTCAGAGCTTTTTAATGGTTTTCATATCATATCATGATAAGTTGTGGAGCTTATCCAGATGAGCCTGTATTATACTAGACTGTATGCTCCCATTCCTGTAATAATCTCTCAAGACTTTGAAATTAGAGACTGTGCATTTTGATGGATTCTCTCAGTAATGAGGATGAGTTGGTAAGATTAACTCTATGATGCCCAGTGTCTCATATTCCACCTTATTTCCTTGTTCAATATGTTCATTTCAATCTGATGAAAGGAACACAGAAACTGGAGTCTTGCCTTCTTAAATGGCTGGCTCATCCCCTTGCTAGTTTTGTGATCTAGGGCAGGTCACTCAGCCTTTCTGAGCTTTACTTTCTTCATTTCTACTTAAAAAAAAAAAGAAAAGAAAAAAACTAACAAACAAGATAACTTATAGGAAACAACTCTGAAAAACTGAATCAGATTAGAAATTACTTATAATAAAATGAAAATAGCCTTTTGTTCCTTTAAGCCTATAGTTTGATCTTCCAAGAAAATTAATAAAAAGTTTTGGTCCTCCTCAGCAGAATGGGGAAAATGTGTAATTGAAAGAGGTTAGCAATTACACAGCAGAAATAATTTCATGAGATAGATGCAGTGCTGTCTGGGCAGATAAAGATTATATTACAAAAAAAAATTCTGAAAGTGAGTGATGTTTAACTCAAAAGTAAGGAATGCTTCCACCAACTACCATTGTCAATGTCACCTAGGCAGTCTGCACTCAAAGTATTCGCTACTGAAAATCTGTATGCCAGTCATTAAGACATCAGGTAGTTAGTCCATCCTTTGGCCCAAAATAAAATGTGATATAATCTATCATATACAGTTGAAAGAAAAAAATATGAACATTTTTAGTTAAAATGACTCCTGGGAGGGAGCACATTCTATTTGGTTACTAACAATTTAAAAACATTAAATGAGGGCACCTGGGTGGCTCAGTCAGTTAAGCATCTCAACTCTTGATTTTGGCTCAGGTCATGATTTCTGGGCCACAGGGCAGAGTCCCGATTCGGTCTCCACTCTGAGCATGGAACCTTCTTAAGATTCTCTGTCTCTCTCTGTCTCTCTCTGTCTCTTTCTTTCTCTGTCTCTCTCTGAAATTAAAACAAAAAAAAGTTTTAATAAAAATATGAAAGTCCAGTTAAAACAGTTTCTGGTTTTGGCATAATGCTGCTGTTGTATTGATTCTAATATAAATACAAATGTTGAGTTTCTCTAGGCCACTCTTTACTCTAAATAACTTTCCACTTTGCTTATAAGTATCATATTTAACAATGAGTCATCAGGCAGCAGAGATAATTATCATGTATTTCCCAAACCTGAACCAATTGCAGTAACAATAAGGAATTACATTTACATCATTTTACTCTTGTGTAAAAATTCTTGTAGGAAATTGCCTTTTTTCCCCCTTTTTTGAAAACATTGAAATGTTTTTCCATTCATCTAAAAAGACTAACAACTTCAAAGTCCATTCCAGTTAATCAACAGGGAGACCGTCTCTTAAAAAAAAAAAAAAAAAATCTTGCTTTTCTGTTACTCAACTTTCCTTTATTTTGGAGAAAAAGGTCTACCTTTGAAAAAGAAAACTGTATCAATTTATAGAAATATTAAGTGCCATCAACTTCATGGAAAATTAGAATCATTTGAAAAACCTAGTTGAAATTGCTGGATATTAATAAGACTTTAGGCCCAGAGCTATACAAATTCCACAGATTTTTTTTTTATCGAGAAACATTTTCAAATAAATTTATAAATATAATCTTCAAAATAATCCTAGAAGGTAAAGTAATGAAATGGTGTTTGGCTAAATCTGCTTTGCTGGTTGAAATAATAATACTGACTAGCAAAGTGATCTGTATTATTTGTAACATTCTACAGAACAAAGCACAGGAGGTTTTCTATACCAATATGAAAAAAGTCACATAAATTTTTGCTTCATTAGTTACTTACTCAAATTTCCCTGATGATAGAGTAACTAAGTCTTCAGAGTTTCTATAACTCTATATTAGTCCTGTGAAAGCTATGTCCTTTTAGGAAGTTCTGGGTTTGTCTCATCCCAATCCTTAACCCAAACCTTAAACTTCATCATATCCTGAGGAAAGAAAACTTGCTCCCCAAATATCTAGGAGTCATACTGACTTTACTAAATGTTTCACAGAACAAAAAGGCATGGTTATTTTGCACACAGATAGCAAATGGCTTAATAGATAGGCATCAAATATTTCTCTTCTCTCAAAAACCCTTTCTTTATATTTCCCATGTCCTTGACCCCATCCCAGTAGCTCCACCAGGTTCTCATAATCCAAAGTTTCAGAAGACTCCATGTTTCTCAGCATCTTGGTAGAATTATCAAAGCATTCACCAAACAAAGTAGACCCTCTGTCTAGACAAGACTAGAATTCTTATAACAATTAGACTTTTTAAAATGACTTTTCATGTTGATATATACATTTGATTTCACAGAACTCATAAGAAGATCAAGTAGTGGGTTTTTTTTTATTATATAATCCAAATAACCATAAACAATCCAGATAATCACATTCCATAAGTTCACATGAATTATTTCATGGTACTGTATACATACAAATAAGCAGGTGTCTTGGTTACTGTAAATCTGTACATATGGAAGCCTTAATGTTTTGAAGACACATAACCAACTAAAAGGTCCATCTAAATATTTATTTTGATGATTACTAACTTAACATTATTTCTTATTAAAGATAAATATTTATCAATTCTGATAATGATTATAATAAATCAACTTGATTGAAGAATAAAATAATGACAAGGTGGGCAGTTATCTTTTCAGATTCTCTTCTTATCCCTGCCCTTTATCTTCTATGCTAAATTCACTACTCATCAATTGCCTCATTAACTACATACTTTCTACTGGGATTACAGATGAGGGACAAGCCATAGTCCTATTACTTAAAGTTTATTCACACTTAAAATGGGAAAAAACATACAAATCAGGTAATCCTGCAAGGTAATATATGTGAAATCATTTATATAAAAACATATTAATTTAAATATCACATAGACAGGAATAAATTCTAATTCATCTTCTCTTCTCCTTCTTTACTTTTTATACAATAGGCAATGTTACTCAATTCCCTAACTTTAATAACAGCTTTATGCTAATAACTAAAAAACGTATTTCTGAAACTTCAGGTATTATCTCTCATTTACATGAAAATATCAATTGATAGAAAGAACAGAGGAAATATTAAGTGGCTGAATCAAAAGAGAGATATTATATTGGGGAAAAGGGATAATAGACATGGTTAAAAAAATACACATGAAAGAAAACTATTCAAGACAAGATGGAGAAATAGGGACCAGATTTACTTTCTCGCCTGAAGTAACCAAAAATCGTCACAAAATATATATAATTAGACACCCTGGACATTAGAAACTGAACTACAGTAATTCCAAATAGATGGTGGGAAACAAATAAGGTAAGGCTTGGAAGGATGCATACTTTCTGCTTTAAAAGAGTTTCTGGGTTACAGTACAAGGAAGGGGTACCTATCAGACATTATGAATTGAAAAAACACAGCTGAGAATAAAAGGAAACAAATGCAGCTAGAATTTGCAGGACCCAAAATCAGAGGAGAGAGAGCTGCACAAAGAAAGAAGGCTGGAGATGTGCAGAAGCTCCCATCAAGAATTCAGCACAGTGCTGAGCTGCACATGGGAATGAAGATACTACCGGAGGCCAAGGAAAAGACTAGAGGGAAGACAGCATACAGAATACAGTAATGACATTCTACTAGTGTCATATGGTGCCAGATGGTAGCTACACTTGTGGTGAGCACAGGGTAACATATAAACTTCTCAAATCATTATGTTGTACACCTGAAACTAAGGTAATGTGTGTCAACTTCACCTAAATAAAAATATAGGGCAGATAAAGATTATATTACAAATTCTGAAAGAGATGTATGCATGGAATGTAAGAAACTAAATATATTATTCAGAAAGAAAAAAGAAAGAAAGGGCTTGCTTCAGGAGTGTGTAGTAATTAGCTCTAGACCAGTTCTTCTCGAACAAATGATTCTGATCCTCAGGGTACAGGTAGAAATGTTCACAGAAATGTGGGGTTGTCAAACTGGAGACACAAGACGCATTCGGTGGGGAGAGTCCAGGGGTGCTATTAATCATCTTATAAAGCACAGCACAGCAGCCACAGAGAACTTCCCAGCTCCAAATGTCAATAATGCCAAACTTGAACAGTTCTTTCCTGGAAATAAGACAGCTTTGATATTACCTAACAAAATTTAAAAGGAAGACTCGAAAGGTTCCTTCTCTTTCTGAGTAATTTATAACAGAGTCTCAGAACAAATCTCAACATATTTACATGAATGCAAAAATATCCAGGACTCCACAAGGTAATATTCACATTCTGTGGCATCAAATAAAAACTGCCACATATGCAAGAAGAAGGGAACACTGACCAATAGTGAAAAAAAAAATCAACTCAGATCTAACAGATGTTAGAATTGAGATTTAAAAATAGTTATTGAAACTCTATCCTCTTTGTTTAAAAAGTTAAGTGGAGACGTGGAATATTTTTAAAAACATAAATCAAACTTCTAGAGATGAAAACTGTAATAGGTGACATAAAAAATACTTGATGGGATTACTAAAAAATCAGATATCACAGTAGAAATGGTGAAACTGAATGCATAGCAATAAAAATGAACTAAATGAGAGAAAAAAAGATTAAAAACAGGAAAAAGAACATATCAGTGGACAATTTCAAGCAGCTACACACACGTAATATAAGTCGTATTCTTCTGTTTCCACACAGAAAAGTTATATATAGATAAGAATTATTCAAATGTTAAAGCTGAAGCAGCCTAATGCAGATGCACTCAGAGGCCCTGAAGAAGAGGAATGGATTGGGGTAGAGATTGAAAACTATTTAAAGATTCAATAGCCAAAACCCTTCAAAGTATAACGAAACCTACAGATCTAAGAAGGTCAAGGAATGTGAGGAAATGTGAGGAAAACTACACTGAGGCACATCATAACCAAATTGCCTAAAATCAACAATAAAGAGAAAACCTTAAACTCATCCCAAGGACTGAGGGAAGAGACATATTTTCAAGTGCTGACAGTACAAAATATCTGTCCACCTGGAATTCTACAATAAGCAGAAATATTGTACCTTCTGACCTTGTATGAGGGAAATATTGAATTACGAATGACATCAAAGGCATTATCCATAAAAGAACAAAATTACAGACTGAACTCCATCAAAATTTAGAACTCCTACTCTTTGTAAGACAGTGTTAAGAGAATGAAGAGATAAGCCACATACTGGGAAAAAATCCTTGCAAGCCATATGTCTGATGCCGAACTCATACCCAAAATATTCTTCTAAATATCTGAAATTCAGTAATAAAATAATAATAAAATAGGACCAAAATATCTGAAGTGACACTTCTTCAGGAGTATATATGAATAACAAACAAGCACACAGAGAGATGTTCTATGTCATCAGTCTCTAGGGCAACGCAAATTAAACATATAATGGCACACCGCCACCCAACTAACAGAATGGTTAAAATTTTAAAAGACTGACACTACCAAGTGTTGTTGAGGGATTTAGAGCAACTGGAACTTTGATACACTTCTAGTAGGAATGAAGATGGCACAGTGGCCTTAGAAAACAATGTAGCAGTTATTAAAATATTAAACATATACCTCCCAATAAACTCCACCATTTCACTCCTAGGTTTTTAACCAAGATGAATGAAAGCATCTGTTCATACAAAGACTTGAACCCAAATGTTCACAGCAGATTTATTTCCAACAACAAATAACTAGAAACAACGCAGATAAATATCCAGAAAAAGGTGAGTAATCAATGAATTATGGAAGTACTCCTCAGCCAGAAAAGTGAATACATTTTTGGGGTGCCTGGATGGCTCAGTCAGTTAAGCATCTGACTTTGGCTTAGGTCATGATCTTGCAGTTTGTGAGTTCAAGCCCTGCATTGGGCTCTGTGCTGACACAGCCTGGAGCCTGCTTTAAATTCTGTGTTTCCCTCTCTCTTTGCCTTTCCCCTGCTTGCACTCTGTGTGTCTTTCACTCTTGTGTGTCTTTCTCTCTCTCCGAAATAAACAAACATTAAAAACAATTTTTAAAAAGCAAAGTGAGGGGCACCTGAGTGGCTCAGCCGGCTAAGCATAGGACTTCAACTCAGGTCATGATCTCACCGGTCGTGGGTCCAAGCCCTGCACCTGGCTCTGTGCTGACAGCTAGCTCAGAGCCTGGACCCCACTTTGGAGTCTGTGTCTCCCTCTCTCTCTGATGCTCCCCTGTTCACCCTGTCTTTATCTCGCTCTCAAAAATAAATTGAAAACATTAAAAAAAATTACAAAAAAAAGCAAAGTGAATAAATTTTTGGAACATGCAACATGAATGAACCTTGAAAATAATTATATGTTAATATTATATATAATAACATATAAAGCTAGACCAGAAAATAGTACAATACTCTTTGATTCCTTCTACTTATGTAAAATTATAGAAAACACAAATGATTTTATAGCAACAGAAAACAGATCAGTGTGGTTGCCAGAGGTTTAGGCAGTGAGAAGGGTGAGAGCGACATGAAGGAGAGAGTAACAAGGAGCAAACAGGCACTTTGGGGAGTTATGGACATGTTCATTGTCTTCATTCTGTTGGTAATTTCACAGGTATATACATACATAAAAATACTTTAACTGTGTGCATTTATTATAAGCCAGTTATGCCTCAATAAAGTCAGCTTAAAACAAAATAAAGATGTTACATGGAGCTGGGTGGAGAATTAATAGAACTGGTCTGTGGTGGTCTTGGTGATTTCCAAATTTAAAAAAAATTAATGTTTTCATTTAATTTTTGAGACAGAGAGAAATCAAGTATGAACAGGGGAGAGGCAGAGAGAGACAGAAACACAGAATCTGAAGTAGGCTCTAGGATCTGAGCTGTCAGCACAGAGCCCGACACAGGGCTCGAACCCAGGAACTGTGAGATCATGACCTGAGCCAAAGTAAGGGGCTTAACCAACTGAGCCACCGAGGTGCCCCTCCAAATTTTAATCCTGTGTTTAGAACAGTGATCTGCTGCAGGATTGTCCGTTAGAGAGGGATGATGAAGAGTTTTCTTAGTAGTCTCCCAAAAGACATTAGTGGACCTTTTCAATATTTTTAACTTTATTAATTTTAAAAATTTCTATTTTCTTTCATTTCTTTGTTCTTTCCAGGACTGTCTTTACCCTTTCTTCATCAAAACCAACTCTGGCTCATTAGGAAGTAAGAAGAATCTATTTTGGAAAAAAATATTTCCCTGTTTTGAAACACAAACATCTGGAATTAATGGAGAGGGTCATTTTATTTCTTTCTAAGAAGGGGAAAAAAGTCTCTGACCTTCCTCCTAGCGATTGGTTCTCATTATAATGCACAATCTTTTAAGCATTGTAAACTACTTGAGATCAGTTTAGTGATTACATGACAATGAGTTATTGAAGTCAATATGTTCCTTTTGTTATTTCAGGAAGTTGCTAATTCATAGAAAAATGAACATGTTCTGGTCATTTTCTTCTGGAATACCATAGTTTTATTATTATAGTGTGTCATCACTTATTTTACATGATTTTCATACAGAAAGTATTAATTATCTGAAATAGGAAGATAATAAACCTGAAAGAGATGAAAGCAGCTGCTTGTGCTGGGGTTTTGAGGTGGTAGGCAAATCTGACTTGCTGGGGGACTTTCCTCCTGGCAACAAATTCTGGCACTCTTGACTTGAAATCTGATACCCTGTGATTTTAAACCTGATTCTGACACATCTGCTGACAAATTCGATATCTCAATTTCATGAAGTTACCCACTCCCATTTAGTTGTTCTTTTAATTGGGGTCAATGGAGAACCCATTATGCCCAATTATTGTAACAGAATCCACACAGAGAAAGGTAAAAGTTCCCAGTGCTTGCCGGCAGGAAGCTTATGTCTGGTTTGTCAATATAAAACAAATGATAAAGAACCAAAGCAAGTATGTGAAATTACCACCCAAATGATTATATAGTTTTAAAAAACAAAAACAGGGGTGCCTGGGTGGCTCAGTTGGTTGAACATTGAGGTCATGATCCCATGGTCTGTGAGTTCGAGCCCCATGTTGAGGCTCTGTGCTGATAGCTCAGAGCCAGGAGCCTCTCTCTCTACTCCTCCCCTGCTTGCATTCTGTCTCTCTCAAAAATAAATAAACATTTAAAAATTTTTTTAAATAAAATAAAAATAAAAGCAAAAATAAAAAACAAAAACAAAAACAAAAGTCTAGAAATAGGGGATGCCTGGGTGGTTCAGTCGGTTGAGTGTCTGATTCTTGATTTTGGCTGAGGTCATGATACCAGAGTCATGTGATGGAGCCCTGTGTTGGGCTCCATGCTGAATGTGAAGCCTGCTTAAGATTCTCTCTCTCTCTCTCTCCCTCTATGGCCCTTTCCCCTGCTCATGCTTTCTTTCTCTCTCTAAAATACATTTTTTAAATTCTAGAAATGGAAGTAAAAAAGGATGGAATCACAAAGTAAACTTATGATACAGTTATTTGTGTTAGCCAGCCTTCAAGATGGCTTCCAATAATCCCCTCCCACTGCCCACATTATTTAAGATTGATCTATGTAATGAATAGGATATTGCAAAAAGTGTTAGGGGATGACTTCAGAGGCTAAGTAGAAAAAGCACATGGCTTCTGTCCTTGGAGCACTTGTCTACAGGAAGCTAGCTGCAAGTTGTGAACCACTTAAGTAATGTATGTAGTGGTCCACATGGTGAGTGACTGAGGCCTCCTACCAAAAGCCAACACCAACATGAAAGTTACATGGATGAGCCAAATTGGAAATATATTGTCCAGCACTAAAAAGCCTTCAGATGACTGCAGTTATGGCCAGTATCCAAACTGCAAACTGATAGAAGACCCTGAACCAGGAGCATCCAACTAAACTACTCTCAAATTCCTAACCCACATAAACTGGTGAACATAGTAAATGTTTAGTGCTATTTTAAACCACTTGAGGATAATTAGTTATACAGCAATAGATGCTTAATGAAGTTAGACATAGCTTGGAATCAAGAGTTGGCTCTATTATCTATGAGCATGGTCAAGTCACTTAGCCTTGCCTAAGCCTTATTTTACCCAAATATGAAACAGAGATGTTGTTCAGCTGTGAATATCTTACTTATTATGTCACTGTGACAAATAAGATCAATTAAAGTATTTTGAAAATAAGAATTTTGTAAAACTTAGGATATCATGATTTCCTTTCTTTATACAGGAATTCCACATTTTCTCACCGCTAACTCTTTTACTTCCTGATTTGATAGAGGACACGTGGTTAGAAGAGCAAATCTCCTGTAAGGCAGCCTCACATGTGAGTCAGGTGTGACGTTAAGGGATTGACAGCAACTGTGCAATAAAGAACAAACAAAACACCCTGTTACTATAAGAGATTGAGTTTGAAAGATTGTGAGAGAATAAACATGGGGAAAGAATATATTTTCCTCTAAGATACATAATCTTCCTTTGAAGATTTTGGGAGCTATAAAGCTATCTTCTTATTGGTTCTGTTGCCACATTTCCATTTATCCACTTATTTCCTGTTTTATACTGCTCATTTCCTCTTCCTTCTTCTGTGGGAATCTTACATTTCACTAGGATTCCTTTTTAGTTAAATGTTTCTACCTTTACAGTGATATAAACCTTATAATTATCTCACCTGTAAAATTGTGAGTTTTATTTTTTTAAAAGTGAAGAATCATTTTGTGATTCCTCTTACTCAGAAAAGCATTTGAGGACTTAGCATGTTTTCTTTCTTTAAACCATGCCTAGAGGTTTTACAATATGTAAGATTTCATCTCTTCTGTTTCTATAGCCTTTTTCCCTTTAACCTTTGTCAGTATCTTCCAGGTCCTCATTTGCATGCTAAAAATCATAGTACTAAAACTGTGCTTAGCTATGCTCTTGATTAAATACAGTGTTAGATGACAGAATTGGAGAAACTCAATTTTTATGTATTATACATGCTATAAATCATCTGTGCACATATAGTTGTTACTTAAATATGAGACTACTACTTGGAAAAACAGTACTTGTGTTAGTTTGTATAAAAAATATTATGCTTGTTAACACTGTGCTTTTCAGTTTCTGGATATCCATCAACTTTCTATCTCCTTTGGACTCTGTGGGAGAGAATTAACTCAGAAATATATGTCATCACTCTATTTAATGGTCTACAATTTTCTGATTTTAATCTTTCATGCTTTCTTTCTGTTGACCTGGAGACTATGAATTGACAAAATAGTCAAAATTAATTTGGCATAGAAACTGGCACAAAAACGTTTTTTTTTTCATCTTGCAAAAGTTTTACAATCCCTAGATCACACAAAGAGGATTTGTAGAAGGAGACAAGGAAAAACAGGAGGTAAAAGACTTTTGTATTCAAATCCCCCTCCTCCTTTCTTTGATGCATAAAAGGCCTTATTGTGTCTGGGAGTATATGAGGATGTTAAATGTGCAGTCTCATTGACTGCAGAAGAGTCAGGAAGGAGGGGTTTATTTTTGCTTTGCTTTGCCCTGTGTTCATTTTTCCTGTTGCATAAGCTTCTTATCTACATTAATTTTAGCCTCCAAAGATGTTTTGCATAACACAGAATTATAATGTAGTGTCTAAAATAGTGCTCCAAACCATAGTTTCAAATACATTAGGAAGATGAATCATTTCCTTAACATGCGCCACTGTGTTATTTGAAATGATTACTTATGAGACAGAGGCAATACATAATTAAGCAGCATGTGACAAGCAAAAAAAAAAAAAAAAAAGTCAAGGAAATTCAAACAATAAATTGCTTCTTCAATTCTTCATAGAGGATAGGACAAAACTGCTGCTCCTTCACATTTCCATTTTGAAATAAAGGGGTATTGAGTACCATAACTATGTATTCCAGTAATGAGTAGAAAGATCTGGGCCACAGAAATGAAAAAAATGGGCTGAGGTTGCCTCACATCATTTTGGATTATAAATCCTCTACAAATTTATTACTGGGCATACAATTTTATATTGAATCTATTTTCTCTATTGGATTTTTACTTCTTGTGTGTGTGTGTGTGTGTGTGTGCGCGCGCACGCGCATGTGTGTGTGCTTACATTTTTTTTTACCCCTCTTGAAACAGCTTTAAAATCAACATTTGTGCCAATTCTGAATAGCAAGAGGAAAAGGAAAAGGGGTTAGCTATCCATAAGGCATTCAAGTTTGTAAGAGTCTTGGATATTTTTTCCAGGCTTTCTCTCTTAACCAGTGCCAGTACCACCGTGAATACTAATGACATGTAATATAGGGCATCAATCATGGTCCATCCAGGCAAGGGACATAAGTATGTACAATAATAGTCCCTGGCTTAATGAAGCCTTCTCAAAGAGAAACTATTTGTATTCAAATTCAGATAAACTATCAGAGAGCTTGTAAAGGAGAAAGATAACAGTTCTTATCTGACTCTCAGAAACTAGACCATATATTTTTTAAGGGCAGGGAACCTCTACCATCTTACTTCTTTTCCTTCTCCTTTATTGAGCCTCATTAAAGTCCTGGGCACACAATGTTTACTGAACAAAGGTTGGAAGAAACATCATAGGAGATGAGGCTTTAAACCTCAGAAATAGAAAGTAAAAGGTTATACGCACCTGGACTTAGTAGATTTAGATCAGCAAATAGTTTTACTGCAATTTTCAAGGTTTGCTGGCGGTCTATGGAGTTCAAATTAATCTCTATCTCAGACTTAAGACTCATCTTTCTGCCATCTTCTTGGACTATGTGTCTTGTTTCTACATATTCCTCTTTTCTAATGATAAGTAAGCCTCAGGAGTGGTTTTGAAACTCATTAACTTAGGGACCAAACAAATATAGGGTGGCATTATTGTAAAGTGAAGGTACAGCTCAAATATCAGAGACCTTATCACAGGAGAGTGCATCAGCTTACAAACCTCGCTTTGTGAGAAACTCTTGATGAACCTTGGAAAACATGTCAACAGAGACTTCAACTAACCGCAAATTGCAATGTGTTATAACAGTAAAAGAGAATGTGTAATTTATTCTAGAATATAGTATTTCCCATAACCTGCTCAGTCCTCTGTTATCATTTAAGAACTTTTTGAAACCCCACTCCCACCATTAACTTTTCCAAACTCACTGCAAATAAAAGTGACTATCAGAGCACAGACATATCCACGTTTTATATAGTAATATATTTGATCAGGAATGCAAAGATTACTTGGGCCAGGGACTGTGTTCAAATTTAGTTACTAAATTTGTTCCACACACAGGTGAGTCTTTGTCTATTTCTTCTTTTGCTATTCTCACTGTATACAATTTACACTATGATCTTCTATAGGACACATAATTTTAGATGAATTCCTATATCTGTCTGAGGGAGGAGGTATAGAGAAATATGTCATAAGTCCAATATTGCTCCAATAGTGCTTTATGACAAATAATCACAAAATCTCAGTGATACCAAACCAGAAGTATATTTTTCTACTCTGTCTACATATCAGGTTAAGCATGGCACAACTTCAGTCTGTGGATCTACAGAGCTTCTGGACTTTGTTCCTCTTGATTCATGCTGGAGCCAAGGCTGAAAAGGGAGTAGGTAGATAGCTGAGTCTTATTTTTCTCATGGCAGAGATCTGAAGCTCCTGCAGAGGGCAAGCCAAACCATGTGATGCTTCTTAAGGCCTAGGACTCGGTACTTAAACATTGTCCTTGCTAACCATGGCCCGCTGCATAAATCATGTCTTTGGTCTAAGGTAATATAAAAGATTAGGAAAACATAATCTTGTCATGGAAATGAGAGGGATAAAAGTTGAAAGTATACTGGAAAATATTCTAAAACTGTAAGTCTCCTGTTTTACTCAAAAATGTTTACATTTCTCATGTACATTGCAGAAAGAAAAAGCTCACTATCATTACAAAAATCTCTACTCTCTTTCCCAAGGTCTTCTCCAAAAGTAGCATCAAGTCTTGAAGGCCAGATCTGGTTCCGAATGACCCAGAGACTTACCAACTAAATTAGAAAGATTATCTGTTCCCTATACATGCAACATTAAGCAGTACAAAAGGGACAGAATAACTCCAGGAAACACTTCCATATAAAAAGGGAAATCCCAGCAGGCAAATGCTACTAGGACCCCTATCCTGTAAACACAGACTGTTCCTTGAATAAGCCCTACTTCTGTTCTCCCTGGGAATAGTGCCTTAATTGTTTTCTGTCGCTCGCAGTTTCACGTTCTGGAAGATGTTCCATTCTCCTCCTGGGCCACTTCAAAAGAGCAAATACTATTTGCCTTATGTACTTCGGTATAATAAAATACCTCAAAATCCAACTGCTTGGAAGAACAATGACTTCTTATCTGTCATAATTCTGTGGACTACCTGAGTTTGACTGATGGTTCCTCTACTCCATGCGGTGTTCTCTAGGGTCACTCATAGAGCTGCATTCAGTTGGGAATCTAGCTGCAGCTGGAAAATCTGAGATTTTAGGCTCACTCACAGTCCAGCTGTTGGTGCTGGTTGTTGGTTAGGACAATGAGATACTCCTCTACCTGATCTATTTATAAGGCTCTGACCATTCAGTAGGACTTTAGATCCAAAGTCATCTCTGGCCTACATATAGCTCCTTTACCCCCACTAATGAGGCAATATCCTACTCAAGACTCTATCAAGACTCATGTATTTACAAGATTTTTCTGTTCAAGCTAGTGGAAATGCATATATTCCCAGAACAACATGAATTCTTGGAGTTGTTGAGAATAAGGCTCTCTTGTTCTTTCCCCAACCTCATGGCCTTTGATGATCATGAGGATTAGAACTCAAAATATGAGGGCTCCACCCTACCTCAAGTATCTCTGAAGCTCTCTCTGTGCACCTCTCTCCTTTCCCATAGTTTGCCCTGAAACCTCTAGCTTGGAATCATCTCAAACTCCCTGAACTTCCTTTACAAAACAAGCCTGTTCTATTTGTTAACCCACTCACTGCACTGCAGCCTAGAAACTGCCTCTTGGGTAGTAAGCTAGGGACGTTGTAGGATTCCCTCTGTTGGTTTCCTTCTCTCAGTGATAACAGTCCTGCCTATTGTCCAGTGTGTGAAAATAGCTGTTTCATATATTTTGTCTGTTTTTCTAGTTGGTTATGGACAGAGGGCAGTTAATCCTCCAGGGCTAGAGCAGACCCTTAAGTAGTTTTCAGTACTCTATTTTATCTACACTCTTGACTGATTACCTATACTTTCATTTTTTAGTTGCCACTTTACAGTTCTAAGACATATAACTCTGACTTATAAAATACTGCCTTCACATGATATTGCATTTCACATATAGTGTAAGAACTGATGATGACATAATTTAATACTCCCTTCCTAGGCTCTCTGCTATTGTTTTCATTCTTATTTTCCTTGACATGTTATAAACTCTTAAATAAATTATTTTTGCATAAAGAGTAGATTGTCTTTTATGAAATCAAAGATTTAGAGGATGAGAAAACAAGTCTTTTGTATTCCATATGCATAGTAACCAAGAATTCTTTATTCCCTTGTATAGATCCAAGCTTCTTTCTCATATTATTTTTCACCCTCCTAATGAACTTCTTTTTACATTCCTTGTAGTATAGGTCTACTACTGGCCTCGAATTCTTTCAACTTCTGTTTGATAATAAAGTTTTTTCTCATTTTGTTGCTGGATAGAATTCTTGATTGACCATTTTGTTTTTTCCTTCAACACTTGAAGACAGTCACTCCAATGTTTTAGGCTGAGTGTTTTTATTACATATCTTTCCCCATCCTTCTAATATTTCACAGGATCTGATGAAAATATTGTAGGCATTCTTTGTAACTTTGTGCACAAGTATCTTCTTGTTTTCCTTGCCTGCTTTTATTTTATTTCTCTTTATAATGCATGAAACTTTTCATTCTAGCCTTTTTATGCTTATACTTTGCATGGTAATTTTTTTCCCACTGTACTTTGAACAGCCTAGCTGTGTATGTACACACACACACACACACACACACACACACACACATGCACGCACACACACAATCTCTTGAAGCAGCATATAGTCAGATTTTGCTTTTTTATTCAAGCTGAAAGTCTCTGCCTTTTAATTAGTGTATTTCTATTAAATTAATTTGTTTGAATTTACCACTTTTTGCTCTCTCTGTTTTTTGTTTGTTCTGCTGTTCTTTCCTTCCATTTTTTAAAATAATTGAATATTTTTATAACTCAATTATAATTATCTATTGGTTTTAGCTACACTCGATTGCATTATTTTTACAGGTTACTCTAGCAAATAGAATATGTATTCTTAACAGTTCAGAATATATGTCCTTAACTTTTCAGTCTACTTAGTATTAACAGTTTATTATTCACATAAATTATAGAAAGGGTACAAGCATATATTTTCACTTACAGCTCTAGACTTTTATGCCATAGTGGTTATAAGCTACATCTACATACACTGAAACCTTATAATATTATAATTTTTGCAGGAAACCTTATAGTATTATAATTTTTGCAGGAAATCATGTATATTTAAAAAATAACAGAAAAATTATCTTTTACTTTTAGTAAAAGACATCTTTTACTTACATCTTCATTTCCACTGCTACATATTTCTTCCTGAAATTTGTCTTCCACCTAGTATAATTTCCCTTCAGTCTGCACTACTTCATTAGTTTTTATCTAAAAATGTCTTTATATAGCCAATATTACTGAACAGTATTTTTCCAAATTTAGGAATTAACACTTTGATTTTCATTTTGTTTCATTTTACCTGAATAACTAGAGTAGGGGAAGAACTTCAGGCACAGTAGTTTTAAGGGAGTAGATCAGGAAAGTGGTGTCAGGTTTATTGATTTTGAGATAAATCTTAAATAGATAAATAAGCCCAGTGGTTATGAATTGGATATAATAAATTAGAAGGTGTCAGCCTATATAGCTAGAGCTATGAAACTAGAAAAAAAAAACCAACAAGGGAATGAATGTGGATAAAGGAGTGATGGGGGCTATGACCTGTGTCTTAGGGCACTCCAACATTAAGATGTTAGGAAGAAGAGGAAGTAGCAACAGAAAGCAGCAATCCATGAATTAGGAGGAAAATTAGTAGTCTGTTTGTTCTGTAAACAAAGAAAGAATTAAGGGAGAGGGAACAACCAACTGTGTCAAGTTCTACTGATGTGTAAGAAAGAGAAAAAACTGGCCATCAGAAGTAAGAGACTGTAGGACATTAGCAACCTTTAAGTTTTGGTGAAGTGATGGGGTTAAAAGTCTAAATGGAGTGGGGAGTTTCTGAGGATGACAAACGTGAATAGCTAAGCACCTTAGAACATAATAATGACATATAAGTAATGTTGTATTTTATTTATGATATTATTATTTTATGCTTTTATACTATCTTGTTGGATTCACACCCAACCAGAAACTACCACTTCTTGAGAACTACCCATCATCCCAGCCCCTGAAAGTATGCCAGTTCTGGTGACAAAATTAGAGCATCTTGATATATTCAGTTTTGATCTGAAGATGCCCTGACCCATTATGAGATCTTCAGATATCACCTCCCAATATTACTTGCCTTGGTGAAGGACCTCTTCAATCAACCAAAGGGAAATTTCCCATTGCCAACGTGTTTTACAATCACCTAAGTATGCACATGCTCCATCTGTGGGCTGACTCTGTGGAATTGTAGACACATTATTCATAGGCTCATCTTGTCATCCATGAGAGAAAAATGTATGGGGTCCACCTAACTTTGGAAGTTATCATTTGAAGTACGGAGTCTCTGATTATACAATAAAGGAATGCACAAATTAACGGAATGTTTAAATTGTCCTCGTCTGAATTGATGATTAACATACATCAGGCATGTTTGTAAATTAAAATACTTTTAACAAAAATATTGCCTATGAATTGGAGGCTATTATCATTTCTGCAGGGGTAGATAGGTCTCCTTTCTGTGAGTCTCAACAAACTTTCAAAATATACAGGACTATATTATAGTAACTTGCATCTATATCAGGCAGTCACATACTTTTGGAAGCTGAGGCAACACAGACAAATGATTTGCTTGCTAGACTAAATTTATTCTTAATTTTAGCTGAACTATATGTCCATTCATGTCATGAATGATATTTAATATCTATTTAGCTGACATGTTTTGGTCATTAAAAATAGCAAAATCAGAGACCATTCTCCACAAATTGCACCATTTATTACAAACTAATAAAGTGAGTATGCTTGTGAAATAAAATCCTCAAGGTCACATATCTAGCAACTCCTCTTTTGTTCCCCCCACTTGGGAGATTAATGAAATTCAAGAGGAGTGCATGAGAGGAACTTACCGGTGTATGATTCCCCTACTGTTTATACAAACATTTGTTTTTAATCTGTATGTTCATTTCCATCATGGACTGTCTAGAATTTTCATCAGATTTTTAAAGGGTCTGTGATTCAAAAAATTACCTGAAACCCCAACCTATGTTACCAGCTTCTCAGAATAATGCACTGACAAAGTTAACCTGTTATTCACACAAAACAACACGAGATTTTAGGAAAAGTATACTTGTCTATACGTAATGGGAGACTGCTATTCGCAACTTTTCCATGGTTGGTCATGAATCACCTTTAAAATAAATTGCACCCTGAGAAAGAATGAAATCTGGCCATGTGTAGCAACAAGGATGGACCTTGAGGGTGTTATGCTGAGCGAAATAAGTCAGGCAGAAAAGGACAAATATCATATGTTCTCACATATAGAAGGATTTGGAGGAACTTAATGGAGGACCATGGGGGAGAAGAAGAGGGGAAATGGTGGGGGAAAGGGAGAGAGGCAAACCTTGAGAGAATCTTGAATGCTGAGAACAAACTGAGGACTGATGGGTGTGTGGGGGAAGAAGGGGGGGACATGGAGGAGGGCACGTGTGGGGATGAGCACTGGGTGTTATATGGAAACCAACTTGACAATAAACTATTGGTAAAAAAAAAAAAAGTAAAATAAAAATAAAAAATAAATAAAATAAAATAAAATAAAATAAAATAAAAATAAAAAATTGCACCTAGCCAAAACCATCGCCAATTAAAATGCAAGCAGAAAGATAAGTGTGGGAAAAAAATGTGATTCTCAGGCCATTTCAATCAAATTGAAGGTCACCAAATATACAAAATATAAACCTCTTTCTCTGGCACAGAATATTTAATCAAGTGTTTGAGTAAGATATGCCCTTATTTTCTACCAGTTATGTAAATAAATAACATCAGCTCATACCTGTGTGCACCTGTTCTTTTCTAAAGCATTTGTGTGCTGTTGTGTGGGCAATATTCTTATTAGACTACTTTGGGTGTCACGACTCACAATTTGATGTGGAACTAAGAACAGAAAATATGTAGATAATTATTAAATGAAAAATAATTGCCTTTAACTTAAACATCATTCTCTATTGTATTTTCTGAGTTCTAGGTATGACTTCTCAGATGAAATAAAACTAAAGGCAAATATAAAATATTTATAGGTATTTTCATTACAATCCAATATATAAGAACCTGTCCGTGAACAAAATTCAATTTCCCTGTACTTATACCTCAAAATCACTTTCCTCTCATTGGGAGTTTCAAAGTATTAATGGGAATTCTATTCACATGGTTCTATCAAATTGCCAGAATTGCCGCTGGCTGCTAGATTTTTGGAGTATACACTTTTGACTACATCAGATAATCTGGGATTTCCTAACATTGTATAAATCAGAAAGAGAGAAAATACAGGTTACTACCAAAGCAACAGTATAAAACTCTAGTAATATCAGAGTGTTTACCTACAAGAGCAATAAAACGGAGTTTGGCCCATGGAGTCAGAACAACTACTTTTCAGCAGAAGATACATGAAAAAATATGCCCATCTTTGTTACCAAAAGTATCATGGGTCAGGAGTATGAAAGATGATACAAGAAAACAGAGGCTACAAGCAAGAGATCTATGAATTGAGTGTCTTAGACTTAGCTACAATCACATAAAATAAAAAAATTAAAAAATGGCTTAAACAATATAGATCTTCATTTCTTTCTTACATTTTACTAGTATAGAGGATTCAGGGCAATCTATCCTCTTACTAAGGAAAACAGTTAAGTCAAATATGATGGACACACTAAAGAATACAATTCAGATGTCAGAAGAAATGAACTGGATGTGTCAACACAATATAAGTATCACAGGGCAAAAAACAGTGGTGGATGAAATGCAATAGGCAAAACAAAACCTCTAGTAGGTAAAAATAAATATACAAATGTTAACACTACATATTTTCCAGTTTACCAGCGTCATAAAAGGTTTATTAAAATGGCAACGTATGAAGCAAAATAAAATGGAGGGGAGTAAAAGGAAAAAGAAAAAGATTACAGATAAATGATTGATAAATAGACAAAGAGACACTTTCTAAGGAACCACATCTGTAGTATTCATGACAAAGAAATATATAAGTAACATTATACTGGAGTTCTATGAAAATCAACAACAATAACATTCTAACAGAAAAGGAATGAGTCTTCCAAGGAAGAAAGCAGTTCCAACCACATCCACAAGCACTATCTAGCAGGAACCTTTGATAGAGGTAGAATGATATATGCAGCAGCTATGAAGTAAGAAGATTGTTTTTAATGAATGATCTGTTGTGAGAATTGACACAGTACATGAGATTATGATAAGATATTCTTTAATATTTTGTGTGTACAGGATAAGGAGGGAGTGTATAAAATAAAGGAAATAGGGTTTCAATTATGAAATACATTTAGATGAGTTTAAAGACATTCAAAATCTTATAAATGAATCTAAAAGAGGAAGACTTAAAAAACTAGTCAGAACTAAGATTTCTTTTTTATAAATTCAGTTTTCATTTTAATTCCAGTTAGTTAACATACAGTGTTATATTAGTCTCAAGTGTACAATGTAGTGATACAACAATTGCATACATCACCCAGTGCTCATCACAGCAAATGCACTCCTTAATTCCCATCACCTATTTCACCCAACCCCCCAACCTCCGCTCTAGTAACCATCATTTTTCTCTATACTTGACAATCTGTTTCTTACTTTGTCTCTTTTTTTCCCCTTTTGCTTGTTTTGTTTCTTAAATTCCACATATGAGTAAAATCACATGTCTTTTTATTTGACTGAATTATTTCATTTACCATTATACTCTCTAGATCCACCCATATTGTAGCAAATGGCCAGACTTCCTTCTTTTAATGGCTGAATAATATTCCATTGCATATATATACCACATCGTCTTTATCCTTTTATCTATCGATGGACACTTGGGCTACTTCCATAATAGGGGCATTGTAAAATAATGCTGCTATAAATATAGAGGTGCATGTATCCCTTTGAATTAGTATTTTTGTTTTGGGAGTAGATACCCAGCAGTGCAATTACTGGGATCAAATGGATCAAAGGGTAGTTCCATTTTTAACTGTCTGAGAAATCTTGATACGGTTTCAACAGTGGCTGCACCAGTTTGCATGTCCACCAACAGTGCAAGAGGGTTCCTTTTTCTACAAACCTTACCATCAGCTGTGTCTTGTGTCTTCTGATTTTAGCCATTCTAACAGGTATGAAGTGATACTTCACTGTAGTTTTGATCTGCATGTCCCTGATCATGAGTGATGTTGAGCATTTTTTCATATGTCTGTTGGCCATCTGGAAATCTTCTTTAGAGAAATGTCTGTTCATGTCTCCTGCTCATTTTTCAGTTGGATTATTTGGGGGTTTTTTGGTGTTGAGTAATATCAGTTTTTTATATATTTTGGATACCAACCTCTTATCAGATATGTCATTTCCAAATTTCTCTTCCCATTCAGTTGGTTGTCTTTTAGCAGAACTAAGATTTAAATGCATGCTCTCAGGAATTAAAAATAGATACAGAATATAGTGTACCTTAGTTCAAACAAACAAAAGAATACTTTAGACCATCTTGAGGACAATGATTAACTTGGATAAAATTTAAACTATAAAATATAAATTTAAAATGTAATTCTGCTATTGGGAAAAGGTAGCTCAATTTTCCAGAACTATTTTAATGGGACAGAGAATATTTATAACTATTTTAGGGGAATGGTCAACTCTCCTGCCTCGATACAACTGTTCTTTAGTGTACCATATTATCAGGAAGCATTGCAAGAGTAGAAAATAAGTCCCTAGCAGTGTCTGCTACAAAATGGAAGGCATTCCAACTAATTAGAGGAGAACAAGACCTATGGAAATGTTGCAATGATAAACCATAAGAACAGGAATACACACACACAGATGCACATATACAGACATGCACAGCCTGTTAATAGTCTTGAGTCAGGTGGTAATGTAGGCATTCAAGCATGCCCAAATAAAACACAAGAAAGTGACATAAAACTTTAAAAAGATGGTAATAAAGAGAAAAGAAAGTGAAGAGGAAAGTATGGGTTCTGATGACAGAGTGGAAAATAAATTCTCTAACAGAATTCTAAAAAGGAATCCCCACGATTTCTTTCCTTAATATCCAGAACTCAGGTATGCTTACTTTATACAACCAAAGAAACTTTTGAGGTGCAAATGAGGTTACTCATCAGTTGTCCTTAAAATAGAGAGATTTCCTAGATTATCTGCATGGACCTAATCTAATCACACAGGCTCTTTAAATTCAAAGACTTCTTTCTGGCTGATGAAAAGAAAATCAGAGAGATCAAGTACAAGAATGATTCAGCATGCCTCTTCTGGTTAGAAGATGGAGAAGGCCACATGAGGAGGGACATACAGCCTCTAGAAACTGAGAGCATCCTCTATGTCAGCCAACAAGAAAATGGGAACCTTGGTCCCACAACCCCAAATAAATTAATTCTGCCAACAAGAAGAATGAATTTTGAAGGGGATTCTTTACCAAAGCTTCCAGAAAAGAATTCAGGCTGGTCTATACTTTTATTTCCATCTTGTGATTCTCTGAGCACACAGCACAGGAGTCAAGCTCATCTGTACTTCTTAAAGTACAGACTGTGAACTAATAAATGGGTATTATTTTAAGTCACTAAGTTTGAAGTGCTTTGTTATGCAGCAGTAGAGAACTAACAAACCATAATTATATCACCACAGTGTTTGTGTGGATTTTTTTCAGGTAATGTGACAAGATGCATCTGCACCCCATGAATAAAAAAGAATTATATACCAAATTAACAAGTTTAATTATTATTTTGAGTATAAAGGACATGGCCGCCCAAGTCTTTCAATGAAAGATGAACTAATTACTGTCTTCATATAGCATTCTTAATGAAAAGTAATTGACAACGATGAGCTATTTATTATGAATGTGAAAGTTCTCCAAATTGCCTAAAACAAGTATTTATTTCATTTGATTTTAATAAAGGTCATTATTTTGAATGATAGCTGATTTTTAAAACTTAATTTGAAAGTAATTTAGAAATTGTTAAATATAAGTATAAATTATTAAAAATTCACCAAAATCAGTACCGTGTGAAGAAAGCACATTCAAGTAAAACAAGGTATCAGTTCCAGTGCTGACCATACAAGGAGACTTACATGATTTTGGAGAAGGCATCTAATATTTTGGCCTCCATTTTTTGAACTCTATAAGTTTAGACTAAATCAGCCATAAGGTGAACTAAATTTTGATATTTATATTAGAGAACTGGCTGAAAGGTAAAGTATATTGATGAAAATAAAAAATATATATAAAGAAAAATAGTAAATATTATAATGTAGCATGTTTAAAATGTGCAATTGAGCAACTGTTCCAAAGAAAACACTAGATAATAATAACAAATGAGCAAATGAGATCATTATACATAAGAGCTTTGTGGAAAAAAATAATACTGTACAGATGTCTATATACATCTATATAGACATATATGATATATGGTTTCAAGGGATTATTGAAGTCACTTGTACATTTTCAATTTCAGGTAGAAACTTTTGGAGACACAATATAGGATGTAGAGACAAGAGGTAGGGGGAACGAAGGTAAAGAATCAAAAAAGAAAAATATGGCCTTGCCCTCAGAATATCTAAAATCTCAAATCCGAGAAAACCAATTCAGCCAAGTGAATGAGTAGAAAACCTCGAGAGAGTAGTAAGAAAGAAATTAGGATGAAACACTCAATGAAAAGTAGGAAAGATGTAGATATTTTTCAAGAAAGAGAATGAGACATCTGGGAAATAGGAAAGGCTATTGGAATATAAATAATGGTCTAAATGATCATCCTCAGGAAAGGATTTGCCAGACTTCAATGGCAAGGCAATCTTATCTATGATAACTCTATCTCTCCTAGGCCAACTTTCTGGAAAATTTTGACATCGACAGATTTCCTTGAGCAAGTAATAACTATCATATATCTGTCAACTTGGTGAAAGCATCCAGTCAAAAATAGTCAATATAAAAATGAAATGTTTTCTAGGTGAGCTGCGTGGAGAGAGTGAATTTTGCGGAAGCATAAACCTCAATTACCAGTTATTGGCAGGGTCTACCTATTTTGAAGCACACTCAAGCATCTGTCAAGAATTATGACATTAACCACTACTTTTCCAATAGAAGGAAAACATACCTGTCACCCAGACATTCCTGAAAGTCCTGCCTCAAAGACAGGAATTCTGAGATGGGGACTGTCCCTTCTTGGAAATATCATTTACCAGCTAGACCCCAAAGAAGGGAAATGGTTGACAGAAGAAAGCACCTGAACCTGTCTGATGCTTCACAGGAGAAGAGCAGAACAAAACCTTTCTAGTAGATAGAATTTGCTAATTTCCACTTGCCCCACAACCTGCCAAGCATTACTGGTTTCACATGATAGATGTAAAAGGTGAAATATTTATACAATCTGAAGAGAAACCAGAGCATTCACATGACAGAAGTAAGAGCCTCCAGAAGTATGACACACTGTGTACACAGCTGTTACACAGATCAGTCTACAGAGCAATTTATGGAAAAAAGCCAATGAAAAAAACATACATTGTTATCATTTCTACACTGCAGGAAAAAAAGTGGTGTGAGTCTAGAACTTCCCAGTCACACTTTTCTGAACAATCTACTGCTGCGGTGCTCCACTCAGCATTTTCATCTCTCTCTCCAGAATTCTTCCCTGGGGTAGTGTGGAGAGGAGAGGGCTGTCTGGTGAAAAGCAGAACTCTAAAGAAAACTTAATTTGCACTGTTATTTAATAATTTAACTCTTTAATAAAATTCTCATCCTTTGTCACTAAAAACAGCTTTCAATATAAAAGTCTCAGTAGTTAAAACTAGAAAGGAAATACATACACACACACACACACACACACACACACACACACACAGAGAAAGAGAGAAAAGACATATAAGGACACAGAGTAAAAAGCTTGCCACTTGAGCCTCTTCAATTAGTCATTTCCTTCTCTAGACCCAAGTGGGATATTTCCAGATTTTTGCAAACATACCATATGCTCCCAACTCCTTAATATTAAAAGCTGTCTCATCTTGCTTTATTTAAATGATATTTATAGTTCCCTCTGTTCTATATGTAAGTTGTTGAGCATTTATCCATGATCATTAACCTTTATTTATGTATTTATTTATTTTTTAATTTTTAAAAAAATTTATTTCTGAGAGACAGAGAAAGACAGCATGCACAGGGAAGGGTCAGAGAGAGAGGGAGATACAGAACCGAAGCAGGCTCCTACAGAGCCCGACACGGGGCTCAAACCCACGAACCGCGAGATCATGACCTGAGTCGAAGTCAGACACTTAACCGACTGAGCCACCCAGGCGCCCCAATCATTAACCTTTATTAAAATTTTTTCTACCAAGGGTCACATGGCAAATTATATTTATGAATTCCAAACTACTATATGTTAAAGCTGGGAATCAGGAGGAAGGGTGAATCATAGGAGGACTCTTCAGTAATATTCGTTTTTTTCTGTTTTATATGGTCCTTCATTAGATAATAATAACAATATTTAGATTTCCATAGTGTGACCATGAACATAAAAGGAAGAAAGGATACACCCTAGGACTAGCTTACTGGGACACATGGGATATACTGGAACAAGACACTTGAGAGTTACCAACTTAAGAGAGGAAGATATAGAAATTATAAAAGGTGGACACTTCCATGCTATCTTTTTTTTTTTGAAAAAAATACATATTTCATCTTATAATCTTTTTCTTCTCCAACTTAATATTAAATAAAAGTAGGGGTGCATGGGTGGCTCAGTCAGTTAAGCGTCTGACTTCAGCTCAGGTCATGATCTCATGGTTTGTGGGTTCAAGCCCCATGTCGGGCTCTCTGCTGTCAGCACAGAGCCTTCTTTGGATCCTCTGTCTCCTGCCTCTCTCGCCTACCCTCTCTCTCAAAAATAAATAAACAATGAAAAATTTAAAAATGTTTCCTGAGTAGACTGATAATTTTTTATTGGAAAATGTCAACCCAGCAGAACTGTGAAGTGTCAGGCTCTTAAGATTTGCTAAAAATATTCCATGAAGTGAATATTCCTTCTATAAATAACTGATGATTTGAGTGTGATTCATTAGGCACTTAACATATTAACTGATCTCTCTTTATCTACTCAGACCCTCACAAAAGGTAAAACATTTGTTTTTAATTTATCAAAATTGCAACATCTCCTTTAAAATTCTTTGGTAACCAAATTCTTCAGTGGACCAAAATCCTGTAAGACTCTGGGTCTACACCTTGCCTTCCTGGCAAGCTTCATCCCTCAGCATTTGCCTTTCAACCTCTGCAGCACAGACCCTGCTTTCTCAGTTCTTCACAGATATGCTACCCTCCCGCCACAAGAGTCTGCACATACTTCCCCTTTGTCAAGATGCTTCTCCAACACCACCACCCTTCTACTTGCTAATCCCTTAGCTCTCAGCTAAATCACCTTCCCCCAGGGAAGTCCTCCTTTAATCACTTCAAGTTTATTTGTAAGATTTTTTCATATACCTACGTTCCTTTTGATTTGCAACTATACATAACCAGGATGGCAATTTGGTCAGTATCTAGGAAGATAATGCAAGTTTAATGAGAATCCAGACATCTGTCTTTGGTCACCAATTTATCCACAGCATCTAGCACAAAGTCTAACATCTAATAGGTACCCAGTAATCATTTGATAAATGAGAGGGTGTTTTATACTCAACTGACATATAAATGCTGAGTAACTATGAGGCAAAAAGTTCTAGTAGAATGTTAATCTAGACTATCAAACTTGCATCCACTCTTCCACAGTTAGCATTGTGTTGTTTCTGGGATTAGATTCTGCTAACTGTGGTTTTCCCTTATAAACTGGTTTCCTGCCAGTAGCAAGGACAAAGGAAAATTGGGAGCCAGGAGGAGAGAAGAAAGAACTTTCCAATCTTGTTGGGTTTCTGTTCACTGGGCCAATGGAGTACCCCTGCATTTCTGAGAATTCGCTTTCCCTGCCAACATTACCATGCACGAATTTATGGGATGCCTTATTCTATGCATATCCCACATTATGCTTCTCATTACTGGATAACTAATTTTACTGTAAAAGAGATGTAACAATGGTCATTTATAGAATCACTGGCCTTACCCTATAACCCATCATCATGAAGGAGCCAGCCTGAGAGAACAGTAATAAAGGAGCCTATTAGAGACTTAGTTACAGTACTGGTTGTGAAATAAATGCCAAAGAATGTGGGAATGTGGAAGTGCTATTATACAGAATATAGATTATGTATTAAATCAGCAACCTATACATAGTGCTATTTCTTCCATACTATAATACACAGGTACAGGAATCAAAAAGAAGTAAAGTGATTCTCCTTGCTATTAGACCTAAGAATCCATTCAGTTTTTGTTTTATTGTTTTTTTTTTTTTTTCTGACAGAGAAATTTGGGTACTATTAGATTGCGGTCTTAATAATCAGGCATGAAAGGATTTTATTGGTAGGTATAATAATGGTTCCACTGATTTCAAAGTTGAGACTCTCCCCTGGCCATTTTGGGCTCTTTATGTCACTGGACCAATAGGTGAAGAATGAAACAATGAGAGTAATGTTTTGTGATTAGTAAAGTTAAAATGGAATTTTGCTATGCAGTAACTTTGTCTGAAACACTAGGAATTCTTTGAGATGCTAATTATGTCCATATCAAGCAATAAAAGTTAATGGAAAATCAATGTGAAAAAAAGGTCACCTAAGATTCTAAATCTTCAGTTAATCACCACATAAAGAATCACAATAATGTAAAGTGCTGCCTTGAGGGAAAATGGAATGGTGAGTAGAATAAGAAAGGTAAAGGGGCACTTGGGTGGCTCCATCGATTAAGCCTCAGACTCTTGATTGCCAGCTGTGGGCTTAGGTCACGATCTCAGGCGTGGATTCAAGCCCCATGGGGGTGGTTTGGGATTCTCTCTCTCCCTCCCTCCTCTGCCCCTCCCTTGTCCCTACCCTGTTTGTGGTCTCTTTCTCAAAAAAACTAAAAAGGCTAAAAAAGGCTAAAAATACCAACTACAACTTCATAGCCATTTACAGAAAAAAAATAATGTAGCAGCTTCTATATATCACCTTCTTTGCTTGTTACATATATTTATGGCTGTATGTATTTAATTCCCTTTTTTCTCCCTCTTTTCTCTTATTCTTGCATATAAGGATTGTTGGGAGTTATTAACGTTACAGTTTATTCTTTAGCCTCTCAATATTCAAGTACAACAGTAACTAAGAGGAGTATTATCAATGCCTAGAGATGGAAACAGAGACTACTGGAATTTTGTGTATGCCTATTTTCAGGGATGTGAGAGCATCTTTCTTTGTACAAAGGATAGCTAATTCTTGTTAGATACGGCATAAAGTTGTCCAGTTGAGTAACTGAGCTGAATAAGTAAAAAGGTGAGTTGCATCTGTTTTTAAGCTATTGTCTCTGGTCCAAAGATAATCTTCTGTCCTCTGCTTTGTGATGTTGGGCTGGGACCAGTGGTGTGCTGGAGCCAGCACAGCACACCAGCACGCAAGAGCCAAATGTTAAATATTCAGGAGTTGTGAAAGCTGGTTGTTATATAGTCATTATTTATAATTAAAGTATGCAAATTTTATATTAAATAAAGTATACTAAATATAAAGGAAATACTCAAAACATATCACCTTACTACATTTTACTATTTCCTACTTTGTGATCATTCACATCAACTATATCTGTATTATATCTAAATAATATCATCATACTGTCATATCATGTTAATATCTTAAAATCAACTAAGACATAAGTGTTTACACCATCAATATAAGCATCCTCTGGGGCACCTGGGTGGCTCAACTGGTTAAGCATCTGACTCTTGGTTTCAGCTCAAGTCATGGTCTCAGGGCTTCTTGGGTTTAAGTCTTGCATCAAGCTCTGTGCTGGCAGCACTGAGTCTGCTTGGAATTCTCTCTTCTCTCTCTCTCTCTCTCTCTTCCCGTACCCCACTCATGCAGTCTCTGTCTCTCTCAGAATAAATGTTAAAAAAATAATAAAATAAAATAAAATAAAATAAAAACACAAGCAAGTTCTACAAATATGGGCTTTCTCTTTTCTCCCAGAATCTAGCTGTTAAACTATTATCAGCATACCACTGGTTGGGATTCTTAATTATATTTTTCTTTTGTCAATCAACTATCTTATAGATTTTGCTAAGAGGTGGCACCAGCAGAGGGATGTTGAAAGGCAGGAGGAGGAAGGAAGGAATTTCAGTTTGATCACTGTAATTATGGGCATAGTGCCAATAAAAGCCCTTTACCCTGGTGATGGCAGCTGGTTTCAGTCTTCAGCTTCTTTCAACACCCCGGTACCAGACTGGATTCAGTTTGAACTCTTAGAGGCGGGAATGAGAAGATACACCCAATTCCCGTTCAATTTTCCATCTTTGAGCTAACCGCTCAAGAAAAGACCCAGCCTACTTCTGACATTTCTTATCCTAAACTAGATTCTATTTAATCATAAGTTATATATTTATTACTCATTGTAATATGATATTTGGTATATGGCATTGATGGAAGTTACAGGCTAAATATACTCAAGCCATAAATTTTCCAACTCTTCTTGGCCCTCACATGTTCTTCTCCTCTCTTTTCCTGAGGATACTTAAAATACACAGAATTATCCTATCTACAGTTAATCACAAATAATAATCATTTTTTGACTTGTTTATTAATGTCCTCATGTTTCAAACAGAGCCCTTGGACACCTCTCCTTCATTTACTTGAATCAATATTTTTAAGGTAATTATAGCAGTTTATCAACACTAAGGGAGTTGTATAAATATTTAATAATCATTTTTCCATTAGTGAATATTTTAAATTACTGATAATTGGATAATACCCCCACATAGTGATGTAATCACATCATTCTCATTATTAAGTATAATACTGAAAGTTGAGCCAGATGGTTTTGTTTTCTTTTTTTTTTAAGCTAAGTGTCATACTTAGGAAAGACTTTTATGTGCTCCTACATGGCCTCATTCATTTGTTAAACAACAATACAAAGTTAACAATGAACCTTTCTTTTTGTCACATGTAATGTCTTGCTCATATAATACTGATGTAGAATTTATCATGCTATATTGCCTTTCAATAACAGTGTGTTCATATGTATAAAACCAATGAATATAAGTAGTTTTTTTGTTTTTCTAATATTGCTTAGATTTATTACATTTATTGATTATTCAGTTAGAAGTATGAGTGATAGTTGCTAAATTGTTAAATTACATATTAAAGATAATATAAATAAAACTTTCATGTTTTTAAAAGAACTACATAATATAAATATATTCTTTACAAATATAAAAACAATTACAGCTTTCAGCTACGTCCTGGACTTGTAAACAGACAATGGAATTCATTCTTGCTTTCCTAATACCCAATTTTATAGTATTTTTTCCAGCTTCTCAAATATAGAGCTTTATTAACATGATAGAAGACTCACTAATATAATTCAGGATCTATCGCTTTGCTTTCAAAAGGTTCTGAAACAAAACCACACTGTATGCACAAACACAAATGGGGCAAGGCACTGAGATTTTAACACTTGAAGAAAAAAAAAATGGCTTGTTATTTCCAGCTCATGTAGATTACAGCTGGGCCAGTTAAGTGTCTATAACTGATTTAAGAGGAAAATTTAAAATCAAGAAGTTTCAATAATGTCTTCTCATGTATTATGTAAGAATCAGGAGGAGTGTTTGGGAAATAGAACTAAATTACACTAATTAAATAATCTAATGACCTGATCTATTTGTATTTAGCCAAAATATCCAAAGATTTCCCAGGTATATCAAGTTAAGTTGGTCATACTTAACATTCATCAGTAAAATGATTTATTCTCAGAAGGTTTTTTATTAAAGATGTCAAAAAAAAATAGAATATTGTGAAGTCATAGGTCTTTGTGATTTTTTTCCTTGATGTTTTTAATATGAAAAACTATCCTAGAATTCATATAAATAGCTTGATTTATTATATACTTTTTTGCCTACTGCAAGAATTTTTAAAGGAAAGTTTTATTTTTAGGGTAAATATATATTCTATACTATGCGTATTACCATTCAATATAATTCACCCCTTTTGGTGTAGAGTTCTACAAGTTTCAACAAATATGTGGTTTGGTAACACCACATTCAATGTGTTTCATCAATCCCTAAACATCCTGTTTAATGCAGAGAATCTTCTTCCATTTCAGGCTGCAGGTAATGTGTAATCAGTAATCAGTCCTCATAAGTTTTCTTATTTCAAAATGCCACATCAATGGAATAATACATTATGTAAGTATCCAAGTCTAGCTTGTTTTACTTAAGTGTATTTAAGACTGATCCATGTTTGTTGCATATATCAAAAATTCATTTCCTTAACCAATAAATAATGGTTTACTCTGTGGATATTAACAGTTTGTTTATTGATTCACCAGTTGGAGGAAATCTGCATTCTTTGCAGTTTGAGGTGAGTATGTATAACATATCTCTAAACGTCTGGGTTTAGAATATTTTGTATGCACTTAAGTATTCATTTCAGTTGGGATGATACTTAGGAGTAGAAGCTGGCTGAGTGGTAATTGCAATGTTAACTTTATAAGAAATTACCAACCTGCTTTTCAAGTAGTTGTGAAATATTATGCTGTCATTGAAGTACTGACCTGAAACAACTGGCGTGAAGAGATAATCACAGAATTTTTTCAATGAACCTTTTTTAAAAAATAATAGTAGATCTGTGTGCAGTTGTAATCAACACTGCAGAGAGATCTCACGTATCCTTTAATCTCTACCAGTGGTAACGTCCTGCAAAACTGTAGTCCTGTGTATTATCCAGAATACTGACATTGATATAGTCAAGATACAGAACAGTTTCAGCACCACATGGATTCCTGCTGGTGCCCTTTTAAAGCCACATCTAATTCCTCTTTCTGCTTCCAAATGCTGGCAACCACTAATCTGTTCTCCATTTCTATGATTTTGTTATTTCAAAATAAAGTAATGTATAAATGAAATCATATAATATGTAACCTTTGGAATTTATTTTTACTCAGCATAATTATTTCAGGATTCACCCAAGCTGATGTGTGTATTAACAATATTTTTGTGTAAAATACTGAGTTATAAAATGCTACTCAGAAATTAACCCATTTTTTATACATATAGATTACCTAAAAATATGTATTCTAGAGCAGAATGATAATAATACATAGAAGTAATGCCAGCAAATGGGAGTGTTGGTATTTTTACTATATTTCTCATGTTCATGATTATGTGCATGGCCTACACAATGCAAAAAACATAAATATAAAATGAGGAAGGCAAAGTTTCAAAGTTTTGAAAAAGGGAGTATCATGGGAGATGTTTAGCTCCATGTGGTTACTTTATGGTTAACACAGAGGGCTTTCTGGTTTTCATTTTCAGATAAAAACAAAATAGCTTAGTACTTTTGAAGTGGAACACTTTTATGTCACTAAATCCTAAAAGGAATATGTCATATAAATCCTGATACAGGGGAAACTAAACTATCAATGCACAACGTGTTTAGCAGAGATTTAGCAAAGGATGCAAAATGTTCCTGACACATCTTTTTTCAATTCTCTAGAAAATCCAAGGGACTAACATTAAAATGTAAATTGGTGCAGCCTTAGCTAGATTCTTAGACTTATCTTCTCCCCTTAGCTAGATTCTTAGACTTATCTTCTCCCACCTATTACTTGTTTTTTGGACACTTTCCTACTTGTTTCCCTAAACTGATCCTTTATTTATAGGAAAGGATGAGAGAAACTGAGTAGTTTAGTCTGCATTTGAAAAATAGGCCAACCCATCCGATCAAAAGGTTTCTGTAAAGCAAATTGATTGGCAGCATCAAGTGTAAATAACATGTTGACTTGCTATCCTCTCAATTCAACTTGATAACTGAAATTAAGTAAAACCAGTTTAGCCCTATTTTTTATTTCTTAAATACAACATCAGAAAATATTATTGGGATTACACCAAAATCTGCTTACAAATGTTTTTAAAAATGAAAACACTAGAATTTCTTACTGGTAGTGATCACATGACTTCTCTGGGTAATTATAAAAATTATTTCATTTTCTGGCCAGATATTCTTTTTTTTCTTGTAATAATTCACTACTGACACTTAAGACTGGACATCATAACCATGCTAACTGCATTTTTGACAGCAAGAAAGCTACCAGATGCCCTTCTTGGCATCTGAGTGTTGAGATCCCACTCTTAGTCACTGTCTAAAGAATGAAGTGACTAGGGCTGGATTTAAACGTCTAGAGTAACTGCCCTTATAATAATAGAAAGCTGCCTAATTATTACATTCTGAGATAAGCATTCTTAATAAAGAATTATGAAGCAATGTTAGAAAAAATAAGTTATATTTGAAAATGGCATCAAAAAGAATTTAAAATATTTTCAGTGAATAATTGCTATGTAGATTTTAGCTATGCAGGCTTAGTAGCACTGTGTAATTAGCTAACTTTATTAGCCACCAAACATCTAAATGCAAAAGATATGTTAGCTACCAAAACAAAAGAGTGGAAAGTGGTGAATACATTACATGGACAATTATAAAACTGGTTTTTACAAATGCCATACACAGATAAATGTAAAGTTATTGTTACCCTTTATGTGTTTATACTAGATTGTACAGTCTGCCTCATTCCTAAACTCTGTGCTTAGGACAGTATTGTTAGGCAGAAATCAAGAACTAGAAACTATACTCAATACAGAAAAATATTTTCTTAGATTTAAAACTATGTCACTCCCAGATGTAACATAAACTGTCACTCACCAAAAATTATAAAGCAAATCTTGTGTCCTAAAGGAGAAAATCTAGTAACAATAACTTTTGTGTCCAATATTAACAGATATTTCAACCATAACTCTTACAAAGGTAAATTTGTACCCAACCCTCCACAGCATGACATTTCCATAAACCTCCCATAATTTGTTGAGGAAGCAGGACCTGCCTTATTCCTGTTCCTGCTTCTGCAGGGAGTAACCTGGAGTTGCTCTCCGAAGATGGTTCAACCTTCATCTCAATTCCCTTTCTCCATTCCAAGTTGCACAAAATAAAAAGAGAAAGAAAGAAAGAAAGAAAGAGGATGTTATGGGTTGAACAGCGTCTCCCCCTCAAATTCATGTCCATTTGGTACTAGAATATGATTTTACTGGGAAATAGAGTCTTTGCAGACTCAATTTAATTAGCTAAATTAAGATGAGATCATACCAGGTTACAGTAGGTCTTAAATCCAGTGACTGGTGGGTGTCCTTCTCAGAAGAAGAAAACACAGAAAGACACAGAGGGAAGAAAGCAATGTGATGATCGAAGTGGAGACTGGAGTAACACAAAGCTACGAGATAAGGAACTCCAACGGTTGCTGGCAACGATCAGAAGCTGGGAGACAGGCATGGAACAGACTCTCCTTCACTGCCTCCAAAAGGAATAGACTTTGCTCATACCTTGATTTTGGACTTTAGCACTTCTGAACCGTGCCAGAATAAGTGTCTTGCTTTAAGGTACCCAGGCTGTGGTAATTTGTTATGCCAGTCCTAGGAACTGACACAGAAGGTAAAAGAATCAACCTGAGAGCAAAACTGATTTGGTCAAATGAGTCACAATTTTTCTGTTTGCCCAATTCCCATTTCTTGACACCACCTACCTTCTACTTCTTAAGACTCTTACCCTGTTATTCCTTTAGTTGTCTAAAGTCTCCTTCTGTTTCTCAACAGCAGTTATGTAAAGCTCCTAAATTCCTAAATTCATTCTCTCCTTCCCTACTGCATCAGAGCTATTCCTTCAGTACAACATATGTTTGTTCTCTTTAAATTATATTTATATTGTATCTCTGATCAATGGGAGAAAAACCCATAACTTCCAGGGAGACATGCACCACTCTATTTTTCTTTAAAAAAGTGAATAATACTACATATGCGATTTTCTCTTCTAATTTTAAATTAATTCATATAAAGTGAACATTGTGTCACTTGATAACTACTGACATTATGGTTTTTAATGGCCACATGGTAGTTTAATTATTCAGTTATTATGGGAATATTAGGCTGGTACCTTTTTTGTCCAATGTAAATGATGACCAACTTCACCCAAAAATCTTTGACCCCAAAGCTGATATTTTCCTCAGTTTACAATCCTAAAAGTTGCATTTCTGGTTCAAAAGATATGTACAATTTTAAGGCACTTGATCTGTTGCCAAACTTTGCTTGAGAAACACTGCACCAAGTAGACTCCCCTCTGCAATTATCAATGCCCTCATCACAGTGAATGCAATTTAGTAATATTTATTACTGATACACATTAATATATGAATCGGTTTTCTGGTGCTGAAAATTCAGTTTTCTTTTTATTTATCAATATGGATAGAAGTTTATCAATTTCAGGAATCGTCTTAAAGAACAAATTTTGACTTTGATTTTCTTTCTCTCTTCCATTTTCCCTATCATTTACTTTCATTTTAATTTGTACTGTTTCCTTTATCTAATCTCTTGGCTGTTAAGTAATATGGTGGGGTTTTTTTTATGTCTTAAGGTGGAAGCTTAGATCACTGAAGTATAAAAATCTTGTCTAATATATTCATTAAAGGCATATATTTTCCTCTAAGCACTGCTTTAGCTGAATCCCTCAAGATTAGGTATGTCTTATTTTCATTATCATATTGGTTAAAATATTTTCTAAATCAACCTGTAATTTCATTTTGAGCCATCAATTACTTAGAAGTGTGTTATCTACTTTCCAAACATTTGGAGATTTTCTAGGCATCTCATTTTTATTTAGTCTAATTTAATACTGCTATGTTTAGAATATACTCTTCATAATTCTGAAGACTTATTTCATTCTCCAGTATAAATTCTATCTCATTAAATGTTCCATATATAATGATCTCCATTCTCTACTGCTACAAAAACCATCCTTAACTTTGCTTACTTTCCATTTTACAACTAAACTCAGAAAGTATCCAGTGATCCCACTGTAAAGTCTTAACAAACAGAGTATTTTCTGTATTCTAATAAGCATACAGAATATAAGACTCAACCAAATATGACTTACTGTCTGAAGTAGGGAGTTTCATATTTATTTTTGTTTTTAATAAAATGCAGTTTGGCTCATATAACTCATGGTAAGTCCCTGCATCTTTGAGGGTTTTTTCAAGATACATATGGATTTTTTATTGCAACTTTATAATTGATTAGTTGCCCAAAATATAGTTCAGAGTGATTTGTGATTCTAAGTATGAGATAGTTCTTTGAAGTCAGGTTTATATCAAGAAAATTTAGTTAAGAATTATTTCCCCACTAGCTTAATTTTTATTACTGCTATTATTTCAAGATTATGGTATTTGGACCTGATATATTTTTATTATAATTGGTAGCTGCTAAAGTGGCCCATTTTTTATTACATATTCTGCCACTATGCATCTGTGGTAGACAGAGTCCTTGAATAATGAGTCTTTTATGAGAAGCAAGGCTGGGTATCTTCCTGTTTTACTTCAAAGTAAGATGGCCAGGTTTCTGTACATTACAAATAAATACATTCACACATATATGTTATATATAGTATATATTATATTTAATATTTAATAATATAAGTATAAAATATATTATGAATATACATCTATAATATGTTATACAGATATTATGTGTTATAATATATTATATTAATTATACATATTATATATTATATTATAAACATTTTTTTATAAAACTGGTTAATGACAGTAACATAAAACATAATGACAATAATATAAGCTATGTTCTCTGAATATCAAATTATATAAATGTCGCTGGTGAATAAGACAATTTAATCACATATTAAATGGCAGACAGATTAGAAGTGATTACAGCCTATTTAGCAATTGATGACATACCTGAACAAAAAAGATCACCTGTGTCCATTTTACAAGTTCCGTCCTATCTGGTAAAAAGTATCATTAGTATATCTCTACCAGGGGATTCTGGTTATATGAATATGTCTGAAGCCACCAACCAAAACTCCAAAGTCAGACCAAGTATAAATTATTTGCACCATATAGATGCTGTTCCTGCAGAAAATTTAAGGATATAGCTCTGTTCTATTTTTCCCCAAAAATGCTTCTCATAGGAATATACTTTGTTCTTAATTTCTAATTCATTTCTCCTAATGGCCCTCAAGAGAAATTAATGTCACGATTTTATTTTTTATAGATAGTGGGGAAAAGAATTGACCAGATTAACTGATTCTTAAGGGTCCGGCAACAGATCCAGTGGGAATGGCTAAATGGGAGACAAAAGGAGCAGTCTTCCAGGATGCTAGCCTTTGAAAAGTGCTAAATGAGGCACCAGGGAGGAGCAGAGCAAGAACCATGTAGAGTTTTAGTTCACTCTCGGCATGAGTTCATTTGCTTCGACCCCCTACAATCTGTGCCTTAACTTTGGCTAGTTCTTCCCAAGTCCTTTTGGGAAGTCAAAGAAGACAAAGAAAAAAGTCTAGCAAAGTGGCTCCATGTATGAATCATACTTTGCCAGTAGCATGTCTCCATGTAGAAGAGAAAGAAAAAATAAAGTAATAAGAGAGTCACTGAACCTTGAGATCAGCTGCTCTCCCTGTGGCTCAAATCTTCGTTCTTCTATTTACTGGCAGATATTATAAGCAGTATTTCATCCTTATCTCTAAAATAATACCTACTTCAGAGGCGTACGAAAAACTTAATAATAATTTAAGTAAATCTTGTCACATATTTCATGGAACAGAATAAATATCAACAGTCATTTCTATTATTTTGACTTTTAAAAGCTGTCAGTCATCTCTACATACATGTAGAATGCCTCTTATCTGAAACACCTCCTGCTGTCATTGTCAGTTTATGAAACAGGGGGAAATGCATGCTTTTGCATATCACTCCATTCCTCAATGCTGCTCTTTGTCAAGCCGCAAGACTTCAGTGACAACAAGAATAACACTGAAGAAAAACAATCTGGACTGTCCAACTACCACCAACCATCCAAAACCTTACCTGAGCCTGGTTGTGTGCTCTGGCTCACCTGTGACTTACAGGAAAGAGTAACCACAATGTGGAGCTATCATTTTGCACAGGGTGATTCTGATAATTTGCTCACCTAGGTGATGCCACTTGTGTTCATTGAATTTCTGTGGCTGTTGTATCCAAACTGCACAGTGTTTCTAGTTTGTGGGAAAGGGCAGCTCTAACTTAATTATATTTACCCTCAAGTGTACAGGTGAGATTCAGTTTGCAATTATGCTCTCAAAAATACATATAATCTCCATAGCACAATGTTAGGATTTTCTGGTTTGGGGAACACTGATACAGCTCCGGCTTCGGGTTCTTTCATACATGTTCCCTGATTTCAACATGAACATTTGTGATGAGTGATAAAAATTTTAAAATGAACATTTAATGTCCTCAATACTGCCTATCATATGCAGAAATGCATTATGAAACAATAAATAATGTCCTTTGATATACAGGTGTCTGTTTTCATTCCACATACGGAATGAGAAACAGATGACATAAAACTAAAAAACCAACCCCCAGACCTGAGAGAGACATGGGAGCAGATGTTACCAAATGGCCTTCAATCCTAAAGCAATTCATTCAAATTTTACCTTCTTTATAGACTTCACCATCCAGGAGAATGACCTGCAAATGCCCAAGTCAGCAGATTTCTCTCTAGGGAATCTCATTTATATCCTTTTTATTGGCTCTTGGGTACATTTTGAGACTTGTGACAGTTTATTTCCTTGTTTTAATTATTTTTTATTAGAGCATTGTGTTGTAATGTGCTTTGGGCTGTTTGTATGCTGCAAGATGTTCATTTGGAACATAATTGAACTCATATTTTTCTCTGTCCCCTGAGCAAAGGTTAGACTTTGAAATTTTGCATATTATAGCACTTCTCTTGATTGCCTCACAAATTAAATATATACAATTATGTGTATTTCAAAATGTGGCAATAAAAATTATATAAATATTTCATGGGACACACTGTGAAGTAAAATTTGTAATTTCTTCCTAAACACACTTATTCCATGTATACTATGGTGAATCTCTCCCATTCCTAATGGAAGAGAAAACATTAAAGAAAATCATAAAAGAAATTAATTGGAAATGGGCCCAGGAAATCTGAGCATAAGTTCTAACTCTACAGTTTACCAGCCTGTGGTCTGGGGCAAGTTCTTAATCTCACCAAAGCCTAAATTACCTCATATGTGTAACAGGAATAATACAACATCATTTTGAGAAAAAAAAATCGTGTAGGTAAAACTCTTCTATATTTTAAAGTATCATTCATGTATGTGTGATTGCTTGTTGGACATCTTCAAAGGCTGTACCCAAATGTGGGAGGTCAAAAAAGAAGATCCCTAAATTTTCTTTTTATTATCTCTTTTTGCCAGGTATTCATGTAAAAGTGCACTTGAAAGGTGTCCTCTAAACCTGTGGTTTTCAAAATGCCATGCACATGCACAGCACCTTCAGGTTCTGGTTCAGTAGGTCTGGGATGAGGCCTATGATTCAGCGCTACTCAGCATATGAGCCAGGAGCTAAGCGTGACCTTGAACCATGCGCCCCAAGCCATGGCAGTGAGATAAGGAGTTTGTATCCGAGTGTGAATCAACACAATGATTCCTTCATAATGAAAGTCTAGTTACGAAAAAATGTCAGCTGTACAAAACAGAGTATTTGGTGATGCAGTTAATTTCCATCTGGCTGAAACTTCTTATCCCAGTGTGAAATGGGAAACAATCCGTTCCGTCAGGCACTTTGACTAGCAGTGTTTTCAACTGATAGAGGAAAAAAACACTTAAAATGTCATTTTATTTTTCATTTGTTGTAAAATTGGTGTCAATCTGAAGTCTCTGAAGCAATGGTGCTTTGGGAAAGAGTGCTATTATTTTAATGGTTAATCAGCAAAATGTTGGACTCCAATAGATGTGAGTCAAAATTCCTGTTCTGCCATTTATTAGCAGTATGATTTTTAGGCAAATTATTTAACTTTTCTAAACCTCAGTTTTCTCAACTACAAAGTGGGGATAATGACACCTATCTCAGAGATATCTTCTCATGAATTTACCCATTCAACAAATATGAGGAGTTGTAAACAATCGAGTAGTGGAAGTGAGTAAGACAAAATTCCTACTTCTACCTGATGCCATGGTCAAATGAGACATAAAAATATATATTTTTAAAAAACTTGGCAGTAATTTTTCCTTTCTTATCTTCATTTTCCTCTTGTCCAAATCACACAGCCAAACTCCCAATTATGTATATGACATGGTGAATTATGCTTGATGCTTAATAATATTATGAAAACAAAATCTAAGATAATAGAATCTAAACAGAATCTAAGATAATAAAACATCTGATAGTCAGTATTGTATTAACTCATAATTCTTGAGGTCAAGCTGATCAGAATCTAAAACACAGTTTCCACAGCCTCTAAACTATGCAATGTCAGGCAAGTTACTTAACCTCCTCCAAGTTCAATTTTTTCCTCTAAATACAGTGATGGTAAGTTCTATTTCACTGTACTGCTGAGGAAATTCACTGAAATGTAAAGACCTTTGTGCATGGAAAGCACTAAAATACTTGAAGCTCTTTTCATTATTAAGGGTCAGTTCTGGATTAGCTAGACCATTTAAAGATCATTTAAAGACCATTTAAAGATGGTTGACATGGACTGTTTCAACCCTGATATTTTGCTCCCCTAAGAATAGAACTGTAAGTGATTTTCTGTATATATCTAATGCACACTTCAGACCATGACACTGATAAGTTATTCAATATTTGTCAAAGGAAAAGAAGGAAGGAAAACTGAAAAAAGATAGAAGGAAGGGACAGGAAGGAAATACAAGATGACAGAGGCCTCAATTCATGGATGCCATCACAAGATACCATGGATGTGATCACGCTGATACCAGCTCATTGTATGGAAATTACTGTGGTCAACACAATATGTACCTCCTTTTCTACTAGCCTATCCTAACACAGGGAATAAGACCAGTAGCATGTGTGTACCTAGGAAAATGGGTTGCTCTATCATTAGTATCATTTTTCTCTGTCATACCCTATGGGTAAAGGAGGATTAAAGTTCAGATCAGTTTAAGTCTGTGACCTACCACACAGTGCCTAAATGATTACTGTTAGCTCTGGGCAGTAATTTCCTAAAAGCATAGCCTTCATACACACACACACACACACACACACACACACACACACACACACACACACATGCTTATGCACACAAATACAAACACAAAGTAAAAGAAACCCTTTTTCCTAAGGTTATGACTTTGTTTTTCCTTGTAAAATTAGACAACTAATAGCATTTTCTACGTTAAGGAATTTTAAAGACACTAAATAATACAGAGGATAGTTTATGACTCCTTTTTTTTTAAGCATCTGAGTTTAAAATATCAAAACTTATCCTAATATTTTGATGTGTACTCACACAGAGAACAGTTTTTCTTATGACCAACCAACATATCTATGTTTTAAAGTAAGATAAGCCTATTTTATTATCTGGTCTGGTCTTCTGCAAGCACGAAACACAGGTTATGCCTCCTTGTCTTTAGGGCCACTCAGAGCTGAACTGTAAGGTCAGATTAGAATGATTAGAATGTCCTCCATATCACTTTGCTTCCCACTTCTTACCTCCATTTAGAAGCTGACTGCTCTCAAGACCTCTTTGAAGGTCCTGGTGGTCATGGTGTCCTCCTACCCAATACCTGCATACACACATTCTGTCACCTGCTCCCTCCCATGGAAAACTTCGATAAAAACTTTCCATATGCTCTGGAAAAACTTCTCCTTTAAATCTGTCCCATTCTCTTTGATTTTGCCACTCAAAATAATAAAAAATAAATCTGGAAATACGAAACCTAAATAAGATATTTGTATGCTAGTCAAATTATTTTTGAAATGTTCCAAAATCCTTTTTTAAGTTTTTATTTATATACTTAAGTAGGTTCCATGCCCGTCATGGACCCCAATGTGGGTCCTGAACTCATGACCCTGAGATCAAGCCCCTGAGATTGAGATCCTAAGATCAAGAGCTGAGATCAAGAGTTGGATGCTTAACAGACTGAACAACCTAAATGCACCAAAATCTTCAGAGGCATGAGCTGCTTTACTCTGAGGACCATTACTGTCAAATACACAACCAGTCCTAACTTCCAGTTTGTTTCAAAATCATACCAAAAGACAGAATTTGGTGAATTCCATTAGAGAAATTGAAACGTAATGCTACGGAAGCTGAACAGAGAAAAGGGGTGTTCCCAGCTAAACTAATCAGGGAAGAATTTTTAGAAGAGTTAATATATGCACAGGACATTAAAGACTGATTAGGACTCCTATGAACTGAGACATAATCAGGAGGTCATTGCTACACTGCTTTTACCAATATAGAATGAAAGTAGTGTTATGTTTAAAGTTTATGAGTGGATTTGTGATGAATGAGAGCCTGTATAAATATATTTGCCATTGGGTTGTCCCTCAAAGTAAAATTCAATACATATTTTGTAAAATCATTATGAAAAATATTTAAATGAAATATAGACCTTTTAAGGAGCTCAGGTTATTGTACATATAAGGCTCAGATAAGAGGAAAGGGAAAAAAAGTGGTAAGGAGAAAGATTTAAAATTACTCTAACTCACTAAACCTAATGTAAAATTTGAGAAAGTGTAGTTTAGCACACATTTCTTATTTATAAAATTAGGTATATTTAGAAGAGAATGGGGAAAACACAGTGGATGCTATTGCTGTGAGCATTGATTGTATCTGTCTTCTAACACTGCAGGCAAATTACAGCTCTTGGAAACCGGATTGTCCTCTGTTAAACACTATAATTTCTAATATAATTGGCCAATAAATAACAACATAAATTAATTGCTGTATTTAAATACTAATGAGATTCATTTCTATTGAGCTTTAGCATATTTCACAAACACATTAATGTGCCTTAAATCAAGGGAATAAACCAAACTGTAGCAACCTTGTGGACGTTTTTAGCATGTAAAGTGTACATCTTTGTGGTGATACTTAAATAAGCCTACTTTATATGGAAATTTGGGTGTGTTCAAGCCACTGAGTATATTTTTACTCAGTGAGGTTTTTTTTTTTTGTAGTTGGGTTACTCATTAGGCTGTGATTAATGTCATGCTTATTTTTATATGCAGTTAGAAAACTAACATTTACATGGAATAAGAAAAAAGAAGAGCAGCAGGAAAGGAGATAGAAAAAGCTGCCAATGCCAAGCTAACAACAAAACCATCCATACACATTGCTTTAAGCTCCTCGGTCAGGAAAGGGGACAGAAAATTATTCAATAATCGTATTTATGACTGAGAAGATAAACAGTCCTGCTAATCTTAAATACTGTGATTCTGGTAAATCTTAGAGTCTGCATATAGAATGTGAGTATGAATCTAGTTACTTTATGCTGGTTATTTCTATTATAACTTTTTGCAGGCTCTTTCTTTAAAAAAAAAATCAGAAAATAGAAACTCATCACCACACATAACTTGATTTATCACTCCATTAAATAAGAGCTGTCAAAAGACTACAGCCTATATAATTTTAAGCCTTCTTTTCCAAAAGAAAGCCAGGGAGAAGACTTAGAATACATTAAAATGGATTCCATTATAGTATGAGACCAACTTTGGTCTAAGTAATGGATTTCCATGCCTTCCATTTCACAGTCAACTATGTTTCCAATTTGTTGTTATTATTGTTAAGTATTTGCATACTTATTTTATTTACAAAATACTTACTGGTAGCTCTACTGACTAAGTACATAATAAGTGTAACTGGAGGCCAAAAATGCATCTTTTCAAGGTCAAACACTAAGTTAGGAGCTACTGAGGCAAGATAAAATTTCTTTTGATCTAAGCCATCTACTGTAATTTATTCATTCAGTTATTAGAAATGTATTTACAGGAGTCGCTTAAAACTCAGACCTGAATTTGTAGGGTATGTCAGTGCCCTCTAGTAGTCCAAACTCTTTCTTTCTTTTGAATAGAAAGCAGTTCTTTTTATTTATTTTATTCTTTTAATTTTATTTCTTTGTTGTATTTATGTGTTTATTTATTATTTGTAGTCTTTGAAATAGAAATGATTATTTCTTTGGAATAATTGATAGATTATGAGTCAGACTTGGCTTGAACACTCCCAATGAAAGGAAACTAGAGAGAACTCATAAATCGCCAAAGAGTAAATTTCTACCCACTAATCCTAACTTTCATTTTGCATGGAAAAAGAGCAAGCATACAAAGAGGGGAAGTCTATTACTTCTAAATAATAAATCTTCTACTATTTAAAGACTCCTTGATAATATCTTAGAGAATAATATTTACAGATTCAACAGAACGTTTGTTGAAATTATATATTCAGGTCCTACTAAAGTGTTTATTAAGGTTGGCAATGAAAAAGAATGTAGTCAATGTGGCTGATTCAAGGCCTGCACACAATCAATCTATTCAATAAGTGCTAGCCATATACCGGGAGTGGCATAAGACATGAGCATCCAGAGTAAATGAGATGTGCCCTTTGTTCTTATGGAACTTTTGGCAGGAAAGGGAGATATTTAACAAATAATTACACTGGGATAGGTACAATCAAGAAATATTATTGCCACTAGCTTTCTCAATGAGTCAATGAAATCTAAATTCCTTCCCATGACCAGCCTCATCTTGTATCATGTTCCACGCTTCTGTAGCAATAACCTCTTTTCATTGCTTGAGCATGCAAAAGCACTTTCCCACTTGAGGAATTCTGTACAAGTCACCTCACCTTGTCCATATGAAGGGTGGGGTCCTTTACAAGGTTCAAGTCTCAGCTTAAAAGAGGTTCTCTTCAACAATGGAATCTGGCCATGTGTAGCAACATGGAAGGACCTTGAGGGGGTTATGCTGAGCAAAATAAGTCAGGCAGAGAAGGACAAATATCATATGTTTGCACATATAGGAGGATTAGGAGGAACTTGACGGAGGAACAAGGATGAGAAGAAGGGGGGAAATGGTGGGGGAAGGGGAGGGAGGCAAACCATGAGAGACTCTTGAATGCTGACAAAAACTGAGGACTGATGGATGTGGGGGGGTGGAGGGATGGGCATGGAGGAGGACACTTGCGGGGATGAGCACTGGGTGTTATGTGGAAACTAATATGACAATAAACTATTTGTAAAAATAAAAAAAGAGAGAGAGAGATTCTCTTCAACCACTTGTCTAAAAGTAAATCACTGCTTGGGGCTCCTGGGTGGATGAGTCAGTTGAGCGTCTGACTTCAGCTCGGGTCATGATCTCACGTTAAGTGGGTCCAAGCCCCGCACCAGGCTCTGTGCTGACAGCTCAGAACCTGGAGCCTACTTCAGATTCTGTGTCTCCCTCACTCCCTGTCTCTCCCCTACTTGCCCTCTAGTCTCTCCCTCTCTCAAAAATAAACAAAACTTTGGATAAAAAAATAAATAAACAAAAAGCATTTTTAAGTAAATCACTGCTTAAAGTACTTTCTGGTGGGGCATTCTGCTATTTCCTTCATAATACTTACCTAAAATCTATAACTATTTTTAAAATTTTGATTCTTGTTTATTTTTCCCAAACTAGGAGCTATTCTTTCATTCAAAAATATTTATAAAGTATAGTAGGCATTATTTAGCCTTTGGGATACAACAATGAACAAAACAGACCTAAGTTTCTAGCATTCTTGGTATCTATATTTTAGAAGGGGAAAACAGCAAACAAATGGAAAAATTCAATGTGCAATATGTCAAGAAAGTAGAGAAAGAAATGTACACAGAAGTGGAGTGTCATTCTACATAGGGTGGTCAGGGAAGAGCTCTTTGGTGAGATAACATTTACGTCCATGAAGTCAATGAGGGAAGAAACCCTGTCTGTACACTCCAACCCCCATGCCTGGCACAGTGGCTGGTCCATAAGAGTGTTCAACAAATATTTGATAACTGAATGAATGAGTGAATTAATTTTTAAAATTATGCTCCCAAGCACATAGTGGACCATATCCTTAATATGAATCTCCCATTAGAGACAACTGGAGGAGATAAGCCTAAAGAAAGGAAAACATGATAAACAGCTGTGCAGCAATACAGACAAAGATGATTAAGATGCATATTGTGGAATGACAGTAAGGATGGGAAGTAAAAATGGTGGAATATAATGACAGAGCAAATGCCAAGAGAAAGGGTGAGAGGAAGGAGAGAGCAACGACACCAGCCTCCTCGCTTAAAAAAACTACATAGATGATAATACTGTTCACTTATTTGGGAAACATAGGAAAAGCACATGAAGGGGAAAGCTGGTGAGTTTGTTTTTAGACATATTAATTTTGAAATATCTTAGACTACCTAAGTATATTCATTTAATCATAGAATCCAAACTACAGCTAATAAAATTTACACTTCAAAAATCATCAGCATATAAACGATAATAAAGTTATCACCAATCCAGTGATAGAAGAGGATCATAAAAAGAATCCTAGGAAACACCAACATTTAAGAGTTGACTAGAAAAATAATTCTCTTTTAAAGCCTTAAAAAAAAAAGCACTGTCACAGAAGCAATAAGGGAATTGGAAGTTGATCATGTCAAAAAATGCAAAAAAAAAATAATTCAAGGAGGGAGTTAGTAGCATTGTTAATTGTTGCTGAGAGGTCAATTAAAATAAAGATTGAAATATTGAGAGTAGGGACACACATTTGGTGATCTGTTCAACACAAGTTTCACTGTAGTGCTGAGGTCGGATATTAGATTGGAATAGAAAGAACTTAGCGTCAGAGGTGAGTAAGTGGAGGCAACCACTACAAACAATTAACATCTCTAGAATTTTCACTGTAGTGGAGAGGGAAAAAGAGGAGGGTACCTGTGAATCCATGGGGGAGGGGAAGGAAGAAGGAGAGTAGAGGGAGAGAGAGGAACATTTAAATTTGAGATATCAAAAACGTTGGTAAAATGTGACATCTTTTTTTAAATGTTTATTTATTTTTGATAGAGAGAGAGCACGCATGAGCACATATGGACAAGTGAGGGAGGGGCAAAGAGAGGTGGGGAGAGAGAATTCTAAGCAGGCTCCATACTGTCAGCACAGAGCCTGATGCTGGCTCAATCTCACAGAACTGCGAGACCATGACATGACCTGAAACCAAGAGTCGGATGCCTAACTGACTGAGCCATCTAGGCATCCAGTAAATATGACTTCTATGGCACTGCCTAAACTATAATTAATGTATAAAATCAGTAGTGACTATATCATCTCTTTAGGGATTTCCTTCTTTGCAATCCCATAAAAATAATAAAAATACCTCCCTAGACCTGTAGCTTGAACTCTAGGATATAGTGAACTAAAAGGAAAGTCCCTACTTCTTTTAAAAGGAAAAAGAGCTAACTCATGAATTTTTGTACCAATGAACCATTTTATTTTGAGAACATTGTAGATTCACACGTAAGACATAAGACAGAGATCCCACACATCATGTACCTAATTTTGCCAAATTATCACATCTTCCAAATACTGCCCACTATATGTTTCCTTCCTTCCTCATTTGCCAGTTTCTTTCTTTCTTTTTCTTTCTTTCTTTCTTTCTTTCTTTCTTTCTTTCTTTCTTTCTTTCTTTCTTTCTGTCCCTCCCTCCCTCCCTCCCTCCCTTCCTTCCTTCCTTCCTTTTATTGTCCCTTCTGTTTAGGAAACTTCCTTTAGTCACTCATTTTTTTTTTTTTAGGCTATATATGCTGGCACTAAATTCTCTGAATTTTCCTCCACCTGATAATGTGTTGATTTCCTCTCTATTCCTGAGGATATTTTTGCTGGACAGAGGATTCTTGGTTTCCAGTTGCTTTATTTCAGCACTTGCAAACATTTTATCAGTTCCTTCTGACCTCTATGGTTTCTGATAAGAAATCCTCTGTCACTTTAATGGTTTTTCCCCTGTAAGTAAGGTGTCTTTTCCCTCCTGTGGCTGCTTTCAAGAATTTTTTTAGTCTGTTTTAATCAAAAGTTTAATTATGTTGTATTTGCACATGGATTGCTTTGGGTTTATCCTATTTGAGGCTCACTCAACTTTTTGAATATATAGATATACCTTTTGCCAAATTTGGGGGATTTTTAGCCATTATTCCTTCCAGTATTTTAAGCCCTGCCCTCTTTCTTTTCTCTGTCAAGCCTGTGATAACATGAATGTTAGATCTTTTGTAAGCATCTCACAGGACCCTATGAAGGTCTACTTGTTTGTGTCAATCTATTTACAATAGTTGTTCAAATCAGGTAAAAAGGACAATACAAGAGTAAATAGAAAAGGATAAATATGAATCATAAAATTGCTCAAATAATCCCAAACTAAGCAAGGAGGAAAAAAGTGAACAAAGAACAAGGAACAAATGGAAACTTCCAACAGGATGGCAGATCTGACTCAACCATATAAATATTTATATTAAATCTGAATTGACTAAACAGACCAACTAAAAGAGATTATTATATTGCAGATGAAAGCAAGATCCAATTATATGCTGCCTACAAGAAACCAGCTTTATGTATAAAAACAGGTAACCAAAACTAAAATAATAGATAATAATTTACCAGGTGATTATTAGTGGAGAGAAAGCGGGAGCATCTATATTAATAACAGACAAAGTAGAACTAAAATTAAGAAATGCTGTTAAGGATAAGAGGAATGTTACATAAGATAAAAAGATCAATTATCTAAAAAGATACAATTCTGAAATGTGTACACACCTAATAACAGAATTTCAAATACATGCCGCAAAATCTGATAGAACTGAAAGAGAAACAAATTCAAATTGTAGTTAGAATCTGCAACCAATTAATTACTAGAATAAGTAGAAAATAAATAAGAATGGAGAAGACCTGAACAACAGTACCAACCAATTAGACCTAATTGATATTTACAGAGCATTTCTCCCAATAATAATAGAATATACCCCCTACAGACCCCAAAGCCATGAAAGAAATAATGAGGAAATACTACAATTTTACACCCAAATACTCCACAACTCTGAACAAACAGAACAATTTCTTGACAGACACAAACACCATCATGACTCAGAATAGATTGAATGACCCTATGTTTATCAAAGAAATTAAATTGAAATTTAAAATATTTTAAATAAAATAAAATATTTAAATAAAGTATTTATTTAAATACCTCCACACTCACACAAAACTCCAACATGATTTTACTGATGAATTCCATCAAACATTTAAGGAAGAAATATCATTTCTACACAATCCATTCTATAAAGTACAAAGATAGAGAGTATTTTCCAACTCATCTTACGAGGCCATTCTTTTCTTAAAATTAAAATCAGAAAAATATGTGAAGAAAATTATAAACTGATATGTTTAATGAATATAGACACAGAAAATCATCAAAAACATTTTGATAAACTGGACCCAGCAATATACAGAAAGGAAATACATCACAATCAAGTGGGATTTACTCCAGGTAGGCAAAGCTAGTTCAACATTTAAAATCAATCAATGTGATTCATTACATTGACAGAATAAAGGATAAAATACACATGATCATCTCAAAAGAAACAAACCCAAATAAATATCTGACAAAATGCAACATTCATCCATGAAAAAGCAGTCTAAAAACTAGGAACATAAAAGAAGTTCCTTAGCCTGGTAAAAGGCATCTGCAAAAAAATAAAAAACAGAGATAGAATCATATCTAACACTAAAAGACTGAATGTTTTCCTATTAACTGCGAAAACAAAGCAAAGATGCCTCTGTCATCATCTATTCAAGATCATACTTAGCTAGTATAACAAGAAAAAGTAACACAAAGCATACTTCTTCAAAATGAAGAAATAAAGTTGTCTCTATTTGCAGATAATATGGTTGACAACCATATAGATAATTCTAAATCATATAGCTCTAAGCACTGATAAATGAGTCCATTAACAAGCATAAGTAACACTCTAATTGTGTGTTTTAAGTATCATTCCTAAATGAGGAGGGAGAAAGAAGGAAGATAGTATCATGTACAGTGTTAGCATTAAGTACCACTGACCAAAGTCAGAAAATTTTAAGCAATAAACAATGAATAATAGTGTTGAATTGTAATCCAAAAAAATAAAATAAATACCCATCATCAGTTCAACTTACGTAAATAGAGAACCAAATGAGTAGATTCATGTGGAAGAAGGAATAATTCTTCCTTATAAAAAACAAGACTCAATCAATAAATACCACCATAAAATTAAGCTTTTCTCCCTCCCCAGTAAAAAGTAGCTAAACTAATATATCCTGTTCAATTCCTATACTTAAATATTTCATCAGTTGTGATGACACAATTATATTTTCATAATCTTTCTTTTAAGTTTATTTATTTATGTTGAGAGAGAGAGAAAACACAAATAGTGAGGGGGCAGAGAAAGAGACAGAGAGAGACAGAATCTCAAGTAGGCTCTGCATCTTCAGAGAAACTCAGGAACCATAAGATCATGACCTGAGGTGAAATGAGAAGTCGGACGTTTAACCGAATGACCCACCCAGGCACCCCTGTACTTTCATAATCTTATCAATTGAAGCTTCAAGATGCATTCTAAATATTTTCAAAAGGAATCTTAAAATTGCCTCTCTTCCTTATAACATTTTTATCTCTAAAGTTTGTTCACATACTTACTCCTTCAAAAAATATATTGAGAAAAATTATTCTTCATTTCAGCTGTTGAAATGTGACAATGGAGCATATCAATTTCTCAAATCTTAATTTCTATTTGCTTGTCGACTCTTGTTCCTCTCACTACAATTGCATCATCTACCCTGGAGTAGAATGATGGGAGAATATTTCAGCAGGTATCATCTAAGTATATTTGCTCCTTTAAAGCCCTTGGGTTTTGGTTACCTCAACTCGTTTCTGGAAACACCCAACCTTCTCTGTAAGGGACTATCTTTGTAGTCCTGCTTCTCAATATTGCTACCAGCAAAGTATTAACATTTTCTTTGGTTCTAGCAAACTTTTAACTTGTATTTTTATTTATATATCTTATATAAACACATGACAAACTGGTTTCAAAACCTTTAATACATCATATGGCTTGCCCTTGGTTGAAGAAGAATGATCAAAGGATTCCACATTCTTTCTGCTTGTGGTTTGTAAGTCCATTCCATTATATGGTGGTATCCTTATTTTCTGAACACACAACTAACTCTAGGATAGAAATAAAACATATGCGCGCAATACATAAATCATTCAAAATCTTAATTTGTCCAATTGTCAATGAACTATCATGACAATTTTCTTAATTTTGTCTTCCATAAATGTTTCTTCAGTTAAATTCACTACGTTGCTAGCTTTTTGAGACCAAGAAATCTCTTAGCAAGCCACTGAAAGCAGGAGTGAATACATTATTACCCACTGAGCTGTCAGATTTAAAGATAACTTCTTACTGTTTTGACATGATCAAATGTGCAATGTAAAGAAACAGAAATAGTTAAATTACTAATATCACTAATCTTCAGGTATACAGTGGAATATAATTCAGGAAGAAGTTTTTCAGTAACAAGATTGTAGATGTAACATTGTACCCAAATTCACACTATAAACAGATCTCAAAAATCGTTCATGTTTATTAAAAAAGTCAGAAGCTATAGCAATTATTTCAGCATGTTTCATTTAAATTTTAGCCACTGTATATTTAAAGCCACAGGTATAATCTTCTTAAAGCATTCTTATCAAATCTATTATCTTGAAGGATGGTTGATGAGAACAAAATTGTTTGGAATACTTCATTTTTCTTCAATAACTATTTTCCTTCATTCTTTAAGTCCTTATCCTTCTTGAATATTTCAACATTTAGAAATATTTTAAAATGTGTATTTTCTATAAAACTGATCTCTAAGTATTTCTTATTGTTATTTTCATTTTTTTTATTTCAATTTCCAGTTGTTTGATGCAAATACATAAAATTACAGTTGATTTTTGTATATTGAACTAGTGTTGTAACACATTGAAAAAAATCACTTATTGGGGAATCTACTAGCTTTTTTATATTTAACATAGAATTTTCTACCAAGACAACGATTTTGTCCTTGAATAATAACAATTTCCCTTTGCCCCAGACATCAGACCTTAGGAAATCATACCAAGACAGGAAGTAAAAAACTAAGAAGGAAAAAAATTTTCCCAATGACTCAGAAGTAGGGAACAATATCTCACTTCTCCAACTTCCCTTTATTTCAACTGGCTAGCCCTATTCCTCTGGGAATATGACCTCACTTAGCTCAATGGTATGTGGTAAATTAGGTCCGGTGAAAGGATTAACTGAGATCAATTGATCTAACACATGTGAAAGCATTTTTAATGCATAATAAAAGTTACCTACTAATATTATTTAGGATTGAGATTCCATAGGATTATTCTGTTTACTTAGTGCTTTCATATTTTCGTATATTTCTTAAGTTACAAATTTGGTATATTTTATCTAGAATCTTTACTGATGTTTTACATTATGACCTTCAAAAAGTTACTTTTAAAAATGTGCCACGCTAGTTTATTATTTTCATTTCCTTAAAAGAGAGAAAGGGAAATAGAGATTTTAAATGAGTTAAAATTTTTAAATCATCTTTAATTTCCTTATGAAGTACATATTTTCAAGAACAAAAATGGGGCTGTCAATTGCAAGAGCAATTCTTGAAAGGTTTCAGTTGTTAAGAATGCCTCACCTGAACCACCGATTTCCAAAGCTGACAACCTAAGGAACTCTCAAGAGATAGCAGACTACATAGTCCTTTCTCTTGCTCAGACAAGCTCCTCACGACAGGCTTCTGGTAAACAAGGTATAATGTCTCTCACCAAACACAGCTGCATCTTTAATTTCATTTGGCCAGTTCCCAAAGAGAAAGGCAAAACATCTTTAAAGAAATAAAGACAATGGATGGAAGGAGAAGAGGATAGAAAGAGAGACGAGAGAAGCTGAGTTTTATAATGATTTTTGGATATTGTTGTATCTTTCCCTTCACTAGTTTTGCCTCCTTTAGAATTTAATTTTCATAAAGACAGGAAGTACCAATGACTATAAGCATGGCTTTGTCAGTCTTTGCAAAATAATGATCAGGGAAAGAGACGAAGATTTATTATGACTTTTCAGCAAAATACATTCTTCTAAAAATAACACGGATTTCACTGCAGTAGTATAATACATACAAGTTGCCTTCAGAGAAGTTCACTTTATATAGTGATTAAAGATACACAAAGCTCCCTCTTCCCCCTGGCTTTAATAATGTATACCAACCTTGGTAACTAAAGTGGATGTTTTGGTTTTCAGCTGCGTTGAAGCAGTTATATTTCATAGTTAATGAATGAACAGGCAATCCCTACAGAGTCATGGGCCGGGTGCCTCTCCCTTTGCTGATTGAATTAATTTACTGTTCCAGGCCTCAGATGCCCACTCACTACCACCCCCAAGCACTTTCTAAAGCAATTATGCTTCCATTTAAAGCCTTTATTGAAATAAACTTTGATGATAAAAATAATAATTTCCTTCAGTTCACTATCCTGAATTGTTTTAATGTTTAGCAAACAACTCTCCAGAGCCACTTTCACTCTCTAATCTGTTGTTTCGTTCTTATTGGAAAGCACAGGACAGGGGCATTTTGAGAGTTTGTTCTGAAGCTTCTAAGTAAGATCTCCTTTTGATGGGATTGATTTGGAAACCACTCCAACTCACTGGGGAGGCCTTTATTGCATTCAGTTGGAACTGTTTCTAACATGACCTTAAAAATAATTCTTTAAATTTTCCGCAGGAGGAAAACAAATATAAATTCTCCAAATATCATTTTTTTTCCATTTTGGGTAGAGAAAAACTTGCTCTCTATTCAACTCTTCCTCCTTGTTAAAGTTTGTTATATTGTCAACAAAACCATAATTGCGATATAAGTCTATAATTTTAAACGAAAATTTAAAAATCCATTTCGTATGGAAAGCTTCCAAAAGAAAAAAAAAATGTCCCACGTTTGGAAAATAGCCAGCAGAATATAGTTAAAATTCGAGAAAATACTTCAGGAAGATTTATTTTTTCAGAAAGTGTTATAATTGAAAATTGGAATACATGGTCTAATTAATGTTTAATGCTGGCACAAAATGCAAAGAGGATAGCAGCCAAGTTTCAATGGCCACTTCCCTAAAGAGAAATAGAAATTTCACAATCAATCAACATGAAGCATTTATTGTGCCATCTATTATATGTCCATCATTAGTCTATGCGTTGTAGGGAGCACAAAAGACTGAGAAACCAGAGGCCGCCTCACTGTAACACGACGCCAAATGATTCAGAGAGCTAGCTTATTTTTACCCTAGCATTTCCTGACCTCAACTTGCTCTGAACCATAGATTTTATTAAGAGGTATGTCAATGAAAAGACAGAATTTAAACTGACCCTTGAAGGATGTCTAGGGTCTGAACAGATGGGAGGGCAGGGCAACCTTAGGAGAGGATTCAAGGAGGGGGAAACCACAGGCTTACTTTAAGGGCCATTATCTCACCCTGATTACAATCATGCATGTTTGTCATAGAGGAATGTAAAGTTGGGTTGTGTCTGCTATGTTGAATCCAGAAGACATGTAGAGAGATGTGCTAAGATTCATAGGGTAATGGAATGTTTTAAGCAAGGAAACTGGTCAATAAAATTGACATTTAAGGACAACAGCAAGAAAGTACTGTTAACAAAGAAAAATAAAACTTCACAGAAGTCCAGGCATGAAGAAATATAAGCATAACTAGGGCTCTGGCTTCAAGAACAAACAAACAAACAAAAGGATAGAAATGAATGACATTTTGATGAGGGAGAGATGGGGAATTAGATAAAAGAATTACATCAAGATGATTTTATAGAATCCAGTCTAGGCAACAGAGGAAAAGGTAGTTCTTGGCAAAATAAAGAGTTTGGGCAGAATTGTTTTAAGAAGGGTGTGTGTCAGAGGGTGGTGGGAGTAGAGTGAGGCAGATGGAATGAATGTGGTAGAAGAAAGAGAATGGACAATACAATGGTTTTCACCTTGAACACTGACTCAGGTGATGGCCAGACATTCAAACAATGACTTCTAAGTGGCAGCTGTAAAAGATCCAAGGTAAGAGCAAGAAACAATGGAACATTCTGGGAAGCCTGAAGCCAAGCAACTGTCATTCAGTGGACTTTCTTCAAAGGAGCAAGATAGAGAGAGTGAGAGAGAGACAGAAAGACAGACAGACAGACATATATTTTTATCTTCTTGATGCTTTATAAATTATTCTTACCTCTATAATTTCATCCATGCCTACTATGCAGGACTGATGACTAAGTCACATATAAATAAATCCACTGTATTAATCGTCAAGGGTAATATAAATCTATATGTCACCAGTACATCCTATGTTACCTTTATATTATTTTTTTAAAAAGATACTACATTTTCACTCCTTAAGTGTGAGCTCCACAAAGTGATTACCTTACAAAGAATTTGGTACGGAAAAGGAGAAAAGGGAAGTAACTTTGTAGTAGAGAAAGGTGACTAAAACTACTTGAGCCAGGTTAAATCAATAGTGCTAAGTCATGCTGATATTATGTACCCTTGATATGACATAATGAAAATGGCACTTTACCACTGATATCTTCCTCCAAAAAATTCAAAATCTTAAGGGAAAAAAACACACACACAATTCTCAATTGAGGGGCAATCTACTAAATACTTGGCCAGTACTCCTCAGTAGTGTGAAGGTCAGCAAAAATGAAGTGGGTCTAAGAAATTGTCACAGTAAAAAAGGGCCTAGGGAGCCATGAATACTGAATGCAATGTGGTATCTTGGATAGGATCCAGGGACAGACAGAAGGGACATTCAGTAAAAGTTAAGGAAATTTGACTACTGAAATATAGATTTTAGTTAAAAACAATGTTTCAGGGCACCTGGGTGGCTCAGTTGATTAAGCGTCCAACTTTGGCTCGGGTCATGATCTAATGGCTCATGCTGAGCTGTCAGCACAGAGCCTGGAGCCTGCTTCAGATTCTGTGTGTGTAGTTTCTCTCTCTGCCCCTCCCCGCTCATGTTCTCTCTTTCTCTCTCTCAACAACAAGCAAACATTACAAAAATTAATAAAAAAAAAAATTGGGGCAGTTGAGTGGCTCAGTTGGTTGAGAGTCTGACTTCGGCTCAGGGCATGACCTCGCGGTTCATGGGTTTGAGCCCCACGTCAGGCTCTGTGCTGACAGCCAGCTCAGAGCCTGAAGTCTGTTTCGGATTCTGTGTGTGTCTCTCTCTCTCTGACCCTCCCCTGCTCATGCTGTCTCACTCCCTCTCTCTCAGAAATAAATAAAACATTAAAATTTTTTTAAAAATTAATAAAAAATTGTTTCACTATCAGTTCTTTAATTGTGACAAATGTACTAATGTAAGATGCTAGTAATGGGGGAAAATAAGGGTGAGATACATGGAAACTCTCTATACTATTTTTTCTAAAAGCTAAAGGTATTCTAAAGTAAAAAGGTTAGCTAACAAATTTTTTTAAACATAAAGAAACCACAGAAGGCAGACAAACTTTTGCTTAGTCATAAAATTTAAGACTTTTTAAAAACTTTAGGGGTGCCTGGGTGGCTCAGTCAGTTAAGTTTCTGACTTCGGCTCGGATCATGATTTCACGGTTCATGGGTTTGAGCCCCATGTTGGGCTCTGTGTTGACAGCTAGCTCAGAGCCTGGAGCCTGTTTCAGATTCTGTGTCTCCCTCTCTCTCTGAGCCTCCCCTGCTCATGCTATTTCTCTTTTTCTCTCAGAAATAAATAAAACATTTAAAATTTTTTTAAACTTTAATATAAATTTTCTATCTAAAAAATTATATTCACACATATAACTCTCAGACAGAACATAAATGTTGGGAATTAAAGCTAAACAGGATAAATATTTTAGAAATGTGCTCTGAAAAAAATGAGTTTCTTTAATTAAATGTTCTAAAGTAATTGTTTTAAAATGACATAGATTCTAGATTCTAGATTTGGTTTTATGACTTACTAGATCTTTACTAAAATATTATTTACATTGGAAATGCCATTAAAATTATTCTACAATGTTTATAAAATGAGAGAAAAGCATTAAAACCTAACATTTGAATACATAATTAAAGTTATACCATTTTCTCCCTTCCTGGGTTCAAAAGAATCCATTTATGCTTTCTCTATTATTCAGAACAACTATTATTTTTAGATAGTAAAATGATTTATCCAAGACCAGCTTCTAGGAGTTACTCCAAATAGTTAAAAATTACTCTAAAAATTACAATTCCTCTTCCAATTACTGTTTTATTCTTTTGTTTCAACTTAGAATACAGAAGACCCATTCATCTATGATAACTTAATCTTTCATTTCAAATTTCCAGTCTGAATTTTAGATATGAACTCTCAACATCTGGCTAAGAAAATGGAAATAACTGCAAATCTTGGATGGGTATGTTTTAGCCTGTTCAAGTTTGCAACTAGGACGGGGTGCCTGCAAATTAGGTGCCTGTGGCTCCAACCCCAAACCACTATTAGCGGGAGGTTTCATTGAGTTTGAAATGAAAATGAAGCCATCTGCAAACTTTTCACTGCAAACAGAACACAGCTATGACTGTTTGTTGAGTAAAAAGACTGAGGGTGAGGAGCCATGGCAAAGGAGACATTATTAAACTAAAGCCCTGTACCCCAGCTCGTCAGTAACACATTGTTTCCAAATCCCTTTTGGAAACTTCTCAAACTCTTCACGTCTTGGATTAATAAAACCGTAAGAGATTTTAGTGATTATTTATTCTGTTTTCTTAACTTCACTGATGCTGAAATTGAAAGGTCAGATGTTCTGCCCAAAGGGCACTCAGAGCTGGGATGAGAACTATAGCCAGCCAACTCTTAGCTTTGTATTCTCTCTCAATATACATTTTACAACTGGGTTTAGAAAATGATCTTCATGACAGATGAACTAGAGATTCAGAAAGCATGTTAGTATATAAAGACTTGGATATGTCTTTTTCTTACCAAAAAAGTAACTTTTTTAATATTGAATTTTCCAAGGTAACTGATATCATGGGACATTTTTTTTTTGAAGTGTTACTTTTACCACTTTGCAGAACACCACTGGGGAAAAAAAAATCTGTCCTACATCATTCAAAATCACTAAAAGGACCCAACTAATGAAAATTGTTACCAAAATGACAGAAATACTTAATCATGCCATCTTTCAAAACATCTCCCATTCCTTTGACTTTGAATGGCTACTGCATTTCAAACTGGCTAACTAGGAGTTCAATTTTTTTAACATCAATGAATACCTGAAAAGGATTGAGTATTATGCTCAATGAGACAGGCAGAGACATTAAACACTCAGTAGGAAAATTAAAAATAAAAATCTATGATACACAAAATATTTTCCACACTCAAATTGTTTTTCTTTAACTTCCCTAAGTTAAGAACACTATGACTGAATGTTAATAAGCCAGCGACTGCTCTTGAAAGAAATTTCAGGAATGCCACATTTTCATGCAGTTCAAGAACCTAAGATATCTAATAAAACACTGAAACCATTAGTGGAAGCAACAAGCATTATTTAAAAATCGGTAGAATGAGATAAAATAGAACAGACTAGAAAATAATAGAATATATATATCACTGTATAGAAGTATACAGGTATATAATGTCTTAGTGTTGGATTTCTTATTATATGTTAAGATTTTTAAAAATGCTTGTAAAATACTGATCTAGAAGATGATCTAGATATGAAACATAAGTATTTAAAAATCTTTGTGAAACTGAAATTACTATTAAAAAGCATAAGCACTAGATTCTTTCTGTGAAGAAGAATACTATTCCATGGACTGAGATAAAGAATTTGGAGACTAACATATACTATGTAATATTATATCTAGCCAGGTTATCCACTTGTTATATCACATGCTAAGAAACAATAACAAAAGAAACAACACAGTGATAGTAATTAGAGCATGTTCAAGAGTATGGAAAAGAAAGCAACAGACCAGGTGCACCAGCAATGGACATGGCTCGTGAGGTGAGTGACTCGATCTCAGTGAGGGTCTTGATCTCAGGGTTGTGAGTTCAAGCCCCATGTTGGGCTCTGCCCTGGGCATGGAACCTATGAAAGAAAGAAGGAAGGAAAGAAAGAAAGCAGGAGACCAAAGAACAGGGCCAGCAGTAGGGAGTAGGTTGAACATCAAATTCTGTAGCTGGAACTAGTCTGTCTAGAAGAAATGTGTTCATTATGACAGAAGTTGGACTGAAGCAGGAAATTCAGAAAGTGTCAGGAGAATATCTAGTGTGCATTGTTTGGACAAGTTCAAGCACAAAATTCAGGACTATGACTGAAATCTGAATTTAAGGAGAGATGGGACGGGGCAGGGCACTGAAATAATATATATATATGAAAAAACAAGGAACTATGCACTGTGTCAGTGGAATTCCAAAAGCAAAGACATGTTACAGAAGCCAAAATTGCAAGGAGAATATGTGGAGCTAAAGATAACTCAAGCCAAAAGATAAAAACCAGGTAAATTAAATAAAGTACAAGCTTGGTGTCATTACGAAACTAGAAAGAATGGGTCCAGAGGAAGTTAACAAATAAGTTTTGTCTAAAAATAAATAGGGGAAGCAGTAAGAATTTAGTTATTCTTAATACTGTTCATATGTTCATGCATTCATTTGTTAATATGCTGATTAACTCACAAATTAAAGAAAATACTTCTTAAATCCTTAGTGTGTGGTAGGCATAACTTTGAGGCCAGGATTCTTAACCCCAAAACCTCCATTCCTTAGAGTAGGTTGTAGGTCCAACCTAGCATGGTAGCATATAGGATTAAAAGCAAAGAAAGAATGAGATGCTCCGTGATATAGGCATATTGACACCAAAGAAAAGATATAACCAATACCTTAAAGTGAGGTAGTAAACAAAAGATGTAAAGAACAGATAAAGAAGGTCAGAATAACATTTGGGGGTCTTTATGATAGAGCCAAATAGTCCTGTACACTTCAAAATGGTTCAGTTCCAAAAAGGATATTGGTAGGGGCATCTGGCTGGCCTAGTTGGTTAAATGTCTGACTCTAGATTTCAGCTGAGGTCATGACCTCACAGTATGTGAGATGGAACTCCACATCAGGCTCTGTACTAACAGCACAGAGCTTGCTTGGGATTCTCTCTCCCTCTCTCTCTGTCCCACCTCTCTCTCTCTCTCTTTCTCAAAATAAATAAACAAACAAACAAAAAAAGGATTTGGTTAAGATAGGCCACATTTAAAAATGTGACATTATAAGAATAATTAGCATTTCTTAACTATGTATCATGTATATTATACAGAGTATCCCATCGAGTTCTTACTATAAAATTTCTACTCCCAATTTACATATGTATTATCTTATTTATACAAAAAAAAATTAAATAAACTGATGCTTAGAAATGTTTAATAACTTACCCATGACAACTTTATTATTAAATGGGGGGACTTGATGTTTGAATTTAAGTTTATATTTCTTTTTTTTTTTTTTAATTTTTTTTTTTAATGTTTTATTTATTGGGAGAGAGAGAGAGACAGCGTGAGCAGGGGAGGGTCAGAGAGAGAGGGAGTCACAGACTGAAACAGGCTCCAGGCTCTGAGCTGGCAGTCAGCACAGAGCCCGACGCGGGGCTCGAACCCACGAACCGCGAGATCATGACCTAAGCGAAAGTTGGACACTCAACCAACTAAGCCACCCAGGCGCCCCTAAGTTTATATTTCTTAAGTGTGGTTACTTAACTGCTTGTCTAATTTTAACATAATCAAAATTTAAGGCAGAAAAAGTTTTATACTTTAGAAACATTATAGATGGCACTCATCCCCAAATGGCTTATAGACTTCCCAGGGTAAAGAGGTTGGAATATGTAAAACAGAAAGTTATTTCAGAAAATATTTAAAATGCAAAATTAATGGTGCCACGTACACTGGAAGGGAGTAATTACCCTATGTTGCAATAACTAAAAGAAAACTATGCAAACTTTGGGACTTGCCTAAGGTTTAGAGGACATGTTTTAATGAATGGAGAGGAAGAAGAGGCATACTTAAGTTAGAGCATACTTAGATTAAGAAAAATGTGGAGGCGATGTGGAAGTCAAGAAGCAGGAGCAAAGGCTCACAAAGACTCACAGATGAAGATAAGCTTTCTCTGTGACAGATTTCCTTCAAACCTGATCCCATACTCTGACACAATTAACTTGTTCTACTTTAATAACTACCTGTTTTAGGTAAGTGTTGTTGATACCTCAGATATCTGAAGTGATCTGTTAGCCTCTGAGGTCAATAATTAGTATCTAAATTGTTCAAAAATCATTTTAAGAGACTTTACTGTCAGGGTTAGCTGCAATTTTGCTATAGTTTAATTATAAGAAAATTCAAATTGGGAATCTCTCTCTAAGGACCATTTACCCATGGACAGTTGCCTGAATTTAAAGAAGAAAAAAATTGACATTCACTTTATATCTTCACAATTTAGTAATATTTAATAGTAAACACTGAGATGAATGTGGGGGGGGATTTAATTTATATCGCTACCCTAAGAATCAGCATTATACATCTCTGAATCAAGAGCCCCATATTGCTATCACTATCCTTAAGTCAAGAGCTAGTTAAAAGTAAACATTTCATTTAATATTATTATTTCTGAATCTGACAAGAGTTATAGCTACATAGAGAAATCATTCATTCACTTCATAAAACCATATTTGGAAAGCATCTATTATAAGCCTGACACTGTAGACTCTGGGGATACAATTATGTACCAAAAAAAGAAACAGAAAGACATTAATCTAACAATATACATCACTTTTAAATTGTGCTAAAATTAAAGTTGGTTCTCTAAAAAGAGAAGAAATTTGACAAATTCTAGGCTAACTATTAAACATGAAAAAACAAGAAAAAGAGATGAAACATAAATTACAACCATCAAGACTAAAAGACACTAAAATTTTATGTGGAGGGGCACCTGGTTGGCTCAGCTCATTAAGCATCCAACTCTTGGTCTATGCTCAAGTCTTGATCTCAGGGTTATGAATTCAGGCCCTGTGCTGGGCTCCATATGGAAATTTAATGATTCATTTTATGCTCGTATACTCAATTAAGGTTAAATGGGGAGATTCTTGAAAAATATAACCTGTCTTGAAAAAAAACAATAAGGTTTTTTTGGGGTTTTTTGTTTGTTTGTTTGTTTAGTGAAGAGGAAATGACAACTCTAATTCACCCTTCTACACAGAGCGCTCTAGGGCGGATGAGTGGGGGTGGCCGGAGGCCCGAATGGGTAATGAGTGGGCCCGGATGTCCACGGGACGGGGGAGGGAGAGGGGGAGGGGGGCGCGAGGCCGGAGGTGGCAGACAACGGGCACTAGGACACTGTGCATTTACAAGACCGACTACTGGGGGGGCGGCTGCCCCGTGCGTGTGGTCAGGCTGTTCATTTCGGAATGAGGGGTGGTCTTTACATTGTGTTCTGTGGCTGGTGCGCTCGGAGAGGGGCTACTTTGTGGACAGGATGAGGGCAACAATGAGACTGTAGAGGCCGAGCACCTCGGCGAAGATGAGGATCAGGATCATGCCCACGAATAGCCGGGGCTGCTGGGCGGTGCCGCGCACACCAGCGTCCCCCACAAAGCCAATGGCGAAGCCGGCCGCCAGCCCGCTCAGGCCCACGCTTATTAACTGGTAATAAGACTCAGTATAAAACTATAGTAATCAAGACCATCTCTAAAGACAGACAAAAAGAACAACAAATGGAACAAAATCAGAGCCCAGAAACAGACCAATGGAACCATTTATTTTCTGACAAATGTGCCAAAGCAATCTAATGTGGGAGAGAAAACTGAATATCCATATAAAAAATTAGCCTCAATCCTTGCCTCACAACATACACAAAAATTAATTTGAAGTGACACACAGACCTAAACTTTAAAACTAAACCATTTTTGGAAGAATACATGAAAGAATATATTCACTAATTAGAGGTAGGCTAACGTTTCTTAAGCAGATCACATATAGCAATTTGAAACAAAAAAGAAAAATGTGATTAATTAGATTTCATCAAAATTAAAACTTCTCCCCAAAATCCACCATTAAGAAAATGAGTCATCAATTCCATAAAGGCCAAAAATATTCACAAAACACTTACCTGACAAAGAATTCTAATTCAGAATGCATGAAGAACTTCTATAATTCAATAATTTAAAAAAACACAAAAATTTAAAAAATAGTTCAAAGATTTAGACACCTCACTGTTGAAGATACATAAATGACTAATAGTACATAACAAACTGCTCAACATCATTAATCATTAGGGATACGCAAGTCAAAATCATAATGAGATACTGTTATATCCCCCAAGAATGGCTAAAATTGAAGACTGACCAGCCCAATACTGGCTAGGATGTGGAGTAACTATAACTCTCATATGGTGTTCATGAGAACATGAAGTATAATCACTTAAAAAAATAATTTAACAGTTTATTATAATTTGCACAAAATACTGACACCACTCTTAAAAATACATCTAACTCCATGACCCAGCAACTCCACTTCTAGTAATTTATGCATGAGAAATGAAAGTATATATCCACAGGGGCGCCTGGGTGGCTTAGTCCGTTAAGCGTCCGACTTTCCGACTTTCGCTTAGGTCATGATCTCGCGGTTCGTGGGTTCGAGCCCCACGTCGGGCTCTGTGCTGACTGCCAGCTCAGAGCCTGGGGCCTGTTTCAGTCTGTGACTCCCCTCTCTCTGACCCTCCCCTGCTCACGCTGTCTCCCTCTCTCTAGAAATAAAAAAAAAAAAAAAAAGGAAGTATATATCCACAAAAACACTATATAAGAATATTCATAGATACTTTTATTCATAAAATTCCCAAATTGGAAAAAGCCTGAGTCTGTTATCAGAAAATGACTAGACACTGCTATCTATTCATATAACAATCATTACTTGACAAATGAATGTAACAAGTAATACACATAAATAAATCTCAAAATAAATTTGCTAAATGAAAAAAAAACTAGGAAGGGGTGTAGGGGTACTTCTTGAGGTGATGATGATGTTCTATGTCATACAGGAGTGTGCACATTTTTCAAGACTTACTGAATATATAACTATGTTTCATCCATTTCATCATGTGTACACTATACTTAAAAAACACAAATACGGGGTGCCTGGGTGACTCAGTCTCTTAAGCATCTGACTCTTGATTTCTGCTCAGGTCATGATCTCATTGTTGAGCCCTTCATCAGGCTCTGTGCTGGGCATGGAGCCTGCTTGAGATTCCCTCTCTGCCTCCCCTTCTGCTCCTCCCCCACCTTCTCATGCATGCAAACTTGTGTGCACATGGGTTCCTCTCTCTTTCGCAATAAACAAATAAATAAAATACACAAATATATATATTTGTTTTTATACACACGTATACATACACATTCAGACACATGCAAATACTGAACTCTAGTTGATGTGCATTTTGAAATTATTTAGAGGTTTAATGTATTGATGTCTGCAACTAATTTTGAATTGTATTAAAAAAACAAACCGATAGAGAGATGGATGGATGGACTGACATGTTAAAAAGCAAACAGAGCCAAAGGTTAATTGCAGAATCTTGGTTCTGAACATGTGCATACACACTGTACAATTCTTTCAACTTTTATGTATATTTAAAATTTTTCATAAAATTTTGAGAAACATTATAATTATGTAAGGACTTTAAAGAAAGATATAATGTATTATGAAAGCATATAATTATGAGATTTGATGCAGTCAGGAAGAATTATTTTATATTTTTAAAAAATTTAATGCTTATTTATTTTTGAGAGACAGAGAGAAACAGAGCATGAGGCGGGGGCGGTGTAGAGAGAGGGAGACACAGAATCCAAAGCAGGCTCCATGCTCCAAGCTGTCAGCACAGAGCCTGACGCAGGGCTTGAACTCATGAACCATGAGATCATGACCTGAGCCAAAGTTGGAGACTTAAGTGACTGAGCCACTCAGTCACTCCAGAATTATTTTAAAAGTAATAAATTTTCCATTTTTCTTAAGTAATCTGCTGAGGGCTACAAAATGAATATCTTCTAGAAGTGGTTCTACTCTAACTACTATACCTTAACATCATTCCACTCTTTGTGAAGTAGTATCTCTGTGAACTTCCAATCAGTTCTACCTACTTCCCAGGCATATCCAATTAAAAAAATATATATATCCAACTTAAAACAACAACAACAAAACACAAGACTGGTCATTGTTTTCAACTCACTTCCTACTCTTTTCTCTACTACATCAAGGCACATTCCAAACTTTGGACACAAAGTTCAGCATGACACTAATATGATTGTTTCTGGAGCAAGGCGTGGGGGTGTGGAGAGGCCCAGAGTGAGTAAACAAATAAAGCCAACAATCACTAGGTAGTAGCTTTTAATATCAGTGAACTAAAAAATAAAAAATCAGTACACGGGATACAAAACAAAACTGTATGAACTTGAACATACTCACAGCATGCGGCTGAAAAAGACAACTATAGGATGTCTCCTTTGGGAAACTTAAGAACACAGATGCCTTGCAAGGAGGTGAGACAGTTCTTACAAAACCAAATAAATTCTTTGCTGCAATAATCACCCAGAAAGATTGATGCTGGAAGCAGACATATGGCTCACAGGGGAGAAGTAATGAGATAAAGGCACATGCTGCTGGAGCAGGTGATCTACTAATTAGATTTCAGTGATGTGGTTCATATGATATTTAGATGGAAATTATCTTAAAATATACAAAAGAAACAAAACAGAGTTGCAGGGGAAATGACTCAGAGCCATGATCATAATGAAATCAGGATGATGGAGCTGACATAAGGTTTTTACAAGACTTTTGTAGGTAAATAAAAACATGTCATGAAATATCAAAATCTTAATAGGATTAAGTGAATAGAGCAATTCAAGAACTAGAAATATAGACTCTATGATTATCACTTCATCATATGTTATCTTCATAGACTTTCATGAAGGTACATAGAACTATTGAGAACCTCTCATAATAAATATTCATATGTCTAATCTATTTTATTCTTCATCACAATTATCTGAGATAATTGTATCCAAAAAAAATAGCGCTCAGATAGGCTAAATGATTTGCCCAAGGACACACACCTGTAAGCAGCAGAACCAAGGTCCAAACGTAAAGTATCTAGTTTCAAAGGTCCTGTCCCTAACCCTGTGCAACATGTTTCATCTTATTCCATAGCATTGAAAAATCATATGCAATTCTGAACATGATCTGTAAGGAAAGAAAAGTCAATGCATGTATGCGTTTTATAATACATGCTTACTTCTCCACTACCTGTGTCATTACTTGGTGATGGTCTTGACTAAGTAACTAGCCCGAGTTACTTGGGATGAGACATTATATTGCACTTTGAACTTAAAACTATCACAATCAAGAAGACTTTTGATATCCCTTTGACAACAATTATTTAATGTCCCCATGACTAAATGCTACACAACCACTATAGCTGTCATCATTTTAAACTGAACCACTGATATTGACTCTTACGACAATGAGATACAATGAAAATATTTGAGGTTTGAGAGAGGAAAGTGGCAAAACTATCAAATTATTCTTGTATAACCCTTCAAATGTTTAAATGTCAAGGCATTTAGAAAGCATATGAACTGGGTAACCTGGGTGACTCAAGAGTCAGTTGAGTGTCTGACTCTTGATTTCAGCTCAGGTCATGATCCTAGGGTCTTGCATCAAGCCCCTCTTCAGGCACATGCACTGAGCATGGGACCTGCTTGAGATTCTCTCTCTCTCTCTCTCTCTCTCTCTCTCCCTTTCTGCCCCTCTCCCATACTCACTCTCTCTCTCTAAAAAAAATAAATTTTAAATTTAAAAAAGTAAAAAAAAACATACAAACAAGCATTATTTCTAGGAGATCGCTTAAGAATAATTTGGGTGGCTGAAATACATTTATACCTGATTCATTCATTCATGATTTCTGTCTGCTGTAATATTAATAAAAGACTCCAAGCAAGTGCTCTGAATCGCACTGACTATTCCATGTGTTCTGCCAAGTCAATGGATTGACTTGAAATTTTACTTTTGGCCGAGTAAGCATGTATTATGCAAAGTAATATTAATGAATTTATTTAGCAATAAATAATTTTTTAAAGTATTCAGTTGAAGTAATTTATATGTTATCAAGGATTAGTAAAAGAAACTCAGTTCATTGTCAGTATGTTAACATGGGGACTTTCACAAGTCTTTCGATAGAAAGACTTAATTATAAGTGTGATAGCAGCATGCCTAAATCAGAAACATGTGGCAAAGTGAAGATCAACTCTACCTGCTAGTCTACTAGCTCCTAGTAGGGACGAATATTTATAATTATAATAGTTATCATCTATCCAGTGCCAACAACCAAGAGTTATCTCACTTAAAAAAAATTAATGTTTTATTTATTTCTGAGAGAAAGAGAGAGAGACAGTGTGAGCAGGGGAGGATCAGAGAGAGAGGGAGATACAGAATCTGAAGCAAGTTCCAGGCTCTGAGCTAGCTGTCAGCACAGAACCTGATGCAGGACTCAAACCTACAAACCGCGAGATCATGACCTGAGCCAAAGTTGGATGCTCAACCAACTGAGCCATCCATCCAGGTTCCTCGCCATCCCACTTATAATGTGGTATTTCATTTGAAAAATAAAAGAGACATTACAAAGAATAATTGGATCCAGGATGAGTTAAATGGGAAAAGGTCTCTGAAGGCAGAAGGATGCATAAAGACAGTTCAATCTTTAAGCCATCTGTCTGATGAGTGAGAGGAAGCCTGGGGGTAGAGAAAACGGGGAGAAAACTCCTTGAGAATGGTCTCAAGTACAACTGTGGGGAAGATCTCTGGTGCCTGCTGGGAAGGAAATCATTAAGTCAAGTACTTCTTGTACAAGGTGAACTTGAGATCCAGAGAGTAATGAATACAATAAAAAAAAAAAATCAGGTTGCCTAGAAATAAAAGGTTCTCTCAGACTGATACTGAAAATAACTTGTTGATTAACCTGAAAGATGCTTTGTAAACAAACTTGAATTTTGTAAGAATTGATGAACTGACCCTATACTAAGGTGGAGCAACAGCTAATGAATGGAAACAACCCAAAAAGTAATATATGCTTTAAATGTGTGATTGGGTCAATCTATCCTCTCCTAGGGATGAGGAAAGTTATTCCTACTCTTATTCTAATTCAAACAGAACTTACCATTTCTACAGATCCTGTGATCCCAACACTTGAAAATCACTTTCCCTTTTGATTGAATTACAATAGGCACCTCCAGCCTCTGAGCTTCTGAGTCTTTCTCCTTCTTTGTACTTCATATATGAGTGACGCTTACCTGATTTACCATATTCATCCAGTAAGAATTTCTTAAAGACCTACAATGCACCAGGCACTGTACTACATGGTGGAAAAAACAAGTATACTTGGCAGATCACCTTCCAAACAAGGTTCTACCAGCTCTTTCCCTAATTTCTGGGACCTCAGATACTGGTCCAGACTACTAAGAACTATCTGAAATGGAAAAGATAAATAGAACAGACCTGTGGCACTAGATCCTTTTATTTTATTTTATTTTATGTTTTATTTATTTCTAGGAGAGAGAGAGAGACAGCATGAACAGGGGAGGGTCAGAGAGAGGGAGTCACAGACTCCGAAACAGGCTCCAGGCTCTGAGCTGGCAGTCAGCACAGAACCCGACGTGGGGCTTGAACCCATGAACCGCGAGATCATGACCTAAGCGAAAGTCGGACGCTTAACTGACTAAGCCAGCCAGGCGCCCCTACACTAGATCCTTTTAAAAAGCCCTGACCACACAGGCATTTTGTAAGCGAAAAGACTGTGAGACTGCTTCAAATCAAGGTCAAACCAGTTGTCCTTGAGCTAAGAAAAGAAAGTGTCCAAACTAACTGACTTTAACTTTGAGGAAATGTGTGTTTCCTTCAATTCATGTGGTTATTTCTTGGCAACCATTTATAGAGAATCTACTATGCTCAAGGTACCAATAAAAGTTCTGAGATTAGAAGTGAAAATACAGATAGGCTATGGACTCCTCCCAAGAGGATACAGTGTATGCCCATAAATGATTATGACACGAAGTAGAAAGTGGCAAATGTCTTGGAGATGAAAATATATAGGATTAATCTGAATGCATACACACAAAATTTCAATATATATATTTCCATGTGAATATTCTCCTTCTTTTGTTTATAATTATGTAAAGTCAGCATTTCCCCATAAATCATTGTTCTCATTTCAGTAATGGGTTGTAATTCAACCTGACACCTAGAAGGTGATGTTGAGACAGTAGAATATAAGTGTATATGCTGAGTAGGCATAGAGGGAATAGAATGAGGAGTTTTGCCATCATCTGAAATGCAAGCAGCCGCTGATGGGAGACAGGGAATGAGACGGTTTGGTGCAGTGAAGAGAGCAGCTCTTAGAACTGACAGTCTAACTCACTACAGGAGCATCAGCCATTCAAAAACCTCTGAGTCATGAGAGTCGTCTGTCAATCAGGGCAGGATGGTTTGGACTACAACACATTTAGGTTTGTATTCAGTATTGGTGTTCAAATTCTACTAGACAAGTGGATTCTATAAACTCTATGCACCAGGAGACTTAGCACTGTATTCCCTGAGCCCAGCACAGCGCTTGGGCTCATAGCAGATGCTCAGAAAGCACTGACTCAGTGAGTGACTAAAAGAATTGCATGTGGGTGGCATTCTTACAATGTCCACTACTTTCTCTCCTTTCTTCTCACCATAGATAAGTCTGTTTTGCCTAAGACTTTCCTACTTTTAGCCTTCAACTTCCACTTCCTGAGAAAACTCTCAGTCCCAGACAACCAAGGTTGATTGGTCACTTCCTTCTCCCCACATTCCCTATTGATGCTTCAGGCATGCCCATCATACCTGTGGACCTTACTTAAACCCACTGGGGATATTTAAGACTAAAGACGATATTTTAAAGAGCACCAAAAAGTTTGGGGATTTGTTTCTTTGGTTTATTTCCCACTGGAATAAGTCAGACATTAAAATAGACAGATTTTCAATGCCTTTCCCTAGTCATATGGCAAGTAAATGGATAATCTGCAAATAGAAAAGTCCTCCTATTTGCCAAAAGCCATCATCTGCCTGAGTACATTATGATATGATAAAAATGCAGAGCATAAGGCTTCAAGTAATACTTGGAATATCTCTCTTAGATACCAAGCCAAACAGGTGTGATACACATAACCCAAACTGACAATGAACTGGATGATCTGGTCACTACCAGAGCAAAGATACCAGGACAGCTAGGCGGGTGAGGTGGGGGTGGGGGTTGTGAAATCAACCTGGCAGTGGGAGACCATAGGCACAAAAAAGAAATCCAAAACTGCTTAGAAATCCAAAGGACTATCCCACTCTTTCTTTTTCTTCTTTTTTAAATGCCCACATGTATCCTGACTTTTAGCTGAACTGGAAGTGATTAGGGCAAGTACCATTCCCCAGTAACTACAAAATAAATGTCATGGAAGCGTCACCCTCCCAGCTCTGAAAGACGCAGCATGGTACTGCCAGCAACCCCCTGACTTCACTCAGAGCTGCAGGTATCCCAGTGCAGCATAAACAATACTGTAGACAGAAAGCTAGATTTTTAAACTAGCCTGGATTTTTCGCCTAACTAGCAAGGATCTTCCCTCTACTTCACTCTGCTAGAGGCAAAGGAATTTTACCATCTGGTATTGATGTCTGGCTGGATTAGGAAAGGGCATTTCTCTTGATGATACTCGTGAAGCATTCCCTTTATCTGTGTTCTACTACAGAAATTCTGTGATTATTGTGATTTCAGTCATTAAAGATAAGCATTTTCAATATTATATGTTAACTAAACTTTTAGCAAGGCAAGTCCAATTAAAGAAGCATACATCTCTTACAGAGCTGGAGGGAAAACTACCTGTTGGATTTAATAAGGGACAGCAGGTCTCTCTGTATATGCACTCTACTTTAAGTGGTCTTCTACACTAATTACCCATGAGATGCAACTCCACCGTATTTCACCTTTCTATCCTATTGAGGGATTCATTCATTTATTCATTCAAAAATATACACTCGGTACCAGGCAACACACTGGAGATGGAGCATGGAACCAGACAAAACCCCTATTCCTATGGAATTTACATACAGGAATCAGAGGAAAGACAATAAGCAAATAAGTAAAATAAGTGGCCAGTCAGAAAGTGATAAATGCTCTGGATAAAAATAAAACAGAGAAGTGGACAGGGCAGCAGTTGTTAAAATCCTAGGGCTAGTTTTGAGCCATGCTTGAGCAAAAGCCTTTCATCTTTCAGAAGCCCCAATGCTATTTGTACTCCCTTATGTTATGTAAGGGTTGGAGGAGTTTAAGCAATTAGGTTTGGGTTTTATTTAGATGTTGGACAGAGCAAAAGGTATTATCAGAAGGATTTTAACCAAAGACAAGCAAGGTTAATTATCAAAGTGGTAGAGACTTCCCAAATCCCAAACAGGTATTTCATTGCCCAGCCACAGTACAGCTTTCAGAAAAAGCATGGAATTTGTGGTCAAGCAAAACTGGTCTTGAATTTTGATTGAGCCACACCAGCTCTATGTTTCCTTAGGAAAATTATTTTAATCACCATGAACTTAACTTTTTGTTTATTTGTACTATTGGTATAATAATTTATTCCATGCTTCTTGGGGTTAATTTTGAAGATTAAATACGATAATTAATGAAAATGAAAGGCTTCCAGCACGCGATGACGCTTCTTATGCCATAGTCATTACGATACATCACACCCTCCCTTTCATCTTCTGCAATGGACTGACCAAAACTAAGGTAAGAGAAGTGATTACAAAGGGTAAGAATTGACTTGATTAACTGCAACAGGACTGAAGGTCTCAGAAAAATGGTATGTCTCCACGTATTCCTGGATGTGGGACAAAATCAGTGGTGACAGTCTAGAATTGTGTCCTCTCTGCATTTTTGCAGAGCAAAGGAAAACACAAGTGAGTTACAGCGTCATTGGAGCTAAGCCTTTCCTAACGTATTTCATACTTTGTATGGTGCTGAGACCCTTAACTGAGAAGTGAATGAGTATTCATCACCCAGAACTGCTGTGGGCGCTGACAGGATCTTTGCCAACCTAAAAGATGTAAAGAGACATTTCCATTAAGTCTTCATTTCTAAAGCAGAAACATATTTAAGGACAAGAAAACTGAGTCTCAATGGCTATAGAAAGCTTTTGATTATTTTCTTTTAAGGAAAAACTAATGTTCTGCATTTCTTTTTATTTAATTGAAGTGTAGTTGACATGTTTGTCATTTCTTATCTTTTTAGGAATTTTTTTTTTAATTAGTTAAATGTGCTCAATTATTCTAACGCTGAAGTGAGTCCAGGCCAAAGTTCTGATGTAAAGAATCACAGCTTCAGCTAAACAATGGAACTAAGGACCATGAAGCCAGGTGCTCACAAGGGTCCTACCTACTCCTTTCAAGAGTAAGGAGGGCAAGGGGCAGTATATGTGCAATAAAGAAAATGGAAATGACTTGGGGAATATATAAAACATGTAGGCCCTAGTCAGAAAGGGATTGCCTGGGTGACAGGTATGATGACCGACCATTCAAGTTTTCCCAGGACTGAGATTTCCTAGCACAGGATTTTCTGCATTAAAATTGTACAGTGTCAGGAAAACGGAGATGAGTGGTCACACTATGGCAGGTCTCAGTGATCATATTTGGAGGGTGAGGATGTGACAGAGTTATAGGAGCAGAGCAAGCAGATGCTGAAAAAAAGGAGAAAGGCCTTAATTTGACTTTTATTGGGTAGGAATTTTATTTTTACATAGTTTTATGGTGTTTGTGGGGTTTTATTGAAATATAATTGACATACCATAACATTCACCATTTAAAGCACACAGTTGAATGTTTTTAGCAACACAGATTATGCAACCATCACCTCTCTCTAAATCCAGAACTTTCTCACCAACCCAAAAAGAAACAGTATCCATTACAAATCACTCCCAATTTCCCTCTGCTTCATCCCCTAGCATCTTAAAAGAGGTGATTTGAATTTTCTGCATTTAGGAGAAAAGGATAAGTATAAGGCACACACAGAACCCAGAGTATGCTGAGGCTTAAGTAACTGGTGTGTCTCACATAGCCATATTGTGAAAGGGAAAAATCAATCTGAATCCTTTAGTGAACAATCTCTTTACTCTATTTCCCCAAAATCCACTGTTGGTTATGAAGTAACGTGGTAGGAACTGGTAACTTATGTCATAAAAAGCTTGAGAAAATTATAGTCATGGTTATGTATTTTCTAGCTCTTCTTTAGATCTAGATCTTCTTTAGATCTCAGTATTTTCCAGGATTATATCATCACTATCTCATGTCATTTCCTTATACATAACTTGAAATTAGAAAGTAGAATGAGTAGGTTGGTCACACCCTTATATTATGCATCCTCTTTTAAAATCAGTTAAGGAATACATATTTTATTCACCTTTTCATTAGAAATGATTGCCCATCATTTAAAAAAATAAATGTAAATATTTTACTCTAAACAATGTGTTTCTCTCCACATCAATGTCTGGTGTCTATTCGTTCCTGGCTTGGAAAAGCAGTAGTTTAAATTTGAATCTGCCTTAACTGAATTTTGATAAATATTACCAAACTCTTGCCATTCACCATAATTGCTCACTGTTCCACAGTGATAGAAGGAAGTTTTCTGGATTTCTGGACTCTGGAAGTCACACAGAAACATAAACCAGAGCACATTATCAAAGAACACTAGGCCGCTTAACTGCTTATTATCAACTCTTGACTTGAAAAGCAAGACACTATTATTCAGATGATAAAGTTTGTTACCTTGAGTATGAGATAGTACTATCAACCACCCATCGGCAGAAATCTCAGTTGTTAACTAATTATGGCTAGTAGGAATAAATTTTTGTTTATGTGAAATAAATTTTCACATCCTTATGTTCTCACTAGATTCTACTTGTGACTGACTCATAGCACACATGTGAAAAACATCTGACCTGCGTTGGTTGGAAGAGCTGAGGCATCTGGACTATGTGTGGGTTGAATATGTGATCTCATCCATTTTATTTTATTTTTTTTTAATGTTCACTTATTTTTGAGAGAGTGTGTGTGAGCAAGTGGGGGAGGGGCAAGAGAGGGACACAGAGCATCCAAAGTGGGCTCCATGCTAACAGCAGAGAGCCTGATGAGGAGCTCGAACTCACAAACCATGAGACCAAGACCTGAGACAAGTCAGACACTTAACCAATTGAGCCCCCGGGCACCCCTGATCTCATCTATTTTACAATCACATTCTAAAGAAATGAGCTAATCAGGTACAAACTAAGCTGGCAAGAAACAAAATGTGGATAGTAGGTCTAGGATAGTAGGCTTACCCTGGTATTCATAAACCCTCAATGAATAGGTGACTAGTGACCAGTTTTAAGAGATCTGTGAATACACTAAACTAGTACATAGGGCGCCTGGGTGGCTCAGTCAGCTAAGCATCTGGCTTCGGCTCAGGTCATGATCTCACTGTTCATGGGTTCGAGCCCTGAGTCGGGCTCTGTGCTGACAGCTAGCTCAGAGCCTGGAGCCTGCTTCTGATTCTGTGTCTCACTCTCTCTCTCACCCTCCCCTGCTCATGCTGCACCTCTCTCTCTCTCTCTCTTTCTCTCTCTCTCAGAAATAAATAAAACATTAAAAAAATAAAAAATAAAAAATAATTAAGTAGTACACAAAACATTGTATTGTTTTTAAGAAAGAAATCATCACTTCTCATCAGATTCCCAAAGTGGTCAATTTTCTAAGACAGGTTAAAAAAATCATTGCTCTTAAATGGGCAGAAGACACGAACAGACGTTATTCCAAAGAAAACATAGAGATGGCCAAAAGACACATGGAAAGATACTTAACATCACTCATCATCACTGAAATGCAAATCAAAACCACAATGAGATATCATTTCACACCTGTCAGAGTGGCAAAAATAAAGAACACAAGAAACACCAGCGTTGGCAAGGAAGTGAAGAAAAATAAACCCTTGTGCACAGTTGGTAGAAATGCAAATGGGTGCAGCCACTGTGGAAATCAGTATGGAGTTTCCTTTAAAAATTAAAAATAGAATGACCATATGATCCAATAATTATATTACTGGGTATTTACCCTAAGAATACAAAAACAGTAATTTAAAAATATATATGTACCTCTATGTTTATTACAGCATTATTTACAATAGCTAAGACATGGAAGGAGCTCAAGTGTCCACCCATAGAGGTATGGATAAAGAAGAGCTGGTATATATGTGCAATGAAATATTACTCAGCTGCAAAAAAAAAAAAAAAAGAGATCTTGCCATCTGCAACAACATGGATGGATACAGAGTATAATTCTAAGTTAAATAAGTCAGAGAAAGACAAATAGCATATGATTTCACTCTGATGTGGAATTTAAGAAACAAAACAAAGAAAGAAAAAAGAGACAAATCAAAAAACAAAGAACAAACGGATGGTTACCAAAGGGGAGGTGCACAGGGGAATGGGTGAAATAGGTGAAGGGGATTAATAGTCCTCTAATTGTGATGAGCACCGAATAATGTATAGAATTGTTAAATCATGGGGTGCCTGGGTGGCTCAGTTGGCTAAGCATCCAACTTCAGCTCAGGTCATGATCTCACGGTTCGTGGGTTCGAGCCCAGTTGGGCTCTGTGCTGACAGCTAGCTCAGAGCCTGGAGCCTGTTTCAGAGTCTGTGTCTCCCTCTCTCTCTGACCCTCCCCTGCTCATGCTGTCTCTGTTCCTGTCTCTCTCTCAGAAATATATAAAAATATTTAAAAATTTTTTAAAAAGAATTGTCAAATCACTATATTGTACACCTGAAATTAATATAATACTGTATGGTAACTCTACTGGAATTGAAATTTTAAAAAATGATTGGCCTTGAAGAGTTTAATTAACAGAGTTGGTTCTATTTTCTACAAAACTATCTGCCTCCATAAATAAAACATATATTTTGCCTGCTCAGAATTGTGTCCCAAGTCTGATTCAGTGATAAGTAAATTTCTGTGTTAATAGGTTTACATATGAGTGTATATTTCCATATTTATTGTATATATATGTATATATATATAGATATAGATATAGTATCAAAACTATATATATATATAGTATCAAAATTTGGCCAGAGTAGCAGAAAAACTGTAATTGGAATAAAGGTCTTATTATGGGGATTAGACTTTTAGGTAATTATAGAAACTGGGGGAGAAGTCTATATAAATCTATTGCTTCTGTGTCTAGTATTGAGTCTGAAGTTGCTTGGCTGGCAGATGTGAAGAGAATCTAGATGTGAAAGTGTAAAAGTGTGTTAAGTAACTGGAATCCCCATCTGTCTCAAGTTCCCTTCACCTTGATAATGCAGGTGACCATAAGTGAAGCTGGCATCCTTCACCACAGTCTGTGACATGAATCACATAGAAGCTGAAGAAGGAAGTACATCAAGAGATCCACTTGGATCAGAAGAAGACACCGTGGGAGCTGGAGAGCTTGAAGGCACCAGTGTTGCTCTAAATCAACAAAGGGAGTCAGCAAGTCAGTGACAGTCCTACGATGTGTGGCAGTTCCTGGGACCCCACACTGACCTTTAGAAGGCAGAAATGACTGCTGTTTCACATCCACCCTCCAAACCTCATAAAATTTCTTCTTTGGACAACCTAATCCAAAGAGAAGGGAATTCTGGAAAACGTAGTTCCAGCTAGGCTTAGTTGACACAGTCCGAAGCTACCACACACACAGTACTTTACTGAATACAGGCATGGGGGGAGAGATGCTTTTTCTTCTTATTGCCATAACATGAGGGGAATAGTTTATTCATAATCTAATCCCTTGAGTCACTGTAAACTGTGAAATGCTTATATTGGCAGATTTATTTATTTGAACTTTTATTATTTTTTTAAATATTTTTATTTATTTCTAGGAGAGAGAGAGACAGTGTGAGCAGGGGAGGGTCAGAGAGAGAGGGAATCACAGACTGAAACAGGCTCCAGGCTCCGAGCTGGCAGTCAGCACAGAGCCCGACGTGGGGCTCGAACCCACGAACCGTGAGATCATGACCTAACCGAAAGTCGGACGCTTAACCGACTAAGCCACCCAGGCGCCCCTATTTGAACTTTTAAAGCTGTAACCAACATCTTACTAAGCAAAAGCCACTGTGGAACTCCCAAGTACAACGTATAAATAAATATGGAAGAATGAGACAGAGCTTGTATCTAAGATTCATAAGTGATTAGTATCAATGATAAAGCTATCCAGGAAATCAACAAAAGGGAACAATAAACATAAGCAAATGGGGACCGGATGCGAAATGTCAATCCACAGAAGAAAAATGCAAAATGGTTAGTACATGAGTATGAAGGAATCCTCAAATACAAATACACTGGTCATCAGAGAAATACAAATTAAAATAGTAAGGTACTATTTTTTTCCTTACAGATTAGCAAATATTAGAATGCCATATGTCGGTGAGGACATGAAGCATAAACAGTCACACTGCTGGTCGGTGGGTAGACAAGTACAGACAGACTAGAAAGTTCCCCGGGAGTGCTTCAGTCAAGATTGCTGACCCAGTCATGATACTATAGGATTCATATCAAAAAAGAAATTCTCACAAAAAATCTATAATCACTAGATTATCAAAGATATCCATTGTTGTGTTTACTCAAGTTAGATAGCTGATGGCAATATATAAACCTCTATGTAGGAAAATAAATATGAAAACTATAGTGGGCATATACTATAGACTGCTATCTAACAGTTAAAAGCAAACAATTACATATATCTTCTATACGATGGATAGCTATCAAAAAGCCAGTGTTTGATGAGAAAAGGTAAAAATACTACATTTTATGTAAATTATAATGGGTACAGGCAAAACTGTAGTAATAATTTTGAAAGGATATATAAAAACTCAGAAGTACAAATCAAACACAGTTACAGGCTATAAAGGGAGGAAGATGGGAGTGAGGAATGAAAATAAAAGTGAATCAATCAATAAGGCATGGGTTCTGCACAGAAAGGTGACACCAGTGTGGCGTGGAATGACTTAACCCTCTGTCCTTATGGACTGTGAAATAAATAAATAAATAAATAAATAAATAAATAAATAAATAGCATGTGTAAGTGACCCAGTAAATAAAAGGAGGAATGTTTTTAGAGAACCTAAGCATAGAGAGAATTTTATCTGCTGCAACTATTCTCTCAGCTCCAGGAGCCCTTTACCAAGCCACAGCACTCAGGAGATTTTCTGGTTTTGTGGTTACTCAGCATCAAAGGCAAATTGAGTTTCCAGGTAAGAGAGAGATACTGGTTAGATTCCCAAAAGGCAGTTTGGAAAATGAAGTATATAATTTCAATTTTAAAAAGAAAAGACAAGCTAGAAAGAGTACCATTGATATAGAAAATATTAATGCTTTATAATCTATTTTACTTTTAATATTTTATGCCTTACAATTGAAAAAGTCATGGTAGGAAACTATAGATAAGAAACCCCTAGGAAAGAGAAACTAACCCAGATGGTAAAGGTGAGGAAAATAGAAACATCATCTTGGCATTGTTCCTCTTAAAACAGAAAACTCTTCTGCTGAGTGGGCTAAATACGATGCCATTTCCTATTTCATTTCCTACAGAACAACTCCACTGTGAGGTGTCTGAGCTGCTTCACAGAGTGGAGTCACCATAGAGTTGTGTAACCTTTAAAACTGTTGGTCCTCTACAGATCTTCACTGTATTAAAAATACTGTTATCAGAAAGGTGGATAATTAGGTGCAATTTTATATCATAGTTTTATGACATTTATAATTTGAAGGACATTATGTTAGACTTCATATGCTAACTTATCAAATGTTAATTGAACATCTATAATATGTCACATATACAACTAGACCTTAGATTTTATTAAAAAAAAAAAAAAGGTGATGTAGTACCTGTTGCAGTTAGAATAATGGTCTCCTCTTCCAACCCCCATCCCTACTTCGACTCCCACTGCCCCTTCCCCTGCCAAAAATGTCTACATCGGCTATTTATTTCTGTTAAAAGACTTCTTAAGATGTCTTACCAGAGCACCTTGTCTTGTTCACCTGTGTAATTTCAGCACCCAGTATATCCTCTAGGTGGGACAATAATGGCCATTGTGGTTTTATTGCTACTCTGGTAATTAATTATTTCCCATTAAAGGTTTTTTAATTCACCTGAGTATTAAGAGACAAAATGGCTTGGATAGGAGTTCAGAGGACCAGGAGTTTTGTTTTATGTTGTTTTGTTTTAAGGAGTTTTGCATTAGTTAGAAGTAATTGCATTAGTTAGAACTTCAAATCTTTATGCAGAGGAGTATCTTTATTCTGCTATACCTGGATTTGGCTTTAATTTTTAAAGTCAACAGATAAAGAGTCTCTCTCTCTCATGTCTGAACAATCACTACCATTAACATCAAACAGAGATACCCTTGTGTGTGGGTAGCTGGAATCACTTAACGAGTGCAGTAATATAGTGCAGATGAGTCAAGGTAGAGGTATTTTACTTTACAGGTTAATACAGTCATAATACAGAGAAAAAATATAAGGAGATATATTTTATATAAATATTAAAAAATATTTTAGAACAAGGAAACCACTCAGTCTTACCCTCTGCTGCACAATGATGACTCTCAAAGGCATCTGATGCTTTCTAAATAATAAATATTGCAATTCTCAAATAACATCCAGGAGTTGCTGAAACTGAATACCTTTCCTACTTGTCATACCCAATCAGAGGATCCATCTGATACAAAAATCTATGTATTCTGAATAACTAGAGCCACTCTCAGCCTGGCAAGCTGTTCATACTTAGGCAGAACTGAGACTAAGGGAAGGAAAGCTGGATTTCCCAGTCATCCCCAGGGCACACAGTTTAAGCGGGCTTCCTTAATATACAGTGTATATTTAGATAATTTAACTTATTATTCCCTCTGTGTGTCTTTTGCCCCTTGAGTTAATTTCACTTAAACACCCTGTGATGCAATTGCATTTCTGATTGTCAATATATATCACTTTAGGCACCTTATTCAAGACATAAGAAGCAACTCCTTCTTACGCATGCACCAAGACCTTCTTTGAAAACACACACACACACACACACACACACACACACACACACACACACACACACAAAAGGCATTTGCCTGAAAATTGAGGGTATTCTGCAAGATTCTACTAGATCTTCAGAAGGTAAACATTGTCAAGGCATGATCAGTGTATACACCTTGAACTAGAGGGGGACCATGTACTCTCTTGTAATGGTAAGTCCTTTTATGTCACTGGTGGTGGGGTAAATTCAATCTGTATTACAAATAACATATTTCACCTCTCATTGCAAAAAGCAGTCTTTTGGGTAGGGGTGTCTGGGTGGCTCAGTCAGTTAAGCGTCTGACTTCAGCTCAGGTCAGATCTCACAGATCGTGGGTTCGAGCCCCGCATCAGGCTCTATGCTGACAGCTCAAAGCCTGGAGCCTGTTTCAGATTCTGTGTCTCCCTCTCTCTCTGCCCCTCCCCCACTCATGCTCTATCTCTATCTGTCTCAAAATAAATAAACTATAAAAAAAAATTAAAAAAAAAGAAAGCAGTCTTTTGGGGAAATCACAAAATAATGTCTTTATCTCCATCTCTGTCATTTCTGTCTCTATCTCTATCTTTAATTACCTCTAAGTTAGAAAAGAAAGGAAAGCATATAATTAGGCTTAGGAGGCATTTCCCTGATAAAGCCAGCACAGAAATATATTATAGCAGCTTTGCAATATTTGTAATACTGGTTGTTCAGTTTCCTATCTTAATTTTTAAACTTTTTACTTATAAAGTTCTCAAAGCCAAGGTCATTAGCCTTGCCTCTATATTATACCATAAAAGCACTATCCATTGCCCTTGCCAGTCAAGGGGGTACCTTTATCTCCAAAGAACACCCTGAATTTGAGTTTTTATGTTTACTTCTAAGGATAAAGGGACCATTCTCTATAGTAGAGGCCTATAAATTAAAATGTTAAATAAAGAATGATTTTTTTCCCTTAAGAGATATAGTAAGAGCATCAGTAAGAATGAAGAACTTATATGCCCAGCAGCCCAAAAGACATTGTGGAAGAAGGAATAAATATCAAGAGCACAGGACTCAAATTATGGTAGAAATAATATACCTATTTCTTTCATAGAGTGAAACGATAAGCTGTACATTTAAATACTTTTGTTGCTGTTGTTTTCTAAGCATTGCACTCCTGGAATGCTTTATTTAAAAGTTATTTTATTGGGACTCCTGTGTGGCTCAGTTGGTTAAGCGACCAACTTTGGCTCAGGTCATGATCTCACAGTTTGTGAGTTCAAGCCTTGTGCAGGGTTCTGTGCTGATAGCTCAGAGCCGGAGCCTGCTTTGGATTCTATGTCTCCCTCTTTCTCTGTATCTTGCTCTCTGTCTCTCAACTTTAAATGAATAATTTTAAAAAATTTATAATACAGGAACTGAAACTGTAAAGTGATTAGTAATTAAAGGTGAAAAGCAAATAAATGTAATCAAAGCCTGTTTAGGACTTTTTAAATAAGTTAGATAGTTTCTAGAGAAAAAACCATTGTGACTTTTGAAAGCATCATCGTAAGTCATATGATAAAAGAGGACTGACTCAGAATTGCAGTAGGTTTATGGCCACATAGATTCAATTCTGTCCTTTAAAAATTTTAGTCCTGGTTTTAATGTCCTCTGTATTAATTTTCCCCATATAACAAAGATGTTTACATGTTAGTGATATCTGAGACAGACAAACGCTGCTCTTAAGTTTGTGAAATCGGTGTTAAACTTACTGTTGTTTGGAAATATGAAAATGTAAACTTTAATTTATAGTGTTGTAAAAACTATAAATCACATTACTGCAGATTAAAATCTCAAGCCTATTTCTCTTCAAAGTACTTATATACTTCAAAAGACTTCTATGGAGGTTAAATTTTTGTCCCTGTCTAGTCCCCAGAATTGAAATCACATGGGAATTAGGGAAGCATATTTCTGAATCAATCCACCAGGCACCACTCCTTTATAGCAGTAATGTTGCAAACAGATAAAATGCTGACCAACAGAATTCTAAGAAAATCTCCAAATCAGATTAAATTGAGACATGTTATCAATGAAAAGCAAACAATTCCTAAACCCTAAAGTAGGAAAATTTTTTCTTTATAGATGTAATAATCTAGCAACAGTTCAATCTAGAGTTTTGTAGACTATGCAATTGGTTCCTACCTGTTTTTTTTTTAAGTTTTTGTTCAAAACATTCTTGACTTTCAGTATCCTTTTTGAGAACACTATTATTTTTTTAATAATTTGTTATTTTGTTTGTTTGTATTTTTTTTCCCATGACAGGTTTCCAAATCTGTAGATTTTGAGTATTGCCACATATTTCTTTACAATATAAGAGGCAAAAATGCTCAATATTAGTTTCTAATTTTTTTATAATTGACGTAAGGGATATCATAATCATATATATTTTTTGCAATTGTGTCCATCTATTAGCTAGTGCAGTAAACTCCAAGAGCTTTTCCCCAGATAATGAATTCCTGAGTAAACCTGACACTTTTAAGACCCTTAGAAGTTATTGGAGTCACAGACACTGATAAGGTTGTAAGTACTGTATAGGAATTATTTTATATGTGCTAGTAGTACTCAAGATTCAAATCAGTTGAGCACACTGGTTTGAGTCATTTTATATTCAACTCTTGACTTTACAGGTCAACTCTTATTTCCCTTTTCAGGAAAGTTGTTTTATTTTCCCATCTCTGATCAAGGATTTTTAATCAATATTAAGTTTAATGCAATCATGTCTCAATCCTCATCATACTGACAATCTTTAAGCAAAGTTTTATTCCCTTTATTTGTGCCAGTTCCTCTGAAAAAAGAAATTAGAATGTTTGATAGTAAACAAAAATCTCTTTAAGGTTTGGTAATTCATATCACAAAAATATTGACAGAATAAACAGAATTGTACCTGCTTTTAAGAATTATTCATTTGTTTCTGACTTATTTCCCTCAGCATAACACCCTCAAGGTCCATCCATGTTGCTACACATGGCCAGTTTTCATTCTTTCTCATTGCCATGTAGTATTCCATTGTATAGATAAACCACATCTTCTTGAAAAAAAAAATAATAATTATTCATTTGTTATGTTCTTTTCTGTTTAATGTTTGCCTCTCTAATTCCACAATTACAAAAACAATATTCTGAATGGGTTCACTTTTATTTGTAATAATTTTTAAATAATTGATTGGTATTTAGTGAAAAGACCAGTTTCTGGTATATTATAAAAAAGAAAACCTCAAGATCAGCCTCAGTAGTATCACTGCAGTATTTCAGAAGGAAAAGAAACGCCTAGGACCTAACTGATTGAAATATGCTTTAAATGTGAAATAAGGTGCATAATTAGTGCAAATGATAAGGCATGCCACTTTCCTTAGGAAAAAGACACCTTTCTTTCAATGAGTGAGGTATTTCTTTTATTCTGTTTATATTCAAACACTAAATAAGGACAACATTTTTACCACAGGTGTGTGCAAATTTGCATAAACTGTGGAGTGAAATACCAAAATCATTTTAATAAAATGAAAAGTAGGACATACTAGAATTAAGGTTGAGTATATAATTATCATGTTTACCATATTTGTGATGACATGAAGCAAACAACTATGTTTAGATGTACATCTGTTTCAAATAACACAAAATAGTGCTATTGCTAAAAATATTCTCTAAGAAAACACTGAACTCTGAAGAACATAAATGTTTCTTAGACTCCCCCATGCAGCCATCCAGCTCAGGTGTTTTGATCTACCATTCTGACTTAAAAAACAACAATAACTTCTAAATCTAATATATCTTTGTTTTTCTTAAAACTAACTCTCACTGGAAAAAAAAAACACACTTTTTCTCTTCACACTTCCCAAGCATGACAATGAATTTTTGTTATATTATTATTATTATTATTATTATTATGTCACCTACCAAAAAAAAAAAGGAAAAATTCATAACATTTCCAGTTGCTTTATTTCCATCTTAAAGACAGTTCCTATTATGACTCTCTGCTTTAAAAATCCTTCAGAAACTTCTCTGTGGTTGCTTTATGGGAACTGAAGAACAGTAAGATTATTTCAAATTCTAAGTTACCACATCTGTGACCAGGGTCAGTTTGGAGTCAGTCACCATCCTCATTGAACTGGCAAAGATTTTACTAATTATTCATATATAAATTCGGCCTTCTTTTCATTCTTAAAGGTCTGCTTGGGGCCATGTACCTTTGCTATTTTCTATATTTCTCAAGATAATTTGGATCTTGTGTCATCTTTATTCAAGAGAATACATGGAAGTTCAGGGAATTCTCACCTTTGTTTACAAATGAAATTAACCTACCACTATTGCAAGAGACCTGTTTTGAAACTGTTTTTTAAAGTTTCCGAAAATTCTTTTTAAGATACCAAGCTTTCCTAATATATTTTTAGGATCCAGAGAAGCAATAAACCAACCTGTAGACAAAAAGTTCATCCTCAGATAAAAGTAAAGATGGTTAAGACATTCTTCCATTCATTAGGTGACTTTTCATATTTGTCATATTCTCTTTCTAAAGTAGCATTCTTCCTAATTTTCTAAGCATTTTGATGAATTGCAACTCTTTTTTTTTTCTAAGTTATTTATTTTTGAGAGAGACAGAGATAGTGTGAGCAGGGGAGGGGCAGAGAGAGAGAAAGAGAGAGAGAGAGAGAGAGAGAGAATCCCAAGCAGACTCTGCCATCAGCACAGAGCCTGATGCAGGCTTGAACTCACGAAACCGTGAGATCATGACCTGAGCTGAAACCAAGCGTTGGGTGCTTAATCGACTGAGCCACCCAGGCACCACGAATTGTAACTCTTTAAGGTAATGAAATCATCTATGTGTCTATTAGGTCATAGGTCATACCATCTACTATATCTGTGGCATAGAGAAGATTAGGGGTACAGAACAAAACCTTCCCTCATATCTGCTCTTGTAAAAATATTAATCTACCTTCTATAAATTTGATGTAACTATATAAAGGACATACAAAACAATAGCTATGTTGTCATGGTTAAAATATTTCATACAATGAACAGCTCTGTACTCATAACACTTATTTAAATAAAGGGTGTCGCCTTCATCTTTGAAGAATTCTACATACCTCTCCCCATCATCCATCTCCCACCTTGCTCAGATGTAACCACTATCCTAAATTAACTTTATCACTCACTTGCTTTTAAAAACAGTTTTGCCACATTTTTTGAATTCCTAAACCAGATATTATTTAATATGTTGAATGTTTCTGTGCATGATATAAACTTTTGATTAAATTTTCTCCAACTATATCCTTTCAGCATTTTATTTCTAAGTTACCCATATTGTTAAAAAAACAAAACTATACCTCATAATTTTCACTACAATATCATATTTTAGTGTACAAATAATTTTTTTATCCACTTCACAACTGATGAATTTTTGAGTTGTCCCAGCTCTTGCAATCATAAACAGTGCTAGTACAAATTGCTAGTACACATTTGCCATGAGTCTTAAACTATTTCATGTTGTGAAGCCCTTTGGTAGTTCATAGAAGCCTCTCTTGCCCTTTTCATAACCATGTTATAAGGAATTAAACAATTTACACATTTTAAATCAGTAAAATAAAATATGTAGCATTAAAACCTATTGTTTGAAAATAATGAGGTGCCTGGGTGACTCAGTCAGTTAAGCGTCCAACTTCAGCTCAGGTCATGATCTCGCAGTTTGTGAGTTCGAACCCCATGTCAGACTCTGCACGGACAGCTCAGAGCCTGGAGCCTGCTTTGGATTCTGTGTCTCCCTCTCTCTCCTCTCCTGCTTGTGCTCTCTCTCTGTCTCTCAAAAATAAGTAAACATTAAAAAAATACAATTAAAATAGTTTTGTAGTAAGTGTTAGAGTCATATATGTTCCTTAACCTCATTTTTAAAATTCTAACATTTGTGTAATGACTGCTAAAATTTCAAAGAAATTATTAGCATAAATTATATTTGGGAATATTGCAATGGCTGTAATGTGACATAACTATCTGTAATTTCTGTGGTGATAAAACCTGCTAGATAACTTCCTTCATTCATAATTGAAAGAAATGCAAACTTTCTGTTAAAAGTTAGTGAAAATAAAATGAAATGTTTTTCCCATCTAAAAGGATAAACTCTGAAATCTACTCACATACCTTTTGAGGGTCCATGGATACCTGTCAAAATTCTCTGATCTGAAAAAAACTTAACTAAATGATTCCAAATTATTTCCCAAAATTATCTTCTCAATTTATATTCACAATTACTATATGATAAGTAATTTTGTTTCACATCTTTTCAAGACTTGATATTGTCAGACTTATAATTTTTGTCATTGTTGAAGTAAAATAGCATCATGTGAAGGCTTTAATTTGCATTTCTGTGATTTTTATGATGTTGGAAATCTTATTTGTTCATTAACCACTTGTGTTTCTACTTCTGTGAAATAGCTGTACATTTTCTGTTCATGTCTTGTTGAATTTTGAGAGTTCTTTATATTCTCTCGGAAAAAAATGATGTTCTGTCATTAACATCTCTTGAAAAGTTTGTCTTTATATCTGTGGTCCTTTTTGAAAACTAAAAGTTGGTCTTTTAACATAATCAAAATTATTATTCTTATATCATTTCTATTTTTAGTCTTAAGATATCTATCCCAATTTTAAAGATGTTAAATTTTGTGTTGTCTTCTATAAGTCTTTTCCTTCAAATTTAAGCCTTTAATAATCAATGGTATGCTTGAGACAGCTTTACTGGCTAGCAAGAGCCAATTATTACATTTTTAGAAATATGGGGACCCGGGTGACATCACATTGATAGCACAAACTTGACCACAATAGTAATACTTACAATGCAGAAACCTGCAAACACTAAAAATAGGAGTTTCTTTATTGGTTTGTCTCATGTTTTTGTCAGAGGACATCTAGTTTTTAAACATTTATCACCACACATTTGTCCTTATTTCACCTAGAATTTATTTTTTAAATATATAATCATCATTTATTGAAGAATTCACCCTTTCTCTATTCATCTAGAATGCCAACTCTGTCATACATCATTATTTCAAGCATATGTGGGCCTGTTAGTGAACTAACACACAGATATATTTATACATAGACATAGATTTACAGATAAAGATACCAATAACATGCTGATTTAGTTACTATAACCATACAATAATATCAGATACCTGAGAAGGCAACTAATCCCAAATTCTTTCTTGGGTGTGTTTAGTCTATTTTTATATTTGATCTTCCACATAAAACTGAAAATCATCCCTCAAGTCTCTGAGTTATAGTTTTTGTGTTAGAACATTCTGTGTTAGAACCTCTCAGAATTATATTAATTCTACAGACCAACTTGGGAATAATTGAACAGTACCATATTACATTTTTCTGCCATTAGCATAATGCCATTGATATAGATCTTTAAAGAAAGCTTAAAGTTTTATAATTTTATCATAAAAAACTTGCACATATTATTATATTTATTGGTGGATTTTATTTGTAATGTTAATGGCATGGTTGTTAAATTTCACTTACTGATCATTTTTTCCTCGTATATATAAATGCAGTTAATTTTTATACTTTAATTTTGTATTCAAACTTGCCATGCCCTCATATTAAATCTAATGCATTTTCTCAGCGCACTTTGATATTTTCTATTTAATAATCATTATCTGAAATAATGAAGTTAGAAATCTTCTTTTCCAATTCTTAAAATTTTTTTTTCCTTCTTATTGTTCCAGAAAAGATTGTGTTGAAAAAAGAGTGAGGCAATGGCAGGCACGCTACTTACAAAAACATTTAACAGTATGATCTTTTCTGTAGGTTTATAGTAAATATCTATTTTTCAGTTTTTTTTTAATTTATTTTTTTAATGTTTTATTTTTTTCCAGGAGAGAGAGAGAGACAGCGTGAGCAGGGGAGGGTCAGAGAGAGAGGGAGTCACAGACTGAAACAGGCTCCAGGCTCTGAGCTGGCAGTCAGCACAGAGCCCGACGCGGGGCTCGAACCCACGGACCGCGAGATCATGACCTAAGCGAAAGTCGGACGCTTAACCGACTAAGCCACCCAGGCGCCCCTCTATTTTTCAGTTTATTTATTTTTTGAGAAAGGGAGGAGCAGAGAGAGAGGTGTTTGATGCTAGGCTCAAACCCACAAGCCATGAGATCATAATCTGAGCTGAAATCAGGAGTCGATACTTAACCGAGTCACCCAGGTACCCCTTTAGTAAATATCTTGTAGTAGCATAAGAAAGGTACCTTTGCTTATTAATCTGTTAAGAAATACATACTCTAGGGGCGCCTGGGTGGCTTAGTCGGTTAAGCGTCCGACTTTCGCTTAGGTCATGATCTCGCGGTTCGTGGGTTCGGGCCCCGCGTTGGGCTCTGTGCTGACTGCCAGTTCAGAGCCTGGAGCCTGTTTCAGTCTGTGACTCCCTCTCTCTCTGACCCTCCTGCTCACGCTGTCTCGCTCTCTCTCTTAGAAATAAATAAAACATTAAAAAAAATACATACTCTATTTTATCATATTGAATCTGTTGAAATTATTGTATGATTTATTCTCCTTTAATTTTTTAAAACTTGGTAAATGGTAATAAATGACTTTCTAATGTCAAACAAATCTTGCATTGCTGGAGATAAACTGATCTTAGTAGTGACAAATTAACTTTTCTACACGTGGCTTGGTTTGATTTGCCAATATTTTAATCCAAATTTTTCTCACCTATATTCAATATGTATGATTTATAATTTTCTTTCTTCTTCAGTCCTTGATACATTTTTGTGTCTAAGTTTTGGAAGCATTATAATATATGTTGGTTAGTGTGATTTTTTTCTATTCTTTGGAATACTCTGTGAACAACTACAGTCATTTGTTCCTTAAATGACTGAAGAACTTGGATATAAAATCATTTGCATATAAAATTAACTTTGTAGCTTGGTTTTTAACTACTGATCTAATTCTACCTTTGATTTGCATATTGTTTGGATTTTTCTTTTACCTTAACTCAGTTTTGATGAACTATATTTTTCCAGGGATTTGCCATTTCATCTAAGTTTTTCAAATGTGCTGGCATAAAATCCTTAATACTATTCATACCCTTTTTCTAATTTTTTACATGGTCTCTAGTTATGCCTCTTTTTTACCTCTAATTTTTGTGACTTCTCTCTTTTTTTTGTATCTAGTGTTGCTGAGACAGAAAGACAGTTAGATTGACAGATAAAGATATCTATCCTCGATCACCAGTAAGGTCAGGTCTAAGTACATGAGCTCTTAAAAGTGAAAGACAGGAATGGGCAGCAGGGCAGAGGTGGGAGGGTGGGGGAGGTGGTCAGGAAGATGCAACATGAGAAAACTCACTGACATCTTAAGTTTAGCTCAGTGAGTCCACAGCACACATCTGACCTACAGAGCTGTAAGATAATAAATTTGTGTTGATTAAAGCCACTAACTTTGCAGTGATTTGTAATGGCCCCAATATAAAATTAATACACCCTATCAATTTGTTTCTAAGTATCACATTAGCTGCATCACACAAATAATTTTAAAATATTTGGCCTTTTTGCTACTGTTTAGTTACTAAATTTTAAAACTGTAATTTTGGTTTCTTATCCCTGTATACATTATTTAGAAATGTCTCTTAATTTCCAAACATGTCAGTTTTATTCTAGTCATCTTCTTGACTGAGTTTTTACACTGTGATCAGAGACTTATATTGTGAATAACATAATTTTTCACATCTTAATACATGGCCATTTTTAAAATATCCTTTGTGTGTTTGAAAATAATATGTATTCTTAACTTGCCGAGTACAATATTTTATAGCCCCTACATTAGATGAAGTTTACTAACTGGTCTTTAAGTATTCCATATCCTATTTTGGGGGGCAGCTTTTATGTAAATTAATAAATGTGTTTTTAAGAACCTATTCTATGCTAGATATGTTTGTTTCTCTCTAAATTCCACTAGCATGTTACAATTTATATGTATTCAGGTTATCATATTTCTTGGATTCAAATTTAAGTAGCTATATTTTCTTGGTCAACTGAAATTAAATAGTAACACATTATCTTCAGAAAGACTTTTGACTTACAGTCTATATTACTTAAAATTAAACATCTACACAACTTTCTTTTGTATATGTTTCACTTGCTATACATTTTCCTTTCCTTATTCAAATTTTCTTATCTTATGCATACCTAATATCCTAAGGTATGTTTCTTATGAATAATGAATATCTTAAATTAGTATTTTTTACAGTTTGTCTTTACTATAATTAGTCTGTTTACATTTATTTTAATTTCAGATATATTTCCACTCTCTAATATTTTATTTTGTCTTCTCAAGATTCTCCCTAGTTTTGTGAAACAGAATTTCCTATTAGACTCGCCACTCCTATCTCCTACATACCTTCATGCATACAGACTGAATCACAACTTAATGGAATTTCACAAATGTTCTTCATAGGAAAGTAGGCTTTAGTGCTCAGATCACCTCTCTTTGTTCCCCTTTTCATTCATTTACTCAGCCACTGATTATTTGCACATGCTTGACTGCTCTTGATGCACTTAAAAATGTATTAACCCAACATATTGGTTTGATTGGCAAGATTAGTCTAGGCATCTATCTTGCCTTACCACCAAACAAACAAACACCCCGTTTGGTTTTTAGCACTGTAAACTTACAGATTGTCAAAGTAAAAAATAAAATCTTGTCATATCCCAGTAATCTTTATACCTATCTGTTAAAAAAAAAAAGTTATAACACTCTCAACAAGTCCACTATTGTTAATATCACTACTCTGGTTTAAATGAAGCTATGCATGGTGTCTCTTAGAAAGAATTTCTTCCAAGAACTGTAAAAGGCCAAAATCTATGAGCTCTCAAAATTGCAAACTTTCTCACTTAACACTGAAAATGTTTCCTGTAATAATGCATGTCATGTTGTAGGAGTTTAACAAATACTTATTGAATAAATTAATCAATGAATAACAACTATACTGATACAAGAGGACTACTTTCTGTCAAGCCATTTTCCTGGTATACATTTTCTTTTTTTAGAATTAGAATTAGAGACAATTCCTTTTTAAATCTCACCAGCAAGAAACTGTTTTGCTTTCTAAAGCTTATTTTTGCCTAAAATGTAATGTACTACTATACATTAGACTTCATTAAATAAACAACACAAAATTAGTTTAAGGTCAATGGTCTTAGAGTGTGCTATTTTAAAGGTGAAATGTAAGCATGTTAGTTATGTAGTATCAAGAATAAAAAAAATTCACTGAATGGGAGCTTATTTCTCAAATATCAACACTTTCCAGTATTATAACAGCATTTGTTTGTTTTATCCCTGATAGTTTTTTATGTCAAATCATTTTCACATTTGTCACTTATCATTACCCCCAAATGTAAAGCATTTTTCCTCTATAGCTATTAGTCTGGTAATTTGTAAGACTGTGGAAAAAAAAATAGGGTGACCTTAATTACTGCAACTAGTAAGTCTTGTGATGTCACCACCATATGCTGCACTATTTTACAAGTTCTAAAATAAGCTATTTAGGTTAATGTTGACAGTATTATTCTATACTTAGTATAATCTGCCCTCAAACATTCTCTAGCTATGATATTTCTGGAGCAATATATTCTTGTTAAAAAAAGCAATGTCCTTGTATAAGGTCAGTAAAGACATTCCGACAGTCTGTATCAGGCAGGATCCTTTCTTGTATGCTATTCCCAATAGTCTCATTTTGCTATGTGCAAAATGTAATAAGAAAAGATATCCTTAAAGCAGAACACTTAGTGGCGTCTGAGATATTTAAAAATTACCTTCAGTACTTGAATTGCTTAAAACATAAGACTTACAAGTTGCTGTATCTATGCATTACTGTATTTTTTGTTACAAATTATATTGATTTTCCTACTCTAAAATAAAATTAAGCAATTTTTAAGAACACTTCATTTTTCAAGGATAACTGTTGACACTGCATACGCTATCAAATGCAGAATTGCCCTAGTTTAAGTCTTTATTTGTGTGCAAGCCTTTTATTGTGCCCTTTGGGTCATCTGTAAACACCACTCCATCTTCATGTTTATTAATAGGAACATGGTGAAATGTGTAGGTTCATTGAGTTCTTGCTTTCCAGGAGTCACCTCATGGAGTACTTGCAAGAGTACTATGAGATAGTCACTTTCATTAGCCCTCTTTTTTTCCTCATAGCGAAATAAAAGAACCATGATCCAAAACCAGTTTTATTAGACTTCAGAGTCAGAATTCCTATCTACAGTCTAACCACTTATTGTGTATATTGCGTTAATTTAGAATTGTTATTAGGGCTTTACACAAATGATAAATTTCATCAATTGTACCTACTACTTAAACATTTTAGCAGACCTAAAAACAAGAAAGAATTGCTATCCAGACTTCACAAATGAAGATATTAACAATAAAAGGATGTCAAAATCACACCAGTGGAGGAACTGGAACATCACCCTGTTCTGTCCAGCACTTGTGCTTTTAGCCATTGTCCTCCTTATTCTGTGGGGCTTTCTCAGGATTGATCCTGTTTAACGGTTAGTGGCACAAGAGGAATGGACTAAGGCTTTTCCCTGTCTATGAACTGAAAGTGAACTAGAATTCTCTAAGCACCATTCTAACACTGTAGTTTCTGTTTCTCGATTTAGATCACTGCAGTAAAAACTTAAAATATGCCACTGACAGATTCTGTTTGCTCTCAGTTGCCATTGTTTTTGTAGGAGCCTGTTTCATTTTTCTTTCTTTTGTTTTAGTTACACTGATATTTTTTGAGAGAGAGAGAGAGAAAGAGAGAGAGAGAGAGAAGAGGGGGGAGGAGCAGAGAGAGGCAGAGAGAAAAGAGAGAATCCCAAGCAGGGTTTGTGCTGACAGCAGGGGCTCGAACCCATGAACCATGAGATCATGACCTGAGCTTAAATCCAGAGTTGGACACTTAACCGACTGAGCCAGCCAGGCACCCCATCAGTTACAATGATATTTTTAGATCACATTGCTAAATTGGAAGTATTTGACCATATTGAAATATTCAGAATTAATCATATCTGGATTATAAAAGGCCAGACAGAAAGTGTAGCAACAGAAGTCTTTTCACTATTACAGGCATTACATAGGCCCTTTAAAATGGATACGACTATTCATTTCTCCTTCAATTTCAGTTTCCAGTGTGAATTTATGTCTAAAAAATATTATTCATATTGTTTAATTCTTTAAAACATGAATTGAGGCTTTAGTGCCTTTCTGAGAAAAAAGGAATTTGGGATTAACGCCTGTAAGACCCAAAGCCACACTTTCTAATACTATGTTATGAATAACCAGATAAAAATTTCTCTTGCCTTAAACCATTACATCTGTGGCAATTTGTTACCCAGTCACCCAACTGAAACTGATAGAGCTTAATAACTCATATTTTCTTTTCCCCATATTTGAAAGTTATATGTATTTCCCCCAAAATACAAATAAAATAAGAAGTAAAAGAAAAACAAAAGCAAACAAACCTCTGCCCTAAATGCAACATAGCAAATTGAATTGGATCCTGGAACAAAAAAGGTATCACTAGAAAAAACTGTAACAATTCAAAGCAGTCTGTACTTCTTTTGAATACCAAAAAATACCAGTCTTAACTTTTAGTTTTGACAAATGCAGCATCGTTATGTAAGAAGCTTAACGTTAGGGGGAGCTGCGTGAATAATATACAGGAAATTTCTCTATAATTTTGGAACTTTTCTATAACTCTAAAATAATGTTAACTTAGAAAAAATTTTTAACAACTCTGCCACGCTTAGAACAAAAGTGGAAACTTACCTACTTCAATGTCCATTAGACAAAAGTTATTTTTATTTCTCCTATGAATCAATCACTCTAAGTTTGAAAAAAAAAATCTTAAAGTGGTGTAAGATTTAGAAAACACAAGTATACCCAAAAAATACAACTATTAACCACAAAACAACATGCCAACAGTTTGGAAATATCCAAGCTTCTCCACAGTGGCCCAAAAAATGGCATCAGATATGAACTCCACTCCCAGATAGACAATTTTCAATAGAGAACCAGTTGACTTATTTTTGATACAGCAACCAATTTATTTTTTTTTAAAGCCTCAGACTGAAGTAAGGAAAATCACTGCATTATTGGTAATCTTCCATCTTTAATAATATCTAACATTTATTGAGAATTTCTTATAAACCTTCATTTGTATGGATATAGTGTTACATCTGATCCTCCTAATTCCACTTGTCACATTTGATCCCTTAGAAATGGTAGTTATAAGAGGTAGAGTAAACGTCCAAGGTGATAAACTTAGTAAGTGACAAGGCCAGGACATGAACTCAAAGCTTCTAACTCACCAAAACCTATTGATTTTGCTTCACAGAATGGAAGTGGAGTAGAGACGATCCAGTTATTGTGTTATGTCCAAGGCAGGATTGGTTTTCCTTTCATGGTTTGTGTGGCTTTTTCACCCTTTATACTTTGGCCACGGTCACTTTAACTTTGCTAACATGCAAACACTGGGTAATTGCAGTATGAAAAAGTCGGATGTACATCCATCTTAGCAAAAGAAAGGGACCCAAGTGTACCAACGCCCTTTGGCCCCTCTAGTCCACTGTTGCCCTTCTCCACCCACGTGTGTCAGGTGGTGCCCTCAGTGCACTGCACCCCCTAGTTTCTGACTGGTTTCAGTAGATGGAGGCAAAAGCAGAAGACAGAGGTTAGATTCTGCTTTCCCATCTCCTCTGTCTGTCAGGCCGCGGTTTCGGTCTGACCAGGCTGCACAGATCCTTTGGTCACTGCTCCTACCGGCCCCTCCTACAATCAGCCTTTACCAAGTTTTAGCAACAGCTTCTTCCTCTGCGAATAGTTACTTCACTACATTCTTTTCAGTGTCCTTTGTTTACTGCACTATCTGCTTCATGAAAAGACCGTGACTGATATATCCAACATCAGTTTCATGGATAATCACCCTTTATGTTTCCTCCCAGTGTTAAGCTGTCGACATTTTAAAGCTGTCGACATTTTAAAACTATACTCTTCTTTAATATGATGAATCTATATTGCCTTTGCAGTTAAGCCCCAAATAAAGTTTCTTTTCTTTAAATATGATTATTTTCTTATAGTTAAGCATAATTTCACCTAAATATAATTTCATTCATTTGGGATGAATTCAAGGTGTTTCCATAAATAACATTTATCTTCAATATTTTCATTTAACATTGCAGAACTTGTAATTATATTTGACAACTGATGTGTACTTTACCTTGATACTGATTATTGCCATTTCTTTATGTGTGTGTGTATATATATATATAGTTTACTGTCAGGTTGGTTTCCATATAACACCCAGTGCTCATCCCAACAAGTTTCTGATCTGAACAAAAAGCTTCCTTAAAAATGGATTGAATGCAATTATTTTCAATATTCTAGGTTCCCCAAAAGGCCTAATTACATTTAAAAAATGCAGAATCCAAGATATTTGGAAAAACATGTTGCCAGATCAGATAAATATCTCTCTTCCAGACAGTTCCAACACTGTGCTAAATTGGAAATGTTATATATCTAGGCAATGATGTAGATTTATATCTTTTAGAAGATTATGGAAGGCCTAAGGATTCTTCCACTGAAGTATATCTTATTGCTTTTTCAAAATAAAGAAAAAATTGTACTGAACCTTGATCAAATTAGGAAATGAAGAATCCTATTGACCCTGAGGATCTGTTATTTTTGAATTAGATAAGGAGGCTCATTGAACAATTGACTATTTCTTTTAAGATGTATCTTATTTCCAAATAAGATGGTTAATAAGAGGGTTGCCATGGTCATCAAGTAAAGTTCATGCTTCACGGAGAATTATAGTGAAACGACTCTGCTCTAATTAATGACAACATGAAGCCATTATGATAATCAATATATTTTAAATATAAGCATCAAGGCTACAAAGAAAACTATTTTCCCATCAGTGTTTAAAATAATGTGAGGGTACAGAAATTTATTAAACTTGATATTTCTTCTGAAATTTCTTATTAAAACAAAAACTCATATATCATTGAGAAAACACTTGTTCTTGATACTACATTAAAACTGGGTGAGAGCTGGGGCGCCTGAGTGGCTTAGTCGGTTAAGCATCTGACTTTCACTTAGGTCATGATCTCGCGGTTCGTGGGTTTGAGCCCCACGTCGGGCTCTGTGCTGACTGCCAGCTCAGAGCCTGGAGCTTGTTTCAGTCTGTGACTCCCTCTCTCTCTGACCCTCCCCTACTCATGCTGCCTCTCTCTCTCCTAGAAATAAATAAAACATAAAAAAAAAAATCAAAAAAAAAAACTGGGTGAGAGCTCAAAATGGGAAAAATGATAATGTGAATACCTTCTCAGGTATTCAATGAAATTTGAATATTTCAGGAAGTATTCAGAGAAGACTCAAATAAATACTGATTAAGAAGAAGAGTATTTGGAAAAAGTTATGCTATATGGGAATTTTGTTATATAGTTACATGAAGGTACTGATATTGTTTCAAGGCTCTGTCTGTGATGTTTGTTAGATTCTATTTCAATACCAATATATAGAAAGTATTTGTGTTGTAAAGTACTGAATAGCCTATTCATTAACATTGCGAAAAATCTACTGTTCATTATATATAACTTCTTTAATGAGAACAGTATTTTACTCAGAGAAACAAAAACATGGAAAAACATGCAAAAGAAGTTGTTTACATAGGATTTAAAAGAATCTAAAATAGGGTTATAAATATAGCATTCAGTGTAAAATTCACTCACTTGTCATTCATCTCCAAGTATTATAGCAAGTGGTCTGAAACCAGGAATATGCATAACACTAAAGTATATCACTGATGTGGGCAACTTTATAAAAAATAAGATCTTTCAAATAAAGGAATCTTTATACAGCTGTGTAATATTATGGGAAAAGACTATGAAAATTTTTCGTATGAGACAGATACACATAATTTATATTATGGCAGAGTACTAAAAGGTCTTGTTAAATCTGAAGAGCTGTTTAACATCTGAACTCATAAAATGACTATAAAATGTGGATATAATACAAAAATCAGCAACCTGAAGAACTGTGTTGGAAAGGGGCATTATATAAGTGAATTCCCATTTGCATGGCTTTTAACCTGTAGTCCACTGCAGCAGGTAAGGTGCGCAAGTGTGCTAATGACAAAGCTGCAGTTGGAGAAATCAGGGAAACAGAGAACGGAGAAATCCAGCTGAAGAAACAGAGAAGGGATTCCCAGGTTCTGGATACCCACATCTTTTACTGATCCTAGAACCACTCATGTAAGAAACAGATTCAAAACAGCTCAGCTAAAAACCAAAACAGTTAAACTTAGACCTAGAGCTCCTGCCCAAAGCACAGGGGCTGCAGTCCTGCCTGGTAAAACAAAAGAAATAATACTCAGTGGAGATAAATAACAGAATCTGTTTTCTCCACAACTTAGTTTTCTCAACGTTCAGGCTATGATTCAAAATTATCCACCATACCAATAACCAGGAAAGTCAACACATTCTAGACAGTAATTCCTGAGAAAATTGTCTGCCCAGCCTCAGGGTGAATCAGATGGAACTAGAAGACAAAGATTTTAAACTGGCTTGGATGACTCAACTCAATTAAAAAAAAAAATAAATAAATAACAGTAAATGTATACTTGCAAAGAATAAAAAAATAAGAAATCTTGGCAGAGAAAAATAATGATTAAAAACTCAATGAAATTCCACAATGAAAAACATAGTATCTGAAATTTAAAATTTCCTACATGGCCTAAACTTTGTAATGTAAATGGTAGAAGAAAGAGTAAGTTAGCTTGAATATAGCTCAACAGAGATCATTCAATCTAAAAAACAAATAAGGGGGCCCCTGGGTGGCTCAGTCAAGTCAGTTAAGCATCTGACTCTTGATTTAAGTTCAGGTCATGACACTCAGTTTGTGAGTTTGAGTCCCACATTGGGCTCTGTGCTGACAGTGCAGAGCCTGCTTGGGATTCTCTCCCTCTCTCTCTGCCCCTCCCCTGTTCTCTTTCTCTCAAAAATAAACTTAAAAAATAAATAAAAATAAAAATAAATAATAAAAACAAAAACAAAGAGGAAAAGATAGAAAAATGTAAAGAGAACCTCGGCGCCTATTTGATAATATCAAACAATCCAACATCAGTGTAATTGGGGCCTTAAAAGGTAAAGAGAGCACAGCAGAAAAAATATATATATTTCACAAAATAATACCAAAAATTTCCTAAATTTTGAAGACAAAATTTTAGACATTAACTCTCAATAACCATCAAGAAAACAACTAAATAAATAAACCATACTAAGTCACACCATGGTCATACTATTGAATATGAAAGATAAAGAACAAAGTTTAAATGTGGCAAGAAACACATATATCCATGACCACACGAACACACACATTACATACGGCCAAAATAGGTTTGATTAAAGGCCAAATTCTCATCAGAAACTTGGAGGCAAAATGAGAGCAGGATATCTTTAAGTTGCTGAAAGAATTCAGTGCTGGATGTTGCTTGTTTGGCTTTGTATTTAAAGTTCTAAAAAATTATGAAAACATCAGTGGTGGATGTTACTATTTGACTTCTGAAATAGAAACACACTGCCTGCATTTCAATTCTAAGACTATGTATAAAAAAACATGTATACAACACACTGGGCTAATTTAGTAAAAAAACTGAATTATTAATGCATTGAGAAATCTAGTTAATACTCTTCATGCATACATCACTAGATGACAGAAGCATAACAGTTGCAGGCAACATGGCACAATCTTAGAATTTTTCCATTATTCTCTGCTCACCCTTCCTTTCTCCCAGCCTCAGGAGAGCCCAAAAGACAGATATTTACATGTTGAACTGAATAAAAGGTAAGAAACTACATAGACACTCCCAGGCTACATCCTGAAAACCTGTATTTCTGTGTCTGGAATATTTTATTTTATCTTCTGGGATAGGAATTTTAGTCATCAGTGCCAGAGGGAAGAAGTTTGAGAATAGAAAATGGTCTTTTCTTCAGCCACTGAAACTTCTGCATGCAAGCCATTGCATTTTCAACAATTATTAGAAACTATTATGTTCACAAACATCAAGAGAATGATGTAATTCTGAAATACTAGAATGTATTTTAACAAGCACATTTAATAACTAACATTGTCTATCATTAACTAACCCAGTGCATTAACAGTTTAGGCCTTACACACATCCTTACATATGCACATTTTTCCTGGAAATGTCAGCAGGTGAAAATCATACTGATCAAACATATACATACCCAAGATGAAAAAATACTTTGAACACAAGTGAGTGCTGCCAGTATTTATAAGGTAGTTGCATAACAGCCTTTAACTTGTAGCAGTTATAACACTAAATGCCCATTTCAATGCTTAAGCTCTTTTTCATTTATCTGTTTCCAAATACTCACAAGACCAGAACTATGGGAAAAACCAAGAAGAGCAGAATACCTGTGTCAAAAGGAGACAGAGTGTTTTCCATGGATATAAATTTGGAGACTGAACAGATCAGTACAGGACGATCCCTTCTGATTGTCCTTTTTATTTTCTTTCTGCTAATTTTCAAAGGCTCTGTGCTTTGTGGTGAAAATGGTTTCTAAGATAACCTCAGCTACTATGAAATACAAAACCAATAATAATAACAACAATAAGGGATTCTGCTCATTGTTCATCAAAGATGTTTTGCTATTAAACATAATGCAGCCTACATGTAACCATCAGTTTCCAGATTTTCCTCAGAAATTCTTGGATTGTTGGAGGTATCACAATTCCAGACTTCAAGTTATATTACAAAGCTGTAGTGATCAAAACACTATGGCACTGGCAAAAAAAAAAAGAATATAGATTAACTGAACACAATAGAAAATCCAGAATTAAACCCGCAATTACATGGCCAATTAATCTTTGACAAAGGAAGCAAGAAGATGCAGTGGGAAAAAGACAGATGGTGCTCTTCAACAAATGGTGCTAGGAAAATGGGATAGCTATATACAAAAGAATGAAACTGGACCATCTACTTCCACTACACACAAGAATAAACTCTAATGGATTAAGAACCGAAATGTGAGACTAAAGTCGTTAAAAATCCTAGAAGAGAGCACAGGCGGTAACACATCTTTCTGGATGTGTCTCCTGAGGCAATGGAACCAAAAGCAAAACTAAACTTTTGGGACAACATCCAAATAAAAAGCTTATGCTCAGCAAAGGAAACAACCAACAAAACTAAAAGACTGAATGGAAGAAGATATTTGCAAGTGACATATCTAATAAAAAAAAGGGTAAGGATCCAAAATATATAAAGAATTTATATAACTCAATACCAAAAAAAAACAAAGAATCCAATTAAAAAATGGGTAGAAGACACGAATAGACATTTCTCCAAAGAAAACATACAGAGGGCCAAAAGACACATAAAAAGATGTTCAACATCACTCATCATCAGGGAAATGCAAATCAAAACAACAATGAAATACTATCTCACACTTGTCTAAGTGGCTCAACTCAAAAACTCAAAAAAACAAGTGTTGGTGACTATATGGAAAAAAAGAACCCTCATGCACTGATGGCTGGAATGCAAACTGGTACAGCCACTGTGGAAAACAGTATGGAGGTTCCTCAAAAGTTAATAAAATAGAACTACCATATGATCTAATAATTCTACTACTGGGTATGTACCCTAAAAATCTGAAAACACTAATTCAAAGGGATATATGAATCCCTATGTTTACTGCAGCATTAATTTACAATAGCCAAACTCTGGAATCAGCCCAAATGTCCATCAACAGATGAATAAAGAAGAAGTGATATATATACAAAATGGAATATTTTTGAGCCATAAAAAATGTAATCTTGCCATTTGCAACAACATGGATGGATGTAGACAGTAAAATGCTATGTGAAATAAATCAGAGAAAGACAAATACCATAAGATTCAGTCATATGTGGAATTTAAGAAACAAATGAACAAAGAAAAAATAGAGACAAATCAAAACACAGACTCTTAACTATAGAGAACAAACTGATAGCTACCAGAGGGGAGGTAGTGGGGGATGGGTGAAATAGGTGAAGAGGATAAAGAGTACACTTATCATGGGGCAGCTGGGTGGCTCAGTTGGTTAAGTGTCCTGCTCAGCTCAAGTCATGATCTTGTGGTTCATGGGTTTGAGGCCTGTGTAGGGCTATGTGCTGCCAGCTCAGAGCCTGGAGCCTACTTCGGATTCTGTGTCTCCCTCTCTCTGTACACTTACCCCCTAGTGTTCTGTCTCTCTCTCTCAAAAATGAATAAAAACATTGAAAAAAACTTTTTTTAAAAGGAGGACATTTATCATGATGAGCACTAAGTAGTATACTGAATTGTTAATCACTGTATCATTCACCTGAAACTAACATAACAATGTCTGTCAAGTACACTAGAATTAAAATTTTTAAAAAGAAATCTTTGGGTTGTTATTGGATTTTCTCATTTTCTTTGAGTTGCAGATATATATTCTCATGTCATTTAGAATGGCTAAGGAACTTCCTCCTGTTACTAGATGACTCCAAAAAGTTGTTTCCTAAAAAAACCAATCAGACTCAATATTGATATTAAGAACTAAAGAGACGGAGGGAAATTGGAGGAATGTGGTGAAAAGACATACATTTCCAATTGTAAGATGAATAAGCACTAGGGATGGGATATACAACATAATGAGTACAGCTATAACAAGGCTGTAGGGCGGATAGCAAAGTTGCGAAGAGAGTAAATCTTATGAGTTCTCATCACTAGAGAATTTTTCCCCCTTTTTTCTGTCTTTTTTCTTTTTATTGTATCTATGTGAGAAGATGGATGTCAGCTGAACATATTATGGTAATCATTTGACAATATATGTAAATCAAGCCATCATGCTGTATGCCTTAACCTTATATAATGATGCATGTCAATTATTTCTCTTTTTTAAAATATAATTTATGGTCAAACTGGCTAACTTACAGTGTGTATAGTGTGCTCCTGGTTTTGGGGATAGATTCATTACTTACCTGCAATATCCAGTGCTCATCCCAACAAGTGCCCTCCTCAATGCCCATCACCCATTTTCCCCTCTCCCCACTCCCCCACTCCCATCTACTCTCAGTTTGTTCTTTGTATTTAAGAGTCTCTTATGGTTTGCCTCCCTTCCTCTCTGTCTGTAACTATTTTTTCCTTTTCCCTTCCCCCCATGGTCTTCTGTTAGGTTTCTCAAGTTCCACAATATGAGTGAAAACATATGATATGTATCTTTCTCTGACTGACTTATTTCGTTTAGCATAATACCTTCCAGTTCCATCCATGTTGCTGCAAACAGCAGGATTTCATTCTTTCTCATTGCAAAGTAGTATTCTATTGTATATATAAACCATGTTTTCTTTACCCATGCATGTCAATTATTTCTCAATAAAATGGAAAAATATTTTTAAAAAAAAGAACTAAAGAGAAATATACACATTACATAGACCAAAGGGTCAGGGAAACATTTTCAGGTTTTGACATTACTGCTTGACTTTGGGGACAGAGCCACAATGCATCCATTTCAACCTCTCTCTACCTCAAACTCATCCTTGGATGTGGCCATACATAATTCATGTCAGTCCTCACCTAATAATAAATAGCAGCACATAAAGCAGCCTGAAAATTTCCATAAGAGTATAGTGTTCAGAAATACTAGGTTGGGAGGTAGGAACTGGAAAATGAGTGATCACATTTCAAATTACCAGCATCTAAAAATCAGCTCTGGAAAGAGACTTTTCTTATTACAGGTAATAGTCTATGTACAACATAACCTCATTTGTATCATTTGTTCTGTTGTATCCTTGGAACTCTGAAAGTACCAAAAGTATAGTTTTAGAAAAAACGTCTATTATTATATTTTTAAAAATGATTTATGATGACAACATATGCTGGTACACTTCAAGAATTATCCACAAAAAGGCTTTATACTTTATGAATAAAATTTTTCACATTTTCTGCCCATTCAGTCTTTATAAAAGTCCTATGATATAAACAAGACAGATACTATTATCTCCACTTCACTGATGAGAAAGCCAACTTGAAGAAGGGTTAATGAACTAAAGTTCTCTAACCCAATAGGAAGTGGGGAAAGAATTAAAACTCATCTAATTCCTTCTGATTCAAATTGCAGGGTATATTAGGAAAACTAAACTCTAAAGTTGGATAGATCTTGCTGGAAATCTAAATCTACTACCTACTGTTTAAGAATAAATCTACTATTTACTATTTGAAAGTTACATAAATTCTCTCTGAAACACAGATTAATCATCTAAAAAAGGAGGATTAAAAAGGATTTTCCTTGCAGAATTAAGATGAGCCAATAAGGATTCAATATGCAAATCATCTGAAACAAAATAGTTTCTCAACAAGCACAGCTATCATTATCGTCCCTACATTTGTCATCATGTCACTATCATTGTCACCATCATGATCATCAAGATACATTGACCTAACAAATAACCATACCTTTCATACTTTCTGGATAGAACTATTCTCTCCCATTAAGCCATGAATCCCAAGATAAAAAGTCTTTTAGCCTTTTCTGTACTCTCTACCATTTAGCATAACATATAGCAATATTTGAAATATAAAGAAAGAATAAACCTAAAATACATGATTTGATCAAGCAGTGAGTATATTATTGATGCTTTTCTCTAACACATTTAATGTGAAACCATGATTAAACTTTTATAGTTGTTAAAGGAACTTTAATTTATCTTACTCACTTTTCTTGGAGTTTTAAATTGACAGTGTTAGGGATATTTTTGAAGTTCATATGGTCTAATGTCATAACTTACTTCTGTGAAGTCAGTATTTAAAGAAAAATCTCTAGACATTTTTCATTACACTTATGACAATGAAGATTTGTCATCTTAATTAGAATTGGTTTTCCTTTAGCATTTCATCACAAATACAAGTACTCAAATGTAAAGATATTCAAATGTAAATAGTATTGTAAATTCTCTACTCAAGTCTTCCACATTGGCCTTTTCTGTCCCTTTTCAATAAATGCTATTACAATTCAATCATGGCAAGTTTTTAAACACTTCAAAAACATTTATACTATTTCTCCCAAATGTGGTATGTTCTTTTTAAAATAAACCTTTCTCTTCAAAACTCAACATGTTCCAAAATCATCTTTTATCACCTATAAAGTTCTAAAATACACTAGATGCTGAGAATAAAGAAATAAATAAAACCTGAGTCTTCCCATCAAGAAGCTGATTGTAATGAGAAGTAAGGAAGTTAATATACCAAATCAAAGCACTGACCTAACAGGAAGGTTAAAGGAGAGAGAAGGTACAGTTCATCCACAGTCTTGGGGTCAAGAAGGAAGTGTGGTCCAGAAGGAAAGACATAGGACGTCTGACTTAGTAAGCCTTAGAATAAACAAGTACATCACACAGAAAAAGAAAAAGACTTCACAAAGGGATTACAGGTACATAGGCCCCAAACCATGGGAGGGCCTGATGCCATCAAGTAGTACTTCAAAGAAACTGGAAAAACTTCAAGGAAAGGAAGGAATTTGAAATGACCTGACACTATTTCAACTTTATCTTGAAGATGATGTGAAGATGTCACCAGCTAAAACCCAAGACCTGACCTTTACTGCCAACCTACTTGTACTCACAGGACTTTGTCCCACATTTTTCCTTAAACTCTCCCTAGCTTGTCTCTTACTGAATTCAGGCAAATGAAAAGCGAAACCACCCCTTAAGCAATGGCAACTGCCCTAACATGGTCTCCAGCCAGCCCAGACCACCCAGACCCATTTGAATGTAACCCCCAGCTGGTGCTTCGGCAGATAGACCGCGGAGCAAACTCCAGAATGACTGATAAGGGGCACCTGGGTGACTGAGTCAAGCATCTCTTGATTTTGGCTTAGCTCCTGATCTTACAGTTATGAGTTTGGGCCTTGCATGAGGCTCTGTGCTGACAACAGGAAACCTGCTTGGGATTCTCTCTCTCTCTCTCTCTCTTCCCACCCCACCCCCAAAATAAACACTTAAAAAACTAGAATGACCAACAATTACCTGTACCTCATTATAATACTAAAATCTCAGCCCAAGGAGGAGCACAAGCCTCATTTATGTAACATAGAATGTATGTATAGGCCTGTTTCCTTAAGGTGCATAAGTGCCTTTATGCCCACTTCCACATATGGTGACAAGGATCCCCTTTTTCAATATTCATCCTAATCCTAGATAAAAGGAAACCATCCATCCTTGCTCAGAGAGTCACAGCTTTGGAAGTTATGCTCTATGATCTCATTTGCCACAAAGTTTACTTTGTGCAACAACCACCTGGTGTATCTGTGACTCACCGAGGAGCAAAGTCACAGTGGTTTCATTACAAAGATATTGATGGAGTTTTAAACAAACAAATGCCATAATCACATTCATGTTGGGAAAAAATGATCCTGAAAACAGTGTTGAGAATGGATTGGAGGAGAGCATCACTACAAAATGAGAGAACAGGAAGAAAGCCGGTCAGAGCATGCAGTGAGATCAGGTATAGAATATAATTCAAATATATACATATATGTGTGTGTGTGTGTGTGTGTGTGTGTGTGTGTATACACATAATCCATATTATACACATATATATCCATATATACACATAATATATATATATATATACACATAATCCATAAAGCCCTTAGGCAGTGCAGTAAATGTTTAGCAACTCCAGATATGAAAAAAAAAAAACCCTGATTTGTAACATTTGTTGAGTTCCATTCTATAAATATTCCCACCATGACCAATTTCAAGCCAGCAACATGTATTTGAATGCAGAGTTGGGAAGATATGTGCAAAAGTGCGCATGCACGCACATGCACAAACACACACACACACACACACACACACACACACACACACACAATTTTCACCTTCTTAATGGTGTCATTTGTAACACAAATGTTTTTAATTTAGATAGCGCCCAATTAATGTATTCCTTCTTTTGTTGCTTGTGCTTCTGGTATTGTATATAAGAAATTGTTGCCTAATTGATGTCATAAAGATTTACGTTTATGTTTTCTTCTAATCATTTTAGGTCTTACACTCCATCCAGTTGTTGGTCCATTTTGAATTAATATTTTTAAATAGTGGGAGGTAAGGGTCCAATACATTCCTTTGCATATGGAATGAATTGGTATCCAATTTTCCTACTGGTTTCATTTTGGTTTCTGTTTTATAAATACGAGAGAGATCTGCATCATCGTATCTTTATGCTGAGGAAAAGTATGCCATGGAGATGCATCCTGATTAATGAAAAGTTTTAGAACTGAGAATACAAGTAATGGAAAAAGCCACAAAAACACCTCCTCCACAAAAATTGAAGACAGATGGGCTGAGAAGCAGCAAGAAGTGGGGAGAGTATAATCAATTTTTTAGTAGGTAACCATCTTAAAGTTAGGCAAATTCCTACTTGAAGGCCTTATATTTATTCTAGGAGCCAGATCACCTCATCCTAAGCCAGGGTTTAAAACAGTGAGGTTTTGAAATGGCCATTGAGAAGATCATTTGGGAATTCACAGAAATTATAAAATTTCTCAGAATTCACAGAAATTATGAGGCAGATCTCAGGCCGCATGAAGTTGTAAGCTAGGCGTGTGTGTGTCTCTGTGTGTGTGTGTATGTGTGTTTATTTATATTTATATTTATATATGGCATCAATAAGCACAGTTATATTTGTCTATATCTGAGCACTCTATAGTGGAAGAACATATCTAAGAATATGTATATTTGTGGGGTTTGTTTGTTTATTTTGTTGTTTTTTTCTCACTCCCAGTGTCCATTTATTTTCCCAGCTTATTAAGATATAATTGACATAACATTTAAGATTAAGGCATATAATGCTTAGATTTGATACTGTTATATATATAACAAAGTGATTACTATCATAGTTTTAGCTAACACCTCCATCATGTCACATAATTATCATTTCTTTTTTGTGGTGAGAATATTCAACATCTACTCTCTTAGCAATTTCAAGTATATTATATGGTACTATTAACTATAAGCATCAAGCTACACACCAGATCCCAAGAACTTACTCATCTTGTAACTGATAGTTTATACCCTCTGGCCAACATCGCTCCAATTCCCCTACATCCCAGCCCCTGGCAACCCCCATTCAACGATCTCTTTTAATTAGTTCAGCTTTTTAGGATTCCACACATAAGTCAAACCATACACTAGTTGTCTTTCTCTGTCAGATATTTCATTGTCTTATGGGGGTTCCCTGGTAAGTTTTTTTTTTTATTTTTTTTAATGTTTATTTATTTTTGTAGGAAAGAAAGAATGTGAGCAGGGGAGGGGCAGATAGATAGGAAGAAACAGAATCAGAAGCAGGCTCCAGGCTCTCAGCTGTCAGCACAGAGCCTGACACAGGGCTCGAATCTACAAACTGTGAGATCATGACCTGAGCCAAAGTCAGATGCTTAACTAACTGAGCTCCCCAGGCGTCCCAGCTCTGGCAAGTTATAAGCTTTTATTTTCTTGCTTTTAAGATTCTTTGCATCTGAGTTTTGACAATTTCATTATAATGTGTCACAGAGAGAATCTCTTTAAGTTGACTTTGTTTAGTGCCCTATGCCTCATGATTTTGGATATCCAAATCTCTTCCCAATTGAGATTGGAGTTTTCAATCATTTCTTTATATATGCTTTCTCTTCTCTTTTTCCCCTGTTCCGCTTCTGGAATTTAAATGTTTCACAAATTGATCCTCTTGATGTCATCCCATAAAGCAGATGGGCTTTTTCATTCTTTTTCATTCTATTTTCTTTGTTTTCCTCGAACTAGATAATTTCAAAGTTCTTGTTCAGAAATTTTGTTCTGCTTGATCCCGTCTGCTGTTGTTGCTATCTCTTACATCTTTCATTTTATTCACTGTAGTCTTTAGCTCTAGAATTTGGTTCTTTTGTATTATTTCTCTTTGTTAGAATCTCATATTTTTGTATATTATTTTCTTAATTTAATTTCTTTCTTTGTTTCCTTGTGGCTCATTGCATTTCCTTAAACAGTCTTTTTTAAATTCAGAGATATCCATACATTTGGGTTTGGTTACTAGAAGATAACTGTGATCCTTTGTGTCATCTTATGCCCTTGATTTCTCATATTCCTTAAAATTTTGTGTTGCTTCTTCACATTGGAAAATGTAGTCACCTCCTCCAGTCTCTAATAACTAACCATTCCAATGTATCCAAATTCACACGTTTTGTTCCTACAGAGTGTTGAACTTCCCCTCTGGAAATCTGAACTAACATAAAGTTTCTCTCATCTGTGAGTGATTTTCTAAGCCATTATTTTCCAGGTCCAAGAAGGACCTTGGTCAAGAGGGGTTGAAGCCAGTTCATGGGCCCCTGAGAGGTCCTTAGGACTGAGGTTTATCTTCCTATTATCCAAAGCACCAATCATAGAGACTCTTCCTGTGTCCCCTGGAGTATGGTGCTGGATCCCACAGCCACCTCAAAGACTTTCTTAACCATGGATAGATGCCAAATTTTTGTTGTTGAGGATAGGGACAAAAACTAGTGATGGCTTATGCCACTATGATGCTGATGTCACTCCACTAATAGTCTTAATTAACTAAAATAGTTACAGGGACATCCTTAAGGATACACAGAATAACTCAGCATATGTATTATAGAATGGCTCTCAAAGCAGGGTCCCTGGAGTATCATCAATAAGCAATGAAACTTGACAGAAATGGAAACTTTCAGGCCCTACGGTAGACCTACTCAATTGGGATCCTTGGAAGTGTAGCCCAGCACTCTATTTCACCAGCCTTCCATACGATTCCAGAATATGGATAGTCAGATTGAAACAAAGTCAGTTCTTGATGCACTAATATTAAACAGGGACAAGGAGGTTGGGGTGCCAGATGATTAGACAACCAAGATGGTAAATTCTGACTGTGTTAGCTGGAAAGTGAAGAACAAAAGGATTATAATAATTGGAGAAACTATAGGAGAACAGGAATCAACATGAGATAGAAAAACAGGTCTACTGGAAGTAAAAAAGTGAGATATCACTTGCCATGTCCATTTTTCAGAGTCCAAGCCTACTTTTCTCCTGGTGTCTCACTGAATCTCAGCCTCAATGTTTTAGTTAGAAAGGATTGTTGAGGTTATTTTGTAAACAATATCAAAATACTATAAATGGGAGAAACAGTGAATCTGCCACCCATGATTGCATTCTATCCATCCTTCACTTTGCTTCACAAGATATACAGTGAGATAAACACATCTCAGCAACAGTAGATTTACCAGGGTTATCTATAAGTGTATCTATAATTTCATTTTTATCTAAATGCTGAATTCTGGTTACAATTAACCAACAGCTGTTTGCAAAGTAAATATTTAATAAGTATATTTACAATAGTCATAATGATGAACTGTACTTCCCCATGGTGTTAAATCACATGAGGCACTCACTGGTCCACATCACATGATTAAACAGATCAAAAGGGACCATGTTATTGCTTTGTTTTCTTCAGTTCTATTAAAAAGTGTTATTAATATTTCATATAATTTATCAGAAGATATTCACAAATGGGACTGAGGAGTCATTTGATTTCTAACCAATTTAAAGTGGGTATCATTGATCCAGGGATCCCAACCAGTCTGTCTTTAAGCTGAAAAATAAAGTAAACAATAAGATCTTTGTAGGCTAATTTCACCTGAGAGAAAATAATTTTAAACAAATTTGTAACAGTGTTGACAACTTACATGAAAGAACACAAGAATTATACCCTATCACTGCTTAAATTATTTTAACTTATTTTTCATAATTATTAGAGATGTTAGATTTTAGTGGCAGAAAATTTAATTTTTGTCCTATTTAAATATTCTAACATCACATTTCACAGTCCACAGTAATATGAACCCTATATCAGATATTATGCCATCTAGCGATTCTGAAAAGATCTAGTCAAACTGAAAGAAATGTTATCTGGAAACCAGTAAGGAAAAATAAATCATTTATCTAAACTATGCCTATGGTAAAAATGGAATTCAAAATATCAAAAAGATACCCACATGACATTTTTAAATGAGCTAATGGCTGAAAATTGAGGGTTCTGCACTTCTTTATATGAGCTACTCCTGGAAGGGAGTAGATTTGATCAGGAAACAAGCAGTAATAATGATGGAAGATTTCAGCTTAGGTTATTGACTTGACTGTCTGATACAACCTGGCACAGAGTCACTCTTGAGACTCAGCAATACACAAACACTATCCCATATAGTATAGATATTTATTTTGCAGAGGAACACATTTGTCACATTTCAGGATGTGCAGCCTTAAACTACAATTTATTTTTTCATCACTTCATAATTTTAAACCTGTGCTGTATTTTGCCAGTCACACTTGAAAGCAGTGAGGTAAAAACTAATTCTTCCCTCTCTCATTGTTTTCACACAAAATCTGACTCTTCCTTTCCCATACTGAAAAATATCGCTAGCAGGGCACCTGGGTGGCTCAGTCAGTTGAGTGTCTAACTTTGGCTCAGGTCATGATCTTGCAGTTCATGGGTTCGAGCCCCATGTTGGGCTCTGTGCTGACAGCTCAAAGTCTGGAGCCTGCTTCAGATTCTGTGTCTCCATCTCTCTCTGTCCTTTCTCTGCTTGTGCTCTGTCAAACATTATTAAAAAATGAATAAACGTGGGGCGCCTGGGTGGCTTAGTCGGTTAAGCGTCCGACTTTCGCTTAGGTCATGATCTCGCGGTTCATGGGTTCGGGCCCCGCATCCGGCTCTGTGCTGACTGTCAGCTCAGAGCCTGGAGCCTGTTTCAGTCTGTGACTCCCTCTCTCTCTGACACTCCCCTGCTCACGCTGTCTCTCTCTCTCCTAGAAATAAATAAAACGTTAAAAAAAATTTAAAAAAAAATGAATAAACGTTAAATAAAAATTAGGGGTGCTTGGGTGGCTCAGTCGGTTAAGCGTCCAACTTTGGCTCAGGTCTTATCTCACCACTCATGAGTTTGAGCCCCTCATCGGGCTGTGTGCTGACAGCTCAGAGCCTGGAGCCCATTTCAAATTCTGTGTCTCCCTCTCATTCTCTGTCCCTCCCCCACTCACACTCTGTCCCTCTCTCTCAAAATTAAATATAAAATTTTTTTTAATTAAAAAATATTGCCAGAAAAATGAACTAAGATTTGAAAATAAGGCAACAAAAGGTAGGCAGTATATCCTTTCAATGTTGTACAGAGGCAAAAGCCACTCACGTACTACCTAAGAGTATGATCTTTGTTCTTTTCTCTGTTTGTGCCTAACTGAAGTTGCAAGAAATAGTAAAGTTACTTGTAAACTTGCAGTTTTTTGTAGATGTGCAATAAAATATATAACCTTAAAGATATACAGCCTTATTAGACATTTATCAGTTTTGTATATAACCCAACAATCTTATCCTCCTATAAATACACTAGCTTCTAAAATGTTCTTTCAAAAAAAAAAATGTTCTTTCAATCAGTTACATCTTATTGGTTCCTTCATTAATTAACACGTTAGATAAAACCTTTAACATTCTAAATTTGCACACAGCTATGATTTTACCTTTTTAAAAATTATACTTTAACTGCATCTTGGCTGAAATTCATAGCTCTCTGGTCACTCTCAGAACATTTTCAATCTAGTCTAGATTAAAACTATAATCTCTCTGTGGTGTATCTATACCATGGAATACTACATGGAAATGAGAAACAATGAAATCTGGCCATGTGTAGCAACATGGATGGACCTTGAGGGGGTCATGCTGAGCGAAATAAGTCAGGCAGAGAAGGACAAATATCATATGTTTGCACGTATAGGAGGATTAGGAGGAACTTAACGGAGGACCATGGGGGAGAAGAAGGGGAGAAATGGTGGGGGAAAAGGGAGAGAGGCAAACCTGAGAGACTCTTGAATGCTGAGAACAAACTGAGGACTCATGGGTGTGGGGGGGAGGGGGGGAGATGGGCATGGAGGAGGTCACTTGTGGGGATGAGCACTGGGTGTTATATGGAAACCAACTTGACAATAAACTATTTGTAAGAAAAAAAAATTTTTTTAACTATAATCTCTCATCTAATTTTTTTAAATTTTTTTTAGTATTTATTTTTTAGAGAGAAAGTGTGTATGAACGGAGGTGAGGGAGAGGCAGAGAGAGAAGGATATCCAGAATCTGAAGCAGACTCGGGGCTTGATGGGGGGCTGGCTCAAAATCACAAACTGCAGATCACGACCTGAGCCAAAGTTTGATGCTCAACTAACTGAGTCACCCAAGCTCTCCAATCTCTCATCTAATTTAAATCTCTTCACCTCCTTTGTCATTACTCAAGCCACAGTGTAAGACTTAAAGTGGGAAGAGGGATTGGTCTGCATTTTATTATTCCTGCTTTTCCCTGAAGGTATTGTTTTGTCCTTAATACTGTTAGAAATTGAGAGGAAAGAGTGGGAAATGCTAGCCTTTTGTCTCTATTTAACGTCTCTACTATAGTCTTTGGGGGTAGTATGCTACATGGTAAGCACACAAATGCTAGTGCTCCCAATGGGATCATGTTTGAGTTCTATGAGAAGTGTCATGGGTAGGGCCTCAGGGGCTCAGGCCCCTCATGTGGGAGATAACTCTGGCTTGTTATCTTCCCATCCCATTCCTGAACATTATACCTCAGATACACATCCTACCTTATCCACATCCTACCTTATCCTTATGCAAAGTACCCTTGGGCAGAAAACCAAAATTATGGCTCATACCCCTTGAACCATGGGAAACTCAGGCATCTGTGTCACCCCACTTAACCTATTTTCCACTGTTCAGACAGGTGCAAGGCAGACCTGCTTAAGTATATCTATAACTAGAGTGTAGGTGCCAGTCTCTCCTTTCACAGACTCCCCAATCTTGAAAAACGATTCTTTTAGGACCTTCTTTCAGTTTGTGTCATAGGTAGTATCATGCCTCCTCCAAAGATGTCCCATGACCCAATCCCAAGAACCTGTGACTATGTTACATTACATAGCAAAGAGGAACTAACGTTGAAGATGCAATTAAGGTTAGTAATCAGCTGACCTTATAACTGGAAGATTATCTTTGATAAACCTTGTTACAGAGGAATACATGTCTTCACCTCACTTCTCACTATTATAGAAGCCTATAAGCCTACAAACAGTTTTGTTTTTATAGCTAGAGAGTATCTGCCGCCATATTTGACAAATCAAAAACCTGAGTGATTTGACTAAAGACACAACACTTGACTAACAAAGTAGGGGCTAGACCACAGACCCTTTGCCTTCTGCCTCCATCCCCTTTACTCTTATTTCATGTCACCTCTCTTGAAATCAAAAGGCAATAGTGCTTTTTAGAAGCAAATGGATTTACTGTAGGCTTGTTTCATTTCCACAGTAGCTCCTTTTTAATTATTGGTGTTCACTGTACACAATGAATGTGCCATTAGAGTCCCATACCAACTGTGAGATTTGTAAGTGCTATTCCTCAACATTTCCTAGCCAAACAATTATACGGGCTCTCTTCCCTCTTTGGGTCTGATGTTTTATTGTTGGGTTAATGGGGAGCATACTGAGCTGTCCTCCGCACAGGATACATGGTAATATTCAACTAACCTCAGACTTCTGTTTCTGCCATGGAGAATGTTTTACATGTCAATAGTCACCACTGAATTTACTGTTAAAAGAAGTTAAAAGGTTTGCTTTGATCCTGGAAGCCTGTCATTAAAACTCCTGCCAATTGGCAAAAACTTGAAAGGTTTGCTTCTTAGCACTGAGCACTAGGAAAGTTTAGTCAATTAGACTTGGCTTGATTTTTTTTTTCCTCAGGATGAGTTTTCTTCTTTGAATGACTCCCCAGAAGAATGAATTAATAAGATGTCAAGGAAAGGAAAATTCAGATCTGAAGTGAAAATGGACAAAAGTGTCATTGTACACTAAAGGGACAGAAGGCCTGCCTTAGCTTTGCAGCTCAGCACTTAGACACCAAGCCTGACTTTTCCAAGAAGAGCAATGTCGTTAGCACTTAAAAACAGGCCTAACAGCTAAAACCATCTCAACCCACTTCCTTCCTCTTTGCCCTTTCTTCTTACATGTGGTGTGCAAACCAAATATGAGTCATATTTCCATTAACTTTTATATTCATTGAGAAGTAAGTATACCATCCCAGTATGCTTCCCTGTGGTACTGGCCTCAGAAATCAAACACCCATCCCAGTTGCCAGTAGCTCTTAGGACTCTGTGTTAACCCCAAGCAGGACTGATATTTGCAAGAAACATTCAGCCTTGGTTTAGGGATCATTATGTTTTCACAGTCCTTCCTCGTTAGTCTGTATAAATCATTTTTAAGATTTCCTGTTGTAGAAACTGGAAGCCTTTGTCAGCTGTACTATAGAAAATAAACAAAAAAAATCGCTGGATAGGAAAATGGAATCATTAATTGCATATGTCACAATATGTTTTATATATGTTTATATATAACATCAGTTATATATGCTATAATATTATGATTGGGTCTGAACATGGTTCCACTTTTTACTCTAACATGGCTATTTTGGTGAACTCTAAAAATAAAGCTAAAGAGATATTCTCAAAATACAATACCTTCTCCCCAACATGCTTTATGTGCACATTAGTTCATTTTCTTCTACCATTACATCTAACTGGTTACCACATGCTCTTGTTTCAACCTTTGAAGATGTCCCAAAAATACTTCCTTCCTCTTAAGTTTTGCTCCACAACTATATACGAACAAATATGTCTGAATTGCAGCAGACATTTAAATTGTCTCCTCTGTTTTGAATCTCTATCTTCATTGCCATACCACTGCCAGATGAATAGTTAAGATACCAGATAAAAATGAACGTCCATTCTCAATGTCATAACAGAACACCAAAATTTGATATTATCTGACCCACTGTAGCTAAATATTTCTTCTATGTCATTCTATTGGTGCTCACATCTTTCATTCATGCTTCCCATTGTGCCTAGGTTCAAGCTCTTTCCTGCAAACTTTAAATGTTCTTGCCTACTACACAAGTCATCATTAGCCTTAAAGTTTAAGAGATTCTATGAAACTTCCTTTAAACATTTCCCATCTATGTCTCTCTTTTTTGAAATCCAATTTTAGTTGCCATAAATAAGTTCCAATGACACTGTATTTTCTTACACCTGTCTCAATTATATTTGTTTGGCCCTAATTTCCAAGATTTTTGAGATTCTAAGTATAAGAACTTTACTTGGGAACTTATCCTTCCATTTTAAACAACTAAAAACGCTGGGGAAACTACTGGCAATAACAACTCCCAGGCATTGGACAATAAACAGCACAGGACTGTGAGTCTTGAGAAAAGGCAAACAACTGAGGGGTGCCCTAAGATTGCCCCAACATATTGCCTAGAGGGAGTCCCTAGGCTCCAGCATAGGGAGGAGGAGGCCAAACAGAACTTGGCAGTTTTCCTGAGTTGAGGGAAAGACTAGAGAATTTGTGGGGGCCAACATAGCTAGGATCAATAGGATAATGTATCTGACAGAAATGAGGTAAACAGAAAAGCTCTGGAGTTCTTCAGAGTTCTTTTGGGGCCGTCACCTGAGTATTGATGAGCTCATGTTGTGAAAAAACTACTCCAAGCCAGAGAAAGGACCACCACATAAGTGGTATTCTAGGCAGAACACAACTCAGGAAAATAATTCAAATGCATCAGACCTAACAGTGAGAGCTAAAGCTGCGAAAGTTCTAGAAAAAACACTTTAGTAGAAGACCTAACGTGAGCTTAGGAAAGGCACAGATTTTTAAAATAAAACACAGAAACTACAAACTACATGGAGAAAAGATGAACAAATTACCCGTCATCAAATTTATAGACCTTTAAAAAAACACGAATACGAAATGAAAAGGAGAGCCACATGCAGAGAGAATACAGTTGGAAAACATATTTTATGAAGGGTTTATATTCAAAATATATAAAGAATTCTCACAAATTCCTAAATGTTCAACAGCAGCTCGATGTATCAATGTCAGAATCATGAAACACCCCAATTGTACATCAGCTGGTGATTGGTTAAACAAGTATGATACATCCTTACAATGGAAATGTCCCAAGAAATAAAAAAGACAGAACAACTGACAGAATCAACAACATGCCAAGCTTACTCCAAAGGCCACCTACTCCTTTCTGGTTTTCCTCTCTTCACATGTTTTCCCCTCCTCGCGTATGCTGGCATGTTTCATGTCGTTCCACGGGTCTCTGGGATTCTTTCACTGTTCTTCTATTTGTTTTCTCTCTGTTCTTCACAGTATATAATTTCTACTGACAAATCCTCAAGTTCACTGATTCACCATTTCATATCTGCTATTGAACCTGTAAAGTGATCTTTTATATTTGGTGATTGTACTTTTTTTAAAAAGTTTTTAATCATTTATTTTGAAAGAGAGACAGAGCACACAAGCAGGGGAGGGGCAGAGAAAGAAGGAGCCATCAGTGCAGAGCCCGATGTGGGGCATAAACTCACAAACTGTGAGACGATGACCTGAACCAAAATTCAGAGTCAGATGCTTAACTAAATGGGCCACTTGAACACCCTGGTGATTATATTTTAAAATTCTGGAATCCTCCTCCCTGTTTTTAGTTTCTATTCCTTTACTGAGATTCATTTTTTGTTGAATAATTATCTTTAAGTTCATTTATTTTGAGAGACAGAGAGAGAGAGAGAGAGAGAGAGAGAGAGAGAGAGTGTGTGTGTGTGTGTGTGTGTGTGTGTGGAGAGAGAGAGAGAAAGAAAAAGAGAGGAGAAAGAATTCCAAGCAGGCTCCATGCTGCCATTGCAGAGCCCAACACAGGGCTCAATCCCACAAACCTTGAGATCATAACCTGAGCTGAAATCAAGAGTGGGACCCTTAACTGACTGAGCCACCCAGGCACTCACTTTGTGAGTAATACTTAATTATGTTCCCTTTATATTCTAATTCTTTGAACACATTTAAAATAGCTATTTGAAAATGTTTCTATAAAAAATTCAACATCTCTGTACACTCAAAGTCAGTTTCTATTGTCTGGTTATTTTCCTGATTATGTAACACTTCCCTGTTTCTTTACATGTTTTATGTTGTGTTTTTGTTCTTGCTATTGTTAAAACTGAACATTTAGACAATATATTGCAGCTGTTCTGGATTTTTATGTTTCCCCCAAGGGTTTTTATTGCTGGGTTTTTTTTTTTAATTTATTTAACATGCCTGGACATAATCTACAGAACCTGTCACCCTTTTGGCATGTGTTTTCTGGTGATTTTCAACATTTTTAAAAAATTCTTGTTTGTATTTTTTAGCCTAACTTCCTAAAGGTCATCTTAACTTAGTGGTCAGTTAATAATTGCTATGAGGTTGTACTCAAAACCTTTGATCTGGCATAGGCTTCAAGGCTTGGCTGGTTAAATTCTATGTGGGGAGGGGAATACATTCAAAGTTCAGGCAGTTTTCAAGTTTGACCCAGGTTTTACTTTCTGCTGGCTTACTCAGATCGCCCCTACATGTGTTCATATGCTTCTAGTCATCCAGGGCAGGGTGGAGAAAACTTGTGCTGTATGTGAAGCATACAAAGTGGAGAGGGATATATGAAAAACCTGTGTGGTCCTTCTCTGTCTCTCCCACATTCAGGATTTGTTCTGTTCATTTCTGGCTAGTCTGCCACACTTAGGGTCAGTTACCACAGAGGACTACAATCTAACACTGGCAAAGTGGCAGTCCTCTCCACCCATTTTCCCCAAAGTTTGTTACTTTGCTGACACTGCCACTAGGAATGTGTTTTTTGCACTCAATTCCAAATCAAGTCAGCCCCCTCCATGCAGCAAAGTCCAGCCCTACCTGGCAGAAATACTATGTTGTCAAGGTGGACAGGGGAATGGAAGATGGAAGCATTTGTTCTTTAGCCCTTGCTTTTCATTGATCTACGGTGACTCCACCAATGTTACTTAATCCTTTTTCTCCATACTTCCTGGGTGCACATGTAGGCACGCTAGTGTGCTCAATGGGTAAGAAGTGAGATGCAGGTCTTACAAATCCAAGGAAGGTATGGATGCATCTGTATCAAACCTCTGCAAACTGGTCACCACAGCAATGATTAGAATAACAGGCTGAACCTGAAAGATTTGAAATGCTAAATAAGAGGCTTCTGATACAAAGGCATCATGAAAACCTAGAGCGATACACCTTATTCTCAGGTAGGAATACTCAATATAATAAAGATGTTAGTTTTTTTTTCCAAATGCATCAATAAATTCAAATAAAACTCCATAAACCTCACAATATACTTTGACAGCTGAGTTTTTAAAAATTTACAAGAAAAAAAAAATCACCACAGAATTCTGATTCTGAATTCTCTGAAGAATTTTGAAACCTCCTGAAGAAAAATAAGTTGGAGATACTCTTCTATAGGCACAACAACAACAACAACAACAACAACAAATACCAAAAAGCCATCGGGGAACTGACATAAGGAAAGATAAATTAAACAACAACAAAATTAAGAGCCCAAGAGCAGGTCTATCCATATAGAAATTACAATATAATTTATTAAGAATATTGCAAATCAATTGGGAAAACCTTGTGTTATCAAAAAATGGTGCTGAGACAGTAAGTTTCCCATATGGAAGTAATGTAATGAGATTTTATATCACACCATAAACAAATTCCAACTGAATTAGGGCTCAAATATTAAAGAAAAATTAAAAATCAGCTGTAAGTCATTAAAGAAAATATATGGTTGGTAATGCCATAAGGAAAGACTGATTAAACTGATTAAAAAATAACACTAATAACATACACCATGAAAAGACATTTACATTCATTACATTAAAATTAAGGAGTTCTTGCTCATTAAAATATTCTATAATGAAAGTGAAACTCCAAGCAACAACTGAAGAAACAAACAAACAAAAAAAAAAACAAATTGCCAAAAGATTAGTATGCTGAGTTCTTTTTAGTGTTTATTTATTTTTGAGGTGTGGGGGAGAGAGAGAGAGAGAGATTGCAAGTGGGGGAAGGACGGGGGTGGGGGGGCAGAGGATCCCAAGTGAACTCTGTGCTGACAGCAGACAGGAGAACTTGAACTCAGGAACCACAAACTGCTAGATCATGACCTGAGCTGAAGTCTGACACTCAACCAGCTGAGCTATCCAGCCACCCCTAGTATGCTGAATTCTTAAGGAAGTCCACAAATCAATAAAAAAAAGGCAAACAATCCGATAGAAAAATTGTCAAAACAGATGAAGGAAGCAGAAGTGATCCATTATATTGATTTAATTCCCTAACAGATTTAGATTCAGAATTTCGAAAACACTACTCTAGGCTAGACAGGACTCAGAGATTTGAAGAATTAGTGTCAACTGAAATATACTGTCTCTACTCTGTATTATTTACTTGCAGTGCCAGAATACATACAGCGTTCCCAAAATAATCATTTTTTTAAGTTTCAAAAGTCACAAAATTGATAAATTGGTGTTTTAAAAAAATCAAACCAAGTATGTAATAAAATATTCAACCCTTGCTTCATTCTTCCCTGACTTTACCACCTCCCTAGAAGTAGTTTTGTATATATCTTAGACAGTGTCTTTGTGTGTTTCTTAAATCTTTTTCTACCGATTTACAAACACTTATGTGTATATTGTAAAATTATTACATCATAATTATGTTACCTCACTTTTCACATAAATAAATACTTTCAAATAAATAAATATCTTTCAACATTAGCATATTTACTGATTTCATCAAATCTAAGGTGCCTTAGAGTCTTGGTTTTATACCTCATGTGAAAGTGTCACTGTAAGATTTATCCAATCCATCACTTTTTAAAGAAAATAATTCTTTGTTTTATTGTAGTTACATTTCAAAGCTTTAGGCAGATCTATCTAATATATTTCTCAGGAATGATTTGATGTACACATTCCATTCAATTGTACAATACCCTAGAAAGCAGGCTTTCCAAAGCTGGGAAATTTTCAAATCGTACTTTCAGACAAAGAGGGCATTTTCTAGGCGAACTTAATTTTATTTTTTAATAGCTATTCAAATGAAATTCAAAGATACATAATTCCTCAGAGAGGTGATAAAAAATATATTGCCTAGAGTTAAGCTATGTGAATCAGGAGCTAAGCTATGTGTGAAAACACATTACAGAGGCAACTTGACAAATATCTGAATTACTGACAACTATGCTGAACTGTCAGCTTAAAATATATACTTAGTCAATTTTGCCTTCAGAGGAATAAAGAGCCATCTTTTGATACATACATGTGAAAACAAACGCAAGCAAACTGGGCCATTTCCATAACTTACTTTCTCTTCAGAAGAAAAATAAAAGGAGAAACCTACCCCTTCTTTCATCATCCAATAAGAGCACAGCAGTTATTGCTGGGCTTCTCAGAGTAAATGCCTGCCCTCCCTTTTCTTATAGATTTGAGTATTTCATTTTTTGCAACTTTGTGAAAAATAACAATCTAACCTATCTATGCTGACTTTAACACTGCCTCTTGACACTTCTTGAAGTGTCAACTTCAGCTGATAACACAATGAAAGGAATTTAGACCTGGATGGGTTAAAGGGTTACAAATGCTTGGCATGAGAGAGTCAACAGCCCCTTCCCTTCCTTTCTCTTGACAGATGTGGATCACAGCAGCTGAGTACCGATGCGGCTTCAAATCCTTATCAACACAGCACTTCAGGAGGCCCCTACTGATCCATGGGAGCCAACATACAAGATAAATTCTACAGGCCATCCCTGAAGATGTGCTATTAAGTGACCTTGTAACTTTAGGCAAATATCTCTTTTGTGTCTCATTTTTTTTAAGAGAATAATGTAACTAATTATTTCTATCTCCCAGGATTGGTGTGAAGGTGACATGAAATAAACGGTAAGGAATAGCCCAATTTGTTATACAACAGTTGATCAACATTTATTGAGTGAATCCATAGAAACAGAAATAAGTGGCACTTCAGTTAAAAAAAAAAAATGCAATCTCTGGGGCGCCTGGGTGGCTTAGTCGGTTAAGCGTCCGACTTTCGCTTAGGTCATGATCTCGCGGTTCGTGGGTTCGAGCCCCGCGTCGGGCCCTGTGCTGACTGCCAGCTCAGAGCCTGGAGCCTCTTTCAGTCTGTGACTCCCTCTCTCTATGACCCTCCCCTGCTCACGCTGTCTCTCTCTCTCTCTCCTAGAAATAAATAAAACATTAAAAAAAATGCAATCCCAATCAAAATTGCACCAGCATACTTCTCAAAACTTAAAGTATCCTAAAATTTGTATGGAACCACAAAAGACCCCAAATAGCCAAAGTAATACTAAAGAATAACACCAAAACGGGAGGTATCACCATCCCAGACTTCAGTCTCTACTATAAAGCTGTCATCATCAAGACAGTATGGTATTGGCACAAAAACAGACACACTGACCAATGGAACAGAATTGAGAACTCAGAAGTGGACCCAAAAGTGTACAACCAACTAATTTTGACAAAGCAGGAAAGAGTAGCCAAAAAGACAGCCTCTTTAACAGATGGTGCTGGGAGAACTGGACAGCAACATGCAGAAGAATGAACCTAGATCATTTTCTCACACCATGCACAAAAATAAACTCAAAATGGATAAAGGACCTGAACGTGAGACAGGAAACTATCAGAAAGCAGGAAACAACCTCCTTGACCTCCACCGCAGCAACTTCTTACTTGACACATCCCCGAAAGCAAAAGAATCAAAAGCAAAAATTAACCGTTGGGACTTCATCAAGATGAAAAGCTTCTGCACCGCAATGGAAACAATCCATAAAACTGATAGGCAACCAATGGAATGGGAAAAGATAGATGCAAATGACATTTCAGATAAAGGGTTAATATCCAAAATCTATAAGGAACTCACCAAACTCCGCACCCGAAAAACAAATAATCCAGCGAAGAAATGGGCAGAAGATATGAACAGACACTTCTCCAAAGAGGACATCCAGATGGCCAACAGACACATGAAATGATGCTCAGCATCCCTCCTCATCATGGAAATACAAATCAAAACCACACTGAGATACCACCTCACGCCAGTCAGAGTGGCTAAAATGAGCAAATCAGAGAACTCTAGATGCTGGCGAGGATGTGAAGAAATGGGCACCCTCCTACACTATTGGTGGGAATGTAAACTGGTACAGCCCCTCTGGAAAACAGTGTGGAGGTTTCTCAAAAAATTAACCACAGAACTCCCCTATGACCCAGCAATAGCACTGCTAGGAATTTACCCAAGGGATACAGAAATGCTGATGCATAGGAGCACATGTACCCCAATGTTCATAGCAGCACTCTCAACAATAGTCAAAACATGGAAAGAGCCTAAGTGTCCATCAGTGGACGAATGGATCAAGAAGATGTGGTTTATCTATACGATGGAATACTCCATGGCAATGAGAAAGAGTGAAATCTGGCCATGTGTAGCAACATGGATGGACCTTGAGGGTGTTATGCTGAGCAAAATAAGTCAGGCAGAGAAAGACAAATACCATATGTTTGCACGTATAGGAGGATTAGGAGGAACATAACAGAGAACTGTGGGGGAGAAGACGTGGGGAAATAGTGGGGGAGAGGGAGAGAGGCAAACCATGAAAGACTCTTGAATACTGAGAACAAACTAAGGACTGATGGGTGTGGGGGAGTGGGGGGAGATGGGCATGGAGGAGGGCACTTGTGGGGATGAGCATTGGGTGTTATATGGAAACCAACTTGACAATAAACTATTTATAAAAAATAAAAAAATAATTAAAAAAATAAATTTCTTTCAAATAAAGTCCAGGTCCATTGACACCTGTGACACCTGACAAAGATAAAAAAAAAAAAAAAACACTTTTAAATTTTAACTTAAAACTTCAGGATATGTAGTTTTAGGATCCCTCCCTCAATTTTTAAACTTCTGATTATGGTAAAATACACGTAACAGAATTTACCACCTTTACAGGTTTTTTTTAAAAAGTTCTTTAATGTTTTACTTATTTTTGAAAGAGAGAGAGAAAGAGAGAAAGAGAATCTGAAACAGGCTCCAGGCTCTGAGCTGTCAGCACAGAGCCCAATATGGGCTCTAACCCACAAAATGTGAGATCATGACATGAGCCAAACTCAGATGCCCAAGTGATTGTGCCACTCAGACACCTACCACCTTTACCATTTTTAAGCAGACAGCTCAGTAGAGTTAAGTATTTTCACAATGTTGTGCAACTCAATCTCTGGGACTTTTTCATTTTGCAAAACTGAAACTCTATACTCTTTAAACATTAAAACAGCCTGAGCCCATCCTCCCAACTCCTTACAACCACCATTCTACTTTGTTTTTTCATAAATTCAACTACTCTTTGGGCTTCATTTAATTGAAATCATACAGCTTTTGTTTTTTTGTACCTGGCTTATTTTACTTAATATACTTTCTTCAGTTCATTCATGTTACCACATGTGGCAGAATTTCCTTCCTTTTTAAGGCTGAATAATATTTTATTGTATGTATGCAGAACATGTTGCTTATTCATTCATCAGTTGATAAACACTTGGGTTGCTTATACCTCTTGGCTATTGTGAATAATGCTACCATGAACATGCATGTATAAATTACTTTTAGATATTCTGTTTTCAATTCTTTTGGATATACACCGGAAAGCAGAATTACTGAATCATATGTTAAGTCTATTTTTAACTTCTGAGGAACTGTCATGCTGTTTTCTAGAGTGGCTGCAGTATTATATGTTTCCAGCAACAGTGCACAAAGGTTCAATATTTCCATACCTTTGCCAACACTTATTATTTTCTGTTATTGTAGTTTTATAATAGCCATACTAATCCTAATGCGTATGAGGTGAGATATTTCATTACAGTCTTGATTTGTGTTTCCCTAATGATTAGGGATATTAACCATCTTTTGATATACATGTGGGCAATTCATACATCCTTTTTGGAAAAATGTCTATTCATGTCCTTTGCCCATTTAAAAATGTTTCAACTCTTGTAAATGTTAAATTTTCTTTAAATTGTTTTATTAAGGACTGAATACTTTAGAGCAGATTAAGGTTCACAAAGAATTAAGAAATTTCCCATATACCTTCTGCTCCCGCACATGCATAGCTTCCTCAATTGCCAATATCGCCCAGATGAGTGGTAAACTTGTTACAACTGGTGAACCTACACTGACATATCATTACCATCCAAAGTCTGCAGTTCACCTTAGGTTTCGCTCTGAGTGTTGTACTCTCTACGAGTTTGGAAAAATGATAATGACATATATCCACAACTATAGTATCAGACAGACTACTTTTCACTGCCTGACAAATCCTCTGTGCTCTGCCTATTCATCCCTTCACATGTCCCTCAATCCTTGGCAACCACTGATGTTTTTGCTGTCTTCATAGTTTTGCCTTTCCTAACAATGCCATGTAGCTGGAATCATACAATATGTAGCCTTTTCAGATTGGCTCCTTTCACCTAGTAAAATGCATTTAAGGTTCTTCTATGTCTTTATAAGCCATGATAGTTCATCTTTTTTTTTTTAATGTGTTTTAGTTATTTCTGAGAGAGACACCATGAGCAGGGGAGGGTCAGAGAGAGAGACACACACAGAATCTGAAGCAGGCTCCAGGCTCTGAGCTAACTGTCAGCACAAAGCCCGATGCAGGGCTCAAACCCAGGAACCACAAGATCATGACCTGAGCCAAAGTCGGATGCTTAACTGACTGAGCCACCCAGGCGCCCCAATAGTTCATCTTTATACTGAATAATATCCCATTGACTAGAGGTGCCGCAGTTTATTTATCAATCCATCTACCACTGAACAACTTGCTTTCAAGTTTTAGCAATTATGAATAAAGATACTCTAAACATCCATGTGCAAGTTTATGTGTAAACATAGTTTTCAATTCCTTTAGGTAAATACCAAGGAGCATAACTACTGGATCAAATGGTAAAATATGTTTAGTTTTGTAGGAAACTGCTGAAGTGTCTTCCAAAGTGGCTGTACCCTTCTGCATTCCCACCAGCAGTGAATGAGGCTTCCTGTTGCCCCACATCCTTGCCTACATTTGATCTTGCCAGTATGCTGTATTTGGCCATTCTAAGAGATGTATGGTGATATCTCATTGTTTTAACTTGTATTTCCCAGATGACACAGGATGTAGAGCATCTTTTCCTGTGCTTATTTGCCATTTGTAGATCTTTGGCGAAAAGTCTAACTGTCTTTGGTGAAAGTTTTTGGCCTATTTTTTAATCAGGTTGTCTCTTTAACATTGAGTTTGAGAGTTCTTTGTACAGTTTAGATAACAATCCTTTATCAGATATGGTTTTTTACAAGTCTTTTCTCCCAGTCTGTGATTTTCTTCACATTCTTTTGACATTGTCTTTTGTAAAGCAAAATTTTAAAATTTGAATGAAGTCCAGGTTATCCATTATTTCTTTCATGGGTCCAATCCTTGGTATTGAATCTAAAAGCCATTCCCATACTCAAGGTCATCTGGATTTTCTTCTATGTTATCTTCTAGAAGTTTTATAGCTTTGCATTTTATACTTAGGTCTGTGATTTAGGGTTTCACTTTGTATCATAAATTTCAAAAGCAAAATCAAAACAAAAGCAAAGAGTATTTGTTCCTTATCTTAGATAAAATATTAGCTAAGTTTTTCTGAATCCTAAAGGTAAAAAATATATACACTTGAATTTTTATAATGCTTTTTCAAAAAAACAATTATTATATAAAGTTCAGCTATTAGAAAGATTTGTCCCCTTTCCTCAGGTCTCTGAAATTTTTCTTATTTCTGTATCTCAGAGCTTTGTAATATGACACATTTATATAACTAAAAGCTAGCTGCAGCTTTTCATAAAAGGAGAGGAAGGAAATGTAGATGTTCTAGAGGTATTGTCATTCAGAGTAATCATTTGCGCCTTGGAAGAAAAATGATGTGACAGTATTTTACTCTAACATAGAAGAAATGAGGAAAACAAGGAATCCTCTTTAATGATGAGAGTCTAAAAGCCAAACTTCCTCGATGAGGGACACAGTTAAAATATTTATGTGTGTTATTATGATGAACTCTGACTTGTTACTAAATGTTGGGTTTTATTTTCTTTTGTGCTTTTCATTGTCTATTAACAATGTTTCCTATGCATTACTTATGGCCAGGACCTATCTTTTTAACACCTGTGTGATTAAAGTATTAGAAAGGAAGGACATGATAGATCATGGCAATTTAACATTATGTTTAAGTATCAGATTACCAGGGCTGAAAAAAATCATACCAAGATTAATTTCCCCAGAAGTGTTCTTATCTAATTTGTAAAATAAGTTTTTCAGTCACAAGAAAATTGGGGAGAGATGAAGAAAAGGCTAATACTTAGCTACAGCTCTTTCACCTGCCAGCCAAATCTGATTATTCTCTTCTAACACAAAAATATTAATGAAGAGCCTCTCTTTAGAGCTGACTGTGTCTGCCCCTTTAGAGATAACAAGGGCGTGGGGCGCCTTGGTGGCTTAGTCGGTTAAGCGTCCGACTTTCGCTTAGGTCATGATCTTGCGGTTCGTGGGTTCGAGCCCCGCGTCGGGCTCTGTGCTGACTGCCAGCTCAGAGCCTGGAGCCTGTTTCAGTCTGTGACTCCCTCTCTCTCTGACCCTCCCCTGCTCATGCTGTCTCTCTCTCTCTCCTGGAAATAAATAAAACATTAAAAAAAAAATTAGAGATAACAAGGGGAAGAGCTACAAGGAGGCCCAAGTTTTGGCACTAGAACTGGAAAGAGGCAAAGGAGAGCTTTGGAAAGATAAGGGTCTTTACAACTTGAAATCATACATATGCTATGAAGCCTTCATACCTAACTTCATCCAAGGAATACGAAGGAATACATGATGAAACAAGCTAAGTTTCCTCTTAGCCTAGAAACTATGGAAATTGGAGTAAAGTACAGATAAATACTAAGATTTTTGGAACTTTGCTGAAAATTATATTTCCCAGGACTCCTAACTATTGTGGTGTACACGATCATACCACATTAACACAAGTGGACACAGTACATTGGAACAGAGGAAGGGGACAAAACAACCTTCTCAGAAAAATGCTCTGCTTGACATCCCAAGGGCAATAAGCCAACAGAATCAGTGAAGATCATGGGTGTCCCAAATGAGGCATCTCGTGGATGAGTGCAGGGGCAACTATAACCCTGCCACTTTCTAAAATGACCTGAGTGGATTATGTTAACCTATTCTAGCAGGACTCTCACAGTAGGGGCTTGCCCTATGTGATTCTTCCTCCTCATTCCAACTCCATACCAAGGATAGGTGAAGATAGCTCTTCCTTGGCCAAGCATCAACTTTTGCAGAACATGAGGGCTGGTGAAGAAGTTGGGGACTCTATATAAATTGGGGTTGGGGGAGAATAAGAGAAAAACTGGGAAGGCTTTGGGAGTGGGAAATAAGCCTGTTTTCAAAAAGTCTTCTATCCCTCGTTGACCCCTAACTGGATAAAAAGAAAGACATTTCCTTTTTCTTTCTCTTTTGTATTTTGTATTTTGTTTACTGTTTTGAAGTCTTGTAAACACTTCAATTAACAGGTTGAGCTTAGCCCCCCTCAGCTAGAATGATGCAATTTTAGCCCTACCTGAATCTCTCTTTCCCCTTTAAGTGGATATATCAGAACCAGTCACCAATTTTTTTTTTAACTGCAGTAGTAATAATGTATCAGCTCATACATGACTCAGGCTATCTAGAACCTCAGTCAATGGCACTGCTTAGCAGATGCTTGGCTGAATATTGAGACTGAGCACCTGGGAGAAGGCATTTGCCTGTCTTTGCAGACCAAATCTGAAAATGTACCCTTTCTTTTCTCACCTCATAGAGGAAATGCTTTTCAGGACTCAAGCATGATGTCCACCATACTGTGGCTGATACCTCTTTTCAATTTCTGGCATCTTGCCACTTTCAAGAGAGTGCTCAAATATCTCCCTCTCCTTCTCTGACACAGAGTCCTAGAGCCCCACAGAGGTCACTCCTGGGAATGTTGCTCTCTCCTGGAGACTGATCTTCTCCCTTTCTCTTCCAGTCTTACAGTGTTCTCTAAATGCCACTAACAACCTTAACTTCACTTCCTCAATGCAATGAACCGATGTTGCTACTATTGTTTCAGGTTTGGTAGATCCACAGTCATTTGATCTTTTTAAGAAGTCTGTAGAGGGGCGCCCGGGTGGCTTAGTCGGTCAAGTGTCCGACTTTCGCTCAGGTCATGATCTCGTGGTTCGTGGGTTCGAGCCCCGCGTCAGGCTCTGTGCTGACTGCCAGCTCAGAGCCTAGAGCCTGTTTCAATCCGTGACTCTCTCTCTCTGACCCTCCCCTGCTCACGCTGTCTCTCTCTCTCTCTCTTTCTCTCCTAGAAATAAATAAAACATTAAAAAAAAGAAGTCTGTAGAGTAACTGAGCTGCTAATATTAATATCTTTTATAGATTTGAAAACTGAAGCATCAAAGGACGAAGTGACCTAGGCAAAGCATATCACATGGTTTACAAAATGAGGCAGCAAATGAATGGATGACTAAATAAGTGAATGAATGACTTGCCCAAAGTGGCAGAGACTACTAGATCTCAGATTCCCTAGCACTTAGCCCATTAACCTCCCTTTAATACACAGAATAAAATGTCTTGGCTAAAAGTAAGTTGCATATGCATCCCAAGTGGCATATGATTGTGCAAGTAAAAAATAAAGAAAAAAAGAATTTGTACAGCACTATTAGGTTAATAAAATGTTTTATCATTATAACCCCCATACCCTTTAGCTGTTATTTAGTACCAACTAGACAGGTATTAGCCGCATTTTAGGATAAGAAGCTGAGGCCCAGAGAAGGTAAGTATCTTGCGTAAGTGAACACAGCTAATGGGTGGTAGAGCTGAAATTCTCACACCGATCTAATTCTAGGTTCTGTGATTTTTTAGTAAGTGAAATCAAAGCTCAGGCCTTCTCAACTTGCTCACCTCTAAAACAGAATACTTGTTTTGTGGCTAATAGAGTCTTGAGATCCTCCAAATGACCTTTGGAGAATTAGGTATACATATTTTTACCACAATAGTAATATTGATCCCACTGTGGTCTTCTGTGCTCCCACCCTACAGGCATGGTTGCTGGATAAGCCAGTTCAGAGAAGTTATCATTAAAATGTAAAATCTAATAGCTAGCAAGACTCCAAATCTCCTCAGGATATAGATTCAGTCACATTACTGAAGCCTACTGGAAACGTGACGCTAATGACAAGAAGGAACTTTATAGCTCCTGTTTTCCTTTGCTGACATTACAAATGTAAAACCTTTCATTTACCCAAAAGTTCATCTACTTGATCTATGCTACTGGGGTTACATATTTAGTATCCTTCCGGCAGCAAGAAAGATTCTGGTAGAGACCAGTGGGCCTATTAGTCATACACAGGGAGAACTTATTCCAGTACAGAGAAACCACTCCTAATCTCCCCACATCTAGCCCAGCATGTACTTTCCGGCAAAGACCAAGGACACTGTCTAGATGCAGATGGATCACTAACCACACCATAAAGCATTTGCTTCCCATGAAACAAAGGGAAATTGGACTGGAACATGGTTATTATGTATGCTAAAACTGAGAACCCAAGGCACTGGGAAAAAACCCGACACAACTCACTAAGACATAGCTAACTGAATGCACAGAGCGCTCTCCTTTGTTCCCTTCTTCCTGCTCCATGCTGGCCCAGTGAGAGAGTATTTGAACTTGAAGACCTAGTTCATCTCTCAACTCCTGCATGAAGGCTTGTCATTCCTCCAGGAGAGCTATTTGCTTGCTATCATTCTCCCTGGTAGGGCTGAGACCATATATATCTTCTTCGCTTGCTTTATCCTCCACTCAGTAAAGTGGCAGGTACAGAGTAGGAGCTCAATAATTATCACTTAATTAATTAAATCATCAGTTAGCCCCCCCTCTGTGTCCCCATAACATTTAACATTTAATTCATAACAGAGCAGTCCCTTTCTCATATTTTTGTTCTGGATTTTGTTCTTTCTCCCTTACTGGGTTACCAGCTTTTTGAATGGTAAGGGGAATTAGGATCTACTTATTTTTGGTAGCCCAATATTTACCAGAATAGTTTTATGGCAATAGTTTTAATTCTACAGATGGTTTTTCAATAGAACAGAAATAAATGATCTTTAAAGTAACTTATTTTTAATATTCTCTTATATTAAGAAAACAAGTTCTTATAAAACATGGTGCTTGAGAAGCTCTATCTAAGAAGCAGGAATACTATTAAATAATTAGAGATGTTATGCAATACAGGCCACTGAATTGTAATTAGGCACTTGTTATTTTGCACCTTGCCAGATTTAAACTAAGTCAGTGAAAAACAAGACTCATTCAAGTAACTATTTTAAATAAATTGGACACAGTATGCATCCCTCCGAGGGAATTTTTGATATGGAGTCTGCTCCTTTATGTTCTATTCACCACACTCCCCAGTCTCTGCGTCTGATTAAGACCCCAAGTACATTTTTACTTTAATTTAGCTCTGAAGTCAACAGAAATTTTTTTACTACTGCAGAGGTCATCTGGCAAGCAGCCATCCAAATTAAGAAGTGAGAGCTGTAACTCACAGCTAATAGCAGCTAGTTGCTGAAAAGGGAACCCAATGATCAGTAAAATGTAAGGGAGTGGAAGGTTTCAAGACATCAGCAATTCATATAGTTGTCTATATCCAATTTGCTGGGTTGGTGTATCCCTACCTGCCATGAGAATATACTATGAAGCCAGGCCCCACAGTGATAAACCTTCCCAAATAACTTGGGATGTCACAACACTGGAAGAGAAGTAAGATGCTTAATTAAAAAGAGGTTTACTATGAACAACAGCTCCAAAGATTGATGTGGTATCTGTTCTCAGATGGTAGTTCCCAGAGGGTACTGATGTCACTCAGACCCAAATTCACTGGCGGCCTTGCACTTAGTACCCAGCATTTCTTCATGTACAACTGAGTCACACATGGCATTTGCAGAATGTGTAATTTATCAGGACAAGGACAGGAATAGCTTCATGAGCAGCTGCATAGAGTCCCTCAGTTGGTTAAGGCTCTACTGTTGCCATTTTGAAGATCTTAATGTATTTTGCACAGGAGTCCCCACATTTTTATTTTGCACTGGGCCCCACAAACTATGTTGCTGATCCTAAGCAGGGAAAAAGAGACAACCATCACTGACTTTTTTGAAGACTATGCAAGCCCCTTACTGTCTGCTCAGAGACTTAAAGTTCTTGGTAGCAAATAATGCAGATATCAAAACACTATGCTGACTTTAGAAAGAAAATTAGTCACAGTTAAGATCTGGATCAACAACAGGGAATTTTTATGCCCTTTCCTCCTGCACTCTGCTCCTAGAAAAACTACATTATAAGGACGGCTACAGCTGCAGCCTTGTGATGGTTGCTTTCAGTCATCAAAGTGGGTTAGTTCAGTATTTGTCTCAAAACAGTTCAAGTAAAATTGTGAAGTTGACAACATATATCCCCACTCCTCTCCCTACATCCTGCTATCCCACTACTGCTACCAAGTCCCTGTTTTGTCTCTTTAGCCACCTAGCCCAGATGTTCACTGTTCTCATCTTCTTGAACCACTCATGTCAAAATGTGCTTTCAGTGAAGTGTCTGATAAATTATTGCACACAGAATTGATAAATAAGCTTATCCACCTAAAGAACATAGGACAGTGTCTAACATACAGTCAACATTTAATAAGTATCAGTTGCCATTTTTATTGTCACTAGTATTTTTGTGGTTACTAAAATGTTAACCCTCTGAGAGATACACGTATTTCCTTTTATTTAAAAAAAAAATTTTAACAGACATGGGGCTTGAACCCATAAACCGTGAGATCATGACTTGAGTCAAAGTGGATGCTTAACCAACTGAACCAACCAGGAGCCCCATAGATACACATATTTCTTAAAGTGAAATGAGTATGGGGAAGTTGAAAGTTGTTAGAAGTCAAGCAGGCCTTGGTTTATGTCATGTATCAGCTAATTCATATTTAAGCCTCAGTTTCTTCTACTGTACAGAAGAGGATACCCACCTTGTGAAATGTTCGTAAAGTTTAGATGAAGAATATAAAGTGGGCAGCACAATGTCTGGCTCATGGGATATGCTCAACTAAGGTGAGTTTCCATGCAGAATTGCTCGTGTCTACATAAGCAGCAGCATTTCTATAAGGGTCAGAACTATAGAGTCTGGGAAGACCAGGGTATAAAGATATTCTGATGGCAGAGAAAGAACTAAAATGTTTTTCCCTCATCATTCAAATCTAAACTTCTGACTTATACTCATCTTTCAGATCTCAGCTTAGCTGTCACTTCCTCCAAGAAGTCTTCAGTGCTACTGCCGTATCATCGGTGATCATTCACTTTTCTAAAATCCCTGCTTGATAGTAAGCTCCTTGAGGCTAGGACATGTGTCTGCTTTTGTAGTCTATATGGCCACCACAATGCTTCCTATCCTAAATGCTCTTTGTCACTCCTTGTGACAAGAGAACCTTGTCACTCCCTCATCAAAAAGTGGAGTCTTTGTCCACTCCTCCAGTTAAACTTCAGTGGACTTTGTGACCACCTCAACCTATGAAGTAAAGTGGAAAATAATTCATATGCCTTCTGAGATTCGGTCATAAAAGCTAGTAAAGCTTCCATCTGACTTTCTCCTAAAATCATCTACCCTGAAACTCACCCACTATGGTGGAAGACCAAGTCATGTGGAGAGGCATGGAAGGAGGGAAACTTAGGTCCCAGTTCATCAAGGGCCAGCATCAACTTGCAGTCATGTGGGTGATCCATTTTAGAAGCAAATATGCCAGGGGTGCCTGGATGGCTCAGTCAGTTAAATGCCCGACTTCAGCTCGGGTCATGATCTCACGGTCCATGGATTCAAACCCTGCATTGGGTTCTGTGCTGACAGCTCAGATCCTGGAGCCTGTTTCGGATTCTGTGTCTCCCTCTCTCTCTGCCCTTCTCCTGCTCATGCTCTGTCTCTTTCTGTCTCAAAAATAAATTAAAAATTTTTTAAAAAAAGAAGCAAACATGCCAGCCCCACATCAAGTCATCTCAGCTAATGCCATACAAACCACATGTGTTTTTCCACTGATTCCAATCAGATTCATTAACAGCATAAGGCACGAGGATGGATAGAAGAAAAGAAGGAAGGAAAGAAAGAAGGAAGGCTTTTTCTATGATATTTTTCATTATATTAAATGAAATTAATAAATATATTAATTTATTAAGTTATAATCTTTCTATGTCAAGAACAATAGACAGAGATTTTTCTATCTAATAGCTAAGAGATTAGTATATACTACGGTCTGTTATAAAGGAAGGAATGTAACCCTGGAAGCCAGCACTGTGGAGGCAGCTGACGGCCAAGTCAAAGACACAAGGGATGAAGGAACTCTGAGTTAACATGTCAGTAGCTGATGGGACACTTCCTATCTGGACATCCCCTTTCCACTATATCTACCTCTAACTGGGTATGCTTTTAGTTTTATCTTGGCCTACACATCATGAGTGTTCAAAATACCACCTCAATAGCAAGAGTGAGGATCTAGGGCAAAAGTAGCAGAGAGTTTGGGGAAAGAGCAAAGGCAGTGTTAGATGCTTTGGCGTGCCTTGTAGACGGCTGGATCCTTGTAGACCTTCTGGATCCCAGCTTCCAGGCAACTCAGAAATGTTAAAAATCAAGTAGAAGCAAATATGGTCCTAAAATACTCTGCATTCCTGCTCCCCACACCTCCACCTTTCTGATGGCATCAGAAACATCAAGCCTTATAAGGAAGTGTTAACTTGTCAAGCAACCACGAATTTCTCTGAAGGATATTTGACAATGGGATCCTATCTTTAAGCATATATTTATAATTTCTGCCTGCTTCCATTAAACCCCTTATATGTTGTACTATTTAAAGGCAAAGATAAAGGGCCCGCCATAAATTTTATTGTTGTTTTTGTTTTTCTCAGAGTTTTGATATTTTTTAGATGATGTGTGGTGGTATTCAGTACTCATGCACCTAAACTCCTTAGGCAAGTCTGAGAAATTTAATTAGAAAATGAGTGGATTGAAAAAAAAAAATAAGAAAAGAAAATGAGTGGATTAAATAACCTGTCTCCTAAAAGGTGAGCTCTGGATGTTCCTGCAAGGCTGGGAACATTCTTATCCACTTTCATATCTCTGTAGGCTTGTATTTGTAGATACATCATACATGTTTAATTATTTTAAAAGGAGACATCCATAATGATAGCATCAGCTATTGTCACAGGCAAAAAGCAATGATTAAAAAATATATATATGGAAAGTTTGTTCATGTGGAATGAGGTATTCTCTCTTTCTCTAAAATTTTACACTTTAATGAAAGGTCATGTTTTCTAGAGAGAACTCAGCTTTCTGGACTGTCAGAGCAAATGGAGCACAGGTGGACAACAGGGTATTGGAGGTCTAGCACAAATTTAAGGACAGAAATCCATCCTCTTTTCTGCCCATCCAAATCGTATCATTCTAGTGCTAGAAGCAACAGATTGAAGCTCAATAATTACTGTAGTTTTTAGTACTTTAGTCAGCTTTTAAGACATCTGACAATTTTAGCTTGTATTCTCACACGAAAAATTAAAATATGAGAAAAATACCCAGCAGATAGTTTTACTCGCTTTTTTGAATTTTAAGAAAATATATATAGATAGATGATAGATAGATAGATAGATAGATAGATACAAATATAGGAGTTAAATATAAATGCATATGTTCTATGTATTTATATATAAATGTGATCATTAGGTGACACAGAATAGAAAATATAATTTATCCTGTGAAAGGCAAACCTATGCTTCTGGACCTGTCAGTTCTAGAATATGCTGCTACTTCTTGGAACTATTCCAGCCTCTTGGCTAGATAATATAGCTAATAATTTTTCAAAGTATTTTCAGACTCACCCTTGTTTCAAAAGGAGGCGTAATTTCAGACAGACTTCAGAGTAAACATACTGAATATCAAAACATGCCATTCGGCTTAACTATCAAACAAGTCAAAATTTTGTCTCTCCATGTCGAAACCTATCTCCATAATCTGCTTAGCATGGTAGCTTTTTTTTTTTTTCTTAATAAGAAGCTTCATTTCATAGGGGTTCTAATACAGCATATTTGGATATTTTGGAATCAGCAATCACTAAGATGCTATGTACCCACAGACTGTTAAGCCAGAACATAGGCCGTTAAGCCAGAGAAAGTCAGTTTGCCAGAGATCAAATACAAGGGAATTTAAACAATTCTGTGGGGTTTGTTGTTTGTTTGTTTGTGATTTGGGGAAAGAGCGCATCAAAAGTCAATCAACTGTGACAAAACTATTTGGAGACTTGACACAAGAGAAATGTTCCTTCAGTACTCTTTGAAGAATACAAATTGGTATAACCATTTTTGAAAACAGATGGAGATTACTTCTTAAAAAGGTAAACACAACTATTATATGACCCAACCATTCTACCCCTGGGTATTTATCCAAGATAAGTAAAAGCATACGTTTATACAAATACTTATACACCAATATTCACAGAAACCATATTTTTTCCCAGGCAAATTCTGGAAATAGCCAATACACTGCACGTAATAAGAATAGTATTTTATCTGAAGGAAGATAATGAGAACTTTAAAGATATCCTGGGACCTAAAAGATTGGGGAAAAGTCAACGAAAGCATCCAAATATGGGGAAAATTTTAAACTCTGGAAAAGAAAATAAACAAAAATATAGACAATAGAAAAAAGAATACATAAAACTATTAAAAGATTTTGAAGAGTCACGAAAAAATAAAAAAGACTGCATATGAAAAGAATGGAGAATCCAAATGAGGAATTGGAACCTTTATCCCTTTAAAGTTATAAAAGCTTCTTGAGAGCAAACCTAAATACTCAAAAGTATGTGGAAATCCCTTCAAATCTAAATAAAACACTCTTTGTTCAATTTGGAATTATTTTTTTTTTTAACATTTATTCATTTTTAGAGGCAGAGACAGGGCATTAGAGGGGGAGGGGCAGACGGAGAGGGAGACACAGAATCTGAAGCAGGCTCCAGGCTCTGAGCTGTCAGCACAGAGCCCATCGTGGGTCTTGGACCCACAGGCTGCGAGATCATGACTTGAGCTGAAGTCAGGTGTTGAACCAACTGTCACCCCTGTTCAATTTGGAATTAAATCCAGATAACCATTAAATAGTATTAAGATTAGGATAAATATATTTTCAGATCAGCAAAGTTCTCTGTGCCCTTTATCAGTGAGCTACTGAAGGATATGCTTCATCAAAACAAGGGAGAAAGAATATATAGGGTATACATTCAGAGGCTAGCAGGCAGCTAGTCCAGAGTGAGATAGGGAGACAGGGTGCTCCAGAAGAGATATCTCCAAGAAAGAAACTTGAACTAATTGATTACTTACATGACTATATAGAAAATAATACTCTGTTGCAGACACTGGGAAGAATTAGTGATAAAGAGAAAGCCTAAGAAGAAATCAGTTATACAAAACAATTATGATTTCCAGGGAAACCAGAAGACTGTTGAAGAAATGAATATTGTCATAGTACATTGTTTGGCTGAAGAACGAATAAAACTGTTATTATCCTTTAAATAATTAATTAGATTACTGAAAATTCACGTCAGTTTGATGTAAAAATATTGGGGAAAAAATCGAATAAACTAATGTAGTTTGGTTAAACAGAAAAATTACATCAAATCTTCCATGTTAGGAACTAAATAATGTCTACACTTCATAAGACAAAATAAACATTATCTAGAAATGATTAATAAATTTAGAAATAGATTTAATTATCTATTAATTGATTTAGATGTAATTCTTCTGCAGTCAATACTGGCTTAACAAATGGGGTGGGGGTTTTTGCTCACATAACAAGAAATACAGAAGCAGTCCATCCAGGCATGGACAGTGACTCAATGTCAAGGGGCCAAGATTCCTGTGATCCTGTAAGCCTTTCTTTCAGGTCAATCACAAAGTAACAATGAAAGCTGTAGCCATCACATCTGTATGGCAGGCTAGAGGAAGGAGGAAGGACAGAAAGCAAAAGACTGCATCTGAAACAAATTTTAAACCTAATCTGACAATGTGATGACCATTTATTTTTGCAAGAGAAACTGGGAAGTGTGGTTTTTTAGCTGGTCATAGTGTCAACTTCAACAGGTCTGAGATTTCGTTAGTTAACAAAAGAGAAGGAAAATGGATGTTATAGATGCAGCTTGCAGTCTCTGCTGCAGGAGTAAGTATCAAGATAAAAAGAGCTAAAATACAGGTGAAAGTGATTTGGAACTGGGTCTCAGGAGGTAAGAAGGTAATAAAGGCTGCAGGTTTGTTGTAATCCTTATAATCCACAGGAGCTTTAACACCATAAACATGTATTATTGTGGAAAAAATAAGAACAGTATTGTGCTTAATATATAAAATAATGCAATCATAAAGAGAAGGAAAAATAACATACATCATGATGTACAAAATAAAAGTGTCACAAACGTCAAACAGAACAAAAGAGTGATAGAACTGAGCCAATAGAAAACATGTAGATACTGTGAACAGGAAAAGAACAGATATTAACTCTAATATCATAGCTATAAGAGCCTTAGCTGTTAATATCATATTCTTACTGCAAATAGCAACTTGATTTCCACAAAATAGAATTGGACATATCATATAGTGCTTCTTAACTAGGTGCTATTGGCTTTTAATTTTGTTAGTAGTTAATTTATACATTTGGTTTGGTTTTAAGTGGGATGAGAACCATAAGCATAAGGAATCTATACACAGCTTCATCTTTGTGCATTTGTAACATTATCAAAATAATGAGTCAACACTGGAGTTCCATAAGTTAAAATTTCCTTAAAAAGAAATCTTTATGGGGGCGCCTGGGTGGCTTAGTCGGTTAAGCGTCTGACTTTCGCTTAGGTCATGATCTCGCGGTTCGTGGGTTCGAGCCCCGCGTCGGGCTCTGTGCTGACTGCCAGCTCGGAGCCTGGAGCCTGTTTCAGTCTGTGACTCCCTCTCTCTCTGACCCTCCCCTGCTCACGCTGTCTCTCTCTCCTAGAAATAAATAAAACATTAAAAAAAAATTTAAAAAAAAAAAAAAAAGAAATCTTTATGTTACTTTGCCTTGAGAACTATTACCCTAAGATTTCTGCCTTCGTGGAAGGCACTTTCTTCTCATTTAATTTATCATATTATTACTACCCATGTTGTTTTATACTCATAATCTCTGTTTCTTATATTTAAAGATGGAGACGGTAAAAGAAGCAGGATCAAAGACAGATTTGGGTATATAAACTTTGTAGTTTTTTTCACCTTGCACAAAGTGCTAACCTCCACTTATATGTCCTCATTTAGAAATCGGACATAACTATGCCTCCACTCAAAGGTTGATTAAAACACCAACCTCAGTACTTTGCACAAAGCAAGGGCTGGGTAAACACATTTTTGCTCACAAAAGATAGAATTATTAACCTTACATATAGTCATACTGACAAGTTTACTATGAAATCCATTTATGAAGATGAAAAGTTTATAACCCTTTGGCCATCATGAAAATAGAGTGTTCTCAAATACATTTACATCTCTTCTTTTTATCTCAGTGAGAATCAATGTCCGTTTGAGCTAGTTACTTGTAGTTTTCATCTTCCAATAGTTCTTGGATCTATTAACTTATAATTCTTTCCATTTTGTTCTGGTCTTTTAAAAATCGATATAAACTTATTTCACTCTATCTTATTAAATTGGAAATTTACTAGATAGGAGACATCAAAATTGACCCAGAAACCAGCTGTCTTAAAATTGTATTATCTCCTGCTTTACATTGGTCCCGCGAAAAAAACATGGATGACATAGCACAACCCCTGCCAAAAAAAAAAAAAAAGAAAGAAAGAAAAAAGCCGGGGGAGGGGGGGTCAGGGAGAGCAGCAGCACAGAAGAGCTCAAAGAAAGACTGAACTGTTCTTCCCAGGAAGCAGAAAGTAAAAGTTTAATGTGGAATTTCTCTAGAAAATTTGTTCACTGTATCTACAAATACCCCAGACCTCAAAATCATCACTATCATCCTCAATATTATCATCCAGTATCCCTGTATTGAATTTTTCTAATTTTTACAACCTGTGCAAAGCATTTTTACATGTATTAATTGTCCCTCAGTTTATAGAAAATAGCACAATTAATAGGTGGCAGGTCCAGGATTCAAATCCATTATTCTACTTCACAGCAACCTAGTGTAGCCTCCACAGTGAAAGAGAGAGGGTGAGAGGTCATTTACCCACCAGGCTGATGAAATCAAATTGTGTGCAGGAGGTGACTCTCAGTGATGGACAAAAAGGGACAGGAAAACGAGTCCACCAAAGAATAAAACAGTACAGCTATCTCCCACCAGATGGATTCCTAGACTATAAGCATTTCTTATACCTTTAACAGGAAGAAAGGTCTCAAACTCAAACTTTACAGAGTTGGGCTTGGCATATTTTAATGAGTAGTAGATATATTCAAATCTGTAAGACACCTTACAGCAACAGAGGAAAATAAGAGTCAAGCTAAGAAAAAAGACCATGTGCTCTCTCCAAAGCATAGAAATAAGACCATGTGCTTAAAAGGAATAGAAATCCAGGGTCATGGCTAGCTGTTAAGGTGCTGCAGCCTGCTGGGAGAGCATATCTGCTAACTGCCAAGGAAGGAACGGCAGAATTTATTAGTAGAGATAAATAGAGAGACAAAGAAACCACAAATGACAGTTAAAAAAAACTAAAGGCCCACTGCAAGACTATCTGGATAATGCAAATGTATTCTTAACGTTCAAACCTTACAGGGTGTCATTTCTTTCTTCTTTGGAATAAACCAACACACAGAATGGTGCTAACTACATTTAAAATTCCATAAATAAAACTTGGATTTGTATTCAAATACTGACTCAGCTCTTACAAAGTGAAGCTGCATTCCTGGTTAATCATTTGAAAATACCACTCCCAGTAAGGAAAGCCTGTCGCTTCTTTAGATAAAATATGATGGGGGAAAATTACATCTTAATGAGACATAGTTAATTGGTATTATGGTATAGCTGATGTGCCAGTTATCGATTTTTATTGTTTCTCGCCTTCAAATGGACACTTCATTGTATGCTCTGTGGTAAACAAGGGAAGTCCCGCAAACATGTTCCTTTAAAGTGGGCACAATGAAACACCTTCTCAGCAGGGGGCACTAGAGAGATGTCACAGGAGGAAGAAGCTTTCCAAATTTTCCTGTACAGGCCAGGGGTTCAGCCTTGTGAGTATGAAAACATTCTGCTGAGCCTGTCCTGGCTACTGGCTGAGAGTATAGTCCCCTCTACCGACATTGCATCCTACAGCTAGCAAAAGCCCTTCCTCAGTCCTATAGACATATAAACCAGACCCCTCCCACACACACCCCCATACAACCTTTACTCTGAAGGCCCCTGCCCTCCTAGCTCCGGGACTGTACCGTGGCCTGGACTGTCACATGCCAAGCAGTCCTTCAAGCCCCACACCCATGGAGCCTGCATGTCCTCAAGGTCATCTACTCTGGCTGGCACCAGACTCACCTAACACCTACATCGCCAACCCCTGACCACCGGCTGGCCTGACTGCTTCCCTTTGCCCATTGTCTGCCCAGGAACTGCACACAGGTCTATGACTGGCCAAACCAGTAAACATCTCAGCTACCCAGTAGGCTGAACGACCTCTTCTCCAACAAAGTCTGAACCTCTTCCAAGTATGTCCTTCCTTGGTTACTTTCCCTAGGCTCTAGGGTAACATATGAAGTTTCTTTATACCCCACAGTTTCTCTTTCACCATAGTTAATTTTTTATAGTAACTTCACTTGTTTAATGTTGCATAGCGTTTATCTCCTGATCAAATGCAAACTACTGCAGTGTGAAAAACAGGAAAGCAGCAAGCAAAACCTAAAATTAAGAAATATGCTGGGGCACCTGGGTGGCTCAGTTGGTTAAGCATCTGACATCAGTTCAGGTCATGATCTCATGGCTCATGAGTTTGAACCCTGCAACAGGCTCTATGCTAACAGCTCAGAGCCTAAAGCCTGCTTCAGATTCTGTGCCTCTTTCTCTGCCCCTCCCCTGCTCACACTCTGTGTTTCTCAAAAATAAATAAAACATTAAAAATAAGAAATACGCATTAATTTATTAGATACTATATGCCAGAAAATGCTAGACAACTTAAGTATATCATTTAATCAGGGCACCTGGGTGGCTTAGTCGGTTAAGCGTCCGACTTTCGCTTAGGTCATGATCTCGCGGTTCGTGGGTTCGAGCCCCGCATCGGCTCTGTGCTGACTGCCAGCTCAGAGCCTGGAGCCTGTTTCAGTCTGTGACTCCCTCTCTCTCTGACCCTCCCCCCTGCTCACGCTGTCTCTCTCTCTCTCTCCTAGAAATAAATAAAATATTAAAAAAAAAAAGAAAAAGAAAAGAACATAAGAGATGATTTTCCTGATAGACATGTTCAATTTGGGATATGCTAAGCATACTGTAATTTTAGGAAAAATAACCAGTAAGCAGAGAGGAAAATACAACTTGAGCTCAAGTGACAGACTTGAAGGACCATCTGTAGAGAAATTACTGTACTACATGCATGTCTAGAGCTATAAGGGAACATGTAGTTGTTTATTTTAAGTCCCTCACCATATTGAGAAAGCTGAACTGTTGAGACATTTGTTATCTCTGTTACTCTGGTACTTTTCCTAAGTGTATTAGGGTTCTCCAGAAAGAACGGAACCAATAAGAAATATAACTATTATACACACATACACATAAGATCTTGTTTGGATTATGTAATATTATATATATTAAAAAAAGATTTATGATAAGGGATTGGCCAATGGGTTATGGAGGCTGGCAAATCTCAAGCTACAGTCAGTAAGCTGAAAATCCAGGAGACTTGCTGGTGTGGTTCCAGTCCTAAGGCTGGCAGGCTCAAGACACAGGAAGAGCCTAGTTTTCAGTTAAACTGAAAAAAACTTACGTCCCAGCTCAAGGCAGAAAGGTAAGAGTGGTTCCCTTTCACTCTCAGAGTCAGCCTTTTTGATCTATTCAGGGCTTTAACTGATTATAAAGGGCCCAGCTCCCTTAGGGAGGGCAATCTGCTTTCCTCAATCTATTAATTCAAATATTAATCTCACCCAGAAATATCTTCACAGACACACCCAGAATGATGTCTGACAAACTATCTGGGTACCCTGTGGCCCAATCAAGTTAACACAAACTTAGCCATCATAACAATACAAGAGATCATTAGTGGCAGATCTGAAAACAGAATTCAAGCCTTGGGGCTCAGTTCCAAAGCACACATTTGTTCTTCTCTTCAGAATAAGAGGTGGTAGATACCATTTGATAACAGTGTTAGTTGTTTTTGTTTTTTTTTAGTAAGTCATACATATACATGGTACAAAATTCAAAAGGCAAAAAATGGTACATGGTGAAAAATAAGACTCCATTCGCCTCTGATGCTAGCCATCCAGCTCCCTTTTAGAAATATAACCCCTGTTATTAGTTTCATGTATATCTTATATGTCAGTCTGTCCTATGTTTTTGTTTTTGGCTTTTTTAACTTAAAATATCATGAAGATTTTATTAGTAAAATTTTATTCGTAAGATTTGTAAAATCTTAGCTATTCCCTATTTGCTGATGAAGCAATTTATTTACCTCATCTCCTACTACAAAGAATATTATCACATTTAAATCATTTTATACTCATGCCAACATATCTATGTTATATAAATGTGATACAGACTAAAGATATAACATAGAAGTGGATTACCAAGGCAAAAATATTATATGTCTTTTTGTGAAACATAGTATCTAATTGCTCTCAATAGTAACTGAACCAATTTACTGTACCATAAACAATGGGAAGGATCTGTCTTCCCAAACAATGCCAACCCAGCTTATAATCAAGCATTCTGGTCTTTCCTACACAAATAAATTTTTTTTAATGTTTTATTTATTTTTGAGATAAAGACAGCATGAGCAGGGGAGGGTCAGAGAGAGAGGGAGACACAGAATCTGAAACAGGCTCCAGGCTCTGAGCTATTCCTCAGGACAGAGCCCGATGCGGGGCTTGAACCCACGAACCGTGAGATCATGACCTGAGCTGAAGTTGGACGCTTAACCGACTGAGCCACCCAGGTGCCCCCAACACAAATAAATTTTACATGTTAGCAGTGTAATTTTAATTTACATATATCTTACTGAGAACTTGAGCACCATTTCAAATGTTTAAAAGACATTTATATTTCCCTTGCTATCAATTATCTGAATATAACACTTGCTCATTTTTTGATTGAACATTTACAGTAGTTCTCTATAAGTTAAGGAAACTAACTTTTTGGTGTGCAAAAAAAAATGCAATCAAATTTTGTTATCTCTTTTAACTCAGTATTGCTAGACTTCCAAGTGGCAATGTTAGAAGTAGATTTTCGTAATTTTTGTTTCTCAGAGAATGAACCAAAGTGCAGTTCCAGGTGCAGGTGGAATTTGATAGGACCGAGGAATGAGTCCAGTGACTGCACTTCTGGGAAAGCAATACTGCACAGGGTATCCATCCATTCCGCTCCTGTCACCAGAACTTTCATGTCTAGAAATCTGTCAAGAAAATTCTGCTTGCTCAGTTCCTACAAACCAACTGATTAAAAAACACCTCTTCCTAAGGTAAAGACAGGGATCCGCATTACAGAGAAATTGCTAAGAGCACAGGCTCTTTGAGAAACTCAGGGAGACATCACCTTAAACCCGGAAATCAGGGTTGTGCTCTCTATTGATAAGTCAGAACCCTGCGGTGTAATTTCTGACGATGCGATGGAATAGCACTTGACCTCTGTGGCATTCTTCCCTCAAACTCAAAATCCCAATCTAATGAAAAGTACATCAGACAAATCAGAATTGTAAGACATTCTACGAAATACCTGGCCAGTACCCTTCACAAGTGTCAAGGTATGAGAAATTGGAAAGACTGAGATAGTGTCACAGATTAGAAAAGTTTAAGCAGACATGATAACTAAATGTAATGTGGTATTCTGGTCTATATTTTGGAAAAGAAAAAAGGACAGTACCAGAATATCTGGGGAAATGAGAATAAAATCTATAGCTTATTTAAAAAATTAAAATAAAATAAAACCATTTGTATATCTTCCTAGACATTTGTATTAATCATATTACTTTTTAGCATGATTTTTCATTAATTAATGAACGTCTTTGTGGGTCAGTAAATAACCATCTCTGTAATTTTAATACTTGAGGAGAATTTCACTTTGTGCATAGTATGTATTATATCAGAATTTGTGTAGTCAATCTTTACTACAGGATAGGCAGGTTATTTCTATTTCTCAATAATATAACAAAACTATAGTGAAAATCTTCACACATCTTTACTCTTCAAGATAAATCCTAAAATTCTCTAAGAAGCTTTTCTGAGTCTAAAATTAGGCACATTTCTAAAGCTTTTTCTAGATACTGCCAAATTGCCATTAGAAGGTTTTAAGAGTGCCCGTTTCCCTCAACAATAGTGGGTAGCATTTTTGTTTTTGCTTTTATCAAAACAGTAGACCCAAAAAATGCTTTTCATTTTACTTATGTGATTACTAATGAGATAATAAATGCTTTCTGATGATGCCAGTGACTCTCCTGAAACTTATTTTTTCTTATTTAGCTATTGTTTTTTCTCTTCTGAAAATTTCCCATTTCTTGCTTTCAAAGTTATTAACTTCAGCGTCAGTTCTATGGAATGGTTCTTTCAAAGAAATTCTTGCTACATCTCTAAAAATAACAGGAGGCACATTCCTAAGTTTCCTTAAATAGTGATGTCAGATATTCTATAGAAAACTCTGACAAGACACTTCTACTTTAACAAAGAATACACATCTGCAATCTAACCTCATTTATCACTGAGTACTTGGAAGTACAGGGCACTTATTTTTAAAGATAAATCAAGAATGGAAAAAAGAGGAAAAAAATTGTTTTATAGCTCATATTGTAAATGTTTGGGAGAAAAGATATATTTGGGCTGAGAGGTCACCTGTGATGGGTATATTTGCCCTCTCAAATAGTTCCTCATGGTGAGGTAGGTGTGAGTTGCCTATTAACTGAATATAACAATACTTAAAGACATGAATCTTAGCTAAAATTCCTTTTTTATTTTTAAAGCTGAAGGGATTGGCTCTAAGCCTCATCTCATGTACTTTGCCAAGCCCAAGAACACTGTAAAACAAACCAAGCTCTCCTCAGCCTCTAACTTGAGATAACTTCCATTCCCACCACCTCTAAAAAGTTTGGTTTCAAGTGGTTAGGCATATAGATGACCTGGCCTAAATAATGTCCTAACACTTTATTTGAGGCTTTCATCCAGTAATTTTTTAATACTAACCAACTGTATATCACATTTCCCTTTTCTTATTGCTCTGATAAAACTTCCTATTAGAAGCATCTTTTATCCCCACCTATCCTGGAAAAAGCAACCTTATATTGATGGAATGCCATTCAGAAACTTCGCTTCTCACATCTCTGGATTCAAATGAGTGAAACACTTGCTAAAGAACACAATTATAAAGTATTTAATACATATATTAATAAAAGGTGATTTGACCATGGTTTACATTTGTTTTGTGAAGTGTCATCATACTGTGTACAAATAAATTGTTACTAGACTTCATTCCCAAAGAAAGTAGTTGCAGCTGTTGCTTAGACTTAGAATCTAGGAGGACCCTTGGGTTCAATATCCAAGACTTAGACTGAAGCCAAAGATATTTATTACAACAGAACCAGTAGGAAGTTGTGACTGTCAGGGTGGAGGATTAATGTCCCCCCCTCAGTAATCTTCATCACCTTTTTCATTGTTAAGCCGTCTCAAATCAGCATAACAGGATGTGCCCTAAATACACTCAACCAGATTGTTACCCTGAAGCTCCTCCTATCTAGAGGTTGTAGAGCTTCCTTTGATCATAGCCAAGGCAATCCAGTGGGCATCCCTTAGGGACTCTCCAAGAAGCCAGGGAACATCTTGACAACTGTTATTTATTCAACATGTTGAAATAACAAGGGGAACTTGCACATTCCCCATCACTCACCGTATCAGGATTCCAACTGCTAGGATCACAGTTCTTCAGGAAGTCTCTAAAATTAATGGAGATTTAGTGTTAACAAACTCCAAGGAATCAAATTTCATTACAATCAGAATGATTAAAATACATAACCTGATACATATACGCCTAATTCAACTAGAGATTTCTCAAATCATTTCCAGAATGTTCTAGGGTTCCTTAGCCATCAGATGTAAGGTCAGAAGATGTTATTTGGCATAGGGGCACCTGGGTGGCTCAGTCAGTTAAGCGTCCAACTTCAGCTCAGGTCATGATCTCACGGTTTGTGGGTTCGAGCCCCATGTTGGACTCAGTGCTGACAGCCAGCTCAGAGCCTGGAGCCTATTTCAGATTCTGTGTCTCCCTCTCTTTCTGACCTTCCCCTGCTCACACTGTCTCTCTATCAGAAATAAATTTTATAAAAAAAATTTTTTTTAAAAAATGAAGATGACTTTATTTGGTGTCATGGTCCCAACACTAGCTAAGTAATTGGGAGACAATCATCACCTTTTATATAACTCAATTCCTCATCACCTCCCAAGCAATAAATTAAAATTAAGAAACAAAAAAAGCTGTGCTTGATTATTTCTAAGTTCATTTTTTCCTCAACATGTCTAAGAATATACTAATTTGTAAATCACCTAATTTTCATGTCAGCTTTTCCTTCTTAAAAGAAAAAAAAAAAGAAGAAGGAGTCTGCCCTTGCTAAATTTCACTGGTTTGAATTATTATTACTTTAGAATGTAGTCATCCTCTACTAGGACAATTGCAAAGTGTGAACACCGATTCTTTCATAGAAGAAACCAGACTTTACACAAGCCCAACATTTACACAGTAAAGGTTAAATTTCCTCAAAGAAGGAGAAAATTTGTTTCCAAAGGTCCCCCAATTTCCAATGGACCTGTGAACTAAAATGCTACTTTTTGTTGCTTTATGTGGCATGTTAGGGTGATTACTGTGTAGAAAGTTCATCATGTGATCAAACAGGAAGTCTGCCTCAACATTTTCGGCTATTGTGGGTCAAGATACTGAGATACTAGTGGATTAAAATCATCCAATGGATAGCTTCTTTTGTTATCTCAAATAAATATTAATAAGAGGACTTTTTTGGTAAAGAAAGGCACCATTTAAAGTTACTTATTTTATCACTAATATTTTACCACCGAATCTCCAAAGATTCAGGTCTCCACATTCCTTTTCCTTCATCCAAATCTCAAAGTTTTTTTTAAGTGAAATGATTCTCAAATAACAAAAATGTACATAACTTTGAAACATGATTGTTCACCGGAAGTGTTCAATCCTGAGAAAAATGACAACTAATAAGCCAACTTTGTAAACCCTTCAGTCACTTCACTGAATGTAGAGAATTTGTGTGGTTGTTTTAAGCTTGCATGCGGTTATAGATATTCTTGCACTATTTGGTTAAGTCAAATGAAACTGGCAATATTGTCCATGAAGAAAAATATAAAAGTCAACTGTGAAACTTCTGAACAGCCAATACACACACACAGCTAAGCTACCAAATAATTGAGTAGAAAAACTTGCAGAATCATTACATATTTTGTTAAAATTTAGTTTTAAAAAACAAACAGAGAAACAAAAATCACCTTTATAAGACCATCAGCACCAGTATGAGGAGCAGAAATGGCAAACAGTTTAAGAAAAGAAGGTCTCACAGAACTGTGCGGTAGCTGATGATGTTGAACACATAGGGTGAACAATAGCCCTTATAAAGGTTTTTACTATAGTGTTTTTTTTTTTTAATTTTGTTAATGTTTATTCATTTTTGAGAGTGAGAGATACAGATCATCAGTGGGGTAAGAGCAGAGATAGAGGGAGACACAGAATCCAAAGCAGGCTCTAGACTCCAAGCTGTCAGGAGAGAGCCCGACACAAGGCTTGAACCCACGAACCATGAGATCATGACCTGAGCCGAAGTCGGTCACTTAACTAAGACTCTCAGGTGCCCCTACTCCTATAGTTTCAAACATAGTACGTAGGGGTGCCTGGGTGGCTCAGTTGGTTAAGTGGCCGACTTCAGCTCAGGTCATAATCTTGCAGTTCATGAATTCAAGCCCTGCATTGGGCTCTTTGCTGACAGCTCAGAGGCTGGAGCTTGCTTCCGATTCTGTGTCTCCTTCTCTCTCTGCACCACCCCTGCTCACACTCTGTCTCTTTGTCTCTCCTATCTCTCAAAAATAAATAAACGTTAAAAATTTTAAAAAATAATAAACATAATAGGTATAGCCAAAACTGTGTTAATCCCCAAATATATTTTTCTTAATCACATTTGTGCTAAAAATTCATGTATCTTATTGGATAATTCTTTGTGAATTATTTATATCATCACCAAGCAGGTTGTAAACTAATATCCTTTGCATGTATAAGTAAAATACAAAAAATAAAAAATAAATAATATGACCACTCTAGTACTGAATGCTTTAAGAATGTTTAAGCCAAATCTCTCAACCAGTTAAGATATTTAAGTATGACTTTTCAACACTTTCTGTTTTTTTTTTTAATTTTTTTAATGTTTATTTATTTTTGAGACAGAGAGAGACAGAGCACAAGCTGGGGAGTGGCAGAGAGAGAGGGAGACACAGAATCTGAAACAGGCTCCAGGCTCTGAGCTGTCAGCACAGAGCCTGATGTGGGGTTCAAACCCACGGACTGCGAGATCATGACCTGAGTTGAAGTCGGATGCTTAACCTACAGAGCCACCCAGGCGCCCCACTTTTCAACACTTTCTAATACAGTGATTAATTATTTCAATCTATACAGTTTCCTGTAGCCTCTTAGTTGCTATTTTCTAATAAAACTGACCTTCCTTGATATACAATTCCCAGATATACTTTCCTAAATTATCTTCTATTAAGAGATTTACTTTCTGAGGTACTTCTAATACTAACCTTAAAAGGACCACAAAACATTTTCTATTTGCTTTTTTTGGTTTCATTGTCATATTGTTCCTAAACTTTATTTTTTCATTGCAATTTCTGTTGAATTTACTTCAAAGTGCACATGCTCGAAATTTAAATGTCACTGAGAGAATTATAATAGTACCTAGCAATTATGTGCTAGGAATTTACCCAAGGGATACAGAAATGCTGAGGCATAGGAGCACATGTACCCCAATGTTCATAGCAGCACTCTCCACAATAGCTAAAACATGGAAAGAGCCTAGTGTCCATCAAAAGACGAATGGATCAAGAAGATGTGGTTTATCTATACCATGGAATACTACATGGCAATGAGGAAGAATGAAATCTGGCCATGTGTAGCAACATGGGTGGACCTTGAGGGTGTTATGCTGAGCGAAATAAGTCAGGCAGAGAAGGACAAATATCATGTTTGCACGAATAGGAGGATTAGGAGGAACTTGACGGAGGAACAAGGGGGAGAAGAAGGGTGGAAATGGTGGGGGAAAGGGAGAGAGGCAAACCATGAGAGACTCTTGAATGCTGACAAAACTGAGGACTGATGGATGTGGGGGGGAGGGGGGATGGGCATAGAGGAGGACACTTAAGACACTTATGGGGATGAGCACTGAGTGTTATGTGGAAACTAATTTGACAATAAACTATTTGTAAAAAAATAAAATAAATAAATAAACATAAAAAGATTAAAAAAACAAAGCAAGGCACACAAACAGATGAGCAAAAATAAAACAAAACATGAGGGTATCAGTAAAAGTGTTTTTAAAAAGTAAAAAAAAAAAAAAAATAGTACCTAGCAGTTATGAATAATTTTCTATAACCAGAACTGTGTTAATGACAAACATACAGTATTACATTTAAACAAATGTTGAATTCATACTTAGTATTTTCCCATATCAATAATAGAAAAGTTTAATTTAAACTCATTTGACTGGAGAACCAAAACTCACATTATAATAAAATTCAAAGCACAAGTATACCCCACACATCTTAGAGTCATTTAAGTTTTTTATTAGAATTGTACTGAATCTGTATATTGCTTTACAAGTAACAAACTGAACTCTCTCCAAGCAAGCCCATTGAATCTATTTATTTATTCATATTAAGTTTTGTAACTTCCTTCTTATACATTTCTTAAAAAATTTACTTGGATATCTTACATTTATTGCTTATTGGTAAATATGTTTTCTATCAGATTTTTTAACGTATTATTATTTATAAAATCCTACAGCTTTTTAAAGCTCACACACTGTACTAAGGACCTTGGAATAACTATCTTATGTTGGCTTACAAAAACCAAATGTGGCATTATTATTATGAGCCTCTCTTTACAGAAAAGAAAACTGAGACTCAGAGAATTCAAATAGCTTTAGGTCATAAAACTAAGACTAGCAAATTCTGTCTCTAGCCACTATTAATTTTAGTTTACATTTTCTGAAATTTACTTAGCAATTTCACAAAAGACAACAATCTGAGAAGTTCACAAAAGCCAATAATTTGAGAACCTTACACCAATACCAAAATTATAGGTATACTCTATCTTTAAGGAAGTAGAGATTGTTTTCACATTGGTCAGTTTACTTTAGCTTCATGGACAAGGCAGATACCTGATAATACATACATATCATAAAGCTTATGGTCTAAAGAAGCTGAAATACATCTTAAAGTATTATTTATATCATTAAAAAGTAGAATTTTCTGGGGCGTCTGGGTAGCTCAGTAGGTTGACTATCCCACTCTTGATTTCAACTCAGGTGATGATCCCAGGGTCATGGGATCCAGTCCCATGTCTAGCTCCACACTGAGTGTGGAACCTGCTTAAGATTCTCTCTCCCCCCGCTCCCTCTGCCCCTCACCCCTGCTTGCACTCTCTCTCTCAAATAAAAAAAGCCAAAAAAAAAAAAGAAAACCTAGAATTTTCTTCTGAAACTGTGGCTTCTTTTTTTTTTTATGTCTTTTACCTTAGCTATAAGATTTGTTAGAAGAAAGCCATGATACCACTCATAGTAGTACACAATGTATACTCAATGTATATGTGGACCATGTCTCCATATTCAACAATTTAAAAAAATATAAATGACACCAGATATATTTTTGTGATTTTGTTACATTTGAATAGAGAGGAATATGCTTTCCCAAAATGTATTTCAGATTCCTTTGGTTATGATAAAGAGGAAGATGAAATAAAAGGGTGGTAAGGAAAGGATGCTAGTAAACCAGGATAAGAGGCCAAAGGAGGAACATGTATGTTTAAATATAATGAAGAGGATTCCAAGACAGCATCATGGAGTCAGAAATGAAAGGTGAGGGGTTCCTGGGTGGCTCAGTCGGTTAAGCATCCGACTTCGGCTCAGGTCATGATCTCGCGGTTTGTGGGTTCGAGCCCTGTGTTGGGCTCTGTGCTGGCAGCTAGTTCATAGCCTGGAGCTGTTTCAAATTCTGTGTCTCCCTCTCTCTCTCTGACCCTCCGCTGCTCACACTGTCTCTCTCTCTCTCTCAGAAATAAATGAAATATTAAAAAAGATTTTTTTAGAAAAGAAATGAAAAGTAGATGAAAAGAGGAACCAGCAGATTCCTAAAGGAAGGCAAAGAATAAGATAAAATAAGCTAGGAAGGGAAAATACAATGGTTACCCCATTTATATCTCTCTTACTGCTATAACAAAGAAAAATATTCAGTTTTGTATATTTATCTTCTACCCAGCCATTTAAGTATAAATCTAATTAATTTCTTAAAATAGACTTTTTTTAGGAGCACTTTTAGGTTCACAGCAAAATTGAGCAGATGATAGAGAGGTTTCCTATATACCCGCTCCTCCCACCTATACACAGCCTCCCCAGCTATCAAAATTCATCACCAGAGTGATACATGTATTACAACTGATGAACCTTCACTGACGCATCATTATCATCCATATTTCATAGTTTGTCTTAGGTTTCAATCTTGGTGTTGTGCATTCTTTGCGGTTGGATAAATGTTTCCACCATTATAGACTACAGAGAGTTTTTCATTGCCCTAAAGATCCTCTGTGCGCTATTTGTCACTCCCTACCCTCAACCCCTGGCAACACTTGATCCTTTTACTTTCTCCATTCTTTTGCCTTTCCACAATGTCATATAGTTAGAATCCTACAGTACTTAGCTTTCTCAGAGTGGCTTCTTTCACTTAGTAATAAGCATGTGAGGTTCCTCCATATCTTTTCATGACTTGAAAGCTCATTTCTTTTGGTGCTAAATAATATTCTATTGCCTGCATGAGTCACAGTTTATTTACTTACTCACCTACTTCAGGACATCTTGGCTGTTCCCAAGTTTGGGCAATTATGAATAAAGCTGCTATAAACACCCACGTGCAGGTTTTTGTATTAACCTATAAGTTTTCAACTCATTTGGGTAAATACCAAGGAGTACAGTTGCTAGAACATATAGTAAGAGTGTGATTAGTTTTATTAAAAAATGGTCAATTTGCTTTCCCCAAGCAATAAATAAGAGCTTCTGTTGCTCCACATCCTTGCCAGCATTTGACGCTGTTAGTGTTCCAGGTTTTGGTCACTGCAACAGGTGTGTAGTGCTACTCCTTGTTGTCTTTTTTTTTTTAATGTTTTTATTTATTTATAGGAGAGAGAGAGAGACAGCGTGAGCGGGAGGGGTCAGAGAGAGAGGGAGTCACAGACTGAAACAGGCTCCAGGCTCTGAGCTGGCAGTCAGCACAGAGCCCGACGCGGGGCTCGAACTCACGAACCACGAGATCATGACCTGAGCGAAAGTCGGACGCTTAACCGACTAAGCCACCCGGGCGCCCCTACTCCTTGTTGTCTTAATCTGCATTTCCCTAACGACACATCATGTTAAGCATATCGTCATATGCCATCTGTATATCATCTTTGATAAGGAATCTCTGCAGGCCCTTGGTGTGACTTCATTTTCAAAGAAAAACTCTAGTTCTTCAAGCTCTGTGACTCCACCGAACCTAGAGCATTTGGCTATAAGGAAAGCAGTCATTGTCATTGGCCCGATTCCTATCTGTTTATACTCTGAATTTCTGAACATTCTGGCATTCATAGTGTTCTAGATTGTTGTTGTGATCGCCAGTTTAGTAAAGAACACACGCCTTGTCAGAGTGGTATGAAAGCACCATCTTCAAAACATCTAATGATTTTAGTCTCCCAGAGCCATATCGCTCCAAGACCTTGAATTACAGAAAGGAGCTCAGCAAATAGTCACCCTTCCTTATATGGATTACTTTTGATTAATATAATCTCCACATTTTGGTTAAAATTTTTCAAATAACCCATAAACTGACCCTAGCTGAAAAACATAGATAGAAAGATCAGATGACAGATAGATAGATACATAGATAGATAGGTAGATAGATAGAGAGAGAGATAGATAGATAGATAGATCAGATGATAGACAGATAGATAGATCAGATGATAGATAGATAGATAGATGATAGATCAGATGATAGATAGATAGATGATAGATAGATAGATAGATAGATAGATAGATAGATGATAGATATGAGGAAGGAAGGAAGGAAGGAAGGACGGACGGACGGACAAAGGAAGAAGGGAGGCAGGGAAATTCTTATCTGTGATCACTGTTTTATTATATTTTACAAAAAGCCTGACTGTACATTTCATAAGACTTTTTCAGATGAATAATGCAGCAGACGTAGAACTACACCAGCTTTTTTTTCTAGCTTGAATAAACTCTTGAAGTACTTTTATCCTTCTGTATTTTTTGGTTTGTTTTGTATTGCTACCATATTATACATTCTAGTTAAACAATACATTTTTATTAAGTACCAAGAATATCCAATATATAATTGCCCATGATTACCACATTGGGTCTATATAATTCCCATTTTTGCCTCGTTGGTATCATTGAGTAATACATCACACACATACGCAGCACAATCATTAGGTATAGAATAATCCTATACATTGTTGTGTTGCCCATGCCTTTAACAACAATATATACATTCTATAGGCCTGAAACCTACATGCCTTTCCTTCCTTCCATTATATATAATACAAAGGAGCTAATTTTCATCATTCAGAAGAATAATGTTCTTCTCACTTGGAAGCTTTGTTCTGATTTATAAAATAAGCCAGCCTTTTTCAGAATAAAAATGACTACTTTAAATGGCACTTTTTAATAGTTCTTCTCTCAGCAGGTCACTGAAGGTGGGAATATACCACTTTGCTCATATCAGGCTTTGACAAAAACAGAGTTGTCTGGGATACAGTTTCCTTTTTTTTACCCTCAAAATCCATAAGGAGAGTAGCACTTCATAGGGTTCATACTATATATCACATATGTATAGTTAATAAACTATAGATTTGTGTTAGTTAAGGGCCAGAATATAAGCAATGCCAACAATCATAATAATGGGATAATGAATGGTTAAAATTGAACTAGAACAAAAAAGTATTCGGTACTGGTAGCTATAGAAAAGAAGAGGAAATATTTGGAGTAAAATGAGTGAGAGGATGAAAAGGCTTGTACTACCTCATGCCTACAGTAAGCTTGGAGAAAATTTTTCAAATATTACACTATATTGTCACAAAGAAATGAAAAGCAAACAATTATTGTTTCTAGTTAAAGCTTCTATAGTATTAAAATCTTAATTTCCTGCTCTTATCAAAAGCAATCTTTATTTGAATTAAATCCTATGAATATAAGTTATCTGCGCAACACTGATAATCTAAGAAAGAAACAAAACCTACAAAGACTATATTGTAATAACACCGCATAGTGACAGATGGTAGCTACACCTATGACAGTGAGCAGTGAATAATGTATACAACTGTTGAATCATTATGTTGCACACCTGAAACTAAAAGTATGTTAATTATACTTCAATAAGAAAGAATATTTTGGCCTGAAGGTAAATATTTTTTTTAAATAAAAAGAATGCCACAATGTTCTCTTTAAATTTTCTGGTTAGCTACAAAAGAAAAAAAGGAAAAAGAATTAGGAATGGGAAATATTGAAAACCAAACAGAAGTCCTTTCCTGATTATTACTGACCTGTGTTATCACAGAACTTTAAAGAGCTCATGATAGCAATGTGCCCTTAAACACAAAAATAATAACCAAAATTATTACTCTCAAAAATAAGAACCAGAATCTCAGTCTACAGAAAAGCTTTTGGCTTTCTTCTGCTCAAGACTCGGAGGAAACTAGGTTAGTTTAAGCATCAAGGTGCTTAACTATGTCATAGATTTGTTTCATTATACCCTTGCTCTAAAGTGTGTGACTCATTTAAATAGAATGATATTTAATATTTTATTTCCACCTGGGTGCTTTAATAAGACTTATACTAAAACTGAAAAGAATTTATTTGGGGAGAGATATAGGGATAGCATGAATAAAGGGATAAGCAATTAAAGGGGCCAAAACTTCAGACTTAATTAGCATATAAATAAAATGTAAGCAGTTATAATATCTGCAGAGAATTAAGTCAGATCAACAATTTGAATCAACCAGTGGAAACTAACCTGCAATCTATAGCAAAGAGACATGAAACTAAAATGACTAAAATCAGATTTAGGTTAGAGGTGTGGACACAAGATCTAAGTAAGAAATACAGATTTTGGAAAAAAAGAAAAATCATACAGTTGGAAAAGAAAAAATTAAAAACACTTTGAAAAATAGATGAATATATTAATTGCAAAGGAAATTTTTAATAACAAGAAGGAGTTGATATTTTGGTGTCAAACAAACCAGTATTCAATTCTTGGACTAATTTGTTGACAAATTAAATGGTGTCTCTGCTCCTTAGGATATATATCAGGAGATATTTATATCAAGAGATATTTATATCAGGAGATATTTATATCAGGAGGTATTTATATCAGGAGATATTTATATCAGGAGATATAAAAGCAGAAGTCAAAGAGAGCTGTGATGATTAAAAAATTAATACTAGTACCTGGTAAGCATTTGGGTCAGAGCAGTGCTCAGTAGGTTATATTATTATGATCCTATTTTAAGTTCTAGCTTTTTCTCTAAATTCAGAAACACTTAATGCATAGTCATCCTAAAGAATATTTCTAAAGTCATCTTATATAGAAAACTATGGTGCTGAAAATCTTACTAGCTAAAATAAACAAACAAACAAAAAGCTATTGGCAGCCTAGTTAAGTATTTAATCCACCTGCATGGCTGCACTGCAAGATTGGCAAATAGGGTCTGTTGCCTACTGAGATTTTAGATCATAGTCACAAAGAAAGCTGTTAATCAACTCATTAAATCAGACTGAAACTTCAATATTCTCTCTTTCAGATTCACAATGATAACATTTATATAACGTTTATACTACTTTCAGTAGTTTACTAATGTAGTTCATCACACTTATATCCTAGAGGGGTTCCTTTTCCCTACTTATTCTGAACATTCTTTTTTTTTTTTTTTTTAATTTTTATTTCTAGGAGAGAGAGAGACAGTGTGAGCAGGGGAGGGTCAGAGAGAGAGGGAGTCACAGAGTGAAACAGGCTCCAGGCTCTGAGCCGGCAGTCAGCACAGAGCCCGATGCGGGCCCGAACCCACGAACCGCGAGATCATGACCTAAGCAAAAGTCGGACGCTTAACCGACTAAGCCACCCAGGCGCCCCTATTCTGAACATTCTTAAAGGAAACTGGAGACTCAAGAAAAGAGCAGAGCAATTTATCAATCACTGTTAAAAGTGCTTTCTCTGTCTCTGTTTTTGATGATGGTGGCAGTTATTAACAAAGTCTAGAATTTCTCTGAAATGCATTTAGTGTTCCAACTGGTGTCCTTTAACACTCAATTATGTCTAAAAACTATGCTGTATGCTATGGACTTATAAAACAGCAAGAACTCTGTCCTCAAGGAGCTTATAATAAACCCACAGAAAATATATGATCAACATAAATAAATGTGGTGCTGAACATATGGACAAAATGAGAGGAAGAAAATAAACTACTCAGATTTTATAGAAGCATTCACAATAGTCAAAATGTGAAAACAATCCAAATGTCCATCAAGAGATAAATGGATAAGTAGAGCGTAATATATACACACAATGGAACAGTATTCAGCCACAAAAAGGAATGAAGTTCTGACACATGGATGAAACTTGAAGACATGAAGTGAAATAAGTCAGTTGCAAAAAAATAAATAGGGTATAATTCCACTTACATTAGGCACCTACAGTAGTCAAATTCAGAGACAGAAAGTAAGATTGTGGTTGCCAGGGACTGTTGTGAGGGGATAATGAGGAGTATTTGTTCAGTGGGTACAGAGTTCAATATGAGGTGATGAAAAGTTCCAGAGATGGATACTGACAATCATGCAACACTGAAAATGTACTTGATGCTTCTTAACTCTGAACTTCAGAATGCTTAAAATACTGAATTTTATACTATGTATATTTTACCATAATGTAAAAAAGGAAAAAGAAGAGAAACAATAGGTAGTTTGGTATAAATTTAACTTTTGAAATATCCAAGATCTTTCCTAGAGAAACAGGGATAATCCTGCCCTTAAACCAGGTGTTTTGCATACAGAGATACCCAGAAAATGCACAAAAAAGAATAATTGTATCTGTGTGTGCTTCAGGCCAAAAGCTCTATTAAACATTAAAAGGATGAAAGTGGTGTGAAAATAAATTATAAGCAGTCTTTGCATATGCATAAAGGAGATCATGGAAAGATGATTGCTTACGAAACAAAAAAATATTCAGATGTTCTTATATGATAGAAGTTACATTCCAGGGAGACAATTCTGTGCTGGCCCCACCAGGTGCATTAATTTTGTTTGTTTATTGACATGTCCTAATGGCAGTAAGCCTTTAGCATAATTCTTTTTAACAAGCTTTTACATTTGTAAGCTATGTTCTTTATGACAAATGATACAATGCACTAGTCACTTCCTTCAGCTATACATGTGAACTTCATCATTGGTGCCTTTTAAACACAGCTTAAATAGAACATTGACTCCCCATTTGACTCGCTCATGGAACTGAGATTCCGGAAGGAAATAGTGTCTTTTATTAAGTTAGTCACAGCATATTTTTAGCAGTTTGAAAGCTGGTACTGTTTCCAGCAAAATGAATGAAGTTTGGGAAATGGCGGACAGTTGGTTTCTCACTTTAGATGCCCTTGCTATTTGTACATGAGGCAGTGAATCACACTGCTTAAAAAAGCTAACAGTGTATTTATGTATAGGAATAGCATCTAAGATTCTGCTTATATACTGACAGTCTTGTGTTGATGGTAATAAAGCCTACTATTATCCTGCCAGCATATCTGATGCTGAAAAATCCTTTTGGTGGAGAAAGCGCCTTTTAAAAATACTAACTGCTCTCAGTAGCATTTAGTACAACCTGCAAGAGGCTGTCAGTTTTTCTGATCCATTTTTAAAAATTTTTAAATGTTTATTTTTATCATTTCAAGAGATAGTGCACAGGATGGTATGGGGGGGAGGAGGTGACAAAAGAGAGGAAGAGAGGATCTCAAGCAGGCTCTTTACTGTCAGCCCAGAGCTCAACATGGGACTCAATCTCATGAGCCTTGAGATCATAACCTGAGTCAAAATCAAGAGTAGGACACTAAATCGATGAGCCACCCATACTCCCCTTTCTGATCCATTTTCAGCTGCTGGGAATATAATGGTGTCCACTGAAATTAAAACAGAATGGTTAATATACTGGTGAAATTTATTAATGCAACAATTAATAAGACTTTTATGATGTTGTATGGAGCTCTGACAATATGCTCTTAGAGACAGTGCAAAAGCAGAAATGTTTCTTCTTTCAGAAGCCCCAAAAAGCTTACATTTAAGGACATTATGAAATAACCATCAGACATAATGCATCTTCTATTCTTTCCCTTTCCCACTATTTCCCTTGGATTGTGCAAATTAAATTTGCTTTTATAATACAGTTACTACCCTAAAATGCACATTGTGTTATAAAGATTAAGGACCAGCCCTGAGGAAACTTAAATAATGTTAGTAGTCATCAATACTTCCTTGAATTTGTCTCTGAATTTATTAAACATCCCTTCTGATGTATGATCATGGGCAATGAATAAGGTTAACATATTTAGCTATCCAGAGATGTCTTTCCATGCATCTCTGATAATTAAACCCAATTACAAAGTAATCCCTAAAAAGAGGGATGCAAGTAAGATTTTCTATGAAATGAGATGACCTATGAATCTATGCATACTGTGCATTTATGATTAAAAGAAACACCTTAGTGTAATGAGGATAGAAAAAGGTATTTGGACATTTTATATATTTTTTAATGTATCCAAAACCAGTCCTAGAAATAGCCCTAAATAGCATTCACCTGCAGAGCAAATATTCACAGTTCAGGAGGACAATTTTATGCAATCAATTAGCAGTTTCTGCATATTACGTTCACATACTGCCTTAGTGACATATTCCACTGCATTCCTATAAGTGATATGAAGAGCCTATCATACCCAAAGAGCTATCCCTGTTGTGTCTATTTACTCAGTTATTCATATTTCGTTCCCACTTTTACATTTACCATTAAAAACTCCTTGAGATCTGCCCTATTCTTATTCTGTCATTTAATGACTGTGGATAATACTTCAAAAAAGCCATTAAAGATGATATTATAGATTACAGATCTGCATAAAAGGTATCCCAATTGTGTGAATAAAATTTCATCACTTTCTCTTTTTATGCAGAAAATACTCCCCTTGATTGCAGAATATCTGGACATCTTAGGAACATAGGCTGGCCTGGTAGAGATAGACAATGCAGGTAGATTTGATTTATCTTGGGAAGTTAGAAAACCTCTCTTCAAGGAAGGAGGTTAAAGCTATAATGATTCTTCATAATGAACCCTGATAATGAGGAGCAAGCAATGAGCCACTTTTTATGGCAGTTAATGATTTGGGCAGAAACGAAAAAGGCTGCATTGGTCACTTGCTCAAACAGAAAAACACAACACAGTGAAGAAGCATCTTGTTTCCCTGAATTTAGAGAAAACACTGAAAATGTTTTTCCAAGGAAAAAAGTTAGTCATTGTTCCAAACCCAGTAACTAGTACTATTCTTTTGTTTTTGTTTCTTGCTTGCCTCCCTTATGTAGAAGCTATCCTAGCTTAAACTGTTGGGGTTTTTTTCCCCCACATTCAGTATATTTTTACAGTATTCCTACAGTCCCTGCACAAAAGAGTTTGAGCTGATATTTAAAAGTAGAAAACCAAAGGACTCTGCGAACCTGGATATTGACATCCTCACCCTCTGTCCTCAATCTAGAATACTGATTAATAAATGTTATCATATCTGTGCAATACACATAGATTGATCATGACCAAAAATGAAAGGTCCCCCATAGGGTGTCATTATTTGTAATTGTCTATAACAATAGCTAAACTTTGGTATTCATAGTGCATCCAACACTTGGAAATTTACTATTGTTTTTAATGACTAATAAAGAGAGTCTTCTATGAAGATGACAAACATAGTAAATACATCCTCCTCCTTCTAAATTGTGTCTCCCTAGGAAGTACAGGTCTAATGGAACCACATACATCTTCATTTGTTGAAAACAGGAATGTGAACTCTGGACGACAAAAACAATGAGACATCAGGAATATACCTATTGGAATAAACTAATGCAAGAGACACCCATAACAACAGACTTATATAATTACTCCTTTATCTGAAATTTGAGTGTGTGTGTTTTTTTTTAAAGGAAGCTATGGGACAGCTTTTCACATAGGAAAAAATTATTGTAAAATTCCCCACTATCTCCCAGGATTCTGATAATTTCCACATTGAAAATCGTCATTTAACAAAGATGATGATAGAGTCCAACTAAATTTCTGAATATTCTCTCAGTTTCTGAGATTACATTAGTCAAAAACATGTATGCACCGCTACTTTAGTTATTCTTAACAGTGCACTCAAGAAAGATAAAGAGCCATAGGGGAACCTGGGTGGCTCAGGCCATTGAGTGTCGGACTCCTAAAGTGAGCTCAGGTCATGATCCCAGGAAGCCCCACAACAGGTTCTCTGCTGAGCTGAGCATGGAGCCTGCTTAAAATTCAATCTTTCTCTCCCTCTGCCACTCTCCCCTCACCCCTGCTTGCATACTCCCTCTAAAATAAATAAATAAATAAGTAAATAAATAAATAAATAAATAAATAAAAGATAAAGAGCTGTGCATCCTATAAATGATACATGATCTCACGGTTCACAAGTTCAAGTCCCGTGTCAGGCTCTGTTAGGACACCTCAGAGCCTAGAGCCTGCTTCAGATTCTGTCTCCCACTCTCTCTGCCCCTCCCCAGCTCATGCTCAGTCTCTCTCTCTCTCTCAAAAATAAATAAAAAATATTTAATTTTTTAAAATTTTTAATCAATTCATTAACAATTTCACATATTTGCTTTATTCCTCTCATTTTCCCTTCTTAAACTAGAGAAGATATTTCAATTCTCTTCCAATATTTAACAGCCATCTAGTTCAAATTGCCATTTTTTTCTTTTAAAAACACAAAAAAAGCAGATTCTTGAAAATTCCTAATTTAAATGGGTGATTTATCTTACCTGATACTTGGATTTTATTGACACTGTTTCCTTATAATACAGAAAGCCTCTAGCCATTCTAAACTACAAGGCTAATGAACCTTTTCAACATATGTGGCAAAGACTTTCTTACAGGCACTGATTGAACACACTCAGAAAGCTTATCAATGACAATGCTTCATTCACACCTGTTTCTATGGCAAGAGGGTTTTAATAAGCGTAGGTATATCTAGCATATTGAGTATCACCTCTATTTTAAGTCAAATAATGCTACCAACAGAACTCCATTGGTGGGTGAAATATTTAATTTAGCCTTATTCACCCAGCAATATAAAGAATTAAAAATTAAATACAAATGAAAACACGTCACCAGGAATAAGAGTCAAAAGTAACTACCAACAAGAGGTAGAGTGGGCAGAGCTTAAAAGGAAGGAAATGGCATAGCCTGGCTGCACTAGGCTGGATTTTACAGGAAATACAGAGATAGAGGAACAGATCAATTAACTCTGAGGGAAGAATCAGATCCAGAATGTGGAACATTCTATAAGAAAACACCTAAATTCTTCAATAGGCAGAGGGAATTAGAATAAGTTAACCTGACAGTAAATGAATGGACAAAACTAATCTGAGAAAAGAAAGGGAATATATATAGATATAAGTGGCCACTGGTTTTGTGGTGTAGGAGCTCATGTTTATTTATTTTCTTTTGCTATGACTTGTAAACTGTCCTGGGTTAAGTCACTTTACTTTTTTTCTGTCCCAACCAAAAAAAAAAAAAAAAAAAAGGAGGATAACATATCTCCCTGTATCCTGATAAGACAAACAACTTGATATGAATATAATAGGTGTCTATAACAGTTTGTGAGCCCAGGTTAAATGATCTTGGGCCTCTTTCGATTATTAAAAAAAAAAAGTAACTACCAATGAGGTTTAGATCTCCAAAGATCTAAAATGTTTGAATTATCAAATATAAAATATGAGATAAAATAGATAAAAACATTTAAAGAAAAACTGGAATAATAAGTAAATGGGTAATATAAAACATTAATGTTAGGAATATATGAAAATGCAAATTTAGAACTGAAAAACATGATTTTTGAAATTAAAAATAATCTGAATGAACAAGTTACACAACAGATAAGGCTAAACAGATAAAGATACAACATATCTAGCTAAAGAGTGGTTTAGTGAACAATGTGCTAAAGCCAAATAATTATGTACAACACAGGAAACAAAACGAATGATGTGAAAGAGAAAGTAAGAGACAGAGAGGATGAAACAAAAATATAAAATATATGCCTAATCCTGCCCTCATCAGAAAAAAATAGAGCAAAGGAGAGAAGATATGCAAACATTTAATAGTTGAGAATTATCTAAAACTGAAAAAAGTTGTGTTCACAAATAAAAGAAGTACAATGTATATAAGCAGACATATGAAAAGCAAAAACAAAAGCACTACACATGAAAAAAATTGTGGTAAAATTACAAATCACCAAAGAAAATGACAAAAATTTAAAAGAAAACACAGAGTAAAGACAAATCAACAACATAGTAAAAAGTAATTAGAGTAATAAAAGACTTTTCAAAAAAAGTAATTAGAATAACAGAAGACTTCAAAAGAAACAATGAAGAAGGAAATCTTCAATGAGCTAATGTTATTTATACAATAAATGTACACGTGAAAGACAAAAGAGGTTAAAAGTAAGATGGAAGTATACATTGATAAATTCTAACTGTGACAAGGCTAAGTCATATTAGTATAAAATTAGAAGTTAAGACTATTACATTAGTAAGAATGAAGAAAGCTAGTATATGATGAGCAGTTTTAATTGATGAGAAAAAATAATAAACATATATAAAATGTAAATATATAAAGAAAAAATTTGATAAAATTCAGAAATAAACACCACATAAGTTTGTTACTATATATATGTACAGAAAAATTGATAGAATTCAGGAATATTTTATAAGTAAATATGCTATTATAGTAGGAGATTTTATCCTTATGATAAGTAAACAAAAAAATTGTTAAAGATATAAAATATTTTGTGACCAAATTTAAAATGTGTGTTTAGTTCTGGTTCAATATGGCTAGTAGGAAGACTCTGAACTCACCTCCTCCAAGAACACACTAGATTATACTATTAATAAGCAGAATAATTCCTCCTGAAGAAGAACTGAGGGTTGACAATTGCTCCTGGAAAACCAAAGGTAGAACAGCAAGAGAGATGAAGGCACAGCAGCAAACCCCGCAGCCAATGCTGTGAATGGAAGTGGGGAGGGATAGTATTGAGGGACGGGAAACATATCCCTCTGTCCTTGAGAACAGGAGGAAAAAATCGATGGTTTAGCATATAAAAGAGACGACATTAGAACTCTTCCAAGTGGCAGAGGAGCAGCAGGAAAGCCCTCCAGGTCAGAGGGACTGGAGAAAACCGTATGGTGTTTATGTTCAGACAACTTAAGGGGCAAGCTGGTCATCGTGGTGAGCTCACGGCTTCAGTGAGGCCAAGGGTCCACAAACCCACACCAGTCCTAGTTGTGCTGGGGCACAAGAAAAGCAGTTTAAAAGGCCGCAGGAGCTATGGGGCCTCCATGTTAAAAGCTCAGACCTGAGCAGGGTCTGGACACCATAAAAGGTGTTCAGATGTCGTAACTGAAGGGTCCCATCACAGGACAGGTTTAGGGCCATAACTGGTGGATTCAGTCCTCACAGGGAGCTTCTGATCTCACCAAGTCCAGGGTCCTCAAGCACACATCAGCCTTGGTGCTCAGCAGCACAGGAAAAAAGCCATGGTTTAAAAGGGCCGAAGAACTGAGAACATTCTCTCTCCCTCCAGTTGGACTGGAGCAGAGTCCAAAACACACTGAGCTTGTGGTTTCAGTAAACCCAGGATCCACAAGCCCATACAAGCCACCCTGGGGTGCTGGGGCACAGAAAACAAGCCGTGGTTTAGTGTTTCATTTACTCTTTTTCTTTTGATTTTTACTACTTTATTTTATTAAAGTTTTTCTTGTTTTGTTTTTATTTTATTTTTAATCTTTTTGGTCTTGTTCTTTTTTCTTTTTTAAAAAGGGCTCCATTTTTTAAAAAGACCTTTTTTCTTTTTTTCTTCTCTTTTTTTTCTTTCTTCTTTGTTTTCCTTTTTTGTTTTATAATTATATTTTCTATATTCTTTCTGTAAAAAAATCTTGGTTTAAAAGAGTAACTAGCATATAAAGCCACAGCTCTAGTCGATCAGCAAAAGTCACCAACCACACACAGTCTGCAGTGGGGACATGATACACAAGACCACTCCTTCAGCATTAGGAGAAGTAGTCATTTTACCTAATCCAGAAACAAACACAGAAAGTCAAGCTAAATGAGGAATGGAGAAATATGTGTCAAAAGAAAAAACAAGAAAAAGCCCCAGAAAAAGAACTAAATGAAACAGAGATAAGCAATATACCTAATAAACAAATTGAATGATTATATATTTAATGATTATAAAGTACTCACTGGGTCGAAGAAAGGAGTGGAAAAACTCAGTAAGACTTCACATAAGGAGGTAGAAAATATCAAAAAGAACCAATCAAAGCTGAAGAATTACTCAAAAAACACACTAGAGAGAATCAAGAGGAGACTAGAGAAGGCAGAAGAATGTGACAGCAATCTGGAAGACAGGGTAATGGAAAGCACACAAGCTGAACAGAAAATAGAGAAAATTTTGAAAATGAGGATAAAGAGATTTCTTAGACAACATCAAGCAAACACACACACACACACACACACACACACACACACACACACACACATTTGCATTATAGGTCCTAGAAGGAGAGAGAGAGGGTGGGGGGTGGGGAGAGAGAAAGATGTAGAATATTTATTGGAAGAAACTATAACTAAAAACTTTCTTAACCTAAGGAGACAAATGGACACGCAAGTCTGAGGCACAGAGAGTTCGAAACAAAATGAGCCCAAAAAGGTCTACACTATAATATATAATAATTAAAATGCCAAAGATAAAGATAAAGCCTTAAAAGTTGTAAGAGAAGAAAAAGTGACATATAAAGAAAAGTCTATAAGGCTGATTTTTCAGCAGAAACTCTGTAAGCCAGAGGGAAGGGCATGATATATTCAGAGTACTGAAAGGAAAACACTTGTAACTAAGAATACTCCACCCAGCAAGGTTATCATTCACATTTGAAAGAGAGATCAAAAGATTCCCAGGGGGGAAAAAAGATAAAGTAATTTATCACCACTAAACCAACCTCACAAGAAATGTTAAAGGTAGCTGTTTTACATAAAAAAATAAATGACCACTATTAGACATATGAAAAATATGAATGAAAAGATCTAAAATATGCCAACATATACATAAAGTGTGGAGAAAAGAGAAAAGAGGGAGAAGAGGAAAAAAAGAAAAAGGAACATTTTTTCTTTTTGTTTTTTTTTTTAAGTGAAGTTAAATCCCCATCAAATTAATACAGACTGCTATTTACTTAGTATGTTATATATGAGCCTCATAGTAACCACAAACCCAAAACCTATGATAGATGCACAAAACATAAAGAAAGCAAAGAAAACACTATAGATACTCATTGATGATTTTTAAAAAGCAAGAGAGGAAGAAAGGAGCAAAGAAGAACTACAAAAACAAAGAGAAAGCAAATTTTTAAAATGGCCTTAAGTACATACCTATAAATAATCACTTTAAATGTAAATAGCTTAACTGCTCCAATCAGAAGACACAAAGTGGTAGAATGCATAAAAAACCAAGACTCATCAATATGCTACCTACAAGAGACTTATCTGAGATTTAAAAATGCATACAGACTGAAAATTAAAGAATAAATACTCACCATGCAAATGGAAATGGAAAAAAAAAGCTGGGTAGCAATACTTCTATTAGACAAAATTAAAACAAAGAGTGTAAAAAGAGACCAGGAAAGGCATTACATAATGATAAAGAGACCAATCCAATAAGAAGATGTAACAATTGCAAATGTCTACACACCTAAAACTGGAGTACTGAAATACATAAAACTAACATTAGTGGATATAAAGAGAAAAATTGGTGTTAATACAATAAAATGGGAAATTTAACAGTCCACTCACATTAGTAGATAGATCACCCAGATGAAAATCAATAAGGAAACAATGTCTTTGAATGACACATTCGACCAGATGGACATAATACATCTATACAGAACATTCCATCCAAAAACAACAGTATATACATTCTTTTCAATTACACAAGGAACATTCTCCAGCATAGAATTCATATTAGGACATAAAACAAGCCTCAACAAATTTTAGATGACTGAAAACATGCCATGCATCATTTCTAACCACAACAGTATGAAACTTCAAATAAATCACAAGAAAAAACTGGAAGAAACACAAAAATGTGATATTAAACAACCAATGGGTCAATGAAACAATCAAAGGAGAAACCAAAAAATACATGGAGATAAATGAAAATGAAAACACAACCGTTCCGAATCTCTTAGGACACAGCAAAAGCAGTTCTAAAAGGAAATTACATAAACATATAAGCCTACCTCAAGAAACAAGAAAAAACTCAAACAATCTTACTTTACACCTAAAGGAACTAGAGTAAGAAGAACAACCAAAACCCAAGGTGAGTAGAAAAAAGGAAATAATAAGATCAGAGGAAAAATAAATGACATAGAAACTAAAAATTTTAAAATCTATAAAAACAAAAACCAGTTCTTTGAAAAATTCAAAAAAAATGACAAACCCTTAGCCAGACTCATCAGGAAAAAAGAGAAAGGCCCCAATTAAATAAAATCAGAAATGAGAAAGGAAAAGTAACAACTGATAACACAGAAATACAAAACAGTATAAGAGAAACCATAAAATACCTAGGAATAAACATAATCAAAAAGGTGAAAAATCTATACATTGAAAACTCTAGAATGCTGATGAGGGAAATTGAATAAGACACAAAAAAATGTAAAAATATTCCATGCTCCTGGATAGGAAGAACAAATATTGTTAAAATGTCTATACTACACAAAGCAATCTTCATATTCAATGAAATCCCTATCAAAATAATACCAGCATTCTTCACAGAGATAGAGCAAACAATCCTAAAATTTGTATGGAACTAGAAAAGACCTCGAATAGCCAAAGCAATCTTGAAAAAGAAAACCAAAGCAGGAGGCATCACAATCCCAGACTTCAAGCTGTATTAAAAGCCATAATCATCAAGACAGTATGGTACTGGCAGAAAAACTCACATTAAGATCAGTGGAACAGAACAGAGAACCCAGAAATGGACCCACAAACTTATGGCCAACTCATCTTTGACAAAGCAGGAAAGAATATTCAATGGAATAAAGACAGTCCCTTCAGCAAGTGGTACGAGAAAACTGGACAGCGACATGCAGAAAAATGAACCTGGATCACTTTTTTATACCATACACAAAATAAAATCAAAATGGATGAAAGACCTAAATGTAATACAAGAAGCCATTAAAATCCTCGAGGAGAAAGCAGGCAAGAAGAACCTCTTTGACCTTGGCCACAGCAACTTCTTACTCAACACGCCTCCAGAGGCAAGGGAAACAAAAGCAAACATAAACTATTGTGACATCATCAAAATAAAAACTTCTGCCCAATGAAGGAAACAATCAGCAAAACTAAAAGGCAACCAACGAAATGCAAGAAGATATTTGCAAATGACATATCAGATAAAGAGTTGGTATCCAAAATCAATAAAGAGCTTATCAAACTCAACACCCAAAAAACAAATAATTCAATGAAGAAATGGGCTAAAGACATCAACAGACACTTCACCAAAGAAGACATCCAGAGGGCCAACAGACACATGAAACGATTCTCAACATCACTTATCATCAGGGAAATACAAGTGAAAACCACAATGAGATACCAACTCACACCCATCAGAATGGCTAAAATCAAAAAGTCAGGCAACAACAGATGCTGGCGAGGATGTGGGTCTCTTTTTCACTGCTGGTGGGGATGCAAACCTGTACAGCCACTCTGGAAAACAGTATGGAGATTCCTCAAAAACTTAAAAATAGAACTATCTTACAACACAGCAATTGCACTACTAGGTATTTATCCAAGGGATACAGATGTATTGTTTCAAAGAAACACATGCACCCCGATGTTTATAGTAGCACTATCAACAATAGCCAAAGTATGGGAAGAGCCCAACAGATGAATGGATAAAGAAGATGTGGTATATATACACAATGAAGTATTACTCAGCAATCAAAAAGAATTAAATCTTACCATTTGCAACTAGAGAGTACCATGCTGAGCAAAATTAGTCAGAGAAAGACAAACATCATATGACTTCACTCATATCAGAACTTGAAGATACAAAAAAGACAAATATAAGGGAAGGGAAACAAAAATAATATAAAAACAGGGAGGAAGACAAAAAGATAAAAGACTTTTAAATATGGAGAACAAACAGAGGGTTACTGGAAGGGTTGTGGGAAGGGGGATGGGGTAAATGGGTAAGGGACATTAAGTCTACTCCTGAAATCATTGTTGCACTATATGCTAACTAACTTGGTAGTAAACTAAAAAATCATTAATAAAAAGAGTATAAGAGAATGCTATAAAAATTACATGCCTACAAACTAGAAGAAATAGATGAATTCCTAGAAATGTACAGTCTTCCAAAACTGAACCAGGAAGAAGGAGAAAATCTGAATAGACCAATTGCAGATAACAACACTGAACTAATAGTAAAAAATTAAAATAAAAATAAACTACCAAAACAAAAAGGTCCAGGACCAGATGCATTCACAAGTGAATTCTATCAGACATTTAAAAAAGAGTTAATACCTATTCTCCTCAAACTATTCTAAAAAATAGAAGAGGAAGGAAAGCTTCCAAAAATATTACTGAAGACCAATATTACCTTGATACCAAAACAAAACAGCAACCACACACACACACACACACACACACACACACACACACACACACAACTACAAGCCATAATTTCTGATGAACATGGATCTAAAATCCTCAAGGAAATTTAAGCAAACCACATACAATACATTAAAAAGATCATTCACCATGATTGGGTGGAATTTATTCCCAGGATGCAAAAATGGTTCAGTATTCACAAATCAATCAACATCATATACCATACCAACAAAATGAAGGATGAAAATCATATGATCATCTCAAAGGATTGAGAAAAAACATTTGATAAGATTTAACATCTTTTTCTGATTAAAAATTTAAAAAACATACACACAACAAATGAAGAGGTAACATACCTCAACATACTACAGGCCCTGTATGAAAAACCCACAGCTAACACCATCCTCAATGGTGAAAGACTGAGAGCCTTCCCTCCAAGGTCAAGAACCAAACAATTTTGTCCACTCTTACCACTTTTACTCAACATGGTACTAGAAGTCCTAGCCACAGCAATCAGACAAGAAAAAAAAAGAAATAGGGGCACCTGATGGCTCAGTCGGTTTTGGCTCAGGTCATGATCTCATCATTCATGAGTTCAAGCCCCGCTGACAATTCAGAGTCTGGAGCCTGCTTCAGATTCTGTCTCCTTCTCTCTCTGACCCTCCCCACTCACTTTCTGTCTCTGTCTCTGTCTCTCTCAAAAATAAATAAACAAAATTTTTCTAAGTTTAAAAAAATAAAGTAAAAGAAATAAAATCATCAATATTGGTAAAGATGTTAATCTATAACTATTCCCAAATACATGATACTATACATAGAAAATCCTAAGAATTCCACCAAAAAATGACTACAAGTAATAAATGAATTCATTAAAGTGGCAGGATACAAAATTAATACAGCCCCTCATCGGGCTCTACGCTGACAGCTCAGAGCCTGGAGCCTGCTTCAGATTCTGTCTCCCTCTCTCTCTGCTCCTCCCTTACTCATGCTCTGCTCTCTGTCTCAAAAGTAAATAAACTATAAAAATTAAAAATAAATAGGGGCGCCTGGGTGGCTTAGTCGGTTAAGCGTCCGACTTTCGTTTAGGTCATGATCTCGCGGTTCGTGGGTTCGAGCCCCGCGTCGGGCTCTGTGCTGACTGCCAGCTCAGAGCCTGGAGCCTGTTTCAGAGTCTGTGTCTCCCTCTCTCTCTGACCCTCCCCTGCTCACGCTGTCTCTCTATCTCCTAGAAATAAATTTAAAAAAAAAAAAGAATTAAAAAAAAAAATTAAAAATAAACAAACAAATAAAAACATCTCCACAAGGAGCATCTCAGGTCTGGATAATTGTATACATAATTGTACATTGTTTTCTTGAGCATAGGAAAAAATAGAAAATAACAAAATCACATGTGCAATCCAGTAAAGATAAAAAAAAAAAAAAACCTGGAAAGAGATGTACAGGAAAGGGAAACTGTAGTTCAATCTCATAAATGAATATGAATACAAACAGATTCAAATATCTAAAACGTATTGACCAAGATGCACAGAGTGAAATTTAAAATGACTGTTGATTGTGTTGGCATTCATTTTTAAACCTAAAAAGAAACCTCCTCATTAGAAATCGTTAAAGGTTATTACATTAGAGAAAGAGACTTCTGGATTGAGGGGATCGGTGGCAACTGCAACATTTCATTTTGAAACTTGTGTATAGTCATTTTCTATTATTATACATGTGTTATTTTTCCCTTCTCCTTTTATTTTTTTAAGTCTGGCTTGAAATACTAATTTTATAAATTTCATTTTGTTTTTTCTTTGGTATATACATGGTAAAATCAGTAAGTACTTTAAAATATAATGTATAAGTTCATACCATTTACGTACCATGTAAATCATGTACATGTAAATGATACACTTAGAATTACAAAATAAAATTAGCTGAAGAAATAACTAGAATAGGCTAGTAACAGAAGACATGGAAGAATTGACAAAAAGTATACAAAAAGGTTGCAGGCTAGACAGTTCCAGAGGCAAGTTTTTATCCAACTTCAAGGGATAATTTCTACCTTGCATAACTTATGCCAGATCACAGCAAAAGATTAAAGCTCTTCAAATTATTGGCAAAATTGCCATAAGCTGGATACCAAAATCTGACAAGAATAATACAATGGGAGAAAAATTTTAACTAATTTCACCTTCAAGCATCAATGTATTAGTAATGCCAATGAAATAATTCAGGCCAGACAAGAGTGGGTTGGACTAAAGGAACAGTGTGAAATGTAAGATCCGGATTTGGTGATGGAGTAGACATGAGAGAAAGGGTGTAAGGATGGAACTGAATAACTTGAAGGCCTTTGGTCTAAGCAACTGAAAAAATTAAATTCATTCACTGAGACTTGGAAAGTCACAGAATGAGCTGGATTTGAGGGTGGGTATGTGGGTAGGAAACAGGTATTGGACCTACTCAGTTTGAGATGCCTTCTGTACACTGCAGGTGCCAGGAAGTCAGTTAGATAGATAGGCCTGGAGTTCAGGAGACTTTCCAACATGCAGAAATAAATTGGGAATCAACTGCAGAGGACATTTAAAACCCAGAGTTGAGACACTATTACTGTAATGACATTGTTACACTAACATTTAAGTGGAGCAAAAAGTGCTGGATGGTTAAGTTGCAGTTCAACAACAAACTACAAGAGAAACTGAAACAGAGGGGCTTATTACTCACAGGTATTGCAGGAAGTACACAGAATGTCTCAAGGGGACACATGGGAAGGTCAAGGCAAAATGAAAACAGGGAGAAGGGGAGATTGGGTGGCTTAGCTGGTTAAGGGTCTGGCTTCAGCTCAGGTCATGATCTCACAGGTTGTGGGCTCAAGCCCTACATCGGGCTCTTGCTGCCTGGAGCCTGATTTGGATTCTATGTCTCCCTCTCTCTCTGCCCCTCCCACACTCATGCTCTGTCTCTCTCTCCTTTCTCTCTCTCTCAAAAATAAATAAGCATTTTAAAAATGGAGAAAAAAAAAACAGAGAAAATTACAGAATTGGAGCAAATGCCTATATTTGGGCCCATGCGCTGAGTGCTTTGAGATTCCCAGGCTGAGGCCAGAATGGTCAATTCACACCAAAAGAGCAGGATTCTGGTAAGCTCCACAGGAGTCCTGTTTCAGGAGCACATAAGGAGAAGGCCCAGGGAGGCAGAGGACACTGAATCACCGGGGCTACAGGGGACGTCAGAAACAAAAACTGACTCGTGACTCTGCAGACTCTTATTTAGGGACTGATTGATCTTGCATGAGGAACTAGTGTGAGCCTGAGGTCCCCAAAGGCCACTTGACACCCCCCCCCCAAAAAAAATAGGATGCCAAGGCAACAACATTATGGAGTAGCTTAAACTCTTGACAATTACCAATGAAGAGAGTAATTGGGCCGAAAGTAAATTCAAGGACTAAAACGTTGGTTGCTGAGAAGGAAACAGCAAAGGAGTCTGAGAAGAGGCAGTTAGAGTGACGGTAAAAGGAAAACCAGAAGAGAGTGATAGTCTAGAAGCCAAGGAGGGAGTAAGCTGCTCTTAGTTAAATAATATGAGACCTGAGAGAAAACAAGCAATTGGATCTAGGAATGTGAGTCACTGTAGATGTTGATAAGATCTGTATCAGGGGAGTTCTGAGTATTAAAGTGAGGTCAAGCCTGATGAAAGTGAGGTCAAGAGAATGAAGTATCAAAGGACATGATGGTGATCTTGGTAGTGGTGGTGATGCTGCTGTTGTTAAAACAGGAGAGAAAAAACAGTATGTTTTAATGAAAATGATCCAGAAGATGGGGAAAATATCAATTTTCATGAGAGAAAGAGGACAAAGCAATGTATTTTTCCTCTATCAATAACAAAGATTCTAGCTACAGAGTTTCTCTTATTCACTTTCTACTGACAATCCTGATTTCTAACTATAATCAAACACATCTGTAGGAGGTTTGAATATCCTGAAGAACGTGCTGTAAATGCCCTCCATGGCTTTGGCTGCCTTTGTTGCTCTGGTGGAAGGAGTTTCATAACCCTCCAGATTCCGGTTGAGCACTGTCCAGATGATTCCATCCCAGTTCTAAAATATCTTTGTCTCTAAGGTTGTTTCAGGGTGTCACTGAAATGGTTTGTCTTCTCAGACTGGACCCTTAATTTTCCCAGGAAAATGTCAACATCCTACATACACACCTACAAACATACACACGCAATCTCTTTCATCATCCCACTTATCCCTTAAAAGTAGCTCACACTGTTACAGCTTTCCTAGGACACTGTCCTTGGACCAGGACAGTCACTTCAGTATACTAACATCATAGTCAAAAAGTAAGTTCAATCCTTCTCTTTCATATAGAATGTCGGTCTCTTTCATATAGAATGTTTCAAGGCTCCATAACTGCTCAAACTCTACTGACGTTGTTTTTGCTTAGGATATTTTGAAATGTCATTCTTACTATTATGTACGTTACTATTACATATATTCTTACTAAGTATATAGTCTTACTACTATTTTCTTGTTTATATGTTCTTATAACAGAAACTAACATACTAGCAAATGTTCCTAAAATGAAAAACTTTTTAAGATGATGTCTACCCCTACCATTTGTAAAAAAATATTTTTTTTCTCAAAAATTTGGAAGATAAGGTATTAGAAGGGATAGATTTTAACCTGTTCATTTGCACCACAAGGAAATTACTCTAAATCTTTACAATGAATTCTAATCTTCTAAATCACTGTAATTGTTTCCCACGCCAGTGTAATCTTGTCATTTATTCGGGTTAAAAGAAGCAGCATTTGGTTGATCAACATGATTGAAGGCAATGTACTAAAGAATGTGAACCCAACTGTTACTCTAATGCTGGTCACTAGAATTGGCATCTATTCACCTCTTGTCAAGCCCTAATTTCAGAAGGTAATGGTTGTATGCTTCCCATGAAGCTGCTGTTACAACCAGGTTCAGTCTCATTCAGGCTAAAGTTAAAAATAGAACATGAAAGAGAGCTATGGGTTTTGGGGACCAGATGAATGGATTCAAGGGAGAATTCACTTTGGGGTAAAGACAGAAACCAAGTATCTTAAGGCATTTAAAAATCATGGCTTAGAAACAAATCTGCTCTAAATCATGTTGCTTAATAAGTCAGAAATACCAACAGTATAGTCTCGCTGACTCATTTTTAAAATTCATTTGTTCATCCAACATTCATTGATATATTTACTTAACAAGGTGTCTGACATTATGTGCTAAGTCACAAGGTTAAACAAAATAGGCAGAATGTCTGACTTCAGATATCTCATACTGTAATGGAGGAAATGGAAAATAAAAATAAACAAATTCATATAAACATACAAAATATAACAGCACACTGAAATTAATCCTATGGGGGAAAAAACAAAGCCAGATGACAGAGGGTGAGATGAGATGCCATTTTGCATAAGAGAGTTAGTAAAGGCTTATTTGAGAAGGTGTTGCTTTTAGAGACCTGAATTACATGAGGCAAGCATGCAAATATCTCGGGGAATCCTTCCAGGCTGAGGGAAGAGCAACAAAGATCCTGTGGTAGGGATATGCCTTGTTTTTTTTCAAGATACAAAAAAGATCAGTGAGAAAGGAAGTAGGATAGTGAGCAAAAAGAGTGGTTGGGTGCAGGGAGGGGGAGTCAAGGTGGAGCCTAGCAGATTCCCCAAGGTGCTGAGGAGTTGATTCTTCAAGAAGACAGAGCTGAGAGTCCAGGGAGATCAAAGAAGCTAGGGTTTGCAGGACGGAGTGTCTAACTCAAGAGACAGCTTCACAGACAGAGCACGTAGGGTAGCTGCACATGTGTGTGAGGAAACCACCTGAGGCCAGAGAAAGAATATCTTAAGGCATTTAAGGAAAGAATGCCTGGAACTCACAAAGGAGTAGTATCTGCTACTACTAGCCAGTTTGGAAATAATCTCGTAATTCACAGGCACTGGGTAGAATATTCTGAAAGGATTACACAGGAACAGGAGAAAAACTGTGGGGATAATGGATAATGTTCAGTATCTTGATTGTGGTGATCGTCTCAGGGATGTTTGCAAATGTTAAAACTTATCAAATTGAAAAAACATATTAAATAATAAAAAAGAAGAGTGGTAGACATGCAATCAGAAAGACAACCAGGAGCCAAATCACACAGAAGTTGTGGCAAAAGTTTTGGATTTTATTGTAAATTTGGTGGAGCACAATACTACCATAAAGACAGACCACCACCATGTGGCAGAAACTAAAGGGCAAACACAGACATTTTGACTACCTAGTTCAAAATACTAATGTACTCCTCTTGTCATCATTTCTAAAGTTCTGACCAAGCAGAAAAAGTTGGTGTGGATGTAGGTAGTGAAAAGGGTATGATTTGAACCAACCACAAGTTCTGGCATCAGAATTCACTCAGCTGGCCTAGCATATGATCTCTGTACAAATAGTTAAGTGCTAAGAGCAAAAGGCATTGGAGAGAAGATCCAAAATCAAGTAAAGTCGTCTCCTAACAGATGAGAAGGGTACATAGATGGGACTCTAATTAGCTCCTTGGCTAATGATTCAGAAAGAGCAGGTACACTGTGGGCACCAGGCAGAACTGCTAGTGAATAACACAGTCATGGTCTCATCTGCTGACTGGGTTCTATCCCTGAGACAGGGCTGAAAAAGCTAACGCCAAATCCTATTAGGATCCAAAGCTCCTAGCGACTACTCAGATTAGATCAGCCAAAACAGGGAATGCGGTGACGAGATAATGGCAGCTCTGGGGTCATAAGTGTGTGTCAGGGTTTTCCAAGCCATAGAACCAACAGGAAATATATAGATATATATTCATTTATATATCTGAGGAGATTTATTAAGGCGATATTGTAAAAATTGGCTCATGCAGGGGAGACTTGGTGGATCAGTCACTTAAATGTCTGACTTCGTCTCAGGTCATGATCTCACGGTGAGTTTGAGCCCCACATCAGGTTCTCTGCTGCCAACAGCAAGCAGAGCCTGCTTTGGATCCTCTGTCTCCCTTTCTCTCTGACCCTTCCCCCCACCACCATCCAAAATCAATAAATATTTTCAAAAAAATTGGCTTATGCAATTATGAAGGCAAAGTCCTACAATGTGCCATCTGCAAACTAGAGAACCAGGAAAGTCAGTGGTGTAATTTAGTCCATGTCCAAAGATGAAGAGCTGGCCAATGGTGTAGGTCGTGGCTGAATTTGAATGCCTCAGAATCAGGAGTCTTAATGTCTTTTAAACAGAAAGGAAATTCACTCCTCCTCCATCTTTTTGTTCTATTCAGGCCTCAATGAATGGGGTAATGCCCATCTGCATTGTTTAAAGTGATCTTTACTCAGTCAGCCAATTCAATGCTCTCTTCTGGAAACATCTTCATAGACACACTTAGAAAACACACTCAGAAATGTTTTACCAACGATGTTGGCATCCCTTAGCCCAGTAAAAATGACATATAAACTAACCATTACAAAGTAGAGGCCTGTAATGGCAAGAAAGGTGCATGAGCAAGCCTGAATGGCAGCTGGTTATCCATCTCCTACCTAGGGCACGTAGTGCTGGCAACCTGAGTTGAGTCTATAGAGGGCAGTCAGCCTTTAGTGTGGGGTAAGGAGGTAGAAGACTTTCAGTATTCAGGATTCAATGTGCTCTCAACATTGCCTTAAGGACAATACTGAATGGCCCACCATAACTGGTTCCCTTCCTAGTACCAAAATTTACTTTCAAAAATAATTCTAAATCTAATATTATTAATTTTTTCCATTTCATTATCCAGATGAAACATTAGGTTAATTTATCTGTCATGGGAAGTTTTGCTTACCTTTAAAGGTAGTTACTAAAAGGAAAATCATCAAGACAAGGACTAAAGGAATTAGTTAAGCATAAGAGTGATTCTTCATGGGGTACCTGGGTGGTTCAGTCAGTTAAGCGTCTGACTTCAGCTCAGGTCAAGATCTTGCAGTTCATGAATTCGAGCTTCAGATTCTGTGTCTCCCTCTCTCTCTGCCCCTCTCCCACTTGTGCTTTGTCTCTCTCTCCCTCAAAAATAAACATTTTTAAAAAATAATGATTCTTCTTCATTGATTAGATTTTCAAATCAAACATGTTTCTCCTACCAAATGAGGGATATTTTCTCACTCAGGATCCCTAGCCAGCATTCATCAACTCACATTGACTGACAAATGATTTAAGATCTTGGGAAAAGAATAAAGATACATGTCACTTTTGTTTTTTTTTTATTTTTTTAAATATAGTTTATTATTTTTGAGACAGAAAGAAACTGAGTACGAGTGGGGGAGGGGCAGAGAGAGAGGGAGACACAGACTCTGAAACAGGCTCCAGGATCTGGGCTGTCAGCACAGAACCTAATGCGGGGCTTGAACCCACAAAGCACAAGTTCATGACCTGAGCCGAAGTCAGATGCTTAACCAACTGAGCCACTCAGGCACCCCCAATCAGTCACTTTTAAACTTGTGGGTATATGGCTTTAAAAAAACAACCCACACACATAACATGAAATTTATCTTCCTAACAAAATTTTAGTGTACAATACAGTAGTTATCTATATGAACACTATTTCATAGAAGACCACTCACACATTTTTTTAATGTTTTTATTTATTTTTGAGAGCGAGAGACAGAGCATGAGCAGGGGAGGGGCAGAGAGAGACAGAGACACAGAATCCAAAGCAGGCTCCAGGCTCTCAGCTGTCAGCACAGAGCTGGAAGCAGTGCTCGAACTCACGAACCATGAGATTATAACCTGAGCCAAAGCTGGACGCTCAACCGACTGAGCCACCAAGGCGCCCCTAACACATTTTCATCTTACATGACTGAAACTCTGTACCTGTTGAACTGCAGCTGTCCATTTCTGCCTCCTCTCCCTCTCCCGGAGCTCCTGGCAACCACCATTCTACTTTCTGCTTCTGTTTCATCAAGTTTGCTGGTAAACTCCTCTAAAGAATACTTCAACTTATTTGTTGTATTCTTTGGCTCCAAAAATTCTGTTTGGTTCTATTTATATTTTTTATCTTTTTGTTGAAATTCCCATTTTGTTCATGTAGCATTTTTTTCCCTCAGTTTACTGATCTTTAGGATGAGTAAATTATTTGTCAACTAATTCATATAATCCCTTCTTTAAGGATCAGTATCAGGAAGCCTTTTTTGGTTCCTCTGATTGGACCACGTTTCCCTGTTTCTTTGTATCCTGATAACTTTTTGTTGGGATCTCTGCATTTGGAAAAAAAACAAAAAACAAAACAAAACAAAACAAAAAAATAGACACCTCTCCTCATCTGTAAAGACTGACTTCATACAGGAAAATCTTCACCAATCAGGCCAGTGAGAGATTCTGGGGGCCTTCCAAATCTTTCTGGAGCTGCATCTTCACTGGACTTGTGCTTATAAATTTCAAAATAGAGGGATTTGCTGTTTTGGGGGTTTGGGGTGGGGTGGTTACACTAGTTCATAATCTCTTGCTCTCTCTGGTGTCAGTCTGTAGAACTGCAAGTTTCTAGAACTGCTTCTGTAAACCCAGCTCTCTTTCATTTTCAGCAGCAGACTTCCAGTGTTTGCCAGGTATCAGCACTCTTGAGTCAGGAGAAACAGAAACCAATCCCTGGAACATATCTCTGAAAAGTCATTGGCTACACACTCCTCCCCAAGGAGAAATCACTAGTTGGGGTAGTGGGGGTTTTCTCCTACTTACTCTCAGGTTAAAGTATAGCAAGTGAATGCTCTAAACCATCACCTTTGTTTTCAGTGGTCCCCAACCTGACACCCTTTCCTGGTGGCACTTAGATTCTAGCAAGACTGAAACCCATCCCTCAGCCAGAAAAGTCTTAATGTCAAAAATATGATCCAAGCTTCTCTTTACCTTCCCACTGAGAACAAAGGGGCTGGAAGTTTCCTCCTGATGGTGCTACACTGAGCTAGTGGGAGGGACTACAGTGTCCTGGAGCTGGTTTTGCACTTGCCTAGGGTGCAAGAGTCTCTTAAGTGTTTTCTGGATTTCTCACAATGGAAACTGGTCTGTGTATTATTTTGAGTCAATCTCTCCACTGGAGAAAGAAGGATCTGGAGCTTCCTATTCTACCATCTTGCTGAAATCACTCCCTGGGATCATTTTTTAATTAAAAACAAAAAGAAAAGCTAAGGATCACAATCTCCCTTACAAGCCTATAAATAATTTTAGAGCAACTCCCATCGCCCAGCTCAGAGCCCAGCACATAGTATGTGCCTGTTAAATATTTATGTAACTGACCTAAAGGGTTGTACAAGACTATGGTAGAAGTAGGGTTTGAACTTACAGGCTTTGACACTGTCACCTTTCATAAATGGCTTTCATATGGCTCTCTACTCAAATTTACAAGAATACCTAGGAATTTACCTAGTAACTATCACAGACAGAATTCAAGCTCAGGGAAGCAGCGGGGTATATAAGAAAAGGTAGAGAAGACTTGGTATCAAAGACCTGAGTTTGAATCAAATTCCTTCAAATCTTCCTAGTTATATCCTAGATATTCTTCAAATTTACCTGTGAAACATTGGAAACATAGATTCCCAGGACCCACCCCATTGAATCAAAGCTTTAAGGAGTAGACCCTAAATAGATACCATTTAAACAGACTCACAGGTTGAAAAATGCTCTTCAAGCTATTTCATAAAAGGCATGCCCCAATTTTTCAGAACTGTAACAAACTCGACTATAAAATGAGATATTAGTCCTTCTATCACTGACCTTATGGGGATAATGTGAGGGTCCAGTCATAGTGGGAACACATGTGAAAGCAATGTAAACTGTAAACCATGATAATAAGATAACTTCATCCTATCAGGTAATCTGAGTATCAAATAAGGGCTTAATGGAAACAAAACCATGACTATCTCCTCTAGACATGTTCTATATAAAGAATCATCGAGGTGCCTGGGTGGCTCAGTTGGTTACGCATCCAACTTCGGCTCAAGTCATGATTTCACGATTCATAGGTTCGAGCCCCGCAACAGGCTCTGTGCTGCCAGCTCAGAGTCTGGAGCTTGCTTCAGATTCTGTGTCTCCCTCTCTCTCTGACCCTCTCCTGCTCATGTTGTCTCTCTCTCTCAGAAAAAAAAAGAAAAAAGAGAATAATTTTCTTCTCTCCTTTTAAAGTTAAAACTATACGTCTCTCATTGTAGTTGTGCTTCTGTGAAGTTGTTTATAAATCAAGTTTTATTTTAAGTACATTAAGAGATCTAAAGTAACACCCTATTAAACTTCTGATGACATAAAGAATGCTTCTAAAATGCAAAGAGACAATCCTTAAGTAATCAGTTTTTCAACCTTGGGTTTTATATCTGATGTTGCCCGGAAGTGGGACAAGCTATATTGCTGTCAACAACACCTGGCAGTTTTGCTGTGGAACTGTTCCTGTCTTTCTGGGGTCACAGTCACAACCACAATACCACTGTCTTCAGAGGGAAGGATAAGATGCTCAGGGCCTTTCAGTTGCCCACCAAATGCTAAGAAACAAACACAGATGTTACCTCTTAGTCACAGCCGGGCTCCCTCATTTCCCATAAAAAAGCCTTAAATCAAACAGAGGACTCCCCACAAAAAGTACTCTTAATGAAATATACCTCATATTCCAATGCTCAGGCCTGATGTATTTAACATCTAGGGACCAAACTTCCTCTTGGATAGTCCAAAAACCTCACATGACAATTTTCTTTAAAAATTCTATTTCTTGGGGGGCGCCTGGGTGGCTTAGTCGGTTGAGCGTCCGACTTTCACTTAGGTCATGATCTCGCGGTTCGTGGGTTCGAGCCCCGCGTCGGGCTCTGTGCTGACTGCCAGCTCAGAGCCTGGAGCCTGTTTCAGTCTGTGACTCCCTCTCTCTCTGACCCTACCCTGCTCACGCTGTCTCTCTCTCTCTCTCCTAGAAATAAAACATTAAAAAAAAAAAATTCTATTTCTTGGTTCAGTTAGGTTGATAATATTTCAGGTGTTAAAGATAAAAGGCATTCAGACAGTCTGGTTTTTCAGAAACTCAGGGGGGAAAATGAGTTTTTTTTACAATGAGTTTCCTTTCAAAAGAAGAAAGTTATGGTAGTGGAAGATCAAGATTCAAGTCACTTCCCATCTGAATCAAACCTGTTTTAGAATTCAGTTTTGCCAAGGCCCAATTTCCAACTATGGTGACCGGCTGCCAGTGTGCATGACAGCCATTGAGGGATTAGAAGAGTAAAGCAGAGCTGATCGGAGTGGTTCAACAACACATAACTTTTCACTTATTAGATTAGAAGTGCCCAAAGACAATCTTCTCAAAGGTGTTGAATATTGCTCACTGGGAATTTATGAGGCTAACCAAGGAATTCAGTGAACTCATTCATTATTAATCCAGATGTATTTTGTGACTAATATGGCAGAACAAATCTCAAAGCACTGGTAAGCAAAGAAAGAACTCTTGAACCACAAATGAAGAAATTAAGAGCTATAAGAACTGAGGCAAGGCAATGTCATAATGAAGAACACAGGGAGCGAGAGCATGGTTCTGAAACCAGACCGGGTCCGATGGCAACACTGACACTTAGTAGCTGTGTGACTTTAAACAAGTTAAGTAGCCTTTGTAAACCTTAGTTTCATTATCCATAAGCAGAAGGATGATAGTATTTAACTCTAACAGAAGTTGTTATAAAGGTAAGTAAGTTGATATGTGTAAAGTTCTTAGGGTACTGCCTGGAACATCGTAAATACTATAAGGTTTTTCAAGATTAAAAATAATGTGGAACAGAATTTTAAAATCTGGTCCTGTAAGGAATCCTAAAGATGAGAAAGCAAAATACAGAGAGGTGGCAAAAACCAGACTCAGTGGTCCATCAACAATGCACACCTAACAGCTCTGACAACCTGTCTCCATTTCATTACTAGCTTACTGATGACTCTTGGACAGTCACTGAAACAGATGTGCCAAACTGGAATGATAATAATACCGAGCTTCTTTGTATTAGAGGTGTGGGGGGAAAAGGAACAGTGAAAAGCACTTTAAACTGTTTTGCAAGTGGAAAAGCACCAAACATAGGGTTTCAGAGCATATTCTTATTTCCCAGAAGTATATTTCAGTTTTTAATCACACTTTCTGGGGCTAGTGTCTATAGAGAAAATGCAGACTGTAGCCAGAGGGCTTGTGGAAATGGGGGTTTTATTAACAGAGAAAATGAAGTACTCCTAACATCGCATTTGATTTTAGAAATGTATGTAGACTGGTTTATTAAATAGTGCTCTAAACAGGAAGTAAAAACTCAAGCACCTGATTGCTACCCATGTCCTATGCTACCTTGAGAAATTTACAGAATCTTTCTGAACATCATATTCCTCACAAATCAGAGAGAGAGAGGAGAGAGAGACAGAAACAGAGAAATCTTGCTTCATCCCTAATGATGAACAGGTTGATGATGACTGATCCATGGGCAAAGCCCTTCCTGATTTTTAAACTATGTTTAGAAAGCACAGGCCACTAAAAATAGAACACTTTACAACTGATAATATTATATTTGTCTCCTTTAGCACATGAATTGTACCACATGGATAAACAGAATGGGAATATCAGTTCTAGAACTTACTGTTGGTAGAAATCAGATTTAGAAATCTGATGAGCCCAGTTTAGCAAAGGACTAGAATAAAGGTTTAACTGCTCTTCTGTGGCACCACATTAAAAATAGTCTCAAATCCCCTTGTGAAATTCTGTGAGATTCTTAGAGCCTGGGAGGGTTTATCTGTCTTAATAATGAAACCATGGCTCTGAAAGATTACAGAATGGGTCAACATCTCATACTTTTTTGGTTCATTATAAACTGACATATCTCTTTTGTCCTTTCAACAGACCTCAGGCAGAGATACCCCCACTCCAGGGGGTCAGGGGAAATCATTACTGTAACTGGTATCCATCAACTCTAAGTGGAGAATAACACGTGCCTTGTTAATTGAAGAAATATTTTCTTGCCATAGATTTCAACAAAAATGTTTTTAATTAAATGTATTCTGTGTTATAGGTTTTCCAATAGGTCAATCCTTTAAAGAGCCTTCAAGTCCACAACTCCCACTGGTGAAATACCTAAGAGCAAAGTCAAGTTGAAGCGTTTATGAAACCAGAAAATGGAAAGAATTGCTGTCTACCCAGGTAAAGTCCATGCCATCCTTCAAGCCCTTAGGACATTATAAGGGACAGAAAGAGGACAAGGGTGCAGGGAGTGAGGTCTACTTTTGTTTAGGATAAGAGATGTCAGAGGGAATCATGGAAAGCACAGATGCAAAACTCAGATCAAGAGAGCAAGGTTAACACTGGAAAGATCCACTCTCCTTGTGAAGGTACAATCATAAAGCATCTTTCTACAGCTATTAAATTTTTTTTTTCAATTTAGCTAGAGCTTTAACCTCTTCCTTCTCTGTTTTCACTCCATTCTGAAAGTACCCTAACATTTTAGTGAAGATCCTTCAACAGTTTTACATCCTAATTGAGAGGAAACTTTAGGTATAACATGGCAAAGAAGAAAGAGAATAATGTTTACCTTGTATTTTCTTAAATTCAGAGGAAAACACTATCTGCCTTCTTTGAATGAACTCAGATTCGTGCTTCTAAGTGACTGTCAGCAGACCTAAGAGGCATGTTCTCATAGTGGCACACAGATTCTCAAAACCAGAATATTCTAAAGAATATAAATGCTACTGAGCTTGAATTATCTTCATAGGTTAGAGGGGGTGACATCCTGCAGGAAGAGACTGGAGAACTTCTGGTTTGCAGTAAAAATCTGCTTTGTTGACTTGGAGAAGGCCACCTCACTTTGGGTCCACAAATGGCTTGGTACTTTTTATTGAGAAAGTGCTCATAACCTAAATAAAGGTATGTAGTAACTTTTGTAAAAGGTATAAGAAAGAAGAGGGAGGAATCTGGGACACAGCAGAAAGAAGTCTGAAGGAGGAGAACTCTGGGTACAAAGCCTTGCTACTTAAAGTGTGGTCCCTGGACCAGTAGCATCAGCAGAAATCACAGGCCCCACACTAACCTACTGATCAGAATTTGCATTGTAACAAGACCTCCATACGTGTCACGTACATATTTAGAAGGTTTGAGAAGCATCAGTTTAGAAGGTAGTCCCAGGAGATCAAGAAAGACACAGATGGGGATCACAATCACTGGTCACAATGTGGGGAAGGTTGAGGAACAGCCCAGAGGGTGATATACCACAATGGACAGTCAATATCAGATCTGATTGGCAATGACATCATGACCACAAGAAGTGACAGCAGAGATAGAAAATGAGGGAAGTACTCCCTCCTCAGGGTCAAGCCCTCTACCCAAGTTGGCCAAAGCTACTAAGATTATCGGAATACCAGGCATAGAGTGGGGTTAAAGAAAAGGCTCTAGTCCCTTCAAGAAACAGAAGTGTTCAAGAGCAGAAGCCTGGCTCTAGAGTTTCAGTCGACATGTAGAGGTAAGGAAGTAACATGACTTGGAGAATACACGGAAAACCAGAGCTCATTGCTAGCGCATCAGTATCTCAACCTCCTAGCGGCACAACTACCACCACTCCCACCAGCCACGGACTGAGGCTCATGGCAGTACAGAGGGGCATTTAGATAGTGGAATCTGAGTTTTCACACTAATGTGTGTTTTTTTCTCTCTCTCTCTCCACAGTCTGGTGGGGCTTGAGGATATTTTGGTGACACAAACCCCCCAGTTTGTTGTAGGTAAACTGCTTTTGTCTGGAACCCAATTCTAGGAGGAGTGTTTTTAACAAGGTTTATAAAGATCAGGAATATTAACACTAATTAAATCTGTAAATTCAAACCCACACTACTTTCATAAAATGTGTTTTATGTACCAAAATATTTATCTCTCAAATTACCCAGATTAACTGGTTTTCACCAAAATTGCAAAAGTCACATTGGCCCCCTGCACTCCTCAGTCCCAAATAACTGAATCCACTGCTCAGTTCAGTTCATGAGGCAACCCAAACAGGGCAGTGATACATTACCCCATTTGTGTGGTTCTAAGAGGCCATATTCTAAGAGAATATTCCTCCATATTCCTGCAAGGGCCTGGGAGATGTCTCACATACTTATCACCTGTGCTCACCAGGCTCTTCCATTTACCCAGCAGGCCTCAGCATGGCACACCATGTGTATACTGAGAAGCTTCCACACGCACCAGGTATCAAGCTCTCCTCTATGTTCTTCACTGTTCATCAGGGAATTATAGCTTTGCCCAGGATACTGTCTCCTGAGATGCATGAATTAGATAACTCACAGGATACCCAAAACAGGATGATGACCCCTTTCCGTTTTAATTGTGCCAAAACTAGGATGCATTTGAAGCAGGATTAGAAAGGGAAGGGTGCAGACTTAGCCCAATGCAATATCTGTGGAAGGAGGGGATGCTCTATTTTTCGCTTTTGCCTTATATACCCATGCACAAAATTTCTATCCTCATATAGACTCTCTTTCCCAAACAAATCCATTTATGCAAATATATATTGGCAGATGTGGGTATGTGCAAAGATGGGGCTCATGTGGTCCTTTGGCCCTAAAGGTAAATTTTCACTTAGATCTAGCAAGGACCAGTCTGATATTTTTGTTGGCATTTACCATCTAAAAACAAAATATTTCTCTCCCGGGAATATCTACTAGGTATCTGACTCCAAAGGAGACTAAATGTGTTAGATAATTGGATCCTAAAACAGAGCTCTACTTTTAGTTTGCACAAAGGTGAAAAGAAGACTTTTTAATGGCATTTGAATGCAATTAGTCTTTCAAGAAGACTCACCAACTATTCTTACCAATGAAGACAAACTCTCTTTTTTAAGCCTCATTTGCACTGGCACCTAAAATGGTATTTAACTGATCACATGTGATTTGTCAGTCAAAGTGCCCAAGGGAAATACTGCAGCGTTCTTCTCTTGGAGCTCACTGCTATGTTTTCAGCCAAACAAAGAAAAGAATTCTCTTAGCACCTGATTTAAGTGACAACATAGAGCAGCAAGCCTTCTGTAGCATATGTAGGCTAAAGCTATCTTTAGCCTTTTTTAGTCTAAGATCTATGTTCTTAATGACAGAAAGTAATATGTATCTGCAGGTAAAAATAATAATAATAATAAATTAATCATGTGGTTTGGGAATCCAGTAGCAAAAACTCAGAACTTCCTTCAGTGAAGAAGTCAGTGTTTTCTGGCAAGGATGAATTAGAAGCATCATTGACTGAGAGGTAGATTTTGGAGAGTTTTTTTTTTTTTTTTTTTTTAAACATCAGGTGACCTGCAGGCTAAGAAATAATTACATGATTTTAGAATTAAGAGTTGTTTCTTTTCTTCAGGGAACATTCTGGTACTTTCCTTGATTGAAAAAAAAAAGTCCCAAATTCTGCAGCAGAGAATGATTCCCTTCGCAGGGCAAACAACATTTTATATGTCACACATATTATAGAATACTCAGAGGTGTTCAAAGGTTTAAGGGAGTGGCAGAGGTGGGAAAGGGAAGGGCTGGTGGAGTCCTAGAGGGAAAGACTGAAAATAAATTCTCCAAGCATTTGAAATAAAAGCAGCCAATCCTAAACACGTAAAAGATATACAGATGTAAATTTTAAGACTGTATGCTATAAAGTCCTGACATTATGAATCTTCAGAAGTCTCACAGAGACTTAAGAGTCATGGCACACAGTAGGTATCAAATTATAATTGCCCAAAAAGTGATTTACCAGATCAGTAGATCCTCTGAGAACAGGATACAGTTCTTGCAAGCCCAACTTAATAACTGCTCTTTTTCCTTCTGATAATTTGATATCAAATAGAAGTGATGATTTTGAGTTTAAAGTCCAGACTGTATTAAACCAACTGAATTTCTGTGAATGTTCACATTACACAAATAATTATGGGGGTCTTAATGACAAAAACATTAAATCTCGCTAAAAGTGCACTGTCCTCTCTTTTTTCTCAAACATCTCCTAGATTCGTAATCACATTCTTAAATCAGCCATATAAAAATTAGCACAATTACCACTGGATACAAAAAAGTCAGGGAATGGGTCTAAAAACACATGAAATATACATGAGAAAATAAGTATCATCGGCCATGTTCTCTGCCTATGCAGTTTTTTTTTTAAATTTATTTATTTATTTATTTTTTTTTTTTGAGAAAAAGACAGAGGGTGAGGGAGAAAGGCAGAGAGAGAGAGAGAGGTAGACACAGAATCCAAAGCTGGTTCTGGGCTCTAAGCTGTCAGCACAGAGCCCGACACGGGGCTCAAACCCATGAGCCGTGAGATCATGACCTGAGCCAAAGTTGGATGCTTAACAGAATAAGCCACCCAGGTGCTCCTGGTTTTATTTTTTTATGAGACTCTCAGCTAAACGGGACACTGTATTTTTCAGTAGTCAGTTTTTTGTTGTTGTTGTTTTGTTTTCTTTTTTGTTGGTTTTTTGGTTTTTTTTTTGTTTTGTTTTGTTTTTTACCTCATTGAGACAAGTTATCCCACCTGGGGGAAGAAATGAAGGCATCCATTTGAAACCCCACTTCACTCAGCTATGTAATGTATGGGCTTCTTATGAATCCAAGTATTTAAAACACTAGAAAGTTGATTAAAGCATTTAAGAGAGAAAATATTTGTTCTTGCTCCTTCTTCCTCATCAGAAACCCAGGAAAAGAAATTCTGCAACCACCATTGGGAATCCATTACCATAAATAATGGAGTTATCTCCAGTCTGTTCCAAGATTCAGCAAATAAAACTTCGCAAGCTTGCTCTTTACCCTTGTCACAAATATGTTTCTCTAAATAAAATAGACATTTAATAACCAAGTATGTCTTTCACTTCCAGTGGAGTGCCAAATTTTGTTTTATATGGATGATAGCTCATCCAGAAAATGTTTGATTCTTATATAGTTTTTCAATTACAGAAACAAAGATTCCCCTAGGCTATTTGGCCTAAGCCAGTAAAATTAGAGTGAAAAGTGACTTACTAGTCTGTATATTACACTACAGAAGGTTAGATTAAATATGAGACAATGGTCTTCAAACCCTCCACAGCAGTCCCATTCCACTGACCTTCTTCTTGCTACCAATGAAGACCTACTCTATTCTGCCGGATAAATGTAGTCTGCATCCTTCCCCTAACTCCCTTCAGGAGTGATCTATTTCTACCCTCCCACAGATTTTCTCCCTAGGACTGAGATTCCCCATTGTTTTCTTTTGTGTGAGCCTCTTCTCTGTGCTATGACATATTTGGCTGTCCTCCATAAACTCTACTCAGGCATTCTGAATATCATAGCTATTCTTATAGCTATAAGTGAAAATATGTTTTGACTTTTTACCTCTTGCTTTTCTGTTTAACTTTCTATCGATTTACCTATCTTTATATTATATGTTTTAAACTCTTTCTACGATTCTTTATAGCTCTGGATACAGCAATCTACATAGTTACTACTCAGCCATGTTCAAAGAGGGGAACTCCAAAAAGGCAAAGCAGAAAACAATGTCACTGCTTTCCCCTGCTTCCCAGATATGTTGGGCTAATTTTCCTTACTCTTAGATAAAATTGAGGGCAGATCTCATGACTTCTCTGGATAGTCTCAGGGAAATGAAAATTCCTTAGAAGCTTTTCATTAAGACAGCATCTAATATGACTAAAATGACCCTGTAGTAACAAAAGTCCAAATTACACTTTAAGTTAAGATATATTCTTTCTACAATATGTTTCTGCTTTATAATGTAACCAAAGGTGGGAAAAGAGGTCTGTTTCTCCACATCCCCACCTACACTTTGACTCCTCTCCCACTCCACCCTTACCTAGGCTGACTCCTCTGGGCTAACATGAGGAGGGATGGTAGGTAATGAATGGTCAAGAAATGGCTTATTCTACTGTTATGACTTCTACGTGGTGAGCTATGAATTAGCTACTTGAATTGGGCAATTTAGTTAACTTCTCTGAGCTTTAATTTCCCCATGCAGTGAGAACTGAGTTAACACATACAAGGCATTTGTAATTTCTGAGACAGATAGATGCTCATTACATGTCAGGCATTATTTCTATACAAACCAAGTCTCTCTCATGAGGTACTTTGGTGTTAGTTTGGACAACCGTCTTTATAAATACTAGAGAAACCTCCTTGATGTAGATAATATCTCGCTACATGTAGGACCCCATTGAGATTTTGTATGTAATAGTTTCCTTCCAAACTCTACCTAAAGCTCATTTATGTAATGCCCCCGTTTAGGGTTGCCTGGGTGGCTCAGTCTATCAAGCCATGGACTTCAGCTCAGGTCATGATCCCTCGGCTCACAAGTTCAAATTTGAGCCTTGTGTCAGGCTCTGGGCTGACAGCTCAGAGCCTGGAGCCTGTTTTGAATTCTGTGTCTCCCACTCTCCCTGCCTCTCCCCCACTCACACTCTGTCTCTCTCTATCTCTCTCAAAAATAAACAAACATTAAACCACTGAGGCTGCCTCCTTGACCAGTGCAGTCCTCATTTGGCCCTCCTGAGCCATATGCTTCTTCTACTGACATCTATTTTTGTCCCTAGTACCACTAGGAAGCTAACCTAACACAGCTTCACACTAAAGTTACAGTCCCTTATGTTCTGCCAAACTTCAGGGGACATTATCAAGGCCTTTGCATATGTTCTCTTTTTGCTGAGCTTTAGGTGAGGAGAAACAGCTTCCCCATGTCATAACACTACAATAACATTTTCCAAAAACTTCTTTAACTTCATCTTTCGTATGCCCAACCTGAGGGTGGGTGTTGAGCTAAGGATTTCAGGAGCTATTTATGGCCTGTTATGTGCCAGAGCCTAAAATGGTCCAACTACTTATCCTGGAGTCCAGAATGCTCACTTCCTGTTGTTCTGTCTTGGCCTTTTAGAACTCTCACACCTTTGCTGCAACAGCAAGTTTTGAGACTTTATCTTTCTACAGTCACGGTCATTTCCTCCTTATTTCATATTCACATCTTCTGAACCTTGTCAAATCATTAAAAACTTTCTAGGCAATAGGGAAATTTCAGATGCTGAGAACAGATACGGAGTTCAGCCTTGCTGGGATTTTTCAGTTCTATTTGTCTCAGACCTAAATCCATTCTATTCTCAAACACTCTTCACCACTCTCTGTGAGCTATTAAATGCTTGCATTCTCTAATTCCACTGTATTTTCTTTTTTGACCTGATTAATTTTTTTCTGCAAAAAAAATGTATTTAAATCCAAGTTAGTTAACATACAGTGTAATAATGATTTCAGGAGTAGAATTAGTGATCCATCACTTATATACAATACCCAGTGCTCTTCCCAACAAGTGACCTCCCTATTGCCCATCACCCATTTAGCCCATCCCCCCACCCAACATCCCTCCACCAACGCTCAGTTTGTTTTTTTCTTTATTTAAGGGTCTCTTACGGTTTACCTCCTACTCTGTTTTTATCTTATTTTTGCTTCCCTTCCACTTTAAATCTAAGCCTTGTCTAGGATGAATTCCTGCTGGGTCTCCCACTCCACAGAAGAAGCAGTGGACCTTTTGCAGTCTAAACTTTCTTTTCCTGGGCCAGGTTCTTTTTTTGAAAGATGCTACTACATTCCTTGCACCTAAACACAGTGATTGGAACATGGCAGTGCCTAGTAAGCATCTCCTGTTATTGAGGGAACTTTGGCTTCCACAAAACAACTCTTTTTTCACTGAACTTTACTTTATATTTATGGGGGAAATGTTCATTGTGTGCTACACCAATTAATTTCCTCCCAGGTAGGCACTCAGAAAGCCCGGAGTACCCAAACCATTACATGTACACAGGGACACAGATTTTGGACAGAAGTAATGCACTCATTCCCAGATTTGGCCTCAAAAACGTCTCTCATGATCTTCCACTTTCTTTCTACCTTTATTTTTGTCCACACTGTTGAAAGCAAAAGATTCAGATATGATCAGAAGCCATAATTCACTTCCTAAATGGGAGCTACCTAAGAGAATCACCCAACCACATGAAATTTAGTGCGAAACATAGAATTATATTGTTCAATTTTACTCTAAAATTGTTTGTTATAACAGCTAGCATTAATTTTAATAACTAATGCTTCATTCAGTGACTGGGATCCCAGGCAGAGTGAAAATAACCCTTTTAGATTAGGAAAACTGTGTTTGTAAAAAAAAAAAAATGCAGTATAATAAAAAAATAGAACCAACAAAACCAAAATATTCTATTTCATGGCCAAGAAACTTAAACATGCAGTAAACTTTAAGCTTTCAAATCAAGTGAGGTAATAATACATGTGAAAATACTTTAACTGAAAGGATGCGTTATTATTCTATCATGATTGGCCATTCCCTGGGCCTCCAGAGTAGTCACTCTAGAGGTACAGAGGCAGCTTATATTCTTTGAAAGCCAATTAACTATTAACAATCAACTAAAGTCTTATAAAACACACAGAAACAGTCAAATCAAATATAGAAAATAAGTCATCTTCAAAAATTTTTTCTCCTAGTGTAAAAAGGAAAAATAAGAGGAATGAACTAATGAGCATATAATTGATGAGGCTTGACTTACAATGATAATGACAACTCCACTCAATTTTTCCATACATCCTTCTAATGATATATGTAATTTATAACTCCATATTTTAATAACCAAGAAAAGACAACTAGGAAATGTTCTTTTTGTTTGATCTACAAGGGAAGGAAGCAGAAGCAGGATTACTATGTTTTTCACCTCTCAGGTAAAATTGCTTCAAGGTGACTACAGGTCAACTGAGAGCAATTTCTCAGCTCCAGAAGGTAGGAGGGGTACACCATGGGCATATAGTGGGTAGAAGCCACACATGCTCTAAGCCTCCCACAATTCACAGGACAGTCCCTCAATAAAGAATTATACAGCCCAAAAGTGCCTTGGTTAAGAAACCACGGGTTAGGCTTAAAGGGACTCTATTTCCTTTCAAATATTCCAAAAGGTTCAATATGCCTGAAATGTCTGTCTTTACCAGTCTGTTAGTTCACTGCAATTTTGACCTTGGAAGAATAGCCATATAAACAAAAGAAAAATTATAAGCTAATCCATTATTAAATTATCATGCAAAATGGAATCTTAATTCTCTCTGAGGCCCACAAATCTTAGCAAGGCAGACTGTTGAGTGATTATTGAATAATTAAGTTAATTCTTCCATTTTGGGTTTAACCATCTACATGTATGAATAAACTATTAAGCTCAAATGTGCTATACATTATACTGGGCACTGTGGGGTACATGTTCCTCGCATGGAGATGATATTCACCTTCCCTTTGAAAATGTACAGTGAGTAAGGCAGAGAAAACTGCTTTTGTTCTTTTTTGTCAGTCTTTGTACCCACGGTGCCATCATGGCAACTGGCTCATACTAATCCCTTAACAAACACTGATTAAACAAATGAATTCATCAATTTCAAGTCCACTCCCACACTGTTTTCCCCATGCACTGAGAAAATCTTTATTAGCACCTTGATTTCATAACCTACAGATGGATCATACCTTCAGTTTGAACATTTATTTACATATGTGCATGGGGGGGAATAAATATTTTAATACATTTTAAAAACAGCATTAGGAAGACAGTAACCTAAGGTTCTATGACAGACAATGACAGCAGGGGATCATTTTTTATATATGATTATCATCAAGGGCTTCTGAGGAAGAAATCAAGACCTGAATGATACTAATAGCTAGCATTTGTGTGGTGTACGTGACACATCATTCTGAGTGCTTTATATCTAACTACCCCCTATATACCTCAGGACAACCTTACAAGGGAAGCGCTGTTATTATCAGTGTTTATAGTTGTGGAAACTGACACAGTGAAGTTATGAACCTTGCCCCCTATATCCCAGATATGTTGATGGGTAAAACTGGGATTTGGAGGCACTATGTCTCCAGAAGTTCATGTTCTTAATTATTATCCAATACCATGTCTAACAGTATAAGTATCAGCTGCATAAAGCTGTAGGGAAGAACTTTCTTGCAGTAAGCACTTGAGACAAAAATCAACATGCCCTTACTATGCCAGCAGACATGGCTCCTTTTAAAGACTTTTACCTTTCCATTCATAAATAATCTATCAGTTGGTCTTATTGTGATAAGCATGGGACAGGCAACCCATCACTTTCTCTGTCCTTACCCTATTATTTCCTTTGTCTTGGAACCAACCTAAATTATCCTAAAAATTTCTTGATTTGGCCTAGGAAAAATTTTTCTATAATCAAACTCCAGGTCTCTACTGGGTCTCAGCCTGGATAAACTACTGACTCTTGTAATGGAATACAATTCTCCTCTTCTCCAAGCCCTTTGCAAGAACTCACCTTCCCCAGGAAACAGGAAACATCAGCAAGGATATCCATTTGAAAGAAAAGCTTTTAGCTCCTCTGCCAGTCTCTAAAGCCCCATGACACAGAACCTTATGTGTAGAGATGGCTCTATCTGTCTTTAACACAAGCCATATATGCCAAGATGTTTAAGTCCCTAACATTTCCTAAAAGAGCCTAAATCATCTCTTTGTAATGCAGGTTATAGAATCAGTAGAGATGGCTTGCTTTGACTGATGTGGGAGTAGCTGCTGCACTCATTAAAAAGCAGTAAACAAAAGATAAGAGGTTAAGAGCAAGATAGGAAGGGAATGATGGATTTGGGATTGATTCTTTAATGACTATGCCAAAGGGGAATGGAGGATGAACAGCCAGGTTATTCAGCACATGGAAGGCTGCTAGCTGGTGGTGCCTTTAACAGTTCAGGGTGTTCTATAATGAATTCTATGGCTTGGGGACTTCAAAAGAACATACATCATATTTTCAAGGTAGTTTCCCTATTTTGAATTTTAAAATTCAGTTTTAGAAAAAAGGAAATATCTAAGAATAAGGTGATTTAGTGTTATGCTCCAAGGTTGACTCCCAGAAAACCCCAGAAGGGGCCCAAAATGGAAAAAGTGATCTCTGCTATTGCCAGGATGCTGCAGTTTTGAAGTCATTGTGCCAACCACTGGTTCCAGCATCACACAACCTGGGTCACAATCTTGATGTCCAAAACCCAGTGACAGAACCTCTGACTCTGATGCCATGCCACTCATATCGGAGCTTATCAGCAAAGGATCCCTGCACACTATTGCCTCTCTCTCCAGTTAATTCAGTCCCAAAGTCACAATTCCATGTGTGCATCTGACTAGTGGGACCTAAATTATACCCAGAATCTGAGCCACAATGACATCTGAGAAATGGTGTTTTTAGCTCCATTAACACATGTACTACAGAAAAGAATACCAGAAAGAATTGGAATAGAGATTAAATAATGCAGGCTATCATATCAGCCACAAATATGTTCATCTGCTGTTAAAGAAGGATAGTTTTTTTTTTTTAATTCATTTTTTTTTAAAGTAGGTTCCATGCCCAATGTGGGACTTGAACTTATGACTCTGAGATCAAGAGCTGCACACTCTACCAACTGAGCTATTCACACACCCTAAAGAAAGACAGTGGTTTCCGTGGGTTCGAGCCCCGCGTCGGGATCTGTGCTGACTGCCAGCTCAGAGCCTGGAGCGTGTTTCAGTCTGTGACTCCCTCTCTCTCTGACCCTCCCCTGCTCACGCTGTCTCTCTCTCTCTCTCTCTCTCCTAGAAATAAATAAAACATTAAAGAAAATTAAAAAAAAAAGAAAGACAGTGGTTTTTATTTTTTTAATGTTTATTTACTTTGAGAGAGAGAGAGAGAGAGAATGGGAGAGCAGTTGCATAGGGAGGGGAAGGGCAAAGAGAAAGGGAGATGGGGAATCTGAAGTAGGCTCCACACTGTCAGCACAAAGTCCGACATGGGGCTCAAGCCCATAATCACGAGATTATGACCTGAGCAGAAATCAAGAGTTTGACACTTAACTACTGAGCCACCAGGTGTCCCAAAGAAGGACAGTGTTGCTGTTTTTTTGTTTTTGTTTTTTCTTTAAAAACACAGCCTGACCATTAGATGTAATTACCATTTGCTTATTTTTTTAAATGTTTTATTTATTTCTAGGAGAGAGAGAGAGAGAGAGAGAGAGAGAGAGAGAGAGCGTGAGCAGGGGAGGGTCAGAGAGAGAGGGAGTCACAGACTGAAACAGTCTCCAGGCTCTGAGCTGGCAGTCAGCACAGAGCCGCACGCGGGGCTCGACCACGAACCACGAGATAATGACCTAAGCAATGACCTAAGCGAAAGTCGGACGCTTAACCCACTAAGCCACCCAGGCGCCCCTGCGAGCTCAGCCGAAGAGGACGACCTTCCCCGCTAGAGGAGGACTGTTCCTCGGTCAAGGGTATATGAGTAGCTGCGCTCCCCTGCTAGAACCTCCAAACAAGCTCTCAAGGACCACTTGCTTATTAACAAATTTATCTAAGAAATAATGTTTGCCCAAATCAGATACAGTTATCTTCCACATAATGTGTTCTTCGAAACAGCTGTGTCTAAGTACATTTGTGTAGACTGAATACTACTGTCTCATTGATTTATAGCCTTTTTAAAGATGACCTTTTTAACTGATATTCAAGTTTTAGTGCCCTTAATTATTTACATTTAAATTTCTCTGGTCATCATCATCATCATCTGGAATCATTAAGCAATTAGTGATTCATTAGTAAATAATTTAATGGACTAGTTTGGAGTAAGAGGAAAATAACAGAAAATTATAAAGTAGCAAGCCATATATACTCTTAAAGGTTTGCACTTTTTTTTAAACTAAGTTGCCCTGGAATTTACTCCAGATCAATGCATAGGAATCTTCCACATTTGTTTTTAAAGCTACCCAATATTCCATGCTGTAGACAGTATATCGTCATATACAAATTTAGATATTCTTTTTGAATATAAAAATATTTTCCTTTTAACTCCTTTTAATTTATCCCAGTCATTTAATGATATAAGTGTATTTAAGTATATTAAATACTCAACCTCATTCCTTTTACTGAGTTATCCTCAAATCATCTTTTGGTTTAATGAAGCATATCTTCAGTAGGTTCCACAAGTAGGTATGTAAATTCAGTGTTTCTTGAGTTTCTTATGCTTAGAATTATTTTACCATGGCCTTAATAGTTGAAGAACTTCAAAAAATATCAAATCCTTAGTTTATATTTTCTTTTCTTGGGTTTTGCGACAATGCTGTTCCACTATTGCTTTATACTGTACAGCTATCAAAATTCTAAGACCAGCCTGATTTTCTCTGTTTTATAAATTACTTGATCTTTTGGCCTATTTTTCAAAAATTTTCCTTAAATCTAATAGTTTTATTCGGATAGGTCTCAGAGGTGACAATGTATGGTCAATTTTCCAGGTACCCAGTAGGCCCTTCCAATATGTACATATAAGTATATTTTTAAGCTTCCATAATTTTTTATTGATTTACAGTTTCAAATATTAGTTTTCTTCTATTATTTTCTTTTTATTACCTTAAAGACTACAATTGTAAGTATTGGACTCTCTTTGCCTTCTATATCTAATACTTTCCCATTCATTTACCTTTTTTATTTGGTCTTCCTATTCTTCCCTGTTTCCATGACGGTCCTCCATGTTTCCACTCCATCCATCTATTCTCTCTTGAGTGAGTTGTAGTTTCATCTTCCCTTCTGAAATGATTCAATTTTTTTCTCTTTTTCCCAAGTTTATTTGATTAACATTTGTGTCACATCTTCCTCTTTTTTATTTTCTGTTTATGTCGCTGTTCATTTTCACTCTAAGTTTGTTTTTGAATCTGATTTAAAGTTTTCTTTCATGTGTGAAAATACATGTTTAATGATATTTAATGAATGTGGAGATGCATTTCAGTTGTCCTCTGCTGCATAGTTGTTTTCCTCATGGTGAGGGAGGTGACAAATGCTTTTTACCATGTGAAAAACTTTGCGTTTCACTTCTAATTTTCCTCTTAAAGTAGCTTTGTGTGAGTGTTACCTGACATTTGCTGTCCAATTTGAAATGTTTTGGGTTTTTCTGAAACATAAATAACAAATGTTTCTTGATTGGAAGAATTTAATGTGAAGGTTTTGGGTAGATTAATGGTGTCTTAGTTCAAGTTCATCCTCTTCTCTTGATAGAGAAAAGTTGAGTTTCTTTAATCGATGTACCTTTTGGGGATGGCTGATATTTCTTGCGACTCATTAATATTATTTTATTTAATGCACTTAAATTTTAGATCTTCTTGCTCCTTTATTTCCCTTCACCAATCAGCCTTCAAAGAAAACTTCCCTCCTTTCTAAATTGCTTCCTGGTAGCCCAGAATTTGTGCCTTCTCAAGTTGGTGGCGTCTGGTTTGCATAAATTTTCAAGCCTCTTTCTTTCGATTCCCCTGGAGCCAATACTCCCCTACATCACAGCTCACACGGACTCAGAGTGGGAATCTTTGTTTAGTGGGATGATGTAGTCTGTGTTTCACTCCTGCTAGTACTGGTTTCCTTTTCCTGTTTCTGTACAGTCTCTACCTGCGTCTCACCTTGAATGGGCTCCAGAGACGACTCTGATGATTTTAGATATCTGTCTTCTCACTTACAAGTTCAAGTAAGGTTGTAGTTCTCCTTACCTCCTAGTTAGAAGACCTGTAGGTGTGAATTATGAATACATTCTTCTCTAATAATCTTAATATTTTTAGAGGATACAGGGAAAAATTCAGATTTAGGTAGTTACCATAATTCTGTAAGAATCTAGAATTCTTATCTGATATTTTAAAGCCATTTAAATGGCAACATTCTCCAATTTTATACACCTAATATACACAAAGTCAGTCCATTTTTGTACATTAATTGGTATTCAGGAAACTTGCTATCTCTTACTGTAACAATTTATATATCAATTGGGGGAGATAGTCATCTGTAAATAATGGCAATTTTTTATTTTCCTTTTCAATCCTTGTATCTTTTGTATCTTTTCTTCTTGCTGCCTAATGCCTTCAAAAACTTGCTTCAAAAGAAGTCTTGATTAGTGGCATCTTTTCTTATTCCTAGTAACAAAGAGAGAGCTCAATGTGTCACTATTAAGTAGAATGTTTGCCCTTCATGGTTTTACCTAGTGTATTTTTAGTGTAACAGGATGGTATGTAATTCTTAGTGAAGTATATCCTGTTTTCCCAGAGTTCATCATTAAGGCTCATAACTAAGGATGAAAGATTCCAAGTATCACCAGCTGTTCGGGCTCTCTACCTCCTGCAGCATTCATTGAGCAGAACTATAATTCTTGAAATTGAGCAATATCAAGTCATGAGGTATAAATACATAAAAGAATTTTCTTTTCATCAATAATTGTAACCAACATGCTGTATTAAGTTCCCATTTCTTCTGGACAGTGAATTACATTATGACATATTAATCTGACTCTTTTTAAAGAAGTTTAGCATGTATTAAAGCAGTCTCATTTTCATTTTTAAGATTCCATTCTGCTCACTTAAAATATCTAAGCTCACAATTAGAGAAAATTCTTAAAACATATAACAGGTAAGAACATTCTTATACCATTACTATCTCTAGTTTCCAGTCCCTGACACTTTAATTTGGGTTATCTTTGACAGGATTATAGGAAAGAGGAAGAGGATGTGTTGCCTATGGCAAACTTGGCCCTCTCTTCTTCTTTTAAGCACCTCCAAGTACTTGCATCTAGTAGCACTGTTCTATACATAAGCATTTGCTCCATGCTGCAGCAATCCCCTGCAAACATACAACCCAATCTCATATGCCCACCATAGCATCCAACTCTGGAGCCTAATGGCATAGATTAAGTCTGTTCCCCCTAACTCTAAGGAGTAGGAACTTAAGGAGCTGTCCCACCATGACAACTCTTCTCAGAGCTCTTTGCCTAATTCAGCATCATCAGGGCAAGTCAGCAAGCTTACTTGCTTGGCAGAGATCTCACAAGATGCTAGATGTCACTTCTGCTCTAGCAGATGTGCCCGAACTCTGTGATTCTCTTAGCCCTTTCCCTCACCATAAGAAAAAGCAACTAGCTGAGTAACCCTCTCATCTCCCACTAAACTGAGAAGAAAGGTGTAGCTTCTCTTCAGGAAGAATGCACTCCCTGCAGAATGCATAAGCAGCTCACTTCCAGGCTTTCTCCCACATAAACTGAGTGGGATAGAGCCAGGTGGAGAGATGAAAAGGCATCTCTTAGCCATCCCTGATGGGCCATGGTCAGCCCAATGGATGTTGGGTCCTCTAAATTTGAAACGTGGAATAGTCTTTTGTTCTCAGCTGTGGGCTTTAATTCTCAATTTATGAAAAGCAGAGATGCTCCTACTTGGCATCACGTAACTTCACCATCATCAAGCAATCTTTTTTACCCTTCAACTATGGGCTTTGTCTCTATCCCAGGCTTACCTCAAATCATGAACACATGAAAACAATAGATGCCGCTAAACTTTTTTTTTTTCATATCCACTTGACCATCTGACCAAAACTGTAGTGCAAAGAAACTATGTATCAGATACCTGATAATGTTGAGAAAAACAAACACTACCAGAGTTGTCACTCTGAGGGCCATTTATAAATAATGGTATCGTGCCTGGCTCTTTACACAAAAGATAAAGTAGTTAGCTAAAGCAATCACTCAGCTATTCCAGGGCCAACATACACAATTTGGAAAAAAAGTGAGATCTTCTGGACCATCCAGTTAGAACAAACTATAATGTTCATGTTTATTTTACTGTGACTTCATTCTAACTTATGAACACTTTATTACTACAACCCAAGATGGTAACAACAAATTCCATGAGAAAATATATCCCCTGAGGACAGGAACTACTTTCTTTCTCTCTTCCTCCTTCTTTCCATCTTACCTCTCTTCCTTCCTTGGTCCCTCACTCTTTATTTCTTTATATTATAATTTCTCCCTTCTTCCTTTCTCTCATTACACTATCCTCAGTACATGGCACAGGCTAAGTGCTCGTACCCCATTCTAAGTGCTCGTAAATGTGAAATTAAACAAAAACAGAATATACCATTTTATTTATTAGAAAGAGTGTGATACAGTTTGGTCCCCTGGACACTGAACTGTTTTCAACCTCTTAATAAATGCCTGGACAGTTGAACCAAAACTTACAGCAGACCCTTTCTAAAGCTATGCTGTCTTTGTACACTGCTAATTGGGCTTGTTGATTGATTGATTGATTGGTTGATTCTGTCACCACAATCTTACCAGTTCTATAGGCAAAATAGAGAGGAAATCAATCTACCCCACAATGTCATTAAACTTCCTCTTCCTTCTTTTTAATCTTCTCTCTCTACAGCCAAAGAATTAGGTATCTGAAATCCTTTCATCCCTCAGTCCTCCAATCTTGCCACTTTCTCAGATGCAATTCCACTTTATAATCACGTAACCCATATTACACCTCTCTCCAGGGTTTATTGTAAGCCCCTCTCTCCACTCTCTGCACACACAGCAGGAGGTACTTACTAATACTACTGCTGAATCTACAGCACTCAGTCTACGGAGTTACTTTGTGGTTTCAGGGCATTTCGGATTTTGAAGGAAGTAGTGTCAAAGGTACAATTCAGTCAAGAAGTAGAAAACCCTTTGTAAAAATAAGATGAATCATATTTTTAAATTTCTACATTGACTCTCTGGGCCCTTGAGAAATGACAAGAAAATGCGATCCAGTTCTGTAGGAATTAGGGAAGAAAGTGACAGCTATAGAGCAAATATATTTAATAATAGGGGCAAAGTTAAAGAGGAGAAGGGACTAACTGGGATTGAAACTCAGAAACAAAATGAAATTTTGAGAAGAAAATAAGAAGTGATTAAAAATAGAAGATTCTTGGCCAACTGGAGTGTGGAATAAGAGTGAATGAGACCATGAAGGAGAAAAACTGTAGGGGAATGAGGCTAGGGGGTCAAGGCACAACATCTCAGTATCCCTGGTGAGTCATAACACGGTCACTTCTGCCTGCTGCTGACAAGCTCTGCTAGCACAGGTTCTGTAAAATCCCAAGACCCTGGAATCAATTCCTCTCTTCCACCTGGAGACATTCAGTTGCCATCTGTCCTCCTGACATTTCTTGCAGACCTGGCCTGACATCTCTGTGAGGATAACAGTTGCATTCCGAGGTCATGAAACTGATTGATCCCATCAGTAATTATCAAATATGTGTATTTTACTAAGTACACCCTGAACCATCCATAGGACCTCACCAAGAAAATCAAAACAAAAAAAATAAAAGTTAAAATCAAGTTTTATATACACTAAAGCACAAATTTTTAAAAAAATGAAACCTGGTGGCTACAAAAGCTGAAAAGAGTCTGTACTTTGCTGTTGATGTTTTGTGTGCCACACCTTATTATTTATTTTCTTCATGGCAACTATGACTTGTCATGATAACAAACAAGTTCCATAGATGGTTAATTACCATTGCTTCCTCAGTCCTAAAATTTTTTGAAAAAAGAAAAGAGAAGGAAAAAAGGAAATGGCTAAAACTCCATTGAAGTCATATTTGGTTTCAAAGCTATAAAATCGTTGAGTCAAGTTATTTTTAGTAAAATTAGTTCCATCACACCAAAGGTGCAAACCCAAATTCTGGCACATAAGCAGATGTGTGTGGCTATACTCCAAATAACTGAGGAAAAAATTATTTCCATACCTAAATGGCCAAGGTACTCCTAACTCTCTCTACTTTCTATTTCATCATCCTGACTGAAATCGAGGCTTGCATTTCATCTCTGGTTTATTTTTCTTACAGACTCCAAACAATGAATGATTATTGTAAAAATATCTAATTCTGAAATTTGATGGGGATATTTGTTTCTTAATAATAGGGCTCTTATACTTATTTTTAAGATGTCATAAAAAAATAGAAATCATTAACTGATCACCTGTTTGCAAATTAGAAGCAGTATGCATAATTCTTATCTTCAGAGAGACTTCATCTAATTGGAAATATCAGACAAGTACCTCCAATAAACCAGTTATACTGTTAAACAATGAACTGCATGGTAGAGACTATGTGCATTTTATATGTTCACAAAGAAGGTAGTTAAGGATTGTAGTAATGTCGAAAACATTCACATACATATGAAACTTATATTGGATCTCAAAAGTTGGACAGAATTTGTTTCGTGTACATGTGGCTAGGTAGGTCTGGTTACAACATATGTTTTATTACAAAGGAGAAAAGAAAAATGTAGGTTCCCTTGATGAGAGAAAGAAGTTATATAAAGACAATTTGTGTCATTCCTGAACAAATCTAGGAGCCAGGGCAATCAGGATATGTTAGGATACAACTTTTTCTTCCCACAATTTAATCTCAGTGACTTTATCCCTAAGGTTCTGTGAAACCATATGCACAACCTACTCTTCGCTAGTCAAGAAAGAAAAGATCAGAAAGAAAGATTCTCTATAAAGCCCTTAAAGAAGAGATTTCAATGCCAATATGGTCTACTGCAGAACTACTGTGCCGGTCAAAATAATTCAGAAATCTTAACTGTGTATAGAGCTCCAATTCCCAACAAATTACCTTCATTCACTCTGAAAATTTTGTCCTTTCATTTACTGTACACCATATCGTACAGTCACTGAAAGCAGTCTGCCTAATTTGGACCAATCCTGAAAGATACAGCCCCCTATAACTTCAGCTAAATGGAAAACTGAGGCAATTTTGAGGATAATTCAGTTGCAACTACGAGTTAGGAAGTCATTCCAAGCAAGTCTGGGCAGTGATGGCAATGGAGTAGGCAGGAATGCTCACTCTCTCCAAAGGAGATAATCACGTTTTTAGAACATAATAAGTTGCTTTTAGTATACAATAGGGCCTTATTACCTTTTAATTCCATGCAGAGGATGTTTTTATTCTGTACTTAATTCTATTGTAAGTGTCTATAGCAGAGCTCCCAATCAAATCTTTATTCTCACATGCACCAAGAGAAAAGAAAAAACATAGTCTATCTTAGTTACTAATCAACAAAAAGGTAGCCTAACCAAGAAGAAAACCTTCAGGAGAATTTGTGAAAACCAGCCTCAACACTTTTAAGAATTCCAAATCAAGGCAATTCTTTTCAATCTTCACACAAATTTGAACTACTCAAAAGGGTGGGTAGAGAGAGACACATCAATAAGGAAAGTTTAGGATTAAAGAATTTAAGAAAAAGACTTTCCTTTCTGGTTGAAAACATCCTCCAGCCTTTTGTAAAAATACATATCATCTTCCCTTTAATCCTTGGGGAGCCAGGTTGTCCTTCTCACCTGTGCCTTGACCTCTTCCTACTCACTTCTTCAGGGCAGTAGCCCATCAAATTCCTCCCATTCTTCCCTTCTACAGGTCCTTTCCAATCAATATACAGGGCAAACAATTCAAAGTTTTCATTTGTTTAATAAACTTATTTAGAGCAGAACCTGGGTGGCTTAGTCCGTTAAGCATATGACTCTTGATTTCGGCTCAGGTCATGATCATAGTCATGAGATCAAGCCCCGTGTTGGGCTCTGCACTGGGCATGTAGCCTGCTTAGGATTCTCTCGCTCTCGCTCTCTCTTTCTCCCTCTGACCCTCCCCACTTCATGCTCGCACTCTCTGAAAAAAAAAGAAAAGAAAAAGAAACTTGTTTAGTTAGAGAAGATACAGAGAAAAGTGCACAAATCATAAAAGAGGAACTTCCAGAATGAATGCACCTGGTTAAATGCCATCGAGATCAACAAGTAGAATGTTACCTATATCCTAAAAGCCTCCACAGTCCCCCCCGCCAGGTATTCCCTCTCCCAAAGGTAACCAATATTCTGACTTGTAAAACCACTGGTTAATTTTTCCTATTTGAAAATTTTCTCTAAATTTAATTATCCATATATTCTTTCTTGTATCTGGTTTCTTGGATCAGTACTGTTCGTGAAATATATCCATGCTGTTGCATATATGTGGTTTTGTCCATTCATCCTTGTTATCACAGTATCCTAATGTATGAATAAACTACAATTTATTTGATGGTTGATAAAAATTTGATTTGTTTCCAATGTAGATCTGTTTTTAAATATGGATTGTAAAATAGGACTACTATGAACATTCTTAGATGAACATATTATACACATTTCTGTTGGGTATGTACCAGAGAGTGGTGTTTCTATATCATAGAATATGCATACATTCAGCATTACTAGATACTGTCAAGCATTTCTCCAAAATAAGTGGATCTATTTATTCTCCCAGCAGCATATATGAGAATTTCAGGTGTTCCACATCCTATCCAAAACTTGGTATTTTCAATTTGGGGGGTTGGTAATCATTCGGGCATAGGTAAAGAGATATCTAATGTGTTTTTAATTAATTTTCTGATGAGTAATGACATGACCACCTTTTCCCATGTTTACTGACCATTTATATGTGAGGGATCTGTTCAAGTGTTTTGCCCATGTTTCTATTTGAGGTGTTCCAGTTTCTCTTTATATGCCATGGAGATCTTACTCTCCCCTTCCCATCTCTCTCTCCCTGCTGGTCTCTCCCTCTCTCTCTCCTTCCATCTCTCTCTCTCTTATATATATTATACTTTATACTTATATATAAGCATATACTTATATATACTGTATATATAAATTCTTATATGTGCTTATATAATTTATGATCGACTATGTAAATATAGTACACACATATATAGTTAATATGCTATAAATATTATATAAATAATATAAATAATACTATATATTATCACTATACATATATAAGATATTCCCACACTGTGACTTGCCTTTAAGTATTTTACATAGTGTCCTATTTAACAGAAGTGCTTCATTTTAATGGAATCCAATTTCTCATATTTTTCCTTCATGATTAGTGGAATTTTTTTGTGTTATATTTAGGACGTTTTTATATACTGCAATGTCAAGAAGGTACTGTCTTCTGTTTTATTCTAGAAACTTTGTTTTAATTTAAGTAACTTCTTATCATCCCCTCTAACTATAACTACCACTCCTTCCCTTTACAGTAAACTTCATATAATAGTTGTCCACATTCTCCACCTTTTCTTCAAAAGTACTCTAATTTATGACTGCTCCTATCTACTACCCACTCCAAACTGCCAACCCCTTCTATTCCAATGCAGCTATTCTCTCTAAGCCAATTCATATCTCTTCAGTTGCCAACTGGGAATTTTTCCATTCTTATTCACTTGACTAACATTTGATGCTGTTAACTAAATATTCTTTCTCTAAACTTTCTCCTTAAAACTTTCAGGATTCCATTTCATCCTTATGTTATTCTCAGCTCATTTGTTCTCAATCTTCTTTATGGGTTCCTTCTCTATTTACATTGTAAACATATAACTACAATATTTCTAAAACTCTGCTGTGTACCAGATACTATGCTAGACACTGGAAATATGGTGATGAGCAAAAACACATGGTCCTGATGTCATGGAGCTTAGTATCTGGTGGTAGACTCAAACATTAATCAAATAATTCTCATGAATATATAATTTTGAACTCAGATCAGAGATCTGAAGGAAATAAAGGCCTATAAAAGGACTCAGGCAACTATTGCCTGTGAGCTAAATATGGCCCACTGACTATATATGTAAGTGAAGTTTCATTGAAACACAGCCATATTCCTTTATTTAGATATTGTCTATGGCTGCTTTCACAGCAACAGAGTTGAGCAGTTATGATAGAGACCACATGGCACGTAAAGCCTAAAATACTTACCATCTGGCCTTTTACAGAAAAACATTTACCGACTCCTGATCTATAACAAAGAAACATAACCTCAACTGGGCATGTGGCGATCAGGAAAGGCTTTCTTTCCTAAGGCAGTGGTTCTCAGTTCTCAGGAATAGTAAATATTTACTAGACAATGAGCAAAAGGTAAAACTCTAAAGAGAAAAACAGCATTCACAAAGGTCCTATATGGAAAGGAACATAGTACATTCCAAGGGAATGAGGGAAAGATGAGGCTGAAGAGATAGCCAGGAAGAAGCTCATGCAACATCTTGCAAATCACATTAACAATGCTGCAGTTTTTGTTTTTGTTTGTTTGTTTGTTTGTTTTTGTTTCTCTAATGGAGCAGTATTAAATACTTTTTAAACAGAGCTAGATGGGAAGATTTTTGTCACTATTTCTCCCCATCTCTTGGCTCTGGCTTCTTTGGTGTTTGTTGGTTTTATACTCAGGCTATTTAGGAGGCCTTCAATTATTCCTAGCTAATATCCTTCAGGTTCAAGAAGGATTCAGAAGAAAAGAGAGATTTCCTCCCTACAAGAGTTCCAACATAAGTCCTGTTTCTGATTGCTAATAGCCTATTTCAGTCACATTCCCACTAGTGAACCAAACACTGAGGCCAAAAGAATGTATTAAGCCAGCAGACTTAATCCTCATTACATCACTACCCCTAGAGCTGGACAGAGGATCAGCCCCAACCACCTGCAGTAAAAGTTAGACAGAAGTAACAACCCAAAGGAAATACGAAGTACTCTTTCAAGGAGTAAGATGAATGAATGCTAAACCAAAATATTTTCAACACAAGATAATTTCTCTTCTCCCTGTGTATGCTTTCTAAGAATATCTTATTCACATCTGTTTTCAACTACTACCTATATAATAATCTATTTGTAAGTATCTGTTTGTTGCCCCCAAATACTTTCTGGTATCCAAATCCTTTAATCCAACTATTTATTTCACAATGCCACTTGAATATGCTACAGATTTAATTGAATGAGAAAAGCAACTAATTATCTACCTGTCAGACTTACTTCTGTATTCTCTATCTTGGCCAAATCAGAATCTAAAGAATTATTCTATATTCCTTCCTGAATTTTATCAAACTACCTAATCAGTCATGAAGTGTTATGATAGATCTTTCCTCCTCCCTCTACTTAAAATTGTTAAGAGGATTCTCACCACCTCCAGAATGAAATTCAACCACCCTACCAAGATATTCAGGATGCTTCTTGAAGTCCCTGCTACCTATAAAATGACATTTCTGCATTCCCCTCTTTCACTCTTCTGTCTCTTTGCCCATACTTTTCCCTCTTTCTTCTGATATCCTTCTTCTTCATGTGGTAACCTCCTGCAGTTTACTCATGAATACGCTTAAACCTCAGTTCCTTCAGGAAGCCTAACCAGAATCACTGTGAGTCCAGTCGTCTTATCTGTCCCCTAATAATATCCACACACATCCATGTCTCAAAACCTATGACACAGTCATGGTGCATTCTTCTATCTCTTGTAGTCTGCAAGATCCCTGAGGGCAAGGGATGTGTCTTTTATCTGTCTATCACTATGACCTAGTACAGTGCCTGGCACATAATAAAACGTACAATAAATGCTTGTTGAAAAATTCTACTCAAGTCAACCAGGGATTGAAATTACACTTCTTGAAGAGAACTGCATTGATAGAAATCAAACATTAACATAGAAACTATATAGTAGTGGTAAACACAGTTCATTAAGATTTTTTAAAAATCCATTCTTGACTCTCTCTGTTCCCCTCTTTTCTAGGAGATGGTGTCCACTCTCAGAGAAGCAGATGTTTAATAAAATATTTCAACCATAAAATAGTCACAGAGAGCAACTTAATGATAAGGGCAGTGTCTTCTCTCGTTTCCGTAAAATGCCTCATTTAGTGCCCTGCAGCCCAGAGATACCCATTATTTAGCAATTAGTGATCACAATATTCAGGCAAGTACATAATCATAGAACTTATGATAAGCATACTCTAACATCTATTGTTGCTGAGTAATACAAGTAAATAACAGAAAACAGTTTTTAGAACCACCTCTAGGATTAAAATTTTTTGGTTCATGAAATTCCTCTTTAGTCTCAGTAATTCTAGGCGCTAATGTCTACCCGTAACAAATACCCTTTATGTTTTTTCATTTCTTTATTTTTATTTTTTTATCTTCTACAATTTAAATACAATTTCCTTTAGTATATTCCCTTACTTTATTCAATTATCATATTCCTTTAGGAATTTAATATGCTTTATTATATATCAGTCATCCTTTCCCTTGCAGATACTGTGGTAAACAACATCAACTCAAGCCCTCCTCTTACAATGCTCAGAGGAGAGTCTGAGGGGATCGGGAACAAAGTCATTAAGCAAATAATCACACACACAACCCAACTGAGAAAGAGAACAAGGTGACATGTTTTTTTTGGGGGGAGGGTATATATATATATATACACATATATATATATAAGCTTATATATATATAAGCTGAATTAATATAGAATGCAAAAGAAGCCTTCCTTGAAGAAAAGATGCTGCAACTGGGATCTGAGAATGAAGGCGGTCAATTAGCTAAAGGAAAATAAGGCTGGGAGAAAACAAAATATTCCAAGCATGAAAATGTCATATGCACTTTGAGACATGAAGGAGCATGGTATAGTCAAAAAACTAACTTTTTAATTAATCCTAAATTCTTACTAATTACAATTTTTCAAAGATACGAAACAACAGGATTTAGTAAAAGAGATACTGAATTGGAAATCTATAAAAATGAACTGAATCCCAGTTATTCCTCTCAATGTATTATTACAAAGCACAGTATATAAAAATGTACATTTTATACTCTCAATGTATATTAAAAACACAGTCTTTACGGATCTGCTTTTCCAAATCTGTAAAGTGGATTAAACCAGTTTTTTCTCCATAATTCGGAGTGTATTATACTTCAAAAATTAGTGAGAAACTATCCTGGACCAATGTCAAGTATTATTATTGACTGTTTTGTCATCATTGATTTTCAATTAAAAGAAGCATCACAGAATTTTAACTTCCATATAACCTTCCTCATATCAGCAAGTAAAGATTCACAAACCAACCATGAAGATCTAAGAGATCTTTTTACTGACAGTCAATGTTTTTCTTATTTTATTTTATTAAAAAAAGTGTAATGTTCAATTTTGAGAGAGAGAGAGAATAAGTGGGGAGTGGTAGAGACAGAAGGAGACACAGAATCTGAAGCAGGCTCCAGTCTCTGAGCTGAAAGCAGGGCTCAAACCACAAACCATGAAATCATGACCTGAGCTGAAGTTGGACCCAGGCACCCCTTCCAAATTTTACTTTAAATGCCAAATTATTAAGCATGCAACATGAATCATCAAAAATAGAACATAAGTATAAGCTATGAAAAAAATGAATCTATTTTAATTAATGACCAAAATTGTAACTTGCTGAGAAATAAGACTGAATAGTAGACAAATACTAAATTATGATTTGGGGCTTTTTCACTGAAAGAAACTAGGAAAATCAATTTGCTTAGGTGAAAAATAAACACAGAAAATTAGGTTTGAGAGAGAGGATAATACAGTGAGTTTACTTTAAAGCAAATATAGCTGGAGCCCAATGGAGACCCAAATAGAGTTTTCCAGGAATAAGTTAGAGATGTAGGATCAGAGCTGCTGGAGAGGCTGAGCTGGACTTATGAACTGGGAGACATTAACACACAGGCAGAAGTTCTAACTTTGGAAGTAAAATTATTGTCCATTCAACTCATTTCAAATAAAGTATTTTCAAGCAAGTTCTAATTGTTCCTAACCTACTTTGAATCACAGCATATCCAAGTGGAAAAATAAAATTAGTTAAATGCACTTCAAAAGTAAAGACATATATAAATCTTTAAGAAGAGCCAAAGGAATACATGTTAAAATGCACAAAATACCCTTGAAGAAACTGGAGAACTTCTAGTTTGGGTAAGACTTTGTTTTGACAGCAGGCATCACTCTATGTACACAGGATGGGGAGTGTGATGGCCAAGGTAGTATAAACCATGCAGTTCACTGACATTATGCTACTGCCTATGGCCTATAACCCAGAAAACATTTCTGGGTTAAGAAAGCAAGAGAAGGTGGTGTTGACTGCAATATGGCCCACAAGCACTTAAATGAGAGGGCTCAGAGAAGTCACCATCCTACACTTGATTATTCTAGGCTTTTTGAATATTTAACAAAATTTGTAGACTATTTGATACTGCTTCTTATTCAAAGTAGCCTCTTCTGAATGCATGTTTCATCTGCCTAAACATAGGCCCATTTATTGAATAGTCCAAAGACCAGCAAAACCGGTCTGAGTGTCTTGATTTCACTAATATTTCCCGAATTTATCTAATGTACAATGGATTGTTCCAGATGTTGGGTCTAGAGCTAATTTCATGACAGCCCAGGTCCCTGTCTCCATGGAGCATATATTCTACTAAATTAGTTGCATTTGTGAGTTAACTGAGTTTTAATATTCTATATCTGCGTAACATTTCTCTCAAATTTCATTGGGGTTGTTTCAAAGCATAATTTTAAAAATTTAAAAAGTAAACACTGATATGATTAAGTAGAGCAATTTTAAAATACTTTGCTTTTTAAGAGCTCTGGGTGTAAAAAAAATAAAGGTCTCCATTAATTTTATTAGGGGAAGGAGAAGAAATCTGTAATACTCTGAAGATAAATAAGATTTAATCAAATAACTTTTTTCAGTCTTGACAACAACTCCTATTCCAAGAAACGGTGTTATAACACATTTTCTCTTCATTATATGTCTTCAACAGAACCTTGAAAAGTTGTCTGACCTTTTCTTCTCCTTAGATATCTACTCAAGCTGACCCAAAGAACCTTGGAAAAATTTACATTTGAAAATAAGTTTTATCTTTTAATGGAGAAAAAATTTTAGTTTTTTTTTTCTTTTTTCATCTTTGTTCTACATTTTTCTTCCTAAAAAAGACACTATATGAAAATTCACATACTATCAACAGTATGTTATTTGGTTCCAAAATCAAGGTAATAACTTCAAGGACTCCTTAGTAATTCAAGTTATTTAACATATCTTAGTTGCATAATTTATTTACCACAAAACAAAGAAACATGATCCTCAATGAATATTTCTCAGTTAGGGTCCTGTTGACCCTTTGGACTGAATAATTCTCTGTTGGGGGTGAGGATGGACTGTGCATCTTAAGGATATTTAGCAGCATCCCTGGCCTCTACTCACTAGGTACTAATAGCATCACCAAGTTATGACAACCAAAAATGTCTCCAGAATCGTCACATATACTCTGGGGAAAGGGGTCAAAACTGTCTCTGATTGAGACTATAAAGTGTCTAACTTGTTGATAATGGTATTGTTTACACAGCCCTCCAGTGACAGAAGACCTAAGATTTTAGGGGCATACAGAAAGGTTTGCCCCAATTTTAAAGTAGTTTGAGTATTAACTTATTTACTGTCCTACTCATTCAAAGTTATTTTGCATATTAATCATAGGTGAGAACATTGCAGAAGAAGCTTGAAAACTATTTAATTATTATTTATGGGAACTAATGTTCCATAAGGTATTAGGCTGTGAAAATGGTACACCAACACAATGTTGAACACAGGCTTTTTTTTTTTTTTTCCACATCTCCCAGCAAAGAAAGAAACATTAGAGGGGAGAACCCAATATGAACAATATGATTGGAGAATTAACATTAAGTGCATTCATTTGCTAACTAGTTGATTACATTTTAATATGTTTTATTGTGAGTGGGAAGTAGTATTATATGAATATTACTAAAAGGCATTTATAATCCTCTCTGCTTAAGAGCTCTGCTTTTGTTAGATGTAGAAAACATAATGTGTAACTATAGAAACCTGCCACTTCCATTATTGGAATTTTTCTCATAAGGGACAAAACTGATTAAACTTTTAGTCTGTGTAAAGTTTCTAAAAGCCTAGCAAAGAAACCAAATCTTGCCCTATAAGATTTGTTTTGCCAGCAGAGAACAGATTTAAATTAGTGGGCACCTGGGGAGGAAGGAAGAGGTAAGTATATCAGGTTGTAAATCTGAAATATTTTGTGTAAAGGTTTACAAATGTTGCCAATCTCAGGGTCTTAGTGCTGAGATAACCAGGTCACATTATTGCTAATGGTGAATAAAATCAAATGTTAGGGATAATAGCAGAACTGTCACCAAGAAAACCTAGGCTCAGAATCTAAACACAAGCTTAGCAAGGCTCAGAAGTCTGTTTTAATTAGGAACACAATCCAAACTGGAACTGGAAAATGAGATCCATTCTATGCAAGGTGTCTCTCTCCAGCATCTTCAACTTACCCTAATGCTCCCTATATAATTCCAAATTCATTTTAATACTTAACTTACTTATACATTTATCACCACAATGTTAGTTACTCCATGATAACAATAATGACATAATGTCCAGAAGTAGAAAGAATTACACACATCCACACACATTGCTTTTAATCCATCAGAGTAAAAAGGCAGCCCAAACCAACTGCAAAACTATTTTCAAACTGGCTAAACTCTCTCATGCTAAATGCAGCAAGTAAATATTTTGATAACGTAAATCCCAGGCCTGGAGGCTCTTTAAGCTCTCTATGGAAAGATCATTTAATAATCCCCCCAAGTCCATTGAGATTACAATTATTTGACAACCAAGATTGTGAGACATTTGAGGAGACTTAGTAATAGGATGTGGGAGAGGGACAGAAATTAAAAATTCAGTTTGCCTGTAAATTTTCTGATACACAATACAAAAACAGAGAACATGACCCCTTGCCCCACAATATTATTGATATGACCCTTTCTTAAGGCCATTTCCCTTCTCTTACTTTACTGCATTAAGCATTTTGCCAAGTAATTAATTCTTCCATTATCTAGTTCCTCATATACATTAAACAATGTGGCATTTGTTTTAGAATTATTGAGTGACCCGTGTTCCTTTACTTGTTCTTAAAAATGACATTTGGCTATTTCCCCCTCTTGTCTACAGGAATATGAAAATGCTAAAGCATTTTTAATAAGAGGATATGATTAGCAATTTTTTATCATTAAAACAGCCAAAATATTTTCATTAAAGCAGGCACACTGTTTTGGGAGTTTTCCCCCTTGGACTATTTTATTACTTTGCTACAAATTGTCTAAGGAGTTGATTAGTTTAAAAGCTTTGGTGATAAGACAGAGATCTTGAGCAAATTCAAAAAGGAAGCACTGTTTGAAGGGCACTGAAAGTGCCATGTTGCACTACATCCTGAAGTAGAAAAAAGTAAAATAACTTTCCAGGAGCATCAAGCTTTCCCCTGTCCAGATCAGTGTGTTCTCCAAACTTCACACTGCAAATCAAAGCCACTCAAAGATGTTGCAATAGCCCCCCAAAATTTTCTTTTTGCTGCCATTTAAAAGGGAATGAGAGAGGGTTAGTCCAAAATTATTGCATCAGTGGCTCCCAGTAATACAAAGTTCAATCTGTATTTACTCTCTTCAGAGAGAGGTCTCAAATTACTGAATTGTCTGTTTCTTAGCAGTTCTGTCGCAAAGTCTATCAAGGTAGCAAAGTGAAGTGAATGGATATTTGTAGAAACCAACACTGTATTCTTTCCCTAATACCTCAGATAGAAGGATTATGTATAAATCCTTTGTCAGTTAAAGGAATACCAAAGAATGTTCTTATTAATATTCCAGTTAGGTGTTCTTGTTCTCCAATGTTTCCAGAATGACATTCTCTAAATATTACTTCAACAGAAATAGTTTTTAAAAGAATGCACTTTGTATTTTTCAATATTATCTGGAAATACTTTTCTCCAATGTCCAGATCATGAGAAGTCTTTGGGGGTAGGGGTGCAAAAGGGTCAATAATAATTTATATAATCTGTGTAACAGACTCTCAGATAAAACTCATTTGACCCCAGAACAAGAGACCTCAGCACAAATGTGAAATAGAGAGAGAACATTTTTTAAAGATCATATTTAGAGTATGGCTTCAGGTAAGCAGGCCTCCACCTCTTTTCCCTGACCCCCCATTTCCCCTCAGGCATGCCATACAGGCTGCTCACAGGATCAGTAATGCAACAGGTGAGTCTGTGTAATTGCCCTTCAATATTGTTCAGAAGGATGATAATTAAAGAAAGATCAGTTTACATTTCTAAAGCGATCCCAGTGAGGGGAATTTTCAAACCCTGGAAATACATACTTAAATATTCTAAATTTAATCACGCTGGGGTTAATGTTGGCAGCATATAAAATCAGTCTATACCAGTTTCCTTGGAAGGAATTAAAACACTGGCATCGCTAGTCAAACTAATATATCTTCGGTCCTGAGTCACTGATTTGCTTGAAGTCTGGAATATTTACATTGGGTGTATGAACAATGTAAGTGAAAAAGCAGCTGCACATATGGGCCAACAAACATCAATAATTTAATTATTTTCCTCCACAGCAGATAGAGAGAAATAACTTATGGGGCCAGTGGGAACATTAAAATAAGCTTTTCTCTCTTGGCTAATAAATCTGATGAAAATACCTCACCTCTGCCAGGGGCAATATTCCTAGAAAAGCTTTCCTAAACCCAAGTAAGTTTAACACTCCTTCAAATCTCATGGTCTAATCATGTGCAAAGACTCCTCTATAATTCCGTAATTTTCCAGTGAAGGACAGGGAAAAGTACTTTTCTTTGGTCTGTAAACGAAGGGAGGTTTAACCCAACTTAGAGGTTGCTCATGGAGGATAATCTCCCAGTTCTTCCACTTAGCTATTTGTATACCACTATACAAAGTTTGTAATACTATCTCTGTCCTTGGGAACAGCTAAATGACTTTCCAAAGACCATAAATACCAATTGGAGAAAGCTGTATTCAGAGGAGTTAAAAAACAAAATGGAAATGTATTTGAGAGGCATAATAACATCTGTTAGGTTTGGAAAATATGATTTTCCTCAAGTCATTTTGTGTAATACACATCCAAGCTTAAATAATGTTCCAATTTATTAGTCTATGTTGTGGTTCCAGTTATATTTTATTTTTAAACTATAACCAACTTTATATATAATTTTACTAATCTGTACAAAATTTTCTATATATTTTAATAAAAATTAAATAATTTTACTTTGACACTTCATTATGGAAAACATTTTTGTGGAAAATTTCTAATTATAAAGGAACAAATAGCTATGAACCAGCACGTGTTTCAAATATGATAGAAGATCTCATGTGACTTTAGAACTGAGTACTGGAGGTCAAGTTTTGAGTTTCCCACCAAAAAATACCCAAGAATCTTACACCATCATCAAAAATATATACCCCTATACATGTTCTTGGTATAAGTGGGTAATGAATGGTCTGCTCACAAGGTTTCTGCTCTCCCAAACTGTGACCAGATGGGTTACATTCAGTATAAGTTTCACTTTCAAGCTGTTCCAGGACCATGACAACAGGATAAGGAATGGGGACCACATTGCTGGTTTCTAGTTCCAGCTCATCCACCTATGGGACCCTGGTTTCTCTGAGCCTGCCCTCATCTGTGACATGTGAGTGATAGTATCTGACTGAGTTTTTGTGAGAATCAAGTATACAAGCTATAACTAAGCCGAAGTCTATCAAAACCAGCAAGTCAGATCTATTATTCGCTATTCAAGCAGGTTTTCAGAGGAAAGAAATAAGCATTATGCCTTAATCCAAAACATTACCAGATATACAGAGAATATGTCATAATTTAAGAAGCCATGTATAGTAGATAATCAATTACTGCCCCCTCCCTTTTTTGCCTCAGCTATTGTCTACATTGATACCATTGTCAGGGTGTTTAAAAATATAAAGAACTCTCAAAACTCAACAGATAAAAATAATCAAACCAATTTAAAATGAATTTTAAAAAACCATGAACATACACTTCAACAAAATAATATACAGAGAGATGACAAATAAATAATGAAAGATATTTCAATATTATTAGCCATTATTGAAATGCAAATTGAAACATACACCTACAACTTTTGCTGTATTTTTTGAAAAATCGAGATACCTTTGTAATACGGCTTGAAGTCTGGAATTGTGATGTCTCCAGCTTTGGTTTCCTTTTTCAACATTACTTTGGCTATCTGGGGTCTTTTTTGGTTCAAAGCTGTAATCATCAATACAGTATGGTACTGGCGCAAAAAAAAAAAAAAGACACATGTATCAATGTAACAGAAGAAAGAACTCAGAAATAGACCCATAAATGCATGATCAACTAATCTTCGACAAAGCAGGAAAGAGTATCCAAAGGAAAAAGAGACATTCTCTTTAGCAAACTGGACAGTGACATGCAGAAGGATGAGTCTGGACCACTTTCTTACACCATACACAAAAATAAACTCAAAATGGAAGAAAAACCTAAATGTGAGACAGGAAACCATCAAAATAATAGAGGAGAGGTCTGGGAAGCTGTGTCTAAGGCAACTTCAGCGGGGCGCGGGCTGGGATTTGGAGATTGGAACTGGCCTGGGCTGAAGAGTGCAACCAACTTCGGCTGCGTCCCCGGAACGGGGAGTTGACACGCCAAAAAAAAAAAGCGAGCTGCAGCGCGGGGTTCAAGAAGGGACTGGAGCACCGTCACTCTCCTCCCCACAATCGCCAAGGCAGAACCCCCGCCTGAGGCATCGGATCACGCCACGCCCATCCCTGCCTGAGAGGTGCCCTCCTCCCTTTTTTTTTCTTTTTCCCTTTTTTTTCCCTTTTTTTTTCTTCTTTCTTTTTTTTTCCCTTTCTTTTCTCTTTTTTTCTTCTTTTTTCTCTTTTCTCGCTTTTTTCCCCAAAACACTGACCTGATTAACTCTGGTCGCCAGCTTGCTTAAACAATCACAAGTCCATTCTGTAAATGTAAATTCTACACCTACCGACTTTTTCAGCTATTTCTCTCAGGAGTAATTAGACTATATAGTTTCTCTGGATAATTCCAGCATCCTTCTCTCACCTATCCAACCACATTCTACCCTTTACCTCTTTGAAAAAAGTTTCTTATCCCTTCTGCCTGTTCATTCTATTTCCAAATCTGCCTCGTCTCACCCTGCCTTCTCTCTTTTTCTCTTTTTTCTTCAACCAGCACTGTATACACACGGCTATTTAACTGTAGCTGGGAAATCCAGGTATATGCTTTAAACCGTTCTTTGTCCATCGGTTTTCTTCTTTTTTCCTTTTCTTTTCCCCTTTTTGACCCTTTTATGTATTTTATGCTCCCTATTTGCCCTCCCTCCTCCGTCTTTTCTCTTAACTTTTTCGTTTTCCCTCTCACTTTGCATGTTAGTTGAATCAGCCTGTGCGTTTGTGTGCTCCTGCTCCCTGTGTGTTTGTCTGTCTGTTTTCTTTTCCAGGGCTACCTCAAGAAACAAGCTAGAGTACACAAGGTGAAGAGTCCCAAATATCACTACGAATAGGAAAATAAAATAACTAAGGTCCCAACAAGAGTGACCGAGGGATACCATTCAAAAAACAATCTCTGAAAGGATAGGCCCTGGAAAGTCAAAGAGTTTCTTGGATATAGCAGTGCTCATAGAAACAGAGAGCATAACAGGTCTTTAAAACCAACAAGAGCCGGAAAGCTAACTAAAATGACGAAACGAAAGAGCTCTCCTCCAAAGAAACTCCAAGAAGAAATGACAGCTAATGAACTGCTCAAAACAGATATCAGCAGCATAAGTGAACAAGATTTTAGAATAATAATGGTAAAATTAATAGCAGGGCTTGAAAAAAACATAGGCGACATCAAAGAAACTATGGCTACAGACAGAATGGAAAATAAAAATAGGCATGAAGAATTTAAAAATGCGATAAATGAGATCCATAATAAATTAGAGGCCTCCAATGCACGGCTTGAAGAGGCAGAAAGGAGAATAAGTGATTTAGAAGACACCATTATAGAAAAACAAGAAGCTGACAAAAAAAGAGACAAACTGATCCAGGAACAGGAAAGAAGAATTCGAGAGCTCAGCGATACAGTCAAACGCAACAATATCCGTATCATAGGAATCCCAGAAGAGGAAGAGAGAGGGAAAGGTGCTGAAGGAGTCCTGGAACAAATTATAGCAGAGAACTTCCCCGACCTGGGGAAGGAAGTCAATGTGGAAATACAAGAGGCTCAGAGGACTCCCCTCAGACGTAACTTGAATCGATCTTCTGCACGACATATCATCGTAAAATGGCAAAATACAAGGACAAAGAGAGAATTTTGAAAGCAGCTAGGGAGAAAAGGGCCTCACATACAAAGGGAAACCCATCAGAGTGGTGACAGACCTATCTACTGAAACGTGGCAGGCCAGAAAGGAATGGCAAGAGATCTTCAATGTGATGAACAGTAAAAATATGCAGCCAAGAATCCTCTATCCAGCAAGCCTGTCATTCAAAATAGAAGGAGAGATAAAAACCTTTCCAAACAAACAGAAATTGATAGAATTTGTCACCACGAAGCCAGCCCTACAAGAAATCCTGAGGGGGATGCTCTGAAGGAAAGGTTGCAAGGAACAAAGATTCCAGAGACACCACCACAAACATGAACCCTACAAAAGATACAAAGACTCTAAACCCACATATTTCAATAATAACACTGAATGTAAATGGGCTGAATGCTCCAATCAAAAGACATAGGGTAGCAGAATGGATTAAAAAACAAAATCCATCTATATGCTGTCTACAAGAAACTCATTTTAGACGGGAAGATACCTTCAGATTAAAAGTAAGGGGATGGAGAAATATATATCATGCTATAGGAAATCAAAAGAAAGCCGGAGTAGTGATACTTATATCAGACAAACTGGACTTTAAATTAAAGACAATCACAAGAGATGAAGAAGGGCACTACATAATAATTACAGGGTCCTTCCATCAGGAAGAACTAACAATCATAAATGTCTACGCACCGAATATGGGAGCACCTAAATATCTAAAACAATTAATCACAAACAGAAACAAGCTTCTAGATAAGAATGTGCTAATAGCAGGGGACTTTAATACTCCGCTTACAGCAATGGATAGGTCAACCAGACAGAAAATCACTAAAGAAATAATGGACTTGAAAGATACATTGGACCAGATGGACCTGACGGATATATTTAGAACTTTACATCCTGAGGCCAGGGAATTTACTTTCTTCTCAAGTGCGCATGGCACATTCTCCAAGATAGATCACATACTGGGACATAAAGCAGCCCTCAATAAATATAAAAGAATGGAGATCATACCATGCACACTGTCAGATCACAATGCTTTGAAACTTGAAATCAATTACAGGAAGAAGTCTGGAAAACTTCCAAAAACATGGAGGTTAAAGAACACCCTTCTAAAGAATGAATGGGCCAATCAGGCAATTAGAGAGGAAATTAAAAAATATATGGAAACAAATGAAAATGAAAACACAACAATTCAAAATCTATGGGATGCGGCAAAGGCAGTCCTAAGAGGAAAGTACATTGCTCTCCAGGCCTATTTCAAGAGATTAGAAAAAGCGCAAGTCCAAAATCTAACAGCTCACCTAAAGGAACTAGAGGCAGAGCAACAAGAATGCCCTAAACCCAGTAGAAGAAGAGAAATAGTAAAAATTAGAGCAGAAATAAACAACATAGAGACCAAAGAAACAATTGAACAGATCCATGAAACCAAGAGTTGGTTTTTTGAAAAAGTAAACAAAATTGACAAACCTCTAGCCAGACTTATCCAAAAGAAAAGAGAGAGCACCCAAATAGACAAAATTATGAATGAAAATGGACTTATTACAACCAACCCCTCAGAAATACAAGCAATTATCAGGGAATACTATGAAAAATTATATGCCAACAAATTGGACAACTTAGAGGAAATGGACAAATTCCTAAACACACACTCACTACCAAAATTCACACGGGAAGAAATAGAAAACCTGAACAGACCCATAACGAGTGAAGAAATTGAATCAGTGATCAAAATCTCCCAACAAATAAGAGCCCTGGACCTGATGGCTTCCCTGGGGAATTCTACCAGACATTTAAAACAGAATTAATGGGGCGCCTGGGTGGCTTAGTCGGTTAAGCGTCCGACTTTCGCTAGGTCATGATCTCGCGGTTCGTGGGTTCGAGCCTCGCGTCGGGCTCTGTGCTGACTGCCAGCTCAGGAGCCTGGAGCCTGTTTCAGCCTGTGACTCCCTCTCTCTGACCCTCCCCTGCTCATGCTGTCTCTCTCTCTCTCTCCTAAAAATAAATAAAACATTTAAAAAAAAAATTTTAAAACAGAATTAATCCCAATTCTTCTCAAGTTATTCCAAAAAATAGAAAGTGAAGGAAAACTCCCGGACTCATTTTATGAAGCCAGCATCACACTGATTCCCAAGCCAGACAGAGATCCAGCAAAAAAAGAGAACTACAGGCCAATATCCTTGATGAATACGGATGCAAAAATTCTCAACAAGATCCTTGCAAATCGAATCCAGCAGCATATCAAAAGAATCATCCACCAAGATCAAGTGGGATTCATTCCTGGGTTACAGGGCTGGTTCAATATTCGCAAATCAATCAATGTGATCCATCATATCAATAAAAGAAAAGATAAAAACCATATGATCCTGTCAATAGATGCAGAAAAAGCATTTGACAAAATACAGCATCCCTTCTTAATAAAGACTCTCGAGAAAGTTGGGATAGAAGGAACCTACTTAAACATCATCAAAGCCATCTATGAGAAGCCTTCAGCTAACATCATCCTCAACGGGGAAAAACTCAGAGCTTTCCCCCTGAGATCAGGAACACGACAGGGATGCCCACTCTCACCACTGCTGTTTAACATCGTGCTGGAAGTCCTAGCATCAGCCATCAGACACCAAAAGGAAATCAAAGGCATCAGAATTGGCAAAGAGGAAGTCAAACTTTCACTCTTCGCAGATGACATGATACTCTACATAGAAAACCCGACAGACTCCACCAGAAGCCTACTAGAACTGATCCAAGAATTCAGCCAAGTTGCAGGGTACAAAATCAACGTACAGAAATCGGTTGCATTTTTATACACCAACAATGAAGCAACAGAAAGAGAAATCAAGAAACTGATCCCATTCACAATTGCACAAAAAACCATAAAATACCTCGGAATAAACCTAACCAAGGATACAAGAGATCTGTATGATGAAAACTATAGAAAACTTATGAAGGAAATTGAAGAAGACACAAAGAAATGGAAAAACATTCCATGCTCATGGATAGGAAGAATAAATATAGTTAAGATGTCATTACTACCTAAGGCACTCTACACATTCAATGCAATTCCAATCAAAATTGCACCAGCATACTTCTCAAAACTAGAACAAACTATCCAAAAATTTGTATGGAACCACAAAAGACCCCGAATAGCCAAAGTAATCCTGAAAAATAAAACCAAAACGGGAGGGATCACCATCCCAGACTTTAGCCTCTACTACAAAGCTGTCATCATCAAGACAGTATGGTATTGGCACAAAAACAGACACATAGACCAATGGAACAGAATTGAGAACTCAGAAGTGGACCCAAAAGTATACAGCCAACTAATCTTTGACAAAGCAGGAAAGAATATCCGATGGAGAAAAGACAGCCTTTTTAACAGATGGTGTTGGGAGAACTGGACAGCAACATGCAGAAGAATGAAACTAGATCATTTTCTCATACCATGCACAAAAATAAACTCAAAATGGATAAAGGACCTGAACGTGAGACAGGAAACTATCAACACCCTAGAGGAGAAAGCAGGAAACAACCTCCTTGACCTCCACCGCAGCAACTTCTTACTTGACACATCCCCAAAAGCAAGGGAATTAGGAGCAAAAATAAACTGTTGGGACCTCCTCAAGATTAAAAGTTTCTGCACAGCCAAGGAAACAACCCAGAAAATTAATAGGCAACCAACGGAATGGGAAAAGATAGTTGCAAATGACATATCAGATAAAGGGTTGATATCCAGAATCTACAAGGAACTCACCAAACTACACGCCCGAAAAACAAACAACCCAGTGAAGAAATGGGCAGAAGATATGAACAGACACTTCTCCAAAGAGGACATCCAGATGGCCAACAGACACATGAAACGATGCTCAGCATCGCTCCTCATCAGGGAAATACAAATCAAAACCACACTGAGATACCACCTCACGCCAGTCAGAGTGGCCAAAATGAGCAAATCAGAGAACTCGTGATGCTGGCGAGGATGTGGAGAAACGGGCACCCTCCTACACTGTTGGTGGGAATGTAAACTGGTACAGCCCCTCTGGAAAACAGTGTGGAGGTTCCTCAGGAAACTAACAATAGAACTCCCCTATGATCCAGCAATAGCACTGCTTGGAATTTACCCAAGGGATACAGAAATGCTGAAGCATAGGAGCACATGGACCCCAATGTTCATAGCAACACTCTCCACAATAGCTAAAACATGGAAAGAGCCTAAGTGTCCATCAACAGATGAATGGATCAAGAAGATGTAGTTTATCTATACCATGGAATACTACATGGCAATGAGAAACAATGAAATCTGGCCATGTGTAGCAACATGGATGGACCTTGAGGGTGTTATGCTGAGCGAAATAAGTCAGGCAGAGAAAGACAAATATCATATGTGTGCACGTATAGGAGGATTAGGAGGAGCTTAACAGAGGACCAAGGGGGAGAAGAAGGGCAGAAATGATGGGGAAAGGGGAGAGGCAAACCATGAGAGACTCTTGAATGCTGACAAAAACTGAGGACTGGTGGATGTGGGGGAGGAGGGGCGGGCATGGAGGAGGGCACTTGTGGGGATGAGCACTGGGTGTTATGTGGAAACTAGTTTGACAATAAACTATTTGTAAAAAAAAAAAAAAAAAGATATATAATCTCTCCTTCAAACCAAAAAAAAAAAAAAGAGATACACATTGAAATTGCCGATTTAAAAAAATAAATAAATAAATAAAGAAGACAAATTCTTTTTAAAAAGTAAAAAAAAATAAAATAAAATAATAGAGGAGAAAACAGGTAGCAACCTCTTTGACCATGGCCTCAGCAACTTCTTATTAGACATGCCTCTGGAGGCAAGGGAAATAAAAACAAAAGTGAACTATTAGGACCTCATGAAGATAAAAAAGGCTTCTGCACAGCAAAGGAAATAATCAACAAAACTAAGGCAAAATTGGAGAAGACACTTGCAAATGACATATTGGATAAAGGATTTATATCTAAAATCTACAAAGAACTTGCCAAACTCAATATACAAAAAACAAATAATCCATGATGAAATGGGCATAAGGCATGAATAGACACTTCTCCAAAGACATACAGATGGTTAACAGACACATAAGAAGATACTCAACATCACTCATCATCAGAGAAATACAAATCAAAACGAGTGAGATACCACCTCACACCTGTCAGAATGGCTAAAATTCATCTAGCTTTAATGTATTCTTCACAGTTATAAATGGAATCGTTTGTCCTAAATGGAAGTGCATCTATATAAGCACGGTTATATCCAGTCTTTAAAATGGATCATTTCATTTCACACATGCTATAGAATCTTGAATTTCACCTTTACTCATCTCAATTTCTTTACTAAAAACGGCTCTGTTGCTCCAAATTCCTATATCAATGGATTGGATATATCAAATTGTAGTAGTAATTGTTCATAAGTACATATTTTATAACATGTACTAATGGAGTAATAAAATATATTGCAATAACAAAAAAAAAAAAAGAATGGCTAACATTAACAACTCAGGAAACAACAGATGTTGGGGAGGTTGCAGAGAAATGTTTTGCACTGTTGGTGGGAATGCAAACTGGTGCAGCCACTCTGAAAAACACTATGGAGGTTCCTCAAGAAATTAAAGATAGAACTACCCTACAACCCAATAATTGCTCCACTAGGTATTTTACCAAAGGATAAAAAAAATGCTGATTTGAAGGAATACATACATCCCAATGTTTATAGCAGTGTTATTAACAGTAGCCAAATTATGGAAAGAGCCTAAATGTCCATCAACTGGTGAATGGATGAAGATGTGGTATATGTATACAATGGAATATTACTCAGCGATCAAAAAGAATGAAATCTTGCCATTTGGAATAACATGGATGGAACTAGAGTATGTTATGCTAAGTGAAATAAGTCAGCCAGAGAAATTATATGATTTCACTCTTGTGTAGAACTTAAGAAACAAAATTGATGAACATAGGGTAATGGAAGGAAAAATAAGATAAAAACAGAGAGGGAGACAAATCATAAGAGGCTCAAATACAGAGAATAAACTAAGGGTTGACGGAGGGGAGAGAGAGTGGGCTAAACAGATGATGGGTATTAAGAAGGGCACTTGTTGGTATGAGCACTGGGTGTTATATGTAAGTTATGAATCACTGGGTTCAACTCTTGAAATCAATACTACACTGTATATTAACTATGTTGAATTTAATGAATTAACTAGATTAATTTTAAAAACATGATGAGATACAACCTCACACCTGTCAGAATGGGTAAAATTAACAACACAAGAAACAAAAGCTATTGGCAAGGATGCAGAGAAAGGGGAACACTCTTACACTGTTGGTGGGAATGCAAACTGGTGCAGCTACTCTGGAAGAATGTATGGAGGTTCCTCAAAAAATTAAAAGTAGAACTACCCTACCATCTGTCAATTGCACTACTAGATGTTTGTCCAAAGAATACAAAAATATAGATTTGAAGGGATACATTCACTCCAATGTTTATACCAGCATTATCAACAATAGACCAACTATGCAGGAAGCCCAAAGTCCTATCAAGTGGTGAAATTTGGTGAATGGATAAAGAAGATGTGACACACACACACACACACACACACACACACACAGGAATATTGTGTGCATCAAAATGAAGGAAATCTTGCCATTTGCAACAATGTGAATGCAACTAGAGTATATTACGCTAAGCAAAACAAGTCAGTCAGAGAAACAAAAATACCATATGATTTCACTCATATGTGGAATTTAAGAAACAAAACAGATGAATACATGGGAGAGGGGAAAAGAGAGAGAGAGAAAAAAAACCATAAGAAACTTAAGGAAAGAGAACAAACTGAGGGTTGATGGAGGGAAGTGGGTGGTGGGTGGGCTAAGTGGTTGATGGGCAATAAGATGAGCATAGGAGACTCTTAAAGATAGAGAACAAACTGAGGGTTGATGGAGGAAGTGGGTGGTGGGTGGGCTAAATGGTTGATGGGCATGACGATGAGCATAGGGTGTTGTATGTAAGTAATGATTCACTGAATTTAACTCCTGAAACCAATATCGCATTGTGTTAACTAACTAGAATTTAAATAAAAATTTGAAAAAAAAATTTGAAATACCAAATTTTAGGAGAATGCAGAGCAACTCTCACACCCTGCTGGCAAGAATGGAAAATTGGAAAGCTACTCTGGAAAACATTTGGGCAGTTTCTTATAATTTACACACACACACACACACACACACACACACACACTTACCAGTAATCTCACTCCTGGATTTACCCTAAAGAAATGAAAACTGATGTTCACACAAAAATCTGTACACAAATGCTTATAGTAGACTTATTCACAGTCCCCCAAACTGAAAATAACCAAATGTACTTCAGTAGGTAATGAATGAACAGTGTCACATCCATACAATGGAATAGTACTCAGCAATAATAAGAAATACACAACAAAGGTATGATGCTGAATTAAAGAAACTCGTCCCTAAAAGTTAAATGTTCCATGATACCATTAATATGACACTTTCTACTATTCAAGAAATTTTAAGATTCTTTATTTTATACAAAATTCAAACTTCAAAGCAATATTTTCTTATCTTCCTATTTTATCTATTTTATCTTCTTATCTATCACTTATCTTCCATAAGCACATAATCATCACCAGGCAGTTAGTAATTATTTGTGTGACTTATGTCTCAGATTTTACATTTGCATAATAATGAACATATCGAACATGAACAAACAGATGTCCATACAATTCTAAATATTCAAATATTTGCAAACATCTGCATGGACAATTATTTTCACTTCCTTGAAATATCTGGCATTTTACCAACACTGAAGTCTTTGTATATTTCCAATTCCTAAAGGAAAATAGTTCTCATGTCAAATAAATTACTGCATTTATGCCTCTTAGTGTTGACAAAGTTGGTCAATATTTTCGGTTCAGTTTGTATGAATCATTTATCATTACATTCGAATTCAGCTCCAGGAAAGTCACGTATTACTAAGTTAAATTGAAACACAATCTCTGTCAATTTTTCTCTCTCTCTTTTTCCTTCCTTCTTTCCTTCCTCTAACCCTACGTTTTGTCTTTCTCTTACACACCTTAAACTTGAACTACTGAAATCTGTTTTAGCATTTGATGGGATACCTAGCCTGTGCCTCCTCTTCTGTGTAAACTGTCACCCTCATCCATAAGTTTAAGTTCTAGCAGATGGTCATTTTTATATCCTGTGAATGATTTTTTAAGGTTCCATAAAAGAGATATAACTAAGATGTAATATGGCAATTAGACCCAGGAGAGACTACTGAAGACTGTGGACTAGAAAAACTGACAACTGAACAGAAATTGAGTCCTCTGTAAATTCAATATAACACATTTATAATAATCTTGCTAAGTGGAGAAGTATATTTTAAAATAATATGACTGGGTCAGGAATCAATTAAGAATTAAAAGGAAATCTTTAAGCATAATAGCAGAAGCCAAAAGGGACTTATGGAATATGAGCAAGAAGGGAGTTTTCCATATTGAAATCACACTCACCTGCATCTAACTTTGTTCTTGAGGAATTCTTCAAGGGAACCGGGAAGATAGTCTGAGCCAAAAATATATACGGTTGATGGGCATGACCATCAAGTTGATGGGCCATCAACTTTTCAAGGACTAAAACACCACCACTAATTACTTGCCACTTTCAGTCTAAAATAACATTTTGTAGTTATTTAACTAGGTAACAAAAGGCAGAGCCTTAACTGTAATGTATGATAAATTAGGAAATGAAAACTTGTATATTTGAAACAATTCATGAACAAATAAATACAAGAGTCTACAGGGAAAAAATCCATAAGCAGTAGGAAATCAGAGAGATGAGTAGAAGAGCATTAAAACACTTTCTTGAGGAGCTGAGACTTAGATTGAGGCCTGATAACTAACACACAGAGAAGAAAAACAGATTGGAAAGACAGATTGAACAAAGGATGCTGGCAGGCCTGAGATTAGGACTGTCAAATTAAGCACATAACCCAGAAGTGCCAGGACGGTGCTACAAACAAATAACTAAATTATCTGTGTCCTTGACCTGAAGTATTGGAATATGACGTTAAATACAAAAATGCAACAAAGGTTAAACAGATGTCTCACATAAGTTTTAATAGACTAGAGGACAGAGTTTCTCCTCAAGTCTTCAGATGCTGGAAGGATTGCTGTGCTATCTAATGCACATATTCTTGAACATACACACATATGCCTGGAATAGAACAGACAGAACCCTTTTAAAAAAAAAAAAAAAAGAAAAATGAGTTGCCTGCCTACTCTGAGCAATAGTAATTTTAAATATATATATGATATATATATATATCATATATATATCATATATATATTCATGATATCTGGAGCAAAGGAAATATTTATAGCAGAATTAAAACTGGGAAAATTCCCAGGGGACTCAGTCTGGTACTTTTTTTCCCCAAAAGGACAGCATATTTTAGAACTCTCAAACAGAAAGGTCAAATAAGTATATTAGGTTAGGCAAACAGAAAATCTGCTTTCTCTTCACATCTTGTCCCTTTCTTGGATGGTATGAGGGAAAAGGGACTCCTAATATTTCTTAAAAAAATTTTTAACTAATACTGCATATTATAATGATGGGCTATGTCCAAAGCAGATTTGGGGTTAAAACATGGTATTCCTAATGAAGTTATTGACCTTTAGGGAAAAACAGAATTTCTACTAGTCTAGCTTTTGTCAGCTAAGAGTCTACTAAAATTATCATCAAACACCTCAAGAAAAGTCACAAGCCATTTTGCCTGGCCAAAGTTATTAATTAACTAAGATATCTGCTAGATAAAGTAACTGAGAAGAATCAAGTTTCTGAAAGAACTTCGATAATCCTTAAGAATTAAGCTTTATTAAGCTATTATGTTATAGAACAACTGAGTAATACATGACTATATGAAGCACTTACATTTGTACCACCTAAGACTATACTGATATAGGTACTAACAGAGAAATGATTTATATTACAAACAGGTGATATAAATTTACGGAATTAATAAATACAGTATAATAAATGTATTTCTCTTATGATTTTCTTACTAACCTTTTCTCTAGCTTACTTTAGCATAAGAATACAGTATATAATAGACATAACATACAAAATATATGTTAATTGACTGTTTATGTTATTGGCAAGGCTTCTGGTCAACAACAGGCTATTAGTTAACTATGGGGAGACATAAGTTATATGAGGATTTTCACCTGAATGGGGGTTGGCACCCCTAACCCCCACATTATTCAAGGATCACCTTTATACAGAATTTGAGGTGGCATATCCGAGTTCTTAGAGACCCATAGACACCCTCGATTACCATATATGTCTATGAAGTACAAACTGCAAATGAAAATTAGCAAATATAATTCTTTTTAATAATAACTAATGCTTTTGTTTTTAGAATCATTAATTTTTAATATAAATCATGTGAAATGATAAATGGAACTCACCTCAGCAACCTAAACCTAAATGCTTCTTTGTTTGAAATGTTTTATCTCAAACTGAAACTGTTAGTTCTTTAAAATGTTGAAACTATTAGATCAATATTTACTTTTTAAAATAAAAATGATGAAACTATGTGCTTCATAATTATAAAAAAATCATTTTTATCTTTCTTTACATTGTATGTTTTGTTCACAGTCCTTGGTTATCTCCTCATCTTTGCCATGCCTCAATGTGGGTGGAGCATTTTTCCCAACTCCACTGACTGGAAAGGTCACTGTTTTGACCAACGAAATGGCAGCATGCAGGCTCTATGCACAAGCTTTAAGAGACAGTTCATGTTTCTGAGGCACCTGGTTGGCTCAGTCAGTTGAGCGTCTGTCTTCAGCTCAGGTTATGATCTCATGGTTCATGACTTCAGGCCCCGCATAGGGTTCTGTACTTATAGCTCAGAGCCTGGAGACTGCTTGAGATTCTGTGTCTCCCTCTCTCTGACCCTGCCCTGCTTGTGCTCTATCTCTCAAAAATAAATAATTTTTTTTTAATTTCAAAACAAAGAGGCAGTTCATGTTTCTGCTTACCTTTGAGTGTCTGCCCTCTACCCTACCCTAAAGGCAAAGTGTTCCATGCTCCTTGAGACTGGCTCACAGCACGAGAACAAATTTGGAGTAGACTAGAAACTGTCCTGATGCCGGGAATTAAACCCCAGTTGAGGCTGGATAAATACAACCATAAGCCTCACTTAGACCAATATGCAGGAAATAAATGTTTCCTGTAATGAGATACTGAAATTTGGGGCCATTTTTTTATATAGGAAAAGCTTGTTTAATAATAAAAAATAATCATAAATTTTAATAATAAACAAGGTAGCCTTGGCAGGAGAAGCACACTGTATAAGTAGATCATCAACAACTTCTAAACCATCCATACTGAAAGACTGTCTTCCATTCTAAACATTATCATCCAATTAAAAAATTGACAGAGGGCCTGGGGCACCTGGGTGGATCAGTTAGTTAAGGGTCCAATTCTTGATTTTGGCTCAGGTCATGATCTCAGTCTGTGAGATCAAGCCCCACATCACGCTCCATGCTGACAGTGCAGAACTTGCTTGGGATTCTCTCTCTCTCCCTCTTTCTCTTTCTCTCTCTCTCTCTGTCTCTCTCTCTAAGTAAATAAATAAATTAAATAAATAAATAAGTAAGTAAATAATAGGCAGAAGGCCTGAATAGACATTTTTCCAAAGAAGACATCCAGATGGCTAACAAACACATGAGAAGATGCACAACATCACTAATCATCAGGGAAATGCAAATCAAAATCACAATGAGAAGAGGGTCAAGGAGTGCACTTGCTGTGATGAGCACCAGGTATTGTATGGAAGTGCTGAATCACTATATTGTATACATGAAACTAATATTACACTGTATGTTAACTAACTGGAATTCAAATAAAAACTTAAAGAAATATATATAATGAGATACCACCTTACACCTGTCAGAATGGCTAGAATCAAAAAGACAAGAAATAACAAGTGCTGGCAAGGATGTGGAGAAAGAGGGACTCTTGTGCACTGCTGGTAAGAATGTAAATTGGTGTAACCACTGTGGAAAACAGTATAGAGGTTCCTCAAAAAATTTAAAATAGAAATATCATAGGATTCAATAATCCCACTACTTGGTACTTACCCAAAGAAAATGGAACAAATAATTTGGAAAAAATACATGTACCCTGATGTTTATGCAGCATTATTTACCATAACCAAGATATGAAAGAGCCCAAGTGTCCATCAATAGATGAATGGATTATACACAATGGAATATTATTCGGCCATACAAAAAGAGAGACCTTGTCATCTTCAACAATATGGATGGACCTAGAGCATATTATGCTAAGTGAAATAAGTCATACAGAGAAAAACAAATACCATATAATTTCACTTATATGTAGAATCTAAAACAAACCAAAGCTAAATCCTTAGCTTGCCATGGATTCAAGTTTGGCGAAAATTAATGAAAGCATTTCATGAAAATCAATTGGTTATATGGAATTCACAATAAAGAGTACTGTGCATTGTACTATTGTTGCAAATTGTGTGCTACACAAACTTTATGTAGGTAAAACCTATCATTAACTTACTTTTTTTTTTTTTTTCAGAGAGCTGGTCATTAAACATTTACCAACTCACCACTTTCTAGTGCCATATCTGCTCTCCTTGGTTTGCTGGATGTATAACTAGGCAAGTCTCCAGAAAACTTGTGAGCACTTGAGACCCTTCCTTATCTTAGTCCAAGTATTCTTCTATTCTCTTATGTCAAACCTAGCAAGCAAAAGGATTTTGTGGGAAGTTGAAGCTGCAGACAGAAATAGGGCCAAGAGAGAACAGAGATAGATACCTCTTTGCACCAAAATCAGTGGTTTTACTCTTTCTCCCTAAAGAAGATTAAAGAGAGTGTACTGTGTGAGCTGTCACTTAGTTTTCTTTCTCATTCTGTCTCCACGCTTTAATTTTCTCTTGCTCTTGTATACATACTATGTTCCCATTATAGTTTGCTACAGCAAACTATCCCCATTTCTGTAAGTATTTTTTCATATAACTTTTTACAATCTTGATATCTTGGTCACTCATATCCATTCTAATATAAAAGCATTTTACTAGATGAGCTCTTAATATAGGCTGACCATCAGAAAACTGGCTTTCTGACTTTGGAAGCTACACTTCTATAAAAACAATCTAAAACTTTATCAACCGTATTAGCAGTCACCCAACACTGTAAGCTAATGGCAAACTTAAGGTTAACTGAACTATTCCACATGATCTATTCAGAAGTTGGCACTTCTCTCTATCTTTTACTTTGAGAACCTAAAATAGAAACAGCAAAGTTGAATGTGGAAGTAAACTAAGAATATTAAGGGACAAACAGAGCAAACATGAACACCAGATAATGAGATTCAAGGACTATAATGAGAGGGGCACCTGGGTGGCTCACTCAGTTGAGCGTCCGACTCCAGCTCAAGTCACAATCTCACAGTTTGTGGGTTTGAGCCACATGTCGGGCTCTGAGCTGACAGCTCAGAGCCTGGAGCCTGCTTCTGATTCTATGTCTCCCTCGCTCTCTGCCCCTCTTCTGCTCGCTCTCTGCCTCTCTCTCTCAAAATAAAGACATAAAAAATTTTTTAAAAAAAGGAAATATAATGAGAAACAAAGATCCTTTCGCACCTAAATAAGATTGAAAAATCAAGCATTATATCTCAGCACATAAACAACGAACATAGTACTGAACTTGCATTGTCAGTATCTCAAAAGGCAAGAAAATGTGCAATGCTTTTTAGAGAGCTGTCTAGCGAGGTTAGTTTAAAAATTATTTGTGCTAAGCTGATTATTCTCATGAAAGCATAAAATTCCATTTAAAGTTTTTAGAAACTCCCAGAACCTTCATCATAATGAATTCTTTTCAAATGTTTGTTAAACAAATTAAAGGAGTGTACATACAAAATCTTGAAACCTGACACAGACAAAAAGCATCAAAATTAGTGATGCCCCTGCATTACAACTTATAATATGAGCAATCACTTAATTCCTTCTACAAACTAGTAAGGCTGCATATGCCATTTCCAACGAATAACAATAGTGAAAGAAATTAATATTGTTATGCCTATTTTATAGATGAAGAAACTGAGACAGTGAAACTTTATGGAAATAGCCAAAGTTCACACAGCATGTAATTGGCAAAACCAGGATTCTAACCTAGAGTTGTTTGATCACAAAACTTGGGCATTTTCTCATATTCTATATTCTTCAAACAATGATGGTTGTGCATATCAATAACTATGAATTAATTTCAGAATCAGTTTTACTTGATTTTATTTCAATTATAAGCATTATTCATATATGCCTAGTCTTTGCAGAATGGTTTAATATACATATCTTTATAAAAAAGACACAAAATTTGTCTTAAATTCCATTTCATAGAAGATTACCAATAATTAGAATGGTTTTTATCAGTTGAGCATAAAGAGTAATACAGCCTGGCATAACATGAGTAATGTTTATAAATTCCAAGGAGAAAATGTGTGCACGTGCATGTATTGAACAGGTTCCTTTGTAAGGTACGGATTCCCCCAACTATCCATTTAGTATCATTGCTGATCTGGGTGCCCAGTACCCAAGCAGGCAAAAGTGGGATGGAAGCGAAGGGTGGCTTTAGCAGGCCCCCACTCTCTTTGAGTGCCTCTTCCTATTCCTAGGATTCTTGGTTTTTCACTCATCTCCAGCTTTGGAGGCCTAGTATGCTTTCAAGAAACTGTCTCATTTCCAATGAATGATGAGAGTTTGAGGAGTTAATCCTGCCTCCAAGAGTATTTGCATTCTATGCAGTATCCAGACATTAGTTGGTGGTCTTAGTTTTCTTCCTTTTTAATTCAAGACATCAGTGCTATAATGGTCAACCAAGTTATTAATGATTTGATCCAAAAAATGATTCCACAAATCATCCCAGTAAAAGTTGTCCCCAAGGTATCATTAATGTTTTGGTAAATTTAATAAGAGCAAACCAGGAAAGCATTGAGAGAAATTCTAATTAAGTTAAATTTAACTTTCTTGAAGTAACTTATATTAATAACTAATTTAAGAACAAAATATAATTGGGGTGCCTGGGTGGCTCCGTTGGCTAAGCATCCAACTCTTAATTTCGGCTCAGGTCATGATCTCCTGGTTCAGTTCATGAGTTCGAGCCCCACATTGGGCTCTGCACTGACTGCACGGAGCCTGCTTCAGATTTGCGATTCTCTGTCTCCCTTTCTCTCTGCCCCTCCTCCTCTCAAAAATAAAATAAAATAATAAAATAAAATATAATAAAATGTAGCTCTTTAAAAAAAAAGAACGAAGTATAAATATTCATGTAAACTTTATGTTACAGAAATGCATGTGTATGTGTGTAAGAGCAAATAAACTCATATAAACTGGCTCAACTTTAATCCAATGTCAATAAGGCTTTTCCCTAAAATCCTGAGATTGGCAAATAGGGTTAAAACCTGAGAAGTAGGAGGCACTAAATGCACAGTCCACATACAAAAGAGAATCACCAAAGGTTTGGAGTCAAACAGCTTCCCCAGGGATTATAAGGAGACCAAGGAAATGGTTTTCCTATCATAAGTATCTGAGAAGCTGAGAAGGGAAGGGAACAGGAGGAAGAAGCTACTCTCCCAACTTCTATTCCCATCCCAAACAATTCCATAACCAAGTAAGAGAGAAGACTCCAATTGGATCACTGTAGAGATTGGGGATGCCTGCATGAAAGGGTGAACACCATTCCATTCAGTAATGGGACAGTGACTAAGGAAAGGGAGCTGCTGATCTACACCTTTGTGCTTATAGGAAATAAAAGGAAGCTGGAGAGAGATAGCAGGCAGAGGGCAATGAATGACCAAGAGGTCAGCAATCTTCACTTCTACTGTTTGGGGTGCTCAAGGTGGGTCAGTTTCCCATAGATCAAATGGACATCATGGAAGGTAAGTGAGCTATAGACGTTTTGCTAGTACCCTCTTAAAAAACACTAACATTGGGGAAAATACACACACACACACACACACACACACACACTCACACATTCATATATGTGCATACATATATAACACAGGGTCAAGAAGCTGTGAGGCATAAGTCAGTGGCAGCCATTTAAATCCAAAGATTGAGTGGAAGTGACAGAGCTAGAGTTATAGCTGCCAAGGCAGTAATCTATGCAGTGAGAAAGACTCATAGCTCCTGAAGCCCTGGACCCACCTAAGAACTCACACATGCACACACAAGAGAACCAGCATTTGGACATCTGCAGTGCAGAGGGTGTAGATAACTAGTCCTTGTTAACCAAAAACAGCAGTAGGTGACTCAAAAAAAAAAAAAGAGTCTACCATAGTGATCTCTTGTAATAAAGAAGCTCTCTCCTTCCTTACCATACTAACATTCTGGGGTCTAGCATAGGGAGAAGGAGAGAAGTAGAACTTTGAATGAGATTTAAAGTAGGTAAGACTTTTAAAAACTGAACATGACAGAAAGTTATACAATCTGCCCAAATTCTACTGAGGAACTGGAAAGGGATAGTCAGAGGGTCCTCACTGAAGGCCATGATATGGAAAAAAAAAAAAAATAGTACTAAGAATGGTTTCATGTTTGTATTGGCAAATAGTTGATAGTACGTAACAAATCATTTATTCTAGTTTTACAGTTAAACATTTTTCACCACAAATGATAATCAAGAGCATAAAAATTACAATACATAAAGGCCCTATTCTTTTTTTTTCTTGACTCCTATTATTTTTAAGTTTTCAGGATTACTGTACAATTTTTCTCTTAGTGCCTAACCAACTGGATTTATGAATCAGGTGGAGGGAATAGTCAGTTCACTTTTAACCATATCCTTTGTGTTCCTATTTACATAATCCTATGCCAAAAGACAAATCCATTTTATTTTAAAAATATTTAAACCATGAAAAATACAATTATTCATAAACATCTATGTTACTAGGGTTGTGCTAGGCCCCATGGGTATACATAAATAAATACATACATAACATTAATTAATTAAAGCAAACACACAAAATAGAAAACAAACCGCAACAAAAAATAATGTAACCTGATGTTAGGAATGAAAGAAGAGAATTTACTGGGGGGTAATGCATTCAGGCATGCTTCAAAGAAAAAGTTAAAACTTGATAAGATAGTTAATACTCTCTTTATTTACTATATATACCTTGATCAATTATTTTAAGAATTAACCTTGGTGTACTATATATTTCCATTTTTCCATTTCTGCTAGCTTCAACATTCCTATAAATCTATTAAAATGTAATAGAATGGAGACTAAGCTTACACAACTGGGTGAGAACTTTATGAGGTCATTTCTACTGAAGTAAATCAGCTGGGACTCTAAGCCATGGCATTTAATTACTTTATTTACTAGCTAAGTCCAACCAAGGAAAACATTTTATTATGCATCATATTTCACATCTATAAGGCTCTAAGTTTATATACCGAAGGAGATATGTAACCGATGAAACAGAGGAGCTGTTTACAACTCTAGTACTAAAGGTATTCTTATTACTTAAATATATCAAGGCAGATTACTATTGACTAATAATTTAGAATATTAAGATGTCCTTAAGGGGATATGTCAGATCTCAGTATATCTCAACTTTTGTTGCAAGTTGTTCATTGCTTGTGATATAGTAAATCCTCATAAATTGGCTACTTCCTTTTGTTTAGTATGGGGAAAGGTCTTAAATGTTTTTAATCAGAGAATGCATAATATTGCTCTATGTGCTCTTAAAATTTACAAAGATGTTAATGAACTATAAGTATCCTTTTACAACTTGCTTTTGTCCTCCATATCATGTTTTTGAGATACATGCCAACTTCTAGGGAAGGAGAAAGAGAAAGAAGGGACAGGGGTGGGTGTAGCTGTATTTGTAATTTGTATTTCTTTGAGATGGGAAGTAGGGAGAGAGAGGAGAAGGTGGAATAAGAGGAGAAAGGAAATGGAGAAGACAGAGGAAGAAAGAGATATTTGAACCAAATATGGCCTAATAATATTTCTTCAAATTGAGAGATGGATATGTAGATGTCAATTATATATTTTAAACCGGTCTGTATGTTACAAATATTATCAATTTTTTAATGTTAACATCCTTTAAATGAAGCAATGTCAGGTGTCCCAGAAAAACATTTTAAGCATGTTATCAATTCCCAAATCCATATTAACAAATAATGTTCTAATTAAAAGTTCTAGACTACTGGTTAAATAGGTCTCCTAAAGCTCTGAAGTAGTCCATTTTTACTTATCTAAGAACTTATCAAATTCAAGATATATGAATTTTGAAGACAGTAAAACTCTACCCTTTAAAATTTAAGTGCTTCTGGAGATTTGCTCACTGGCAGACTTAGCTGGAGCACAGTGAATTAGAATGCACCAATCTTTTCATATTTAACTTGATGGTCCCTATAGAGCATACTAAGCCGAAAGCCAAGCCTTTCTAGTGAAATATGCCCCATGCTGAAGCTTTGAGATATTTGCCAAGACTTTTTACAAGGACAATGACCAATAATCATTAATAAATGAACTGAAAGGCAAGAACCGGATTACTGCCTTGGGGACCAAGGAAACAGTAGCTACCCCGAGCTCCAATCATTGAGAACAGTTAACATAAAAGGACAGGGCCCACTCTTCCTTCAGACTGTGACTTAAGAACTGCTGGAGCTTCTAAAGTCCACAAACCAACACTACTAGAAACCATGGCTACTCAACAGCCTTACTTTAGATGCAATATATTGCATTCTTTGTTCTTAGATATTAAAAACACGTAAACCTCCAATTTGTTGAGAGACTCTTGTTTTGAGTTCATTGTTGTTCTAGAAATATCACCTTGCTTTGTCTGTGAAACCATGGGATCCTCTGAATTTCTTATGCCAATTTCCAGTCTGACCTCAACGTAGTAGTCACTGGAAGCATTTATAGTATTTTGTCATCAGTAAAACGTAGTATTCCACAGGCAGCAGAAGAAAGTGTTATGTGGAGGCTGACTTTACCTTTCTTTCTTATCTCTATATTATCTTCATCACTATCACATACAGGTGTATCAAAATTCCTTTGGAGTATGGAATAGTTCAAGAGAATAACCTAAGACTTAAGATTATATAATAAACATGACTTTCTTCAGTTTGTCACAAGTGGGAGGTGAAGGAAAGATCCAAGGAGTTAAAATGTTCTCAGGGAGGCACACCTGGTTGACTCAGATGGCTAAGTGTCTGACTCTTGATTTCAGCTCAGGTCGTGATCACACAGTTTGTGGGATTGAGCCCCACATCAGTCTCTGTGCTGACAGTGCAGAGCCTCCTTGGGATTCTCTCTCTCCCACTCTCCCTGCCCCTCCCCTGCTCTCTCTCTCTCTCTCAAGATAAATAAACTTAAAAAAAAAACCTCTCAGGAATCCCTGTATGAAGGGCACTCTTAATTTTAGATGAGCTCCTTTCTTTCAGTCCTTGCCTTAAAGTTCCTCAATCTTTCAACTTTCCCCAAGAGAATTCCTAATCTCACTTCAAGATCTATCTCTCCTTCTCCAGCAGTACATTTCCACAGTGGAAGGGAAGGGGATATCTTCAATTCAGTGATTTCTTTCAGGTATCGCTGGTCATCAGTGATATCTACTAACAAACATCAAGTATCTGAGGATAGTACACATTTAAAATCTTACACACACACACACACACACACACACACACACACACACGCACACACACACGAAGTTGATAAGCATTAATTCTGAAAGTCAATACTGTCTAAACTCATAAAGAGGATGAAAGATATTTGTATAACTATGGGATGATTTGTGATATTCCTCTCCATCAAAATAGCCAGTATTCAGTTTCTTCTTCCTCGTTCAAACTGTGCCTACGTAAGAAAGGCACTCTTACCAAGCCATGTACCTACTAACCACTGCTCCCTAACTACACAAAGAGAAATTTGAGACATTTTTAGAGCTGCTTAGTGAAGTCTTCTATTACTAAAAAGTTGTACTAATATGCTGTGGTCATTATTTATGCACAGCTAGGACAGTGCAGGCCTAGATACAGGGTGAACTCTATACAGAGTTGAGGTTGAAGAAATCACTACTTATTTTCTGGATTGTCATTCTCCTACCTACCTACCTCCAGATCCAAATACATACATACATAGATACATACATACATGCATGCATACATATATACATACCAAAGGCTCTTTTACTCTTCAGATACATATGCATTCCATGCACTAGATTCCAACTGCTCCCCCATCTCCATTCCATGCCTCTTTCTCTACCAATTATCTCTATGGAACTGCTCTCAACTTACCACTTCCAAGAAAAGACATAATGAACTCATTTTCATGCAAAGTTAATAATTTAAGTTTGATTTTGTTACCATCCCCAGTATCATTACCTCAAAGCCATGTAATATTAATGGTAGAATGTCATGTACCAGTGATATGCTGATAGGAAAGAAATGTTAATACCCCCAAATCTCACTAGAGGATTTCTGCTCATTCTCAACAGAGAGATAATCCTGTCTCATTCTCTGGGTTGACAAATCATTTTCATTAGACATGGCTTGATAGCGTGACTAAAGATTAACACCTAAAAATTTATAAAACTAGTCTTGGAAGATTTATGTACATTCACTGTCTACACATTCTCAGCTGTCACTTACTTTTCAATCCAGTACAATGTGGGGCTTTTACAATCAATACTCTAGTGAAACTACTGAAACTGTAGCTCTTGACACTTCTGATCATTTCTTCCTTCTTAAAACTCTTGGGATTTCTTTGGCTGTCTCTATGGTCCTTCTATTTCTCTGTTCTACATCATACATCACACAATATCCTCATAATGTCAAAATTATGAATCCTGAAGCCAAATTGACTGGATTCAAATCCCAACTCTATTTCATTCTTTTTTATGGTTGAGTAATATTGGCCAGATGTATGCACGTATGTATACACATTCTGTATCTTCTTTATCTGTTCATGTATGGATAGATACATGGATTGCTTTCGTATCTTGCATACTGAAAATAATTCTGTGGGGCACCTGGGTGGCTCAGTTGGTTAAGTGTGCAACTTCGGCTCAGGTCATGATCTTGCGATCTTTGAGTTCAAGCCCCTCATGGGGCTCTGTACTGACAGCCCAGAGCCTGGAGCCTGCTTCAGATTCTGGGTCTTCCCTTCTCTCTATGCCCCTCCCCCAATCACACTCAGTCCCTCTTACTCTCAAAAATAAATAAAATTAATTTTTTAATATAATTCTGCGATAAATACAAGGTTAATATACCTCTTCAAATTATTGTTTTTGTTTTCTTTGGGTAAATAACAAGTAGTGAAACTACTAGATCATATGGTACTTCATTTTAAATTTTTTGAGGAACCTCCATACCATTTTTCACAGTGGCTGCACAAATTTGCATTCCCACCAGTAGTGCATGAGGGTTCCTTTTTCTCCACATCCTCATCAACATTCATTATTTGTCTTTTTTTCCTTCCAGCCATTCTGACAGGTGTAAAGTGATATCTCATTGTGGTTTTGATTTGCACTTCCCTGATGATGAGTGATATTCAGCATCTTTTCATGTTCCTCTTGACCATCTATATGTCTTCTTTAAAAGTGTCTTTTCAGGTCTTCTGCATTTTTTAAAATTATTTGGGGATTTTTTTTGGTGTTGAGTTGTATAAATTCATTATGTATTTTGGATATTAATCCCTTATAAGATATATCATTTGCAAATATCTTCTCCTATTCAGGAGGTTGCCTTGTCATTTTGTTGATGGTGCATAAGCTATGCAGAAGCTTTTTATTTTGGTGCAGTTCCAATAGTTTAATTTTACTTCTGTTTCCCTTATCTCAGGAAATACACATAGAAAAATGTTTCTATAGCCAATGTCAAAGAAAGTATTGCCTATGTTTTCTTCTAAGAATTTTATGGTTTCAGGTCTCACATTTAGGTCCTTAATCCATTTTAAGTTCATTTTTGTGTATGGTGTAAGAAAGTGGTCCAATTTCATTCTTTTGCATGTAGCTGCCCAATTTTCCCAATATCATTTGTTGAATAGACTTTCTTTTCCCCGTATATTCTTTTTTCCTTTTTTGAGGATTAATTGACCATAAAAACATGTGTTTGTGTTCTCTCTATTCTGTTCCATTGACACATGTCTATTTTGTGCCAGTACCACAGTGGTACTGGCTTTGCAGTATATTTTGAAATCTAGAATTGTGATACCTCCAACTTTGTTCTTTTTCAAGACAGGTTTACCTACTCAAGGTCTTTGGTGGTCTCATACAAATTTTAGGATTGCTTGTTTTAGTTCTGTGAAAATGTTGTTGATATTTTGATAGGGATTACATTAAATCTGTAGATTGCTTCAAGGGTTATAGCAATATTGGTTCTTCCAATCCATGAGCATGAAATATCTTTCCATTTGTTTGTGTCATCGTCAGTTTCTTTCATCAATGTTTAATAGTCTTCAGAGCACAAGTCTTACACCTCCTTAGTTTAGTTTATTCCCAGATATTTTATTATTTGTGTTACAATTATAAATGGGATTTTAATTTCTCTTTCTGCTTCTTCATCATTAGTGTACAGAAAAGCAACAGATTTCTAGACAGTGATTTTGTATCCTCAGACTTTACTGAATTAACTTATCACTTTTAGCATTTTTGATGGTCTTTTGGTTTTACTATATATATAATCATGTCAACTGCGAATGGTGAAAGTTCTACTTTTCTCTGACCACCTGAACATCTTTTACTTCTTTTTGTTGTTAGACTGCTGCAGCTAAAATTTCCAGTACTATGTTGAATAAAAGTGGTGAGAGACACTGAGACAATGATATCATTGTCCTGTTCCTGTTCTTAAAGGAAAAGCTTTCAGTTTTCCACCATTGAGGATGATGTTAGCTGTGGGTTTTCATATGTGGTCTTTACTATGTTGACGTATCTTCCCTCTAAACCTAAATTGTTAAGGGTGTTTATCATGAATGGATGTTGTATTTTGTCAAATGCTTTTTCCACATCTATTGAAAGAACATTTTTTTTCCTTTCTCTTAATGGGATGTCTATCACATGAATTGATTTGCAAATACTGAAGCACCCTTGCATCTCAGGGATAAATCCCACTTGATTATAGTGAATGATTTTCTTAATGTATTGTTGGATTCTGTGTGCTAATATATTGCTAAGGACTTTTGCATCTATGTTCATCACAGATACTAGCCTATAGTTCTCTCTTTTTTTTAAGTGTCTATCTGGTTTTCACCTCAGAGTTATGCTGGTCTCATAGAATGAATTAGCTTTCCTCTCTCTTCAATATTTTGGAATACTCTGAGAAGCACAGATATTAACTCTTCTTTAAATGTCTGGTAAAATTCACATGTGAAGCAATCTGATCTTGGACTTTTGTTTGTTGGAAGTTTTTTGAGAACAGACTAAATTTCACTACTGGTAATCTGTTCAAATTTTCTATTTCTTCCTAATTCAATTTTGGGAGGTTATGGATTTCTACGAATGTAACCATTTCTTCTAGGTTGTCCAATTTGTTGGCATATAATTTTTCATAACATTCTCTTATAATCTTTTGTATTCCTGTAGTGTCAGTTTTTATTTCTCCTTCATTTCCTACTTTATTTATTTGAGTCCTCTTTCTCATTTCCTCCCTCTCTCTCTCTTTGATGAGTCTAGCTAATAGTTTTTCAATTGTGTTGATCTTTTCAAGAACCAGTTCCTGGTTTTATATATCTGTCCTAATTTTTTTCAGTACCTATTCATTAATTTCTGCTCTAATCTTTATTATTTCCTTTCTTTTATGGGCTTTGGGCTTTGTTTTTTTTTTCTACCTTCTTCAGTTGTAAGGCTGGGTTGTTTGAGATTTTTCTTCCTTCTTCAGGTAGGCTTATACTGTTATAATCTTCCCTATTAGAACATCTTTTGCTGAATACCAAAGATTTTGGGTTGTGTGTTTTCATTTTCATTTGTCAGAAAAGGGAGAAACTTAACATAGACTTTGGAGCTTAACTATCTCTTCATTTCCACCAAACAAACCTAGTACAAATAAGTTTAGAAAAGAATATGGCTTACAAAACCCAGTCACTCCCCTCTCTAAATTTCTACATAGAAAATGAAATAAATTGCCTTCCACTCAGGCAGCCAAAATTATTTTGAACTGAGAGTAAAAATGTACGATTTTAACTTTCTAGACAAACTAATCAAATTTAAGGTAAAAGATATATAAGCTGAGTCCACAATAAATCATCCAAAAGCACTGTCCTAACATTGGCATATCAACTCATTCTGTCCTCACAACCCATGAGATAGGTTTATAGCCACTACCCAGTATAGATGGAGAACTCAGCATAATTACAGTTTGTAAAGTGGCAAGGCTGACATTTGAACCCAATATCTTTGTGCATAACACCATGCTCTACAGCAGTAGATTGCTCACTAAGCATTCTTAAGTCTCTTGACTAACATTCTCTTTCAACAAACAGCACTGATTTATTACGTGGAAACACAGTAATGAACAAGATAATGGAGATGATATAATGGGGAAAGTGACAAAATAAGTAACAGTAAGAAAGTGTCAAGAGCGTTTTGACAAGGAAAGTTGAGGGACCTGCAGGAGCAAAGCAGAACACCTCAACTTCCCAGTATCAAGGAAATACTTCTTATAAAAATGAAGATGAAGGTAAACCAGAAAGATGAGTAGGAATCTGACTGATAAAGAAGGAGAAGATGGATTCATCCATGTGCAAGAAACTAGTAGAAATCTTCTAAAACTAGATCATAGAGAGCTAGGTAAAATAACAGATGAGGCTGAAGACAAGCTGGCCATGTTATGGAGTTTGGGATTATGGAAAAGACAATGAGAAGCCACTGGAGGGCATTCTGTAAAGGAAACCTTCTAAAGCTACACCATAGAGACTAGATTAGAGACAAACAAGACAAGAAGCACAAGATACAAATGGAGGGAAACTATCTCAGTACTCCAAATATGAGATGCTAGTATGGAGATGATGGGGATGAAAAGAAGTGGATATATCTGAGAGACATTTATGAGACAGAATCTACAGGACTTAGTGATGTACTGGGTATGAGAGAGGGAGAAGTCAAGGATGACATTCAGGAGGCAGCATGAAGAAAGCAATGAAGGACCCAAGACACTGAACCTTTGTCATAAGCATGTGATGACAAATATAAAATGTGTTAAGGCTTACCAACCACTACCACCAATCAATTGAATGTAGAAGAGAACTGATTAATATATCTATCAGGAAAATATTAACATTGGAAATGCAGAATATTAAAAGAACGAAGGAACAACTGCTCAAATTATAAGTATATGCATGAGGAAGTATCTCAATATGCAGAGAAAGTAGCACAGAAAATGAAAGCAGAGATCCAGAAATGTAAATGCAGAATGGGAATAAAAGCCAGTAATAATGAGTCTTACAGAAGTATCCCTCTTAGCTTAACAATGTTTTTAAACTCTGAGAGGTGTGGGTGTTAGAATAAATGGGCAAGAAATAGCAACTAACCAAAAGAGAATCACGGATCCAATCTCTTAAAATTCTATAAACAAAGATTCAGGCTCTACTGACAGTGGCATCATCAAAATGAGTATGCTAAAGAAGCCACTGTTAAAGAAAATAAATCCAGGATGGAAGGGATTTTTGTTCCTGTGATCAGCTGGTACCCTTAAGAATATGATTTTCTGGGATTTGAAACAGAGGCTTTTAATAAATGCCTTCCTGTAACTTTTACTTGCTACAACATCAGTTGCTTGAAATCATTTCAAATATACTATAAATACAACAGTAAATATTGAGTGTATTCATCTTCAATACAAAAATAACTTAAAGATTCTGTAGAGGTAAGATACAAGTAGGAATGCAGAGATGAATTATTTTTATATATGAGATAAAATATGATTTTATCTCTCTTATAAATAAAGTTATGATTCTCATCTATAATATCTTTATTTTGAAGATCACTGTCTATTAAAAATACTGTATTCAAGGAAACCATCAAAACCCTAGAAGAGAAAGCAGGAAACAACCTCCTTGACCTCCACCGCAGCAACTTCTTACTTGACACATCCCCAAAAGCAAGGGAATTAAGAGCAAAAATAAACTGTTGGGACCTCCTCAAGATTAAAAGCTTCTGCACAGCCAAGGAAACAACCCAGAAAATTAATAGGCAACCAACGGAATGGGAAAAGATAGTTGCAAATGACATGTCAGATAAAGGGTTGATATCCAGAATCTACAAGGAACTCACCAAACTACACGCCCGAAAAACAAACAACCCAGTGAAGAAATGGGCAGAAGATATGAACAGACACTTCTCCAAAGAGGACATCCAGATGGCCAACAGACACATGAAACGATGCTCAGCATCGCTCCTCATCAGGGAAATACAAATCAAAACCACACTGAGATACCACCTCACGCCAGTCAGAGTGGCTAAAATGAGCCAATCAGAGAACTCTAGATGCTGGCGAGGATGTGGAGAAACGGGCACCCTCCTACACTGTTGGTGGGAATGTAAACTGGTACAGCCCCTCTGGAAAACAGTGTGGAGGTTCCTCAGGAAACTAACAATAGAACTCCCCTATGACCCAGCAATAGCACTGCTAGGAATTTACCCAAGGGATACAGAAATGCTGATGCATAGGAGCACATGTACCCCAATGTTCATAGCAGCACTCTCCACAATAGCTAAAACCTGGAAAGAGCCTAAGTGTCCATCAACAGATGAATGGATCAAGAAGATGTGGTTTATCTATACCATGGAATACTACATGGCAATGAGAAACAATGAAATCTGGCCATGTGTAGCAACATGGATGGACCTTGAGGGTGTTATGCTGAGCGAAATAAGTCAGGCAGAGAAAGACAAATATCATATGTGTGCACGTATAGGAGGATTAGGAGGAACTTAACAGAGGACCAAGGGGGAGAAGAAGGGCAGAAATGGTGGGGGAAAGGGGAGAGGCAAACCATGAGAGACTCTTGAATGCTGACAAAAACTGAGGACTGGTGGATGTGGGGAGGAGGGGTGGGCATGGAGGAGGGCACTTGTGGGGATGAGCACTGGGTGTTATGTGGAAACTAATTTGACAATAAACTATTTGCAAAAAAAAAAAAAAAAAAATACTGTATTCATTAAAAATTTATTTATTCTTTTCCTATCTTTATTCACCAAAAGCATCTGTCACTGTCAATCAGAACTTCTCATGAGTACAAATAACCACAATGAATTAATGTAACTCCATATAAAAGATAAAACCTACTTGGCATTTAAATCAGCTTGTGTAAGGTCACGAATCTTGAATTTCCATTAGGCCTTCTAAAACACTGGAAGTATATTACAAATCCTTACTACAGTAGTTTCCCCTTTATCCACAGAAGATACATTCCAAGACACCCAGCGGATGCCTGAAATTAGTTAGTACCAAACCCTGTATATACCAGGTTTTTTCCTATGCATACGTACATACACATGATAAAGTCTAATTTATAAATTAGGCACAGTAAGATATTAACAACAATAAAAAATAATAAAATAGAATTCTAATATAACAAAGTTATGTGAATGTAGTTTCTCTCTCTCCCTCTAGATATCTAATTGTACTGTACTCATCCTTTTTCTTGTGATGATATGAGATGATAAAGTTACTACATGATGAGATGAAGTGAGGTGAATGATGCAGGCATCATGATGTTGTATTAGACCACTACTGACCATCTGATATCAGAAAGACCATCAGTGTCCAGACCACAGCTGGCCAAGGGTAACTGAATGTGGAAAGAAAAACCATGAATAAGAAGGGATCATTGTACTAATATTAGGGACCCCAACTGGAACATGCTGCCATAAGGTTGGTACAGACATTGAGTGTGTAAGTGTGCAGTGAGTGTAAGTGGTGATGAACTTTCCTAGGGACAATGGGGAAGAGTTTCTCTGTAGTTTCCCAAAATGATAATGACATTTCATAAGAACTAAAGAGAAAATCTGCATCACAATGAGCTCAAATGTCACCAGGTAACATGTGAGTTAATATTTTTAATCAGTAATATCTGAATAGTCACCAGGCAGAAGAAAGGAGCATTTTCATGAGAAATTAATGCCATAATGCTATTGTCTGCTATTTCAACAATCTAAAAGAAAAAAGACTGGCCTTTAAAAAGACTACTACATTCATTTGTAAATTATTATTTCCTCCAATGTCTGTCATTCCAGAGATGGCAGAGTGGTAGGGTTGAAAATCTTGTTTGAAGTTTGTCTAACAAATAATAATCCCAATAATTCAAAGCAACAGAAATCAATTTACCTGAAATATTCAGAAGATTGCACAGATTTGCCATTACAACAGCCTCGTTTTTCTCCTTCACTCTGTAAATTAAGTGGTTCTTCACCCAGGATAAGGGTATGGCACCATGGTATGGAATGAGGAACCAGAACACTTGTTTCGGATCCAAGGTCTACTGTTAAACAGTCGTGTCACCTTAAACAAGGCACTTAAAACCCTGTTGTCTTCGGGGCGCCTGGGTGGCTTAGTCGGTTAAGCGTCCGACTTTTGCTTAGGTCATGATCTCGCGGTTTGTGGGTTCAAGCCCCGCGTGGGGCTCTGTGCTGACTGCCAGCTCAGAGCCTGGAGCCTGTTTCAGTCTGTGACTCCTCTCTCTGACCCTCCCTGCTCACGCTGTCTCTCTCTCTCTCTCTCTCTCTCTCTCTCTAGAAATAAATAAAACATTAAAAAAAATTAAAAAAAAAAAAACCCTGTTGTCTTCATCCTCCTCATCCATTAAATGCAACATTAACTAATCTCTAAATTCCTCTTAATTCTGAACTAGTATCTATGTTTATTCTAATAGCAAAAAAAAAGGTATTCAATGTTTAACAATCAAGCATATTTAAAAGCATATCACATCCTGAACGTCAAGTGAGGAACCAAGGTATTATGTTTTCCTGTCATTCACTGCTTTCTGATCAAGACCATATTTCTTTTTTTTTATTTTTTAATGGTTATTTCTGAGAGAATGTGTATGTGTGTGTGAGCAAGGGAGGGGCAGAGAGAGCAGGAGACACAGAATCTGAAGCAGGCTCCAGGCTCTGAACTGTCAGCACAGACCCCAACGTGGGGCTCAAACTCACTAACTATGAGATCATGACCTGACTGAAGTCAGACACTTAACCGACTGAGCCACCCAAGCCCCTGACCAAGCCCCTATTTCTAATAAAGAATTACATTCCATGAAGACAAGCTCATAAGGTATTTTTGTTGATAAAGATATGAATAACAAGTGTTTCAGGTCTGAAATTCAGTTAATAATTGCATTTCCACTTGGAATACACATACTTGACAATTTCAGACCTCATTACATCTTGTACCCAATATATCTTTACTCTGTCAAGTGTGACCTTTTGGAAATTTAAAATTTTACTGTTGATGAAACCATAATTTGAACTGAGATAATGAAACATTAAAGAAAAGTTACTCCTGAAGAAAGGTCTTGACAGCCTGAAAGAAAGTTGACCGAAGTTGTAAAGCCACTGTCCTCCCCAAGCCTACTCATATTATAATCATAGTCTTTCTTGATCCCTCTGAATCTGTCCTTGTCTGTTTCCCTCTCTTTCTAAACTGATGTAGAGCAATTACCTCAGGTACCAAAAGAGACTTGGCATTGCCTCTTATTCTGATGTCCTAAGGTTAACTCTCTATTCTAATCTTCTCCAGAAGTGAGGTATCATTTAGATAGCCAAGCTGGAAGATCCACAGCTGCTTTCATAGGAATCCATTCCTGAGATGAGAAGAGGTTTGGATCCTACTTCCTGGACACTACTTCTTGTTACAGTCTATGTCTTTTATTTAGAATTTTCCTTCATTCCGACCCCAGGTACTTAGACTTTGCCTGAGTTGTAACTGACTGGGCCCAAGACCTGTTTTTACACTCCTACTTTCTAAATGAGTATACTAACCACTCCTAGGATACAAGGGTTAAACCAAAAACAAAACAAAACAAAAAAAAATTATGTATAACCATAGGATAAATACGATGCAAGTTCTTAGAGAATGAATCTGTGTCGTGATAGGAACATAAAACTATTTTATTTAAACAAACGTGGACATATTATGAAGTACAGTACACTGCAAAATATAAGTAAATTTTAAAAATTAAATTCGAGGCTTCATGGTATTTCCTTTTTGTATCAAGGAAATTTCTCTGGTTGTATTTATTGATCTACCTCTCCTATACTTCAGTAGAAATTTTTTGGGGGGTGGGGAGAAGATGACTGACTATTAGAAACTCTTTCTCCAATCTTTCCACAATTCTTTGGGGACATTACTTACACTGCATTGTAATTATCTAATTGGATGCTGGGCCCCTTCACTTTGCTGGCTGAACAAAAATAAAGTCAAAGTCCCTGACAGAAAATTCCCCTAGTGACAAAATGAATTGCTGAGATTTATAAAATGAGATTCAATATATAAGCTAATATAAGTGTCATTTTGACTAAACCAGCTCACTTTGACATGATGAGGGATTATGCAATATAATTTACATATCTTTCAAAAGACTGTAGTGTCATCTTTTTCATGATCTGGTCCTATTGAAAATATATTAAAATATTTCTGAATAGTGTGATCTTAAACAGTATTGACATTATGAAAATTAAAGACTTTTAAAAGTAGAAAATTATTGGAGAAAAGCAAGCATAAATGTAAAAGCAAAATTATTTAGTCAAGTACAAACAGTTAACAATGATCAAGTTCACAAAAATCTCTGACATGTTTTCTAGTTCAACTAACCACTCTGGGAAGAAATCTTGAAATTCCTCAGTGAGAGTTGATAAAAAGTAAAATATTGGTTTGCACTGTACCACTAGGAGGAAAAAGAAATTTCAATTTCAAAGTGAAACTTCTTAAAAGAGTGTGAATCACAGTATACAAATCCGAGCTGAATAATTCTACAGAGCTCTTCTCTTGAGAGTAGAAAAGAAGTAGAAAGCAGATATTTTACCTTTTCAATTGCCTCATTCTTTGCAGACAGACTTAATCTCTTAATCAATCCCTCAATTAGAAGAAAGTCTGTTTCATTAGTGATTGTGACCTGCTGCTATTTCTTTCTACTTAGCACGACTCTAGGAAATGGAAGGTAGGTATCAGAAAAAAACATCCTGGGGCGCCTGGGTGGCTTAGTCGGTTAAGCGTCCGACTTTCGCTTAGGTCATGATCTCGCGGTTCGAGGGTTCGAGCCCCGCGTCGGGCTCTGTGCTGACTGCCAGCTCAGAGCCTGGAGCCTGTTTCAGTCTGTGACTCCCTCCCTCTCTGACCCTCCCCTGCTCACGCTGTCTCTCTCTCTCTCTCTCCTAGAAATAAAAAATTTTTAAAAAAAAGTTAAAAAAAAAAAAAAGAAAAAAACATCCTGAGAATAGCCACTGTTGAAGACTAAAACATGTAAGTAAGTGCCCTCTCCAAGCCTCGGGGCTTCAAGTATGACTCGTATACATAGGGGTGGGCTGGGCCATGTGGGGTCTCAAGTCCAACCAGGAACTATGATTTAGTCATGTTTCACTTTTCCTTATTAGAATTTTCTTAAACTTACATATATTCTCAACCCACAGAGTAGGTAGGTGGTAGCTGTTTCCATAACATCTCTCTTATAACAGTGACACTTTGGCAACAGGGACCAATAAGTACTTATTGTCCAAATACTACGGGTCACATTTGTGATTACTATAGAACTTGTTTACTTTCTTGTATTCTGAATTCTTCAAGGCCCAAACTATATTTAGTTCATGGTTAGAGAAATAATACATGTTTACCTTCATGGCTACTTCTAGGAACTCAGGAACCCATCTGGTATTTGTTATTTCAAAAGTGACCTTTAATGATGCTGAATTTATTCCATTCATGTGTCAAGGTAAAAGCTAACAATTAAATAACCTCGTCATTCTTACTTACTTGTAAAGCTGCAACAGGTATAATACCAACTCTAAATGTCACATTCAACAGAAACGAGTTCAGGTTATCCAAACTCAGGATTCCCCAAAGGTGAAACTTTATGTCAAAAGAAATTCTTCCTACACCTATACTGAAAAGGTACAACTGGTGTATCGAGTTCATCAGTTTGTCATTCTGCATCGAGAATATTCTAGAAAGAATACAGTGATAACCATATCCACTTGTTCACCAGCCTAACTGGGACAAAGGGAGGTAGAAGTGAAGTGAGAAGGACAAGGTAATAACATTCTTATGGAATAAAACTGCTAGACAGAGAGCATGTGATTCTTTTCACTTGGAAGTTCCCAACTGCTAAAATTTCCAGTTCCTTTGTTCTACCTGGACTTATTTAAAACAGAAACTCAGTGTTATTAAAGCAGTAAAATGGAAGTCTTGAAAGTAAAATACATGGAGCCAGTTTTTAAAAAATGGAAGCATAAATGCCAGGAGCACTCAGCATAAAGTATATCATGAGGAGAATACCTTTGTATGAAGTTTAAACTAAAAATATACCCTTTTTAAGTAGACACACACACACAGACTCACTCAATAAGTAGTTTATAAAACAATCTACAAGGAATATTCCACAAATTAAAAAAAGCATAGGCTTACCTCTTTTTCTAGTGCCTTCAGTATTAGAAGTAAATTTATAATGTTAGAGGTATACCATAATATCTCTTCAGAAAACAGTGATGCTGGGAAAAGTTTATGTCACTAACGCTATAAAATGGAGGACAGGTAGGCTACTTTAAATTCACAATGTATGTTGTGAGAAAAATCATAGAAGTTAAGGCAAAGCTAATGGGAATAATTATCAGGATTCCAACAACCTACAAACTTGGTCATTTGGAATAATCATGTCTTCTAATCCAGTTAGTTTATTACTTTTTATTTAAATAATTTTTTTTTAATGTTTTATTTATTTCTAGGAGAGTGAGAGAGAGAGACAGCGTGAGCAGGGGAGGGTCAGAGAGAGAGGGAGTCACAGACTGAAGCAGGCTCCAGGCTCTGAGCTGGCAGTCAGCACAGAGCCCGACGCAGGGCTCGAACCCTCGAACCACGAGATGATGACCTAAGCGAAAGTCGGACGTTTAACCAACTAAGCCACCCAGGCGCCCCAGTTTATTACTTTTTATTTAAAAAAATTAATGCTTATTTTTGAGAGACAGAGAGGGAGACACACACACACACACTATGAATAGGGGAGGGGCAGAGAGATGGAGACAAAGATTCCCAAGCAAGTTCGAGGCTCTGAGCTGTCAGCACAGAGCCTGATGTGGGGCTCGAATTCATGAACCAGACCGTGAGATGATGACTTGAGCCAAAGCTGGACACTTAACAAACTAAGCCACCCAGGTGCCCCCAATTACTTTATTTTTGTAATACATTTTTCCTCTAACTAGGTCCTTTATATTTTGGCAAGTGTCAGTTTTCTCCTCTCATTATTTAGGTGGTGATCACAGTTTTATTTATTTTTTTTATACAAATAGTTTATTGTCAAATTAGTTTCCACATAACACCCAGTGCTCATCCCCACAAGTGTCCTCCTCCATGCCCATCCTCCTCCCCCCACATCCATCAGTCCTCAGTTTTTGTCAGCATTCAAGAGTCTCTCATGGTTTGCCTCTCTCCCTTTCCCCCACCATTTCCGCCCTTCTTCTCCCCCTTGGTCCTCTGTTAAGTTCCTCCTAATCCTCCTATACGTGCACACATATGATATTTGTCCTTCTCTGCCTGACTTATTTCGCTCAGCATAACACCCTCAAGGTCCATCCATGTTGCTACACATGGCCAGATTTCATTGTTTCTCATTGCCATGTAGTATTCCATGGTATAGATAAACCACATCTTCTTGATCCATTCATCTGTTGATGGACACTTGGGCTCTTTCCAGGTTTTAGCTATTGTGGAGAGTGCTGCTATGAACATTGGGGTACATGTGCTCCTATGCATCAGCATTTCTGTATCCCTTGGGTAAATTCCTAGCAGTGCTATTGCTGGGTCATAGGGGAGTTCTATTGTTAGTTTCCTGAGGAACCTCCACACTGTTTTCCAGAGGGGCTGTACCAGTTTACATTCCCACCAACAGTGTAGGAGGGTGCCCGTTTCTCCACATCCTCGCCAGCATCTAGAGTTCTCTGATTGGCTCATTTTAGCCACTCTGACTGGCGTGAGGTGGTATCTCAGTGTGGTTTTGATTTGTATTTCCCTGATGAGGAGCGATGCTGAGCATCGTTTCATGTGTCTGTTGGCCCTCTGGATGTCCTCTTTGGAGAAGTGTCTGTTCATATCTTCTGCCCATTTCTTCACTGGGTTGTTTGTTTTTCAGGCGGATCACAGTTTTATAAGCAGTATGCATCTGTCTCATTCTTCTATTCACTAATATAAAAAGATCTATTGACCAGATATCTCTACCTGGGTGACAAAGGTGTATGCTAGTCATCAGGATAAGCCTACTATAAATTTAAGCAACCAAGTCATCCAACAAGATACCCCCAAAGTTATGGTGGCAGAACCCAGTGTAAAATACATTAAACATTTCACTGTGCTTAAAGCAAGGTGGACAAAGGGTGGTAGATTACGGTAGGAAAGAAAAACAATAGTTATAAGTAAAAAATGTAAATAAATATACAGAGGCACCTGGGTGGCTCAGTCAGTAAGTATCCATTCAGCTCAGGCCATGATCTCAGGGTTCCTGAGTTCAAGCCCTGCATCAGGATCTCTCCTGTCAGCACAGAGCCTGCTTCAGACTCTTTGTCCCCTTCTCTCTGACCCTCCCTTGCTTGTGTGTGTGCATGCTCTTTCAAAAACAAACATTTAGAAAATGAAATAAAGGTAAATATATATATGTGTGTATGTGGGTGTATCTCAAAATGATAAACTATAGAAATGTGTACAGACATAGGAAGTGCATAATATTATCTTTGTTCTAAACATAGAGTTTCTGCCTGTGAATAAAGTGGTACATTGATCCAGTCTATGCAGTCAGTCTCTGCACCTTAGCAAGACCTCTGCTGCCCCTGAGTATGTGTTCAGGTTTTGAGAGGCAACCTGAGCTCACAAGGATGACCTCTAAAAATGGAAGTCACACAGAAATTTGCCTCATAAACAAGTGGACTTTATTACTTTTGGATGTTTGCCAACTGGGGTCTGTAGAATTAAAATGAATATGATTTCCATAGGACAGCTGCAACTCTATCAGTTGGAACAGGAGCAAAGAATGGAGGAGTGGTAAAAAGAGGAGGAGGCAATTAAGCATGATTTTTAATTTTGAAAAACTATCATCTGACCGAAGAAGGGAGCTACTACGTATGTGTAACTCAGTACAAAATAAAAAACGCAGAACTGCTTATTCAAAAATTAAGAACTCAGAACAAAAGAGCAAAGAACCAAAGCAAGTGTGGGGCCCTTCTAGGTACAAGATCCAGTGCAACCACACATGCATGAAGCTGTAGCAGAAAGCATCCTAGGTGGAGAGGAATGGTGTTTGTAAAGGCTCAGAATTCTAAAGGAGTAACTGTCAAAAAAGAAGAAACCCACTATTGGGGAAGAACCCCAACCTCATAGAGAATGGCAAAAGAATAACAGATTCCAAAGGACATGACTGAGCACAAAAGCAGGTTGTCTTGCCATTACTCTGTAGTTGCCAAAAGTATACAAGGAAACAGTGGATCAGAGCAAGACCATTTATAACTTATGGCACAGTAGACAGCAGGAGCATCAGCACCATTCCTTTGCCCCCTTGTCCCACAGAGTGATATAAAGTCCTAGAATGCAACTACACTTGCATTGGGCTAACTCAGGGCTAAGAGCTCAGCAACTTTTAGAGCAAGTAGTAAACAAGCCAATCCTTTTTCCCCAAGGAGACAGTTGCCATATTATAGACATGACACTGAGGATGCCTATAGCTCAATTAGCTACAAAACAGCTCAAGATTAGAGCATATTAGGCCTTGTACTTTAACATCATTGCAAATGGCAAGATTTCATTCTTTGTGATTGACAAGTACTATTCTGCTGTGAATGTGCGTGTGTGTGTGTGTGTGTGTGTGTACACACCACATTTTCTTTATCCATCTGTCAGTCAATGGACATTTAGGCTCTTTCTATAATTTAACTATTACTGATATGTTGCTATAAATATCAGGTGCACGTGCCTCTTTGAACCTACATTTTTCTATCTTTTGGGTAAAAACCTAGCAGTGCAATTCCTGGATCATGTGGTAATCATATTTTTAACTTTTTGAAGAACCTCCAGACAATTTTCCACAATGGCTGTACCAGTTTGTATTCCCACAAACAGTGTAAAAGGACTTCCCTCTCTCCACAATCTCACAAACATCTTCTGTTTCCTGTGTTGTTAATTTTAGCCATTCTGACCAGTGTGAGGTGGTATCTAATCATGGTTTTAATTTGTATTTCCCTGACGATGAGTGATGTTGAGCATCTTTTTATGTTGGCCATCTGTATATCTTCTTTGGAAAAATGTCTATTCATGTCTTTTGCCCATTTCTTCACTGAATTATTTGGTTTTGGGGTGTTGAGTCTGATAAGTTCTTTATAGATTTGGATATTAATCCTTCATCTGATATGTCATTTGCAAGTATCTTCTCCCATTCTGTAGGCTATCTTTTCATTTTGTTGATTATATCCTTCACTGTGCAGAAGCTTTTTATCTTGATGATGCCCCAATAGTTCATGTTTGCTTCTGTTTTTCTTACCTCCAGAGATGCATCTAGAAAGAAGTTGCTCCAGCCAGAATCAGAGAGGTTGCTGCCAGGTTTCTCCTCTCACATTTTGATGGTTTCCTGTTCTACATTTAGGTCTTTCATATATTTTGAATTATTTTTGTTTATCATGTAAGAAAGTGGCCCTATTCCATTCTTTTGCATGTTACTGTCCAGCTTTCCCAAAACAATTTGTGGAAAAGACTCTCTTTTTTCCACTGGATATTTTTTAATACTTTGTCAAAGATTAGTTTACCATATAGTTGTGGGTCCATTTCTGGGTTCTCTATTCTGTTCCATTTATCTATGTGTCTGTTTGTGTGCTGGTACTATACTGTCTTGATCACTACAGCTTTGTAATATACCTTGAATTATGATGCCTACAGGTTTGTTTTTCTTTTTCAAGATTTCTTTGGCTATTCAGGGTCTTTTGTGGTTCTATACAATTTTAGGATTGTTTGCTCTAGCTCTGTGAAAAATGCTGGTGGTATTTTGATAGGGATTGCATTAAACGTGTAAATTGCTTTGGATAGTATAGGTAGACATTTTAACAATATTCGTACTTCCAATCCATAAGCATGGAATGTTTCTCCATTTCTTTGTGTCATTCTCAATTTCTTTCACAAGTGTTGTACAGTTTTCAGAGTACAGATCTTTTATCTCTTTGGTTAGGTTTATTCCTAGGTATCCTATGGTTTTTGGTGAAATTGTAAACGGGATCAATTCCTTGATTTTCTTCCTGCTGCCTCGTTATTGGTGTATGGAAATGCAACATATTTCTGTATATTGATTTTACATCCCGCAACTTTGCTGATTTGTATATCAGTTCTAGCAATTTTCTGGTGGGGTATCTGGGGTTTTCTGCATTAATCTGTTGTATCATATTGATAGATTTGCAAATATTAAACCACTCCTGCAGCACAGAAATAAATCCCACTTATTGTGGTGAATAATTCTTTTAATGTGCTGTTGGATTTGATTTGCCGGTATCTTGTCAAGAATTTCTGCATCCATGTTCATCAGGGATATTGGCCTGTACTTCTCCTTTTTAGTGGGGTCTATTAGTCAGGTTTTGGAATCAAAGTAATGCTGGCCTCAGAATGAGTTTGGGACAGTCTGAGAAGAATAGGTATTAATTCTTCTTTAAATGTTTGGTGTAATTCCTCTGGAAAGCCATCTGGGTCTGGCCTTTTGTTTGTTGGGAGATTTTTGATTACTGATTCAATTTCTTTGTGGTTATGGATCGATTCAAATTTTCTCTTTCTTCCTGTTTCAGCTTTGGTAGTTTGTATGTTTCTAAGAGTTTATCCATTTCTTCCAGATCACCCAATTTGTTGGGATATGATTTTTCATAATATTCTAATTGTTTGTTTTTCTGGGTGTTGGTTGTAATTTCTCCTCTCTCATTCATCATTTTATTTACTTGAGTCCTTTCTCTTTTCTTCTTGTTAAGTCTGGCTGGGGGTGGAGTAGAACTTGTAAATGATGATTCAGAAGATAAGACTTGGGACTTTTTTGGACCTAGAGTTAATAATGGAATGAGTTAAGACTCTGGGGACGTACGAGTGAGATTAATGTATTTTGCATGTTAGAAGAACATAAATTTAGGGAGTAGGCAGTGCCAGAGGATGGACTGTTGTGGGCTGAATGTGTCTCCCAAAAACATATGTTCAGTATGAACGTGACCTTATTTGGAAATAAAGTCTTTGCAGATGTAATCAAGTTAAGATGGCATCATACTCATTAGTATCCTTATAAGAGGGACATTTGGACACAGACATGGAGGGAATGCTATATGGTGCCAGCGGACAACACTGGTGTGGTGCATCTACAAGCCAAGCAACTCCAAGGGTCGCTGACAACTGCCAAAGCTGGAAAAACGGCAGGTTCTCCCTCAGTGCCTCCAGAGGGAACCAATCCTACTGACACTTTTATTTCAGACTTTGAACCTCAAGGACAGATACAATATATTTCTGTTGTATGAAGCCACCCCGGTTGTAGCACTTTGTGACTGCAGCCCTAGGAAATACCATTCCCTTCGGTATAACGGGAAAAGGCACTAACAATGCCTCTACTATATTGAGATAGAGAATCTGAAATCAAGCTTTCTAGTTGTGAAATTCTTACAGACCCAACCTGGGTGTTTATTAGAATTCAGTTTGCATACTTTGGGACAACCTGGCCTTAATTGGAAGTATCCTTACACCCTATCAATTGAATATCTGAAGACAAATTTAGAGCTGTTGTCAATATTTCTTCATAGCAAAATGACAGGAGAGTGAGAATAATTTAGCATCCTTGACTTTTTAGGCATACTCTCTAAAAGCAGAGGAAACCCATCAGATAGTGACCTTCTTTGAAACAAAGATGTTAAATTGCACCAAGATGCAGAACACTAAATTTATTTGAAGTACACACTTCAAGCAGCAAGCCTATCTATCCTACATTTTCTAGCAAACCTATCTATCCTACATTTTCTTTTCAGTAAACTAATACTGACAGCCTCAGGTAATAGGGTTGTACTCTGATGCCATGTTTCTATCACATTTTACCAACCCTGACCACACTGGATGAAGCTAAGGTTCAGACCTCTGGCCTACAGGCTGAGACACATTCTCTCTTTCTCAGGATTTTAAATGAAGACATAAGCTGGGAAGCAGTTAGAAATGGCCTCTTGACCTATCAGCAGCCTAGAGGAGAAAGCAGGAAAAAACCTCCTTGACCTCCACTGCAGCAACTTCTTACTTGACACATCCCCAAAAGCAAGGGAATCAAGAGCAAAAATAAACTATTGGGACCTCATCAAGATTAAAAGCTTCTGCACAGCAAAGGAAACAACCCACAAAACTAATAGGCAACCAATGGAATGGGAAAAGATAGTTGCAAATGACATATCAGATAAAGGGTTAATATCCAGAATCTATAAGGAACTCACCAAACTCCACACCCGAAAAACAAACAACCCAGTGAAGAAATGGGCAGAAGATATGAACAGACACTTCTCCAAAGAGGACATCCAGATGGCCAACAGACACATGAAACGATGCTCAGCATCCTCCTCATCAGGGAAATACAAATCAAAACCACACTGAGATACCACCTCACGCCAGTCAGAGTGGCCAAAATGAGCAAATCAGAGAACTCGTGATGCTGGCGAGGATGTGGAGAAACGGGCACCCTCCTACACTGTTGGTGGGAATGTAAACTGGTACAGCCCCTCTGGAAAACAGTGTGGAGGTTCCTCGGAAACTAACAATAGAACTCCCCTATGACCCAGCAATAGCACTGCTAGGAATTTACCCAAGGGATACAGAAATGCTGATGCATAGGAGCACATGGACCCCAATGTTCATAGCAGCACTCTCCACAATAGCTAAAACATGGAAACAGCCTAAATGTCCATCAGTGGACGAATGGATCAAGAAGATGTGGTTTATCTATACGATGGAATACTCCATGGTAATGAGAAACAATGAAATCTGGCCATGTGTAGCAACCTGGATGGACCTTGAGGGTGTTATGCTGAGCGAAATAAGTCAGGCAGAGAAGGACAAATACCATATGTTTGCACATATAGGAGGATTAGGAGGAACTTGAAGGAGGAACAAGGGGGAGAAGAAGGGGGGAAATGGTGGGGGGAAGGGAGAGAAGCAAACCATGAGAGACTCTTGAATGCTGACAAAATTGAGGACTGATGGATGTGGGGGGAGGAGGGGTGGGCATGGAGGAGGACACTTGCGGGGATGAGCACTGGGTGTTATGTGGAAACTAATTTGACAATAAACTATTTGTAAAAAAAAAAAGTTTAAAAAAGGAAAAAAAAAAAGGAAAAGAAATGGCATCTCGATCTAGATGTTCTCATAATTTAGAAGCTGGGGCAACCAATTTCAAACAATGTATACTGATGACCAACAAGACCGCATCTGTAGCAAAGGGCAGACAAGAGATCTATGGAAGCAGAGGGGTAATGCAAGGGAAGTTTCTTGGGTTTTGCTGGAACTTCTGCTGTCAGGTTTGATTTTTCTTAATGCTCAGTTGTACATCCTTTGTTTCTCTTACACTATTTTGAATGGAATTTCTATTTCTTCTAATCAGATATCTAATCTCCTTGACATGCTTCCTTAATACAACTCAGAAGTGTTAGGAGTGATTCTGTGTTTAAGGAATGATTCCTCAAAAGAAGCACCATTACAAATAACCTTGTAGTGAGTAGAGAGAACCACTCAGAGCTGGCCAAGAGTAAAGAGACTACAGTACCAGTTAGGGGGTTACCAGGAGAGCTACTGTTAAAGACTCCATTTAGCTGCAAAGCCCTATGAGAACTACAGCCAATGAGAGATGCCATGGACAACACTAATCCCTTACAGCCTAGAGCTTATCATTAGGTACACCATATTATTTGTAACTTTTCCACCTCAGGGTGAAGAACTCTTGTGGGACAGTGGAGACATCACCATTATCAATTTCTCCAAATCAAAGTCATCATCCAAATAACCATTCAAATAATGGACTAAACAGTCCATTTTAAGAATAAAAAGAGGCCTTAGGAGTAACTTGCAAGCTTCATATCAAGTATTCAATTTATAAAATTAAAGATAAAAATAAAATTACCAACCAAAAAATATTTTTATTCTTTTGGGATAAAAAAGATGAATTACACGTAGTAAAGATAGAATATCTGGCCTTTTACATTTTTTCCTAAAGCATCAAATTAATGCATCTTTCAAATTAAGTCTGTGAGTTCCATTTTTTAACTTTTGTTTTGAAAATATAAATCCTGCTGAAATGGAATAAGAGTGGTTAGAAAATCTCAGTTGTGCAATGGTGAAAAAAACTGCAAGGGAATACAAATGAAACTCAACAATCCATTTTCTTAATGCAGCAAAACATTTAAAATTTAATCCCCAAATAGCTTTTAAAATCATCAGACCTAATTATATTGGAATGATAGCACCTGATCTTAAGTTAAAATACATTACTAAAACCCTGATATTTCAAGAAGACCAGAAAAAAAAAAAAAAAAGATTGATGTTTACCCCTTACAGTGCAGACAAACTCATAATAGTCACGTAGGTATGTGAAATTAAAACTTCCCTGTTCTGAAGAAATGACTTTAGTAGTTCAGTTTGGATTTCAGTGATCTTGATATGCATATATATCAGTCACAAGCAAATGTTATGTTCCATCAAATGCTCATTCCAGATTCTTAATCTATTTTAAGAAGTCAATTTTTAAAAATGCAGTCTCATTTTTGTTAAATTAAACCTTCTAAATGGGAATGGCAAGTCTCTATACATATGCCATCTTCTTTATTCTCTGTGAAATCTACAGAATAAAGTTAATTCCATTTCCACAGTGGATAAACATCAAATGAGACTTTCTGTTGTTCTCTTCTAATGAAGAATTTTAATCTTTCCCGTAGGCCTTTATCATGAAAAGAATGGAAGTGCCTCTGTTAGGTCATTTCTGCAGTCAGAAATAAAGAGACAAGCTAGGAAGACTGTAAACGCAGGAGGTCTATTGCAATGGTATTTCCAATAGGGATACAGCAGCCATCTGCCTACTTCTTTCAAGGCTTAGTGACAGCAATCTCGGGAACAAGTTCTTCTTAATTTCCTTCACCCATTTGGAGAATAAATCATCATGCCAGCAACTTAAGCCCAGGATAGTTACTTTGTTAATTTTTTTTTTAACATTTATTTTTTGAAGAGAGAGAAACAGAATGTGGGGGGGGCGGGGCAGAGAGAAAGGGAGACACTGAATCTGAGGTAGGCTCCAGGCTCCGAGAGCTCGACACAGGGCTCAAACCCATGAACTGTGAGATCATGACCTGAGCTAAAGTCAGCTGCTTAACTGACTGAGCCACCCAGGCACCCCCAGGATAGTTACTTTGACTGAAGAAGTCTATGCCTTACTGAAGACATGTTTAATGCTTAAATTTAGGCAACTCCAATTCATACAATAGACTTAAAGCTCACCTTCAAACAGAATTCTTACTGAGATAACTTAAGGATTTAGAAAATTACTATTATCATTAGGCCCCAGTATCTCAAAAAAGAACTGTGAGTCTTAACAGTAATAAGATCTTTAGTTGGGGTCCCTAATTCAAGTTCATGAGCCTGGGATTTTCTGGGAGTCAGTCTAGACCAACATGATATGGATACCAAAAGAGGGATCTAAACTACTCAGAAATTTGGTGTATATATACACAGTCTTATTTTGCAGGAACACTGGCTAGTGTTCTTATTCAGGGAGAGGGAAAACGAACTTGAAATCTTCTATTTATATAATTTGTACATTGCTTCCATTCACAAAGTGTTAATAACTAAGGAAAGTATAAATTGCTTATCTACATAATGGTAGTCAGTTCTAACCTCATTTCTGTTTTCCATTTCTGTGTTTTTATATCCACAACTCATTTATTTAAATATGTATTAAGCACCTCACTATGGGCCAGGCATCATTATAAGCAGTAGGGATGCAGCAGCAAACAACACAGACAAGTCCCATACTATCATAGAACTTACTTTCTGCAAAAGGAACATTTATAATAAACAAGTTAAAAACATAAATAATATCATTTCAGAAAGTATTCAGTGTTGTGAAGTAAATAAAACACAGGATGTGCTGGAGAGTAGATTAGCCTGGGAGTCAGAAACAGCTCTCAAAGGAAATGGCATTAAACTAAGAATAAATAACAGGAAGTAGGCGCTCATGGATTCAATATCATAGGCAGAGAAAACAGGAAGTACCATCCTAAGGTAGAATGAATCTGATACAATCAAGGAACAGAAAGAAGCTCTGAAAGAGTTGATTTTAGTGAGTGAGGAAGAGGATGGTTAGGGATGACAACAGAAAAATAAGCAGGAACAGACTAGGTAAGGTCTTGTAAGCCATTGTAAGGAGTTGGATTTCACTCTCATTGTAAGGAGTTGGAATACAATGAAAAGCCACTGAAGGAATTTAATCAAGGGAATTATATGATCTGATTTACATTTTTATTTATTTTTTTAAATGTTTTATTTATTTCTAGAAGAGAGAGAGAGAGAGAGAGAGACAGCGTGAGCAGGGGAAGGTCAGAGAGAGAGGGAGTCACAGACTGAAACAGGCTCCAGGCTCTGAGCTGGCAGTCAGCACAGAGCCCGACGCGGGGCTCGAACCCACGAACCGCGAGATCATGACCTAAGCGAAAGTCGGACGCTTAACCGACTAAGCCACCCAGGCGCCCCTCTGATTTACATTTTTAAATGAATCAGACTGCTGGTTCATACCAGGCTATCTGTTCCAGTGGACTGAGAGCTCAGGAGAACTGAAACTTTTCTGGACTAGCTGACTCTGAACGGACCACATGAGGATACTTTATTCAATACCTATACACCAGTGAAGCGAGGTAAAGCTTGCTCTCCAGGCATAAGGAAAGGCCTCGGGTCATTCTTCCTGCCACTTTAAGTCATGTTATTTCATGAAATAAAGTACCAACAATACAAGAAAATCCACCAACTGGACAGTGGTATCTGGACTACAGTTGAAATTAGACTGTAATAGTCATCTATAAAATGCTAAAGAAACCCAGTATGCAGAGAGCAGAAAGATAATAAATCCTGGTTTGTAGCATTCATTGATTGCACTAAGAAGTAGAAAGTCTATTTGTACTGAATGTAAATGTAAAACATAATGGATTGTTGCCTAGCAAAGGGGAAAAATGCTTTGTCACATACAATATTTCTGATGGTTGTTTGGTTAGAACATGAAGTGATTGATATTTCCTAATGCATATTGTTTAAAAGGTACATTTTATGAGCTGTAGTCCTGTAAATGATCTTTTTTAATGGTCATGAATTCTCAACAAGCTGAAGCAGGAAAGGAAAAACAAATCTCCAAGGTGAAATAAGCCTACAGAGGTCAACCTCAGAAAAGGAAAAGGAAAACAGTAATCATTATATGTAAGGCACTTCTGATGTATTATTTCATTCATATAAAACCCTACCAGTGAAGGGTACTACTCCTTTATTAGAGATGGAAAAATTGAAATTCACATATGTTATAGAGCTTTCCCATCATCATAAAATGAGTAAGCATCAGAGTTGTCTTAGTCACAGCTATACCGGAGTACAGACCCTGAGTTTCTCCCACTGCACCAAGCAAGGTCAAAGCCAACAATAAAGAAATTAGATGTTACATTCCAAAGAGTGAAGCAGATGAATCTCTGGAGAACCTATGTACAATACGAACCCATGTGCCCTTCCAATCAACTTTCCATTTCCACCACTGTTTACCTTTCCTGCTACCCAGGTCTCAGGACAGGACTACAATGAAAGAGGCAATTTATGCATGGTCCCTCGCTCTCTTTTTTGGATCCTTTTCCTACCCAGCAATTACTTCATGTTTTCTTTGTTTTCATGTTTCCTTGATCCATACAATTACCAGCCTCTGCTCTCATATTCTTCATTCATGTTATAATTGAAACAACTCATACCAAGAAGACAAATCTAAAAGACATTCATTTTATGATAATGAGATTTAAGTTATTCAAATTAATCTCCACATTTTTCAGAAACCAGTCCATACACAGGGGTAACTTATAGACAACCAGGACATGTCTCAGGTCTTGAAATTAGTTTGCATAGATGGTACCTATAGCATGAATTAAAGTAGACTCCAGTCCAGTAATTGCCCCATCAAAACTTATCTGCCATATCTCCGACTTCTCTCCCCTCTGGCCACCCATTCCAAACATACATTGTCTCTTTCCATTTCTGTAATTTGTCTACTACTGTGCATCCCACCTGAAATTCTCTCCTTCCTCTTCTTTACCCAAATCCTACTCATCTTCACAGCTCTTGTTCAGGACCAGTATTTTTTTTTTACTGTTTACTTATTTTTGAGAGAGAGACAGCACCAGCAGGAGAAGGGCAGAGGAGGAGACACAGAATCTGAAGCAGGCTCCAGGCTCTGAGCTGTCAGCACAGAGCCCAAAATGGGGCTCTAACTCACAAACTGCAAGATCATGACCTGAGCCGAAGCCAGACACTTAACCGACTGAGCCACCCAGGCGCCCCCCAGTATTTTTTTAAATAATAAATTTTATTAGCATTAAATACATATTCAGCATTAAAACTTTTAGGGGTACCTGGGTGGCTTAGGTGGTTGAGCATCTGACTTTGACTCAGGTCATGATCTCACAGTCCATGAGTTCAAGCCCTGCATCAGGCTCCGTACTGACAGCTCAGAGCCTAGAGCCTGCTTCAGCCTGTGTTTCCGTCTCTCTCTCTCCCTCTGTCCCTACGTCACTCATGCTCTCTTGCTCTCTCTCAAAAACAAATAAACATTAAAAAACTATTTTAAAAATCTTTTAAAATACAAACATATATAAAGAAGAAAAATTTTAAATCAGTGTTATTCTATTGCCAAAGTAACCAGTTTTAGTAAGCTTTACCTGTCCCTAAACCTTTTCTGATCATTCCATCTCTCTCAATCCTCAATCTCTCTCTCAGCCTGTCTCTCTCTCTCTCTTCTTTAAACTCCTTCAGTTTACTGATGATAACATGCAGTTGACTATATATTTATTCAATTACTCCTTTAAGAACTGTTATGATGTCCATCTATTCTATATCAGACATCATTTAGACTCAGGGTGGTAAACAGAACAGATACGGTTTCTGCCTGGATGATAAGTGCCTATAATTATAACTTATTATTTAACATATCTAACTAATTTAACAATCTACATTTTATAAGTGAATATTATCTCCTAAGTCAATTGAAACTCCTTGGGGTCAGAAAGTACATAATGTCTTTATTATCCATACTATTTATTATAATGCCCACACAATACAAAAAGGCAGAAAACTGGTCTTTTCTTCATATCAAAACCAGCTTCAATTACATGTGACAAAACCCTACCAATAAACACATTGTTGATTTATAAACATTCTGTTATATTCTATTCCATTCAACACTAGATCATATTAATTAAAAATATTTAACATAGTAAAATCTTAATTGGGGATTACGGTTTATAGCCTGCCCAAGCAGAAATGAAGTCTGCTCTGTATTAACATGGTTTCTGAGCCAGATAAATTAAACAACATTATCTGATCAGACTCAATAAAAAAGATGGGAAATTATAGTGAAACAGGTGACATGTGTTTATTGTGCATGATACAATGATTGTGACTTGGACGGTATTGGGCACAGAATGGATGCTCTAAACTATGTGCTAGAAGAAATGGTTGAGAGTTCTTAGGTAAGAACAGCAGGTGCATGATATAAGGAGAATTAGACTCTGGGTGCTAATCTTGATCTTGCCTCTTCAGTTAGGCTCCTTTACCTTCATGGGCCTTAATTTCACATGCAAAGAGGGGTCTGGATTACCCACATTCAATTCCTTCTTTTCCCATATTCTTTTTTTTCTATTCATTGCCTTATTGCCTGAAACATAAAGAGCAGTAGGAAAAGAAAGGCTATGCAATAGATGCTATTTTCTTGCAGTCAATAGCATTTATTTGTTTACTTATTTCTTTTAATTAGAGTATAGTTGACACAAAACATTACAGTAGTTTAAGGTGTACATTAGTGCCTTGACAGTTCTATACATTATGCTATCCTCACCACAAGTATAGCTACCATCTGTCACGATACAAAGCTATTACAATACTGTTGATGATTGATTTATTCACTCCCTAACTAGAAGACTTTTCACCCATTTTTCCCTCACTCCTCTTCGCTCACTTTGCCCATCCCCAGCCTGCCCCCCACCCCCACCCCTGGCAACCATCAGTATGTTATCTGTATAACTGGGACTGCTCCTGCCTTTTTTGTTTGTTCATTTGTTTTGGTTGTTAGATTCCACATATAAGTGAATCTATAGTTCCTGAATAGTAAATGCAAAGTAAGTACCACAAGGAATATATTTATTGTGACATATTTTGCTAAACTTCTCCTAACAACTGAACACAGATGAATATGCATTCTTTATGTGACTCTCAATAAAACTCTTAATTGCAATAGTATATGTGAATCAACTCATGTTATACAGAATACACCACATTCTATAATACTATTATGCACAAAGCAATGCATCTTCTGGGGAAATTTATTATATTACAATTTTCTTTGTTAATCAAAAGTTATCAACATACTTCATAGACTAAAAAATAAATTTTATGCTTCTATCATAAAGAATATTCTTTCCTTGTGGTTTTCAGGAGGACCTCCTTTTTCCTTTGATGATACTTTAGTTTTTATTTTCTCTTTATTTCATCTCCCCCATGATTATCCACTTTCAACCTCCTACAACTCTTTATTATAGAGTATTAGGAAGATAAAAGTCAAAACAAGGCATATCATTGCCATTTGGCTTTTCTACATGTACTAGTGAACAAACATTAATGAATATAAGGCCATTTGCCTACAGAAAAGCAGATATCAGGTCACAGAAGAAATCATTCTCCTCTTATTCTTTTGCTTTTTTAAAAAAAATCGATTCCTCTCAGTTATGAGGCTTACTCCCATCCCAGAGTACCCCCAGTCTTGACATTTACCACCTCATGTACAGTAAGCTCAAGCCATACGGAACAGCAGTTCCCTGAACTGTCTATGCACATTCTTGTTGCAGGGCCTAGGCCCATGCATGGTAACCCTTCTATAAAAATTCCCTGGCCCCTCATGTTTATATTGCTCCTGCTCATTCTTCAAACTCAACTGAAGCATCATGTCCTCTGAGGAGTAGTTCTTGATGCCATCTCTCCTTCCATTCCACCTGCCCAAAAAGACATTAAGATCTCCTTCCAGGGCTCAGATAACACACTTCTGTGACTTACCATCTTCATACTTCTCACATTAAACTATTACCTCTTGGGAGATAGGAATCATCTCTTATTCAACTTCCTTACCCCAATAAAAAAGTACCCTATAGGTGCACAAGAAATTCTCATTGCTGAGTGAATTAGTAAAAAAAAAAAAAAAAGAAAGAAAGAAAGAAAGAAAACAGAAAAAAGTTTTGTATCAGATATATGAAAAAGGAACCCAAATATCAAATGAATAAACCTAACACTGGGTTTTAGGCCTTTTCTTCCCTCAGAGCATGTTCTCCAAAAGGTAGTGGATTTTCTTCAGAATGTCCATTACACCACATGCTTCCTAAAATCGGAAACCAAATCTTTCGCCTCATAATTTCTTCTGATGGCACACACAGAAGAAAGAGCTTTTAAAATGATTTTAAGTGAAAATTATATATCATTTTCTATCTGTGGATATTTAAAATTTCTCAATTTGAATGAAGAACATAAAATTACCTAAAAGTTAACGTGCCATACACTCTACACATTCAATGCAATTCCAATCAAAATTGCACCAGCATACTTCAAAACTAGAACAAACTATCCAAAAATTTGTATGGAACCACAAAAGACCCCGAATAGCCAAAGTAATCCTGAACAATAAAACCAAAACGGGAGGGATCACCATCCCAGACTTTAGCCTCTACTACAAAGCTGTCATCATCAAGACAGTATGGTATTGGCACAAAAACAGACACATAGACCAATGGAACAGAATTGAGAACTCAGAAGTGGACCCAAAAGTATACAGCCAACTAATCTTTGACAAAGCAGGAAAGAATATCCATTGGAAAAAAGACAGCCTTTTAACAGATGGTGTTGGGAGAACTGGACAGCAACATGCAGAAGAATGAAACTAGATCATTTTCTCACACCATGCACAAAAATAAACTCAAAATGGATAAAGGACCTGAACGTGAGACAGGAAACTATCAACACCCTAGAGGAGAAAGCAGGAAACAACCTCCTTGACCTCCACCGCAGCAAATTCTTACTTGACACATCCCCAAAAGCAAGGGAATTAGGAGCAAAAATAAACTGTTGGGACCTCCTCAAGATTAAAAGCTTCTGCACAGCCAAGGAAACAACCCAGAAAATTAATAGGCAACCAACGGAATGGGAAAAGATAGTTGCAAATGACATATCAGATAAAGGGTTGATATCCAGAATCTACAAGAACTCACCAAACTACACGCCCGAAAAACCAACAACCCAGTGAAGAAATGGGCAGAAGATATGAACAGACACTTCTCCAAAGAGGACATCCAGATGGCCAACAGACACATGAAACGATGTTCAGCATCGCTCCTCATCAGGGAAATACAAATCAAAACCACACTGAGATGCCACCTCATGCCAGTCAGAGTGGCTAAAATGAGCAAATCAGAGGACTCTAGATGTTGGCGAGGATGTGGAGAAACGGGCACCCTCCTACACTGTTGGTGGGAATGTAAACTGGTACAGTCCCTCTGGAAAACAGTGTGGAAGTTCCTCAGGAAACTAACAATAGAACTCCCCTAGGACCCAGCAATAGCACTGCTAGGAATTTACCCAAGGGATGCAGAAATGCTGATGCATAGGAGCACATGTACCCCAATGTTCATAGCAGCACTCTCCACAATAGCTAAAACCTGGGAAGAGCCTAAGTGTCCATCAACAGATGAATGGATCAAGAAGATGTGGTTTATCTATACCATGGAATACTACATGGCAATGAGAAACAATGAAATCTGGCCATGTGTAGCAACATGGATGGACCTTGAGGGTGTTATGCTGAGCGAAATAAGTCAGGCAGAGAAAGACAAATATCATATGTGTGCACGTATAGGAGGATTAGGAGGAGCTTAACAGAGGACCAAGGGGGAGAAGAAGGGCGGAAATGTTGGGGGAAAGGGGGAGAGGCAAACCATGAGAGACTCTTGAATGCTGACAAAAACTGAGGACTGGTGGATGTGGGGGGGAGGAGGGGTGGGCATGGAGGAGGGCACTTGTGGGGATGAGCACTGGGTGTTATGTGGAAACTAATTCGACAATAAACTATTTGTAAAAAAATAAATAAATAAATAAAAAATAAAAAATAAATAAAAAAAATTAAAAAAAAAGTTAACGTGCCATAGAGCCCAAGATGCTAATTTACCTAAATACGTCGTGCAAATTTGATGCAAGTGATCCTAGGCCACACTTGTAAAAATACCTGCATAGATCTTTAAAATGGATGGACTCTTAAAGAGTTTTGAGTCCAACCTCTTCATTTCACTAACAGGGCCAGTGAGTTATAGGGTCTGAATGTGTTCTTTGAAGCTATGTAGCTAGTTACTTGAGGGCTCAAGTGACAGTAGCCCTCCAGGATTAGAAGCTTTCTACAATTTGCTTACAAACAGGCCCTTCAAGATATCTCAAGTTAAAAACCTTGATTATCTCTAATTCCCCTATTTGATATTTAGTCAATGATTTCTTAACAAATGCTTGTTTTTCCTCCCAATATTTTTCAAATTAAACATTCAGAAAGAAAGAGGAATTAATAATGATAATTCAGATGAAGATTGGTATCAAGATGAAGATAAGTATCAAGACCTTTAGATGGTACTCGAATTGATGAGTTGTTTGGCAATATTAAGTGGTATATATGAGAAGTGTTTGCAGAGAGGCTCTAGGAGTATTTGAGGAGGTTTAATAGCACCTTTCATTCTTAGAATGACCACAGAAAACAAGAGTCAAATGCTTGAAGCTTCTTTTAATATGAGAATTAAAGGATATCAAGGTACTACTGTATTACTTATTGCTTCAACAATGCTAATTAACAACCCACCTCCAAACTCAGCAGAATATAACAATAAGCATTTGTTCTCACGCTCAAGAGCCTTCAGGATGGCCACAAATGGACCGATCTTGGCTAGGTACAATTAAGCGGATCCAGTTGGGCTTGAATCTCCAGTGCAGGTTGGGTTCAGATCTGCCATTAATGTATACACACAATCTAGGGCATTCACACACACACACACACATACACACACACACACACACACACGCAAACACACACATTCTGAGGTCTAAGCTGAAAAGGAAGCAGCTACCTGGAGAAAGCTCTTCTCATGGCAATGGCAGAAAAGCAAGCTCCACCACATAAGCCTTTCTTTTATGTCTATTTCATGTCTACTAACATTGCACTGACCAAATCTAGTCACATGGCTGAGCCCAAAATCAATGAAAGGAGCATACTCTACCCACAGAAAGATGTGGAGGGAAGTGAATATTTGCTTAAAAAAAGCTATGCTATCATAACTACAAAGCTGGGTTAAAATCTGAATCTTTCTAACCAAAATTTGGAAAGAAGTATATTGTTTAACATAAGCCCCATGTGAATATATTTAAATATCACTTGCCTTCTCATTCTGTTCAAAGCTATAATGGGAAAAAGGGAGGCAATAACAAAAAGAGCTCATTAGGAACACAAATCATCCATTCAATTAATAATGATCAGATGCCTGTTGACACAAAAGGACAGGACTTAGCCCAATTCACTCCATACAGGTCATCCTAAAATATAATCTGGGTGAGAGCTGTGGAAGAAAGGCTATTTATTACATGTAACAAGGGGGTGTGGAGATAAAGATAAGTTTCATTCTAATATATTCTGGTTCTAAGCAAGCCAGTAATAGAAGTCTTTCCCTCTTCCTATTTCAGTTCAATCTTATCTCAACCTGCCTCTCAGCACTTCACCAGGTCTACCTGCTTCTCACTTTAGACAATGCATGTCTCTGACTATGGCAATACATATAGGATTATTATAGTCTATCATTAAAACTGATTTCTCACAAATAAATTTAGTACTGAACTATCAACAGTATCACTGATTCTCACTTGTCATATTTAACTTATATAATCAAATTAAATGTTTCGGGCAATCCCAATGTATACCTGATGTCCCAACATTAAGTATTAATAGTGCCACCTTCCATTCTCAAAATTATCTTGATTTGTTTAAAACATTATATGTAAACCCTAATTATGAAAGACCACATGATGATCTATAGACCATCACATTGGCCAATTACCCCCATCTAAGCTTTGGTGAAAATAAATTACCAGTTGATTTCAGAACTGTTTTGGTAATGTCACCAAAATTTCATTTTTGTAAGCATGCTAATTACTATTAACACCTTTCCAATTCTAGTAACTTCTTTCCCAGTATCCTATATACATATTTAATGCTCTTTTGACAGAAACTGCTATAATATACCATGTTTATTACAATTGGTTCCTTGGGCACCAAGCTTGTTGAGCTTGTTGAAATGCAGAGTAGGTTAAAATGAAAAACAATAATCTCTCGAGTGGTTTAGATCTCTAATTGGCAAACAGATAAAATCTTGAAATTAGGATTATTTCTCAGGAGACAGTGTCTTTCTTTGTTAACCATCCTATTCTTAGAACTTTTTAATGCACAGACTTACTGTTCAGGAATATTTAGACATTGTTTCCTATACTGCAGTCTATATGCAAAATCTTCTTCAGTGTTTCTGGACAAATATAGTGATAGATATTCAGTCAATTCTAAAATTCTCCTCCCATCCCCACCACCCAAAGGTGATCTGGTTACTTTGGATAACATGATCAGTTCATGAGCAATTAATTAATACATCGGGGCTATCAGACCAAATCAATGATCAGGCAAATCATCTAAACACAATGGATTATACGACAAAGAAAGCATAGACTCAACACAGATACTATAGAAACAAGTTAAAACTATCTAAGATAAATATTATTTTTCAAATACCTTCTTTTGAAAAATATAACTGTTCAATGAAAATAGTTTTCATTTCTCTGTTGGCCTTTCAACAATAAAGATTGTTTCTATCCATCATCTGTTGGAATTTCCAGATTTTCTCTTTCATTTCCAAACCATTTTTTATCAGAGGCCACACTTTAGCTTTAGACACCAAATTGCATCTGGTACTCTTAAACTATGTTTTGTCTGGTCACTTGAGGTGCTTACAGAATACCAGTTCAACACCTGAAAAAGCATCAGCTGCTATGATATCACAGGGAAACCATGTTAAGTTGTTAAATGGTTAAATGACAAAAGATAACTAAATGGCAAAACAAATTATCTTGTCACTGAATGAGTAAACAATCTACCTGTTTGACCAAAGGAAACATTAGTCATTCCAATTTGTGGTTGGATGACAGAAAAAAAAAAAAATCAATCTAACCTTGTCCTTAGCAGCTGGTTCTGATGTTTAGGAAACTGTTGTAAAAACTCAAGTAGATTCCAGAACTCATTTTCAAATATCATATGTAAGGTTAGAAGCTGATGCTTACAATTCATAGACTAGCCCTCCTAATTTTCAGTTGAAAATTCTCAGTTTGTCATAGCATAGATGACAGGGTCATGCATATAGTCAATGCTCAACTGGGTATTAATTGAGAACCAAAATTAGGCAAGACAGAAACTAACAGTGCTTGCAATGGTCATTTTCCCCCATTCCACAAAATAGTAAGTACTCAGAGTGCCTTACAGAAGTTTACTAGATTACTCCCTTTCTGAGCAATCATGGCCATAATAAAATGTCCCAGAAAAAAATTTCTTTTGTATCTATTAATCTTAAGCCTTTTTTTATAATATCACATTTAAACAAGACTGTTAGGTCCTACACACTTCTTTGAGTCACAAAGTACTGTGGAGTCCCAGATGACAGTAGGAAAGGCCAAAAACAGCATTCTGTGATGTCATAAAATAAAGAATTGTACGTAACCAACTATTCTGATTAATCAAATGTCATTTATGTATATATACACAAATGTCTATGCATTTGTATGTATTTTATACTTGAATGTAACCCTAAACATATATTGAACATGGCCAATTTTTCTTTCACTTTAAAACACATGAAAATCTTCTAAACTCTTGAGATTATCATTTTGAAGGCCATCTTTTTTTTTTTTTAATTGTGGAAGATTAACAGATTCACAGAAATGCTAGGCAACATATAATGGGAAAGCTAGATATGCCAGCTTTTACTGTAAGTGGTACTATGCAACCTTTGTTTTTACCCTAGCAATTATCCTCTTACATGAAAAGCTCTCTGCTACTTCTTGGATTAAATGAAATTTTATACAGAAAAGAGTCTAACAGGTACAGGGCTTTATGTGACAAGGATGAAAATGTTCCGGAATTAGATCATGGTGACAGTTGCACAATCTTGTGGACATACTAAAAACCACTAATTGTATACTTCAAAAGGATGGATTTTATGATATGTGACTTACAGCTCAATAAATTAAAAAACCAGATATTCTTATCCCTTAAGAAACAATCTGACCTGTTTAATATGTTAAATAAATGCAATACAATTAATACAATGCTTATAACTTACACATAATTTTATATCATATAATCATAAATAATAAACATATAATCATATATATATTCTTATATAACTTCAGGGTTAACAGCAAGGAAGCCAAGGAATAGGGCAAGGGTTGGGCAAGAGAAATAGAGTTTCCACTAGGTTTAGGGACTAATTTCTTGGAAGCAGGTACCTATAGGATTCCTCAGCTGAAGAATGTATCTAAATCATCATCACTCGAAACATACTAATAAATCAAGAAAAAAATTCACCATGAGACTTCAGCAAAAGTACACTGAGACTACAGGAAATTACTTAAACGTAGGCTTCAGGAACAGAAAGCAGATAAAATAATATTTTTGTGATGGTAGCTGTAAAACTAGTTACATACTTTTTACTTTAATTTCAAAAACCTGACAGTCTCTGTAAGGTAAGCCATTTGGAATGGTAGCTGCACTGGATTTCCTTGAAGATGGTTGACCCCACATATGAATCTAAAATAAATATTTCAGGAATGGAGAAATAACAAGCAAATGCTACCAATCACTTTATATCTATTTATCTGCCAATATAACTGGATATTGTATCCCCTTCCTCATAACAGCAGGACCTGGCCAAGTAAACTGATGTTGTCTGGAGCTTATTCATTTAATTCATTTATGATTCATTTAATTTTGCCTTGATTTACTTAGAGTGGAGATGTCATTTAAAAATTACAGGATATCTATGTTCTCTAAAATAAAAAGCATTTCAACGTTCTACATAGCTTTCTGTTTAATCCATTTGTCAGCATAATATAATCCTCCCTATGGACATTTGAATGGCACATATAACAATTACCATAATGATTCAGAATGTCCTAGGAAAATGGTTTCTTTATTATGTTTTCCTGGTAATTTAGAATACTTTAATTCCCAAATCTTACAGTAAAAATCTTTCTCAAAATGTATTTGTGTACTTACCTGCCTTATCAGATAGAATGACAATAATTGAATAGTTCTCTCATAACCAGAGGTAATAGTAAGCATATACTACATTAGAAATTGAGGCCAATTATAATAAATTCAGAATAATTTTGGAAGATGTTTTAAAAGAAAGCTCAATGGCTTTCTTGATTTCTTGTTATTATAGCCTATTTTAAATATTATATACAAAAAAAGGAAAATGAAAAGAACTAAATTATAAGGAGTTAAAAGTCATAGAACAAGAAATTAGTTATAAAAAGTAAGTGCTTAATTTTACTTGTGTTCTACTTAATAAAAATAAAATAACAGACTGAAAGAGTACTGTTAATGCCATAATTTAATTCAGGGGTTTTTAACCTTAAATACACAAGAAAATCATCTGGGGAACTTTTTTAAAACTTCCTGAAACCCCTCCCATAGGTTGTGTGTTAGGTGATATAAAGACGTACCTAATCATTGATAATTTTTTAAAGTTCCCCAGGTGATTCTGTTGATCTGCCAGAATTGAGAACCACCATTCCTAAATCTTATTCCCCACACAGCTCAAACTTTACCCACTCTTTCAACCTTCTCTGTATAGTTCTGCTTAAAGTTTTTCTCCCCCAAACTATCTATATATATAAAACCTGTGTATATAACCACCTGGATCTCACCTGTTACTGCTTTATCTACCTGGTATTCATTCCACTTACATGGATGTATCTTTTACTCAACTACATCTGTGCCCTTGGAGCTGACATTTGTTTGCACATATTAAGTCCTCAATATCTATTTACTGTATGAATGAATGAATGAATGAATGAATGAATGAATGAATGAACGAACGAACGAATGAAAATAAGTGCAAATGCTTTCCCATATTCCTAATACTTGGTCTCATGCCCCACTCTACTCCCTTATTAACCTCTTGCCATCTTGTTTCCCCTTCCCCACAAACTGATAGTCAGTTTAGGACCTTAATCTTTTTATGCAACTGTTCAACTTAAAATACACAAAGAGGACCAGACTTTGGGGAAATATAGAGGCCTATATTCCTAACAGACCCAGCAAAATTAGAACCATAAAGAGCGAACTTACTTTCAGCTGACTAAAACTGCCAGCTTCCTAGTGTTCATTCCATACCTATACATTGTTACTTTTAATAAATAGGGGGCCACTCGTCACTGTATTGTCTTCCATTTTGCACAGTGTGTACTATTCTGATCCAAAATCTATTTAATGTCTATGTCTTATGTTACATAATGCTGTGACACCACATGGCAGTTAAATTGTCATGTTGTTTCAGATTTGAAAATGCCACTTTCAATCTAGACAAGTTAACGTTTCAAACTGTAACTATTTAGAATAATGGTAAGCTTCCTTTCATTACAGCTTATTTCTTACTTGCCTAAATTCAGATATTCTTGGTTTGTCATTGGATGAGATAAATGCATAACTTTTGCCTCTTTAATGGATAATTAGGTTGGGTGACTTCTTTAAAATCCTGTAGGAATATAGAGGGCCACTTCTTAAAGGATGCAAATGAACCAGTTTAAAGAAAGAACTATCCGATTATTAAGAGCATTGTAGGAAGAGTGAAGAGTCAACCATTGGTGACCTTCTACCTCTCTAAGGTCCCTTTGTCAATCACCTTCCTCTTCTTACCCTCAATATGTTTGTTCCCCGAAACTTCTAGTCTCACTGCTCGTTTCTTCACATTCTACAGACTCTCCCACAAAGAGATCAACTCCTTTTTTTCCACAAACGTTCCAAAATATGAATCTAATCATTCTTGATCCTGAACTTCTGATATGTAATCCAACTAGGTGTCAAACATGGCATGACCAGATAAACTTGTTATCTCATTCCTAATCAAATTCCTTTCCCTCTATCTGCCTTCTCAGTGAACAGCAAGCTGTCTGCCCACATGTAGATCCAGAAAGGAATCTGGGGAAATCTTCACATGTCTCCACCTCTTCACTCACTGTCTTCCATCAGACAATATCTGTTGGCAATAAATGCTCTCATTAGTATCACTAAAACCTGACTGATTCTTCCATCCTTTTTACTGCTACTCTCATCACTTCTCCCCTAGTAACTACTGAATTTTCTATCAAAAAAAGATCTAATCATACCATTCCCTACTTAAAACCCCTCCCAGGCCAACTTTTTAAAAATATATATAACAAGGAAACAAACTACCGCATACAAATATCTCTGCCTCCTTGTCACAATCATCTTAAGCATTAACTGCCCTCTCAGGAAGTTTCCCCTGACTCATCAATCTGGATTAAGAACCCTGCTTGGGATCCTAGAAAATGCCGTGCTTTTGGGATCAGACTATGTATTGCCATGTACTGTGTAATTAATGGTTTACTTGACTATCCTGCCATCTAAAGAGTGAACTCCTTAAGGCAGGGACTATATTCTCATTAAATTTTAAATTTCTAGTACTTAATATAATAACTGGTAGAGAGTAAGCAACTAAGAAATGTTTGGTGAACAGAGGAAGTGAATAAATAAAAATGACATGTCATTTTTCTTACATAAAGCAACCAAGTGTTGGGGGTGGGGAGTGAAAGGAAAATGCAATAAAAAAAGAAAAAGAGAGACTTCTAAAATGAAAAGAGTAGGATTAAAGGACTGGAAAAAGACCAACTTTCTCTTCCAGTCTACAAATGGTTTAAATTGCGCAGTGGCTGGTAGGAAACCTTTACGTTCATAATCCCTTTTGTCCTTGTTCCTGAATCTCAGATGGTTGAACACAGCATAGAATTCTCTTTAAATCCTGAGCCTGGTAGCAGAATGAATTAGGAGAAGTATCAAATCTCTTTTCTCTCCTTCAACACTGAGAATTGTTTGCGTTATGCTGAAAAAGAGCCATCTTGCAGCTCTATTCTTCATCAATATTTTCCTTACAGACTTGCTGAACACAGCAAAATTAAAACATCTCTTTTTCACTGGCTTTCTCCAAAGAAGAAAGCAAGCAAGATTTAAAAAGAATTTTTAATAATCGCAGAATTCCTTGGCATAAAAAAAATAAAGCAATGTATCAGAGAGTATGCATGAAACTAAATTCAGTCCAAGGCCTGATATTAAAAAGTTGTCAGGGCCACTCTTCTCATGGGCATGTAAGTGATAAATTAGGACATCTTATGAACTTGGAGCCAAGAGACCTTGATTTCAAGTCTTTGTTTTGGGTAAGTCTCAAATTCTCCTGGCTCCAGCTCCACATTGTAAAATAAGGCTACCTCTCCAGCCTGCCTTATATAATTATTTTAAGAATCAAATTCATGCATTCCAACATGTATTTGAACAAATACTTTTTAAATGTCACTGTTCTAGGCATCATTGATACATCCCTCCTAGAACTCACACTCTAGGAAGAAAGACAGACAGGGCCACTTGGGTGGCTCAGTCGGTTAAGCACCTGACTATTGATTTCAGTTCACATCATCTCAAGGTTCGTGAGATCAAGCCCCATGACGGGCTCCATGTACTGACAGTGCAGAGCCTGTCTGGGATTCTCTCTTTCCCTCTCTCTCTGCTCTTCTCCCACTCGCTCACCCTCTCTCTCAGAATAAGTAAATAAACATTAAAAAAAAGAAAGAGAGAAAGACAGAAATCAAATATGTAGATGGAGGATGTATATACCTTCAAGGAATAATGAGTGCTCATAAGGCAAGTATACCAGAGTAAGGGAACAGAGAATGACAGGGCAGGCATACGTTTGTTGGGGTAAGGGAGGCTGGTTCTCTCTGAGGAAATGGTTTCTGAGAGGAGATTAGGTGAAATGAGAGAGTGAACTCTGTTAGCATCTAAAAGAACATTCCAGGCAGAGGAGCTGCAAGAGAAAGATCCTGAAGTAGGTACATGCTTAGGACTTTCCAGAAACAGTAAAAAAAAAAACCAGGGTGGTTGAAGCCAAATGGCTGAAAGGAAGAAGAGGAAATAAGCTTAGAGAAACTGGGGTCAGATATGATATATGTGTGAAACTGTTCTGTAAACTATTACTGACTACAAAATTGTACGGCTGATTCACCCCAAATGGTATGAAATACTAGCATCATTCTTCATAAATTTTAAACGGTTGGTATTTATCACTTTAGACTTGAAAGAGTGTCACTCGTTGACAGATTACTTTATCAAATGAGCTACCTTTGCCACACATGCACACATGCACCGCGCAGAGCTTGTCTCCACCCTCTATGTCCTGTGACTGAACAGTCTAGGATTTCTCATTTTCCTTAGAAATTCACAGTGAAGCAGTAAGAGCAAAGAGTACCAGAGAGACCTCCAAAGTCATGACTTTTGTTGATTTTCAAGCACTAGCCAGGCCTAGTTAAAACTGAAGCCTAACCTTGGCTCTACCATTAGAAAAGAACACAGAAAACTTGGAGATGAGTAAAAACGAAAATGACAAACATCAATCAAAGGATCTATACAGGACAACTAAAGAAACACATAAATGAGCTAGGACACACATGGAGATTATAAAGAAAAACCAAAAGGTTTAAAAAGAGGACAGACCAATTTTTATCTGTTAAACGACAGCTGAGGTTGGGCCACTAGAGTAGACAATGATATAACCAGATCCCTAGAGAACATTTGGTTCTATGGGGATCTCAAAAATATTCAGCCCACAGAGAGCTTAAAAATAACAGGAACGTCAACATAGTGAAATCCGCAGCTACAGTTTTAGAATTCCTTTTCCCTGACCCTCTCCTTTGCTACTTACATCTGCCCTCAAGGAGACTCATCTGCTACCTCAAAACTGACCCTTCTACAGTCGACTTCTCTCTCAAACATTGCTCCCAATGTTTGCTCTCTCCTAGTGTAATGCCCACTTGTTGTTGTTTTTTGTTCGACATCTGTCATAGTATGTCTTTCTGTGCTAGTTTCTCAATGTATCCGCGAACAAACTAATCTTCCCTCTCCTCCAAATTAGTTTTCCTTCATGACCTCACAATTTCTGTTCTGTGCACCAAAATTCTTGCTAACTCAGGCTCAAATCCTCAAAGACATCTTTGAGGCCTCTCCTCTCACCTCCTCACAAGTTCAATCAATTATTAAGCTCCATTATCTCCCCTTAAATGTCACTTGTCCCCTTCCCTGTGTTGGCCCTACCCCACCCACTTACCTACAGAATAGTGAGTGCCTTCGCAGCATACCTCTTCCTCTGGCCTCTCTCCTTTTAACATATTTAATAAAATATCACCAGGGGATCTTCCAAAGTATTCCTCTATTCAGGCCACTTCCCTCCTCAAAAAATCTTTGAAGGTTCTCCATAGCTCAAAAACAAAAAGCCATGTTCCTATGCCTCTAATTCAAGGTTCTCCATAGTGAAACCTAAGTCCATCTTTCTAGTCCTTTTAATCTTCCCCTTCGTATCCCTCCCAACACTCACTCCAGCCTGTGAAATGGCACACTGTCCTCCAAACAGCTCCTAGTATTTTCCCTGCTGCTCTTGATTTGCACCATATTCTAACCCAGACCTTCCTCTATATCCACCTTTTAATATCCTATTTCTATTTTAAAGGCCAATGCAAAATACCACCCCAGGAATTGATTCTTCAAAATAGATGTGATCTCTCTGGCTTCTGATTCCCAGTGGTATACTAATCATGTATGCATCTGTTCACTCCTCCAGCAAGAATTTAGTTGAGTACCTACTATGATTTTACTTCACATTATGGTTAATTATGTCCCTTTCTGTTCCTTCACTTCCCACTTTCCTCTCACCTTACTAAACTGAAAACTCACAATCGTAAGCTTACACAATTGTAAGCTCGCAAAAGATATCTGAACACCGGTATCTTTCAGTTTTATATCCCTTTTAGAACCCACCACAATGACAGACACTAGGAAACTAAATACACTTCATCTGAATGGAGAAATGTTGGATTGTTGTATCCTAAAGGGGAGGCACTATCTCAGCTTTCTTAAAAAAGACAGAAACGGAGAGCACTCATTCCACACCTCGCCCCCATCCATCTTAGAATTCTCTTCCCTTGAAATCTCATGCCCTATAGAAGGTCTGTGGCCTCCCTTGCATTGGTTCTTGCTCCCTTCCACTGGGTCTATTACAGTGTCGTTAGACAAGGAACATGGGTTTATAGTGCTCTTATATCCAGTCTGCAAGTCTTGTCTTAGAATGAACCCAAGCTAAGGGGACACAGAACACATTCCAGGGACCTATGGATTTAGTCGTGATAAGGCAAGCAGAATGAAAGCCTCTGACTTTGAGCTCAGCAGCAGTGGATGCTCATCCACTTCAAGGTCAATGAGGTCGTGGGGAAACCATGGCTAAGAACCCAAGTCCTGGCTCTATTTAACTTCTGACTCCTGACAAGATATATGAGATCTGTCAGAACAAAAGAAAATACACTGATAGAGACAATATAAAATAAAATAAGGAGATGTCAAAAAAAGAAAAAAAGAGTTCACTTGGGGGTTGAAGAGGTTATATGATCATTTTGAGAAAATGTCAATTTGTTCTATCAGTGACTCTAAAACTACTTCAATCATATATCCAAGGGTATTACAGCTATAAAAATATTGAAAGAGAAGTCTGTAAAGGAATTTGGACAAAATTAGAAATCAGTACCTGCAGACGTTTGCAGAGTGATCATACATCACTCTAATACCTTACTATCTAAAGTCTATGAAAATCCCAAATTTGAATAATTCTTGGTCTCCAGACTTAGGAACATTTGATCTTGAAGAATACACAAATACTTTCCTTCTACAATTCAACATGTTCCAAATACTCTGCATTGACAGTTCCTGGTATAACAGAAGGTTATTTCTGTTTTTGTTGCTGTTCCTGACTTTAGGTAAGAAGTGTAATGGCATATTCATTTAGAATTTCATGTGCATTCCACTGATGTCAGTAGATTGGCATTAATTATACTGGAAAGGAATATTTGATGTATCTAAAAAAATCAGCCATGTGGAACCATACACAGCCTCAGGTTTTAGGTACAGATTCTGAATCTTAATTCACAAAGCCTGATACTCATATAACCCCCACTGTGTAAACTCTCTGACCTTCAGATAAAGCCTCGGTAATGTTTTACATTTATTCCATAAAGCACTAGAATGAGAGACAGTGTATGCTTGCTTCCCTGAAGCTTTCATCATTCTCTAGTGTTTTTATGGTAAAATTTGTTTCAATTTCTAAGCTGCAGAGTCAAAATGCTGTGACCAAAAGCTACGGGTCATATTTTCTTTATATTACAGAAGATCTGGATTGATCATCTTTTTGTGTGCAGTATATATCAGAGTAGCAAGGAATGTTCTTCCATTGTATAAAACTTCTCCCAACAAACACCCCCAGCAATATATTTTTTAACACCTAACCCAAATGCAACTTCCACAGATCATTTCTTTCAGTGTCTAACAATCCATAAAGCTCAAAGTGCTCTAGAACTTTTCAAAACTATAGTCTGAAACTACAACACACACTGCACACGTACACATACATGTAGAAACACATGCACATTAAGCAGTCTTTCAGCCACCTCACCAACGGATCCCACGGATAGGTTCTGAGAACCAAGATGGAAAAGTGGAGGCAGGATAAATTTGTGGTTGTGAAATGAGGAGCAAAGGAGACCCTTTGCAGAAAGGAGAGACTGTTCTAGAATAGCAGTGATCTGTGAGCCAAGAGGCTATTCAAAGAAACATCCTAGACAAGGGAGACCAGGTAAAACACCATGTCCCCAGAAAAGATCTTCAACTGGGTTAAGCAAGTCTGAGAGGGTGAACAGAAGGCTCAGGCTTCTAAAGGCTTGAATTCAGAAGGCTTGAATTCCCTGAAGCACCAATATGTAAAGCAGGACCACATTCCACAGAAGACTGGGCTTTGCCTGTAGGTAAGGAGGGTACTCTTATAGCCAGGATGGTTATTCACACACAAGGTGTTTTTCTTTATAGGCTAAATGTCCACTCTGAAAAAAAATGGTTATGAAAATTGTCATATACTCAAAAGACTGGTATGCAATTATTATACATGATGTTAGTAAAAAGGTTCTGATTACATGGCGGAAAGCATATATTTTAATAATAAATAAAAAGAAGATAGTAAACTAAGTAGATACAATATAACCGCTAAAAACCAAATTATGTACTAAAAAGAAGGCTGACAAAACTGGTGCAGCCACTCTGGAGAACAGTATGGAGGGTCCCCAAGAAGCTAAAAATAGAACTACCCTACTATCCAGCAATTGCACTACTAGGTATTTACCCAAAGGATACAAAAACACAGGTTTGAAGGAGTACATGCACCACAATGTTTATAACAGCATTATACACAACAGGCAAACTACAGAGAGAGCCCAAATGTCCATCAACTAATCAATGAATAAAAAAGATGTAATGTGTGTGTGTGTGTGTGTGTATGTATATATATATATATATACATACATACATACATACATACATACATACATACAGCGGAATATTATTCAGCCATCAAAAAGAACGAAATCTTGCCATTTGCAATGACGCGGGTAGAGCTAGAATTAAGTATTATGCTAAGCTAAGTAAGTCAATCAGAGAAGACAAATACCATCTGATTTCACTCATGTGGAATTTAAGAAACAAAACAGATGAACATAGGGGATGTCGGCAGAGAGAAGAGAGGGAAACAAACCACAAGAGATCCTTAATGATAGAGAACAAACTGTGGGTTGACAAGGGGAAGTGGGTGGGAGATGGGCTAGATGGGTGATGGGTATTAAGGAGGGTACTTGTGATGAGCGCCGGGTATCGTATGTAAGTGATGAATCACTGAATTCTACTCTTGAAACAAATGTTGCACTGTATGTTAACTAATTAAAATTTAAATTTAAAAAAAAGAGGGGAAAAAAAAGAGGGCTGACAGATTGCACCAAAATTTTAATTAAGATGTTAAAACGATTGTAATGTTTTTCTTTATCATCATCATTTTGTTTTATTGTTGCTTCATTTTCTGCATCTGTGCATTTTTAAAATTCTAATAAGTCTTGTTTATTTTCTAGGTTATAACAGCCAGAATTGTGCTGTCACAACAAGAGCTCCGAAGTGGAAATCAGAGGTCTTGAGTTTGAGAATAAACCAGATGCTGCCTGATGTTGTAGATTTAAACAAGCCACCTAACCTCTGTAATAATAACCATCATCTTTTGACCTAGTGAACATGTACTCCTTGCCCACGGCATCTCATCAAATATTCACATCGGTGAAGCAGAGAGGTGTGGTTCTACCATTACATAAAATGATTAAACTGAAACATGAAGAATTCAAATAATTGCCCAAGATTACAGAGCTAGCAAATGGCAGAACAGGTAGAGAACTCAGAACTGGTTCCTGACCTTTTCAAGTGTAAAATAAGGATATGCTGTGAGTCTCAAACTTTTCCACTTATGCATTCCCATGAAGGCAAGACTCTATCTTAGTTTTGCTCACTGATTTATCTCAAGCACTTAGACCACCGTTTAGCACATAGTAGGTACTCAGTAAATGTTTATTAAAGTATCTGCAAAAGAGAATGAAATCATGGTTTTGAGAGCTCTGGAACAGCTCTCAAAAGTCACCGTCTACAAGCTGAGATTTCTTTTGAGTCTCATAATGTAACTTAAAACTTAATGTGGACTCTGTATTATACTTCATAATATTACATAAATGGTTTAAAAACAACATCACAGTATGTGGTTTCACCACATATCTTATGTTTCAAACTATTCAACTCTTAAGTAACTTTAACTCGCCTTCCCTCACCAAATAAGTTATGCTGGTGCTCCTGGAAGACTTGATATATTTATCATATGGTGTCTAGTATGCCTGGCATACCTCACATACCACCATGTATACAGAGTTGGGCTAAGGAGCTTGGATTTAAGTGGTCTCAAATGTTCTCACCAGCTCAAAAATGCTATGCTTTTGGAACAGAGTACAAAGTGACAGATAAAAGTGATCTGGTGACACATACAGCAAACATCTTTGTTCTGAATGTAAAAATGTGATGTCTTTCATCTAAGACTGCATTAGGGTTTTTTGCCAGCTGAAATTAAATTAGTTCATTTTAGGTTTAAAATGAACCAAATCCCTAGATATTTCTTATAGGAACTGTTGTAAGTCAGATACTCATCTTATACTGACACATTTTTCTTTTTTGGACATCTATGCAAGATTGTACATTTCTTCCCTAATAAAATGAACCATTAGGTTCAGGTCATCATTCCAGTCTGTTGAGAGCTTTATTGAACCCAGTGGTGTCATCTACCACGGTATCCACCAAACAGAAAATTGTCAGATATGCCTTTCACGTCTTCCTCCAAAGCATTCACAAAATAAATACATAAATAAAAATTAGGGCTTGCCACTCGGCACCTTTACCTAGGTCAAAGACATTCATGACCAAGAGGAAACACATGCCTCAGTAAAAGGATATATCAAAATCTCAGTGTGGGCATGAGATAGTTCTATATTTTTCAAAAGAACAAGAATTACCTTTAAAGGACTAGACATACTGAACTAGGATGACAAAGAATAATGCATCCACATTCTTGGTACTGTTGATCAATTACCTGTGAATTTGCCCATCTGCACTTTCATCTGTTTATGTCTACAGGATATTAAAAAAAGACTGTTGACCTCATGCGCTTCTAAATCAGGATCTCTGATGAACCATTCTAGTAGTATGGTTTTTAATGAGGCTAATTTGGCATTGTTTAGTTTCATTGCTTTTTCTCTGAGAGTTCAAACACAGTAGGCATTTTTTTTTTTTTTTGAAATTAAGATACATTTCGCTGGTATAAAGATTCTGGAATTTTCCTTTTATCCATCACTTTAAAGATCACTTTTATCTATATCCTGAGCAGATGTTTACAGAACCCCACTTATAACCCCTCAGTCTTCCCTGAAGGTCACTGTGCACTTTCTTCCTTCATATCTGCCAGAGTACATTCTCTGCTAATGGAGCCTGCTAAATCCATGAGCAGAGTGGCTGCATCCCCTCAGAGAGACAGTTCTGAAGCACATCTCACAGTCAGTCTCTCAGAAGGACCTAAGACAGCATGTAATCCCCAACCAGAATAATGCGCTTCTATGTACCTCTGCTTGCTTTCCTCCTTTCCTCTCACTTTCCCAATTGCATTCTGTTTCCTGGGATCACTTCCCGAAAACCTACTTGCACCCAAATCGTTATCTCTGAGTATGCTCCGGGGAAAATCAAAACTAACACACAATCTCCAACTTCCCAGCACTGTTCCATCTGTGTGATTTTTCTAAAATTACTGAAAGTGTTTTCCCAATCACATCAAATGTTGTTTCACTACTCATAGATACAGTGTGCATTTGTGCATACAGACTAGAAATCACTGAAAACCTACGTATGGGTACTTTCCTACCACTGCTCCCTTTTGTGCCTCCGTGGCCCTTAGTCATGTTTATTTTGTATTTTACAACTTGAAAGTCATCCTTCTTGCTGGGGAAGAGGAAAACAAAATAGCAGTTAGCCAGTATTGTCTTTCTCTCACAAGATACCTCAAGGTCATATTGAAAGTCTTCAAAAAAGAACCTAAGGGTAAACATATATATATATTTCTAAAACTAAGAAATACCCAAATATTCAGTTGAAAAGTTAAATTAACCATTTATAAGACAGCATCTATCTGTAAGTTACTAAGAGACTAAGCAGCTTGGCAAGTGGGAATATTGTTTTTACCATCTAAGGGTCTAAATCCCAAACTAGGGTCCTATTATTCTTGAACAAACACTTCATTAGTTCCCAATACATCAGGCACTGCTCTAGAAAATGGGGAGCTACATCTAAGAACAAGATATGTCTCCTGACAATAAGGACCTTACAGTTGAGTGAACAGTGTTGAGGGTAGATATGGGGAGGAGCAATCCATCTGACCATTCCACATCATCTCCGATAGCCATTCAAGTAGGATCTTGAATTTCTATGATTCGAGATTAAGTACCTAATTTGATACTTAATTCATATCCTAAAGCTTCTGAGTCCTTTTAATAAACTAGCATATTCTTCCTCCTTCACTTTTTTTACCCAGATGATAACACAGAATATTCCTTGCAGCTCCCAAAATTCTTTGTGATATTCTATTCTCTCTTAATTCTTTTCCACTGGGATGTTTCATTCGGCTAAAAGTAAATGGCACCTTATTAAAGGAACGAGAATATGATGCTGTAGGCAGAGGCACGGAGGGGAATATGCTGAGTCTATGTAAAATGGTTGGCCTGGGATGCCTGCCAGATTAGCACATTATGTCCAAAATGACCACCGTGTGGTCAAGAACATCAGCCTTAAAAAATAGAACACCGTGCGCCTGGGTGGCTCAGTCGGGTAAGTGTCCAACTTTGGCTCAGGTCGTGATCTCTCAGTTCATGGGTTCGAGCCCCACATCAGGTTCAGTGCTGACAGCTCAGAGCCTGGAGCCTGTTTCGTATTCTGTTTCTCCCTCTCTCTCTGACTCTCCCCTGCTCACTTTGTCTCTCTCTGACTCTCAAAAATAAATTTAAAAAAACATTTAAAAAATTAAAAAAAAATAGAACACCAAGAAAGGGTGCCTTCTCTGAAACTGCCACAAAGCAAATCTACTCCAAATGTGCCTGGCACTAAACTGCATTAAGTCCTGGTAAGAAACTGGGGTCTCAAAACACTGGTTTCATGCAGTTACCGGAGAGCAGATTTAGAAATGTGTCACTTCAGATACTGCCTGTCTTTGCAAGAAGCCTTTTCAGGCTGAACACAAAAAGTTCACTACAGACATACTGCGTGTGATTTTGTACACTGTTTATAACGACCTTTTTCAGAAAATGCACTGTTGACATATTCATTCTTTTTTTAGACTAGCATAGCAGTCACTTTTAGAAAACTCAGCTATTGCAATACCTGAGTTTAAAAGAAGAAAATCCACTTCCTATTATGTTTCTTTCATTAAAGTGAGTCAGATGTATCATTGCTATTTAAGTAGAACTATTCAACAGATTTGTTCTGGAAGAAAAACACTTCAGGAAACATGGTAAGAGGTTTTCAAGCCCTTGCTAAAAGAAAGTTTCTTACTAATGTCCCAGTTCCCCTCCACCAACTGAATAAGCCTAACTGGTCGATGAGATGATACATTACAGAGAGAAACATTTTGGTTTTCTGCTCCTTCACCTAGCTTTGCCTTAAAAGAGTCACTTAATCTTCCTGAAACTCAGTTTCCTCTTTTTCAAAACAGACAGTTTAAGGATTAAAAGAGATGATATACTTACAATGCCTGGCATATAACTGGCACTCAGTAGAGTGACTGATGGTAATGGAGTTAGTTATTGCAACAGAAGCAGATATTCCCTAAGATAACCTGCAGCTCAGGCCCTTCTCTGGTGCTCTTTTTTTTTTTTAATTTTTAATTTTTAATTTTTTTTTTAATGTTTTATTTATTTCTAGGAGAGAGACAGCATGAGTAGGGGAGGGTCAGAGAGAGAGGGAGTCACAGACTCTGAAACAGGCTCCAGGCTCTGAGCTGGCAGTCAGCACAGAGCCCGACGCGGGGCTCGAACCCATGAACCGTGAGATCATGACCTAAGTGAAAGTCGGACGCTTAACCAACTAAGCCACCAAGGCGCCCCTAATTTTTTGTTTTTATTTATTATTGAGAGACAGAGCATGAGCATGGGAGGGGCAGAAAGAGGGGGAGACACAGAATCTGAAGGAAGCTCCAGGCTCTGAGCTGTTAGCAGAGTGCCCAGCACGGGGCTTGAACTCACAAACTGCAAAATCATGACCTGAGGCGAAGTCGGACACTTAACTGAATGAACCACCCAGGTGCCCCAACTGCTCTGGTGCTTGTATAAGTTGTATGCTACCTGGTTCTGAGAGTCCATAGCTTTGGGAGATTTCTTATTGATTTTCACTCCTAGTATCTTACACAACTGAAGTTTTCAGGCATCCACAGTGAATCAGGATCAAGGACAATACCAACTTAATCCAGTTGGTAAGGCTGTCATCCCAATGACTCCAGCATGCCTACATGCACTTTATTATTCACAGAGATTTGTCTCTCCTTATGATACAGTGGAAAGGAGAGAAGTCCTCATCCATCCATGTCTCTTTTAGGGGATGCATGATCCAGCAAATAGTTTATATAAATCAACTCTTACTTATTAAATCTTGTTATTTAGCCTAAGTGTCCATCAACAGATGAATGGATCAAGAAGATGTGGTTTATCTATACCATGGAATACTACATGGCAGTGAGAAACAATGAAATCTGGCCATGTGTAGCAACATGGATGGACCTTGAGGGTGTTATGCAGAGCAAAATAAATCAGGCAGAGAAGGACAAATACCATATGTTTGCACGTATAGGAGGAATAGGAGGAACTTGACGGAGGAACAAGGGGGAGAAGAAGAGCAGAAATGGTGGGGGAAGGGAGAGAGGCAAACCATGAGAGACTCTTGAATGCTGACAAAAACTGAGGACTGATGGATGTGGGGGGGAGGAGGGATGGGCATGGAGGAGGACACTTGTGAGATGAGCACTGAGTGTTATGGGGAAACTAATTTGACAATAAACTATTTGTAAAAAAAAAAAATCTTGTTATTTAATCAGATTCTTATTTAAGTGCAAGGTACTCTGAATGTTAACTCATCTGATACGGGTATTTTCTAACACTAAATGCTAAAGAATAAAAAAACCTATCCTGGCCAACATACAAAATGTTTGGTATGCAGGTGAATGTCAGGATATGTGACACTTCTAGACTAAACACTCAATGTTTGTCAGATTGTTTTACTTGTCACCCACATGACTATAGAGTAAAATATACTGTCAAAAAGCATTTCTTTGAAAGGGCATTTCTTTTGTTGGTTTGCCTGCCTCTGCTATAAGACTAATTAGCCATGACAATTAGCATAGGTGCAGATCCGAAAAGAAACAGAATTAGCTGAAACAAAACCATGATACAGGCAAGTCATCGTAAGAAAAATGAAGCATGAAACCTAACACAGGCAAAAATGCTGTACTTCCTCAGGCTCGTAGCCACCAAACACATCCTTTTTGACACTTGCTGGAATGATAAACATTTTACAGTCTGGTAGGTAGTTTTTAAAGAGAGCTTGCACAAATGGCACTTTAATACCAAAGACAATCCAAATTTATAAATGTTATATATTTCAAGGAAAACATTCAGACAATATGAAAGAACTCAGAGACCAAAAAAACTCTATGTAAAATTCAAATTTTACAAGAAAACCAATATGAAACCTAATTTTTGGACATATGTGCATTACTGTACCACATTTAAAACAGATCAGAATTCTTCATTGATAGTTCCAAAATACGAACTCCAAACAGAGTTTAGAAGAAGATTTTTGTAGCAGAAGCATTTCCACACACTGGTTTCCATGGTTTATTCTATGCATAAGTATTCTAGTAAACGAGTAAAGTACATGAAATAAGTTAACAATTTGTCATCTGGTGGCACCTTGGACCTCTGCAATTCTTGAAAAGGCTTTCATTGTTTAGTTTTCAGGGCTCACTGGGACCTATAGTTTCCTTAGATTATGGATTTCTTTTCAGAATAAACAAACACACTGCACATTTTTAAGAGAATACACAGCAGAGATGAAATTCTACTTGCTGTGAAGGTCATGACCACCACCATGAGAGTAAGTTTCTTCTTTTTAGGTGAGAATGGGAATGGGTTTATGATGACCTCAGTGTAGAATGTCACGTCTCACAGATGAGTCTAAGTCAGAGAAAGATATTAATGCTCAAGGTAGGGCCATTTTACCAATTCTCCACAATCCACCTTGGTATTTTATACTCATGTATAAAAATCTTCATTAAAAAAAATCCATTGTTCCGTGCTCTATGGGTTTTTTTAAAGTTACATAAAAATAAGAAATTTAGTCTTACTGTTTGCCTCTGAAGCAGGACAGATGTTTACAAAATTACAGTTAACTTCAATATATGCAAATCTTATTTTTCCTAAAGGGAAAAAATTACTAATGATGTTCTTGCAACTACAAAGTTCTCTTCACCTGAGGAGGTCATTTTAAGAAATACTTGTTATGCAAAGTGAATACAGAATTAATGCAGAACAGTCTAAATTGTTTCTTGGGCATATTACTCTAATGATGGGTAAATCTGAGGAAAATTACCTAGAAATATTCATTCCAGGGATTCCAATGATCAGTTTTACTGAGTCATCAATTCCTTAATTACTCAATAATATACCTGCTACTAGGCCTCATTTCTATTGGCAATAATCTCTGTCACCAATTGGGTGAGTGGTTTAATTATTTTAAAACAGCTACAATAGGAACAGTTATAGAAACCATTACATTTCAGAGAGACTTATCATTTTAAAGATAGAAGATACAGTTTTGGGGAAAGAATATAATTTAGGGAACAGGCATAAATTTAAGACCACCAGTCCATTCCTTTCATTATCTGCATGTTTGAAAAATCTGACTGATACTTGAAAGACTTGAAGAGTACTTTGTTTTGTTTTTTGATTCAATACTCAGTTGCAAAAACCTGAGTTCATTAAGTGAAGAAAATTATCAAATCACAGGCCTGTGTGGCAAGAGACAGGGAGTGTGTCATCAATTGCATGAATGACCTGCACCAATATTTAGTCCCTTGGGGCATCTGTGTCTGTCATGGCAAAGTGAAGTAGTTGAACTAAGTGATCCCTAATGCCATTCTTTGTATTTACTGCTAGTAAATTAGGAGGACGCTTATCAGAAATTTTTTAACATGACAACTAATTTTATGAATATTTTTAAAGATAATTAAGGTAAGAGAAGAGTCATACATTTGCATATACATTAAAGAAAAGCTCAGAAGAATAAATAATAATTCATGGGAAAAAGCAGCGTGTGTGTGTGTGTGTGTGTGTGTGTGTGTGTGTGTGAATGGAGAAAGGGGAAATGTTTTGTCTCTTTATATTCTTCTGTAATTTAACAATCTTTATACACAAATATTTAAGTTTTTCAATTAAAATAACTTAAACCAGGGGCACCTGGGTGACTTAGTCGGTTAAGCGTTCAACTTTCGCTTGGGTCATGATCTCGCGGTTCATGGGTTAAAGCCCCGTGTCGGGCTCTGTGCTGACTGCCAGCTCAGAGCCTGGAGCCTGTTTCAGTCTGTGACTCCCTCTCTCTCTGACCCTCCCCTGCTCACGCTGTCTCTCTCTCTCTCTCTCCTAGAAATAAATAAAACATTTAAAAAAAATTAAAATAAAATAAAATAACTTAAACCAAATATACATGAAAACTACAGTACAGATAGTTCTTCAAAATTACAATTTTTGAATTTCAAACATAATTATTCCATGGCTGTACTGATGTCTTTTAGTTTTATTTTTTTTCAGAAATATTTAGGTTTAGGGTTGTCTTAACCCTGATGTTCTCCCCCTTTTTGTCTGGTTATCCCGTTTCTACTTACAAGTCCTGTTCACACATCACCTCCTCCTCCTCCTGCCCTGGTTTTTCATAAGCAGCTCCACCCCAGTACTTGCATACTAATGTAGTCATGTTCATATGTCTCTCTCCCCCTAGGCCCCAAAGACAGAGATCTTGTCTTACTCTTTATTTCCTCCCAAATTCTTAGCACAATGCCTGGCATTGGGAAGTGACTCTGCATTATTTTACTCCTGGAACACACCATGATGAAATCTAATATGTGATAAACTCTACTAGAGATTTTTTCATGCCATTGAAAATACAAGGAGCAAGAAAAAGTAAAATCCTATTGCATACTATAAACATAAGCACCTGACAGAAAGTAACAATTTGAGCTAATGTCAGTGGAAGTATGTTAACAAATAAGGAGATAATTCTTTAGGACTGTTTTGCCTGGGCTTCCAGGATAGACTCAGATTCACTGACAATCATCTAAAGGTACTCTATCATTGAAATTTTTAAAAAGAATTTTCTAATTTAAAATTCTGCAGTAATGGGAATTAAAGTCAATGAAAAATGTTAACGTGTTTGTTAGGTTGGGTGAAAATACTAAGAATCAGAATTGTGATTCTCTGTACACAATTGCCAAGGTTAGCATCAACAAGCAGGTCATTTTTGAGACCCAAGATTGAATCAAAGAGGCAGCTGATTTGTAAGGGGCAGTAACCTGTAATGGTCCAGGAACTGGAAACATGGAATCAAGTTCCCTTTTTATCACTCACTCTTGTGCCAATTTGGACAAGTCACTTTAGTTATCTGAGCTTAATTTCCTTATTTATAAAACAGCATATAACACGTCTGCCTATAAGATTATTAGAATGATTAAATATTCTAGTTTGTCTAAAACCAACATATAAGCTATTAATTGTATATAGCTATAGAATACTATTGTTCATTATAGGTTTTTTCTTTTTTTTTAATAATTCTTCTAACCTGACCTTCATGGGTTGGGTGGAAGTTCATGGTGGAGTGGGAATACACCAATGCCTGGAAACCAGAAGCCCTCCAGTAGTCTTTGTTACAACCCTTTCAAACTGGGTGGCTTAAGGCAGTATCTTAACCTCTCTGCTTTGGTTTCCCACTGGGAAAAAAAGAATAACATTATGTTTACATAGCTGAGGTATTTAAAATAATCAAATGGAAAATGGTTGTGAAATACTTTGCAAAGTCAAGAGCTTTTAGCTAAGATAAGTACATTTGTGTCTTGAGAAGTGAGTGACAGAAAGGTAAAGTGGTTCATGCCAGGATGTTCAGCTTACTGCTGTATATAGGAAGAAACAGGCTAGAGACTGGATCCAAGTTCTTTCTACTCCACTACTTATTTGAATAAGTAGACCAAGTACATAAAATATTGGTCAAAAAATATATAATACTATATGAATTTTCTAATATAAAAAAGGCAAAAAAATTTATATACATAAATAGGTCAAATATTATTCAGACACCAAGGCATTACTGTTCAGTTACATTTTTTATAAAGCAAAACACATTTACCGTATATATTCGACAATGACATTACTGACTAGTTAGTTCTTCAGTTGCTGCTGTTTTCCAGCCTCTCATCTACTTTCCATCAAAATTAAAAGCTCTTTATTTCCAAGTCTATTTGGGTATAGCTGCTGCCTGCCCTGCTTGTACAAGCAAGGATTGATTTAAAAACTGACCTCAGACTTGCCCAAAATGTTCTTGAGCATGAACCACCTGGAAAAACAACCAGACTTTCTGGCAATCAAAGTTTCTAATGAACTTTATCTATTAAGGGATAATCAGTTGCAATTGCTTGTTTATTTTTTGTTTTGGTATGTTTTATTTTTTAAATTACATCAATTTACTATAGAACACCTTTCCTGAAGTTTTGTTGCAAGTTTCTAATGAGTTCAGATTTAACAAAGAAAGATTTTTTAAATATTTTTTAATGTTTTGAGAGAACAATGAGAAAATGACCTTTTCACATACTGGTTAACTGCAAAATGTTATACTGTACCTCTTTTGTATTCCCTTCTCTCTCTAAGGATAATCTTCATGCCTTATTCAAATTTACTATTATGACACTAAAAAATGGCTCCAAACAAAATTGCTGACCCTTGTTTACACACACAAAGGAATTTGAAATATAAATCTTCACATTAGCATTGTTTGTGAAATGTCATTCTATTATGTGATCACTTCCTGTTCCATAAATTGGGTCAACATCTAAAAGAAATCATTCTATTATTACAAAATAGTATAAAAGCACCCTCTTTCCAAAAAAAAACTTACCTTTTCCCAGATTTGAGACCAAAAACTCAGAAACTCTGCTTTGCTCCTTTCTTCAAGACTCTTTACTGCCCTACTAAGCTGTAGCTGTATGTTCACATTCTCCTCCAACACTGGGTCATAAAACTCCTTAGGGCAGGGCCTGTGTATAAACCATCTTTATAATCCAAAGATCTTAGTACCCAGGAGGTGTATTAAAACTGTTTGCAGAGTTGAAGTTACATAATAAGTGATGTATATTACACTTTTATAACTTTATCCTTTGTATTATTAACCTGTGGAGACAGAGAAGATACCCCAAAGAGCATGCCCTTCACCAGCCATAAACACATGCTCAGTCTGACTCCTTCTGGAGACCAAGACATACCTGCTTCTCCTTATCCTCACACCAGCACAACTATATAGACATGGCAGAAAGACCCAACACATTCAAGGGGTCGGTAGCTACCATCACCATATATCCCAATTTTCAAGGGACAGGCCCTATTAACATGCATTATCCTGTTTGGCATCCAGTTTGGCCTAGTGAATCCCTTTCGCCCTTAAAAAGATTGCCTTTTCGCTGATAACTTACATGGTCCTCTTATTAACAGCCACACTTCAACTGTGTCCTTTTTTTCTCTACTTGTGGACGTTGAAGGGAGGTTCTGAAAACACCAATGATAGGCTAAATTGATCAGGGATCAAAGACAGGGTAACTGGAGGCTGAGTGGGACATTTTCTCTTGCCCCTTAATTAATATTTAAAACCCAAAACTGATAAACAGAATATATCACGTTTTAAACAGAATGGCCACCATCAAGAATCAGAAGCCTATGCCAAAGCTCATTAGGAAGAAACAAACCTGCCCCAATACTATCATGTCATCAGTCCAGCCCCATCCAAATCCCCAGCCCTGACACTCCTTTTACCTGACACTCCTTTTACATGTAAACTGAAGTGGACAGAAGAAAGAAACATGAAAGTCCTGAGTTATTGGTCTAGAGGGTCGGCCAGAATCCCAAGTGGAATTTAAACACTTCCCCAGTGATGGGGGAGGCTCCCAGAGGATCATTCAGAGACAAGGGGGCAATCTGAGAAGAGACCATGATCTCATTTCCTGAAGGATGTTAGCTTATCCAGAAAACATTGAGATTTTCCCCACTGCACCTTGAGAACCAGGGGAAGAAAAGTGGCAAGAGAAAGCAGGACAGAGAGAAGAAGAAACCATGGAGGTCTTAAACACCCTCTACTTGGAATGGCAAAAAGTGTGTTTCCCTTCAGGGTCTTATGGACACAACAGAGAGAAGCTAGGCTTACACTGTCTTGCCAGTACCAGACCCAGAAAAGCTGACTGCCAGGAAAGGCGCATTCAGAGAAGTGGAGTCCAAACCAGAGCCATATTTCCTACAAGGACAACTATGTGGTGAGGAGATACCATGCCTTTCACACATGCCTTCCACAAAGGGTCATCCCAAATACACATGAACTTGCAGAGAGCCAGCCTTTAGATACCTGCCATACAGAGGCCATCAGTAGCTAGGCAGTATTGTCCAGGCTGGCAGTGACTATGCAGAAGCCACACTGGGGCAAGTTAAGGAAAAGACTCCTCCCCACTCACCAGCATTAATATGTAAGAGGAACTAGAAAGAGGAAGAGGACACTGATGACAAACCTCAGGGGCAACACAATCCCTGTCACTCCAGGTCATCCAGAACTATAAGATTTAAGTTAGGCATGAGTAGAATTTTAAACTGGATGTTTTTTTTAAGCTACAAGTGACTGGGAGACTTCACATGCTTCCCAATATGTCATTTAGGATGCCATTCAGCAATAAAAGTCACAAACAGAGTTGAAGGAAATAATGAAAGCAAAGTAAAATTTCAAATGTGGACCTTACCAAGCTAAGGATAGCTACAAGAACTCAAAATCAAGATTTTTTTTCTAAGTCAGCTCTGTAAACTAATCAAGTACTCAGAGATAAGTGTTTAAGGTCTTATGAGCCTAGAAAGGTTCCCTAGCTTAGTGTCCAAGCAAGGAATGATTTCTAGTATGCAGCCTATGTTAATGTCCTATGCATTAAATGGCTGCTCAGCTATTCACGAATTCATATCAATGATTTAATTTAACAGCATGTGACCCACTGATTAGAACCTGGCTGTGGCCTCAAAGCCTTGCCAGTTTGTTTTCCCAACCAGTTTCCAAGGTCATGTTGTTTCTTCTCCAAATTCCTGCTTAAGGCTTAAACAATTCCCAGCAAGAAGGACACAATGAAGAGTGTGTTACCTACTCTGCAGGTAGCCTGACTCCCAGGTAGCAATACTTTCTGTCTTCATCTTCTGCATCTGTTTCCCCCACACTTCGGTGACTCGAGATTTGAGAAAAGGAGAACCCTCCTCAGAAAAATGCTGAGAACTCCCCAGGAAAGGTAGTCTAAAGGCCATATTTGCTGTGCTTTCAAAGGATATTCTTTTGAAAACATTCTGAAACACTGTATTAGGTCTACACGGTTCAGAAATGGCTCTGATAAAAATGGTTTAATCTTAGCATTAGTAATCTTAGTAAACAGTTTAATCTTAGCATTAATAAGTCTCCAACCCAGGCTCACTCAGCATTGGCTCCCACTAAGTCAGAAGAGTATAAAGGCAGCTGAACTCAGCCAAAAACTGGTTAAATATTAACATGTACTTAGGTTACATGTGAGTGCCATGAACCTTTTTTTTTTCTGTCTTCACTATAGGCATGTCCCTTAGGAGTTTCGTAGCAAGGTCTTTACAAGGTGGAAGTCAAACTAATGGTTGGCCTGGGGTCACAGATATCTTGGCTCCTGACTTTATTAGGAACTTGGAACAAACCCCAGTGTTTCCATACCTTTCTTGGCTTTTGACTCAGCAAAATTCAATTTACACAGTGGTACACCACTGTGCCAATCTTTTTGGCCCATCACTACCCACAACTCCCATTATGGGAGAATGATTAACAACAACAAATCTGCACAAGTGCTACAGTCTAAATTTAAAAGAACAAAAATTCTCTTCCCCACATTTTCAATACCTCTCAAATTGCACACGTGACCATAAACTCTACTTATATGTAGTGCCAACCAAACCCTTTAAGTTTCAAAAGATATGCTATAACCTTAACCAGGTGTGCGCATTCACCCAAACCCACATACATATTTCACCATCACTCTGACTACCACTACCACTGGGCCAAGTATACAATTTGGAAAACAAAGTACCAAATTCTGTTACTCACCAGACAGCTAGGAAATAGACTGGAAAGAAACTCATTTAGCAGAATAAACCACAATGAGCAAAACACATCATAAAATGTTTGAATAGGACTTTAACAACATAATCTGAACCAATATACTTAATTTTGGCTTTGGCAGTTGTATTTGTTCTATCTAAAAATCTATGTTTTCTCATGCATTGTTGGTAAGAACGCAAACTGGCACAGCCACTGTGGAAAACCGTATGGAAGTTGCTCAAAAAATTAAAAACAGAATTACCATATGATTCAGTAATTCTACTACTGGGTATTTACCCAAATACAAAAACACTAATTCAAAGGGATACATGCACTGCTCTGTATATTGCAGCATTATTTATAATAGCCAAACTATGGAAGCAGCCCAAGTATCCATCCATAGATGAATGGAGAAGATGTGGTAGATATACACAGAATACTACTGAACCATAAAAAAGAATAAAATCTTGCCATTTGCAACAACACAGATGGAGCTAGAGGGTATCATGCTATGTGAAATCAATCAGAGAAAGACAAATACCATATGATTTCACTAATATGTGGAATTTAAGAAACAAAAAAAAGAATGAAAGAGACAAACCAACAAACAGACTCTTAACTATAGAGAACAAACTGATGGTTACCAGAGAGGAGGGGAATGGGAGAAATAGATGAAGGGATTAAGAGTACACTTATTGTGATGAGCACTGAGTAATGTACAGAATTGCATAATCACTATATGGTCCACCTAAAACTAATATAACACTATATGCCAACTATATTAGAATTGAAATTAAAAAAGAAAAAGAAAGCTGAAAACAAATTTACGATGTTTTAAGAGGCAGGAAGGAAAGCTAAAAGTATTAGACTGCCCCCATGTATACCCCCAATCTGGAATATTTAGAACAGAAGTAACATTCTTGCTAGCACTCTTCCCTCTGTCTTTAGCATCATTTTGCCACCCCACAGTCATATTCTCAAGAGATTTTTCAGGAAGCCCCTAATATTCTTAGAAAAATCACAGCATCCATTTGATTTGAAGGAAATCATGCTTACTAAAAGACAGGTTGCTTCATGTCCTGAAAAGAACATGAGCTTTGTAGCCTTGAGCTATGAACATGTGGGCTTATTACTTCTCTAAGCCTCGGTTACTTTATCTGTAAGATATAGTAATGTGATCCCACCTCTAAGTGTTATATTGACTCTAACTGTTATATGTGGAAGAGCTAGCACACAACACTTTTTTGATAAATGCTTTGCATATGAATTTGTAGCTCTTAAACTGAAACTGAGAAGCATTTTCTTGACATTTTAATTATATAATATGTACTATCATTCAAATCTGCTCTAAAAATACTTTGGTTCAGGAGATCTCATAAGATAGTTACATGGAACATCATCAGCTTTCTTTCTTTCTTGTTAATTTTCAATTACTTACCCTGTGATTTGGGCTAACAATTCATAGACTGTTATTTGCCCTCTAAAATCACCTGAGGAAGCAACAAGAATATCTGCTTGTAGAGGCTCAGAGGACTCCCCTCAGATTAACTTGAATCGATCTTCTGCATGACATATCATAGTAAAAATGGCAAAAGACAAAGACAAAGAGAGAATTTTGAAAGCAGCTAGGGAGAAAAGGGCCCTAATATACAAAGGAAAACTTAACAGAGTGGTGACAGACCTATCTACTGAAACTTGGCAGGCCAGAAAGGAATGGCAGGAGATCTTCAATGTGATGAACAGTAAAAATATGCAGCCAAGAATCCTCTATCCAGCAAGCCTGTCATTCAAAATAGAAGGAGAGATAAAAACCTTTCCAAATGAACACAAATTGAAAGAATTTGTCACCACTAAGCCAGCCCTACAAGAAATCCTGAGGGGGATGCTCTGAAGGAAAGGCTGCAAGGAACAAAGATACCAGAGACACCACCACAAACATGAACCCTACAAAAGATACAAAGACTCTAAACCCACATATTTCAATAATAACACTGAATGTAAATGGGCTGAATGCTCCAAACAAAAGACATAGGACAGCAGAATGCATAAACAAACAAAATCCATCTATATACTGTCTACAAGAAACATATTTTAGACTGGATGATACCTTCAGACTAAAAATAAGGGGATGGAGAAATATATATCATGCTACAGGAAATCAAAAGAAAGCAGGAGTAGCGATACTTACATCAGACAAACTGGACTTTAAATTAAAGACAATCACAAGAGATAAAGGGTCCATCCATCAGGAATAAATAACATTCATAAATGTCTACGCACCGAATATGGGAGCACCTAAATATCTAAAACAATTAATCACAAACAGAAACAAGCTTATAGATAAGAATGTGCTAATAGCAGGAGACTTTAATACTCCACTTACAGCAATGGATAGGTCAACCAGACACAAAATCACTAAAGAAATAATAGACTTGAAAGACACATTGGACCAGATGGATCTGACAGACATATTTAGAACTTTACATCCTGAGGCCAAGGAATTTACTTTCTTCTCAAGTGTGCATGGCACATTCTCCAAGATAGATCACATACTGGGACATAAAGCAGCCCTCAATAAATATAAAAGAATGGAGATCATACCATGCACACTGTCAGATCACAATGCTTTGAAACTTGAAATCAATTACAGGAAGAAGTCTGGAAAACTTCCAAAAACATGGAGGTTAAAGAACACCCTTCTAAAGAATGAATGGGCCAATCAGGCAATTAGAGATGAAATTAAAAATATATGGAAACAAATGAAAATGAAAACACAACAATTCAAAATCTATGGGATGCGGCAAAGGCAGTCCTAAGAGGAAAGTACATTGCTCTCCAGGCCTATTTCAAGAGATTAGAAAAAGTACAAGTCCAAAATCTAACAGCTCACCTAAAGGAACTAGAGGCAGAGCAACAAGAACACCCTAAACCCAGTAGAAGAAGAGAAATAGTAAAAATCAGAGCAGAAATAAACAACATAGAGAACAAAGAAACAATTCAACAGATCAATGAAACCAAGAGTTGGTTTTTTGAAAAAATAAACAAAATTGACAAACCTCTAGCCAGACTTATCAAAAAGAAAAGAGAGAGCACCCAAATAGACAAAATTATGAATGAAAATGGACTTATTACAACCAACCCCTCAGAAATACAAGCAATTATCAGGGAATACTATGAAAAATTATATGCCAAAAAATTGGACAACTTAGAAGAAATGGACAAATTCCTAAACACACACTCACTATCAAAATTCACATGGGAAGGGGCACTTGGGTGGCTTAGTCGGTTGAGCGTCCGACTTTCGCTTAGGTCATGATCTCGCGGTTCGTGGGTTTGAGCCCCGCGTCGGGCTCTGTGCTGACTGCCAGCTCAGAGCCTGGAGCCCATTTCAGAGTCTGTGTCTCCCTCTCTCTCTGACCCTCCCCTGCTCATGCTGTCTCTCTCCCTGCTAGAAATAAATAAAAAAATATTAAAAAAAAAATTCACATGGGAAGAAATAGAAAACCTGAACAGACCCATAACGAGTGAAGACATCGAATCAGTTATCAAAAATCTCCCAACAAATAAGAGCCCTGAACCTGATGGCTTCCCTGGGGAATTCTACCAGACATTTAAAACAGAATTAGTCCCAAGTCTTCTTAAGCTATTCCAAAAAATAGAAATTGAAGGAGAACTCCCGGATTCATTTTATGAAGCCAGCATCACTCTGATTCCCAAGCCAGACAGAGATCCAGCAAAAAAAGAAGACTACAGGCCAATATCCTTGATGAATACGGGTGTAAAAATCCTCAACAAGATCCTTACAAATTGAATCCAGCGGCACATAAAAAGAATCATCCACCAAGATCAAGTGGGACTCATTCCTGGGTTACAGGGCTTGTTCAACATGCGCAAATCAATCAATGTAATACATCACATCAATAAAAGAAAAGATAAAACCATATGATCCTGTCAATAGATGCAGAAAAAGCATTTGACAAAATACAGTATCCTTTCTTAATCAAGACTCTAGAGAAAGTCGGGATAGAAGGAACCTACTTAAACATCATCAAAGCCATCTATGAGAAGCCTTCAGCTAACATCATCCTCAACAGGGAAAAACTGAGAGCTTTCCCCCTGAGATCAGGAACACGACAGGGATGCCCACTCTCACCACTGCTGTTTAACATAGTGCTGGAAGTCCTAGCATCAGCCATCAGACAACAAAAGGAAATCAAAGGCATCAGAACTGGCAAAGAGGAAGTCAAACTTTCACTCTTCGCAGATGACATGATACTCTACATAGAAAACCCGACAGACTCCACCAGAAGCCTACTAGAACTGATCCAAGAATTCAGCCATGTTGCAGGGTACAAAATCAACGTACAGAAATCGGTTGCATTTTTATACACCAACAATGAAGTAGCAGAAAGAGAAATCAAGAAACTTATCCCATTCACCATTGCACAAAAGACCATAAAATACCTCGGAATAAACCTAATCAAGGATACAAGAGATCTGTATGATGAAAACTATAGAAAACTTATGAAGGAAATTGAAGAAGACACAAAGAAATGGAAAAACATTCCTTGCTCATGGATAGGAAGAATAAATATAGTTAAGATGTCATTACTACCCAAAGCACTCTACACATTCAATGCAATTCCAATCAAAATTGCACCAGCATACTTCTCAAAACTAGAACAAACTATCCAAAAATTTGTATGGAACCACAAAAGACCCCGAATAGCCAAAGTAATCCTGAAAAATAAAACCAAAACGGGAGGGATCACCATCCCAGACTTTAGCCTCTACTACAAAGCTGTCATCATCAAGACAGTATGGTATTGGCACAAAAACAGACACATAGACCAATGGAACAGAATTGAGAACTCATTAGGAGACCCAAAAGCATACAGCCAACTAATCTTTGACAAAGCAGGAAAGCATATCCAATGGAAAAAAGACAGCCTTTCTAACAGACGGTTTGGGAGAACTGGACAGCAATATGCAGAAGAAGGAAACTAGATCATTTTCTCACACCATGCACGAAAATAAACTCAAAATGGATAAAGGACCTGAACCTGAGACAGGAAACTATCAACACCCTAGAGGAGAAAGCAGAAAACAACCTCCTTGACCTCCACCGCAGCAACTTCTTACTTGACACATTCCCAAAAGCAAGGGAATCAAGAGCAAAAATAAATGATTGGGACCTCATCAAGATTAAAAGCTTCTGCACAGCTAAGGAAACAACCCAGAAAACTAATAGGCAACCAACGGAATGGACAAAGATAGTTGCATATCAGATAAAGGGTTATCCCTAAAGGGTTATCCAGAATCTATAAGGAACTCACCAAACTCCACACCCAAAAAACAAACAACCCAGTGAAGAAATGGGCAGAGATATGAACAGACACTTCTCCAAAGAGGACATCCAGATGGCCAACAGACACATGAAATGATGCTCAGCATCCCTCCTCATCAGGGAAATACAAATCAAAACCACACTGAGATACCACCTCATGCCCGTTAGGCTGGCTAAAATGAGCAAATCAGAGAACTCGTGATGCTGGTGAGGATGTGGAGAAACGGGCACCCTCCTACACTGTTGGTGGGAATATAAACTGGTACAGCTCTTCTGGAAAACAGTGTGGAAGTTCCTCAGGAAACTAACAACAGAACTCCCCTATGACCCAGAAATAGCACTGCTAGGAATTTACCCAAGGGATACAGAAATACTGATGCATAGGAGCACATGTACCCCAATGTTCATAGCAGCACTCTCCACAATAGCCAAAACATGGAAAGAGCCTAAGTGACCATCAACGGACAAATGGATCAAGAAGATGTGGTTTATCTATACGATGGAATACTACATGGCAATGAGAAACAATGAAATCTGGCCATGTGTAGCAACATGGATGGACCTTGAGGGCAGAGAAGGACAAAAACCATGTGTTTGCACATATAGGAGGATTAGGAGGAACTTAACTGAGGAACGAGTGGGAGAAGAAGGGCGGAAATGGTGGGGGAAAGGGAGAGAGGCAAACCATGAGAGACTCTTGAATGCTGACAAAAACTGAGGACTGATGGATGGGGGGAGGGGGGATGGGAATGGGGGAGGGCACTTGTGGGGATGAGCACTGGGTATTATGTGGAAACTAATTTGACAATAAACTATTTGTAAAAAAAAAAAAAGAAAGAAAGAAAGAAAAAAATATATAAGCTCACACACCTTAAAAAAAAAAAAAAGAATATCTGCTTGAACACAGTTCAAAACATAATCAAGATTCTGATAATCTGCTCGCTGCAACCCCAAGAGAACATAAGAGGGAAAGATGATGAATAAGGCATTGCTTCTTTGTTTGATCACATTTTCAACAAAAGTGCAAACTTCAGTACTGTTTAGCAGCTCACAATGTAAAACATCTATACTTGTAATAGAAACAGAAAACTACTTCCAAGACCTCTTTTTTACTTTGTTGAAACAAATTCTGCATTTCTAACCAGCTCCATGGAAATAACATTTAGGCAAGGAGCAGTCAAAAAGGTTTAAAATCACAAGTGACTGAGATCACGCTGGTAGTGAGGAAGGTTAAGGGAAAATTATTTTTCAAATGTTATGATGGTCCCTCCTTGCATTCCTGCCCCCTATTCAGAGACAAACCCCTTAACAGGCCAATTATAAGTACAGACAGATACAAGCCTGGTTAGGATAAAAGCCTTTAAAGGATGGATGAGCATTATCTGCATTTCACCACCCAAATAATGATTGCAAAGATCTGCTGACTGAGAAAGTGAATTTGGATGATCCTCTAGGCTAGCCTCTCACACCATGCAGCGATTTCTCCTGTAACATACCGAAACCATCCCAATGAGAGAACTGCATTAACTTCCTACCAGGAAACCCATCCTATCCGGCTACAGCTTTGAAACTCAGGTCAAGCTCAGGAAAACTAGTCATTGAAAATTTTATAACTGCAGAGCTACCTCACTTCATATCCAGGGTCTTGAGGTAAGCTTCCAGTGGACAAACAAAGAAGAAACCAACTTCTAGAGCTCCATAGACCCCCAATTAGGCATCTATTTGTGAGGTCTAACAGGAGTAGCAATTCTAACATAAGCAAAAAGTGATTCTCCAAAGATGATTGTTCTCAGCAGACAAGCATGCCAAGGGTGAAGAAAAGTACAGACTTCCATCAGTTCCAAGGACTCTAAAGGGTGGCTCAGCCTGGCATTTGAGCCTAAATTTCAAAAGAAATTAGATCCCTACCCCCTTTGTTTTATCTTCCTTAGTCTAATCAATACCCAATTACCAGATTGGCACCAAAGTGCTTGGAGCCCAATCCTACATCAACAGGGTGTGATCCCCCTCGACCACCACTCTTTCCTCTGTCAAAAAGAAGACCCACTCAGGTGACTTCTTCCTCTCTGACAGAGAGAAGCTTGTATAGTGCAACTGGCCTTATTGCCTTCTGGCTTGATAATTAAGATGACTGGATGTTAAACAGAATTAACTGTGATCACTTTGGAAAATATACAAATATAAAATTACTATACTGTACACCTGCAACTACTATAATGTTAGATATGTCAATTACACATCAATAAAAGAAAATGGCCTTATATTTAACTTCTCATATCAATTCATGAATTTTCTAATGTAAAATTGACCTCCAACATCTGAAACACGAAAAAAATGGGGCTTTCTCAACAAGTTATGGTGCCCATGTCTTATTTATCTTTGGACCCACAATGTCCAGAACAGTGCCAAACACACAGCATGTGCTTTGCAAACATTAGCTGCCCTAAGCAAAGGACTGAAATGTGTTCAAACACTAACCTTCAAAAGCATTTCTTGTTGAAGACTATTAGAATCATAGGGTTCTCTGTGCAGTTTCTCCATATCTGCAATAAGGTTTTTGTACTCAACAATTTGCAGGAAGAAAGAATGAAGAGAGCCCCAACCTAAGAAATTGAAAAATAGGGGTGTATCAGTCAGTTAAGTGTCCGACTTCAGCTCATTTCATGATCTCACGGTTTGTGAGCCCCTCATCAGGCTCTGTGCTGACAGCTCAGAGCCTGGAGCTTCCTTCAGATTCTGTGTCTCCCTCTCTCTCTGCCCCTTCCCCACTCGTGCTCTGTCTCTGTCTGTCAAAAATAAATACAGTTAAAAACAAAACAAAACAAAACATTCTTTAGCATTTGTTCCCTTGATCAATGTGCAACAGAACTTCTTCTTATTTATATATTCAGAACATGCTCAAATAGGATCTTACTAAAGCTCCACGTGGACAGTTGTCAAAGTTGGCTAAAATTTGCCTCTCATTTTGGAGAGTTGCAATAGCATGGCTTAAAAAATAAGGGAGCTCTTTATGCAAGCAACTTTGAAAGTAAGATGTAGAAAACAGAATGATGGCTTCTTAGAGATCATTTAGCCACCCACCAAAGGGGTATATCAGAAATATCTCAAAAGCATGTGTGAGAGACAGACAGAGGCAAGGAAAGAAATAGCTCTCAGGGATTTTTTTTAAAACTCTATGCCTATAGGTGGTGTTAGACCACATCTCCAACGCCTTCCTCATGCTAACATCTGAAAAGGACTGGCACCTGTAATAATGATGACATCTATTTTAATGTGGTCTTTCCAAACTTAGATATTAGGTCATTCCCCTGCTCAGGGTCCAGGAAGAGGGATGCAGAGGATTCAACCCGTCGGGACACTGAGCTAAGATGCCTTGTTGGCTGCATTTTCTGCTGTACACACTCTGTCAGATTGCACAAATGTCAGCAACCTCCACCAGTTTACAGGGAAGGCCCCCACCCTAAGCCCACCCTGGGACATGTGGCCTTCATCGACACGGAGTAGGTGGCCTTTGGGGACTTCGACTTTGGAATGGGGGACTGCTAGCCCTCTCCCCCACCCCCGCCCTGAGCCTTTAGTTTTTTAAAAGGCCTTTAGGGTTTGCCATCCAGGCAGAAATAAATAAAATTTTGTAGGGTTTCTCACCAGCACAAGCTCAGCACATGGATCCTAAGGGATGCAGGATTACTAAACACTTTCCCACATTCTTTACATTCATTGCATTTCTTTCCTGTAGAATTTCTCTTCGGCAAACTATCATTAGATTTGCTTCAGACGGCTTGTCCACATAGATCATATACACAGGGTTTCTTTCCAGGTTGAGTAGGTGCCGGCCGATTAAGGGATATGTGGTAACTGAAGGCTTTCTCGTTTTCATTGCACTCGCAGGGATTCTCCCCCATAGAAAACCTGCACCTTTTCCTGCCAGTAGATGGTTTTTCCCAAATTTCATTCTGCTTTGCAGTGGTCTCTTGGGTTCTTAGTTGAGACTTCCGGTCTGCACAGGTGTCTTGGTGAAGTTTCTCTGGGTCCACAGCTCTTCCGGCGCCTCCAGGGCGAGCTGGCTTGGGCTTTCTGAGAGGAGATCGCACAGAGGCCAGCCAGGTCCCTAAAGTTCTACGGTGTCACGGTCACGGCGCTGTACAGGACCTTCTGAGCAGACTCCAGCAATGCCTGCTTGCTCCTCCTGGGATAAGTGTGCCACCACTTCCTCGAAGGTCCGCGCGTCCTGTGACCAGGTGGTCATCAACCCTGGAGCCATCGCTTCCGGCTCCAAGTTCCCCTCCTGCAGGCAGGTGGGGTCCTGGGCAGACACCATGATAACAAGATGGAAAATGTCTCCTTTTTAAAAGACAAGGACAGTGCTCACTTCGGCAGCACATATACTAAAAGACAAGGACAGCAGCTGTCACTCCTTAAGTGCTGGTGTATCTGGAGGCCCCCGCCAGGCCACGAATGCCGGAGCTGCTCGAGGCTGTGCTTGGGTGGGGGCGGCCCTGGAGGCGGTACGATTCCACCCGCTTCCGCTCTGGGTGCTGGGAGACAGGAAGGCCCAGGGCTGGCCCAGGAGCTCCGGAGGCAGTGGCTGCGGCGGAGAGTGGAGGCAGGCAGGGGCCAGTCATGTAAGGGATAAACTGTCAATCCAGGACCGGAGCCTAAAGTCCTTTTGCCTAACCACTACTTTCCCTGCTGGCCTCTCGTTCCATTCACCCACCTCCACCCTGCACTTAGCACGCCACTTGCCAGCTTCACCTAGGCCACCCTGAGCCTCAGTTTCCACAGTTGTTCAGTACTGACCCTCTCACATCCAGGCAAACTGAGAGGACATTCCTCTCGAGGGCCTCCTCCAACGATCGATAAGGATGCATTAAGTTTGTCAACCAACTCACTTCTAAAACAAACAAAAGGCATTACTCTTCAAATCTCCTGAGGACAGATGGATAGAGTATGTTTCAAAACAGGAGAATAGAATAGGTGAACCTAGGAGACCTCATTTTTTCCCTTCCATGTGCAAACAAAGGTTCGTTATTAAGGAGTTATATAACATAAGGACCTATCCCATAAGCATCAGGTGACAATGACCTCTTTGAGGAGGCAGAGGAAATATAACTCTATTATATTTATGATATTGATTATATATATGGTCATTGTCCTTTAAAATTATAATTTACTCATAATCCATTTCAGCATCTAGTTAAACTAAATTAACATGAGTCCTGGATAAGCCTCATGTATTTCATCATTATACAGTTTCAAAATTTGGTGTGCTTGTTTGCTGTGTTATTGTTTGCTTGCTTGCTTATATTGGGCTTCATTAAGGAAAATGTGCATATTAAGCAATTTTTGAAGTTCTCTAGAGGTCAGACTTTATCATAATCAATGTTTACATCTCTCTGGAGCTAATGGAGGTCCATGAACTCTTCAAATAGGAGCTGACTCCGGATACTGACAAGTGTGCAAATTGCCATGAAGATGAGAATCTCTGATGGGTGGTTTTCCATTTTCCTGCTGTAAGATGCTTTTCTGCATTTTTGTTTATACTACTCAATGTCTCCTAATGTAAGATCTGGGCAAGAAGAGTTATGGGACAAACAGGAAACAATAGATTCTCCCCTACAGCATTTTTAGACAGCAACAATTAATTTCCTTCATAGTTTTCATGCCATACTCTGATTCAGTCAGAATATTGCTATTGGACTTATTGATCCAAGGAGCATTCAGTTTTAGCTGAGGAATGAAGAAAACAGATGTAACTTATTTTTACTTAATAATTACTTAGTGATTGAATGAGACACTTATTTTTTTTTAATGTTTTATTTATTTCTAGGAGAGAGAGAGACAGCGCGAGCAGGGGAGGGTCAGAGAGAGAGGGAGACATAGAATCCGAAACAGGCTCCAGGCTCTGAGCTGGCAGTCAGCACAGAGCCCGACGCGGGGCTCGAACCCATGAACCGTGAGATCATGACCTAAGCGAAAGTCGGACGCTTAACCGACTAAGCCACCCAGGCGCCCCATGAGACACTTATTTTTAAGTCTTTAAACTCTTTGGTTAATCATTTGACCAAAGTTCTTAGGCAATAGCAGGTAATCTCTGACTTTTTTTCCAAAGAAAAGAAGGTGGCCAAAGTAGTTCTCCACATCTCTGAGGTGCACAGGTATGCATACTCTATTTTACACACTCATTTTAAATGGTGACCTGTTTTTTAATACCTTTCCTTGACCTGAGAGCTGGGAATCGATAAGCATGTGATTAGAAAACATTAAAGATACGGGTACTAGAGCAGAAAAGACTGCTACCAGGAAATCCAAAAATAATCAAACTAATGTCTTGGTTCTTTACTTCATATGCAACCTTTACTCACTGCTCTATGATTAAAATGCTTCTTTGAAACTAAATTTATTTTTGCCCTCTTTTCAAAATGATCGATGATTAGGATTTTATTTGCAGTCTACCAAATTTTCCATTTACATACTACTGACCACCCTCTGCGATAGTGACACTTTTATTGATGAAGTTCAATTTCCTATTAAGAATTAGGAGTGAAATATTATGTATAAGTCAGTAAATAAAAGAAATAAGTGACTTTGATGGAATAATCTAAAGCAAAACCAATATTTTAAAAGATGAAGCAGGAAGATAGAGCATCCCTTTCACAGTCCTGTATGATGAAGCGAGCTCACATCCACCAAACAGGACAAGCAGTTCATAAAAACCTATCACATTTGCCTTTTGTTCCCCAAACTTATGCAAGTTAGTTGCCACTTCCCTGTGTAACTAGCTCTTACTCTGAGCTTTTCTGGCACCTCAGTTCCCCCAAGGTCTCCCACTGCTACACACACTCTTACACATCTCCCACTTTTTTGACTCCATAACTTGGGCTTAATTTCCCACCAAAACCTTTTCAACAACTATCCAATTGAGACTCGTTGCTTGGACTCTTAGAAGATAGAGCTTTCATCTCTTCTGGGGCCTGGAGTATTGCCACAAGTAAAAGAGTGCTTGTTTCCCTGGCCCCAGAAAATACACAGGCTGTACCATCCCACCCTACTCTCTCAAGTTAGGGTGAGTTGATGGTTGAGTATTTAAAAACGTAAGGGGCCAAAATCACAAAAATCAGGATAACACAAGAAAGAAGAAATAGGAGCTTAGAAAAGGAGAAAATAAGTTCTCAATACATACTATTTGGTATTGATAAACCCATAATGATAGGTCTGATTTTTACTGCAAACAAAAAGGACATTAAGAATTCAGAGAAGACACAAAAGCCCCCAGATGTTTAAATTTTTTTAACACTTTCTGAGTCTGATATTTACAAAAAGAGATATTATCTGATTAATATATCTGATTTTTTTTATTCCATAACCTCCCAGACCCTTTCCAAGCAAAATCATATAAGGATTCTGAAAGTCCTATTTCTCTTTGTTCAACCTTATTTATATCATTTTATGTCATATTATATCACTTATAGTGATTATTGAATAAGTACAAAAGAACACTTACATGAAGAATTTATAATAAATACTCATGCTGCCACCTGATCCTAGCTTAAAAGATAAAACACTATCATCTTTTATCATCAAAAATGATTTTGATGCCCCTTTGTGCTCCCAAATGATCTCCCCCTCTGCTCTGGTCTACACAACCTTGCTCCCAATAATTTAGTATTTATTAATCCCATACTTCTCTTTGTGGTTTTATCACATATGGGTGTAATTCGACAATGTGATATTTAGTTTTACATTATTTGAACTTTATACAAATGGCATAATTCTTATGAAAACTATCTACTTGCTTCAAAACTCTGGTTCATGCAGGTTAACTCATAGAGCTGAAATTTATTAATTATCAGTCATGCATTTTGTTCTACTGTATGAATATCCCAACTTTCAGTTCAGTTGGACTTTTTGGTTGCTTAAAATTATTGCATCTATAATCATTGCAGATATAAACATTCTTGGTTCACACATATAAGTTTTCTCCTAGGCATGGGCCTAAGAGTAGAAGTTCTGGGGTATATAATCTCATACACACATAGCACAAATATTTAAATTTATAAGATAATAATGTTAAATAGTTTTCTACAGTGATTTTATTAACATATTCTATCTGTCAATTACTGTGACAGATATCTGTTAAAATATTCTGCTATGCTAGTAAATTTGACAAATTCTACTTGTAGCTTTGGGGGTATGTGTTTATGGCCTTGTGATTACGTTCACAGAAGTTCTAACTATTACAACTTCCTAGTGAATTGAAACTCATTGCTAAGTAGTAATTTTTCTAGGTCTCTAGTAGTACATTATTTGAATTTTATGTCTGAAAGTTGACTTAGCGTGATATTAGTATAGCTTCTTTATCATTCTTATAGTATTAGCCTCCTCTATCATTTTTTCAACCTTTTACTTCCAACTTTTCATGCCCTTATGTTTCAGGTGTATATCTTGTATACTCTGCATCTATATGCTTTCATATCATCTGAAATATTTTCTTTTTAACTGGAAATTTTAATCAATGTATAATTACTACTATTTCTTCCTTTCCAATCTTTATTCCTTTATTTTTAAAATATTTTCAAATACTATTTATTTGTGTCTTCCCATTTTTTTACCTTCCTCTATTCTGCCAAGTGTTTTTCTTGTTTCCAATTTGATTTTTGGTTATTTCTATTGTGTTTTCTGTCCCATTGATTTTTTTGCTCTTATGTTATTTCTTTCCTCCTATTTTCTTAAGATTAATATTGTTATTCTTTTGTTAATATCTTGTTGTATACTTAGCACATTAATTTTCAACATTCATGTTTCTCTGATGTAAGAATTTAAGGCTAAAAAGTTCTCAAAACATTACTTTGGGGTGCCTGCGTGGCTCAGTCGGTTAAGCGTCCAACTTCGGCTCAGGTCATGATCTCATGGTTCATGGGTTCGAGCTCCGCATCAGGTTCTGTGCTGACAGCTAGCTCAGAGCCTGGAGCCTGCTTCAGATTCTGTGTCTCCCTCTCTCTCTGACCCTCCCCTGCTCACACTGTCTCTCTCTCTCTCTCAGAAATAAATAAAACCATTAAAAAAATTTGTTTTAAAGTTTTATTGCCTCCCACAAATTCTATATTAAGTATTTTTATTTTCTTTCAGTTTTTGGCACTTTTTATTATTCATCATGAATTTTTCCTTGATTTTTGAGTACTTTAGAAAATTATTTTAATTTCCAAATATTAAGAGAATTATTTCTCTTTGCTTTTAAGCTCTGACTTAATTGCATTGTGGTCAGAGGTTTTTCCCAGAACAATAACTTCGAAATTTAATGGAAACTTGCTTCATTGCCCAATAAATAATCAATTTCATAAATGCCCCATTTATAAAAGCTTGACAAGAATGTATACTCTCTTATGTTAAACACAAAATTCCATACATGTCTATTAAATCAAGTTTGCATCTGTATGTTCTAATTTTGTAAAAAGTTCACTTAATTTTTTGTCAGTTTTTCCTACCAATAATAGGAAGAGGTATGGAATCTCTCACTATGATGCTGGTGGGTTTGTCAGTTCGCATATATTTTGAGGTTTTTTTATTGGTTGTACACATATTTAGATTTTTTATATTTTCCTCATGAAACCAACTTTTTCTCATTGTGTTATGACTTTCTGTATGCATTAGACTTTTGCCTTAAAATCTTTTTTTTGTGTGATATTAATATAGTACACCACGTTTCCTTCATTAGGAATTTCCTGATAAGCCTTTCTCTACCCTTTCACCTTCAACTATTATGTGTCCTTACACTTAAGATGCATCTTTTGTAAATGACATTTATCTGAATTACTTATCAATTTGCAATCTCTGTCATTCAATGGGTGAGTTAAGTTTATTTACATTTATTATAATTATTAACATATTTGAAGTTATTTCTACTATGTTTCTTTTGTTTGTCTCACTTGTTTCTTTTCTCTTTTTCCTGTTTTCTTGCTTTTTCTTATTGAGTTTTTGTTTCTTTTTTTCATTAATACACTTTTTTCCCATATACTGACTTGAAATTTATACTCTTTCTATTCATATAATGATTACATTTAACATTTTACCATACTTGTTTAACTTAACAAAGTCTAACATTAAACCATCCCCGAACTCTAAAACAGATTAGCATTGATCATCTCCTCCTTCCTAATTTATATACTATTGACACTACCATTATTATTTTATTCAGACAATGTTTATTTGGATTGTTCAACAGTTGTTTTTTGTTTGTTTGTTTTGTGATTGTTTTTGCTTTGTCTTTAAAATAGTCTTTAGATTTTGGATGTTTAAAGAGAACAGATTTCTTTGTAGTAGGATCCTGTTTCTTCTTTGTTTTTTAACTCTTCAAATGTATTTTTTAGAATATATTTTACATAATTTACATCATTTTTAACTATAAAACCATTTATATAATTTTTAATTGCTTTCAGCAGAAGTATTATTTAGGGAAGCTAGCCCTTAATTTCTGCAAAAATAGAAGAGCAACTCACAAAAATCTTTAAATATTTGTAAAATAGGACCTAAAGAAGTAAATTGGGAAAAAACAGACTTTTTACAGTAATAATTGCCATTTTTCATGTAAAAAGATAATCCACCATTAGTTGAGCCTGTGTTTTGAATTAGACTGATTTGTACAATTCTAGCCTTGTTGCATGTTCTGTTTCCCAGGTGGCCACTGGCACATATTCCTAAGTTGGCAGAGGAAAATTCTACCCTGGCCTTGAAACAGAGCCTTGATAATTGGGCCATATGAACACTGTAGCCATGGCCTTGGCTCCTTAGCAGCATGTCCTGACCAACTAAGCCATCCCAATAAAGGAAAACCTTCACTATCATTCCCAACAAAGGAAAAAAGCTCATTTTATCCTTAACTTCAACTATAATAATGATGCATACAAAGAAGTATACCTGATAAATACAGATAGAAAAATTAAACCAGAAAAACATCATTTCCATCATCAGTGTAATAGCTGACCGGGACAAGGATCATTACAGGATGCCAAAACCACCAAAATTCACAGTCTCTCAATCACCCTACAATTACATATAAAATGCAAAGAGGAAACTACATTTTACAATGGAGAGATCTCACATTCAAAACTTAATTAAGTGTACAAACTTGGCAATACCTGCTGTGGGACAACCTGATATCAGTTGATACAATAACAAATACCAACATTATCTGTGTGGTATCTTGTCAAAAACATTTAGCCTGATTCTAATCATGAGGAAAAAAATTTTTTAAGTTTATAATATAGGACATTCTACAAACAATAATTTGATGCTCTACAAGAAAAAGTCAATGTCATTAAAAATAAACAAGAAAAAGGCAAGCAGAATGGTCTGGATTAAGAGACTAAAGTCACATAACAACCAAATGCAATGCAAGAACTTTGACTGGATCTTGGATTCTTAAAAGGCATTTCCTCAGTTGAATATGGACAGCACAGTAGACAATGTTATTGAATTAACATTTTAGGTGTGAGATTGGCATTGTAGTTAATCAAGAGAATGTCCCTGTTCTTAGGTTTTACAAGCTGAAGTAGTTAAGGGCAAAGTGTCATGATGACTGAAACTTAGAAGAAGATGAAGAGGAAGAGGGGTGCCTGGGTAGCTCAGTCAGTTAAGTGTCAACTCTTGTTTTCAGTTCAGGTCATAATCTCACAGGTGAGATGGAGCGCTGCATGGAGCCCCGCATCGGGCTCTGTGCTGACAGCTTAGGACTCTCCCGCTCTCACTCTCTCTCTGCCGCCCCCCCTCCCCCCATTCATGCTGGTTCTCTCTCTCTCTCTCAAAATAAATGAACATTTCTTATAAAAGAGAAAGAGAAAGAGAGAGAAATTAGGGGAGTGCAGAGAGAGAGAATGAAAGCAAAAGTGGCAAATGTTTACAATTGAATGAAAGATACATAAGTGCCCATTTTCTTAAGTATTCGAGTTTTTCAAAATAAAAAGTTGGGGAAATAATGTGGATGATCGATTCACTTCCCTTTGTTCAATAAACCAGAAATCTAATCCTGAAATGGAGCCTCAGAGATTCAGGTAGATAGAATACATTTCAAAGTGAAGGCTGATAAACAGTGAAACAAAAACAAGTTATGGCATCTCCTTATGGATCTTAAAACTTAGACTGAGTGTGTGATTATCTAGGATGACTTGATATTATTACAGTCACTCAAACTAAATGTCTGGTTGGAAGCTGATACCTCAATGTTCCCTCCTGCTTAGGAATTTCTGATTAATTCCTAATTAATTTACATTAAAGACACTGTCTTATAATTAGTTAAGAATTCAAAAGAACAATACAACAGAATAATGCATTATTGAGGTCTTTGAAAATATTTTGAAACTTCAAAATGTGGGCCAGCACATGGATGCAATTGACTCCCAGTCGTTAAATTGTGTTAATAGTCAGTATCTCCAGAATAGTTTAAAATAGAATCCAATTGTAACAACAGTGGATTAGGGAAATAAAATTTTCCCCAAGCCTAAATTCAACTTCTGGCTAATCTGCATTGTTGAACTATTTTATCTTTAAGACATTTTTAGTTTAAGAATGCATATTTTAGGAGCACCTGGCTGGCTCATTTGGTAGAATATGCAACTCTCAATGCCAGGGTCCTGAGTTTGAGTCCCACTTTGTAAGAGATTACTTACAAAAAAAGAAAAAATAAATAAAACATAAAAAGAATGGGTGTTTTAGTTTGAACACTGTGCCCTCTTGGAAGAACTTGAGAATGTTAAGGCTGACTACAGATTAATTATTAGCCTAAATGTTGGCAATATGTTAGGGACAATAAAAGGTACTAAAGTAAATATATATTTTACAAGAATATAATACTGTGAAAAAGCAAAGCAATTATAAGGTAAATTATAAAACATAATGCAAATTTAAATAAATGTCAATTTCTAATTCTATAAATTCTTTCTTATTTGCATTAAATACCAATGTTAATAAATCATTCCTATAACTACCAAAAATAGCTGTACTGGTTAAAACAGTTAATACTTTGGGCACCTGGGTTGCTCAGTCAGTTAAGTGGCTGACTTTAGCTCAAGTCAAGATCTCATGGTTTGTGAGTTCAAGCCCCGCATGAGGCTCTGTGCTGACAGCTCAGAGCCTGGAGCCTGCTTCGGATTCTTTGTCTCCCTCTCTCTCTGACCCTCGCCTGCTTGCACTCTGTTTCTCTCTCTCTCTCTCTCAAAAATAATTAAACATTAGAAAAAATTGTTCTAAAAAGTTAATGCTTTAAACAAATTATCTACAAAAAGCATACAACTAGAGTATACAGCTTGAAAATACGAAATCTTAAACATCTTGCCTAGATACTGAATTATTTAAATGATAAAGAAAATTATTTTACCAAGTGACAATTTATCTGTGACACTTCTTAAATAGTCTATGGAGACATTTACTCAAGACTCAAAAAGAGCTTTTTATCCAGAAAATGCATATATCATCTAAGAAACTTCTGATTTTGTTTTTAGAGATTTCCAGGGTTGAAGATTTGTCTTGTTAATTAACATTTTTATCATCAAGGGCTTCTTCCTTCTCTTACAAGTTATTCCTTTCTATGTTTGTTTAAACTAAGTTGGTCAAAGTTATATGCTGATATGTTACAGTCATAGCAATCAAGTTGAAGTTATTTCAACTTGCTCTAAAGGGATTCATCTTAGATTCTGTTTTCTTCCCTATTATCTCTCTTGCAATGGAATAACTCACTGGTAGAGCTGGAAGGGACTTTATATACAATAGACAAAGTCCCTTTATATACAATAGACTATATTGTTCGGTGGTTTTCAATATGGGCACTGAGAAGTCTTCATGGTTTTCACAGATATATCTTCTCTGTCTCTCAACCAGCAACCAGCGTTTCCCAGAAAGCTGACATGTATAGTAAAAACCTGAGGTCTCCATTTGAGGCTCATGTACTTGGTTATTCACTTTTATATAGTTCTTAATCTTTTCAATATTTTTTCCTCTGTGGACCATGCCAAATTTCTGAAAAAGCCATCAATTTTAAAGACTGTAAAATTGGACATATGGATAGTCCAAAAAAAATTTATAGTTTTCAAGTGAAGTGCTGACCAAAAGTAATTACAGTAAAATTTATTTGTAATTTATGTCCCAGATGTTATATTTTAGTTATTTAGAATGCCTTGAGGAAAAAGAACAAAAATAAAGAGAAAGAGCATCAGAAAGAAAGAAAGAAAGAAAGAAAGAAAGAAAGAAAGAAAGAAAGAAAGAAAATTACAGCTATATTGTTTATAAGAAAGATTTCAGAAGAGTAATAATTCATTTTTAAATATAGAAAATTCTAATTGTTTTGTTTTATTTTAATTAGTTTTGAAGAAATAATATAGTCACAAATTTCAAAAATTAAAAAAAAAAGTATGAAAATGTCCACATTGACAATATCCCTCCTAGCCTGGTCTTCTGTCCATCAAGTCCCCTCCCCTTCTTCAACTTCAAACAGGGTAACTATCATTATTGTGTCTGTGTTCTTGACAAAAAAATGTATCCTCAAAAATACCTAATACAATATGTTTTTATCTGTCCCCCTTCATTTTGCATGAATATAAATATTCTATACATGCTGCTCAGGAACTTGTTGTTGATGTTTTTTTTTTTTCATTTAATATACCTTGAAATCTTTATTGAACCTGGCATCTGTTATGTGCGTGGCACTCTTACAGGAAGCTATAAGAGAATTACACAAATATGCTACTTCTAATTCTTATCACAGTATTCTCCTAGAAGTTGTCATAAACTAAGTTGTCATTAATTGGACCATATTTCTTCATGTGAACATTATAATTGGGGGACTACATCCATGACCAAATATAGTTAGTATCCAAATATAACCAACTATAACCAAATTATAGTTAGGACCCAAAATATATTAAGTCAAAAATAGAAAACAAATCTTTAAATTAGTGATCAATAGTTAATATAATTATTTCTCAAATGCCATAATTATATACACATAAATACAAATTTCCAAATGATTACATAAGCCTCAAAGCCTGCAAACTTCTAACATAAATTTTGCCTATCTAAAAATATGTTCACTACAAAAACATCTGATGGTGTTTTCTTGAATTCTTAGAATTTTAAGGTGGTTTTTTCACATGATTCTAATGCCCAATGTCTCCTTTTTTGCAGTCACATGCTTTTGTTTCTTGGTAAATAAATGTCTTATGCAGAAGAATTCAAAATAATTTCTCTGATACTATTCTTTTGAAAAATAATCATTTGAAACAGATACACATTTGACATCTTTTCAATGAGGGCTTCAGTTTTAAGAGTTTATTTTAAAACTCTCAAATGGATCCTTTTATCTTCCCTTGTCTTTACCTTCTTTTTTAAATTTTTTTTATAGTTTATTTATTTTTGAGACAGAGACAGACAGAGCATGAGTGGGGGAGAGGCAGAAAGAGAGAGGAAGACACAGAATCCAAAACAAGCTCCAGGCTCTGAGTTGTCAGCACAGAGCCTGACGTGGGGCTCAAACCCACGAACCGTGAGATCTGACCTGAGCCAAAGTTGGATGCTTAACTGACTGATCCACCCAGGCACCCCTGTCTTTACCTTCTAAATAATATCAGTGAGAGCTTTAAAGGGAAAAAGGAGTCACAGGAGAGTCTTTGGGGCAGAGGATATGAAAACTGTCGGGCCAGGCTCATGATCACTTGCTTTGGCCAAGAGTAAAGAGAGGGAAGCAAGTGGAAGGGGAGATTTGATCTCCATGGTGGAAGACGTCTTTCAACTTTTTTTTTAACTGCCTAAATCACTGTGTAGCATGTTGACCTAGGAGGAAACAAATTACTTATGGTTCTTAATTTTTTTATGTCATTTCTGGTTTTTTTTAACTTTTTTACATTTATTTATTTTTGAGAGACAGAGTAAGACAGAGCGTGAGAGGGGGAGGGGCAAAGAGAGAAGGAGACACAGAACCCAAAACAGCCTCCAGGCTCTGACCAACCGTTCAGCACAGAGCCTGACGTGAGACTCAAACCCACAAACCCTGAGATCATGACCTCAGCCCAAGTCGGACACTCAACCGACTGAGCCACCCAGGCGCCCCTCATTTCTGTTTTTAAAAACTCCATACCATCTCTAATCTAAAGATGTGGCAACATTAATTTTCACTCAAGAGTAACTATTTTGGTTTAATGGTTTTAAATGTGCCATGAGGTGATTGTTAGTGCTGTGTAGATGTTCATCACAACAGGTGTCTTAAGAAAACTTTTTCTTTTGATGTACTATTATCTCCCTTTCTGCTCCTCTTACTCATCAGCCCTCAGACTCTGCTCCCCAAAAGGCTGAGTATCTTCACACTGCCTCTGGCCCTCTCTACTCTTTACCTAGGACTACTCTCTTCCTGAAAGTTAAGAACCTCCAAAATGGCCAGCCCATTCCCCAATATCCAATCATATCTCCCCTTCTCCTGGAAAAGCTCATGATTTGGGGCCAATGAATATAGACTGGAGAGCTCAGAGCTGTCAGAAATGCAGAACATCAGGGGCACCTGGGTGGCTTAGTCGGTTAAGCATCCGACTTTCGCTTAGGTCATGATCTCGCGGTCCGTGGGTTCGAGCCCCGCGTCGGGCGCTGTGCTGACTGCCAGCTCAGAGCCTGGAGCCTATTTCAGAGTCTGTATCTCCCTCTCTGACCCTCCCTGCTCACGCTGTCTCTCTCTCTCTCTCCTAGAAAAAAATAAAAATATTAAAAAAAAAAAAAAAAGAAACGCAGAACATCAAGCAAGTGGATGAGCCAAAAGGAAGAATACCATTAGGATTACATCTGTATTATTTCTACAATTACATGCTACCAATGACTATAAAACATACCAGTGAATTTGGTATGAAAGATGAGTTCCTGACACAAAAGTTGAATGAGTGTCAATGGCCACACTTGTGGCAGTAAATATAAGTTCCTGTAACTTCATATGTATTGGGGCAGCACAAAAGTATTCTCTTCAATATGAAAGTTCTATAGGTTAAGTGTTGAGCATTGTTTCTAGATGCACAGTCTTGAGTGTGATCCTCAGCCCCCTCAAAGATTTGAATACTTTGTTATATATCTATGGTTTTAGACAACTATCCAAGGTGAGTTCTGTTGTCTGTAACTAAAACCTCTAACTAATAAACTCTACTTCACAGAGTTGTGAGGCTCTGAAGATATACCGCAAGTTAATTAATGTAGGTTGGTAGTATGATTAGTTTTTAAACTGTGTTCAAAAGAAAGGATAACATTCAGTTGTACTAAACACAATTGACTCTGTAGCTTATTTTACTTATAGTGTATGTTTTTTCTCAACAGCACCTTATATAATTTGGACCATTTGGGAATAGTGAACAGTAGCTAAATATATATTACAATATTGGTTTTACTATAAAGATCTTAAAATTTATATAAAATCCTTCACTAAAGCAATTTTTAACGTTTATTTTGAGAGAGAGGGTGAGAGAGAGAGAGAGACAGCAAGTGAGGGAGGGGCAGAGAGAGAGGGAGAGAAAGAATCCCAAGGAGGCTCTACACTGTCAGCACAGAGCCTGATGCAGGGCTTGATCCATAAACCATGAGATCATGACCTGAACCAAAATCAAGAGTCACACACTTAACCAACTGAGCCACCCAGGCACCCCACTAAAGCAAATTTTTGATCAAAGTGATTTTCATAATGAATTTATTCGTACTCAGCAATTCTTGCATTGCTACCCATCTGAGTCTCTGAGACCCAGAACTATGAGGACTTTATGGGCAGGCACAATGCATCATTCATTACTGTACCAGCACTGGGCCTGACATATAATGGATATTTAATAAATGCTCATTCAAATAAACTAAATTATAACCAGAAGGGCAATAACCTGAACACTCTATCAGTTTCATTTGCTTTTAGTAGAGGCATTCCATGTACGTGTGGAAAAGTTTGCACTAGTCAGTTGCTGCTTCACTCTACCTCCTTGTAGACATTTTTATACAAGCTTTTTAATGTTTATTTATTTTTGAGATAGAAATATGAGTGGGGGAGTGGAAGAGAAAGAGGGAGACACAAAATCTGAAGCAGGCTCTAGGCTCTGAGCTGTCAGCACAGAGCCCAACATGGGGCTCGAACTCACAAACCATGAGATCATAACCTGAGCTGAAGTCAGACACTTAACTGACTGAGCCACCCAGGCACCCTTATTGTAGACATTTTTAAACTCTAAATTGATGAGTAACCTCTTGAATTTCTATATAACTGATAGATAATATAGCTGTATTATTTTGCTGAAAAACAATTATTTTAAGCCAAACAAAGCCTAAACTCACCTCTCTCCCTTAGGGCTAATAAAGAGGTAATTATACATGTGTGAAATGTGCAGCGATTAAAAAGCAAGGTCTTCATGTGTGGACCATTATTGTTTGCATCTACCTGGAAAGATCAACAAGCAGCAGCAATGCCCTTGAGATCATTGCTGAGAAATCAAGTTTATTTCTCCTGGGTTGTTTCATGGTGAATCAAGGGACAAATCTGACAAAGTACGAAGAGAGAGAAGAATGCTGATTCATCTGTGAAATGACCATCCCTTACATAATCATTCTTGTTCCAAGGGCCCTTCTGTACAAATTTTACAGAAGTGCATTTGGATGAAATTCTAACGAAAGGCTCCCTGATGATCTCAACCATGAAACCACCAACTCATTCAGTTGGAATGTATTATGATTCTCTCTTCCTTGATGCTCTCATTTCATTATAGAAACTGATGCGAAAGTAATGAGCCATTCTTCATAGATTTTGGTTAAATGCCTTACTTTAAAGATTATTTGGTCTGATCAAAAAAAAAAAAGAAAGAAAGCTTAAATTTATTTTAAACTTTTACCTTTGCAATTTTTTTCCAAACAGAATTATCGTTCCTAGCTTGTACCTAGTACTGTATATGTAAACACTTACTATCTTTAACATCTCAAATAACAGAAGACTTCTGGCGTTTACTTCCATAAGGTAGTCAGCAGAATGCAGAATATTTCTGACTTAACTCATTAAAGAGTGGAATACTTTATATAGAAGTACAGATTAAAGATTTGGAAGTTTCCCTTTGAAAAGATAAAGCCTAAAAGGAGGCTTGTTTGAAATGAATAAAATCACATATGTGAACATAGATCTGATTTCCAAACAATACTAACTGCTGTAAACTCAGTGTGTCCCCCCAAAGTTCACTTGTTGAAACTTAACCCCCACTGTAATGGTATCTGGGGGTGGGAGGCGCTGCGAGATGATTAGATCATGAAGGCAGAGCCTTCAAGGATGACCCCAGAAAGTTCCTTGTTCCTTCCTGCAGCCATGTGAATAAACAGAGAAAAAAAAAGGTCATCTGTAAAGAAGGAAACAGGCCCTTATCAGACACAGAGTCTGCCAGTACCTTGATCTTGAACTTCCCAGCCTCCAGAACTGGTAGAAATAAACTCCTATCTTTATAAATCACCCAGTCTATGGTATTCTGTTATAGCACCCCAAAATGACTAAGATATCTCTCTAGTGTCTTTTCCTTATAAATTCAAATTTTTTTGAACAAATAGAGGGATATGTAAATTTAACATAGTTAAGAAATAAACGAAAGTCTCTGGCGAGAACTCCTTCCTTAATAGTCACTCCTTTACCTATTCTACTAAAAATTGATTGGACTTGGCAGGCTTCTTTTTAAAACAAGAGCCCATCCCAGGAAAGGATCAAAACCACTAAACATTTACATTATGGTGCAAGCTACCATATTTTCTTTATCCTAAACATGTATAAATTATACATACTTTTAATATGCTTCAACTACCAGCACTACCAGCTGAGTAAAATCAAGCACCAAACTCTCCCTTCCCATTGCTCATAACTAAATATAGGCTCCCATGATACCTTTGACTTGGGAAGCCCAGGTGCATCCTAGGTGTAAGGGAAGCTGGTGGGAATTTCAGTTCTGACCTCTATAACGTTAAAGCTATATCTTCATAACTTGGAGATTTCGCTCAATATAGATAGACTAAACAAAATATGATGGGTAAGCACAAATATGACAAGTATCCAATAAAAAGCAATAAGGCAGGATCCATTGTCCTCATTGTTCAGAGAGATTAGGTGTAGTAACTAAAAATCACAATCCAGATACGGCAGAATTTCCAGGATATTATTTTCCTGACTGAATGTCAAAGTATCCCAATCAATACTTCTATTAGCAATGTTTATGCCTTTGATAAACCTCATTGGCTACGATACCGCCACTGTGCAAAACTCCAAATTAATACTTCTAAAAAAAACAGCCACACAGTACATGACCAATGGACAGATTTTTAACACCTATAGGCAAATTATTTTCAGGTCCAGTACCTATGTGTTAACCCAGAGGCAGAGAAAGACATATCTGAGGATGCTGTCACAATTACACACGACATCAGTGTAACATCTCTGCCTCTATCAAAGCCTCTTAAACAGGGAGTCCGAGGAGTTGGATAAAAGAAGTTGCACTGCAGTCCTTTGGATGTTTCAGAAAGATTGCAGCATATTTGATAATTGTCGACAACCAGAACCTTGGTATTCATGTGTGTGGGAATTTTATGTGCAGTACTTAAAACGTGAGTTGCAAATGGGCAGAAATCCTACGTTCGCACCACTCCAATGGACACTGGCTACAGTTCTGCCTTGGCAGAGAAGAGAAAAAGAAAGCTTCCCGAGGCTGCCATTGATTCTACTCTCCATTCTTTTTTCTCTATGTCCCAGTTTGCAGGTCTGTTTGTGCAAAACTATTTTTAAAACTGACAGCAACAACAAAGCATGCCAATGACTGATAAGCCCAAACAGGATTTCCATATGGCTGCAGGCCTTGTTTATGCCCTGACACACGCAGGACAGACACATTTTGTGATGAGCGTTGAATCATAGGGTCTCAGAGGCAAAATAGTCCTCAAAGCAATGGAAATCAGTTACATTCTGTCAGATGAGTAAGGCTGAGAAAATATTAAAGTAAATGTTGGGTCTCTACTTTTCATAAAATGTGGCTACCATTGTTTTCTAAATGACTTGAATAGTCTTCCATCCATACCAGGGACCTAGAATACAAAATACAAATTATTTTTTAAAATTTATCTCCAATAAATATTGGTAAAACTAGAAAAGGAAACTTTGGCTCTGTCTGTTAAGCATTCAACCTTGGCTCAGGTCATGATCTCACCATTCGTGAATTCAGCCCTGTGTCAGGCTCTGTGCTGACAGCTCAGAGCCTGGAGCCTGCCTTGGGTTCTGTGGCTCCCTCTCTCTCTGCCTCTCCCCTGCTCATGCTCTGTCTGTCTCTGTCTCTTAAAAATAAAAAAACATTAAAAATAATTTTAAAATAAAGGAAAGGGTACTTTGGGGCATAGACTAGTGACACAGCGATTAAAGGACTTTACTACTGAAGTTATAAACACAGACATATGGGTATCTAAGTCAAAATCCTTCTTAATACTATAATGGAGAGAATGATCCATATCATGCAGAATAGCTGTTTTGTTCAATATGCGCTATGCCTTACTGCAGTACAATTATAAGGAAACTAAACTGGGGTCTAGAAACAATCATTCAGGTAACTATGTGTAACTATCAATATCAAATTCCTTGAAAAAGCTACTCCTTTTTGTATCAGCAGGTGCATCTAAAAGTATAAAAACTGTGCAGTGAGCAAGCACTAAAAATCTTAAGAAAGAGAACCATCCAATTACCTGTGATTTAAGTGACTAGGAGTGACCTAAAACACTATTAGTTTTTTTAAATCTAACAGATTTTTTAAAAAACACAAAACTAATGAAATTCAAAATGTTTCATGTCAATTTAAAAACTAAATTGAATTTGCATCAAGGCATATTAAATTTGGCCTCTTTAATTCTGACTCCATGAAAAATAGTTCTGGATTAAACTAGAATATTAAAATAGCCACTAAGAAGTTAGTGTTCTTAGATATCACTCTGTATCTTGAAAAGTCTATTTCCTTTGTGCCCTCCAATTCTCCAAATACCTTAGATTTCTGTGTCATTATAGCCACTCCATCCAGAAGTGGCAAAGATGTACTGAAAATGTTATGAAGTTCAAACTTGAAGTAAAATAGTAGATGAGAAGGAAAAAGTGCTGCTATCTCTTCTACTAATTGGTCATTTGATTTAACTTGTTTTATTTGTCTGCTTATTCATTTGTTTCATTTTATTTTGTTTTTCCATCAGAAAGGGTGCTAGATGCATGGACAAAGTCCATAAAATGTCTTCAGAAACTGAGTGGAATTCATCAGTAATCCACTGCAGCCTTTCTATGACTCCTAAAATTTGAGGTGGCACAAAGTGATCTTTTGGTATTACTGCCTTTAAATGCAATGGCAAATGAGTGAATTGTAAATGCCTTGAGGTTAAGGAATACTTTTTATTATCATTTTTTTCTTCTGGTTAAAAAGAAAAATCCCACACAAGGAATTCAAGGATAGGGACTTGGGCTGAAGAAAGAGCATAGATTATGTCCATTATTACTGGCTTATTACAATGGAATAACATTGAGAACTAAGCCAACGATGCAAAGAATTTCCAACCACCTTTGATTTTCCTTTTTCCAATAGAGTTTCTAATATTCTTACATTTCATTTTTGTGTCCTTCTTTTACTTTTTGGTCATTAAAAATATTGGGCTAAACCCCACTGGTAAACCACAGTCTAGGCTTTGTGCCACTTACAGATTAAATAGAACAAAAATATCTTGAGGCGCCTGGGTGGCTCAGCCTGTTAAGTGTCTGACTCTTGATATCAGCTCAGATTCTGATCTTGCAATCCTGAGATCCAACCGCAAGTCGAGCTCTATGCTCGGCCATTCTCTCTCTCCCTCTCTCTCTGCCTCTCCCCCCACTCACATACACACAAACACACTCTCTCTCAAAATAAATAAATATTTTTTAAAAAGAAAAAGAAAGAAAATATCTTATTCATCATAGAAAAGAAAATATCTTAACTCATCATTGAAAAGAAAATATCTTACTCATTGTAGTAAGGAAAATAGTCTTTACCCTTAATTATTTCTAGGGAAATATTGGTAATGAGTTGTAAATATTTTATAACCAAAGAAAAACAAGTAATTGCACTAGATGAAATTGAGAACACAAAGAGCAGAAGAATATACAACGAAAGAGTAAACTGTGATTATCTCTGGATGGAAAGAGTATGTATTTTTACTCCTTTTCTTAGTAGCAATTTCTAATGTTTCCACGAAAGGTATATATTGCTTTTGTAAAAAGAATAAACAACAAAAGCCATGTTTAATTTTAAAAATACACAGGCAGAACTTAGTCCACAACAGAATTGCAGAGGCCTCTATTCTATTCAATCCTATGGCCTTGTAGGATGATAAGGATGAAGGAGAAACTCTTCACAAATCTGGAAGTAAATACAGTGCGATGGTTAAAGGCATGGGTTTTGAGGTCAGACTGATGTACTTTGGAACTGTACTTTAGAGGTAGCTCTACCTCTAACTGTGTGTTTAGCCAAGTTTCCTAAGCTCTCTCAACTCTGGTCTCCTCCATTGTAAAACGGGACTAATAATACTCAAGTACAAAGTTCAACCTCACCGTGAGGATTAAGAAAGGATTAAGTCTCTTAAGGCCATTGCTTTTGCTAGTGAATAACAAAAGTAATTTGTTTTATTGATTCGTTCATAAGAATTATTTTAGATAACATGTATAGTATTTTACTGGGGCGTCTGGGTGGCTCAGTCGGTTAAGCGTCCAACTTTGCCTTAGGTCATGATCTCACAGTTCGTGGGTTTGAGCCCCATATTCAGGCTCTGTGCTGACAGCTAGCTCAGAGCCTGGAGACTGTTTCAGATTCTGTGTCTCCTTCTCTCTCTGACCCTCCCCTGCTCGTGCTCGCTCTCTCTCTCTCTCTCTCTCTCTCTCTCTCTCAGAAATAAATAAAACAAAAATTTTTAATTAAAAAAAAATGTATAGTATTTTAGAAGCTCAGAAGTTTAGAAATCTTCTGGCTCTAAATTTTGTGTTAATTGAAACATACTTCAAAGGCTATGAATGAGGAGTAATAAAAGAGAAGTTAATTGAAAAGTCTGAAGCTGTTATTGATCCCCTAAAGCGTTTGTTGTTTCCCAAGCATTTGGGACTGGAGTTTGCCCTAATTAAGGAAATGGGCATTCTAGGAGCTATTCCGTGGTCCCTCCATACGGCATGGAGAGAGACCCACACTGTTTTAGCCTAGGTCCCCTAAACAATGTTTTTTCTGTTTGGAGTCCCAGAATGCTTCGACAGCCTTCACGGTGGTTCCTCTTATAAGAGGCACAACAAAAAAAGATGGATAACAAGCCTTCCAGAAAAATCTGTTATTCTTGAAGATAAATGACAATGCTCTGTTGTCCTTAGAGTTTTCACTTTCCCTTTTCTAAGCACAAATAACCCTACATGTTATATTCCAAATCACAATCCTTGAGCTTTCTCACTCAAATTCTTGAGAAACATTAAGGAAAACTATCCTATCACATTAAGAAAAACCTAAGTGAGGGTGGCCTGGATAGCTCCATCAGTTAAGCATTTGACTTTAGCTCAGGTCATGATCTTCTGGTTTGTGGGTGTGAGCCCTGCATCGGGCTCTGTGCTGACAGCTAAGAGCCTGGAGCCTGCTTCGGATTCTGTGTGTGTGTGTTTGTGTGTGTCTCTCTCTCTCCCTTTCCCTCGCTTATGCTGTCTCTTTATTCTCTCAAAAGTGAATAAACATTTTAAAAAACTGTTCAATTAAAAATTTAAAAAAAGAAAAAGAAAAACCTAAGTGAGACACTTTATAATTTGATACAGAAAGTTAGTTTATTTTCCTCATTCTATAAGGACTATAGTCATCCTTTGTATCAGGCGGGTGCATTTACTGCTTCTCCCAAAATGCAGAGCCCAATTTCAAGTTTCCTGGGAGTATATATAATTTATTTACAAGAGCCTCAAGACTGTTTGTATCCACATCAGAGAGCATCATAATGAAGATGACCACTTATGACAAGAGGTTCTTTTTTAAATTGCAAAACATTAATGCTTTAATTTACTCTCTTGGAATCTAAATGGAGATATTGAAATCATAAGCTTATTCTATCCTCTGGGTAAAGTTCATGCTGATTTATAAGGTGTGGAACTTTTAGTTAGTTCTGTTCTTTAGGATGTTATTAATCAAAATCTAGAAGGAGATGCTTTTTAGACTGAGGCCAGAACTCCTGGATTCTAGCTGTAACTCTGCTACTTCCAAGGTCATTAGCTTTGGATAAGTTTACATTTCCGAGCCTTAGCCTTCTCAACTGCAAAATAAAAAGTTTAAACAGATGATTTTCCATGGGCCATTTCCAGTTCTAAAATTCTAAGGTCTTTAAGAGGTGTTTAGTTTTATGTACTGTAGTTCATAAAAGAAGAACATTGGAAAGATACCGTGACTCACCAAAGGCATGTAAACTTTAAATTTTAACTGTTTGGGACAGATTATCATACATTATCAGTAATGATTATTTATTTTTTCATGCATATTTCTCTATGAGCATTACCTAGAAAACATTTCTTGTATATTTAAAATATGTTATTCAGATAGACACACATCAAAAATTTCATTTATGGTGTATAGATTGTAAAAGGAAACCATTCTTAGCCTCTGCTTTCACCAATCTTTCCTTTTTAATTAATCAGAAACTCATTCATTCAGTAAACATTCAATAAGAATGTTTGGAGCATGTATGTGTCATGTGATATAAACAGATATTCCACTGTTTACATTATTCATTTAGTTCTTCCAGAAATCCTGAGAGTTAGAGAACAGAGTATTAGAGAAGTTATATATGACAAAGAGTTGATAAGTAGTGGGGCTAGAATCTGACCCTAGATTTGTTGTACCTGTCTCAAATATTTTTGTTTGCCTTTCAGATTCATTCATTCTCCATTCTTTTCCACCTTACCTCTAACCAGGATGACTGACCTGTATGATTACATCAATGTGACAAAAGGGACACCCAGAAAGAGATACTAGAGAGTGAGGACAGATGGGGACAGATTATGTCCTTGCTTCCTTCCCTGCTGGTTCAACAAGAGCTGGCTGAGTCCCTTCACTAGAGCTCAGGGTTCCACTGAAGTTGGCCTGCCCTACAACAGTTCTCCCTTCCAGGTTATGGTCTCATTTCTCAGGCTGGAGGGTCTAGTTGTAGTAACAGGTCTGCAATACTGCACTTGATTTAGGATTTCCTAAATCCTGCCCTTGCCTTGGGAAATAGTCCCTTTTGAAGCCCTTCTCAGATTATCTTACTTAGAATATACTTCTTTCTTGTCGGGACAATGACTAACATAGTCACCAAATCTCTCTACCATGCCATGCTATTTCACAAGGTAGACTGTAACAACCAACTGATTTGATCAAGTATTTGAGAACAGATATCCTCCAATAGTGCTAACAAAAGCTAGTAGTTGAAAGCCATTATCATTGTTCTGTTCCTATATTTCTCTCGATTAAAACTAAATTTCTCCAATTAAATCAACAAAGTATAGGATTCAGGCATGATCAGAAATCTGTTATGTCCTCAATAAGTTTTGTATCAGAATGATTCAAACAAACCTAACCCCCAGTGGTACTGAGTAAATGACCTATTATCAGCTCCTTCCATTAGAGGGAAATACCCTTGACATGCTATCCCTTCAACTACGTACACTTCAAGACAGGGCCTAGGATTAAGTTTGAAAGAGAATTACAAATGGAAAGGACTATGTGCATCACAAAAGAAATACATCAACTCTACATGTTGTTATTTATATTGCCTGGAGGTTGACATAAACTCTAATTTTTTTGTCTCCTCCATCTAAACAAAAAGTAGTGGGAAGAATTTTTGCTGATTTTACCAAATGGGCAGAATTCTAGAACTACTGGTGTTCTTACATCCTAGCTGAGGAAGATACCTAAATACCAGCCTCTCTGTTTGAGTCAATTAGATAATGAGACATGAGCTGCAAGTATTTCTTGGCCTAAACCAAGCAAGGACTGATTAATCTAAATGTTGTTGCAGTGATGGAAAAGACACAGTTTTTTGTTTGCTTTTTGTTTTGTTTTGTTTTGTTTTTTTGAGAGAGAGGGAGTGAGCGAGTGAGAACGGGCAAGGGGCAGGGAGAGAGGGAGAGAGAATCTTAAGCAGGCTCCACACCAGTGGGGATCCTATGTGGGGCTTGATCTAACAACCGTGAGGTCATGACCTGAGCCCAAATCAAGAGTTGGATGCTTAACCTACTGTGCCACCCATGCACCCCAGGAAAAGGCATGTTTTAAGCATTGAAAAAGAAGTCTCTAAACTGTGCATCCTTAGTCTGGGGACTTTTGACCTGGGATTTTAAGTCTTGGTTTTGTGGAGTCTTTGAAACTACTGAAATATATGAAAAAGCTTGTGTGCATGTGCTTTTGACTAGTAAGAGGTTCCATAGCATTAACTGGAGTCTCAAAGAGGCCTAAGAACCAAAGTTAATAGGGGGAAATGGGCAATATGTCTCTTCATTGGCAAGACCAGAGAACACAGATTAGCAGATAAGATTACTTAGGTATTATTCTAATTGCATATACTCATCAGGCAATCTTCTGATTTTTGCTTTAATTTCCCATGTAGAGTTAGGCAAGATACATATCTTAACTTCAATTATTGCTTTAGCTAAAAATCAGTTTCATGGATTTTAAATGGGTCCTTTACGTCCTTTTTCTCAAGGTTTGAATTTCTCTGAATAAGTTAATTGCTGAATTTTCAGACATATTGAACTAGAGAACAGGACCCAGGAAATACCCACCACCAAATAAATCTCTGATGTCTTTGAGATCATTTGTGACCACCAAACATAAGCCCAAATCACACAGCCCTTCACTATAACAGGCTCAACCTGGAATTTTAATATGCCAATATTAAATATCAAAAAAGCTCACATGTTCTAGTACTTTCCATCCCTTATACATTTATTCCTTTTTCTCACCAGGGAACCAGCAGTGAGCAATTTAGTAACTGTAAATTTTTTTTTCATTTGAAAAATAGGCATCCTGAGGATATAATAAGGAATAACATTTGTTTAGAGGGAACAAGGTAATAATTGTTCATTTCTATCCAAATGAGCGGACTTCACTTTTTGTGCTATGTGGTTAAGAGGTAATAATGTATTTGGTCAGCTTTGTCCTCAAAGTGTTATTGATGTGATTTCTAAGAAGTTACATTTTTCTGTCATTATGTTCACATGAAGGAGTGTTCTCTTCAAAGGAAATATGCTAGAAAGAAACCCATTATAATGCTATAATGAGTGTCCTTCACCAAATGCAGGATAGAGAGTGAAAGCCATAACTCCCATGTTCTTATTCATGCTAGAGAAGATTTTGTATCTCCAGTTATGATCACAGAATGCTCAAAAGAACTGTCTTTTAACACCATTATACCAAAAGACGCACTGCTTCTATAGTTCCCTCTGTAGTCCCCAAAGTCTCTTTCAAACTCTCTCAAAATCATCATCCATGCCTTCAAAGGCATTGATCACTTATCTCTATTATTCTTGAACTGCCTTTACCATTTGACAATAATCACTCCTGTCTTCAAAAACTCTATCTCCTTAGTGACTGTTTAACTGCTTGAGAATAGTTTTTCTTGGTCTCTTCATAGGTTTCTACTCATTCTCCCTCATCCTCATTACTGACCATTCAGTGCCTCAGTCCTCCTCTTATATGGTGTGTTCTCCAGGATTCCACCCCTCATCATTTTCTCATTGATAAACCTTATCCACCATTTCTATGTGGAAACACCTACATGTTGAATATCTGCTGAATATCTAGATTCACCACATCTAAATACCAACCAGGCATCCCTATACAGGTACTTCAGACTTGCCTGCCCAAAATGGAATCCATTATCCTCTCCACCTACTCCCTAGTCAAACTAGTTCTCCCTTCTATAATCTTTCTTTAGCTTCATTTTGTCCATTTTCACTCAGGCATTCAAGTCATAGGTGATTAATACTCTGAGACCTTTATACAAGTGATAACATCTGAGGCTTGTCCTCATAAATAAATAAAAACGTGCCAGTTTGGAAAGAACACAGAAGAGCATTCCAAGAATGAAACAAGAGTTTTAAGTCATTGAGTTGAGCATTTTTTCCTTATGTGTTCTTTCAAGCTTATAATAAAAGGAAAAGACAAAGATGGGGAGAAAGTTTGACTCATAAACAGCATGATGTGTTTAGAGAATCATAAGAAACTATATTGGGCTGGATTATAGAGGGTACAGTAGAAACTGGCAGGAGATGAAATAGAAGTAAACTGGGGTCAGATTTTAAAAGATCTTATGGATCATACTAAGTCTTTGTACTTAATTCTATCAGCAATAGGAGGTCTCCTACAATTGTTTTTTTAAGCAACAACTTGTGGCCTTCACACTGACTCTAGTCTCTTCCAAATTCTCATCAGATCTGTCCTGAGCCACTTTTGGGAAATGTGTAACTCTCAGAGAGGCATTCAGTATTTGTTGCTCAAGGTTCACAGGGACTACAATCGCATAGTCTTCTTAATAAAGACAGTGCAGTGAACATGTATTATGTGAGGGAGCCATCATACACTTCCCCATCTTTTGGAAACAGAAAGTCAATTTTCTCTACCACTCAAATTTGTGTGCTTCAAGTGGAGGTAACTCTTTGTCCACCTCCCGCACCCTTTCCTCCACCAACTGGACCATTTCATCACTCTGACCACAGGAACTATTTGGGGATACCCAAGACTCCATTAAAACAAATGATGGCCAGGGCCAGATATTTAGTTTGTTTGGAATGTTTAGGGAGATGTTTTCTTGAATCTGAATGTGCGAAGATGTGCAGCAACTAGAAACCAGCTTATCCCCACCAAGAGTCTGAGAATAAAGACAGCATGGAATAAAACATAATCAAGAGATATCCATACTTGTGTTTTGAGTGTCCTGGGGGATACAGTGTCGTAACTGCAAAACCTCTACCTTTACTAAGCTGAAAACATATCTGAGAAAACATAATAACTATATGAGTAATACTTACAAAAAGGAAGAAAACTGGGAAATAACTCTTCTAGTTACACTACAAGGAGTCAAGCAACTAAAACAGGAGTGTTTATCTCTTCTCTATTGAGACATGCCAGAGAGTCTGCCAATCCACTCAAACTTAGAAAAGGGAATTTGAAGGAGTACTAAATTAGGCATGTAGGATTTCATTTGTTTCATTTGCATTTGTTCATTTTCATTTTCATTGGTTTCATTTCTTCTTTACTTCTTTCTCCCCATCACCTCACATTCTTAAATATTAATGGGTAAAAATATTCTTACCCCTCACCCTACACTGGCTTTATTGTGAACTGTCTTATAACCATGTTTTCCTATAGAAAAGGAGGGATGTTGGCAAACTAATTTTAAAGCAGATTGACAGGCAACAGAAAGTTAGACTGAGAAATGCTCACATGATTTGAGTGTAATCTAGGGATGGTAATGGAAGAAAGATGCTTCATAAAACTGCCAAATCAGGAGACAGGATGACCGAGTGAGACTAAAGAATGGAGAAAGAACCTAAGGGAACTTGGGCAGACCAGAGCAAAAAAACACCAGTAAGTAAAACTATCCAGGCATGAAGAAAGCTCCTAGAGATATTATTAATATATTTTTTATCATACTGCACAGAATCTAAATGAAGGGAAGAAATATAAAATGGAAAAGTTCCAAAGAGAGTTGTTTTGAACTGAAACTAAGGAGCAGACCTGAGAGCAAAGTACAGAGCTAAAGATCGGAGGACCATAACCGCCTCATCCTGTCAAAGACCAGAGCTGTTTCTATCTGGCCCGTGCTGGATCTAGTAATGAGGCCATCTGCTTGTAATGTTTCCTCCATGTGTGGCTTATGCCCAGAAATCTCCATGCCTTCCAGCAAAGTCATTTTTACACTGTACTTGACAGACAGAGCATGTGTTTGTGCTAAAAACACTACAGGAAAGGGGTACTGGGAGGAATCAGAAAAGCCTTGACCTTGGAAGAAGACAGCGATGAGCTCTAACAAGGTAGTACCAAAAAGCTAGGGGCAGGGGAATGCTGAGGAACCTACTAGAAGTAATTCCTGAGACTCATATCACACCATGGTAGGCAAGAACATCTGTTTGCAGTTGCTTTGGGGTACACAAAGCATGGTGGCCTCATTCTTTGATTTTAAAAAACTTTACTTTCTTCAGTTTTTAGCTAAAAGAAGGAAAGCCAAAAATGACTTTGAAAATCTTAGTGGGGACCCCACTGCCAACTGCAAAAAGCCCAAATTACTTATCATGACCTTTTACAATCTGGCCCCAACTTACCTTGCCACCAACCCCATCTCATGCCATTTACTACCATACCCACTCAAATGTTTGACAATCCACAAATGTGGCAAATCCTTTAATGTCTCCACACCATTGAAAGTATCACCTGCATTGCCTGAAATATGATTTTCACCCTTTTCCAAATGGATTATCATCGTGATGAGAAAAAAAATATTTCTATCTAGCATACTACTTCCAAATAATAGACGCTGTGGTTAAATGACATTCATTATATTCCTTTTCTGCTCATCCCCTTTCAGCAATTATTTTCTATCACATGAAACCAGATGTCTTTTCTTGTCTATTTCAGACCCAACTATTCTCCCACTTTTACCTCACAACCCTGATTGATTTTAGTAATGCTTTTTTTTTTTTACAAATAGTTTATTGTCAAATTAGTTTCCACATAACACTCAGTGCTCATCCCCACAAGTGTCCTCCTCTATGCCCATACCCCCTCCCCCCCATATCCATCAGTCCTCAGTTTTTGTCAGCATTCAAGAGTCTCTCATGGTTTGCCTCTTTCCCTTTCCCCCACCATTACTCCCTTCTTCACCCCCTTGTTCCTCAGTTAAGTTCCTCCTAATCCTCCTATACGTGCAAACATATGATATTTGTCCTTCTCTGCCCAACTTATTTCACTCAGCATAACACCCTCAAGGTCCATCCATGTTGCTACACATGGCCAGATTTCATTGTTCCTCATTGCCATGTAGTATTCCATGGTATAGATAAACCACATCTTCTTGATCCATTTGTCTGTTGATGGACACTTAGGCTCTTTCCATATTTTAGCTATTGTGGAGAGTGCTGCTTTCTTAATTAAGCAAATCACTTTTGGTTACACACACACACACACATACACACACACACCACACCACATCTGCCCTGTGGCTGTCGTGCATGGAGGGTGCTGGGCAGTGAGGATGGGAAGGATTTGGCAAGTCTGAGTGTGTATGAGATCTAAGAAGCAACAACCCCAATGTAGCTGACAGAGAAATGAGAACTAGACCCCCAAGCAATAGCCAGCAAAAGAGATTAGGAAGACGGAATAAGTAGGCTTGGAAGGGATAAAAAACCTTCTGAGGTATCCACTTATGTAAGAGAGGATGCCATGGAAGCTACCCTGTTGTTAAATGGGGAATACTGCCTCTGCATCCCTCTAGACTCCTAGTTTGTTTGTTTTTTTAATTCCAGTGTACTTAACTTACAGTGTTATTGTTTCAGGTGTGCAAGAGAGTGATTCAACAATTCTATACATTACACAGTGCTCATCAGAAGTGTACCCTTAATCCCCTTCACCGATTTTCCCCATTCCCTACCCATCTTCCCTTTGGTAACTGTTAGTTTGTTCTCTATAGCTGGGGTTCTTTGTTTGTCTCTTTTTCTTTTTTCATTTGTTTTGTTTCTTAAATTCCACATATGAGCAAAATCATATGGTATTTGTCTTTCTCTGGGTTATTTCACTTAGCATAATACCCTCTACATCCATACATGTTATTGCAAATGGCAAGATTTCATTCTTTTTTATGGTTGAGTAATATTCCATTGCATATATATACCACCTCTTCCTTATCCATTCATCTATCGATGGACACTTGGGCTGCTTCCATAATTTTGCTATTATAAATAATGCTGCTATAAACATAGGGGTCCATGTATCTCTTTGAATCCGTGTTTTTGTTTTCCTCGGGTAAATTCCCAGGAGTGCAATTATTGGATCATACGGTAATTCTATTTTTAATTTTTTGAGGAACATTCATACTGCTTTCCACAGTGGCTTCACCAGTTTGCATTCCCACCAACAGTGCAAAGGGGTTCCTTTTTCTAGACTCCTTGTTCTCATTCTCCCTGCCATTGCATGTGATGCCCAGAACTCGTCTCCGAAACCCTAGCTCCATTTTGATATTCTGCTATGTCCCCGGCACCTATATCTTTGTCAGCTACTTCAAGGTGTGCATGTCTGCCTCCACAATGAGAGTGTAGGCAATCAGAGCACAATGGCACTGTCCTACATAAGTTTTTGACATACGCTCCATAAAGGACAGTTTGTACTAAAACACTGCTTTTTTGAATGTATGAATTAGAGGCATTTTAGCCCCACCACCCATGTTATAATTGTTCTATATATGAACTGAATGGATAATACTTTCTTTACCTCTTTTGCTGTTGAGATATGTGATTTTTTTTTCACATCCTATCATCCATGTTTTGTAAAGATAAATGAAGTCTGCTTTTGTTCTGTAGCTCCTTCATGTATTTCATGTGAAGAATATGAGTCATCCTTCCAGGTCAGTAGTACTAAATACTTGGATTGCACAACTCCTATTTTGTGAGTAACTGCTTCTTGGTTATTCTTCCAGTTTCATCGTGGTGATGACGTGAGGAAGCACTTTAAAAGAAAAAACTGTTCCTGATTGTACATATTCCACATGTCCTGGTTTTACATGCTTTGTAATATACTAATAGCATATTCAATTATAGCATTCAAGGAACTTTTTTTTTTTTTAATATATTTATTTCTAGGAGAGAGAGAGAGACAGCGTGAGCAGGGGAGGGTCAGAGAGAGAGGGAGTCACAGACGGAAACAGGCTCCAGGCTCTGAACTGGCAGTCAGAACAGAGCCCGACGCGGGGCTCGAACCCACAAACCGTGAGATCATGACCTGAGCGAAAGTCGGACGTTTAACCAAATAAGCCACCCAGGCGCCCCTCAAGGAAGTTTTTCTTAATGAAATTCGAATTTTATTAATTCCAAATCCACAATAAGTGGGACAAAGAGTAGGCTGAATTGTGACTTTATTTGGGAATATCATTCTTCATGATCAGATTATGTGTTCAGAGTTCCTCAAATCATCCACTCTACAAATGGATATGTAAAATGCTGTACAGACACTCTCTGTCATTGTCAAAGACAGTCACCCCTCTGCCCTCCAAGAGAAAATATTGCCTTAACTTAGGTTAAGATACTTTATGCCAGGAATGTTCATTTCAAAATACCTTACAATGCAGATTTTTTTATTAGATCAGGTTCATATTTTTAACCTGTAAATCTTTCTAAAGTGAAGAGCTTTTACTGCACAGTTAAATGTCATTTCAGGTGAAGATTTTTAGGTTTTTTTTTTTTTTTACTTTAAGAGGTGCATTATTTCTAGTGGCTTTTTCAAAATCTAATTTTTCGAAACCAGAGTTGGAGCCTCTAATTCCTTTAGACATCTCATAATTGTGTGCTGTTCAATGCAGTGTGTAGAAATAGTCAGACTCCAATTTTACTCCCATCTTCACCTCATGTAACTAGAATCTTATTCTATAAAGCAAAATATTTTAAGTAGCTATGATGATGACCATTTTACTTCTGCTTTTTTGCTTTTTTTCATTTGAAATCCCACAATGAATATGGTTTAATTTTATGTTTTTTCCTAATCTGGACAAGTTCAAAAACAACTATCATTTTTCTTTTCATTGATTTTATTATATGGTACTGCCATCTACGGGTCCTACTCAAAGAATAATTTTGGTGTGGGGGAAAGAAATTTATAATTTGGAACCTAAAAAACCATCGAGTCCTTAGCTGTTAGTTATAAATAAGAAATTCAAAACTCTAAGCGGCTAAATAACTTCAATACAGGCACATGACTAGTCAATACTAGAGGCAAAATTATCACCTATACTTAATGTTTTATACCTGTTAAAGTGATTTTTAATTTACTTTTATTTCCCTCTTTTATAACTCAAATAAGCAGAAGTATCTGTTTCCTAACATTTGAACATGCATTGTTTTTTAAAATGAGGCAAAGATGAGCTATATTAAATATATAAATACCTAGGGGCGCATGGGTGGCTTAGTCGGTAAAGCGTCCGACTTTCGCTTAGGTCATGATCTCGCGGTTCGTGGGTTCGAGCCCCGCGTTGGTCTCTGTGCAGACTTCCAGCTCAGAGCCTGGAGCCTGTTTCAGTCTGTGACTCCCTCTCTCTCTCTGACCCTCTCTTGCTCACGCTCGCTCTCTCTCTCTCTCTCTCTCTCTCTCTCTCTCTCTCTCGCTCTCTTAGAAATAAATAAAAATATTTTTTAAAAAGATATTTGCATATAAAACTTAGATAAGTGTTATTTAAAGGTGGGCGGCATAAATATTCGATGTAATTTTTAATTCTTGGTAATAATCTCCCAACACCAGGGGACCAAGGAAGAAAACAAAAGTGTGATTACTATTTCTGAGAGTAACCACAAAAATATTTTGAAAGCTTAGTGACAAGAAATGCCAGTGAGAAATATAAATTCGCAGATTTTATATTTCTTTCTCCAAAAGTTCAAATGTAATTAAGAAAAACACATTGGAGCATAATTTTCAATCTTCTTTTTTTGGGGTGTAATTTAATACTGCCAACATTTAAAAATTTTTGCAACAATCATATGAATGAAACTGATCTTTGATTTCCTTTTTATTCAGCCTTAGAAGGTTCTGGAGTCAAGTTATACTGGCTTCTTAAAATGAATTGGCAGGCTTATCTACTTTTATGCTGCACAACAGCTTTTATGGTATGGAAAGTATATGTAATGTTATTCCAAAACCTACCCTCATTTTAGGTTATCATGGTCCTTTGCCTCCACCAGCTTCTCAGGGACTTCTGGAAACTGTTACTATACCCTGAATATGTTTTGAGTTCTATGCAAAATATTTTTTGTTTTGTTTTGTTTTACAGTTTTACTGAGGTATAACTGATATATAGAAAGCTGTACATATTTATGTATACAGCTTGATGAGTATGGGACATATGCATACACCTATGACAGCATTACCACTATCAAGGTAATAAATATATTCATTACCTCCATAAGTTTGTTTCTCTTCGGAGTTTTTTCATTTTGTTTTCATTTTTTGCTTTTTTCTGTGGTAAGCCTGTTTTGCATGAGATCTACTCTCTTAAATTTTTAAGTGCACATTCACTTCTTTTATGACATCAATACTATTTTACTATTTCCCAATTGTGTTAAATTAGTGTGAGGACACTGAGCTATTAGCATTTCCTAAAATCATGTCATATAATCACTACAGAGTAACAAGAGACGTTAAAGTCTATACGTTAAAAACTGAAGTTGATAGTAGATCAGCCCACACTCTCGCACCTATATACTGACTCTCCCTGACCTATTCTTGAATAACACCCAAAGTTCACGATGAAACAAGGTAATTATGTGGTAGGCAACTATTTCTTCAGTGAGAATAATAACTAGGTAAGTTGAGCAAGTCATAGTAAAAAGTACATGATTTTGTTTTTAATTTATTTTCTAAGAAGATTCACAGTAATTTTAATGATCTTTTGCAGGACGCGGAGAGAATTTATTTCAAGAAATTTCTTTGCTGTACAAGCTAGCCTAACCACTAAATAACTTCATGCAAAGAACAGACCTTACCAACTTCCCCAAAAAAGGCTTACAATGAATGTCCATTGTAAATAGGAAAATAAATCATTTCTCAATTCTTCCTGTGTAGAGCATGCTTATTTTCTCATTTACTAATCGCTTTATAAACAAGGTAGGAAATAACATGAAAACTGTTTCAAATAAATATAACCACATTCTTCCCATACTTACTGAAGATTTAATAACAAAAATAATTATAATTAACATTTAGAATGTACTTACTATGCACCAGAGAGTTTAATTCCTGAGTTAATGTTCTCAAAACAATATTATAAACTTACTATATAGAGAGTTCTGGGTTAGATGGTATAGGAATTATAAGTATGAGCAACATCCAGTCATAATTCCACCACATATTATAGTCTCATGAAGAAATAATCTTACAAATCACTGGAACACACACACACAAAAATCAATGCACAAGAAAAGTACAAACCAAGTGCTATTGGACAAAATTCTTGGAAGAGATATCCTTTGAGATCAAACTTTAAAAGCAAAGGTAGAATTTGAACAAAAGTTGAGGCCAAAGTATACCCCAGAAAGAAAAACAATAGCAGATAAAAGATAAGTAAGTGGGAAATTTTAGATGTGTTCAAGTAATATCAAGTTACCTATTTTGGCAGGAGCTTCAGTTAACATTGACTTTTAGGGGCAGCTGGGTGGCTCAGTCATTAAGTGTCCAACTCTTGATTTCAGCTCAGGTCATAATCTTACAGTTCGAGCCCCATGTCGGGTTCCATTCTGTCAGTGCAGAGCCTGATGGGATTCTGTGTCTCTCCCTCTCTCTCTGTCCCTTGGGAGCTTGCTTACTCATTATAAATAAATAAATAAATAAATAAATAAATAAATAAATAAATAAATAAACAAACAAACAAACAAACAAACAAATAAAAATAAAAGTAAAAAAGAAACATCAACTTTTAGAAAATGATCTCAAAAAGTTAAATTAGAAATAGACTATGGAAAGTCTTCTCTATCACAGTAAGTGTGTGATGGATTTAGGCACAAAAGGTAACTAGAAAGTACTATGAGCTCTGATCCATTCCATTCACTGGAATGGTGAAAATAAGAAGCTAGAGGATGTAGAACAATGAAGGAAACTGTTGACAACTTTAAAAGTGGTTGGGATGGAATGAAGATAAATCAGAACAGTGGTGGTAAGAAAAAATAAGGAGACAGTTATGAGAAATATGGTAATGGAATAGCCTGTGGCTTTAGCAATCACTGACTAGATGTGAGAGACAAGAGTCAAAAACAACCCTATAGGTTATTTGAATCAAAATAACATGGAAAATGATGCTGCCACCAGGCAAAGGGGAATTGGGGGGATATATCTATATGGGGAAAATGACAAGTTTCTGGTGACAATAGTAAATTCAAATTGCCATGAAGCATTCAAATAGAATTCTCAGGAGGGCAGGTGAAAGCACAAATCTGGAAATCAGGGCTGGAGAAAGTCATCTGAAGTCTTTCCATATTGAAGAGATCATTGAATTCATAGGAGTAGTTGAAATCCGAAGTGCTAAGCAATAAGAGGGCCGATGAAAGCAATCAGGAAATCCTTACTCCCAGAATGACAGGAAGATGGATAACTGAAGAAAGACATACAGAGGACTTCAGATACATAAGACAAGAACCAGGAAAAATGCTACAGAACTCAAAAGAGGAACAAGTTTCAAGGAGGAAAATTGTCAAATGTTTCAGGCCAGGGAAGACAATAAGGACTCAGAATATATTTCAGATTATACTATAGGAGACTATCAGTGATCTTTGGCAAGATTTTTATTAATGACCTTCCCCAAAATATTAATTTTCATCAACAGTGACATTTACCAACAGGGTCAGCCTGCATTATTTGCTCTCGGTGACTAATTTATTCCCCATTTTCGCCATTCTTCTCAGTAAGAGGAATACACTTCCAACCCCATGACTTTGTGCTTGGCCTTGTGACTTGTTTTGGCCAAAAGAATGTGAGCTAAGTTATGCCATCTTCTTGCAGAGGCAAAGCCTGTGCTCATGTGGTTAAGTTCTGCCCCTCTTATGTTCTGCCTTCTGCTATGAGAATAGCGCAAGGGCAGGGGCTGCTCCTTCAGCCTGGGTCCTGGAATGGGGAGATGGATGGAGCAAATCCCAGCTGAGCCCAGCCGAGACAGCTCAGCCAACTTTCAGCCCTCTTGCAATACAGGTTAAAACTAAATGCTTGTGCTTGTAAGTCATTGAGTTATCATGGTTGTTTGTTACCACGGCAAAAGCTAATAAACCACCTTTAGAAAACAGATAGGACTGCTTAAAACTTTAGAAGCTTTGGAAATGTTGCCATTTGAAGTTGCTTGAGGCATACAAATTAAAAATAAATTACACTAATCATTGTCATAAACCTGAATCGATGTCTGAAAAACATTGCCTAATAGTCCTTGGCCATTCACTTAAGTAATTTGTAGACACATGTGAGCCTTTGTAAAGTCCCTCTAATAATGTGATATACAAGATATAAAGCATGCTTTCTTTTCACTTGTCTCCATGGGCTCCTTAATAGCCACATAGCCACTCTCTCCCAGTACTTGGATTTACCAGGGAAAGTACTTTTCTTCCCTGTTATTGTTGGCAAAAGCTGCATCATTCTAGTCTGTTCAGAACTCAACAATCTGTACTGCCAATTGTGCTATTACACTGTCTCTTAAGATTTCCACCACTGTTTCTTTATACTTGGTGCTTCCTTTGTGATTTATGAGTTGTTTTATGGAATCATAATGTGGCTCTTGACATATAGTTGCAACACACTAAATTACCCTGATTTAAATAAACAACTTAACATGTGAATGGATTCAAGCATTTTTAAATGTGGTATTTTTCCCCTTGATTTGGCCTGAAAAACCAATGGCATAAAAATTAAAACACAGTGCCTTAGCTTATAATGTGCACAATGTTTCCTTTGCTTCCTCTATTTGTGATGTTGCTGGAAACTAAAATTGTGTGTTTGAAGAACGGTACTGTATTACTTTACAACATGAGGACTTCTCTCATTTATCATCGCAATATTTCTGAAATCATACAGATGCTTAGTTACTTGTGTAAAAATATTGATATTTCAGTTTTTAATTATGTTTCATATCAAATTATGAAGATGCAAATATATATAAATAATGAAATACTATACCCTATTTTCTGTGTAAATATCACCAGCACCGCATTGCTGGAAATCTGTTATACCTGAAAAAAATGAGATTGAAGAAATGCCCCCAAATGTGCAACTATCTTGAATGCAAAAGTTACATCTGTTACCACTGTTGACTCAAGTAGGAGGCAGCAAATGGCACGATGGGGGTGGATGTAAAGTCCAGGGAGATACAAAGAGGCTGGTATGGAAATGTTAGTGAAAAGAGGAAAAGAGATTTTTTTTAATGAAAACCCAACAGCTTTCAAGAGAAGGCAAAGTTCTCAGTGGGAAACACATCAGAGTTGCTTCAAAAAATATTTTTAAATAAAAGGAAATCTGGATTCTTAGAAAATAGTACCTGTCCAAATGTTCTTTTCCCTGCTTTTATTACTTTCAATGTTTAGTTCTCAGTCCTCATTAAATAATAGTACTATCTACCTAATTATGTTCTCAAGAGTATATTTCATTTCAGTTTCTATGTTCTGTGATTTGGTCATTAAATCAATACACTATGACATCATGTTTCTACTGGAACACAATCAAAAAGCATAACCTACTCAGCCATTGGATTTTCCTTTTTTCTCCTGAGAATTTTTCCTTTCTTTCTTTTTTGTTATTTTTATTCTTTTAAGAGAGAGAATGTGTGCATGCACATGAGCAGGGGAGTGGCAGAAGGAGAGGGAGAGAGGGACTCTTAAGCAGGCTCCATACCCAGCACAGAGCCCAACACTGGGCTCAATCTCACAAGCTGAGATCATGACCTGAGCCTAAATCAAGAGCCAGACACTTAACTGACTGAGCTGCCCAACTGCCCTGAGAATATTCCCTTTCTATACATATGGGAAAATATGGCATTTCAATTCAACTGTAATTTCTTCCTTCAGCAGTGAAGCATTTGTAAGATTGCCTTCAACTATGAGCCTACTCACTCTTTTAACCTTCACAGAGAATCAGTCCTGAGTTCTGAATCCTGTATCATTGAGGGGGAGCCATACCTGAACATCTGTCTCAATTCAACCTCCAAATTCAGTTCTTAGTTCCACTATGGAAGCTGAGGAAAATAAGAAAATTTTGACCTTAGAAATTCATTCTCTCAAATATCTCCACACATTGGTAAAGCTAATGATTTACTTCTCCTTAGTTTTTTTTTTTTCCTTCAGGAATCGTTATAGTCTAGAAATCATAAAAGACCAAAAATTAAATTTCTTAATAGGATCTATCAAATGTAACAATGCAATTTATTTTCTGGTATAGTTCTTCAACAGAATTTTGGAGACCACTAACAATAACAACACCAAAGTACCCATCTTATAAGATTCTTTAAGGACCTACTTCAGGAATTAGTGAAGTAAAGAGGAGAACAAGTTAAAGATGCCAACTCATATCACGAGGTTAGGTAAAATTTTATTCATTAATTTCAGTACACCATCTTTAGTGATAGTGTGGACTCATAGACAAAACGTACATTTTCCTCTCCCTTTACAGAGTTTAGATGTTTAGTCAGATTTAAATAATATAATTATCAGCACATAAAAATCACATTGAAAAGATTTTATTTCTTTAAGTGTCAGAATTAGAGCAGCTTACAAGACAGCTTACATTCTCATTCAGATTTTTTTTAACTTTTTTTTTTTTTTTTTTGAAAGAGAGAGAGAATGGGAAGGGGAAAGGTAGAGAGAGAGGGAGAAGGAGAATCCCAAGCAGGCTCTGTGCTGTCAGCAAGGATCCCGATGCAGGGCTCAATCTCACTAACGGTGAGATCATGACCTGAGCCAAAATCAAACATGGGATGTTTTACTGACCAAACCATCCAGACGCCCCTACATTATCATAGTCTGCTTCTATTTATTCTGCTTTCTATTATTTCTTAAGATCCACAATTTTCTTTCTTGTAGGCATAGCTTCAGTATTTATAAGATTTTATATAAAGTAACAATATTGCTTCTGAACAAAGACTTATATTTTCAGATTCCTAAAGATACTGTTAAGTTCTAGATTTATTTAACATCAATATTTTAATAAATGTATAAGCAAGGGACACTTCAGCTTAGTTAAAAGTCAACAAGGTAGCTTGTGTGTGAGGTGCTGTCATTACCATGTTACAGATGAGAAGCTATAATTCAGCTAATTTTTTTTAAATCTTCATTTAGGTTAGAATTAGTAGGTGAAAACGCCGCCCAGATTTGGCTCTTTTTGCCACATCAACTTTCCTTCCAGATCTGTTCTGTCTAAAGATGCAGTGTCATCCCCTGATGCTTCTTCTCACTGCCTACCTCACCTCTGCCCTCCAGACACACAACTATCAGTCCATATTAAACTATTTTGCACCTCTGAGCCTTTTCTCTTACTTATTCTGGAATTTCTTACTCTGTAATACACCTGCCTGAAAACTAAATAATCTGGGGAGGGGGTGGAATCGCAGCTCAGAAGTCACCATCTCTCAGGAGAGCTTCCATGAACTCCTTCTTACAGTCTGCACCCACCACACCACTTTGTAGTCTTTCTCCCCCTATCTCCTCCTTGCCCTGATTCTCTTCCCAGATTGTGAGCAATCTGAGAACAGGAACTAAGATTATTCATCTCTGAATCCACAAAACTTAACTGTTGAAGAACACATCACTGGCCCTAACTAAAATCTGTTAAATTAGGCCCTCAACTTTGAACAACAATCATTGGTGGCTACACTACAGAGTCAACCAGCTAGTGAGTCAGTCCTATTTTGAAGCAGGGTTTATATAAACAGAAGGTGGATATGACAGAAGATGATGTTCCCAGAAGTAAAGGAGACTTTATGCTTGTATTCTAATGATTCAGTAACATTTTTGAATGAGCTGTTCTCCATTCATGAATAAGAGAAAAACTTCCATCCCCTTAAACTCTTCTAGTCTCACAAAATAAAAATGGTATAAATAGGGGCTCCCGGGTGGCTTAGTCGGTTAAGCGTCTGACTTTCGCTCAGGTCATGATCTCGCGGTTCGTGGGTTCGAGCCCCGCGTCGGGCTCTGTGCTGACTGCCAGCTCAGAGCCTGGAGCCTGTTTCAGAGTCTGTGTCTCCCTCTCTCTGACCCTCCCCTGCTCACGCTGTCTCTCTCTCTCTCTTAGAAATAAATAAAAATATTTTTTAAAAAATGGTGTAAATAGATGAGTGGTCCTACTATCTACTGTCAAAAAGTATCACAGATCGATTATTCCAAACAAAGAGCATTTTAATCAGTTTACAGCAGATACTTTCCTATGGCAAGGGATCTCATTTGTTTATCTATGTGTTCATATTTGTATTACTTATCTATTGGTGCATAACAAATTACCCAAAATTTAGTGGCTTGAAAAAAAGTTTCTGAGGGTCAAGAATCTAGGAACAGCTGACTTGGGTTGATGTGGTCTCTCATTAGGTAGTAGTCAAGCCACTGACTGGGTTTGTAGTCATCTCAAGTCTCAACTGGCACTGGAGGATTAATTTCTGAACTCATTTACAGGGTTGTTGGCAAGCCTCAGTTCCTCACTGGCAGTTGGCTGGGGGCTCCAGTTCCTTGCCATGGGGGCCTCTGCCTAGGGCTGCTGAAAACAGGGCAGCTCCTTCCCCCCAAGAACAAGAGAAATGAGAAGGAGGGAGGGATAAAGAAAGAGAGGGAAAAGAAAAAGGAGAGGGAGAGAGAGAAAAAAAAAAAAGAGAGAGAATACTCAAGCTAAAAGCCACAGTCTTTTTTATAACCTAATCTTGAAAGTGACATCCATAATTTCTACCATTTCCAGTTTGTTAGAACTAAGTTAGGAAATCCAGTACATACCCAGCAGGGAGGAAATAAATAAAGATATGAATACATGCAGACAGGGGATCCCTGGAGCCATTTTAGAGGTTAAAATGTTACAAGTTTATAGGAGAGTATTCACTTGGAGGATGCATTGCTCAAAGCCAATTGTGTTTTGGAGATATGCATGATTTCTATGGCCAAATTGGAATTCTGGTTATACCTATTTTAATTTTGTTTAGCCGAAAATTCTTGCAGTCATGCTTTATATTATTGAAAATTGAGTTCTAAATTATTAGTTGATGCATGTTTTAGACTAAGTCCCAAATTAGTTTGTTTAAAAAGACTCTTAGTACTGACTCTAAGGGCTTTGATTTAAATACAATTTTGTTTCTTATTGTCTTCTAAATATTAAAGAACTTCTTTTACCCCCAGCTTGGCTAAATTATTAAAGATATGACTCCATAATTAACTAGCAATATAGATCAGCCAGCCATACTCCAAGTATTGGCCAGGAAATACAATCTCAAATTATCTGCACACAAAATTGTAACTCAGCTGAAAGACACCAAACTTTTGGATGACTGACTGAAGTACATGGAGTCCACTCTTTCCTATAAAGACTCTACAACAGTATTTCTCAAGTGCAGTTCATAGGCCCTCTTATACCATCAAAGACTCCCAAGGTGATTACCCAGACCTAACTTCTAGGAGTCCACTTCCAAACTACTGAGTCAGAATCTCTCAGGGGCAATAAAAATGGGAGAGACTCATGAATCTACCCTTAAATGAATTACCCACAACCTTTACTACATTAGACCAGATCATTAAGGAATGATCATTCTGGTCCCCTAGAAAACAGATTCCACTCAATTATATTCTATTATCAGTGCTATTTTCCAACACTGATAAACCTTATGTGAAATTATGAGACTTAATATTGTGTATATTTAAGAATCCATAGGAAAATTTTCTGACTGGTCTTAGTAGATTTAATTCCCAAGTGAATGACTTAGTTCTATGTTATGATCATTATGAATCTTATCACCAATCCATTTTCTTCCTCTGACTGATCACTGGAAAGGTCAAAGTCAAACTTTAGCCCACATTTAGTTAGCCTGCACATAAAACTTCAGAGCTTGAACCTGATGTACCATTTTCATTCCTGCTTTCATTTTACTTAGCTGGCTTCATTTTTCCTTACCTTGCTTTTTTCCAAAATAATTTTAGTTTAGTTAACCTTTCTATATTTTACATTTCATTATAAGTTTATTTAAAGATTTACTGGAAAAAGGAGGATGAAATGATTTAAAAATATGACGCTTTTGAATGAATGAATGAGAAAAGCATATGTAATTTTTTAAATTTACCTTTCTAAACTCATTGTTTTGTTTGTTTCTTTCTTTCTTTGTCTTTTACCAAGTCCCCGAGCCAAAGTCTAAGTTAGTTATTTATCCTGAGCCTTCCCTGAGAAACGTTAGCTTGGAAGTACATTTACCATGTGGTTTCCCATCTATATTAGTTCCCTTTAAATTTGTACTGCTTTTCCTTATAAATAATTTTACCAAATTACAAAAGATACAGGAATTATTTATGTTTTCATTTTAAAGAACTAATTGGCTTTATTAAATGATTCATGAATCAGACAACATCCCATCTATCAAACAGGAGAGCTACCAAGGAAATGTTTTTAAGTCATCCACGATCCTATCATTTGAACACATCTATTGTTTATGTTTTGGTGTATTTCCTTCTAGTTTGTTAACCTACAGCACTTCTCAATTTTATGCAGCAAACATTTTCTGAGTGCTGACTATGTGCCAGTCAGTGTGTTACGTGCTGGGATGTAAAGATAAAGACAAAATGATAGCCTTCAGGCAGCTCTGTGTAGAAAATTATATCAACATGTAAATAAGTAATGCAATACAATGTGACAAGTTGGGTGGAGATCTATAGCCCTTCACAAGCCAAAAACGATTTAGTCAGAACCGAAAAGATGAAGAAAAGGTCTGTTGGTAACCATTGGCAAGAAGGCATTCCGCACTGCCTGCCGCAGTGTAATGGCTTGAGAATGAGGGCAGAAGGGTAGAGAGGCAGAAACCAGGATTGTTAAAGGCATTACATGCCAGGAAAAGGAATTTGGATATTCATTCTAGAGACCTATTACAAAACCGAAGGAGTTTTAAGTGGAAGAGTAACATGAACAGATGTACATTTCAGATGTTATTTTGGTAGCATTAGGAAGGACTGTTTGGAAGAAGGGCTGCCATTAAGACAGATAAGCCATCTGAGAAACTATGGCCATGGTGATGGTGGCAAGAGGGAGTCTGAACTGGACCATAGTAATAAAAATGAAGAGTCAAGGGACAAAACAGAAATGGGGTTTTTTGGGTTTTTTGTTTGTTTGTTTGTTTGTTTGTTTTACAAATAGTTTATTGTCAAGTTGGTTTCCATATAACACCCAGTGCTCATCCCCACAAGTGCCCTCCTCCATGACCATCCCCCCCTCCCCCCACACACCCATCAGTCCTCAGTTTGTTCTCAGTATTCAAGAGTCTTTCATGGTTTGCCTCTCTCCCTCTCCTCCACTATTTCCCCCCTTCTTCTCCCCCATGGTCCTCCGTTAAGTTCCTCCTAATCCTCCTATATGGGCAAACATATGATATTTGTCCTTCTCTGCCTGACTTATTTCGCTCAGCATAACACCTTCAAGGTCCATCCATGTTGCTACACATGGCCAGATTTCATTGTTTCTCATTGCCATGTAGTATTCCATGGTATAGATAAACCACATGTTCTTGATCCATTCGTCCGTTGATGGACACTTAGGCTCTTTCCATGTTTTAGCTATTGTGGAGAGTGCTGCTATGAACATTGGGGTACATGTGCTCCTATGCATCAGCATTTCTGTATCCCTTGGGTAAATTCCTAGCAGTGCTATTGCTGGGTCATAGGGAAGTTCTATTGTTAACTTTTTGAGGAACCTCCACACTGTTTTCCAGAGGGGCTGCACCAGTTTACATTCCCACCAACAGTGTAGGAGGGTGCCCATTTCTCTACATCCTCACCAGCATCTCGAGTTCTCTGACTTGCTCATTTTAGCCACTCTGACTGGCATGAGGTGGTATCTCAGTGTGGTTTTGATTTGTATTTCCCTGATGAGGAGGGATGCTGAGCATCGTTTCATGTGTCTGTTGGCCATCTGGATGTCCTCTTTGGAGAAGTGTCTCTTCATATCTTCTGCCCATTTCTTAGCTGGGTTGTTTGCTTTTCAGGTGTGGAGTTTGGTGAGTTCCTTATAGATTTTGGATACTAGCCCTTTATCCGATATGTCATTGCAAGTATCTTTTCCCATTCCGTTGGTTGCCTATTAGTTTTATGGATTGTTCCCTTTGCTGTGCAGAAGCTTTTAATCTTGATGAGGTTCCAACGGTTTATTTTTGTTCTCGATTCTTTTGCTTTTGGGGATGTGTCAAGTAAGAAATTGCTGCAGTGGAGGTCAAGGAGGTTGTTTCCTGCTTTCTCCTCTACGGCAAAACAGAAATGTTTAAAGACAATCAACATGGGTCACCTGGGTGGCTCAGTTGGTTAAGCGTCCAACTTCGGCTCAGGTCATGATCTCACAGTCCGTGGGTTCGAGCCCCACGTTGAGATCTGTGCTGACAGCTCAGAGCCTGGAGCCTGTTTCAGATTCTGTATCTCCCTCTCTTTCTAACCCTCCCCTGTTCACTCTGTCTCTCTCTCAGAAATAAATAAAAAACATTAAAAAGGGAGAGAGAGAGACTCAACTTGACTCAGTCACTATACAACAGTGACCATACAATAGAGGGCCAGGTGGGAGGCCGAGGAGGGGAGAGGGGCCAGTATAAAAACTGAATCTTGAGTGACTTTAAAGGTTCTGATTTAGGCTGCTCTAATTAAAATGTTGTCATTAACAAAGAAAGAAAACATCTAAAAAAGACTGGAAATGGGATTGTGGGGGAAGGCTGGAGACTGGTAAGGAGATGAGAGTTTATCTGAGGGGTCATCTTGTTTGAAGTGCTGGTGGGGCTCAGAGAGATGTCCTTTGTGGCTCTTGCAAATATATAGTCTGTAGAAATTTGGAGAAAGAGAATTGGGGGCATTTCCTAAATGGCTGGTAGTTAAAACTTGCTAAACCTCTGTTAGAACTGATTTAATGTATGCTGAGGGAGGAGGGATGGAGACAGTAAAAAACTGATGGAAATGAACGGAGCAGTTAATGAGGGACAAGGAAACAGAACCAGCACAGATCGGAGCCAAGATTTGGCTGTAACTGCAGAGACACACAGAGCCATGGGACAGACTTCTTTAGTTCAAGATGAGAGAAGCCTGGAAGAGACTTCACTTCTATGTGGAAAAAAAAAAAAAAAGCCTGAGTAACAGCAAGTGAACATTATGAAAATGCATACATTGCCTCCCTTCCCCTGTTATCACTGGACCAAAAAGCAACTTTCACTCAGGGACTTCAAATGTGAAACCTCCACTCTTCCATCCTGCCTTCTTAAACTGTTCAGAACAAAACAGAATGATACTGAAGTGGTAAAGGATCGTGGGCATCTTTTCAAGTCATGTTCCTATACATACACCAAGTTATGCTCCTATGTAGTACATCCTCTCTAAGGAAGTCTCAGACAAAGCCAAAGAAGACCTACAACACAGAAACCTGTTTAAGTTGCATTAATCACAAGTTTTCTAATGGTGTGATTAAAGAGTAGCCCAAGGTTATTAGTGAGCTAGGAATAAAATCCAGGTCCTTCTAAGCATCCAGGGTGTTTTACAAATATTCCTTGGAGCCAGGTGCTGGTAAGATACCTCAGAAGCCACCAGATAAGATACCTCCGGATATGCCCCACCTTTTCAATCTAAACAGCTTTGCTTTGGAGCACCTGGGTGGCTCAGTTAGTTAAGCTTCTGACTTCAACTCAGGTCATGATCTCATGGTCCAAGAATTTAAGTCCCACATCGGGCTCTGTGCTGACAGCTCAGGTCCCAGAGCCTGCTTCAGATTCTGTGTCTCCCTCTCTCTTTGCCCCTCTCCCATTCGCACTCTGTCTCTCTCTCTCTCTCAAAAATAAATAAACATTAAATAAATAAGTAACAGCTTTGCTTTTATCTGTTTTACATATCAGTGCTCCATTTAAAGTTTGGAATTTTTTATGTTTTAAAATAGTCTACTAGATACATGCAGTTTAAAATAGAAAATGGTGGGGTGCTGGGGTGGCTCAGTCAGTTAAGCACCCAATTCTTAATTTTGGCTCAGGTCATGATCTCTCAGTTCATGGGATCAAGCCCCGCATCAGGCTCCACACTGATAGTCCAGAGCCTCCTTGGGATTCTCTCTCTCTCTCTCTCTCTCTCTCTCTCTGTCTGCCCCTCCCAGCTTGCACACATACCCACTCTCTCAAAATAAACATTTTTAAAAAACAGAAAATAGCATTTTGATATAGCTACTTGGGTGATTTTGTTTGGACCAAAAGCTCTAACCACTCAAATAAATTACAGGCTCCTTGAAGATCAGAATTTCATCTTAAACTTATTTGAATCTCCTGCTTCTTACCAGGGGACCTTATACAAAATAGATGACCAGAAAAATAATTATGGATGACAGGTTTGACCCCAGGATACTTTATTACCTAGTGGCCTTTTCCTAAATGTCTCTATTAATAGACAGAAGACATACAGAAAAGTCTTGTACTAACAAAGAATCTTAATTTCCTCCAAAGCTTGAAGCCCTTGAGAATAAACCAAGTCTTGTTAATTGGCCAATCTGTTTGAATACCTGAGTAAAATAGGAAGCATGAGATGGGAACTGTGGTTGAAAACTCAGAGCTCAGCCCCTTCAATAGCCCAGGAACTAGACCCTCTGAATGTAAACAAAGAAAAACTAGTTCAAAGTGGCAAAGGAATTTCTCATTTATTTTTATAAAAATCAGTATCACATGTTAGAAGGGAATCAGGTAGACCCTGATATTAAACCCTGTTCCATGATATAATAGCTATGTGACTTGGTTTCAAGTTCCTTAAACTGTCCTATCCTCAGTTAACTCATCTGTAAAATGGGCTAAACACTACATGCCTCACAGAGATGCTGAGGATTAAATAAAATAATGTGTTTAACATGCATTTCACTGTGCATAGCATGCAGTAATCTCTTGATAAGTAGTAACCACTATTATGTAGGAAATAGCACAAGGTATAATAGAAAAGATTGGGTTTTGGTGCTGGGCGGTGGGTGGGAACACTGAATTTAATCTCTATCCTTGGCTCTACAACACTGATGAGTCACTTAACATCTCTGGGTCCTATATTGTTTATATGTATAATAAATTAATGACACCTAATTCCTTTATCAAGTGATAACTCCTAGAGAAGGAGTAGAGATCTGGGATCTTTTCTTTCATTTTTTTCTCACCTTCCTACAGTGTGATGCTCATAAATGCATAACCCATGTGATCTAGGTTGTAAATCATACAGCATTTAACAAAGCAATCCCCAAAGCTAATTTCTAGCTTTATTTTCTTCTTTCAAAATTATCCATCATTTCATATTTTCTGGCTCCCCATCAACCCTGAGGGCCTCCTACTCTTCCCTGTAAACATTTTTTGTCTCATATATACTGTCAGGACCCTGCCATCTTGCCTTCTCCATCATGTCTCTCCTGTTCTCTCAACTTCTATTGTACATCCTGTATTGCACACAGTCCCCAAGGCAGACAATTGTGTCCTTCAAATTTCCTCAAAGCTGGAAAGGAAGAAGCCATGTGGTACTGTTTAGGGTTTTTCTGTTCTTGTCACATGGGGTATGGGAAAGTCTGTTTACCCTCACATGGTGATGATTTTGTACCATCAGCTAGACATGATATTATCTTGTCTTCTCTACCCAGTGACTATGAATTTGGTAATTTTGTGACTGTGTAAACTCAAAGCCTAATAACACGTGGCTTAAGAGCTCACACTCTGCTGCCTAAACATATGCCATTGCAGGGGCTGAGAAATAGATGTGTTTTTACTAATTCTTCTACTTATTGGGTATTTTTTTTTAATTCTCAGAAACACTGCTTGTGTTAGGAATAGCTCTGGCACTGCTGAAGAGTTCACTCTAGGGCAGTGGATCTCAAACTTTGATTCACTTTAAAATCACCCAGCGAACCTTTAAAAACCTTGAATACCTAGACTGAACCACATGCCAATCAAATAAGAATCTCTACAGGAAAGACTCAGGCATCACTATTTAAAACACAAAACCAAAAAAAAACAAACAAACAAAAAAAACACTCCTTGTGATTACACAACACACCCAAGTTTGCACCTCACCACAGAGCATCTCAAACTTGAACTACATAATAATCCCCTAAAGGTTTTTTAAAAGTTCTTATTCCCAGTATGTATGCTAATTATATCATAATCTGTGCGCCCACGGAATCAGTAGCTTTTAAAATACTCTGGGTGTAGAAAAACAAACAACCCAGCGAAGAAATGGGCAGAAGATATGAACAGACACTTCTCCAAAGAGGACATCCAGATGGCCAACAGACACATGAAACAATGCTCAGCATCCCTCCTCATCAGGGAAATACAAATCAAAACCACACTGAGATACCACCTCATGCCCGTCAGGCTGGCTAAAATGAGCAAATCAGAGAACTCGTGATGCTGGCGAGGATGTGGAGAAACGGGCACCCTCCTACACTGTTGGTGGGAATGTAAACTGGTACAGCCCCTCTGGAAAACAGTGTGGAGGTTCCTCAGGAAACTAACAATAGAACTCCCCTAGGACCCAGCAATAGCACTGCTAGGAATTTACCCAAAGATACAGAAATGCTGATTCATAGGAGCACATGTACCCCAATGTTCACAGCAGCACTCTCAACAATAGGCAAAACATGGAAAGAGCCTAAGTGTCCATCAGTGGACGAATGGATCAAAAACATGTGGTTTATCTATACAATGGAATATTACATGGCAATGAGAAACAATGAAATCTGGCCATGTATAGCAACATGGATGGACCTTGAGGGTGTTATGCTGAGCAAAATAAGTCAGGCAGAGAAGGACCTGACTTATGTTTCCACATACAGGAGGATTAGGAGGAGCTTAACTGAGGAACAAGGGGGAGAAGAAGGGGGTAATGGTGGGGGAAAGGGAGAGAGGCAAACCATGAGAGACTCGAATGCTGACAAAAACTGAGGACTGATGGGTGTGTGGGGGGAGGGGGGGATGGTCATGGAGGAGGGCACTTGTGGGGATGAGCACTGGGTGTTATGTGGAAATTAATTTGACAATAAACTATTTGTAATAAATAAATAAATAAATAAATAAATAAATAAATAAAATACTCTGGGTGTTTTTATGTGGAGCATTTAAGAAGGACTGTTCTGTCAAGAAAATAACAAGACAAGCCACAGACTGGGAGAAAATATTTGTAAAGCATATATCTAATAAAGGACAACTACCTAAAATATACCAAGAACTCATAAATCAACAATAAGAAACTAAACAACTCAATTAAGCTGTCAATTAAAAATTGGACAAAAATCTAAACAGACATCCCTACAAAGAAGATAAACAGATGGAAAATAAGCATAGGAAAAGATGTTTAACATCATATGTCAAAACATCTCAGTTCTTTTTATTTATTCATTTTCAAAGAAAGAGAGAGAGAATGCGCAAAGACAGAGTGAGAGGGAGAGAGTCCCACGCAGGCTCCATACCATCAGGGCAGAATCTGAGATGGGACTCTCACAAACTGTGAGAACATCACCTAAGTTGAAATCAAGAGTTGAATACAACTGATTCAGCCACCCAGGCACCTCAATACATCACTGTTCTAGCCAGAGATCATTCTCTATCCAGCCCTGAAACCAGCAAATACTGGGTAGAACTAGAGAAAGAGAAGGAGGAAGTTGAGAAGGCAAAAAACCAAAGAGGAAAAACATCCTATGAGGACTTTCGTTGAAGGATAGATGTACTACCCTTAAAGGATCAACTGGCCAGTACCCATTCTGGAAAAAGATGATTCCAGCATTTCTCAAAGTATATCTCCCCATACCTGTATCAGATGCAAATTCATGGGCCCTACATAGACTTGCTGAATCTGAATCAATAAACATAAGGTAGAAAACTGTGAATTACTAACAAGCAACCCGGAAGATTCACATGCTTAAAATATGTTTATAAACATTAAGCGTCTGACTTCAGCTCAGGTCATGATCTCACAGTTTGTGGGTTCGAGCCCCGTGTCAGGCTCTGTGCTGACAGCTAGCTCAGAGCGTGGAGCCTGTTTCAGATTCTGTATCTCCCTCTCTCTCTGACCCTCCCCTGCTCATGCTGTCTGTCTCTCTCTCTCTCTCTCTCTTTCTCTCTCTCCAGAAATAAATAAAACATAAAAATTTTTTAAAAATGTGGTCTCTTTACAAGATGCTCAGGGGACATTTCTTTCTTGTGTTGTAAATAGCAGTGCACCTTCTGAACAATTAGGTGGTTTTTTTCCTTTGGAGGAATTAAATTGCTTAACTAATCAGATTTCCTTCTATACATTGACCAGTAGAATATTTACAGTCTAATCTGAAGCTTATGCCTATCAAATACCTAGGATTTAAAAATGTGCCTTTCTGGGGTGCCTGGGTGGCTCAGTCAGTTAAGCGTCTGACTTTGACTCAGGTCATGATCTCGCGGTTCATGGGTTTGAACCCCCACTTCGGGCTCTGTGCTGACAGATCAAAGCCTGGAGCCTGCTTCGGATTCTATGTCTCCCACTCTCTCTACCTCTCCCCTGCTCCTCCTCCTTCTCCTCTTCCTCCTCCTCCTCTTTCTCTCAAAAAAAATAAATAAATAAACATTAAAAAAATTTTAATGTGCATTTCTGAGTTAATTTCAGTCCTAACTCTTCTTATAATCTTCCTCTTTTTTCCCACATTGCCTTTTTCACCTACTTCCAATTTGTTATCTTTCTATCTTTTATATATCCTTACAAACCATTTTAAAGTACTTTATGGAACAAAGCATGTTCTAGACAGATAGATGGGTAGACAGAAAGATAAATCCTTATGGACCTAATTTTTCTCAGTTATGAAATGAGGGATTCAGACCAGGTGATTACTGATGCATTTCCCAGGTCTAAAGCCCAGAATTCTTAAAAATTTTGGTACAACAATGAAATCTTGTTTTAAAAATACCATATTTTTAATGTGTTATTGCAACATTTTGCTAAGAGCTTAGAAAAGTGAAGAAATACCAATTTCAGAAAGGATTTTACATCTACAAAATGTAATTGCTTTTCACTCCATCTGATTTTAGGATAGTGCTTTATGACTTTATGAAACCAACAGAAAAACAGAAAATCACCAGTGTCAGTAAAAAAATAAATAATTTCATTTTAATCAACTTGCTTATTATTCCTCCATCTTCCACCTATTTTTTATCTTGTTTTTCCATCTTTTCCTTCCACCAGTAGATAGAGACATGATATTTTGATTTAGAGGCAACAGTTACCAAGTTTGATTTTCAAAATGTAGCATCAAACATTGTGAATGTATTCACACTGAATTATATACCTGCAAATTGTTAAAATGATACATATTATGTATACTCACAATTTTTAAAAAATGAAACTATCACAAGAAGCTGCTACCTTTAAACCTTACCTTTATTTTTTTTAATTTTTAGTAATTTTTAAAGATTTTTTTTCATGTTTATTTATTTTTGAGAGAGAGAGAGACAGAGTGTGAGCGGAGGAGGGACAGAAAGAGAGGGAGACACTCTCCAAATCTGAAGCAGGCTCCAGGCTCTGAGCTGTCAGCACAGAGCTCGATGCAGAACTCAAACTCCTGAAGTACGAGATCATGACCTGAGATGAAGTTGACACTTAACCAACTGAGCCACCCAGGTGCCCCTAAATAGTTTATCTTTAAACTATTATCCTTACAAAATAGTGTTTGCATTATTCATTTCTAATTGATATGTTTGAATATTGCATATATTTAGAAAACTATAAAATGGCAGAGTTAATTTGTAAATTCCAATCTCCTTTCAAAAATGCTGCTATTTAAAGATACATAAACAGCAGTTCACAGAATGCAGCTGTCACAGAATTACCAGGCAGATACTGTTTTCTCCTAAATAATTTATATACTTTTTAAATTTATTATCATTGGCTCATTTGGATAATGTTCTAGAATATTTTTTAGGATACATTTTCACCCCAAAATATATTTATGATACTTCCATAAATCATTATCCATGCCTAAATAACATACTTTCAGCTCTTCTGTCCAAACATTCCCCAAACAAAAGTCTCCTTCTTTTCACTTCAAAAGCAAAAAAGGGTAAGGGCATATATGTAGAGACGTAAATGCAGCTACAGATAATAGACAGAGAGATAACTGTTACTGACACATGCACAGGAAACATGGAAAAGAAGACTCAAAAAGAAGAGAGACAATAGGAGAGATTTTAACCTGATCTTTATCAAGACTTTTTATGTTTTGCAAGATGTTTTAAATAGAAGGTCTCCTTGAATTCTTGTCTTTCAGCCTCAAAACAACAACTCCAAGTATTTCAGACAGACTTTCACATCTCTTTCTCCTACACTCCTCCTACCTACTTTAATATTGTTGTCCTAGTTCTAAACTCTTGGTTATGTGGCATTACTTCAGGCCCCACATTTGACCTCTCCAGATATGGCCTCTGAACCTCTCCTATAACAGAGAGAAACCAGCACAATACAGCCTCATTAGCTACTTCCTGCTGACTCTAAAAAAAAAGCTGAATGCACTTCCAGATCCACCACTATGCCTATCTCTGAGGCAGGCTTATTTTTTCATGTGCATACGCTGAAAGAGTACTACCCTGACCAAACAATAATCTATCCTAAAGGCAAAAGGAGAACCAGTCCTTTCCTGTACCTGCAACAACCCTAGCCTGATGGAATATGCTGGAAAACCATAGAACTAGAAGTAGCAGCTACTGGTCTCCCAATCCACATCACAGTAAATTTAAGAATATTGTGTTTTATGGACTCGACCTTGGTGCAGCCCAAAACGGTCCTGTGTAAGTGCACACAGTGGACAGAAGTTCCTTCTTAGGGTTCAGGCACACAGGAAACCCTTACACACATTACCAAATTCTTCCCTTGGCCTTCTGCCTCTCGTGGTTAGACCCCCATGCACTACTGTGGATCAAGCAGTCCTGCCCTTTGTTTTATACTTGTGTTCTCTCACGGGCCCATATTTGAGATGTAAAGAATGTAGACCTTTTAGTACTCCCAACCTACACTTTGAACACATTTAACTGGCTGCCAATCCTTACTTTATCAAATTATCACTCTTAGAGCCTTCATTTCATATAATTGATGGTTATTTATAAGACTTTATATTAAAGCAAACACCTAAAACAGGAAAAAGAAAGAGCAATAAACAGATTTTAAATATATAGACTAAAGTCTGTAAGAATAACCTCTTTTAAAGTCCTTCTGAAGTCTTATATTGCAATAATCATCAATCAATACAATTTAATTCACTAGCATAGACAAAAGTTGTTACAAATAAGAAAAATGAGCAAGTCGCACTGTTACAAATATTTTTGCTGCCCTTTTAAGGATTTGTTGAAATACAAGGTTGAACACAGTAATTTAATGCCTTTTAAACTGTCACCTAAATATCATGTTCCTTTTAAAATTACAACCTCTCTTAGTCTTAATGAGTCATAAATCCATTACTGTTAAACTTATGACTGATTCTAGGCTAAAGAGCACCCCATAGTTGGCTTAAATGTTATTATACCCCATTAAATTGCTTTTGCTATGTTCTTTCAAATTTTTTAAAGTGTGTCTTTCAGTTAATAAGCAGTGATTTCATATAGTCAGAAAACAGAGGCAATTTTTTAAACAAAAACCTTAAGTTTTATTTCAGAATGTGCAGGCTTTATCTTAGTCATCTTAGAATACTGGTGCTTCATATAGAGCCTGGCATATTACTGGCATCTCATAAATGCTGACTGAATTAAGAAACAAATGTTTTTTACATAATTTTGTACACAATCATTTCCTGCTATATCTAAGCTAAAGTAGTGCTATGATCATGACACTCTTAGGCCTGCCCATGCAAGACTCGAAACTTCTAGGAGGACTGTTTAGTTTTGCCTTTTTGCTTTTTTCTGGCCTGGTTGCCTCTTAGTGTGTGTAAGATGACATATTTCTTTAATTCTATGGTGATATGAATTATAAAGGAAACATCAATTTAATAATAGCTTTTCAGGTGAAAAAAGAAAAAAAGGAACTACCAAGTGAATGTACACGTTGATTTTATGATGTATCCCAATCTTAACAAATGTAAAAACATAAAAAACTTAATGTTTTGGAACCAAGTAGATGGAGTATAATGGTGGTGACTTGTCATGTTATTATGACCTGTTCTTGTTCTATTTTCCAGACTTTCAAATGAACTTACGGTGGGATATGTACACATGATGCTGTTTGGGGGAAGTCTATGGGCACTATTCGATCAATATGGGCTGTATCTTCCTATATAGCCTTTTGTTCAGTGTCTATTGTACCTTGGATTCCCAACAAATATGAAATAGCAAGCATCTCATGTAATAAAGGAAATGCTAATACTTTTCACCAAGCATAGGAACCAAGAGTACCTTGAAAGAAAGAGAACTTTGAAGTTATAAATGGCAATATGTAAAGATGTTTTCATCTAATTATGACAGGAATTAAAGTTTAGGTTATTCAGATTTCTCTTTTCTAGTCTAAATTACTCTATTTTGAAAACTTGAAGTTCAAACAATTATTAGTTATACAAAGGCAGGTAAAAATAGCTTGGGAGAATAATAAGAAGGAGAGGAGAGAAGAAGAAAAGAAGGGAGAATCAAAGGTAAATATATAAGTTTGAAAAGGTCTTAGGAGGGTCCCTGGGTGGCTCAGTCAGTCATGCATCCTCCTCATAATTTCCACTCAGGTCATGATCTCACAGTGTGAGATGAGCCCCTGTCATATCAGGCTCTGTGCTGGGCACCTGGCCTGCTTAAGATTCTCTCTCCCCACTGCACCCTCCACCCCCACTCCTGCTCATGTGCACTCTCTCTCACTCTCTTGCAAAAAGCAAAAATTAAATTAAAAATATTTTAAAAATAAAGACAAACTTAAAAAAATTCTTGAAAGCTCGAGGACAGTCTAATCCAAATCACCATTTGTTACTTGTCCAACACAAAATGCCTGCCCAGCATTTATTTCTGGAATTGTAAATGGCCTGAAATTAACATCTTAACAAGGCACATGAAATAAAGCATAAAAATTCTGTCACTGAGTCTGTGGAACAAGATGCTTGATTATGCCCAGATGATTTTTAATTCAACTTTTAATTCTTCCCTGACCTTGAGCATGCTTCTGAGTTGTTTCTCCCTAATAAGAGTTTCATATATCCTGTAAACGTAAACTAATTAATTTTCATTTAAGCAAATCAAAGAGGAAGATAAGCATGATCCTGAAAAAAAAAAATAATTGAATGCTCCCAAATTCTTATCAAAATGATAGAAGACTATCACTAATCATATTTGTGAATGTGAACAAGTAAAAGTTGATTATACAACAGTCGGAAAGAATAGATTTTTTTAATTCATCCATTTATTTAATACCATTCTTCATATTACAAAGTAATCAATTAGATGATTTTGTTTGTTGAAATTGTTTGTAGCAAAACTAATTTTCAAATGATTATCTTCTCTATCTAGAGAGCAACTATGTTTGAATAATGATCATAGTGCCATTGGGACAATTCCTAATTTTTTTTTATTCCACTTAATGATTATTGGAATATAAAAGTGATGTTTTTACTTTATAAGCAGAGCTCTGATTTAACAATAAAAATAAACACTCAGCATATCAATGTAGAAATTACATATTCATGTTAGTATAAACCATCTGAAGATCATTTAGTTCATTCCTCAGGTTTCTATGTAAACAATGCAAAATGAATTATAGTTGATGCTGTTCTTAAACATATCTAGCGGAGATTCTACTTTCTTGAACAATAATTCTGACATATTTCTGAGAATTCTTAAAATAATCTACCGTTGGTTAATCTAAATCCTTTCTGAAATGTTAATCCTGCTTTTTCTCTAGTGTCAAGAAGAGTATAATTGGTAAAACTCTTTAAAAATACATGTATCATCTTCAATACGCACCAAACAAGATTGTGATAGGAGTCAGGAAATTAGATTTTTTTTTTTCTTAGCTTCTAAGTCATCTAAAGATAAGGTGTATAATTACATCCTCTCCATATCCCTAGGTGCCTATGGGCATATAGGTGTGCATATTTGTATACAATGCTTAGGGTTGACTTTTTTTTCATGGATCCTTCACTTGCAAAATCCTTGTCTGAGTGCCTTGAGGTTAGTCGAGGGGTAAGTAGGAAAAGAGCTACAAAACACTACTCTCAGTTAATGTCTCTCAAATAAGTCAAACAACAGTTGGGAGGCTTTAAAATGTATCATTCTCCAGGCTCCTGGGTGGCTGGCAGTGCAGAGCCTGCTAGGGATTCTGCCGATCTCTCTCTCTCTCTCTCTCTCTCTCTCTCTCTCTCTCTCTCTCTCTCTCTCTCTCTCTCTCCCTCTCCCTCTCCCTCTCCCCTGCTTACTCTGTCTCTCTCAAAATAAAACCTAAAATCTTCTTTAAAAAATTAAAAAATAAAAAAATGTATCACTCTCAGAGTTTCTGTTCTACCATAATTATTCTCAAAGATTTAACAAAAAATACATCTATAACTGGAAACAGTTTGATCATGAGAGTTTTTTTATCCCCAGGAATTGAATATATTACAACTTCTTTGAAATTGGTAGGGCAGATTATTACCTAAGGTTAAACAAGCAAACAAACATCCAGAACTGAACACTGAAGAAATAACTACCTGGGATTTGAGGCCAATTTAGAATTAGTAGAGGACAGAAGAGAAAATAAAGCTTTTAATGTGTAGAGTTAAAAAAAAAAAAAAAAAAAAAGGAGGACAGAATGTTAAAGGTTACAAGAGAAAGAACATCTATATATATATCAGAAATTTTGTTTTGACTCAACAGGTTGCTCCACAATACTTTAAAGTTTTGGAATTTATTTAATACTTAAGTTTTTATAATTTTTAAGAAAGTCGGTATTTTTTTTCAGTAATCTCTACACCCAACGTGGGACTCAAACTCATGACTCAGAGATCAAGAGTCACTCTGCTGACTAAGCCAGCCAGGCATCCATGTATATTTTTAATGGTAAGTAGTTTGTGGCTAATTTCTCTTCACATTTTCTCCAGTAAGAATGAGCAATTGACCTACCCTGCCACCATCATCACACTATATACTACAGTCATAGCTCTAGTGAAGAGAAATCTCACCACTAAAATACAGAAACTGCAAGATAACTCATAACTGAGAGAGGCACTTCAGAATTATAAGAAACTCTAGGATTTGTTTTCTATTTCTGTAAAAAATGTCATTGGGATTTTGATATGAATTGCATTGAATCTGTAGACTGTGTTTGACAATCCATGAACATCTTCCCATTTCTTTGTGCCTTTTTAGATTTCTTTCATCTATGTTGTATAAGTTTCAGTATACTAGTCTTTCATCTTCTTTGGTAAGTTTATTCCTAAGTATTTTACTCTTTTTGATACTATTATAAATTGGATTGTCTCTTAATTTCCTTTTCAAATGGCTCATTGTCAATGTATAGAAACACAACTGATTTTTGTGTTGGTTTTGTATCCTACAACTTTAATGAGTTCACTTATCTCGTTCTAATAAATAAGTTCTAAACTTTTGTGCAGTTTGAGGGTTTTCAACATATATAATCTGAAATTCATAAGGGAGCCACAAAGAACCCCAAAGAGTCAAAATAATCTTGAGAAACAAAACTGAAGCTGGAAGTATTACACTTCCTGATTTTAAAATATATTAAAAAGTTACAATAATTATAACAGTATAGTGCTACCATAATGATAGACACATAGACCATTTGTACAAAACAGAGTAATAACCAAACATACACTGTCAACTGATCTTCAACAAACCATATATCTGATGAGAAGTATGCCATGAATATATAATAGGGAAAGGATAGTCTCTCAAACAAATGATGTGGAAAAAACTGTATATCTGCATGCAAAAGAAGGAAATTAGACCCCTATCTTATACATGAAGGGAAAGAAAACTTTCTCCTTCGTCCCTTCTAGGTTTTTTGGCTGGCCTAATAATTAAATTGATATCAGACAGAGTAACAGTAAAAACCAAATTTAATTTCATATGTTCACAAGCTCATAAATATACGTGACTCAAAGAAGTGACCAAAGCAGACAGTTCTAATACCTTTCAGACAAAGAAACAATGAATTTGTGAAAAAATGACAAAACAAAGAATTTTGGGACTGGGGTAGTAAATTAGTGAAGAAGTAACAAGGTTTGGTTATACAGCCTCTCAGCCCAAAATTCCCTATCTTTGGTAATGAAGACACCTTTCCTTCCCCTGATACAAGGAGGCTACCTACCAGATAGGAAACTTATTTCCTACTTTCAGGAAGACAAAGAAGGATCAGTGTGCCCTTCTTGCACCAGCTGTTTCTTAAGCAACGTTAATTCAGACTAATCTGTATGCAAAAGTGTTGTATTTTGGAGTAGCTCACCCTGAACCCCATAGCACCATATGCAAATATCACCTCAAAATGGAATAAAGGCTCAAGCACAAGACCTGAAACTGTAAAATGCCCAGAATAAAACACAGGGGAAAAGATTCAAGACATTGGTCTTGACAATGACTTCTTCTTGAATGTGACACTAAAAACATAGGCAAAGAAATCAAAAGAAGACAAGTGGGGCTACATCACACTACAGTTTTTGTACAGCAAATGAAACAATCAACAGACTAAAAAGGCAACCTCCCAAAAGGAAGAAAATATTTACAAACCATATATCTGATGAGGGGTGAATATCCAAAATATGAGGAACTCATATAACTCAATAGCAAAATAAATAAATAAATAACTAGATGGAAAAAAATGGGCAAAGGACCTGAATGGACATTTCTCCAAAGAAGACATACGTATGATTAACAGTTATATAAAAAGTGTTCAATATCACTGCTTTTGCTATAGCCCAAAGGTTTGAACCCATTCTGTTCTCCTCTCCTCTGCACATTTTAGGTATATATTATTATATTTTATAACTTTTTAATGTTTATTTATCTATTTTGAGAGAAGGAACGTATACTAGGGAGAGGCAGAGAGAGAGAGGGAGAGAAAGAATCCCAAGCAGGCTCCACACTGTCAGCACAGACCTGACACAGGCCTTTATCTCATGAATTATGAGATTATTACCTGAGTCAAAATCAAGAGTCGGATACTTAACCAACTGAGCCACCCAAGAACCTCTATTTTATATCCTATTTTTGTGAGTTCCTTGACTGATTTTTTTAATAGAAATATTCATTTTTACTGCTTCTGTGTTTCCCACATCTATGCTGTCACTTCTGGTCTCTCCCTTCCACCCAAAGAGTCCTCTTTCATATTCCTTGCAGAGATGGCTCAGTGATCATGAACTCTTTTGACTTTTGTCTGGGAAACTCTTTATCTCTCCTTCCATTCTGGATGATAGCCTTGCTGGATACAGTATTTTTGGCTACAGATTTTCCCATTCAACACTTTGAATATATCATTCCACTCCCTTTCAACTTGTAAAGTTTCTTTTGAAAAATCTCCTGCTAGCCCTATAGATTTTGTCTTTTAAGTTACTGACTCCTTTTGTCTTGCTGCTTTTAAATTTTTTTCTTTATCAATATATTTTGCCAATTTCTTTACAATATGCCTTGGTTGGCCTGCTTTTGTTGATTTTGATGGGAGTTCTCTGTGCCTCCTACATCTGGATATCTGTTTCCTTTCCCATATTAGGGAAGCTTTCCGCTCTCATTTCTTCAAATGAATTTTCTGCCCCCTTTTCTCCTTTTCTTCTTCCAGGACTCCTATAATCAAATGTTATTACATTTGATGGAGTTGCTTCTTTCTCACATGAGCCCTGGTGTGAGGGCCCATTTCTCTGCCCTCTCCCTAAGGCACTGCTCTTTCCTTCCTGTGGGCAGCCTCCCTACACTTCCTGACCTTCCTAATCTTTCAAATACAGTTTCTTCTTTTTATTCAGTTGTGAGGTTTGTTCTCTCAGTCTTAAGATCACACTTCAGTTTATCGACTTGGATGTCTACAATATCTAGTTATAAACGTGGGATGGGGTGAGCTCAGCGTCTTCCTACTCCACTCTCTTCTCCCTTCTAATAGGGGCATTTTTTTTTTTTACAAATAGTTTATTGTCAAATTAGTTTCCACATAACACTCAGTGCTCATTCCCACAAGTGTCCTCCTCCAAGCCCATCCGCCCCTCTCCCCCACATCCATCAGTCCTCAGTTTTTGTCAGCATTCAAGAGTCTCTCATGGTTTGCCTCTCTCCCTTTCCCCCACCATTTACCCACTTCTTCTCCCCCTTGTTGCTCCGTCAAGTTCCTCCTAATTCTCCTATACGTGCAAACATATGGTATTTGTCCTTCTCTGCCTGACTTATTTCGCTCAGCATAACACCCTCAAGGTCCATCCATGTTGCTGCACATGGCCAGATTTCATTCTTTCTCATTGCCATGTAGTATTCCATGGTATAGATAAACCACATCTTCTTGATCCATTCATCTGTTGATGGACACTTAGGCTCTTTCCATGTTTTAGCTATTGTGGAGAGTGCTGCTATGAACATTGGGGTACATGTGCTCCTATGTCTCAGCATTTCTGTATCCCTTGGGTAAATTCCTAGCAGTGCTATTGCTGGGTCATAGGGGAGTTCTATTGTTAGTTTCCTTGGCTGTGCAGAAGCTTTTAACCTTGATGAGGTCCCAATCGTTTATTTTTGCTCTTGATTCCCTTGCTTTTGGGGATGTGTCAAGTAAGAAGTTGCTGCGGTGGAGGTCAAGGAGGTTGTTTCCTGCTTTCTCCTCTAGGGTGTTGATAGTTTCCTGTCTCACGTTCAGGTCCTTTATCCATTTTGAGTTTATTTTTGTGCATGGTGTGAGAAAATGATCTCGTTTCATTCTTCTGCATGTTGCTGTCCAGTTCTCCCAACACCATCTGTTAAAAAGGCTGTCTTTTTTCCATCGGATATTCTTTCCTGCTTTGTCAAAGATTAGTTGGCTGTATACTTTTGGGTCCACTTCTGAGTTCTCAATTCTGTTCCATTGGTCTATGTGTCTGTTTTTGTGCCAATACCATACTGTCTTGATGATGACAGCTTTGTAGTAGAGGCTAAAGTCTGGGATGGTGATCCCTCCCGTTTTGGTTTTATTTTTCAGGATTACTTTGGCTATTCGGGGTCTTTTGTGGTTCCATACAAATTTTTGGATAGTTTGTTCTAGTTTTGAGAAGTATGCTGGTGCAATTTTGATTGGAATTGCATTGAATGTGTAGAGTGCTTTAGGTAGTAATGAGATCTTAACTATATTTATTCTTCCTATCCATGAGCATGGAATGTTTTTCCATTTCTTTGTGTCTTCTTCAATTTCCTTCATAAGTTTTCTACAGTTTTCATCATACAGATCTCTTGTATCCTTGGTTAGGTTTATTCCGAGGTATTTTATGGTTTTTTGTGCAATTGTGAATGGGATCAGTTTCTTGATTTCTCTTTCTGTTGCTTCATCATTGGTGTATAAAAATGCAACCGATTTCTGTATGTTGATTTTGTACTAATAGGGGCATTTTTTTAAACATTCACAAAAGCATAACAAAAGCTTGTCTGGAAAACTTTTCTTTATAATACAATTAAAATGACATTCTTTTTCGTCATATACTTTAGCTGATATTGAATTTACAGTTCGTGGGTTCAGGTCCCACGTCGGGCTCTGTGCTGATGGTTAGCTCAGAGCCTGGAGGCGGCTTCAGATTCTGTGTCTCCCTCTCTCTGACCCTCCCCCGCTCACGCTGTTTCTGTCTCTCTGTCTCTCTCTCTCTCTCTGTGTCTCTCTCTCCGTCTCTCTCTCTCTCTCTCAGAAATAAATAAAACATTTAAACATTAAAAAAAAAACACACACACAAACATGATGATTGGCATACCTGCAGCCATCTTAAAACATGAAGTGCAAGTGGAATCCATATTCCAAGGTGGTGGAGCCAAACCACAGAAGTTGCTGGCTCCCTGATGATGGAAGGGTGGCCATCACAGCTCCAGGCATCTTTGACTGGAGAAGGAAAGAAATCTCTATTTTATTTAAACCTCAGCTGTTTTGGATTTTCTGTAATATATAACTGAATTTGATCCTATCTGGAATGTTATGTTTTTCCTGACTTGAAATTATTTTAAGCCCCTAAATCCTGACTTATTGACATAACTATTGTCCAGGAAAATCATATTCACTATAGAAATATAAAATTATTGAATAAAAGATTGAATAGTACTTTCTGCAAATCATAATAGAAAGCACTGACCTGAGAGATATGATTGATAGCTCTTTATAAACATTTCTAAGAGACATTATAAAAGATTCAGAACTCGGGGCGCCTGGGTGGCTTAGTCGGTTAAGCATCCGACTTTCGCTTGGGTCATGATCTCGCGGTTCGTGGGTTCGGGCCCCGTGTCGGGCTCTGTGCTGACTGCCAGCTCAGAGCCTGGAGAGTGTTTCAGTCTGTGACTCCCTCTCCTTCTGACCCTCCCCTGCTCACGCTGTCTCTCTCTCTCTCTCCTAGAAATAAAAAAAAAAAAAAAAAAAGATTCAGAACTCTAGCTCTACACATAACATTGTATAAATGAGGCTCACAGCAGAAGACCTCTGATAATATATGAGGTTAACTCATTTGTTAATAAACTGTCAGTATCTTTCTCATTATTTTAGCACATTTTTTATACATTTTAATGGTTAATTTTTTTAATTTTGATCTTAATATTCTTTACCTATAGTTTCTTTCTAGATGCCATTTCTGCTAAAATTCTAAAGTTTTATATGAATCACATAGACCTAACTCTGTTAATTCCACTATGCCAAAAAGCAGTAGCACACCGCTTACATACCAGTTAGTTTTCCTGGGTTAAGACCTTAGCCTTGCTCAGTAACATTCTTCTCTCTGGAAGATGCACACTGAGATGTCCCTCTGTAAAAGAAATGTGATCAAAGACTGGGACCTGGACAGAAAGCAGGAGGCTAGAAAAAGGAAACGTTTTGTGAAGAAATGCTTTGACAATTGGGACTGAATATTATTAATGTTTCACAGATGCACTTCTTGTATTCTAAATGAGATCTCTGGGATAAGAGCAGTGAAACGCACCAACCTCTATGCCTGATCTCTCAAATGTGCAATTCCTTGACATTTTGTCCTTGACATCCAGAACTAAAAAATGAGCTTGGTTTAACTTAAGGAACTTCAGTTGTTGAAGCCTAAAAATTACAATATCTACATCATTCTGTATCATTGGAACATAAGACATGCTTATCACCCTATCAAACTTTATTTGAATTTTACCAGTCAGTACGAACCACTTCCTCCAAATTAGAAACATTTCACTGATTTTATAAAAAGCATCTGGACTAAGATTTGGCATCTAAACATGGTCATATTTTCCACCCCAGTACTCAGCTCTAGCACCTTCAAGATGGCAATGCTATAAACAGAACAAAATGCTTCAGATACCTCTCTTTCCCTACTTTGTCAGGGTTCAACCAGTGAAACAGACCAGTAGGAGACAGTTATATAATGAGACAGTTATTGCAAGAAATTGGCTCACACAATTGTGGGTGCTGTCTGGGCAAGTGAGAAACCCAAAGAGCAGGCCATCAGGAAAGACAGGCTGGAACTCTTTGAAAAGACTGAAGTTGCTGTCCACAGGGAAATTTTGTCTTACTAGGAAAGAGTTAGCTCTGTTCTTAAGGACTTTCAACTTATTGAATCAGACCTACGCAATTTATCTAGAATAACTTCCCTCATTTAAAGCCAAGTGACTCTGGATGTTAATCACATCTATAAAGTACCCTCACAGCAATACCTAGATTAGTGTTTGAATAACTGATAAAGACCATCATACTCTCCTTCACAAACTGTTAGTAAACTAGAGAGGTCACACTCTGCTCTGGGTTTTGAGCCCTATTAACAAATTCTGACTTAATACAAACAGGCTACAATGATTAGAAGTCTGGTCTTCACCTTCCCACAGCCTGTTATGTAAGAGGCTTTTAAGAACCTGTCATTGCACACATCACTTTTCTTTTTTTTTTTTTAATTTTTTTAATGTTTTTTATTTATTTCTAGGAGAGAGAGAGAGTGACAGCGTGAGCAGGAGAGGGTCAGAGAGAGAGGGAGTCACAGACGGAAACAGGCTCCAGGCTCTGAGCTGGCCGTCAGCACAGAGCCCGACGCGGGGCTCGAACCCACGAACCGCGAGATCATGACCTGAGTGAAAGTCAGACGCTTAACCGACTAAGCCACCCGGGCGCCCCTGCACACATCACTTTTCACTTTTTTATTCTTTCATACACTTCAGTCACCCTGATTAAGATGGTCGTGTAGTAAGTACCCAGTTTAATACTAACCCAACTGAGACCTATGACAAGGCAAAGACCTGAAACACTCCACGTCTTATGGAATAATTTTTTCAACTGTTATCTCAAAGAGAAAAAAGGAGTGGGAAGCAAAGATGTGACTTGGTTTCAGTACAGCAAACTGGATTGACTTTCCTAGAGGCTAAGGCCATCCAGAGTCATGCAGATCCTCTTACCACCTCTTTTTCCCCTCCTCTTTTATCATTTATCATAGCAAAAATACACCCATTTTATCTTTTATCAGCTGTCCCTGGGGTTCTTAGTCTGCTATCTCCACAGTATCCCAGCATTGCTTAGACAAAACTGTTGCATCTGGGGCAGACAGAACGGTAAACATGATGATTTTACTCTAAATAAAAATCTACCGGAGCGCCTGGGTGGCTCAGTCAGTTAAGCATCTGACTTCAGCTCAGGTCATGATCTCACAGTCCGTGAGTTCAGAGCCCCACGGCAAGCTCTGGGCTGACAGCTCATAGCCTGGAGCCTGTTTCTGATTCTATATCTCCCTCTCTCTCTTTCTCTCTGCCCCTCCTTGCTAATGCTCTGTCTCTCTTGCTCTCAAAATTAAATTAAATAAAACATTTAAAAAATTCTTTTAATCTGCAATAATAAGAGTTCAGTGTTTATTAGATTTTCAGGGTTGAGGAAGAAGACAGAAGGGGCTTTTAAAAAATATTAACAAGGGAGTTAAAATAGTAAAGTTTATCTTCAAGGACATGGGCTTGGGTATAATTTGTTTCATTTATTAATTACATGATCTTTGAAAAGTCTCAACCTTCTTATATTTCATATTTCTTTCCTATATATAAGGTGAAAAGATTGAATTCTCTTTCAGTTCTATTTTTCTTTGATCCTATGGACATAAAGCAGCATGACACGGAGAAGAGCTGACCAGGAAAAGGACAGAAGAGTAACTTAAAGACTAATGTAAAATGAAATAAATGGTCAGTCTGGCAGGAAGGAAGGAAGGAAGGAAGGAAGGAAGGAAGGAAGGAAAAGAATAGATAAGGAACGAGAGAAGAAAAAGGCGGGATACAAAGGTAAAGTATAAGAACATACAGGTACCAGGGCATCTGGGTGACTCAGTCAGTTAAGCATCTGACTCGTGGTTTCGGCTCAGGTAATTATATCACCATCATGGGATCAAGCCCCACATTGGGCTTCATGCTCACAGTATGGAGTCTGCTTAGAATTCTTATCTCTCTCCCTCTCTCTCTCTGCTCTCCCCCCCCTCCACCCGCTCTCTCTCTTTCTCTCTCTCTCTCTTCCTCGGTCCCTCTCTATCTCTCAAAATAAATAAACTTAAAAGGAAAAAAAAGAACAAACAGATACAAACAGGAGAGAAAGGTGGGAACTGTGGCAAACTGGAGAGTTCCTCTACAAAAAGTAGCTACTATTCATCTCTTGATTGCTGGTGTAGGAAATACAGATCTAGTAGTGCCAGGTTTTAGAATTTTCCCCCCAAAAAAAGCTAAAAATCCATATTTTTATCTGAACACTCTTAATTTGACAAAGTAATTCAAATTTTAAAGAACAGTATGCAAAATAAACAATATATCTACAGGGAGAGCATCATGTCATGGCCAAGACTAGGGTGAGGCAAGAGAGGAACTCACCTCATGCACATTTAAGAAGGCACCAAAACTTCAATAATCAAGATAAATAATATGTAATGCAAACGTTTTTAAGTAAAATTTATTGCCAAAAAATGCATTAACAAGGAAATATCAAAAATTTCCTTTTTATACATTGTAAATAGCTTTATTGAGGTATAATTCACATACCATAAAATTCACCTCCTTTATTTCTTTAATTTTTTAATTCTAATTTCAGTATAGTCAGTATAGTCAACATATAGTGCTATACTAGTTTCAGGTGTACAATATAGTGATTCAGCAATTCTATACATTACTCTGTGCTCATCCTGAAAAGTGTTTACTCTGTGCTCATCCTGAAAAGTGTATTCTTAATCCCCTTCTCTATTTCCCCCATCTTCCCACCTACCTCCCCTCTGGTAATCATCCATTTGTTTTCAACAGTTAAGAGTCTATTTTTTGGTTTGTCTCTTTTTTTTCTTGGTCTGTTTTATTTCTTAAATTCTATATGTGAGTGAAATCATATGGTATTCATCTTTGACTAAATGACTTATTTCCCTTAGCAGTATACCCTCTACATCCATACACATTCTTGCAAATGTCAAGATTTCATTCTTTTTTATGGCTGAGAAATATTCCATAAAAAAGTGTATATCCACCATCTCTTCTTTATCCATTCATCTGTGGATGGACACGGGCTCTTCCATAATTTGACTATTGTAAATAATGCTGCAATAAACAGGGTTGTCTATTATCTTTTCTAACTCATGTGGGTTTTTTTTTTTTATTCCTTAGGTAAATACCCAGTAGCAGAATTACTGGATCATATAATTCTATTTTTAATTTTTTGAGGAACTTCCATGTTGTTTTCTACAGTGGCTGTGCCAGAAAATACAAAAAATTTCAATAAAGACTGGCTCCAATCTTGCTCTTGCGCAATTCACATCCCTGGCCTCACCCCAATCCTGGGTCTGTATCCTTCATAGCCTATGGGTTAAAGGCTTACAACAGGGAGCATGGTAGTGCTATAAATGCAAATAGTAAAGAGAAAGAAAAGCAGGCTTGGGAGTGGAGATTATGAATTCAAAAGCAGGCATTTTATCTGAGGTGCTGTGTGGGCATGCAGGTGAAGGAGACTCTAAGCATTTGAGAATAAAAAAGTGGTATCATAAGTGGAAGAAAAATTAATACCAACTTTGTGTCTATTATACACTGGAAAGTCTACATATATTATCTCTTCTATAGACAACTGTCAACATGACTCTTTAATATGAGAGTTAATCTCCATTTTAAGATATGTTTCAGTGGACATTAAGGTTAATGCCCCAAGAACATCCAAATAGCCAATAATGTAACTGAGCCTGTCTGAATTCCAGGTCTGTCTGATTTCAAAATCCGTTCTTTCCAATAAACTGTGCTGCCATGAGCAAGTCACATACATGTGCATATCATCAATAACCATTGAGACTGGATGAGATTCTCAGAAAGCATAAAAGACCCTTGCTATTCATCAAGACTGTGTCATTATCCTGGTGATGCTATCAGGGATGGAGGCCCTTTCTTCTAGCTACTCTCAGGACTGGAGCCATTCTTTGGGCTGGAGCCTTTCCATCCACTAACAAATTTTGCCTGCAGCCTTCTGGTCTTCAAGTATTATAGCCTCTGAATTTTAAGTTCTACTCACACTTAAAGATCCCTGGCTTCCTTCCATATTTATTCACACCACTGCAGCCTTGTTAAAACAACAATCAGTTTCCATACTCTTTGGAAACTTGTAACCTTGTGACACTCTTAGGACTTGTGAGTTCCTACACACTGGCAACCTTTAGTTCCAAGTCCTAACTCTTCCTAAGTGTCCTGTTAATCATGACAAACTGAGCCATGTCTCAAGATATAATTCCCCCAAACCTGTTCAGTCTTATTTCCCTAGCACTTCTTACATAGATGATTGACTAAAGAAATGAATGATCTATTTCTCAAATAAACACTTTATCTTCCTCCTCCACTCATTTCTTAGAGTCATGTCTTTCCCTTAGACTACCATCCTCCTCCATTACCCAAATATGAATCCTATCCATTCTTCTAAGTGTGGCTTACATTTTACAACCTCATGAAATGCTCTTTCACCAGCCCAGTCTGAGTCCATCATTCTACCTATGAACTATGGAAGTGTTGATTCATTGAACACTCATATGTCATTTTTAATCAACAACACATCAATCTTATCTGCCTAACTAGAAGGACAGGAGCCAATGTCTTATGCTTTGTTAATATTCTCAAAACTTCACACACATTCAGTGCTGACAAACAGCACTGAATGATGTTTTTCTAAAGCAGGGAAACCTTACGTTTCAGGCTTGTATAGTCCTGATTTTCCTTAAATTGTCTTAATTTCTCTTTTGATTTCTAAAATAAAGATAGCACTATATGAAACTCCAGGGGTATTATGAAGAAGAATAGAATAAGGATATTTTAAAATATGTACTGATATATTTTCCCTTTTGGTTTCTTTCTTAGCAATTTTCTGCTCCCACTTAGAAGAGGGCAAATCCATCTAAGAAAACAGAATGATGTGACTGAAAGAAATCTCAATGAGATAAGAAGGGAAAGAATAAAGCCCTTTTGACCAAGGGAAAAGGAACGAAATAGAGAGAGAAAGGGAAAAGAGGTTATTTATGAGTGTCCTCCCATTTCCTGCCTTGTTCCCAATGTACCCTCAGGACCAGGCTAAATCTAAGGAAAAGTGGTACAAAAAGTCCAAAAATGCCAGAGAAATAAAAAGATTTGTGCCATCGTTCCCATTCTCCAAGAAGAAGACCATCTTGAAGAAGGCAGTGCATTAACACAGAGGAAATATAGGAGAGTTGGGATGCTGTGTTTTGGTCTTTGTCACGTATGTAGAGGATGCAGAACTCCCAGCAGGTCCTAGAGAAGATGTGAAGAGTGGCTGCGGATTCTAGCAGGTGACCTCACTAATAAGATTAGTACAGAAAGAAGGCAAGGGAATCTGTAGAAGAATGTTTATAGGAGAGACTATCCAAGAAAATAAGCAAATTGGAATCTAGCCATAATCAAGGAAACTATTGCGAGCAAGACCTGAAGACAAGAAAGGGACTACCATTGTATCTTGACCATGCCAAAAAAGACCCAAAACAAACAAACAAACAAACCAAGAATCACACCAGACATGAGTAGATGAAAGACAGCAATGACAAGAGATTTTGTTGCCCAGACACCATTAAGATACATGCCTCAATGTAAGAACAGTAAATGTGCATGAGGCTCTCATTCAATACCATGTGGAAATGGCTTCTCCATTTCCTAATATAAGAACAGAAAAGACCTGTAGTATCTGTCAATTTCCTCTTTAAAAACTTAGTTTCAGGTCACCTGGGTGGCTCAGTCAGTTAAGCATCTGACTTGATTTCAGCTCATGGCTCATGGGAATGAGACCTGCATTGAACTCTGTGCTTACAGCACAGATTCTCAATCTCTCTCAATCTCTCTCAAAAATAAATAAATAAACATACATTTTAAAAAAACAAAATAAAATATGTTTAAAAATTTAATTTCAACTAGGGAATAATGGAATTACTTTAATTGACAAATTAAGTTTTCCTTTCCCTTTGTGAGATGATGGGCTTGAGGACAAATGAGATCAGTTATAAAATAAAGATGTTTTCCTTCACACATTTGAGTTATGGTGTGCCAATCTTGACACATATCTCCCCTGACAATAAATTTACAATGAATATTTTGTATTAACTTAAGAAAGCAACTTATGCTACAAAACTAAGGACACTGTAGCATGAGATGTACTTTAATCATTTATTTTCCTGACTGCTTTAAAGTAGGTTAAGAAAAAAATCTTCCCCAAGAGAAGAAGAGAAATCATTATGACATGAGACTTTACTGAAATTCTGCCCTATTAGGTATTGCTAAGGAGAGAAAAGTGCCAGATGAGGGAATTTCAGGGATGAGTTATATTTGCAAATTGGTATAATGAAAATTACCTAGGCAGTACCATGAATTTAAATGAAGTGTATAATTTTTCTTGAGTTTTAATATAAAATAATTGTTCATTTCTTCCAAGAAATAGTTAAGCTTGCTGATTCTTTTGCATAAATCAATATGCTCTGAACAATAAAGCTAATAGCCGAGTAAAGTCTATAAACTGTAGCTATGTAACTGTTTCCAGGGCTTTATTCCAGGGGCTAAACAGCAGCTTCTATTTCTAGTTGACTTCTGTCTTTATCGAATTACTTTTTGACTTGGTGACAGCTTTTTAAGACATCTTCTAAAGGAAAGCTTTAATTTCTCATCTTTGTTCTTTAAAAATGTAGCTTTTAAAGTGATAGGATTGACTACTGTTATATTTTGTTATAATAGGACTGAGTACTATGTATTATATATAAATATTTATATACATGTATGTGTAAAATTGTACAAAACATATTGACTTTGTTATTCTTCATAGAAACATACATGATCTAATTTCACTAAGAATATGTTATATTGCACAGTTATCTAAAGTGTTAAATTCTAATATAAGCAAACAAAGTATTTTAGTCCAATAACAAATACTTTGTTCTTAAACCTTGTGTTCTTAGTTATGTAGCTTTTCCAAAAAGAGATCCAAAGAAACAAATGTAAGAAAGCACAATCAAAGAAAATTCTTCTACTTAGATTATTATGTTACCATGTCGTATTAGTTATAAGATGGTAATGCGGATGGATGTTCACCCCTAAGCTTTCTCTGTGTAGCAAAATTACAAAATGTGTCTTAATGAATATAGCATACTGGTTATCTTTATCTGACATCTACTTGAAATTAAAATGGCTTAAAATATTCTATAGAAAATTTTAACTAATAATCCAAAAATACTTTAATCTGAAAAATATTTTATACCCAATTAAAGTACTTTGTTGCTTATTTTTATTATAACTTTTTAAATAGTTGGAATAAATTGGGGCACCTGGGTGGCTGAATCAATTAAGCATCTGACTTCAGCTCAGGTCACAATCTTACAATTCATAAGTTTGAACCCCACATTGGGCTCTCTGTTGTCAGCACAGAGCCCACTTTGGATCTTCTGTCTCACTCTCTCTCTCTGCCCCCATCCCACTCTCTCTCTCTCTCAAAAATAAATAAACTTAAAAAAACAGAACAATTGTTCATTATGAATTCTGATGCCACAATAATTTAATGTTGTATAAAACTTAAACCAGATTTGTTTTCTGTATATAAGGACAATGAATTAGATAATTTCCATGATTTCCAAGATTATCTACTGTTTTACCTAAGTTTTCATGCTAGTATTCAGTCATAAAGCATATGATTTATCTCAAAATTTTATTAAAATACAGAACAGTTATGGCAGACACACAGATTGTATGTGCTCAGAGTAACTTGAGACTTGAACTGTCCCTCCTGTATTTTCCAATTCTAAATATGGGGTATCTTGATAAACTCCAGTTTCTAGATTGAGGTTGGTTTGAGAGAGACCTAATTTAATTCCTACCTTCAGGTATAGCCTCAGAGCAGTCTCTCAGGGAAAGAGCATCCATCAGTCCTAAGCCAGACCCAGGACATCCAATTCATCACAAAATCTGTCTAGGGATCTCAGCACACTTACAGGGAAGCCACCAAACCCAACTCCAGCAAGGTATATTTTTTAACAATTTAAGAAAAGGTATATGTGTGTGTGTGTACACACACACATATACACACATACATACAACTTAGGATAAGTTGTCCACTCTGAGTATTCAATTTTTTATCTGTAGAATGACAAGAAAACACTTATGATCTCTAAAGACTTTGCCAGTTCAAAAATTCTATGATTCCTCAAGTTAGATCCCTTTCTCCTCACCTCCCTTCAAAATGATGATGGGTGAGACCAAAGTTTTCAGTAAGAAGAGAACTGAAAGTTCAAGCAAGAAGCCAAAACCTAAGAGATATGTTATAAAGAAAATAAAGTTTATATTAGGCAGAGAGTTTAAAGGATTTAATGACATTAGTTGGTCAAAAGCAAAAAATCAATGTGAACCCAAGGACTTAAGGACAATTTTTTTTTTTTGCATTTCTGCCATTAGAACTCAACTCAAAATGTTTGCTCATCAACATTCATGTACACTTCCTTATAGCAAAAGACAACGAAATTTGGAAGGTAACCAATTCCAAGTAAATTCTCATGAACAAAATGAAACACCTTGTTGTAATTAAAAAATAAGAGTACTTTCAAAATGTATGTGATATTGGGAGACTAAACAGACAGCTCATGGGAACTCTAATTGGCCAACTGCAACCATTCAAGTATCCGAAAGTAAAGAATAATTAGTCAATTGACACAAATTGAATGATTAAATGTCCATTATTTTTTTTTAAGAAAAACTAACATAAACTACAGAAGATGGGCGCCTGGGTGGCTTAGTCGGTTAAGCATCCGACTTTCGCTTAGGTCATGATCTCGCGGTTTGTGGGTTCGAGCCCCGCGTTGGGCTCTGTGCTGACTGCCAGCTCAGAGCCTGGAGCCTGTTTCAGTCTGTGACTCCCTCTCTCTCTGACCCTCCCCTGCTCACGGTGTCTCTCTCTCTGTCTCTCCTAGAAATAAATAAAATAAATAAAAAAATAAAAAACTACAGAAGAAAAGTGATCTTAGCAGAACAGAATCACTTATTAATTGTAATTTGGAGTGATATGTCAACAAATGCAAGTATCCTGTTAATTAAATATATATCATATGCAGACCTACAATCCTCATTCTGTGTAAACAGAAGAGATTCAAAAAACTGGAATAAGCCAAAACCTCCAATTAATGGCAAAAACTAAAGAGCAGGAAATATTTACCACCAGTGGGCATTTCCAATGACCAAGTAGAAAGATGACCCAAAGTTACTCAACATATACAGGGTAACGGTGTTCCAAGATGATAGATTAGTCAAATACCCTAAAACAGAGATGATTTTATGCAGGTTTCATTCCTTGACTCCTGGGAGATGAAACCTTTATCACCTTACTAATTAAAATAAGGTGTTAACATTTATTAAGCATAATTTTCCAGTAATACTTGCAAAGGAGGTCAAAATATAACAATTTCAGGACTATATATATATATATATACTATGTATATATATGTACTATATGTACTATGTACTATATACTATGCACTATGTACTATAGTATATATACTATATACATACATATATACTATATACATACATATATATATAATATACATTTTATATATATATATAATATACATATATATATATATACACACACAAAACATTGTCTAAAGGGAACATAAAGGACATACTATTTGGATAAAATATCAAGTTCCAAACAACTAAAGCCTACAAAAAAGCATATAACAAGTTTTTAAAGCCCCAATGCTATAACAGCTTTATTCCTATTAAAAGGGGCCCAGCCCAAAGCATGTCATCTCAGACTGGGAAAATGCAATTGAATTCAAATAGCTAATAATTCAGTATCAGCTGCTTGGTAATTCAAAAACCTATAACCTTGGAAAGTTCAAAGTAGGATTCTAACCCCAGGAAGGAAGATCTGACAAAATAATATGTTCTAAGCTAATAAAGCAATAAACTGAACTGCATAAAATCAGTGCCTCTGTAATTCACTTAATAATGTCTTACAAGAATTTTGGCAATGTTTGTGTCTTTTTTCCAGATCTTGAAGGTATCCAAATGTTTTAAAAATATGATATAAAGGTTTTTAATTTTAGTTACTAGGAGAACTTAATCAGTTTTTTAACCAATGTTTTTGTCTCTGCAAACTTTTAACCTGACAAATGTATAAGTTTTTTTTAAGTTTATTTATTTTGAGAGAGAGAAAGAGCAGAAGAGGGGGAGAGAGAGCAGGAGAGAGAGAATCTTAAGTAGGTTCCACACTGCCAACATGGAGCACAAAGTGGGGCTTGAACCCATGAACCGTGAGATCATGATCTGAACTGAAATCCAGTCAGATGCTCAACCAACTGAGCTACTCGGGTGCCCCTTAATGTGTATATAATGTCTAAATATTTAGAGCTGTATTGTCCATTATGGTACCCATCAGCTACACATGCCATTTAAATGTAAACAAATTAAAATTAAATATAATTAAAAATTCAGTTGTTCAACTACACTAGCCACATTTAAAGGGCTCAGTAGTTACAGGGCTGATGGCTAGCACAGATATGGAAGTTGTATCAGCTTATTTTTAGATGTGTTACTTAAGACATAGACTAACCAGCTCTATTTATAAGAGTTTCAAAAATAAAGTAGCTGACTCAGCTCAGTCAAGAAAGCAATTCCTTTCTTTCTTAAGTCTAGATTTGTGGGTGGTCCCAGCACAGGACTGGTAGGAAGAAGGTAAGTTCAAGTTCAGCTCATGAGGTCTGCACGAACCTATGTCCTTCTTTGCTGTTTTGTTGTCCTTTTGTTTTCTCCTTTGCTACCTCATTCAGCATGACTGGAAGCATGTTGTCTCTGCAACATCTTATTTGCATGTTCCAGAGTGTCAGAAAAGGAAGAAGAGAATATGAAGGGCAAGAAATTTTCTTTACAGAGAATATGACAGAATGTTGCACACATCACTTCCATTTATGCTTCTGTGGCCAAAAGATGACTAGCACACGTCTGGTTGTTACAGAGGCTGGGAAGGGTGGTCAAGTTGTGTGACTGTATGCCCATTTACAACTTGGGCCAGGGAGCTGTTATTTCTGAACAGAATGGGAGAATGGTTACTGGAAAACTGTTCTGCCACAAGCAAATAATGTGTCATGGATTTATGGGAGAAGAAAAGTAGAGACTAAGCAACATTTAAACAGTAGATGTTCTCCTCACTCAATAGTCTGTGGAAAGTAAAATGCCAATCAACACCCCTTCCACCAGTTGTATAAATTCTACTACTAATACATTTTGTTCTAGATGAAGTAATATAAACTTGTATTAGAAAACTTACAGTTTTATTTAAAAACTCACTAGAAAGAAAGTTTTACTGTCTTGGCAGTTATAAAATAAATATTAGCATTCACTTTAACTCAATTTCTTAAGAGGGAAAAAATCTTTTAAAAAACAGTGCTACCCATAAAATCTATAAAATAATGTACTCAGGTCAACACTGCATAATTATTTGGTCATAGAACACCCCAGCCAAAAACAATAGTTACAGTACATATATAAATAAATTTAACAATACTGCAGGCACATTTTATAGATTAAACTTAAGTTACAAAGTAAATGTTTTAATATTTGATTTTGTACATGAGGAACTGAAAAGAATATTATTAAAATACAGTAAAATAAAATTCATTCTTCTTTAATAAAAGATTATTTGCTATTAAGCTTCAATCCTAATAATTTTTAACCTGCCAATGAAAGTGGAATTATATACAATAAACTCTGAAAGAAAGAAAAAAAAAGAAAGCGGAATTATATAATAGTGGTTTATATACTAACATTGCACTTGTGAAAAATTGTTTCTTAAAATCACATAAATTGCATGTTAGATATTTAAATTATATATTTTAGACAACAGAAATTAGTAAAAAGGCAATTAAAGTTACAATGTCATTACCATCTTTCAGTAATTGCATCTAGAAATTAAAAAACGTGCTTTATAATTGTTGACAATAATCTCTTCTGATGTGCTTTTGCTCAAATTAAAAAATGTGTGAAGAATTTCACTTATAAGTATTTATTAAAAATAATAAATGTCAACTCCAACTACTGGCTGAAAATGTTTCAAAAACCAAAATTTCGATAATTTTGCATCAATAATAAATTTTCTGAAACCAATGATTCCCATGTGGTGTTAAATTATATTGATCAGCGAGCCCTAGTCAAGTCAATGTTGACCGGCAAGTCAATGTTGATGCTAGTCAACAGTGTCTGTAAGACAATTTTGTACCCTTTATTATTGATTAAATTGATCTTAAATAATATGTTAAATGCACCATTTCTAAAGAAAATGAATTGTCTTAATTTCTTCATCATTGGATTTAAGCAGGCAATTTGAAAAATCAGTTTCAATAGCAATCAAAATATTTTCCATTTTTAATTCCTCTTATCAACATTTAAGAGGAAACAGTACAACATGAGGGCATCCATTCTCTCAAGTAGCTTTCCTTATTGTCTATTATTAGTTTTCAAATATTTTCCCTTCTTACCCATATGGCCCACTCATATGCATGTTTCTAATGTTATGATTAACACCAACAGTTTGCAACCCATTTAAGACATAACAGAAAACAAGGGAGAATGGCATTTTATAATGGTGTCTGTTCTATGGCTCATTTAAGAAAAAGAAGACACTTCACTTCTTATTCTACCATAAAAGTCATCGGGTATCATGCAAAATCCTTATAGAAAAGAATGTTTTAAAAGGCTGGATTCAGTAGAGGGCAGGGGGGAAGGCAGAAAAAAAGTCTCTGTAACTGCATAAAAGAACTGACAAAATATTGAGAGCAATCCTGAGAGGCCAGAAATGACAAGCAGAATCCAGAGAGAGAACAAAACACTGATGTCAGTATCTGTCATGGGAACATCTGCCAATGTTCCCAAGAGGCCTAGAGCTTCATGCTTACCAGGCTGTGTGACTAAAGAACAGGGATAAACCCAGGGACTAAACCAAATGGGAAGTTGGATCAGACTCTCAGAAAACAAATTAAATCCCTGAGAGCTGATGTCTTACTGAAAGAATAAACTGAAATTTTTAAAAGATTCCATAGCATACAGGAGGAAGATAAAGATACGTGCCTATTCTATTTCTGTTAGCTCTGGGATGAGGAAGAATGATCATCTCTTTGGAAAATTCTTAACCAGAAGCCTAATCTCAATTGAAATGGAACTGAAATCATACTACTTGCTTCTGCAGCTCTCCATAAACCTTAGCCAATAATTTTAAAGTAGTTTTGAAATATGCCTTGACACCAAGAAGAGGCAAATTTGAGTATTCTAGAAGAGAACACCTTAAAAACAAAACTTGAAAGAATTTTCACAGATGAACTCCCAAGGAGCATGAATTCACAATCAAAAAAAATTTGAAAACACACACAGAATCACATCACCATGAGCAAAAGTCAGTAGAAATAACAAGACCAGATCATTTAGACGGCAGATATTAGAATTATCAAGTAGATGTGTGTGTGTGTGTGTGTGTGTGTGTGTGTGTGTGTGTGTGTGTGTTTACTCTGTCTAAAGATTTAAGCGAAGTGACATAGAAGATATATCTAGAAAGGATTTTAAATTGTTTTAAAACTGCTAGAAATCAATAGAAAAGACAGTCTAGTTTTTAAAAAAAAAGGGGGCGGGGGAAGAAACACAATGAGCCAATTAACACATCAAAAGGTGTTCACTCAGGAAAGTAAAAAGTAAAATCACAGAAAAACTGCATTACACATCGAAATTCACTGGCAAATTTTCAAAAGTCTGACAAGGTCAGGTTTGGCAAGTATGTAGGGCAAGAGGAATCTCAATCTCATATATATCTGGTAAGGGAATAAACTGATACATACCTTTGAAAAGTTTAGCATTGTCTGTTAATGGAAAATACTCCCTATCCTATGTAATTCCATTAATGTATGAATACTCAAGAAACAGTACTCTTTGCATTCATGTATAGTTGTACACTATACAATAATGGTTATAACAGAATTATTCAACATACAAAAAACAAAACAAACAAACAAACAAACAAAAAACTCTGGAGACTAAAAGTCCATCTGTAGCTATAGCTGATAAATGGAATGAACAAACTAAAACTATATGCAAGAACACAGATGAATCTCATGACATAATATATGTCATAATACACATACACACATACACTCACACACACACACACACACACACACACATACACACTGTATATATGAAGTCCCAAACAAGCTAAACCAAATTAAATTATCTGAGGATAAATTTATAAGTAGAAAACCATAAAGAATAAGAAAATTGTTATTACAAGTCAGGATAGTAGTTATCTTTGGGGGTAGAAATATTGTGATGAAGAGAGACAAATGATATGCTTTGGAGTGCTGATAAGGTTTTTAATCAGGGTGGTGGTTATATGGAAGAATTTCTTATAATCATTTATTAAGCTGTACATATAGCTTTATTTTGATAATATGTTTATATGACAAAAAACACTATAAGTTAATGCAGAAATAGAAATTTAAAACTTGGAGTTTTGCAGAGATCATTATTTTTCACTGATTATTCCATGTATTCCTTTACATTTTCCAGTCTCTTTTGAAATTCAGTTGTAGCTAATATGACTATTTCTGGTTAATGGGCTATCAGCAGAAGTCATAAATCTCTCTTCTGGTCTGAAGCACTTAAAAAATAGGCGTAAGTTCTCCATACTCTCTCTTCTCCTGCCATAGCAAGCTTTGAATCCCCATTTTGAAATAGTAAAGCCACAAAATGTAAATCTTGGATTTACAAACTGGATTCTTGGATCCTAGTGTGGAATGGACCCTCAGAGCAATTTGCAAGAATGTGAAATAAACTTCATACTTAAAGTCATTAAGAGTTTAGGATTTAAATGTTTCTGCAGCATAACTTAGACTACATGATGAACACAAATGAATTCAGAGCAAGTAAGATAACAATACAACGAAACATATTAACAGTATTGTCCTCAAGAAATTTTTTTCATGGAAAATGTGAAATAGAGACAAATGATACGGAAAATAAGAGAATTACAGCTCCTGAAATTTTTCCATGGTGAAAAGATGAAGAGGTAAAATTCATAGAGATATTGGCTCTGGATCTTTCTGAATTATTTAAAGAGAGCATCCCTCAAGTTCTAGAAAGACTATAATGTCAAGATGAAGAAAAAGAAATCCATACCTAGACATGACATGTGGAACTGCATAACATCAAGGACAAAAATACAGATACATAATATAGCCAAAGAGCTAGAATCAACGCACAAGAAACAACAAGTATTGGTGAGGATGTCGAGAAAAAGGAACCCTCATGCACTGTGAGTGAGAATAAAACTGGTGCAGACATTGTGGAAAACAGAATGGACGTTCCTAAAAAAACTAAAATTAAAAACATATCAGAGAGTAATTCCACTACTGGGTATTTACCTAAGGAAAATGAAAACATTAATTCCAAAAGATATATGCACCCAATATGCTTATTGCAGCAGTAATTATAATAGCCAAGATATGGAAGCAACCGGTGCCCATTTATAGACAAATAGATAAAGAAGATACACACACACACACAAACACACACACACACACACACACACACACACACACACAATACAGACATAATATAATATTACTTAGCCATAAAAAAAGGATACAATTTTGCCATTGCAACAACATGGATGGACCTAGAGGGTATTATCCTAAATAAAACAAGTCAGATAAAGAAAGACATATACCATATGACTTCATTTACATGTGGAATCTAAAAAACAAAACAAATGAATAAACAAACAAAAAGGAGAAACAGACCCATAAAGGGCACCTGGGTGGCTCAGTCAGTTAAGTGTCCGACTTCGGCTCAGGTCATGATCTCATGGTTTGTGGGTTCAGGCCCCGCATCGTGTCAGGCTCTGTGCTGACAGCTGGCTCGGAGCCTGGAACCTGCTTCGGATTCTGTGTCTCCCTCTCTCTCTGACCCTCCCCTGCTTACTCTGTCTTTCTCTCTCTATCTCAGAAATAAATAAAAAGAACATTAAAAATTTTAAAAAAAGAGAAAGAAACAGACCCATAAATACAGAGAACAAACTGATGGTTGCCAAATAGGAAAGGGATGGGGAACTGCCAAAATGAATGAAGGGGAGTGGAAGCTTTAGGCTTCCAGTTATGGGATGAGTAAGTCACAAGAATAAAAGATACATATTAGGGGAGCACTTGGGTGACTCAGTGAGTTAAGCATCCAAATCTTGATTTCAGCTCAGGTCATGATCCCACATGATCCCACAAAATGTGGGATCAAGCCCCCTATCAGGCTATGTGCTGAAAGCATAGAACCTGCTTAGGATTCTCTCTCTCTCTCTCTCTCTCTCTCTCCTCCCCTTCCTCTTCCCCTACTCACATTCTCTCTCAAAATAAATAAATAAACTTAAAAAAAGATACATATTAAGGAATATAGTCAGTGGTATTGTAATAGCATTGTACCATGACAGGCAGTATGCTCTGTGTAATAACTATGTTGAACAACTGAAACTGATGTAACATTGTGTGTCTGTGTCAACTATACTTTAATTTAAAAAACAAAAAGGTAGCCAAAAAGTCACACCATCTATAAAGGAACTCCAATTTAGTCTGTCAGCTGACTTCTACAAGCTACAATGACATCCAATGGATAATGTCTTTAAAACACTAAGAGAAACTAATTGCCAAAGTATAATTCTATACTCAGTGAAACTATCTTCAAAAGCAAGGGTAAAATATATTTAGTAGGCCTTTGATCTCTCACAGATGGGACTACTAAAAGGAACAACCTGGCAATGCCTTCAAAATATCAATCATCTTACTCTTGACCAACAATCCCATTTTTAGGAAATATATATCTTAGTGGATGGTTAAAGCCAAACTCTGGACTCATCTTTGACCCCTTTTTTCATCTCACATCCCATATTCAATCATCTGGAAATCTTTTTGTCTCCACCATAAGAATATTTACAGAAGGTGCCATTTACCACAAACTTCACTGACCCTACTCTCAAGTGAGCCACTTTATATATCATCTGAATTATGGAAGTGGCCTCTAAACAGAGCTCCCTGATCTACCTAGGGCTTCCTAGAGACCATTTCCACCATGGCAGCCCCACTACCCTTTGTAAAACTTAGAGCCAATCAGGCCACTCCTCTTCACAAAACCCTCCTGGGGCTCTCCATTTCATTCAGAGTGAAAACCAAAATGCACATAATGGCCTAATGTGAACTGGTTCCACTACCCTTTAAACCTCTTTTACTACTAACTTCCATGTTACTTATCCAGCCACACTGTGGTCCCTGCTGTTCCTCAAATGTACCAAGCACATTCTCCCCCTTAGTCTACAGGCAGACTGGTACTTCCAGCTGGAATGCTCCTCCCACAGAGAACCACATGGCTAAATTTGTCACTTTCTTAGTCTTTGTTCAAATGTCATTTCTCAATGAAGCCCACCTAGGTTGCCCAATATGAAATTGTGAATCCACATCTATTGCTCCAAATACTCTTTACCCTGCTCTTTTTTTCCTCCACAGCACTTATCATCTTGAAATTACTGCATTATTTACCTTTTTATTTTGTCTATTATTTATTATCCCCCCCCCACTAGAATGTAACCTTAGTTTGTTTCAAGCAGACTCTGAAATAAAGATGTAACTGCAAGTAGCTCATTTGAAAGGCAAAGCCAGAAAGCACAGTGATAACTGATAATGAAAGACGAAAAAGAAGGAAGCCAATACAGTGTGCAATGCTGAGCACGCTACCACTGGAAGAATAAGTACCATTTAACTGGGGACTCTCAGAAAGACTGGGTAGTTGTGCTTCAGAATCATTATATACTTCTCTGGTTGAAGACCACTCCTGGGCTCTAGTTATATAGCATTTCTGGATTGTCCACATGACCAAGCTTGCTTCTGTACCTTGAGGATATCCTCTGGCAGATAGATGGAGGAAGACATTCGCATGTATAGGCACTGACTCTGAGACCCCAGAGATAAGCCAAAGAGATATGGGGACCAACAACTTCACTACCATAGAGATCTTTGTCTGTCTGTGTATTTGTTTTATATCCCAGGGGTCTAGAAAAGACCGGGCACATAGTGGGTACACACACACACAAAAAAAAATTCTGTGTTGAATGTTGCCGAATAAAGGGTCAATAAGAAACTACACATAATTAGAAAGTACTGAACAAAACTGAACAAAAGAGAAAAACCCACATATCATATAGCCCATGGAGTACAGCTAAAATGTTACTTTGAGATAAATGGGTAGACAGAAATACTAGTATTACTGAATAAGAAGGCTAAAAATTAATAGACTAAGCATTCTATTTAAATCATTAGAAAAAGAATAATATAATAAGCTCAAAGGAATCTAAATAAAGAAGCTAAGGGCAAGAACAAAATTTAAGGAGAAATACAAGTATAATAGAGAAAACTAAATCAGCAAAAAGTTGGTTTTTAAAAAATAATACTAAGCTATCATATTAGCAATATTCATTAAGGAAAAAAGAGAGAAAGAGAAAATACAAACAAAAATGTGATTAAAACAAGAACACAACACAACAGTACAATAGAGAATGAAAAACAAAAGATTATGAGTAAAATTATACTGACCTGGAAATTCCCTTAACAAAATGAATTTAATCTATAATTAAGCGTGTTCATACAAGGAAAATACCAGACCTGGATGTTTCTGCAGGCAAATTTCTACCCAGTGCTCAAAGAACAAAGCTTCCCAATTTTGTGCAAACTTTTCCAAAGACGACAAAAAAGAGGCAGAGGGAGATTACTTAAAGAGACTACTTAATTAACTATTGCTGCAATAATGTTGCAGTAACAATCTCATACAATCAGATTGGTACAGAACAATTGCTGCAACAATCTCATACAATCAGATTGGTACAGAAAGAGAAATGTAGATTAATAGAATGGAGCAGAGTCCATGAATAGAAGTATGCATTCATACAAACATCATGTGTGATGGAGATACAGGAACGGGAAGGACCATGTAAGTTGTGCTGCAGCAAATGGCTTTTCCTATGGGAAAAAAAAAAAGTGAAATTGAAAGATATAAATAAAAAGAAAAAATGAAAACATTTTAGGAAAAAAAGTAAGTGAATTTCTTTATGAACTTTTGATAAGGAAGAATTTTTTTAACAAGACAAAGAAGCACAGACCCTAAAGGAAAAGATTGATAAATTCAACTACTTTAAAAATTCAAGAGGGGCGCCTGGGTGGTTCAGTCGGCTAAGCATCCAACTTCGGCTCAGGTCTTGATCTCATGATTCATGGGTTCAAGTCCCACATCGGGCTCTGTGCTGACTGCTAGCTCAGAGCCTGGAGCCTGCTTCTGATTCTGTGCCTCCCTCTCTCTCTGACCCTCCCCTGCTCATGCTGCCTCTCTCTCTCTCTCTCAGAAATAAATAAAACATTAAAAAATTTCTTTTTAAAAGACATGTAATCCACAAAAGATGTCTTTTTTTATTTTTTAATGTTTCTTTTTATTTTTGAGAGAGAAACAGTGTGAACAGGGGCGGGGCAGAGATAAAGGGAGACATAGAATCTAAAGCAGGCTCCAGGTTCTGAGCTGTCAGCACAGAGCCTGGCGTGGGGCTCAAACCTGTGAACCATGAGATCATGACTGAGCCCAAGTCAGACACTTAATTGACTGAGCCACCCAGGCACCCACAAAAGTGGTTTTAAAAGAAAACCTACAAATAATAAGAAAAAGAAAAGCCTGTTAGAAAAATGAGCAAAAGTTAGACACTTCAAAAAACAGAAACATAAATCTAAGATATGAAAAGTTACTCTATTCTCATTAGTATTCAGGAAAATGTAAATTAGACCATGAGATTTCATTTTGAATGTACCAAACTGACAAAAACTAAAGAACAAACCAGTAAGGAGTTCTGGCACAAAGGGACTTTTAACACGCTACTGCTAAGAATATAAATTAATACAATTACGTTGGAAAACAATTTGTCATTATCTAGCAAAATGTAAATCCACATATGCTATGGCCCATCAATTTCTACTCCAAAGATTATACTCTACAAGTACATATATATACCAAGATATATATAACATATATATATATGTATATATATATATATATAAAACATAAAAGTTAAGGCTACACAGAAATCTAAGGAAATGCTGATCACAAAATTCAAGATTGTAGTTACTCCTGGGAATGGAGAAGGAAGAAGGGTATCATAGGAAAGAGGCATACTGGATGCCTCATAGGTACTGTGACATCTATGTATATATATTACTATCTTAACTTATTAACTTTTAAAATTCCTACCTCATAAGTAATTTCAACATAACAATCACAAAACAGAAGTCATGATCTTGGCATTTGTCTAACATCACATGCAATTGCCAAATTGCAACAAATGAAGGGAAGAGGGGAAAAGAAAGCCCTGTGTTCCTATAGTTCTCATATCATAGTGCAGGCTCAGCCTTCTCAACTCATAACTGGTAGAGCTCCATTAAGTACTGGATGTTATTATATATGGAAACCTCCATTGGCTAGACTCTTCCTGACTACAGTGGTCAAAATAATGGGACACAGAACAATATCCTTCAGACTTGTCTTAACCAGAAGTATGCTCTGTAGTGATGCAATATATTACACAGACACAACAAAAGATATTCACAGTTTTTTTAACCCTGGATTTTAATTGAATTTAAGTCTGTTTGGAATAATACATCAATTAGATTAAATCTCTATTTTTTTAACTTATATCAGAAGCCATTAATTAAGAAAAATTGCTACATCAAAGTCTGGCTGTTCAATGCAACTATGCATCTTATCATAGAATAAAAAGGCATTAGAGGGGCACCTGGGTGACTCAGTGGGTTAAGCATCCAACTTCACTTCAGGTCATGATCTCGTGATTCGTGAGTTTGAGCCCTGCATCAGTCTCTCAGCTGTCAGCACAGAGCCCACTTCAAATCCTCTGTCCCCTTCTTTCTCTGATCCTCACCCCCTCTCAAAAATATATAAAATATTTTTTTAAAAGACATCAGGTTTGTCAGTTTATTTTAAAGTTTAGCAGTTGCTTATAGAGCTAAGTATTCACCTGCTTTACAATTGCAGTTCCACATCTATGTGTTTACCTAAGAGAAATAAAAAACCATGTCCACAAAAAAAAATGTACATATGTCGACAAAAAGACTTGTGCAAACAACTATGTACATAATAATCAAAAACTGAGACAATCCAAATGTCCATCAACAAGAGACTAGATAAACAAATGATGGTATATTATATGAAATACAAATCAAATTTTTTAAATTAGCTCCTGACTCACGTAAAACTGAGAGTGAATCTTAAAACATTATATTCAGCAAGAGAAGCCAGATATAGAGTACGCATTATATAATCCCATTTATATGCTGTTCAAAAGAATTGAAATTTAATGTATAGTATTGAAATCAGAGCAGCGGTTGCCTACGGGTATAGGCATTAACTGGAAATGAGAGCAAGGGAATTTTCTGGAGTGACAAACACTTAGCGCCTTGATATTCACTGTTGTCATATTGGAGTATACATTTATCAGAATGAATCATACACTGAAATTCTTTTAATTTTCCATACTTAAATTTTACCTCAAAAAGACATTGAGCTTTGAATATTACATATTAAATGTAAAAGAAATGAAATATTTTATTTTGGTAAATGAACATCATTCAGTCTCTAATCTCAAATGAAAAAAAAATTCTGCCGTATTTGGCTCGTTACAAAGGAATTTTTCAGGCAGCCTTTTAAGACAGATGGCACCTGGGGAAATTATATACTGAGCACGATGACTTATTTGAAAAAGCAGACAACAGTTTTGTAGACACACTAAAATTTATAGTAAATAACAGGTTCAAGAATGTTTCACTGTTGGCATAAATCATCAGAAATGATCCTCTGTCATCAAAGTTCTCAACTAGTCATGAAACTGAAATGCAAAGGCAAACTATATACATGTTTACTCAACAGTGAAAGCTAAAAGGAACACAGAATAAAATCAGCATAAGATAGGGGAGACTAAGGCCTAAAACCTTGAGTTTTTATAGTATAGTTGAAAAAACTATTCTCCATTTGGAAAATAATTAGTAAAATATAATAAAGACAATATAGTAGGTAGAATCCATTGTAAGCATTCTCTTCAAGAGTTAATAAGCTGCACCGTTAAAATAAAAACACAATCTACAAGCAAAATAGAAGATACTGGGAAGTCAACATGTGACCCTGTGTTATTTGAAGGAAGCCACTCTAAAATTGGTATTTGGCCTATTCCCACACCTTCCCCCACCTTCAACTGTACATATAAACACACGCACACACACACACACACACACACACCCAGAGGCATAGCTTATTAGGCCTTTCCATATCCAGGCAGGAAATTTAGTGACTTCTTATTGAAAAATGAAAATGAGTATAAAAGACCCCAACTTTTTAGCAAGAGAAATAAAATTAAACCCCACAGTATACTTTGAAACTGACACTTTGCTGCAATCAAAAGGCATTTTGAATATTGTTAGTGATGATTTGTGTCTGTTCCTAAGCATTAGGTTGATGTTGTTTTTTCTAGATCCATCCCTCTGTGCCAATCTGGACATTACACTGGATAAGGAAAAGAGAAAGGCCCCAGGGGAGACAATTAGGGCTAGTGGACAAAAGTTAAGGGTCACCAATATCAGTGTAGATGAAGAAGACAATTCTCACAGTCAAAGAGACAATGAGCTGCCCTAGACTGCCAATGAAGTCACGAGTCAAACCTCATCCATTGCAAGATTATTGTAGAGGCAAGAAGTATAGTGGTTAAGAGCAAGTTCTTTGGAGTAACAGGGTCCTCTGTTTAAAGATTTAATTCCATCATCTACCAGCTATTTCAATTGGGCTAAGAAATGAATTTACAACTCCAAGTGTTGTCCTATCCTTGTACGATTCTGGGATGGATTAAATGAGATGGTATGTGTTGAAGGTCTTACCACAATGCATGACACTCGGTAAGCAGCCAGTAGTGTCATGATCAGAGAACGAATTCCTTACCTGAAGGAGGACCAGCAGGTGAGGAGATAAGACTACACAACTGATAAAATCCAGTTCAGTTCCAAGAAAAATGAGTCTGTGAAACAATGTGCTCATAGACGAAGTAATACTTTGAAGAGTGATGACAAAGTAGGCTTTTTATAGATTATCAATAACATTTTATACATCAAAAAATAAAATGACATATGGTCATTTTATTTAGAAAGAGAATTAGCTGATCGTGGTCTCTGTTTTATGGTAAGAACTAATCTTCTTGTCTTCAATTTACTGAAAGCAGAAGTTTGCCCAAGGTCATGTTGGACAGAGGTTAAATAGCTAAATAATTCTAAATGTGCAATTTTCATATAGTCAAACCTATGCGTCCAGTGGCAGAGACCAGTATGGCCACAGGGCTAAGTGGTTAAAGAAAAGGACTACAAAGAGGCCAAGGGAAGCAGAAGAGATTCATGAGGAGCCAACTTGGCCTCGAGGAGACCTGCAGAGCTTGACTCCGGCTTCCGGATGCTCTCAGCATAGCCTCTCCTGGCGCACCAGGGCAAGTGATTTGCCTGTTCTAGGCTTTGCATTCTCCATGAGAAAATTGACTTGACAAGGGCCACTTCAGTTGCCTAAGGATGCATTTCATAGAACACAAGTTAATGTTGCTAGATTTTATCTTCTTCTCTAAGATATTTTTTGAAAGCAAACATATTAATATGTCTTAGCAAAAACCAGTATTAACTTTTTCGCAAAATGCTGGCCTCTGGTTCTACCAGGAAGACACGATTGACAAGATCAGATTGCTTTTATGTTCTTGACTGTAATTTTCTTTCAGAACAACAGAAATGGGGGATCCTCTGTAGACTAACATGCAGAACCTAGGTAAACTCTGCCTTCAAGTTCATGTCTGGACAATCCTTTCTACTCTTTTTCCCTTAAAAAAGAAAGGCTAGGCATGTTTATGTTCTGAACCAAGATCCTTCACTCTTCCATGTCAACTCACCCAGACCTACTGTCATTTTAAATATTTTATGGAATATATTATGGACTACAAGGCTTTATTTGGGAAGCACTTGGAGTGAATGAAGCACTTGGCAAAGATGCTAGTCTGTGTGTTGGAGTAATTGTATCATAGGTGGAAAAAGGGGGATTTATATTCCACAGTTTGGCTTAAAAAAAAAAATCACACTATCCCTAGGCTGACCCTGAAAGATATTGCCTTGGTCACCAACAAGAAGTTCTAAGGCCCAAATCAAAAGGAAAAAAACCAAATGTTCAGTTCTTTTTCTCCATGCCCCTCTCCTTCCCTCATGGGACCATATTCTTTTTTTCTATGAAGAATTATAAGCTTGTGTTGGCTTCTTCTTCCAGGTATTTTCTTTAATGTTTGAGAAGTAAGATATTCTTGTAAAAGCACTTTCTCTGGTCCCTGTTTCTCCCCTGCTTAATTGATGTCATTGCTCATTTCCCCTAAGATCTCAGATGCTGGAAACACATTGCCAGTTCTCTATCCCTTATTCCAATTCTCTCAGGCTGAATCTCCCCCTGTACTCTTCACTACTACTGCTACATGATAATGAAGCATTGACCCTGAAGCAAAGGCCCAAAGCTTCACAGCCCAAATTTCAGCTGACTGATTTTTTTCAAGTCACCAGAAATCTAGAAACAACAGGAGAGCTGCTAAGAGAAAAGGGAGGGGCCCAAAGGATACTTCATCTTAAAATAAAAATCAGCTCCAGCCCTGTCCATAGTGACTCATGACTTTTGAAAGAAAGCATTTTAATCATGTCTTTTTCTTTTTATAAATTTTTTTAATGTTTTATTTATTTCTGAGAAAGAGACAGCATGAGCAGGGAAGGGTCGGAGAGAGAGGGAGACACAGAATATGAAAGAGGCTCCAGGCTCTGAGCTGTCAGCACAGAGCCCGACATGGGGCTCCAACCCATGAACTGTGAGATCATGACCTGAGCCAAAGTTGGACACTTAACCAACTTAGCCACCCAAGTGCCCCATGTCTTTTTCTTTTAGTGAATATTAAGAGTTTTATTCTGCCACAGACTACCAAAGTCAATAGTATTTATTCTCTAGAGACTGGATTAATTTTTTTTAATGCTTTATTTATTTCTGAGAGAGAGAGAGAGAGAGAGAGAGACAGAGAGAGAGACAGAGTGAGCAGGGGAGGGTCAGAGAGAGAGAGATACAGAATCTGAAGCAGGCTCCAGGCTCTGAGCTGGCTATTAGCACAGAGCCCGACGCGGGGCTTGAACCGACGAACCATGAGATCATGACCTGAGCCGATGTCGGATGCTTAACTGACTGAGCCACACAGGTGCCCCAAGACTGGATTAATTTTTGAACCATCTGCACCAATCGAGCATATGAAAATTATGCTCACCATCACTCATCATCAGGGAAATACAAATCAAAACCACACCGAGATACCACCTCTCACCAGTGAGAGTGGCCAAAATAAACAAACTCAGTAAACTACAGATGCTGGCCAGGATGTGGAGAAATGGGAACCCTCTTGCACTGTTGGTGGAAATGTAAACTGGTGCAGCCACTGTGGAAAACAGTGTGGAGGTTCCTTAAAAAATTAAAAACAGAACCACCCAATGACCCAGCAATAGCACTACTAGGAATTTATCCAAGGGACACAGGAGTGCTGATTCATAGGGGCACATGTACCCCAATGTTTATAGCAGCACTATGGAAAAAGCCTAAATGCCCATCAACTGATGAATGGATAAAGATGCTATTTTGTATATACAACAGAATACTACTTGGCAATGAAAAAGAATGAAATCACGCGATTTGCAGCAATGTGGATGGAACTGGAAAGTATTATGCTGAGTGAAATAAATCAGTCAGAGAAGGATAGATATCATATATTTTCACTCATATGTGGATCTTGAGAAACTTAAAAGAAGACCATGGGGGAAGAGAAAGGGAACAAAATAGCTACAAACAGAGAGGGAGAAAGGCAAATCATTAGAGACTCTTAAATACAGAGAACTGAGGGTGGTTGCAGGGTGGGGGAGAGGGGAAACCGGGTGATGGGCATTGAGGAGGGCATGAGCACTGGATGTTGTATGGAAGTGATGAATCATGGAAATGGGATGTTGGGATGAGCACTGGGTGTTGTACGGAGGTGATGAACCATGGAAATCTACCCCAAAAACCAAGAGCACATTTTACACACTGTGTGTTAGTCAATTTGACAATAAATTATCTTTAAAATAAATAAATAAAATTTAATAAATTAACAGAATATCAACTCACAGATGGATATTAGCTGTCAATCCTGTTAAGTAGTAGATTTGTGTTTACTGCATTTAGTAAAATCATAGAATAAATCATCACAATCATAAGAAGAAAAAACTCATGTGAACTTATAACTTCTTTCTTAGAAATAGTACCTTCTTACAAATACTAGATCATTACTAATATGTCAGTTATAGCTGTTTTAGAAAAAGAAAAGAAAATAGCACCTTCAGGTGAATGTTCTGGATATAGAATTCCCCTCATGTCAAATGCACACAGACCAAACTCCAAATTATTATGGTTTTTGTGCAGCAAGAGAACAGCATGTTGGTATCTGCTATGAAGATGAAATTCACCAGTGACATTTAGGAAGGAGATTGCCTATTTAAAACATTTCAAAATATTTAATTTGAAAACTTTGCAGAAAAAAATGTTGCCATCTTACCAGTGGGATGTTTCTATTTAAACAGTACAAGATATGGGGCTCCTGGGTGGTTCAGTGGCTAAATGTCCAACTTCTGCTCAGGTTATGATATCACAGCTTGTGAGTTCAAGCCCTGCATGTCAGCACAGAACCTACTTTGGATCCTCTGTCCTCTCTCTCTGTCCCTCCCCAGCTTGTTTGCTTGCTCTCTCACACGCGCTCTCTCTCTCTCTCTCTCGTGCGCTCAATCTCTCTCTCTCTCTCTCTCTCTCTCTCTCTCTCTCTCTCTCTCTCTCTCTCTCAAAATAAGTAAGCTTATTTTAAAAACAATCCATGATAATAGGAAATTCAACCTAAGTTTTAAATTCTCCAGTCAATATTCAGGCCCACAAAGGTCAGACATGTCCTATACTGAAAGACATGCTCACTTACAAATGGATTGAAATGGTCCAGCTTACAAACAGTGTCTTACACAGAAACTGACATTAGAAGAAACTACGTCCTGTGACTTATCACATAAAATGCTTTAGACAATCAAAGTTTTCTTCAAACACTCTATGTTCCAATGCTGTTTCAGTATTTCTCACTATGATAGAGATCAAATCTTAGTACCATCTAATTTCGCTTTTATCAAGGAAGGTATAACCTCAAGCTGAATTGATATGAGGAACCTGAAGTGATAACTAGAAGAGGTAACAGAACTCACATGACGGCACACAGAAAATCCTGGCCCTTCAAAGTTAAGAATGGGGGAGAGGGGAAGAAACTTAAAGAATTAAACATTTGGAATCAGTTCATTCATTTATTCAATGATGATTTGTTGAATGTCTACATACTATTAAACCAAGTACTCTCCTGTAGATAGTACATTCTGTAGAATGCAGTTTACATAGTAGCCTGGGACAACAGATGATAAATAACCAACAATAACAAACATAAATAATGAAACCACAGAGAAGGTAATCTAACATGGTGTTCTGCACCTATGGGGGAAAAAAGGTAGAATAGGGTGATGGAGACTGAGACTGTCAGATTTGGGTGGGAATAAGAATGTTAGGCAGGGTGGTACCCACTAAGAAGACAAAGTTAAACAAAGACCTGATCCAAGTTTCAGTCCTCAGTAATAAATAATCACTGAATAGTCAAAAAAGAGATGAAAATTGTAAGATCAGTGTTCTGTCATAAGAATTGTGCCTATAAATACATATCTACATATATTTTTTGTCTCAATAAAACAAAGCTTTTGCTGTAAGCATTTTGTAAAGCTTTTCTTAAGTTTTATTTAATTAAGTAATCTCAACCCAACATGGGGTTTGAACTCATGACCCAGAGATCAAGAGTCGCATGTTCTATCAACTGAGCCAGCCAGGTACCCCTGCTGTAAGCATTTTGGTCTAAATGTTCTTTTATAGGTTATATTTTTAACCTTATGTTTTGAACCTGACCTTTTATTAACAGATACTTGTTACATCACAGAATGATCTAAAAATATGAAATTTTGGTATCTGTTCACATTTGATTTTTAGAAAATCTGCTATGCAGAAGTAGGTGATATAAATATTCAATCTACACACTGAAGCTCTACTGTGTGTGCAATTGCTAGATACTGTGGATACAGCAATGAGACATACAGTCAATGATCTCAAAGCGTTGAGTCTAGTACTCTGAATTGTTGATAGTTATTAAAGTGCCATATCTGTTACCACACCAGACACTGATGGAAGTGTTTTATCCATATTAACTCACCTAGCCTCTGTGACAAGATTACGAGGTTGTTCCTATCATTAGCCCCCTTAAATGAGAAAACCGAGACCCAGAGTAGGTCGGTGGCTTGCTCAAGGCAAAAAAACTAGTTAGAGGAAGACCCAGGTCATGTTAATTCTAGAGCTTGCTCTCCTCCACTCCTCCAAGAGGACATAGGTCAGTTAAGAAATACATTAAACAAGGGGCGCCTGGGTGGCTTAGTCGGTTAAGCGTCCGACTTTCGCTTAGGTCACGATCTCACGGTTCGTGGGTTCGAGCCCCACGTCGGGCTCTGTGCTGACTGCCAGCTCGGAGCCTGGAGCCGGTTTCAGTCTGTGACTCCCTCTCTCTCTGACCCTCCCCTGCTCACACCGTGTCTCTCTTTCTCTCTCTCTCTCCTAGAAATAAATAAAAAATAAAGAAAGAAAGAAATACATTAAACATGATAATGCCTACTTAGATGTGCCTAACATGGGGAGGGTGTCAGCTTCTTCTTTCAAGTTCATGTGCCAGTTTTCACTTCAGCATTTTATTTAGCACTGGTCCAACCACAGAAGCGGTAGGAGACAGAAGTTTAGGCAACCTAATGCAGAAGTACGGAGTGTGGCTCATATGGCATCAAGAGCTACAGAGTTTGCTGTGCCACCTCTCACCAGGCTCATGCACCTCTACTGCCCTCGAGTCCTCCAAGAAATACTCTACCATGGACCATGTTTAGGCTATGACATTACATCTTCCTGAGTAATAGGACTTTCCTTTTCTTCACACATTTACATGGCTTTGATTGTTCTTTTTAAAAATGTTTTCAATTAAAATTCTCCTGGATGTTATGAGTACGTTATATATCCAATGAGCTTTTTCATACAAAGTTAAGAAATCTCTTCCTGTACTACTGTTTGAATATTTTTAATGAGAACTAGTATAGGTTTTAATGAGAACTAGCTTTAGAAGGGAAAACAACATGCATTAGAATGTGTTCTAAGATTAACATATAAACATTATTGATCTGCTCACCAAATAACAAATTAGTACTTTTTTTTATAGGAGCAGAGCAAACCATAATGAAAAACTATTAAGCTTTGGGGCACCTGGATGGCTCAGTCAGTTAAGCATCCAACTCGTGGTTTCAGTTCGGGTCATGATCTCATGGTCCTGGGATCGAATCCCACATTGGGATTCACACACTGAGCATCCAAAGCCTGTGTGGGGTTCTCTCTCTCCCTCTCTCTCTCTGCACTTCCCCCATGCATGTGAGCTTTGTCTCTTCCTCTCTCTCTTTCTTTCAAAGTAAATAAATAAAGTTAAAAAAAAGATTATTAAGCCTGGAATAAGGAATTTACAAAAATAATAAAACAATTTTTTATTAGGTTGACATTATCTTATTCTTTGTTGCAATCTGTTATTTAAATTGTGTTACTTGGTTGCTGATCCAGAGAAGAAAATCTCATATGAGAATAAATTCCAAGTTGCCACGTTTGTCATATATATTTGCGTGTTATTCAACACTTGTCATCAGATTGATAAGAGATAAAACTGGAAGCAATATTTTTAAAATAAGCTTTACAGACTTTTTTTTGAAGAGTGCATTACTTATATTTCCATAGTAATATCCAGTGTGTTTAGGAGTCAAATTTCTGACAATGCAAACCATCCAGAATATATCAAATATCAAATTCAAGAGAGGAAACTGTTTAAAGACCAAGCACTTTGCTCTATAGGTGAGGTGTGTCCCCCAAGCAACTTTCTATGTGAAAGAAACAAGGAAGATTTAGAAGCCAGGTGTATGCTGAGGAGGCAAAAATAATCAAAGAGAAAGGACAATAAAACAAACTTTAAAAGCCTGGTAGTGTAGAATCACATTGCAAAAGCACCAATAACTAAAATTTCTTATGAACCTCACAATACAATAATTAGCATTTGTAGTAATACACACTAACCATCAAGAAGTGGTTAAATTGTATCTATTAGTCATTGCTTACCAAGAAATGAAGAAATGCGTTGTGATTTGGGGCGCCTGGGTGGCTTAGTCGGTTAAGCGTCCGACTTTTGCTTAGGTCATGATCTCGCGGTTCGTGGGTTCGAGCCCCGCGTCGGGCTCTGTGCTGACTGCCAGCTCAGAGCCTGGAGCCTGTTTCAGTCTGTGACTCCCTCTCTCTCTGACCCTCCCCTGCTCACGCTCTCTCTCTCTCTCTCTCCTAGAAATAAAATAAAAATTTAAAAAAAAAAATGAAGAAATGCTTGGAAATGTTTAAAAACTGGGAGATTTAATATATCAGTGTTACTAAGCTCACCTAGGTCATTTTCCCAAAAGCCATCACGTGAAGATGGAGCTTTTTAAGATATCAAGGGTAATTGGTGAAGATGGTAATTAAAAAGCAGATACTTTGGGTTCTAGTTTCTGGCACTTGCTTTGGGCAGACCTAGTAACCTCTCAGAGTCCCTTATCATCTGCAAGAGTTCAAGATATATGTAAGAATTTTTAACAAATGTTTAACATTAGAACACCATCAAAATTAGAGCTTCCTCAGTACAGGACATTATTATTACTGAATAAAGGGCATTAATAAGATATCTTTGATATTATTCATTAGATCTACCCAATGATGTCCTTCATAATAAAAATGATAACACTTCATTTCTATTCAAAGAACATATGGCCAGTAGTGTACCTGGAAAACACTAATCTACTCAATAGAGACACAACACAAAGAAGCTTATATCCACATAGCACTGCCCACACGTTTCCAGAATTTATTAAAAGTTATTTGCTTGGCTTCATATTTCAAGTTGGACAAATTAAACCATTGTCCTTTGTTGTGATAAACCCAGAGTGTATTTTTTTTCTATTAGAGAAACTCGATTTTATTTTTTTCTTTCATAGTTTATTGTCATTAGTTTCCATATAACACCCAGTGCCCATCCCCACAAGTGCCTTCCTCCATGCTCATCACCCCGTACCCTCTCCCCTCCACCCCTATCAGCCCTCAGTTTGTTCTCAGCATTCAAGGGTCTCTCATGGTTTGCCTCCCTCCCTCTCCCCAACTATTTTCTCCCCTTCTCCTCCCCCATGGTCCTCCATTAAGTTTCTCCTGTTCCACTTATAAGTGAAAACATATGGTATCTGTCTTTCTCTGCCTGACTTATTTCACTAAGCAATAACACCCTCGAGTTCCTCGAGTTCCGTCCACATTGCTACACATGGCCAAATTTCATTTTTTCTCATTGCCATATAGTATTCCATCATATAGATAAACCACATCTTCTTGATCCATTCGTCCATTGATGGACACTTAGGCTCCTTCCATGTTTTGGCTATTGTTGAGAGTGCTGCTATGAACATTGGGGTACATGTGCCCCTATGCATCAGCATTCCTATATCCCTTGGGTAAATTCCTAGCAGCACTATTGCTAGGTCATAGGGGAGAACTATTGTTAATATTTTGAGGAACCACCATACTGTTTTCCAGAGGGGTTGCACCAGCTTACATTTCCACCAACAGTGTAGGAGGGTGCCCATTTCTCAACATCCTCACCAGCATCTAGTCTCATGATTTGTTCATTTTAACCACTCTGACCTGCATGAGGTGGTATCTCATTGTGGTTTCAACTTGTATTTCCCTGATGATGAGGGACTCGGAGCATCGTTTCATGTGTCTGTTGGCCATCTGGATGTCCTCTTTGGAGAAGTGTCTGTTCATGTCTTCTGCCCACTTTTTCACTGGATTATTTGTTTTTCGGGTGTGGAGTTTGGGGAGTTCCTTACAGATTTTGGATACTAGCCCTTTATCTGATACGTCATTTGCAATTATCTTTTCCCATTCCGTCAGTTGCCTATTAGTTTTATTGTTCCCTTTGCCATGCATAAGCTTTTTATCTTGATGAGGTCCCAGTAGTTCATTTTTGCTCTTGATTCCCTTGCCTTTGGGAATTATTATTATTATTAACAACTTTCTATCATTTAATACCAGCAGCTATGAGATTATTCATCTGCCTTAGTATTTTTAAATGAAAACTAAAAAGTGAAACGAACTTCTCTCCCACCTCCATTCTCTTCCTCAAATTTCCACAACTTAATTCTATATCCCTTTTTGATAATGAAAGAACTCAGACTGAATAGGTCTGAACTGCTATTCATGCATACAGGAATCACTCAAGGAAGGTACTGGATGTCCAGAATGGGAACCAGACACACAGCAGCCAGCAGGAAGGAACAGAGGTTTCCATGGGGAAGATACGGGACAGTAAGGACAGCTGAGGGCACTTAAACCCACATGTCCTGTCGACACTCTGAAGAGGTCTGGGAGGAGGGGGGGATTAAGACAGGTTTAAGAGATTACAAACTTGTTTGTAGCTGGCAGTTTTCTATTGCTGCTATAACAAGTTACCACAAAGGTAGTGGCTTAAAAAAGACACATTCAGGGGCACCTGGGTGGCTCAGGCAGTTGAGCATCCAAGTCTTGATTTTGGCTCACGTCGTGATCCCGGGGTCATGAGATCGAGCCCCATCATTGGGCTCCATGCTGAGCATGAAGCCTAATTGGGATTCTCTCTCTCCCTCCTCTGCCCCTCTTTCCAACTCACACACACACACACACACACACACTCTCTCTCTCTCTCTCTCTCTCTCTCTCTCTCTCTCTCTCTCTAAAATAAAACTTTTAATTTTAAAAAAAGAAAGAAGTTCAAAATATATAAATAGAAGTTTGTTTAAAAAAAAAACATATTTATTAAGTTCCTCCCAATCCTCCTATACGTGCAAACATGGGGGAGAAGAAAGGGAGAAATGGTGGGGGAAAGGGAGAGGCAAACCATGAGAGACTCTTGAATGCTGAGAACAAACTGAGGACTCATGGGTGTGGGAGGGGAGGGGGGAGATGAGAATGGAGGAGGGCACTTGTGGGGATGAGCACCGGGTGTTATATGGAAACCAACTTGACAATAAACTATCTGTAAAAAAAAAAAAATCTCTTAAAAAGCATATACATACATATATACATAAATCTTTTAAGTATTTATTTATTTATATATTTATATATATATTATTTATTTATATATAGAAATCTTTATATATATAAAAAATCTTTTAAAAAGTATATACATACATCTATATACGTATGTATATGCAAAAAAGACACATTTATAACCTTACAGTTCTGCAGGCCACGAGTCTGACACAGATCTCACAAGGCTAAAATCAAGGTGTCACATTTCTTTCTATAAGCAGTAGGATCCACTTCCTTGTCTTTTCCAGCTTTTAGAGGCTGCCCATATGCATTGACTTCCTCCATCTTCAAAGCCAGCAATGTCAGCTCAAATGCTTCCCACATGCCATCACTTCGACCCCTTGTCCTGTTACCTCTTCCACATGTAAGGACTCCTGTGATTAAAGTGTGTCCACCCAGATAATGCACGATACTCTCCTCATCACCACCTTATGTCTCATCAAATTTTTATTTATTTACTTATTTGCAATCACATATGCAAAGTTCCTTTTGCCATGGTACCTAACATGTTCACAGATTCCAGGAATTAGGACTTGGACATCTTTGTAGGTAAGGGAAACATTATTCTGCCTACCACAGTGCTATAGGTAACAGGTAAATTGACAAGACATCATCACTATTTTCTTTCACTCTTGCTCCCCTCAATCAGCTTCCCACACAGTCAAAGCATTTAAAAACACTGATCACATTATGTTTCTCTTTTACTCAGATTCCTTCCATGGCTTCTTGACATTCTGAATAAAATCTACACTCCTTAACACAACGTACAAGGGTCTACATAATTTAGCCAAGTATATTTAAAACTTTTTACACCGGTACCCATAGTAACAGATCCTTTTTTAAATCATAACCCAGCATGTGCATGTGTGTACAGTTCCACAAACCAGTATTCATTCTTCCTATATACTCTGATACTTGAAATTCTGATCCATCCTTCATTGAATTTAATTTTTTTAATGTTTTTTAATGTTTATTTATTTTTAAGTGAGAGAAATTGACTGCAAGTGGGGGAAGGGCAGAGAGACAGGAAGTCACAGAATGCAAAGCAGGCTCCAGGCTGTGAGCTATCAGCAAAGAGCCCAATGTGGGGCTCAAACCCAAATACCATAAGATCATGACCTGAGCTAAAATTGGATGCTCAACTGACTGAACCACCCAAGTGCCCCTAATTTATCTGTAATATTGCTTGCAACCCACGAGTGAACTCTGACTCTTGCTTTGGAAAACACGTATCTGACCCTGCCTTTCTCTCGTGCATTGGTACATCATGCTCTCTCAAACAAAAATACACCGACCTCTTATCTCGGGAGAACCACTGACTAAATGTTTTCCCTGGAACTTCTCAGGGCCTGTTCCCTCACCTCAGCTGGGTTTCTACTCACCTGCCCCTTCTCAAAGAGGTCTCCCTGACCACCCTGTCTCAAATAACCTTTCCTCCACCTCTGGCATCATTTTCTTTTATCTTGCTTTCATTCCTTACTGCTTTGTGTCTTATTTCTCTGTTTCTTCTCTCCCACTAGAAGGAAGGGTCCACTGGGACTGTCTTGTTTACAATACTAGTGCTTGAATAGTGCTGCCTAATACACGGGAAAAACTCAAACATTAGTTATAGAATGAATGAATAAAACATGAGTGAATGAATAAATGGACTGACAGAGCTAAGACTATATGGGTTATTGTATGAAACTATAAGTTTTATTACATTATAATTTATATAATTAACAACAAACATTGGTAGTTATCATTTCTGAATTATCTATGCCATGCCAGATACTATGAAGGCCTCTTAAATAAGTTATTTCTAGTTGTCACAACAGCTCTGTGAGGCAGTTATTTTTACAGATGGGGAAATTGAAGTTCGGAGAAGTTGGGTTTCTAGTCCTGGGTTAATATATATGGTCTATAATAACAGCCATTTTTTTATAATACTTGACAATTTTTGTCAAGCATTGTTCTGAGTATTTTACATGGGAGCACTATTATTATTCCCATTTTACAGATTGGGAAATTCAGGCATTGGACTTGCTCAAAGTCAAACAGCTAGTAAGTGGTGGCACTAGAAATCCAATTCAGGCAGTCTGGGACTAGATTCAGTTCAAGACCTACACATTCTTGCCGTTCAAAGTAAGGTCCAAGCACCAGCAGCAGCACCAGCAGCAGCACCACCTGGGGTTTACTAGAAATGCAAAACATCATGCCCATCCCAGGCCTGCATTCCGCTAAGATCCCCAAGTGATTCATAGACACAGTAAAATTGAAAATCCTTGCTGTAGGGGTACCTGGGTATCTCAGTTAGTTAAGCATCTGACTCTTGATTTTGCTCAGGTCATGATCTCATGGTTGATGATATCGAGCCCCGCACTGGGCTCTGTGCTGAGTGTGGAACCTACTTGGGATTCCTCTCTTCCTATCTCTCTGCCCCTCCTTTGCTCACATACTCTCTCTCTCTCTCAAGATGAAATAAATATTTTTTAAAAAGAAACAAAAAGTTTTGCTCTAAACCATACTGTTTCATAGGTAGACAGCAGATATAAACAGAAATAATTTTATGACAGTAGGACACCCATATAATATTTAATTGGATGTATTAAATGTCATTTTATATTAATTTAAGAAAAATAATCTAAAACAAACTAAAGGAAATTGCAGAACTCCAGATAAATGACTATTTGCCCCCATAATGTTATATTCCTTTAGATAAGAAAAAAAGATTATGAAGTTCACTAAAAGATTGGAACCATTATATTTTCCTTATTCTTAACCTCATGGTTCAGCTTTTGATCATATCAACTGACTCCCTGCTATAAACAATAAGCAGTCAAATTTTCTCCCTTTTCCTTCCTACCTCTTTCCCCTACCTCCACATTTATCTGGGTCCTTTACTATTTTTCTTCACTAAGATGTGTAACATTTCCATTCTATTGCTCCACATCATCCTCTAGTTATTTAGTCTTAATTCAGTACTTCTTTGGATTCAATGATCCTACATGTGCCTTTACCACATATTCCTCACCTCTGAGTACAATGTCAATTCACCCTTTGTTGGCTAGGTCGTTTTGTTTTGCTTTGTTTTTTTTTTTTTTTTATCAAGTAGTGCTTTTTTAAATAAATCATGGGCAGCATATTCCATACATTATTTCATCTTTAAAAATTTTTAGTTACTGCTTTTATAAATGAATGAAAACTTGGCCATCTATATTACTTGGGGGTCACACATTCCTTCAGAACTCTGTAGATGCTGCCTCTAGGCATTGAATGGTGAGAAGAAGTATGAAGCCATTCCAAGCACTGACCTCTTGTACGTGCATTACTACTTTCTCAGAAGTACTTCTTTCTAATTTTTGACATAATTCATAACTTAGGCAGAGTACAGCTTGATCTAGATAGTTATACACATTTTCCCCTGGTTTATAATGTCTTTTCAACATACTCATTTAGTTCTTTTTTTTTTAAAGAGAGAGCAAGCACAAGCAGGGGAGAGAGGCAGAGAGAGAGAGAGAGAGAGAGAGAGAATATCCCAAGCAGGGTCCACGCTTAGGGCAGAACCTGATGCGAGTCTCCATCCCATGACCCTGGGATCACAACTTGAGCCAAAATCAAGAGTCGGATACTCAACCAACTGAGCCACCCAGGTTCCCCAGTTCTTTTTTTATTTCAGGAGAAACCTCTTGAATTATTGTTTAGAACACTTTTTCTATTCCATTTGACGGTTTCTTAATTTTAGAGGCATAATCTCCTCAGAGGAATCCTTTGTCCAATATACAGAGCACTTTCTCGCTAATTATTTTAGTTTTCTTTCTTTCTCTCTTTCTTTCTTTCTTTCTTTTTCTTTCTTTCTTTCTCTTTCTTTTTATCTTCACTGCCATTGAAACTCAAGCTTCTCCCTCATGCTAGTGATTTGATTTTAAGCTTTGTCTATTCTGTCACTTCCTATTTGGGGTTTATTTGTTATCTGTAATGGAATTGTGTCGGCACTACAATCCCTCCTTCCTCCTAATTCTATTGTTTCACCATAATACCTTGAGGCTCCTGTTTTATCAAATTCATATCCTTATTAGATTTTTCCAGAGCATGAAGCACACTTATATAGCATATTCTTTTCCTTATTTTCAGACTCCCTTCATCTCTCTTTCACATGTTATGTTCTGGTTTGTTTCCTTTAGACTATTTGATAATGGCATCATTGTCCTGTCATTTCTTTTCCTCTGCCTAAATCTCTAATGATTAAGTATGGAACTGTCTTTTACTCTCATCCCATCCCATCTAGAACCTGTTTCTCTCTACCCTACCTCTGGTCATTCTAAGCAATAATTTGAGGATTAGGAGTTTATTATATTTATTTTTCTGCTGGATGAGCAGGATTGAGGAGTGGGAGAGTGAACTCAAGCTAAGTGTAATCTTTAATGGGTGACTAGCACTGAACTCTTGAGAATGCCTTTACAGGAGTAGCTGAAGGATGAGTCCATGAAACTTTAATTATTATCCAAGTATACATCCACCTTCTAACGGCTGTAGCCTCAATTCCCCACCTGATCACTGTTTTGATGGTTTCCATGCCATACTTTGTTATGAAATAGCCAGCTTCCCTAGCTGTACTGCATTGGATTGGATTGGATTGGATTGGATTGGATTAGATACTAGGGAATTAGAAGCCCATTTATATTTGAGGTGTTTTCAGAGAAAACTGCCAGTAGGCATGCATACAGATGATAACCCAATCTTGTCATCTCTCTGAAGTATACAAGTGGTTCCTTGAACTCAGATTGTTTTTCTCAGTAATGTCTATCAATTTGTCTCTTTCTCTCTGAAGCCCATGATGTATCCCAATGTTAACTGTGAATGCTATGGCATGTTTCCATGTATCTTTATACTCAATCTATATTAAGAACAAGGACTTTAGAGTCATAATTTCCTGGGTTCCAATCTCAATTCAACTGCTTACTCTCTGTGTCATACAAGCCAGGTAAAGACCTTCTAAGTCTCAGTTCTCTTGTCTACAATCTGGGGTTGATGATATCTATAGAAAGTTATGATAAAAATTATATGATATAGCATATAAAAAGTACTTGGCATATGCCTGGCATATTGTAAGCACTCAATATATTTATATAGCTATTATTCCTACACATCGTAGAGGTACTAAAGGGGAACATCTTATACGGATTCTGTTGGGGGCACCCTGTCACTATGGTGGCTTTCTGGAAAAGGTAGCATTTAGCTACATATTACTGGTTAGAGAAGAGTGAGCCCAGAAAGAGAAAGGAATGTCAGACAGAGGAGACAGACTACACTCATTCATTTATTTGTTCAGTTTAAGTATTTATTAAACATCCTCTCTATTCCAGGCCCTATTTTATTGGGGGGGGGGTGCAGGGAGAGATACAGCAGTAAGGCAGACAAAACACACATTCTACTGGTGGAAATAAACAATAAATCAATAAATGCACACTCTAATGGCAGATGCTGGGAAGCATCAAGAACATATAAGGTAAAGGAAGAGGGAAAAGGAAAGAAAGGCATATTTTAGATAATGTGGTTAGGGACGACTTCTTTCAGGAAAGCAACATTTAAGTAGAGGCCAAAATGAGGAATTAGTAAAGCTTTCAGGTAAGACACAACATGAGGGGGGGGGAAAGCTCAGTATTTCAAGACAACACAATCATTCACTATTGCTGGGTTGTGAGGGGAAGCTCAGGCAGGTGCAGGTATCAACTATGCTAAGCTAATTGATCTTTACCCTGTGCTGACCAGGAGCCACTGAAAGGTTTATCAAAGGAATGGCACAATTCTACCTGTGCTTTAAAAAGATTACTCCAGGGGTGCCTGGGTGGCTTAGTCGGTTAAGCGTCCGATTTGGCTCAGGTCATGATCTCATGGTTCATGAGTTCGAGCCCCACGTCAGGCTCTGAGCTGACAGCCAGCTCAGAGCCTGGAGCCTGTTTCAGATTCTGTTGTCTCCCTCTCTCTCTGACCCTCCCCTGTTCATGCTGTCTCTCTCTCTCAGAAATAAATAAAAACATTTAAAAAATAATAATTAAAAATAAAAAGATTACTCCAGAAATGGTTTCCAGGATAGATCTGAGACAGTCAAACTGGTAAGGGGAAAGAAAAGCCTATTTGGAGGCTGGAGAAGAAATAAAGAATTTAAAGTTATTCAGAGGTACAACAAGGATGAATGTAAGTACTTGGATTAGCTCAGCATATCAGGTTCTTAGTTCTAAGAACAAGTATTTAGTTTGAGATCTGGCAATTTCCAAGTAAGAGAACCGGGGAAACATGGAGGTCCCAGGAGCTCATTCTAGGTCTGACTGACAAGAGGAAAACAACATGGGGGCCAAACAGTAATAAAGAGACCATGTGACTCCAAGTCAATAAAAATTTAATTCCAAACCCTGCCAGAAGACAAATCGAAACTATTAATATGAAGTCTGCTCTCTGGTTCTGTCCAAGACTGGAGTAAATCTGGGTTTGTTTCTAAGGACTATTATTTGATTTTGTTTATAGAAAATGAGAAAGGAACAGGTAGAGGAAAACAGAAAAAAAAAATGACAAGATAAACTTCCTCAGGACCTTTAAAAATGCATCCCTTAACTGACATCTAATTTTTACATGCACCATGATATTGTCTTGTCATTTACCTTGGTGATCCAATGATAGATTTTATATTCTTCCCCAAGATGTTCTCCAGCTTTTTCCCTGACAACACACTTGTAGAAAGAACATAGGCTCTGGGGTTCAGAAGACCTTACCGTCCTGGCCATGCCATAGATTAGCCATGTGACCTAGAAGTCAAGCCACTTCTCCTGTCTACATCCCTGTTTCTTCACTAAGAAAATACAAATTCATAGTGTTTTCTAAAGATTAATTAAGGTAATGAACATGATAGTACCTGGCACAGAGCCTGGCACATAGTAGGTGCTCTATGAATGTTTAATTTAGCTCAAGCTTGGGATGCATGAGGAATAGGGGAGGGGTAGGAGATGAGGAAGGATCACAAAAAATGTATATGTCAAATTAAGGCATTAATGGGGGAGTAATCTAAGAACTTTAAGAAGGAAAGAAACAGATTTTCCTGCAGAGGCCAAGCTACAGCAAGGAAATCAATTAGGAAATATGATAATCCAAATAAGAAATAATGAACTCGGGCAGTGCAACAATAACAAGACTGAAAATAAAGGACAATTTCTTTAGATATTTAGAAGATAATTAATTAACGTGGAAGTGAAGGAGAAAGAAGAGACTAAGGGGCTCCCAATTTCTGACCTGAAGGACTAAATCCATGGTCCTATTCAAAATATAAGGAATGCAGGAGGAAAAGCAAATATGAAAAGAACATAAGGAAATCACTCACTAGGCATTCACTCATTGAATGATTCCAATCACTCAACAAATATTTGTGGAATGCCTACAATATAACAGCATGGAGCACACAGCAATGAAGATACAGAGATGATCCTTCCCTTCATGGAGCTTACACTACAGTGAAGAGTAAGCTAGATAAAAAGGATTCAAGGAAAATGATCCAGGTAGAGTTAAGAGCATATGTGAAAGCCTTCAGACTGAAAAAAAATATCATCTTCACGGATGTAAAGGAGTCAGTCTTAGGCTCAAGGGAAGAGACTGAAGCACAAGATGAGGAAGAGGCATTTTCTAAATCATATAGGTCCTGCCAGACCATTTTAAGGAGGCAAGCTTTATCCTTACATTTTGTGAAAACACTGATGAATTTTGAACAGGAAACTGAGATATGGTCAGATTCACTTTTGGAAATTTCACTCTTACTGCAGTGTAGAAAATGCTGTAAGGATGTCCACTTATCAGACTAGACGTTCTGAAAAGCCCATTTGCCACAGTGCATCCATATACTGGAGAAAAATAATCCAAATATACATTTAATGCATTGCTGGACTAATAGGAAAGAAAGAAATCCCCAAATCCCATGGAAAATGACAATGTGCTGAAACCAATGGTAGGAAAACTCTGGAGCCAGAGCTGTCCTAGGAATAAATGTTAATAACATAAAACTAGAGTTTTGGAGACTAATGGCTGTGGGAGAACAGGAGCTTAAACTTGGGTCCACTGAAAGTCCATTGGAACTTGGGTCCAAATTGTAACTTTGAGGTTATCTTTTCTACCAGACAGAAGTTATTTGCCTCTCCATCAAGCAATTCTTTTTATATAGCCAATTTTCTACAAATAAACATGAAAGGGGAGCATTAAGTTTAAAAGAACTACACCCAGTGAAAAAGTGAGCTAGAAGAAAATCCATCTGCTTCCCAAGGAAAAGAGAAGGATACCTATTTATCTCAGCTGCTCCTCCAGATGGGGTAAAAATATAAATTTAAAAACTGGTAAAATTCCATGACTCTCTACAAATACAGATTTCACATGCATCAAAGATTTACTTAATTGATTAAAAAGTTCACCAGGATGGACCCAGGTGGGATATGAGTGCTATGTTAGATACTGGTTAATATCCTACAAGGCAATAAAACTGTAATTCCGGGGTTATCTTTTCTACCACACAGAAATCATTAGCATCTTTACCAAATAACTCTTTTTTATATAGCCAATATTCTGCACATAAAAGGCAACTTCACAGAGTCTGAGTCCTAATCAACAGTAAAAAGTATGTCAAACAAAGGTGCATTCCCCTAGAGTTACACTGTCCAACGTAGGAGCTACTACACACGTCGCTACATAAATTTAAATTAATTGAAATTAAATAAAATTTGAAAGTAAAATTAAATTCAGTCCCTCAGTTTCACTTGTCACATTTCAAGTGTTCAATGGCCATAAGTGGCTAATGGTTAACATACGGCACACTACGAAATTATAGACATTTCTATCATCACAGAAAATTCTGGACTTTGCTACCCTAGAGAATAAATCATACTTGGGCAGGCTCCAGACAATGTGACAATATGACACTGAAAGGACATGTAGTCATCCTTTTATCTTATTTCCAAGTTTGGATAATTTTTCTTAATAGTGGAAATATTAATAACAATAATTAGAGACATGCTGAGAATCTGTAATTTTATATTTGTTTCTGCTTTCTCTCACACCTCATTTTCACACCACCCTCCCTGCAGGTGATACCCTGAACTGAGAAATTAAAGTGACCTTGAGTTAGTAGTACTCAGCAGGGTCTGGCAGAAACAAAATAATTCTTTTCAGAATTTTATTTTTTAAGCCACTTTATTGGGGTATTATTAACATAGAAAGAGCTGTACCTAGTTAATGTACATAATTTGTGGAGTTTGGGAGAAAGCATATGCCCATGAAAACATCTCTGCAATCCATTCCATAAACACATCCATCCCCTCCAAAAGTTTCCCTCCAGCCTTTTTTGCTATTATTTTGGGGTATGTGACAAAAACACTGAACATAAGATCTTAGCAAATTTTTAGGTGAACAATTTTTACAGTATATAAGACAGCACTGTTATCTCACTGTAAAGTTTCATGTGCACCACCTTATTCTATTCTCTAGTCCAGGGACATACTGAAAATCTCCTAATACAGTTCTTGTGTCACTCTTTTGGCACCCATTATGTTACCTGAAAATTTATTGATCAAATAATATTAATATTTTCCATAAAATTTCCAGGAAGCATAATGACTTCTGGGCAACATATAAAATTAATGATAATACCTAACATTTGTTACATGATTTATAGTTTATTAAATGCTTTTAGAAACAAGAGATAGAGCTATTCTCTCTTCTGGGAAAGCTTGATTATCTAGCATCAACTCTTTAGAGAGGTCACATGTGTCTCCTCTACCTGTTGCCTTCCAGAAGAACTGCCCAAAGAATGACTAAATCAACAACACCTCTTTTCCTTGGATTTCTGGTATAGATCAGCCATTCTATCTCTTTTCTTTAAAGGTTATTTCCTTTTTAACATGTATATATCTATTCCAGTATGAAAGGAAATAGATGTGAATTCTCTTTCCACAACTTGTAAGTTGTATGACTCTGTGCAAGTTCCTGCCCCTCAGTCTCTTCATCTGGAAAACTGGAAATAGAAATCTACTTCAGAACTGCTCTGGGGGCCAAATAACATAAAGATTTCTTTATTCTCACATGGATTTCATTGTGTTTTTTGCCCTCCTTACTATTCTCAACCTTATCCATTATTCAAAACAGAAAAGTCCTTCCATGGGATCACCATTTTAGATGTAAGTATATTATTTTTTCAGCTTATGTAGAGTTGTTGCTTTTGAGGATTTTTAAATTATAATTTTGATATTTTTTGTTACTGGTACCTAGTATTATATTATTATATTACACTTGTAGAACATGATCTGTGGGATAGGCATTCTTTGGAATACTGATTTGACTTTGGACTAGGTATGTGGTTAGTATTTATGAATATTTCATCTGTGCTTAGAGAGAATATCATAAATGTTTTTCTACTTATAGATTTCAGACAAAGTCTATTAAATCACCCACTATGACTGTGAACTTTATCAATTTACAGTTGTATTTCTGCCAGTTTTCAGTTTATATATTTATATATTTTGGAACTGCATTATGAAGGACACTATACCTAATAATCCAGTGTATTTGCTATGCCACTATACTGGGATAGCCTCCTGGTAAACACTCTCTTTTATCCGTAATTATCACTTTCATTCCAAATATTGTTCTAGGAGTTAGAACCTAATTAGTCTGATATTAATTATGTTAATAATGTTATACCAGGTTTTTCTCAATTCCTATTTGCTGATATGTGCTTTTCCATCTCTTTACTTTCTGTCAGGTGTGAGCTATGTCTCTTAAAAAGAGAAAAAAGTTTTTTTTTCAATCTGAGATTTCTTTTAGCAGATTGAATCTACTTACATTCATTATGATTACTGATATTCTTGAATTTACTTATTTCATCTGATTTTGCCTACACCACAATTTGAATTGGATTTCAAGCGCAAAGCATTGAGGTAATCGCATTTTTCACTTTATAGCAAATTATCACTAGTAGTACACACTTCATTCTTGTTTTGTTTTTTTCTTATTTCCCCTCCATATATCACCCATCTCATGTGATTGGAATACATCATTAACATGCCTAATGTGATTATAAAATGTGTACCTATGTTTTGAACAGGTATTTTCTCAATTTACATATGTACAATAACTCTCATTCTGTTTCTTGCATGTTTGACTTACCATCGCTTTTAAGATTTATCTATGTGGCTGTATGTACATCTAGTTTGTTTATTCTAAATACTCTATTATTTCATAATATGCAACCTTTACATTTTAGGCATTCAAGATTGGGGATCTAGGTGTCCTTCACTTTCCACTTCCACAGACAACACACAAAAAACATTTCATTTTCATCTGTGTCCTCTTGTAAACTAGAGTAAGAATTTCTCTGAGGACTGGAATTACTGGGTAATACAATATCTGTGTGTATGATTTCACTAAGAACTATGAATTATGAATTATTTTCCAGAATGGCTGGAAATGTTGAACTTGCATGAGAGCTTCTGTCTCTCCACATGCTTATTAACACTGTATGGTAGCCACCTGTGTAGTGTTTACAATTTGATCGGTGTAAAATAATATCTTATTATTGTCTTCTCAATTCTCTTAATTACTAGTGACTTTGAACATTCTGTTTGTATATTTATAGTAATTCAGAATTTTTCTGTGAGTTGCTGATTCATGTATGTTGCCTTTTTTTCTCATTGATTTGGATTTTTTATACACTCCAGATATTAACATCTTGTCAATTTCAGACTTCACAAATAAATTTTTTCCTTTCAGTTGTATGTATAACTTTGTCTATACTGTCCTTCATAGAACAATCTATCAATCTATTTTATAGTTTTTGTTTTCAGCTTTCCTAAAAGGTCTTTTTAACCCTAGACTAACAGAAATATTCCCTTACATTTTCATCTATTAGGTTTATAGTTCTACCTTTTTCACGGAGTTATTTAAGTCATCCAGTGTGCAAGGATTCTGCTTTATCTTTTCATTTGGTGTACTAGAATAATTCTCCCACATCTACAAAACAAATGAAAACTTCACTGGAATCCTGACTAGGACTATGTTGCACATATAGAATACTTTTAGGAAATTTGACATCTTTGCTACATTGGGTTGAACTCTCCTTGAACATGCTATCTCTTTTCATTTATTAAGGCCTCCTTTTATGTTTTTTAATATAACCTGAATGTTTTCTCTATAAAAGACTTATGTATAATTTTATAAGCTGTTGGGTACTTTATCAACTTAGTTGCTACTGTAAATAGTGTATTTTCTCTTATATTTTATTTGATACTTACTGCTGTTGTAATATAAGGATACTACTGAAATTTGTAAGTTGGCATTATATATGACAATCTTGCTAACCTCTATTTTTGTTATAATAGATTTATGCTGGTTGTGTTGGTTTTCTAGGTATATAGTTAAATCAACTACAGATAAAGACAGTTGTATCTTTTTCCTTATGCTTTTATGTCTCTTACGCCTTCTCGTCATATAATTTTGGTCAGGACATCCACTATTATAATAAACACTGGTGACGATAAAGATCATAGTTTTCTTATCACTAACTTAATGAAACTGTGTATAAAGTTTCTCCATCACTATAATGTTCCCTGTGGTGTTAGATATATAGATTTTATCAAGTTAAAGAAGTTTCTTTCTAGGGGTGCATGGGTGGCTCAGTTGGTTAAGCATCCAACTCTTGGTTTCTGCTCAGCTCATGATCTCATGGTTCAGGAGTTCAAGCCACAGTTCATGAGTTTGGGCCCCATGACTGGCCCCATGCTTCCAGTGTGGAGCCTGCTTAAGATTCTCTCTCTCTCTGTCCCCCTCACTCTCTCTCTCTCAAAATGAATAAACTTAAAAAAGAAGTTTATTTCTATTCCAGGTTACCGGAAAGTCTTAATCATAAACAGAAGTTGAACTTTTTCAAAAATGCTATTCTTCTTAATCATATGATTATTCTATCAGTAGATAAGAGGATAAAGTTGCATTAATTGATTTTCTGAGCTTGGATTATCTTATACTCCTCAGATAAATTCTACTAAGCACACATTAATTCTTAATTTATTGTTAGATTCAGGTAAAAAGTATTTATTAGGATCTGTGCATTACTGATCATAAGTAAAATGGACATTACTTTCTTTATTGCATAATTATTCCCCAATCTTAAAATCAAAGTTTTACTAGACCCAAGAAATGTGGTAAGCAGCTTTTCTTCTTTTCCTAGCTATATTCTAACTTGAATAAGCTAGGATTAACAACTCTTTGAAAGTCTGGAAAAATCGTCCATGTAACTATAAGATTCCTTTATTTTTATTTTTTTTCTTCTTTCTTTCCTATCATTGTCTGACAGAATTTCTTAACTCCCTTTTCTACTGCTACTGCTTCAATGACTTGATTTCTTTCTACTTTTTTTACTTATTACCTTTATATTTTGAACATGCATATATGACTTAACAAAGTCTGAAATGAATAGCTATGTCATCCTCCTAAATAATGTCATACAAAATAATGTCATGCCTTTTTAAGAAGAAATATATCTTCCTTGGCTTACCCAGTAATACCTTCATCAGGTCACATGCACAATTACTGAATATTTTCATTTCTCTTTCATGAGGTTGCCTGCCTAATTAAGAGCACTTCAAGACCTAGAACACAGGTGATGTGCTTTACAGAGGGTCCAACTGAATGACTAATTTTGCTATTTCATTACAAATACCATCAGAAATAAAAATGAGGATCTAATCTTACATGCAAAGGAAGTTATGTTGTTTTCAATATTTCCCTAAAGTATGATGCCCTTTGGCCAATAGAAGATAACATCTTGTGCAAAATCATCTACAGTAGTCCCCACTTAACTGCAGGGGATATGTATCAAGACTCCTAGCGGATGCCTGAAAGCACAGATAGTACTGAAGACTATATATACTATATTTTTCCTATACATACCTATGATAAACTTTAATTTTAAAAGTAGACACAGTGGGGAAACTAACAATAACTAATAATAAAATAGAACAATTATACTGGTTACATCTAATCTAACATCTAATGTTACATCAGAAGAAGGATCATCTGCTTCCAAACCAGGTCCAATTACAGAAAGTGAAACTGTGGATAAAGGAAACTACTGTATTTAAAGTACTCACCATTCAACATAGGCCCCTTTTGGGGAGTGGAGGAAGGCCTTTGTTAATATCCAATAAATGAGAAATAATTTTATATTACATATATAAATATTACATATATTATATAAATATACGCATACCTATACATAATATCTCATTTTTAAAGTTGTATTCCAAGTACAAAAGTAAGTTGGGTTATGAACAAATAAGATTGGTAAGAAAAAGTATGAAATAAAGAGATTACTCCATAAAGCCGAGTGTATTTTTCTTTAGGATGGTGGTAGAAGACTGCATTTCAGTAAAACATTCAGTGTTTTCATCTGCTGTTTAATTAATCGTTCATCTTTAACCTTCCCACTATTTTAGCAAGGTCATTTTTTAGCAAATAATATGAATAAAGAAGATTTATCTTCTCCAAATAAATAATCACTATGTATTGTGGTAAGACCAAATATTATATTCATGAATAAGCTCTTTTCTTTAAAAAAATTAAGATGTCTTTTTTGTATTCTTTAGCATTTTTTACCTCCTTTTAATAATCAATATAGAAAGTGCAGGTTGCCCAGGAATTCTCCAGTCTCTTTACATTTGTTGTAAGTGATTAGGGCATCACATAAGGACTGCCCCCGTTCACATATCCTTCTTCTACCTGCCTACCTTTTAATAAGAATGTCAAGTACCCAAATTTATCACCACCAACAAAGACTTCTAACATCAACCCTCGGCCTGTGCTTTGCCCCAATCAAAGTGGAAAAGGAATTACATGCAAAGGCATAGTCAGATTCTTTCTGTGTGATGGAATGGAAAAAGAAGAAAACTGGGTATGTCTCTGTTCCTCCACTCTGCACAGTTGCCTCTCTCCATTCCATCCCTATATGCCTTCTCTTCTCTTCTGCAACTGCAGGTCTATTAATAGTGACTGGAAGGATTAAAGATGGATTGACTTTTGGCTCCCTACATGTCCCACATTTACAAACTTTCAATGTTTACAATGAAAAAGCAGATTCTTTAACTAAACACAGCAGAAATTATACTGCTCCAATAAAATCCCATCATTCAATTATTTAAACTTTATGATTTTTCCAGAAGAGTAGCTCCTCATATATATTTTCTAGTGGCAAAGAAATTCTCACTGCTGATTTGGCAGGCGAAAAGGATGACAGCTATTATAAATAACAGAAAAATCTTATACCTTGGATCAACATACAAGATAATAGAAATTCTTTGTTTGAGCAACATGCCAGAATTCAACACTCAAATGATTTTTTATCTCCTTCAAAGCAGTCAGCTCAGAATGTATCTTCACTACTCTCACAAGCAATGCTGTCCTTGCTCAGAACATTCTGGAGCCTCTTTCGGAATTGTCTTCAGGGTTTAGTACATGTTGCTTTGAAAAGCCTCTGTGGTAGCAAATTAGCATCACAGAAGAAGTTGTTCTTATTTCGTTTAGTTTTCCGGATATCAACATTACTTGGAGCCAACTGAAATAGGTGTTAAAGTTGGATAACATAGTTGGGTTTGCTCAAATACCATGGTAGTGAGACTGTGAGGTAATGGAGGTATTTTCCCAGTGTACCTTATAAACTGATCCTGAAGCTATGATGAATTCCAAAATTAGTTGAGAAAACAACAGCCTCAGAGCAGTAAAACCAAATTCTTTCATAGCAACCCCTCTGAAGGGAAATATTCCTCCCATTTAACAGGTTAAGTTCTGTGTGTTTCTTCTATGAAATTGTTTTTTGTTTATGACTCACATTTTCATTCTCTTTAAAAATATTTAAAGAGATTTGCTGAAGATATTTTTATGTTCAAGTTATATCCTTTTTTTAAGATTTGTTTTCAAAATATGCTTGGACACTATTCCAAGAAGGGAAACATTTTCTGGGGGAAATGCCTAAGATGTAATCATTGGAGTTTTATTCGCTTCACACTAGGATTCCTGGGTCACATAAGGCATGCAAACATTTGTGCAATGTTCCCTTTCTTGCGGCACACAGATGGAGTGAAATAACAGGAAACGCCAGGGACTTGGAATTGAGGGGTGTCACTTCTAGTCTTGGCTGATCTTTTGGGTAAGTGACTCAAAACAGTCTATTTTTCCCTCAGTGATACTTATCAGCCTCTGAGGATTCAGGGAATTCAGTGAAGGAAGTGACTTTTGAAGGCCCTATGGAATCAAATTGTAGGAAACAAATCCCTAGAGCTCTGAATGGGGAAATCCAAAAATACTATTGTGAACCAGTCATTAGAGTTTAGCTCCCTTTTAGCCTCTTACCCATTCACTGAACTCTACTCTGTGGAAAACACTGAAATGCTAGATGAGCACAAGGATGGCTGGAGCAAAGGACTCAAAGGATCACAATGGAAAGTCAGAAGCACAGAGGTTTTTTGGAATTATGATTACGATCAGTGACCATAGTAAACATGGCCACAAGAGACACCAGCTACTAAGTGAGGAAACTATACATATGACATAGCACATTGCTTAATCTATCTACATGTGCATTTTTTTACTCTGGAAAGATATATATATATATCTCATACATATATATGTATGTATATATATATATACACACATCATGAGGAAAAGAGGCCATCTGTGAGGTAGAATTTTTTTCCTCTTTTTTGCTTATCTGTAATTTCTAATTTTTCTAAAATGCACACATTGGAATATGAATAACTTAAATTCTCATAAAAATAAAACAGTCAGTGTAAGTAGGACCACTGTGCAGAAGTGACACCAAAACACAGGTGTGTTACCACTATCTACACTCTTTAATGGAGAGCCCCAAACTGTCAAGCACATGTGGTCCCAGGCAGCAAATTATGGATTATTATTTTGCTAAGCAAAATTTTTGAATCAGTCAACTGTCCACATAAAAACTGATTAAAAGTCTCATCCATTATACTAAATTCAAGGTTATTTCTCTCTGTGCAACTAGAAAAACAATGCAAATAAAACATACAGTCTGCATTGCTTTCATCGTTTATATCTGTCCGAGTTAATTAAAAGTAGGATTTTTCCATTGTTTTATACTCAGAAAAATTATGATTCTTGACTATACTCTTTGTACTACCAAGAAGTGGCAGGCATATGACAGTTGCCAACCTTAAAATATGGTGCATTTAAATCTTAGAAACTGGAACTACATTTAGTTTCTCATTTTTCCATCTTTAGTGTCATTCTTCAATGCCAAAATGTTCTTTGGAGAGTACATAGAATGAAAGACTACCTTCATTTTCAATCGCTTACAGGAGAGAGGGTGACTCTCAATAAGCTTTTTTTGCAAAGGGCACAGTGGAAGAGAAATACTTTTGAGTGAATTACTATGAAAAAAATGCCATATGTGAGAACTTCTGTTTGACAGTTTTTGACTAAAAAATTATAAGGTATCCATGTTATTTCTCAAGGTATTCATTTTCATCAATTAGACATTGGTTCAAAGACTCATTAAATGGCACTGCTTGTAAGTATGCTTTTTCTGAGGGGGGAAAAACCACCACGGAAGTGTAATCTGGCATTATCACTGGCTTCATCGTGTCCATTAGCTTTACACTCCAGAATTTAATGAAAAGGATTTTAGAAAACTTTCAAATCAGCATGGTGAGTGAGGAGGTGGGAGGGTGGGTGGAGGATGTGGTTGATAAATGATGCATGCTGCTTCTAGATACTATTTTAGCATATTTTCCAAAAGAAGTTATTTTAGCTTATTCTTAGCTTTCAAGTCATCATTTGGAAAATATATGCTGCCTTTGAATGGAACACAGAATTTCAGAGTAATATGTAATTCCTTCTATAAGAAAAAAAACCTTGGTTTCTGCAAATATCACATATCTATAAAACTGGTGTTTTTAGGCCACTAAGTCTAAGAGATCTTGCCCAAGGTCACTGTGATAGGTAGAATTTTGCCCCCATGATCTTTGCTCCCTGGTCTTACTCCTGTGAATATGCTATCTGTAGTGTTACATAATCACATGACAGACGTACTTAAGGTTACTAATCAGTTGACCTTAAACTAGGAAGATTAATACTAAGAGTATCCAATGAGCCTAAGCTAATCAAATAAGCCTTTAAAAAGCAGAATCTTTCCCTGGCTAGTAGCAGAAGAAGTCAAAGATGCAAAGAATGAGAAAGATTTGACAGGCCCTTCTTTATATGAAAATGAAAGGAACCACATGTTTAGTAAATAAGACCCTTAGTCTTATAATGGCAACTGAATTAAGCTGAATTCAGCCAACATCCTGAACAAGCTCAGAAGTGGAATCTTCCCCAGAGCCTACAGATAAGAATGCAGCCAACATCTGGATTTTAGTCTTGTGAGTCCCTGAGTAGAAGATGCTTCTAAGCCACACTTTACATACACTTCCAACCCACAGAACTGTGAGATAATAAATGGGTGTTATTCTAAACTACTATTTACAGGAATCTGCTACAGCATCAACAGAGAAGAAACACAGTCACACAGTGAACAAGGGGTCGAGTCAGTCATAAGGGTCAGCCCGAGGCTGTCTGACTCTCAATCCCACACTCAGACTACACCATTAACCACCATCACTGCCAGATGGGTCAGCACACACCCCCAACCCATCACTGCCCACAGTGCCTCTCTCAGCCATGGCTTCTGCCCTCTCTTATGTGGCCAAGGGCGTCGTTGCAACTGATTGCCCAGGGAGCCCCACAGTGTCCCACACCTGAGGGACAGCCACATGCTCATTAGCCTCCACACCACTGCCTTCACCACGAAGGCAGCTTTAGTGTGCTGGGTGTTGAGCTGCACCAACAGTGCCTTCTTTAAGGGGTGGCTTCCATTTCAGGGGAATGTTCTAGGCTCTCCCCGAACCCCCATGTTGGACATTATAGCTTCTCCAGGATTGGACAATAATATTTCAGTGTGTATAACATAGCAAAAAGAATATAAGCTCTGTCATCATGCTGCCAGGGTTCAAATGCGGACTCCATCCTTTATAGCTATGTGACTTTGGCAAGTGCTTAACATCTGTGAACCTGTGTTCCTATCTGTAAAAGAAAAGTAAAAATGGTTCTGCCTTAAAGAAGGTGGGGAGCTTTAAATGAAACATTCATATGATGCATAATGCAGTTACTGGCATGCAATAAATGCACAATTATGTTACTTCTGGTTATTTTCTATCACTCATCAGGAATATTATGTCCCTCCTTCTTTTTCCAAGCTAGTCAATTAGTTAACATAGTGAAAATGCATACCCCCTTGTTACCTTAGAATGTGTTTTACCTGTCCCTTGATTCAATGATACCCAAACCTACTTGATTTTAAGAAACACCTAAAGTACTTATTAAAAGTACAAATTCACAGGTCCTGTCTCCAAATCTTCTGTTTGGATCAAGTCTTGGATAGGAAGTCAGAAAAGCTCCAGAAATCTACATTTTTATCAAAGGCCTCAGATAATTATGAACTGTCCTAGTTCGGTAGTAGGATTGATGTAATCCTGAGTGGTTGTAGTCACTGATACTGGTCACTGGTAAGGGGTGGGGGTTGGGGGGAACCCTTGTGCCAGAATATCCAAGAAAGCCAGAACTTTCTGGGGCTACCATGGTCACTGTCACAGGACACCAAAATCTCATAAGGAAAAATCATCCCCCAGCTAATGGCAAAGGTTGCAACAGCAAATGCATAGCCCCTTAAGAAAGTGTTCTCCCCACTCCACTCTCTGTCATTCAAAGTGGCTGGTTAAAAACAGTACTTAAAAAGATTGAACAAAATGGGAGGTATTACTATCCTAGATTTCAAGGTATACTACAAAGCTGTAGTAATTAAAACAGTATGGTACTGGCATAAAAATAGACACATAAATAATATAACAGAATAGAGAGCCCAGAAATAAACCCACAATTAATCTACAACAAAGGAGGCAATAATATTCATTGGGAGAAAAGATAGTCTCTTCAATAAATGGTATTAGAAAAACTAGACAGCTACATGCAAAAGAAACTAGACCACCTTCTTAGAACATACACAAAAATAAACTCAAACTAGATTAAAGACATAAATGTGAGACCTGAAACCATAAAATCCTAGAAGGAAACATAAGCAGGAATCCCTCTGACATCAACTGTAGAAACATTTTCCTAGATATGGTCCACAAGCAAGGAAAATAAAAGCATAATTAAACTACTGGGACTGTACCAAAATAAAAAGCTTTCACACAGCAAAGGAAACCAGCAATGAAACAAAAGGGCAACCTACCAAATGGAAGAAAATATTAGCAAATGACACAGTCAATAAGAGGTTAGTATCCAAAATAAATAAAGAACTCATATAACTCAACACACACACACACACATACACACTCAAAAATAATCCAATTAAAAATGGGCAGAGGCACTTGTGAGGAAAGATGAAGCATGCCAAGGGCCCAACCATACCTTATTTGAAGTCTCTTAAAAATACTACCTAGAGGGGCACCTGGTTGGCTCAGTTGGTAAAGCATGCAACTCTTGATCTTGGAGTTATGAATCGAACCCCATGTTGGGTGTGGAGATTACTTGAAAATAAAATATTTTAAAAAAAATAATATTGAAAAAAATGGGCAGAGGACCCAAATAGACATTTTTCCAAAGAAGACACACAGATGGCCGACAGACCCATGAAAGGATGCTCATCATCACTCACCATCAGGGAAATGTAAATCAAAACTACAATGAGATATCACCTTACACTTGTCAAAATGGCTAAAATCAGCAATATAAGAAACAACAAGTATTGGTGAGGATGTTGAGAAAAAGGAACACGCGCTGTTGGTGGGAATGCAAGCTGGTGCCGCCACTACAGAAAACAGTATGGACAGTCTGCAAACAATTAAAAATAAAATTACCGTATGACCCAGTAATTCCACTACTGGATACTTACCCAAAAAAAAATGAAAATACTGATTTGAAAAGGCATATGCAGCATTTATTTTATTTTTTTTATTGTAGCATTATTTATAATAGCCAAGATATGGAAACAACCCAAGCATCCATCAATAGATGAATAGATAAAAAAGACGTGGGATGTATATGAAATATATATGGAATATTATTTGGCCATAAAATGAATGAGAACTGGACATTTGCAAAAACATGGATGGATCTAGAAAGTATAATGTTAAGCATAAGTCAGAGGAAGACAAATACCATATGATTTCACTCATATGTGGACTTTTAGAAACATAACAAAGCAAAAAGAACAAAAAAAACAGACTCTTAAATACAGAGAACAAACTGGTAGTGGCAGAGGGGAAGTGCATGGCAGACTGGGGAAATAGATGAAGGGGGTCAAGAGGATACTTACCATGATAAGCACTGAGTAATGCATAGAATTGTTGAATCAGTATGTTGTACACCTGAAACTAACATAACACTATGTTAATTACACTTGATTTTTAAAAATTAATTAATTTTAAGAAAAACAAAGTGGCTGGCTCAGGTGAGCATTATTTTGGAAAAGGACATAATGAAAGATTATTTCAGTCTGTGCTAGACCATACAGCAACAAAGCACCAGCAATGCTAACAGTGCCTGGCATGAAGTAAACACTCAATCAATGCCTGCTGATTTATGTAAATCTCGACCAAATGTGTATAACTTAGTGAGCGACAGGCTACAGATGTTGCTTTACACTTCTTCCATGGCATTCGCTGGCTGCATGTGGTTCATAAAAATCTTATAGTCAGTACACATTTTGCAAGTGTGTAGATTCCAAAGGCTGATGATGAAGGTGGATTTGTGTGAAGCTCCTTAAACCTAGAAAGGTATTCACAAGTCACATATCTTTATAAAATTTGCAAAAATAAAATATTTTCATGCTCATTTCTTTCGGGGGTTCCCAAAATTCTTTAAGCTTCAGGCTCCTTAAACCTGGATTTGCCACATAGCTCCTCAAAGCAGGGCTCAGAAATGCTAAGAGCACAGGGAAATAGAATGCTTCAAATACTCATGTCTTCCTGGCAGCCTGGGTCCCTCAACACCTATGGGTTGTGGTGTGAGTGAGTTAAAAAAAGAAGAAGAAGAAAACTGCAGTCCACTGCCTCAGGCATGGCTGACACCATCTTCTCTCCATACCTGGCCAAGAGTACAGAGCTCTCCTTTGCCTGATACCAGAAGCTGCAAAGAGCCAAGGAAAACCCTCTGCAGCCCTGCAAATCACTCAGGCTCCTTTTCATTATCCCAGGGCTTAGAGTTTCTCACTCCCAGTCCCCCAGACATGTGCCAATTCTGTTTTTACCCCCAGCCAATGGGTCCCCCACTCCACCCCCAACTCAATGACCATGCTACCTAACCATAAACAGCAAGGTAGCAATAAAAAAATGTTGACGCCTTTGCACAAACAGTACTTTACAAACACTCCATGATTTAATCTGAAATATTTGCTTTTATATAATTTGTAGATTTTAGCGATTGGACTAAGATCATTCACAGAAATAGATTATAATTTACTGCTGTTTCTCTTTTTTTTATTACTGCATAATTAAAACCTACTGTTAGCTAGCACTGTGGGGAAATGCTGGTGTTATGCAGTATGCATTTTAATTGTCTACATAACCACCACCCCTTCTTCCAGCAACCCTGCTTCTCTGCAGCTTGTGTGCATAATTCTTAGATCCCATTAGGTGCCTGTGATCCATAGCCTTTCAGTAAACCTATGCTCTGGTTCTCCAGTGTTCAGCCCTGCAAACACTTTCAGAGTGAAGGATGTCAAAGTGAGGGTACATGGGCTTGGAGAAGTTGGGCATAAGTGTAAGCAGGATGTGTGGAGGAGGCTGAGCATGGAGCATGGGTTTTGTTCCTTTGGTTGTATTCCCTGAAGTCATTGGGGTTGATGTCTTGATTACAAAGATGGGAAGAGTTGGAGCACTCAACTGGGCAGCAGGATGAAAGACTTCAGATTTTTTTTTCAGTATGGCTAATACACAATGCCACATTAGTTTCAGGTGTACAACATCATGATTCAGCTTCTCTATACTTTATGCTGTACTTACCACAACCGCAGCTACCATCCCTCACCATGTAATACCATTACAATACCACTGACTATATTCCCTATTCTATACCTTTTGGATAAAAGTCCTCCAGTGAAGAGGGCTTCAGATTCTTAATAAATAATAAACCTCCATCCAGTCTATAGGGTCTTTTAGTCAACAAACATATATCTACTCTGTGACAGCCACTGTGCTTGGCACTGGGGGCGTAGTAATAAATAATACACAGTCCTTGTCCTTGGTAAACTCACATTCTAGTAAGACAAGAAAATATTCACATAAACAATGACATTGCATCACTAGGTTTTACTAGAGATATGAGGAACTATTTGAGGTAATGGGAAGAACGTGTTCTTTGGAATCAGAGAGACTAGGGTTCAAATCCCACCTTTGCAATGTGTTCAACTCTATCGTTTTTGGAAAATCTACTTCATTAAAGACCTGTGATGTCCTGGTAGTGAAGGAACATTACCTGCAGAGTGCTGACAGGCTTCAGGGCTGCAAGGATGGTGTGGCTGGTAAAAGCTTCCTGCCCCCCTGTGCTCTTCCCAGTTCCAATCCCCTTGGGGGCAGGAGAGTGTCCTATAACAAAGATTAGAAATGACAGATGGCAGGGGTGCCTGGGTGGCTCCATCAGTTAAGCGTACAACTTCATCTCAGGTCATGATCTAGCAGTCCATGGATTCGAGCCCCACGTTGGGCTCTGTGCTGACAGCTCAGAGCCTGGAACCTGCTTCAGATTCTGTGTCTCCCTGTCTCTCTGCCCCTCTCCCACTCATGCTCTGTCTCTGTCTCTGTCTCTCTCTGTCTCTCTCTCAAAAATAAACATAAAAAAAATTTTTTTTAAATGACAGATGGCAGATACTGGGTACAGCGGTAGCCATCACAGGCATCTGATAAATGGCAGTGATCATTGCTGGCAACTCTTTCAGAAACGCCATTTCTTTATGCCCCTGGACTATTTTGGTAGGTACGAGACTCCACCTTAGGCACCTCCCTGAGCCTCCTGATGGTGTCCCAGGAGGGCTCCTTCTGCCATGCAAAGCTGATCTGGTAGAACCTCCTCTGAATGCTTAATAGCTCCACCCATCAGAGAGAAATTCTGTCTTCTTGGTTTAGAGTGCAGGCACAAGAATATTCCCTCCCTTCCTTTTCAGCTCACCACCCAGCTCTCCTCCCCTGTCCCTCCCTCTGCCTCTTACAGAGCCAGTTCCCCTGCATGGTCTGCTTCCTCCTGCCTCCTGATTTCAGACATTCTGTTTCCATCATTGTCCTTCTGGTCCAGCCATGTCTGCCCTTTGAGAAACCACACTCCAGCCACCACCAATGTCTCACACAGCTACTAACAGAATCCCCCTCACTGCTCTCTCCATTTTCCTATTTGCCTCTCTCCAATCTACTCTCCAAAATTCCTACACATAAATCCCATCATGGCACTTGCTTTCTGTTGTATGGCAACCACGTATCAAGGGAGCACTGAGTGATGTACAGAATTGTTGAATCACTATGCTGTACACCTGAAATTACTATAACATTGTATGTCAGCTATACTTTAATAATAATAATAATAATAATAATAAACTTCAGTTGCTCTCCTCCCATTATACTTGAGTGAAATCCTTCTCCTGACCATGACCTGCAAAGTCCTGCCTGATCTGACCCCATGCCCTCCCACTTGTTCACTGTGTCCAGACACACTGGCCAATATGCAGTTCCTTGAACTCCAATCCCTTCACACCTTCCCAGGCACACCAGCCTCTGCTTCAAGAATGTTAGCACCCTGTCCATTCTGGCAGACCCTACCTCTAACTCAGCCCAAGGGCCACTCCCTTTCCTACCTCCACAAACTGAATAATGACCCTCTTATCATACCCAGCTCTTCTTCACAGGAATTATCTCTTTGTGTATTGAGGCATTTACATATTTTTTACTTAATGCCCTTCTTTCTCTCTAGATTGTAAATTCCACGAGGATGGGGTCTTAGCTCCAAGCAGGAGGCTCAGAACCCACACAAATGTCTGTCAAGCAGATGTCTCTCTGAAGGTTTCCTGCAGCCCCTCCCCTCCTCCACCACCACATTTCAGTCCTGCACCAAATTCTATGACGCAATGCTTTATTCTATTTTGCTTATATGTTAATCTCTTTCCACAAGAATGTGAGCTTCTTGACATCAGGGTTATTCTGTGTATTCCCAGCATAGCAAAGCATATTCCCTCCATTCCATGTCTAGCATAAAGACTAACTCACAAAAGTTCAGGACTCCAACACCTGCATATAAAAATAGAAAAGCCCTGACTTCAGATAGTCCTGCGACAATATTGAAAGAAAGAAAGAAAGAAAGGAAGGAAGGAAGGAAGGAAGGAAGGAAGGAAGGAAGGAAGGAAGGAAAGAAGGAAGGAAGAAAGAAAGAAAGAAAGAAAGAAAGAAAGAAAGAAAGAAAGAAAGAAAGAAAGAGAAAAAATTAATTTCCTGGACTATACTAAAAATGTCTGCAATCATGATGTGGTCAAATTGAGTATTTCAGTAAAGTAATATTGGTACTAAATAGCAATCTCCCACCTTACTTTAGAGAGGGCTTAGGAAGGGTTTCAACTGATACTGAAGCCTCTGATACCCTGAAGAATAGAGGATCTTGTTTGAGAACTTAGAAGAGAAGAACAAAAGATGTTAGGAGAAGCATAAGGAAAGGCATGTTGAAAGGACAAGAGGCCACATAGGGGCGTGCAAAGACCTTGAGCTCTGAAGTTAGCGTACATTCACACCCACTGGGTACTCCCCCTCCTCAGCCCTGGCTTCAGGCAGGTCCCCTGGCCTCTATAGACCTTCATCTCCTCAGGTAAAAAAAATGAAGAAAAAATCGCCTGGGTTGTCATGAGAATCAGATTATGTAAAACATGTCTAGCATAAATGTGAAAGCACCTAGCAGTCAACATTCATAGCCTCCATTCATCTGTATTTGCTCATCCTAGTATCTATTAAACTTGTACTGTGTACCAAAAACTATATTAAGCTATTCCAGTTACAAGGGAAAGCAAAACAATCATGTTTTCATGCTCACAGACTTAAAATCTCTTCAGGGATATGAACATTCAAATAAACACAAACACGCGTCTGTAGTTGGTGCAATAGAGGAAATTATACTGTGAGCACATGTAACCATGGGGGAAGGCAGTGACCGAGCTGTAGCAGCTGGCCTAGGTTTGCTTTCTAACACTACCACTTAGCAGGCAGGACCTTGGGCAAATCAAAATATTTTCTTCATTATGTTTCTGTTTACTTACCTATAAAAGAGGGGTAACAGTAGTGTCTACCACACAGAGTTGTTAGGAAGATTAAATGGGTTAGCTAATATAGAGGTCTGGCACTTGATAACTGCTATATAAGGATCTGCTCTTTCATTATTATTACTTTGCCTAATTGGGGCAGTCAAAGGATTCCTAGGAAGTAACATTTTAGCTGAGATAGTCAAAGATTAGTAGTGCTATCTAGATGAAATGAGAGAGGGAAGAGCAGAGCCAGGTGTCTAGAGGTAGGAAGGATGGTAGCAAATCCAAGGAATGAAAAGCAGGCTACTAATGCTGCAGTTGAGAAATGAAGCCAGACCAGGCATGACTTTGTAAGTAAAGTCAGGAGTGTTATCTTCAACCTACAGGCAATCAGAGCTTGTAGGGAGACCACCATTCTGCTTTCAGAGTAGGGACAGTGAAGGAACAGTGAATGCACGTATGCCAGCCAGAAGTTTACTATAGAAATCCAGAAGAAATTAGGATAAATGGACAAGAGCGGTGGTAATACAGATGATGAGACCTGTCACAGATAAAACTGACAAGTTGGTGATGGGGCAACAGGCAGAGAGAGACAACAAGAATGGCTCCTGGATACCCAACTTACAAAACTGGATGGAGAGTGGAGCTGTGCACTGAGACAGAGAAGCATGACATAGGTCCGTGTAGCAGCAGCATGGAATGCAACAGAAGGTATGGAGCTGTCTACATAACAATGTATGTGAGTTATCAGAGGGCAAGGAATCTGGGTGCTCTTCCCTTGAAGAAGTAATATGACCTGTGTATCTCATATTCTTTTAATAATTCTACCAACAAGGAAAACAACTGATCATCCAAAGGTCATTCATATGTAGCTGTGGGATGCAGTGATGTAAGAACAGTGTATATTTAACCTTTCTAGCAGAGGCAGTCCTCCACATCAGGCCCCTCCCAGCAGCCTGAGACCAGGAGAGCAGAAAGGGGAATGTTCTAACCAGATGGCCCACTAAGAGTTAACTGAAGCAAAGGGCATGAGGACAAAACCATGTTCTCTTTGGTGTACAAAAAAATCCAGGTAAATTGTCATAGGAACAGTCCACGGATTTTTAACAACAGTATTATTTCTAACTACCCTTGACAGAGCACTTACGGTGTGCCATGCCTTTCATCTTCATTGGCCAACATCTTCACACAGCACCTACAGAGACAGGAAGAAATATTCAGAGAGAATTAACTTACCTGAATCCCATAGCCACTGAGTAAAAGAGCAGGGATTTGGACCCAAGTCTGCATGACTCAGACCAATCTTCTTTTTTTAACCCAAATGAATTTCTTTGACTGAGCAAACACTTCAGTATTGACCCCCATATGTACAACAGGCACTTCCAGGTGGTTAAACACATTTAAGGTTAAGTTCTTGGCCGCAGAATAGAACAAAGCTAATTGGCCTCTGCAGAGATCAAAACCACGACCTTGTCCTCATTTGATCATTATACCAAACGGGTGCTTAAGGCAGAAAAACACTTACCATCAAATGGTATCAAACATCTTATTTCCCTTCCTATTGTATAGGTTGCTCATTTATTAAAAGAGCTCAGGCTTTCAAAATAAGCCACTGGATAGAAGAGAGACAAGTGATGCTTCTCTAAATTATCAAATGGAAAGGCTTTTAACAGAATTTGCCAAAGACTTAAAAGTTAGGAGGTCAGGGACTGGAACCATACCTTAAGAGATATGCAGAACCAGCTCCCGGCATTGCCTTGCCATGTGCTCACACTGCCACCTGCTGTAAGTGGCACGCATCTCCCCTTTCCCTAATGGTCCACCTGGAGACTGGCACAGCCGGTCAAGTGGATTACACTCTATATCACCTCCTTTTCACATTATAAGGTGTCATACTCAAGAGGAATTTTTCTTTTCAGACCAAAAATTCTTTTCAGATGATAGCAAAGAAATGTAGGTGGGAATCCAAGCATATGTTGGTGGTGGAGAGGAGCCAAGAGCACAAGGGAACATTCCAGGGACAGGGGAGGGCAATAGGAAGGGGGGGAAGCTGCGTGGGCTTGTGACAGCAGCCACAAGAACCTGCTGCATCTGTGAATCCAGTTGTCTATTTGCAGAGCCCTGAAGGCTTTTTTTGCCACTCTCGAACAACAAAATCTCTCCAAATCCCTTTTAAATATAATAAGGTCCATTCTTCCCTGCATATTTGCTTTTCCTACAAGCACAGCTTGTATATCTAAGGGCAGTGTGGGCTTCCAGCTTCAGAACATAGTGCTATTATTTTACGAGACCACAGGCAGCAGTCTTTCTTTTTAAAAGAATTTCAATCTTCCCCTTTCAATCACTCACAGCATGAAAATAAATCACTGCACTCAAGCATTTTAAAAATTAAAGGCTTAAATGGCACATGCTGATCAAAAGCTGATCTTCAAATACCTATTTCCATTGGCTATTACTTTTTTTTAAAGTTTTTTTTTAATTTTTCTTTTATTTACTTCATGTGGCATTATAGAGATGCAGCAGACTGAAATGGGTCTCTCTCACTGCAAACTGGATAGAATGCTAGACCCCATTCCTTCTGGAGAAGTGTGGAAAAGAAAGGCTGCAGAGAATTAGAGGTAAAAATCAAGGACCTGTCTAGTGACTTTTCTGCCTTATATTTAAGGTTCAACAACTTAATAAAAAATAAATTAGAATCATTCCCTGAATTCACTTTCCAAAGGAAGATATTCCAAGATTCTTGCTTGTCCAGATTTCTAGAACTTTTCAGTAATAGAAAAGGAGATAGAATTTCTCAGTCAGTTTTCAGGTCTTCTGCATTGTTCAGCGAACTCCGCTACTATCTTCTGAATTCTCATGCAGAACTGAAACCATACAGCCAGTCTCTCCCCATGGGGTCTCACTTATTCCCATGGCCTCAAGCACACTTGAGTGTCAACAACTCCCAAGTCTGTGTCTTCAGTTTCAAACACTCACCTCAGGTCTAGACCCATCTCTCTATGTGCCCACTAAATATTCCACCCTAGATGTCCTACAGGCACCTGAAGCTCCTTGTGTCTAATCTCAAGTCTTGGTCACCCTGTCCCCCATCTGTCAAATCTATTCTTCCCTCATATAATCATCCCAACTAATGGCAAAACTATCCACTCAATTGTGTAAACCCAAGCCCCAAATGTCACCTGATACTCCTATCTTCTATGTAAGATCATGAAGTCCTACTGCAACTACTATGAACAGAACTATTATTCTCTTCTCTCTCACTATACTGACTCTGCCTTTTCATCTGGGCTATTGAATCAGCCTTGCAACAATCTACCTTTCCCCATGTTTAATGCTCTCCTTTTCATCTTCCACATTGAAAACATAAAACTGACATCACAATCATAATACACTGATTGTATTACGGAAAATCAATAAGGAAAAATTGATAAATTGGACTTCCTTTAAAAAGATCCTATTAAGAGGGCAAAAAGATAAACTATAGACTGGAAGAAAGTATTCACAATCACATATCCAACAAATGACTGTATCTAGAATGTGTAAACAACTCTCAAAACTTAACATTAGAAAAACAAATAATCCAAATCAAAAATGGTCGAAAGGCATGCACAGACACTGAAAATATATATATATATACAGATAGCAAATAGGCACATGAAAAGGTGTTCAATATCATTAGCCATTAGATAAATGTAAAGTAATCCTACAATAAGATATAACTACATCTATCAGAATATCTAAAATAAAAAACAGTGATAACACCAAATTCAGGGAAGGATGTGGAGATACCGAGTCACTAGGGCAAATCTAAAATGGCAGAGCTGCCCTGGAACATCGTTTACTTTTATTTTTTTAATAAAAATTTTATTTATTCATTCATTCATTCATTCATTCATTCATTTATTGAGAGAGAGGAGAAGGGGTGGGGGGCGGTACATGTGTGCTAAAGTGGAGGATGAGAAGAGAGAGAGGGAGAGAAAGATCCCAAGCAGGCTCTTGCTATCAGCACTGAACCCAAGCAGGGCTTGATCTCACAAACCATGAAATCATGACCTGAGTCAAAATCAAGAGTCAGATGCTCAACCAACTGAGCCACCCAGGTACCCCTAACATTTCCTTTAAACTAAAAATGGACTTACACCTACAAACCAGAAAATTCACTGTTTTCCCAGAGAAAAGAAAATTATTTTCACAAAGAAATTCATATACAAATGTCATAGCATCTTCACTTGCAATAGCCAAAAAACTACCCAAGTGCCCTTCAATGGGTGAATGGTTTAACAAACTCTACTATAGATATCCCATGGAATATTACTCAGCAATAAAAAGGAATGAACTGTTGATAAAAGCAATATCTTGGATGAACCCCAAGGAATTTATGTTTATTGAAAAAAGCCAATGTCGAAAGGATGTATTTTGCATGATTCCATTTATGTGAAATTTATGAAATGACATAATTATAGAAATGAAGAAAAAAAAAAGAAATGAAGAACAAATCAGTGTTTACCAGGGGTTAAGAATGTGTGGAGGAGGAGATGAGAGAGGCTATAAAAGGCTAAAATGAGAGAGTCTTACAGCAATGGTACAGTTAAGAATCTTGATTGTAATCATAAATATATGTTATGCATATAATATAATTATATAATTATATGCATAGCATATAATATGCATAGCACTACACACACATGCACACACAAATGAGATAAATGAGTGCTTATATTAACTGGTAAATCTGAATAAGCACACTACACCAATGTAAATTTCCCAGTTTTCATATTATACTATAGTTATAGCAGATGTTCACATTAAGAGGCTGGGGAGGGGCGCCTGGGTGGCTAAGTCGGTTAAGTGTCCAACTTTTGCTTAGGTTATGATCTCACGGTTCGTGGGTTCGAGCCCCGCACCAGGCTCTGTCCTGACTGCCAGCTCAGAGCCTAAAGCCTGTTTCAGAGTCTGTGTCTCCCTCTCTCTCTGACCCTCCCCTGCTCATGCTGTCTCTCTCTCTCTCCTAGAAATAAAATTTGAAAAAAAAATTAAAAAAAAAAAAAGAGGCTGGGGAAAGGGTGTATGGGGCCTACCTATACATTTCTTCGCACCTTCCTGTGAATCTACAATTATTTCAAAATTAAAATTAAAATAATTGATTTTGTCACTCCCTTCTGAAGTTATTTGTAGCTCTCATTATTCATAGAATTTAAATGTATTAATCTCAGCTTAACATATAAAATCCTCCATTCCAACCTCATTACCTACTAGTGTTATAGTTAATTCCAGCTCTTCTCTTTTGTCTCCTTATTGGGTGTGCTATAATGTCTATCATTATTTTATACATTTGCTTTTACTTCTAAGATTTTAGAAAATGTACACAGGCAACCAGAAAATTCTCAAATTTGCTGGAGTTGAACATTCTCAGCACATTCCATAGCCATTTAGTAAATCTCTGTATGCCTTAACCAAATTAATCTATCAAATAACCATCCGTTATGGATACTAAAGACAATGCAATTTCTCTAAAGAGAAAGAAAAGATGAGATGCTGTGATAAAATCAATAAATGAGTGAGAATTATTACAGCACATGAAGCATGGGAAATGGTGAAAGAAGACCACAAAACTAGAAAATATTACTTTGTTGGAGATCTCCCTCATTTCACAAACACAGTATATTAGTCTCCTAGGGCTACAGTAACAAAGTACCATAAACTAGATGGCTTAAACAATGGAAGGTTATTGTCTCACAGTTCTAAAGCCTAAAAGTCTGAAATCAAGGTGTTGTCAGGGTCAGTTCCTTTTATGGGCTGTGAGGAAGAACCTATTCCTCATCCCTCTTCCATCTTCTGGAGATTTTCTGGCAATCTTTGGGATTTCTTGGCTTGAAGAAGCATCACCTATGCCTTGTCTTCACCTCAACATGATATTCTTTGCCTTCATCTCAACATGCTCTTCTCCCCATGTGCATGTCTGTGTCCAGATATCCTCTTTTCATAAGGATACCAGTCATTTGGGACTAGGGGCCCACCCTCCTCTAGTACAACAACCTCATCTTAGCTAATTACATCATCAATAACCCTATTTCCAAATAAGGTCTCATTCCGAAGCACGAGGGGTTAGGATGTCAATATGTAAATCTGGGGGGAAACAATTATACCCAGGTAGCATTAGTATTAAAAACAAAACAAAACCAAAAAAAAAACATGTTTCTTCTGTTGGAATGAATTGTTGGTCTACATGTAAATAATGTGCCTGGTACCAGAGGGTACACAGAATTTGATGTGGACACTGACAGAAGCTTACTGTGAAGATACTTATGCTCATAACATACAAAGACACTTAACAACCACACGAGAATGTTTGACACTCTATTATCAGATATTTGGTGGCTTTCCAAGTATGCAGGTTGGATCATTCTACAATCAAGCTGCTAATCACATGATCATCATATTCCCGTGTATATAGCTGACTCTCCTTATGAAAAGGTTTAAAGTCATCAATTACCCATAAAATTTTGTGGAAAAATGTATTTACTGGAAACAAACTGTAGTTGGTGGATAATTCATTTAATTTTTATAAGATTCAAAGTGCTTAATCAACATATTATAACCAATTGTGATAAGGCACTGTGAGAAAAGAGCAGATATGGACATTCTAACCACTACCTAGGAATTGTTTTCTGGCTTTTGTGAGATAACACACTCTGTCCAAGGAAATCCTCTGCACCATCATCCTTTATCTCCAACAATCCAATCTTTTCATATACGTTCAGTGCATGCAGTTAAGTGAATCTAACCAGTTCTTGTCACCAAATCTGAAGCTGTTGTTGGATAACTTCTGATATCTCCTATCTTTTGAATCTTAGCACCTAAATCTAAATTTCTAATATAACATCCTATATGTATGTCTATTTTCTTCTGCATGTGATGTAAAATTATTTGTCTTTAGAAACATCCATCACCTACTCCAGAGATTATATGTGTATCAAGATTTCATATGAAACATCCATTCAGGGAAAATTAGAATATAGTGAAGTTTTATGGGAAGGTGTCATGTGAGATAGAACTCAGCTGATATACAGGAAACTGACTTGCAGAGACTATACGAAGTGACATGTCAAGGAAGCAAAGAGTGAAGTCATTGTTTCATAAATGGTACAGATCAGGCATGGAGCCCACAGGCCACCGAGAGCTCCCTGAGAAAAGAAGAAAACAAGAAGGCCCAAGTGGGATAGAGAGTGAAAAGTCAATCAGAAAAGAAGGGGCAGGAAGGAGCCCAAATCCTAAATTTTGCAGAGAAGAAATCCACGCTGGTACCAGTATCCAAGAGATCCAATCTAAGGGAAGTAACTTAGACTCTTGGCACAAGGTAGACATTCAAGCCATGGACCAAAATGCCCTAAGTCTGTGAAAAAGATGCTGAGTGGGAACAGTTTTGTGTCTTCGTGCTGGAGACTCTGTGCATTCCGGATTCAAAGGGACAGGAAGTTTCCCTCCTCTGAGCTGGAGTAGGATGGATGGACCCAAGTTGCTCAAGCTGCCTGAGATGGAACCAAGAGGAACCTTGGGAAAGAAACACGAAGCACAAGTATGTCCGAGTATTCGTCCAAGTACATGTGAAAAGCCAACAACTGTCGTCATAATCACTATCACCATCATCGCTGCCATTGTCACGAATGCTTACAGAGCATTTACCTCTTGTCAGGCACTGTTTTAAGCACTTTATACAATTCATTTAAACCTCACAATAAGTCTATTAATATCTTTTTTAAACATGAGGAAAGTGAAGCAAAGAGATGTTAAGTAACTTGCCCAAATCACCACCTGAAAAGTAGCAGAGCCAGGGTTCAAACCTGGGCCGTCCTGCTCCACAGTCTAAGAGAAACCACCCTAGCCTGTCCCGATTCCCTCACAGACCATCTGCCTTGACTTCAGTGTGACATTCTCCCTCTCATTTCTCTGCCTGCACTGAATTCCTGCCTCCTCCTGGTACCACCTTTGCTAACCAACCCTGCACTTGATAACAAAGCCAGATAACCTGTTCTCTACAGCCAAAAGTATAAGAAGAGGGGCGCCTGGGAGACTTAGTCAGCTGAGCGTCCGACTTCAGCTGAGGTCAGGATCTCACGGTTCATGAGTTCAAGCCCCACATCAGGTTCACTGCTGTGAGTGCAGATCCTGTTTCAAATCCTCTGTCTCTCTCTCTTTGCCCCTCCCCTACTTCTGCTCTCTCAAAAATAAATAAACATTAAAAAAAAGATAAGAAGAGGACTAGGGTAGGGCTGTGAAAGGGATTGTGGGCTAGAATGAAGGCCCAACTGGGTGACCAGCACAAGCCCATTTCTCCTTCGTCTTTGCTATAAAAGCAATAAAATTATAATGATGAAGGCAAAAAGGTCTACAAGCAAATGAATAAATGTTTCACCTCTGTACTGAATAAAGCATAGCACAATGTCTCCAAGACTGTCAAAGAGTTCTCCTCCTTACTGGACACATTAGTCTGCTTGTGCTGCCATAAAAGAATACCACAGATTGGGTGGCTTGAATGACAGAAATGTATTTCTCACAGTTCTGGAGGCTGGAAGTCCAAGATCAAGATGTCAGCATATTTAGGTTTCTCAATGAACACACATCCCTGGTATCTCTTCCTTTTCTCAAAAGGTCACCAGTCCTAACAGGTTAGGGCCCCACCTTTATGACCTCATTAAACCTTAGTTCCCTTTTTAAAGACCCTATTGCTAAATATAGACACATTAGGAGTTAGGGCTTCAACATATGGATCTGGGCAGGTGGGGGTGGAAGGCACACTTCAGGCCACGACACTGGAGTTAAGTCATGTGACTATAGAGCTTAAAAACCCAAGGTTGCCTTCCAGCCTGGCTGAAGGCCCCCCGAGAGAGAGAGATTATGAACTACCATAAACTTTATGCAAGTAGGAACCACAATTCTTTACTATATTTTTCCTCTACATTCATATACCATATGATGAAATCAGTCATCACTGTGTATTAAATTAAAAGAATTAAAAGTCCTATATAATTGGGGCGCCTGGGTGGCTTAGTCGGTTAAGCGTCCGACTTTCGCTTAGGTCATGATCTCGCGGTTCGTGGGTTCGAGCCCCGCATCGGGCTCTGTGCTGACTGCCAGCTCAGAGCCTGGAGCCTGTTTCAGAGTCTGTGTCTCCCTCTCTCTCTGACTCTCCCCTGCTCACGCTGCCTCTCTCTCTCTCCTAGAAATAAATAAAACATTTTTTTAAAAATTTAAAAAAATAAATAAATAAAAATTAAAAAATTTTTTAAAAAGTCCTATATAATTAAAAGTCCTTTTTCTACACGAATTTGGTTAATTGGGAATGTAGACATAGCACCTTCTCTAGCATATCTCCTTTGCACCCAGCAGCAGAAAGAAAGTATACAACATCTGGTCCTCAATATTAAGCAATACCAAAAAAATCGTATTGCTAGCAAATACAGAGTACATTTGTTATTTCACATGGTATAAGGGAACTTTCCTCCTTAATAGTCTTCCATTTTTACAAGCCGAGAGAGAAAGTAGCAATTTTTAAACACCACTTAATTGATTTAAATGGCATACTACCTGGGTTTCACAGCTTTCCCACCTTTGCTGATTCCCACAGGGGGTCTTAAAACCAAGTTGTGAAGCACAGCGACTGCACACACGGATAGCAGGGAGTGCACATGAGGAATGTTACAAAGCCTAACCTGCAGTACAAACAAGCTTCTTATCTGTGAGGAATATGGAGCTCGCTCTCAATTTTCATTCATCCTCAGATCAATCACTGAGCCCACAAAGGGCACTGAAGATAAGTGGTATCACCGCTGTGGCCACATTTCCCTTTGAGTAGCAAATTGATACAAGCAAAATGTCTTTTAGATTCAAGAGTAGATCTGAAGCACAAAAAGTCCCTTAGGGCTAATGGCAAATAGCTTAACCATGGGGAAAAAATTGGTAATAAATTATACATGTAGTCAAATGGGAAATCTAAAGGGTAATGTAAATTTAACGTTAAAAAGTAAACTCAGAATTGTCAGGGAATTCCCAACTTTATGTTGCATATGAGCTTAGCAATTTGAATGACTGCTTAGCAGAAACTGTTTAGCAATATAGGCAACTTTATAAATGTAAATAATCCTAACTAGTTTAATTTTGCTGGATGGAGTCCTTTTAATGGACCTGCCCAATGCTTGCCTCTGCCCACTCCAAACCATTTTGACACATGCTGATGCCAGAGTAGTTTTCTAAAAGAGGTCTGTCCAATCAAATTACTTCAGAACTACCACTAACAACTTTGAGCAAATTAGAAATATGGCCTCTCACTTAAGTTAAAGGGAGAAAAAGGATTTAGATACACTTTGTGTGTGTAAATTAGTGTATGAATGCACAACCTGAACAACTTGCCATAGTCATACAGTCACCTGCTCACATGTCCCCATAATGCCAAGAAGTAAACGTTACTAGCAGTAGACAGCCATGTGCATGTCCACATACACGCACACACACACACTCCAATCCCAAAGTGAGATGCTATAGCAGGTTTGGAGTTTGGCAGGGTTTGAAATCCAGCCACCAAGATCAACAGATAAAAGGAACACCAAGTGCTATCAGACTGGATACAGGGCATGCCAGTGGGTACGTAGGGGTTTCTGCTAGAAATCTGTCTTTCAGCCTCTGGCACTAAAGAGGAGACCAAATCTCCATCCCTGCCCACCTGCTCTCAAGTCAGCTACTACAGTGGTTCTCAAAGTGTGTTGAGGAGCCTTGGAGATCTTCTGGGTGCTTTCAAGGGACCATGAGGTCAAAAGTACTTTCATGATAATATTAAGACATGTTTTTCACTCTTTCATGAGTGTACAGTGGAGGTTTCCAGAGGCTATACTACATGTGATAACCTCATCACTCTGAGAGCTAATGGAGTGTGTGCTCTTAGATTATAAAATTTTCACAGTTAATTTGTAACACAGTAAATACTGAAAGATAATCCACACAAACAAAAGCTCTTTGGAATCCTTAGTCATTTTAAGAATGTAAGGAGCCTTGAGACCAAAAATGTTGTGAACAACTGGGTTACGTGTCTACAGTATGACAGGTACTCCCTAAGAAGCAGCAGCCACATGTGGTGGCCATGACCACTACCCTGCTCAAAACCTGCAGTGGTTCAGTAGCAGAGAAGCAGCATGGAATGCATTCCCATTTTGGAAACAGATCTATGTTCAAACCCTAGTTTGGCCACTTATTAAATTATGTGACTGGGGTGATTTCATTAATCTTTCTGAATATGAAGACCTGAGACCTGAGGGGTTCTGGAGTGGCGTTTTAAGTCCTCCCTTTTCTCCATCTATCACTCTGGGATTCTCAACCAAAAGAAACATGTCCACAAGAACCAATAGCTAAATAAGAAACCAATACCAATTTAATCAATAGTTGAGCAAGTGCCCCAAACCCCAACTCTATTAACGGGTGGATGGAAAAACAAGGTAAGGAGCTCTCCCTGTTCTCTGAACTTTAGAATGATGGCATGTCTGAGCAGATTGCTAGTCTATTTACCAAGCTGCCTAGACAGCATTCCTGGCTCACAAAGGTGCAGGGGAGAAGCCCATGGACTCAGAGTGCAGGAAGAGAGGAGGCAAATGTGAGCAGAAAGCACCTCAAAGTCCTGTAATTCAGTTCCCCAGGGAAGTGTGACCCAAGGAATATTTAAGACACTGACCAGTGAGATGAGCTATTTTCCCTTCAGTGGGGAGTAGTGAGTAATAGATCAGAGGTAAAAATATTAAGATACAAATGGAAGGATCTTCTGTTCTCATTAGAGATTAGAACACCTCATGACCTGGCACATATCAGTCACTCAAGAAATGATAATAGTAGTATAAGCCAGAGTTAATAGGAAAAGAGTCGGAAAAATAAGAGCCCTAAAACTATTACAGCCTCTGTTTTTCACCCTTATATATGGAAGCATAAGGGATACTGGAAGCTCTAAAGTTCTACCTTCCCCCAAAGTTCAGTGTCCCTTTCCAGACTTCCTCCAGCCTCTGATTATGCATTTGATGTCCTAGATGCTCAACATGCTTTGAAGCTTCCAATTCAGTTGAAAGCTCTACTGCAGGGGATGTGGTTGGGGGCAAGGGGGTGGGGGAGAATGGGCTAAATGGGTGGCAGGCATTAAGGAAAGCACTTGTGATGAGCACTGGGTGTTATATGTAACTGATGAATCACTGGGTTCTATTCCAGAAACCAATACTATATTGTATGTGCACTAACTCAGAAGGAAGGAAGGAAGGAAGGAAGGAAGGAAAAGGAAGGAAGAAGGAAGGAAGGAAGGAAGGAAGGAAGGAAGGGGGAGGGGAAGGGAGGGAGGGAGGGAGGGAGGGAAAGAAAGAAAGAAAGAGAAAGAAAGAAACAAAGAAAGAAACAAAGAAAGAAACAAAGAGGAAGGAAGGAAGGAGACAAGGAGGGAGGAAGGAAAAAGGAAGGGAAGGAAAGAAGGAGGGAAGGAGGAATTTTAGTTCGTTTGTTCATTTGCTAGTTTGTTCTACATGGTCCAACACAGTGGCCATGTTCATGACATACAAAGAAAATCATGACTTCCCAATTATTTTCCAAAAACAAACCAAAACAGTGACTTAATAGCATGGCCTTAGTGTGGTAACTGAAAAGCCAGGAAAAGATGTGAACCTATAGGATCCACTTAAATACCTATGAGTCCTGGCCTTGCCTGTTAGAGGGGGATGAAGAAAAAATGTAAGGATAGACTCAAACTTCAAATTGGTTAACTGACTCCCATCTAATGATAAAGCCATCTGAATAGGAGTTCTAGAATTTCATCTACCCAAATCAAACAATAAAGTTGACATATGTCACATAATAATTAAGGTCTTAACTTGGACTCCAGAGACTTAGGCTGCAAAATAAATTGCATTTTATAGGTCAGGGTCTTGAACAAGTCTCAGCACAGTCGTAAGGAAAACTGTCCCAGTTTTGCCCCAGACCCAAATCTCTGGTTAATTAGCCTTCTCAGCCCGCTGAGAAGTAGCCCCAATCTGCTCAGGATAATGACCATCTCTTCAGTGGGTAAGGAGTTTTTTAGTGGCCAGAAGACTGAGAGATAAATAGAGATGATAAAGTAAACAAATCCAAGGTATCAATATTTTTAAATTGCTTAATCTGGGCTGCCTGGGTGGCTCAGTTGGTTAAGCTTCTGACTTCAGCTCAGGTCATGATCTCATAGTTCGAGAATTCAAGCCCCACGTCAGGCTCTGTGCTGACAGCTCAGAGCCTGGAGCCTGCTTTGGATTCTGCGTCTCCCTCTCTCTCTGCCCCTCCCCCATTCACACTCTGTGTCTCTCAAAAATAAATAAATATTTTTTAAAATGTTTTTAATTGCTTAATCTGGCATATCAAAGCATCTGACAGATTAAACTTTGTAACTGAATAACTGATTTTTAGACTTACAGTTTAATTTAAAAGATATAAATGGATTTGCCTATATTTATATAGCATTAGAATATATAAAAGAATGTGATACTTACAATACTTACAAATTTTATTTATTAAATTAACGAGAGCAGTTTAAGTACTTAGAAGTGACTTACTAGTTATAGGCATTTACTTCTTAAGAAAAGCAAATCCATTAAAGTTTAAAATATTTAAAAGACTACAATTAACCAGGTAATCAATGTTTTTTTTTATTATTCATTTTTGAGTGAGAGACAGACAGACAGAGTACAAGCAGGGGAGGGGCAGAGAGAGAGGAAGACACAGAATCTGCTGACAGCTCAGAGCCCAATGCAGGGCTCAAACTCGGAAACTGCGAGATCATAACCTTAGCCAAAGCCAGACGCTTAACTGACTGAGCCACCCAGACACCCCTAATCATGTAATTAATAAACCTTTTTAAAGTGGTTGGTAGGGCATGGGGGAGAGGGGAAGGGGGCTGATGGGCATGGAGGAGGGCACTTGTTGGGATGAGCACTGGCTGTTATATGGAAATCAACTTGACAATAAACTATAAAAGAAAAAAATGGTAACATTTACTAGATTTATAAATAGAATAGTAATAATCAGGAATTCAATCTAACAGTTCAATTAAAAATATTTTTTAGTTTAGAATTTTAATATATCAAACTTGAATTCTAAAAACAAAAGTCACTGCAAATGCTCTTTTCTGTGAATGATATCAGCCCCCAATACCCCTAAAATACAACATGACACCTGTAATTCTGTTTTTCTTTGATTCCAGGCTCTCAGCATTTTGTCTTTTGCGGAACATATCACTGATCTATAAAGAATCAACTTTTCAGAAGGAGGAAAAACCATTTACATATCAAATGTGAATCTATTTCCTTACTATACTTAATCTTCAGGAATAGCCTCATAAAATAATAAAAGTCCCAGTTCAAATTAGTATCTGCTACTTCATTCCATTATCAAAAACCATTACTACATAATTTATAGGCTGGCAGAAAGGAAACTCCTTTTCTCTTTGGTCTCCAGCTCTAGGTAGATCAAATTCTGGTTGTCTGTATGCCCATCAATATTAATCAAAATTACACAGAGACTCACTTCCTGTCTGTATAATTGTGTAGCAAGATTAAAACACATGAGTACAGTTGTAAATATTCACAACCTGGGCTTTACAGAAGTGTAGCTGCCAAAAGAAGGAACAGAAAATGAGGGAGAAATTGTACAGAATGTAGTAGAAATGATAACATCATAAAGTGAGGGGTCAAGAGAAATAACTGAGATATTACTGAAGCTGAAGAATCAGAAGTAGAGCATTAGGTATATTATTTCATTACTTATAAAAGTGACCACTAAAAGAACTAAAATTATAACTATAAATTATATATATATATATAAAACTACAAATTATATATATATATAACTACAAATTATATATATATATATAACTACAAATTATATATATATATATATAGGATACACACATGTATGCTTTTGTGTGTGTATAAATCTAAAATCATGAGGAAGAGGAGAGAGTAGGATATAAGCAATCTTACGTTTCATATCAAAAAGAAATTATATGTGTTATACATTATATTTAATACACATACATTACATATCATAAATTTTAAAATATGATCTGGCACACATTACCTGGGACATCACTGTCCAATGTAGTAGCCACCAGCCACATGGGGCTATTGAGCACTTAAAATATGTCTAATCCAAATTGAAATGTGCTGTAAGTATAAAATCCACAATAGATTTTGAAAACAATATGAAAATGTAAAATATCTCACTAATAAGCTCAATTTGATTATATGTTGAAATGATAATATTTTAGATACACTAGGTTAATTAATATGTATTGTTAAAATAAGTTTTATTTTACAAGTGTAATATACATTACAAGTGTACTTGTAGCTACTAGATAATTTAAAATTATAGGGGCGCCTGGGTGGCTCACTTGGTTGAGCACCTGACTTTGGCTCAGGTCATGATCTAACAGTTAATGAGCTCGAGCCCACATCAGGCTTGCTAATGTAAGCACAAAGCCCACTTTGGATCCTCGGTCCCCCTCTTTCACTGCCCCTCCCCCTCTTGTGCTCTCTCTGAAACATAAATAAAAATGTTTTATTAAAAAAAAATTTAAACATTATATAATATGGCTCACATTATTTCTATTAGATAGGACTAATCTAAAGTTTTGGCATTGAACGTCAGGACTGAAAACACAAATAAAGGAACCGGCCGCAGGGAAACAGAACTGAGGGAGATACAAGTGGCAGGAGCCAATAAAGTCATATAAAGGGAGAGAGTAAATGAGGCCACAGACAAAGGTTAAAAAAATAAAGATGGAAGGACACCAGATGGACGAGGAATGGAGCTGAACAATGTCCACGTGCAGGACACAACCACAAGGACGCTCCGTGGGTCAGCATGACTCATCAGGGACCGCTGCTGGCCGGTCTCTGTCGGTAGTTTTCATGAACAAAACACACCTCGTCTCATTTCAGTTCATCTCCATCTCCAGTCCTCACTCTTCTAATGTCTAATAAGACTACTTTTCTCTGCCCTACAGCCTGGTAGTCACAGTGTCTTCGGCAGTCATGCTCCTGCCACTCAAGGCGTTCACGAGCTCCCAAGCCAACATCTTCCTCCCATCACCTCACCTTCTTTGTGAACAGAAAATTCAGGATTTCTAAAAGTATCTTCCTTCAGCAAGCTCTGCATGGTAGATAGCTAAGTGTGGCTACCTCTGAACACCTAACGTTTGGACCTTTTGACATTTTCTCACATGGTGAACACAGTATCCCTGTGCCTAAGACAACCGGAAGGGGGATCGACACGGGTAAACACATACATGCACCAAGGCTTTTGGAGTGCCTGCTTGTGTTGAGCGCTGTTCTGGGTTTGAGGGACAGCAATAAACCAAACAACATCCTCTGCTCTCGGAACTTCCATTCTACTGGGAGAGACAAATAGGAAACAAGTAAACAAATATATACCTAATATAATTTAAAGTAATTAGAAGTGCAGATTAATGAGATAGAGGGTGATAGAATGAAGGAGCAGGGGTGACTATTTAAGAGATTTCTTACTGAAGAAGTGATATTAGAAGGATCACCTGGGTGATAGAAAGGGCCCAGTTATGGGGGAAAATCTGGGAGAAAAGGGAAAGATGTTCCCTGAAGGAAAGGGCTTCAGGTAGAGACGAACTCAGAGTGTTTTAAAAACAGCCAGAGGCACCATGGTGGCTCAGTCAGTTGAGAGTCTGACTCTTAATTTGGGCTCAGGGTCATGATCCCATGATTACAGGATCAAGCCCCACATCAGGCTCTACCCTGAACAAGTAACCTGCTTGGGTCTCTTTCTGTCTCTCTGTCTCTCTCTCTGTCTCTGTCTCTCTGTCTCTCTCTCTCTCTCTCTGTCTCTCTCTCTCTCTCTCTCTCCTCCCCCCAACTCCTCTTTCCCACTCATGCACAAGCTCTTTCTCTCTTTATAAAATAATACATACATACATACATACAGCAAGAAGGTATCTGGGGCTGGAGAAAAGTGTGAAGGAGGAAAGGAAGGATGAAGTACAGAGGCAACCTGCCTCCTACATTTTTAGGGCCTTTGGGCCCTGATAAGGACTTTAATTTTATTCCAAATATGATGGATTCCATCAGAAGATTTGGAGCAGAGGATGACTGACAGGAGTTTTAGCCTTGCTAATTTATTTTCTTATGGAATTATAAGTAAATGGTCAAAAGATCCTTGCCTTTTCTTTCTCTACTCTCAAGGTTAGTGAAATAAGAATTAAATCAGAATTCTTCACTCAGCATGAGTTTGTCTTTCTGCTGTTTACCTGGTAATACTAGACTCAATTTTGTCTTTTTTTTTTTCTAAGTAAATTTTACCCCCAACTGATCCAGCCAGATGACCCTATTCAGCATGAATTTGGAATCAACAAACAGGTAACTATTTACAGGACAGTGTCACTCTCCACTGCTCTATGCCATTTGCAAGAGAATTTAGGCTTCACCTAATTTCTCCAGTTAACAAATACTTATTGAGCCCTTTCTATAAATCAGCACTGTGCTGCGCACTTGTCTGCATGATCTCGTGTCAGCCTCATAACAACCCTGTGATAGTGGTAAGATTATCCCATATCATATTTGAAGAAGCAGGCCTAGAGATTAAATGACTTGTCTAAGATTTTAAGCCAATAAATGACAGAGCCTGGATTTGCACCCCGCTTTCCGGATGCAAAGCTCCATGCCACATTATCTTTCTTATAGCTCTCTTATCAGCCATAATGTTTTTTTTCTGGCATTTTAAAAGACAAATATCAAAAGGAATAATCTACTTGGAGGTAAATAGTGGTAATTGCTGTCGGTTCCTGACAGTAAAACAGAGATTCAGCAAAGCAGAATAATTTGCTTGCAATTATGCAACTTGCTAGTGGCCAAGCTGGGATAATTATTAGATTTTCCCAAATGTTCCCACAGTTATCCAACCCCATCTTTGAAAATTCAAAAAGCAGAAAGACATAATTTGAAACTAAGAATGAATATGGGTTTCAAAGTAATAAAGGTTAATTAAGCTCTGTATATGCTCACCAAAAAAAAGGGCATAGCATCCGCAAGAATGAGAATATTCAAAGAATGCTTCCTAAGTAGCACATTATGAACTAGAAGGAGCAACCGGGTGGGTGGACAGACGTGGATGAGCAGGAAACCTGGTATCATCCCAGGCTAGTACATCAATTCTATTGAGTAAGTAAGTTTCCTACAGATTAGTCATTACAAACTGTTTACCAGGACAACCTGTACTTTAAATTGAAAGTGTGTTTATCTTGCGTTTCGCCTGTGATTTCTCAATAAGATTTGTGTCATATTGACTGGGGTATATCAATCTTGAAAGAGCTAGTAAGGGCACCTGGGTGGCTCAGTCAGTTAAGTGCCCAATTCTTGATTTCAGCTCAGGTCATGATATCACAGTTCGTGAGTTTGAGCCCCCGCATTGGACTCTGCACTGACAGTGTAGAGCCCACTTGAGATTCTCTCTCTCTCAGTCTCTCTCTCTCTCTCTCTCTTTCTGTCCCTCTCCACTCTGTCTCTCTCTCTCAAAAACAAACTTAAAAACAATAAACCTGGTAAAAAATGCATATTTTTATTAATATTTTTAAAAATAATATTTTGTATATGGCTGCTCACACCATGCCACTGCAGCAATGTCACTGTAGTAAATGGAGAGGAAATTTCTATTACAGTAGTACCTGCTTTACTGCAATAATATTTTCCTTTTGATTTTAAGCGGTATTGTAAAACAAACTGGACCCGTCAGGAATCATTTGTCTTAAGATTTGAAGAAAGCATTGATTTTAACACTGGAGCATATAATCAAGTTTTAAAAACATTCACCTTGAAATGATCTTTGAAAGGCAATTTGTCAGTGTTCCATTTGTTCAACCTCTGAATATTAAGCTTTTAAAGCCTTTTTCCCTGCTCCTCTATCTCATGCATAAAGTAATTCTCTTTAGAATTATGTCATTATTTTTAAGTTGCCACCTCATCATGTTTCTCATTTATTCCACTTATAAAATTAAAGTATCTATAGAATAAAGAAATAGGGAAGGTTTTTTTTCCTTTTACTTGCATGATTGAAATTATAATGGCTTTGATGTCAAAAATAATTATGGAATAATTAATAACTTAATTATGGGCACCTGGTTGGGTCAGTAAGTTAAGCGTCCAACGTCAGCTCAGGTCATGATCTCATTGTTCATGAGTTTGAGCCCCATGTCAGGCTCTGTGCTGACAGCTCAGAGTCTGGAGCCTCCTTCAGATTCTCTCTCTCTCTCTCTCTCCCTCTCTCTCTCTCTCTCTCTGCCTCTCTCTCCAAAGTAATTAAACATTTAAAAAATTAAATAAAAATTTAAAAATAAGAACTTAATTAAATGACTTAAGGATTAAATCTCCTTACCTTTTGATATCGTCATTCCCAACACATAGCCTTTCCCAAAACAGGAAAGAGAATGTGGAAAATAGCACAGTGGATTTTATGACCACCCTACAAGTAGCATACATTAATTTCAACCACATTTCACTGGATAAAATCCAACACATGGCCCCAAACCACACACAAGGGATACCAGGAAATAGGAGTCTTCCTGTGTGCCCAGGAAAAGAAAATGAAATTTATTAATATAGAGAAAGTAACACAAAGAAAAAAAACTACACAATGATAAAGTACTCAGATTTCCTTCTATAACTTCTAACAGTAGTTCAAGGCTTCATCCCAGAATTCATTTATATATATATATCCTTTTTATCTTTATGAAGAAAACTCATGAGTAGTTGGCATGAAAGAAAGGCCTTTACCATTGACATTCTTAGAGAAAAACAAACTTCTGAATTCATGATTCAACTCATCTCAAGAAGCAGTTTTTTTAAAAGTTTGATGAAGATAAATTTCTGGATACAGCAAACTTGTCTAGTGCCAAGTCAAGCCCAACCACAGACAGACATCCCCACCCCACTGTGCATTCTCATTCTATGGTTAAATTGAAAGAATAACATCCTCAATGCCCATCTATGCTGCTGGGGCCAAGTTCAGGGCCAAGAAGAACACTGCTGAAAAAAACTAAAATATATGTTGATATTATGATGTCCCTCAAATCACTTGGCAGAAAGGAAAAAAACATATTAGATGAAGTCAGTGCAACCTGGTACCATCAAGACTGTGAACGGTAAACATAAAACAGTATTTAATTTCTACCCTTGGGCCTACTTTCAGATTCTGAATTATTTCAGTGCCTGTGCCCAGATAGTAAGATGGCTTTGTGGAGCATAGAATTGGAAGCTAATTACAACTTTTATAACAAAATGTGTGCTGTCATAACAGATACATTGCCTCTTCTACTCCCTCACTAGCAGTTCTAACAGTGAGAGTGAGACCATCTGATGCGATGCTGGAAAGGGCTTCATTATTGAGTGTAAAGCCTGAATGATAGCCACATACCACCCAATGCTCAGATTTCAAGACTCTATGCACTTAAATCTGTCAGTTATTTTAAAAAAAAAAAAGTGACCATTTACCAAGCCACAACTCCAGCTCTGGCTATCAGTGTCCTTGGTTCAACAAATATGTAGGAAGAACAAAAAAATAATCAAAACCAAAAAATCTGATCTCAAATGACAACCTAAATGAGTGTTTTGTTTCTCTTTTCTCAAATAGATTGTTTTACAACTACTACTAATAAACAAATCCAGAACATTCCACTCAAGTCTTTTTCAACTTAAAATAACATCCAGTTTTGCTACCTGAGATGATATCAAAGGCAATTTATACACAGAATAAATACACGAAATGAAAATACAAGTATGGCAATCCAGACTTCTGGAGGCATAGCTCTCAAAAGTTATCTTAAAGATCTACAATTACTTATTATTTTAAATCAGTGTTTGTAATTATACCCAGAGTACCATAGATTGAATCATCAAGGCTTTAATGGTTTAACCAAGTTAAATCTAGAAATGATAGAAAAGCTTGATCTAAAATAAATAGACCAGCAATCTCAGAAGGCTAGGGTTTAGTTCTTGTTAGCATCACTGGAGTTAATAATTCCAAGGGAAAAATGGAGTCGTGACCATAAATTAAACTTAGTGTTTCTTGCTGACTAAACTCTGCATGTTGCTGTTAAAAACGCTTGTTTCTTATCTGGCAAAACATCTGCTTTTTGATGCTAAAAGCAGGATCCTAAGGGAAGTAGTGATCTTTCCCAAGGCAACTTGATTAATAGTAGGCTTCCAAACTTTAGCTAAACGACATTTTGATGAAACCAGCAGAACCAAATAATTGTTTCTACAAATAATCTTGATGTATATTTCATTCTCTCCACAATTTTAGACAGTGGGACTCTGAGACATAATGGTTTTCTTCCACATAACTCTTGCTCTTATAGTTATTTCACAAGTCAGGGGTGTGCACTGACCACCCACGCACCTGGGCAGTGCACTGCAAAATGTCCTTGCTTGCTGATTCCTTGGAGTCTGTGAAGAGAAATCATCTGAATGTGGAGAAACAATAAACAAATAATAAACATAATAGGCATAAGGCTTAACATAAGGACTGAAATATTTACTCCAAGGAGTTCATTTCATTGCAATGAAGTGGAACTCAAGAATAAAACTGTATTCTCAAACGCAAAGAAGTGGACAATTCTTATATTTGGATAAGATGTAAACATTAGAGTGGAGAGTGAATAATCTGCATGCAAAGTAAGTAGAAGATGCTTCAACGGCAAAGCAAGGTTTTTAAAAGGCAGGTAGAATCAATAATGGCTTGAAAACACAAAATAAGTCCTTAGAACACACTACAGGAGAAGAGAAAGATGCAAAGAAGAGGGAAAAGGAAATGGGCTGGAAAAATGAAAAAGAAGAAACAAAGAGTCTGCTGAATTAGGAATTACAAAATCTGCATTCATGTCCCTAACCCATCCTAGCCATGTAATCTTGAACCATTGTCATCACCATCAACGGCTACAACTTACAGATAACTTAACAATGAACTGGGCCCTTCACACAGGTTGCCTCCTTCAATCCTCACAGCAACTTTACAAGCATGTCCTGCTAACCCCACTTTATGAATGGAGAAACAGATCAGAAAACTTAAATATCATCTCAAGGTTTTACAACTAGTAGATATCAGAACCAAGGGTGTCCCCTGGTTTGAAAGGATGTGTATAATTTGAAAACATCCACCCTTTCCACAATGCTGAAGATAACCTCCTAAATGTAACCTCTCAGAACCTCAGTCTCTTCATCTAGAAAGGAATTATTATAACTCCTTCTATTGTCACATGAGGATGTGTATCTGTTGTCTTTTGCCACAGTAACTTAATTTGTTATTTCTCTTGAGTCTATGCCAAAGCTATAAATCCAGCCAGCTGATCTTGGCTGGGATAGTTTTAATGGCCTGCCCATGAGGCTGGTGGTCAGCTGGTTGTTGGCTGACCTAGCTTGGCCTCACTGGGATGACGAGCTCTACTCCATGTGACCTCTCCTCTCCAACAGGCAAGGCCTGTTCCCACTATAGTGGCAGAGAAAGCATGTAAGTCCTCTTGAGTCCTAGGGTCAGAACTGGCACAACGTTACTTACATCACATTGTTAGCTAAGTAAATAGCAAGACCAGCCTAGATTCAAAGGCTGAAAACAGATTCCAAATCCACATTTCAAAGGTGATATATACATGAGAGAGCAGAGAACTAGGGCCATTTTGCAACCACTCTATGATAGAGTATGTGTAAACACGCTTTATAAAATGTAAAATGCCATACTACCAGGTCCCTATCTATAACCCACTTGTCTTAGGCGCCTGGGTGGCTCAGTGGTTAAGCATCCAACTTCAGCAGGTCATGATATCACAGTTTGTGGGTTCAAGCCCTGCACTGGTCTCTGAGCTGACAGCTCATAGCCTGGAACCTGCTTTTGATTCTGTGTCTCCCTCTCTCTCTGCCCCTGTCCCCTCAGGCTCATGCTCACTCTCTTGCTCGCTCACTCTCAAAAATAAACATTAAATATTTTTAAAAATTTTTAAACCCACTTGTTTCAAAAAGCACCAGCTACTGCCACCAATCCAAGGACAGCTTGTTTTCATAGCTGACATCTCTCCCAGCTGAGCTTATAGACAAGAGGTAGACAAAACCATGTAATGAGAATCAGTGTTATTAGGCTTTCCTTATGTTCCCTGGATTCAGATGACATTTTTCCCTATGCCTTTACCCTGAGGCTCCATCCATGGTTACATTCTATTAAGTTAGAAATTTCTTCCAGAATTAAAAATCAAGAAGAATAATTTCCAGGCTTGGTGTCATTTATTCTTGGCCTTTCTGAAAGTGTACATTCCATCATTTTTTGTTATTCAAGTATCATACCTTCTTCCTAAAGAAAAATCCCAAATATTAAATCTCAAAATCATAGTTATTATGCTTTAAAATCACGTTCCATATGTCCCTCAGAGACATAGTCTGAGAGGGCATCAAACCAACACTGGGATTCATGTTAAGCCATGAAATTGACTGTGGTTTGAACAAAAAGCTGCTGTAACCAGAAACTTCAGAGATTATCTCTTTTCTGTCTCAGAAATATTTATCTATATTTTTAAGTCTTCCATGAAACATGTCCAGATGAGCTACAAGAGGATGTCAACCCTTATCATGTCATATAATAATCTCTCCAAGCCAGTGGTTCTCAGCCCCAGCTGGCTGCACATTAGAATCACCTAAGGAGCTTTTTAAAAATCCCCACACCCAAGTCACACTCCAGGACAATCAAATCAGAATCACTGAGATGAGACACAAGCTTAGGCATTTTTTCAAACTCCCCAAATGATTCCAGTGTGTCCTCAAAGTTGAGAAGCACTGCAAGGGCCCTTCCCTTCCCTCCTGTGAATGGAAGGCTTTGCACTAAATCCCAATTTGTACTAGAGTGCAATTCTATTTGTCTTTTTGAACTGTTGGCAAAATAGCTTGACTATTTCTCACTAAACTATTTTGAAGCAGTGTAGAGTAGAACGAGGCTTTGGAATCCAAGCTGCAGTTAAATCCCTGGTCAGTTACTTATTAGGTACATGACTTGGAGCAGCTTATTTAACCTCCTTAGCCTCTCTGAGCCTTGATTTCATCCTAAAGCAAATGGTATAATAATCCCTACCATATAAGGTATTATAAAGATTGAGGAAAAGTATATTAAATGCCCCCTAAGAAGGCAATCAGTAAATACCCATGTCTTTCCCCCTTTGGCTAGGGATTCTTGAACATGCTGCTCAGCATCCTCAGGTGGCCTGCTATTGACTGCTGAAGCAAAAGGAAAGAATGACACTCACACTCAATGTGTAACACATGGATCTGTACCACAGGAAGGGGTCCAGTTGTCTGTCTGCACATTCATCAGAAAATCCTGCTGCTAATTCACTTGGACTGAAATATCACTATATATCTGTTTTGTGGGACCTACTCCAGGGGAGTAGGGGGGTGTCTAAACGTCACTTGCTCCTTGTCCAGACACATAATTGACAGAGTCTTTATTTTTTTTTTCTCCATCAGTCCCACAAGCCTGATGCAAATGAGGTTTGAGGGGAAAGCCACATACGGAAGCATGGCCAAGGACCTGGCCAGCCTTCCTCTGCATCATACCAGCTCACCACAAAAACAACAAACTAAAAATGACTGCAGAGTAAGGCAAAATCCCCATCACAGCTATAGAGCAGCAAAATAATCTCTGGGTAGTAGATTTGAGTGTTTTTCTTTCTTTTTCCTAATCATAAGTCTCCTAGACAGGTCTGCAAATGCACTTCTGCAAAAAGGAGTATCATTAAATTCCTCTTGTTTTTAAAGAAGCCTAGCACCACAAAGCAAATGAAAAATTTATTTTGGCCTCTGCATTGGTAACAAAGAAGAAACAAATTTAGATTCTCAACCCTCAACTTTTATTAAGGTAAACTGGTATAATATTATATAAGTTTCAGGTGTACATTATAATTTAACATCTGTGTGCTCTACAAAGTGATCATCAAAAGTCTACTTACCACCTGTCACCATACAATTTACACCCTTCATCCATTTCACTCACCTAGCCCCATTCCTCTCTGATAATCATCAATCTGAGTTTTTATGGATTTATACAAACAATGAGTTTATATTTGTATTGTTTTGTTTGTGCATTTGTTTTGATGTTTTAGATTCTACATATGAGTGAAATTATATGGTATTTGTCTTTCTCCATCTCCCTTACTTCATTTAGCATATAACCCTCTAGGTCCAGCCATGTTGTTGCAAATGGCAAGATTTCATTCTTTTTTATGGCTTAGTAGTATTCTGGATGTGTGTGCGTGTGTGTCTGTGTGTGCCCCTCATTCTATTTATCCATTCACCTGTCAGTGAACATGTAGGCTGTTTTATATCCTGGCTATTTTACATAAGGCTGCAATGAACACAGGATTGCATACATCTTTTCAAATTAGTGTTTTTGTATTCTTCAGATACATATCTAAAAGTGGAATAGCTAGATCATATAGTACATCTATTCTTAATGTTTTGAGGAATCTCCATACAATTTTCTGAGTGGCTGTACCAATTTATATTCCCAACAACAGTTACAAGAGTTCCTTTTTCTCCATATCATCTCCAACCTTTCTTATTTTTTATCTTTTTGATAATAGCCATTCTAAAAGGTGTGAGATGATATCTCATTGTGATTCTGATCTGCATTTTCCTAATGTTGAGCATCTTTTCATGTGCCTATTAGCCATCTGTATGTCTTCTTTGGGAAAATGTCTATTCAGATCCTCTGCCCATTTTTTTATTGGGCTGTTCGCTTTTTTATTGTTGAATTGTATGAGTTCTTTATATATTTTCAATATTAACCTCTTAACAAATACATGGTTTGCAAATATCTTCTCCCATTCTGTAAGCTGCCTTTTCATTTCGATGATGGTTTCCTGTGCTGTGCAGCTTTTTTGTTCAATGTAGTCCCATGTGTTTAGTTTTGCTTTTGTTTCCCTAGGATTTAGAGTCAGATCCACAAACACATCACAAGGAGCTTACTATCTTTCCTTCTAGTAATTTTATGGTTTCAGGACTTACATCTAAGTCTTTACTTCATTTTGAGTTAGGTTTTCCATACAGTATAAGATAGTCATCTAGTTTCATTCTTTTGCATATGGCTATCGAGTTTTCTCAGCACCATTTATTGAAGAAGCTGTCATTTCTCCATTATACATTCTTTGCTCCTTCATCAGAAGTTAATTGTTGTATATATGCGGGTTTAATTCTGGGCTCTCAATTCTGTTCCATTGATCTATGTATCTTTTTTTATTCCCATAGTTTTGATTACTATAGCTTTGTACTATATCTTGAACTCAGGGAGCATGATACCTCCAGCTTTGTTCTTCTTTCTCAAAATTGTTTTGACTATTTGAGATCTTTTGTGGTTTCATACAAATTTTAGAATCATTTGTTCTAGTTCTATGAAAAATGAATTTTGATAGAGATTAGACTGAATCTGTACATTTCTTTGGGTGGTATGGACACTTTAAAAATATCAATTCTCCCAATCCATGAGCATGGAATATCTTTCCATTAACTTATACCTATTTCATTTTTTTTTTATCAATGTCTTACAGTTTTCAGCATATAGATCTTTCACCTCCACAGTTAAATTTATTTCTAGGTATTTAATTCTTTTTGATGCAATCGTAAGTGGGACTGCTTTCTTAATTTCTCTCTTTTTTTTAAATTTTTTTTAATGCTTTTATTTATTTCTAGGAGAGAGAGAGAGAGAGACAGCGTGACCAGGGGAGGGTCAGAGAGAGAGGGAGTCACAGACTGAAACAGGCTCCAGGCTCTGAGCTGGCAGTCAGAGCCAGACACGGGGCCGGAACCCACGAACTGCGAGATCACGACCTAAGCAAGAGTCGGACGCTTAACCGACTAAGCCACTCAGGCGCTCCACTTAATTTATCTTTCTGATAGTTCATGATTAGTGTTTAGAAACACTACAAGTTTCTATATGTTGCTATTGGATCCTGCAACTTTAGTAAATTCATTTATTAGTTCTAACAGTCTTTTGGTGAACATTTTAGGGTTTTCTACGTATACAATATCATGTCACCTGAAAATAGTAAAAATCTTCCTTTTTTTAGTGCATTTTTTAATTTTTTTAAGAGTTTACTGTCAAGTTGGTTTCCATATAACACCCAGTGCTCATCCCCACAAATGCTCTCCTCCATGCCCGTCACCCCCCATCCCCTCCCCCTCACCCCCATCAGCCCTCAGTTTGTTCTCAGCATTCAAGAGTCTCTCATGGTTTGCTTCTCTCCCTTCCCCCCACCATTTCCCCCCTTCTTCTCCCCCTTGTTCCCCCATCAAGTTCCTCCTAATCCTCCTATACGTGCAAACATATGATATTTGTCCTTCTCTGCCTGACTTATTTCGCTCAGCGTAACACCCTCAAGGTCCATCCCTGTTGCTACACATGGCCAGATTTCATTCTTTCTCATTGCCATGTAGTATTCCATGGTATAGATAAACCACATCTTCTTGATCCGTTTGTCAGTTAATGGACACTTAGGCTCTTCCCATGCTTTGGCTATTGTTGAGAGTGTTGCTATGAACATTGGGGTACATGTGTCCCTATGCATCAGCATTCCAGTATCCCTTGGGTAAATTCCTAGCAGTGCTAGTGCTGGGTCATAGGGAGTTCTATTGTTAATTTTTTGAGGACTCTCCACACTGTTTTCCAGAGGGGCTGCACCAGTTTACATTCCCACCAACAGTGTAGGAGGGTGCCTATTTCTCCACATCCTCGCCAGCATCTAGAATCTCCTGATTTGTTCATTTTCGCCACTCTGACCGGTGTGAGGTGGTATCTCAGTGTGGTTTTGATTTGTATTTTCCTGATGATGAGGGACACTGAGCATCATTTCATGGGTCTGTTGGCCATCTGGATGTCCTCTTTGAAGAAGTGTCTGTTCATATCTTCTGCCCCATTCACAATTGCACAAAAAAAAAAAAAAAACATAAAATACCTAGGAATAAACCTATCCAAAGATATAAGAGATCTGTATGATGAAAACAATAGAAAACTTAGGAAGGACATTGAAGAATACACAAAGAAATGGGAAAACATTCCATGCTCATGGATCAGAATAATAAATATTGTTAAAATATCATTACTACCCAAAGCAATCTACACATTCAATGCAATCCCAATCAAAATTGTACCAGCATTCTTCTCAAAATGACTTTGATCCAGAATATTGTGAATATTTTTATTCACTTTGGACCCTGACTTCTTTATATGACCCTGCGGGACAAATTGGATACTAGTTTCTCAGAAAAAAAGACACACAGGGTAAATTTCAGTAATAATCTGCCTTTAACAGAAAGTTGTTCCTGTCAACATTGACAGGGACTTCCAGGATTAGATGATCCACCCCATCATCCTCTTAACAAGTGACTTGGCCAATGTCACATGCCAATGCAGTGGTAAAGCAAGGACTAGAACTCAGGCCTCTACACTCCCAGTCCAGTTAGGATGACCAACTGCACTAATTTAGCCAAGGTTCCCAGGATATGAAATGTCCTGTTTTTAAAGCAGGAGAAGCCCAGGCAAACTGTCTTTGCCTGAGACTGAGAGGTTTCCCAGGATACAAGACTTCCACTGCAAAAACAGGAAAAGTCCCAGACACACTGGTACCAGTTGGTCACCCTAAGTCCAGTGCTCTAGTCCCTACATAAATCTTCCCCTTTTACCAGGTTGATGAAATGTTACTGGCTCTGCCTAAAATATGTAAGCCAAGGAAGAGCCCACGGGTAAGAGCTAGTTTGACGGTTGTTGCACAGCTGTTTCCCCTCTAAGAGGGATAAAATTCTCTACACTAATTATAGCACATAAATGATCAAAACTAGAGCCTCAAGATTCTCCATTAATTTTTTAAAAGATTGTTCAGGTCTTTAAATAATTAAAAGTTAAAAAACTCAAGGGGAAGAAAATGAGTATCATGAAAATGAGCATTATGAAGCCAGTCCTGTTTAAGTACCAAACTATTATTATATGTCCAAAACTAATCAAGTTGTCACTGCTGAGAAAAGAAGGACATGGAAGGCTTGCAAAGTTACGCTGATTAATTATCCCAAGAGCCAATTCAGAATGCAACCATTACTCATGAGGCACCACTCTGACACTGTAATTAGCCTACAGTTCCTTGATTCCAGGGAAGACTTCAGAGCCTGTGTTTAAGAATCTTACAGCACTTTCCACAAAAGGGAGCAGGAATTGATATTTCAAGCTCTCTGAGGGGGGTTGGGAATCTGGGTGCAAGATATCTCTATTCATAATAGAATTAATTGTCTTCCCTCCAACTTCAGTCTTCAGTTTCACGAAACCAAGTTCTGGGGTGGACGTTGGAGGCAGAGGGCAGATTCAGCGGAAAAGTGTTGCTGGATTCATGAAGTCATACCATGCACTCTTCATAGATGCACACTCTCAACTTCACAAACGTTCTTCAAAGGCAGTGCCATTCAATGAGAAAGAGTGAAATCTGGCCATGTGTAGCAACATGGATGGACCTTGAGGGTGTTATGCTGAGCGAAATAAGTCAGGCAGAGAAGGACAAATATCATATGTTTGCACGTATAGGAGGATTAGGAGGAACTTGACGGAGGAACAAGGGGAAGAAGAAGGGCGGAAATGGTGGGGGAAAGGGAGAGAGGCAAACCATGAGAGACTCTTGAATGCTGACAAAAACTGAGGACTGATGGATGTGGGGGGAGGAGGGATGGGCATGGAGGAGGACACTTGTGGGGATGAGCACTGAGTGTTATGTGGAAACTAATCTGACAATAAACTATTTGTAAAAAAAATAAAGAAAGAAATAAATAAATAAAATACAATACTTACTAAAAAAATAATAATAATTAAAAAAAAAAAAAAAAAGGCAGGGCCATTATTCCAAGCATATAAGTGAGAAGGTGAAGCTCCAAGCACTTACTGGCCTCAAGACCACAAAGCTAGTAAGCGGCAGTGCTAGTATGAGTCTAGGGCTCTCTGGCACCTAACTCCAAGCCTTTCCCTAAGTAGGTCTCCTCCCTGACCTACCCTCACCACCAGGGAAGCTACTCTGCTCCATGTTCTGAGAAGGTCGGGTTCATAAAGGATAAAGCGTATCACACCATACAAGTCACATCGGGAAAGGGCAAAACCTAATAGCATTACTAAATGGAAAGAAATTTCCACTTCACAACTAGAGAAGAGAAAAGCAACCGTATTTGCCAAACCCCCATATGTTAGTTAACAAACAAACCAATTAAGGCATTTTTCAATAAGCCACAGTGAACAAGCTATGAAACACAGCAGTCTCAAATTTGATCAGCCATATGGAAATCTCATCTGTGATCACCGGGTGGCTAATATCCCTAAACAAATCCCTACAGTCCGTATTCCATATAGGAACAAAATCTCTTGTTCCACTGAAAGTGGGTCTCTGGACCTTATACTTTTAGGGGATATATAAGAGAAAATAAGTTATAACTCACCAAGTGACAAAAATGGAAACCTGGAATATACACTTCAAAAAAAAAACTTACTTTTGGCTTTCCTCCTCTTATTCTCCCCCTTAGAAAAAAAGAAGGAATGAATGAATGAGCAAACAAAAGAAAGAAAAGAAAAGAAACAAAAAGAAAAGAAGAAAGAAACTCCCAATAATTTCAACTCAAAAATTAACATTCCAGATTGCTCTCCTTTCCAAGGATGATGATAATCTGATTTACTGCCTTCTTGCCTTGTTTAAATCGGTAAAGAACATTAAGTACGAGTTCTAGGTATTTTAAAAGACAAATTTACTATTGAAAAGGGCAATGCTGCATACAGCAAAGGTTTCAATGCCCTAACTATTAATAAATCCCTTGAGTCTTTGAAACTTTTACAGCAAGATCATCCAAATAGCAAGTTCCCAGCCCCTTGGGATTGAGCACTCTGAGTTTCTAACCCAAGGTTCTTGTCCTATTAACTTTTGTGTGTGCACTTGGCAGGTATTTCTGTTTCCTTTGCTCCTGCAGAGCTCAGGAGACGGCCCCCTCTATCATCATGCAGGGCTTCACTCTCTGCACTGGGTCCCCTGGTGAACAAAGACCTTCTGGGAAAGCAAAGAAGCACACCAAGTGTTCCTGCAAATTCTATTATTTTAAATTACTATTTTTAATTTTTTTTATTTATTTCTAGGAGAGAGAGAGAGAGACAGCATGAACAGGGGAGGGTCAGAGAGAGAGGGAGTCAGACTCTGAAACAGGCTCCAGGCTCTGAGCTGGCAGTCAGCACAGAGCCCGACGCGGGGCTCGAACCCACGAACCGCGAGATCATGACCTAAGCGAAAGTCGGACGCTTAACCAACTAAGCCACCCAGGTGCCCCTTAAATTACTATTTTTAAAAACAAGTTTTGAGAATACAAATTTGGAGTTCTCAGAATTACCTAAAGGACTAACTTAGAAGCAGGGAGAAGCAGAGGGAGATTTCACACACTGGGAGTAATTGGAAATACAGAGTTTTTAAAAAAAGATCATCCAAAAGTGATTTCTCTACTCCTAAAAGGGCTCAAATAAAAGCTCTTAAAAGGCAATTCTCCCCAGTCCATTCCAAACACAGTTCCTGTCATGACACAGTTAAAGCAGGACACTTCAGGAACTTGAGTCTTATAGTGGAATACTGTGTTTCTACAGTCCTCAAAATGTTTACACCAAACGTAAAAGGCCTTTGTGTATGGAAACACATGTGACCCAAGTAACCAGGAAGAAGTGAACCCACATGCCTTTGGGGACAGGCAGGAGGTGTATGAGCTGCTCCCAGCCCTCTGTGTGGCACCAGCTGCTCCGCCAGCTCAAACCCCAGGGCTCAGCCCACTAGCTCCTCTCTCCTGGTTTGCCAGCTCATCTTTAAGCTTATTTCCTTGGTTTATTTGCAGCTCCCCTCAAGGTGGACAGAGGAAATGGAACACGATAAAATCAAAGCAATCATTGCTGCTGCTTCTGAACAGCTCTGATGAAAGACCGACTACATGAGAGAGGCTGTGGTTACTATCAACAATAAGAATTTAGGAACACATGTGAATTTCAGGTATCCATACTGAACCTATCTCTCTCTAGCATGACTGCTGTCAAGTCTCTAAAGAAAGATAACCTGCTGCTTCAGTCACGATCTCTGACGCTCTCAGCCCATCTCTGTCTGCTGACTTGAGAAAAGTGCTGAATCACTGGCTTGCTTTCCCAACAATCTTGTTGCAAATTTCTTAAGTTCTATAAGCTCATCCCTTCTTTCCCAGCTCAACCTACTGATGGTTCGTACCTCTTCTTTGTCCAAAAGAAGGGGCACTTTTTCTTCCAAGCACCTTATTAATTTTCCCATGACTCTTTGTCTCTAATACACCCCTGGTACTAACTCTTCTCCAAAAAATAGTCTAAGCCAAAAAAAGCTAGGGCTGTGTGGAGCCATGCGAGCCAGCATTCTTCTGCTAAGAGGCTGGGCTGAGTGACCATCAATTACTCACATAATCTCCCCCCTACAAAGATAATCAGCCCTTTATTCAGATCTAGCAGTGCACAATGGTCTGCACCCACGCTATTGGCTAGGTCCACATCTGCTAACATGAGAAGTAAGATGTGGAGACAGAGCCCAGAGAAATGCCAAGAGCACTAGGTTAGGAGTCAGACACTGAAACTGAATTGGTTAAGCAGTGAGGCAAAATTTTGAATTCACATCTGTTTGTTTCTAAACTCCATGAACTTAACCACAATTAGCCTAATTCTTATATTAATAATATGCCAAGGGCTATTGCACAAAAACTATGCTGTGTGTTTCACTGGGCACAGCTATGCCCAATTTTTAAAGTTAAGGAAACCAACCTGAATAAAATAAGAGTAGTACCAATATTGAAGCCCAATTCTGTCTAACTCCAAAGCCAGTTGTGACATCATCCAAATGTCCAATGTACAGGCAGGTTGGAATGAGAAAAGGCAGCAAGACAGCAAAGAGCACCCATGACTATGGAGGCTTGGTGGTAGCTGAGCCAGGGCAGGACTGGCTACGTTAGGAAGAGGGAGGAGGCAGCGGCAGCATCAGCTGGCGGCCGCACGGGTTGGGAGTGCATGAACAGTGACTCCACTGTGAGGAACCCTAGGAACACGAAAAAGCAAAGAGACATTCTATACCCTCAAGGACAGTAGCAGGAAGGAACTAGAACAGATCCAGTTGAAGTCAGTAGCAGGAGACTATGGTCGGGCAGCTGCCTAAGGCCAGGAGGAAGGTGAGAGCAAAGCCTCAGGTCCAGTTCTGAAGCACACAGGGCAGACAGCTGATGAGGAGATTGGTAAGACACCAGACAGCTCCCAGACAGGGGCCCATAAACTCTATGGTATTCAAAGGCCTCCAACAAAATACAAACCAGTGAATCAGGTTAAAAGTAGAGATTAGAGGAAAAGAAAAATATCAAGACCCAGGATATCTGAGTAGGACCTCAAGCTAAGAAGGCTCTGGATAAGAACATAACCCCAAACTCCTCCACAGAAAAAGGATCTCTGGCCCCAGATTAGCCCCATGTAGTCTACAGTCAGGCAAGACTTCCAGTGAGTTGGATCTAGAATCAAATGTGTTACTAGGAAGCTCCCGAAGAGGGCATGCCTTTACTCAGCCATTAATTCCCATAAAGGTCATTATCTTAGCTATAATCAGGAGAACTTAAATACCAAATTATACATAAAATGCTGCCTAGGCTGCAAGTGAGAATAGTGTGGAAGGTTCATCTCAGTCCTTTTGCCAAAACTCACATTATTAATGGTGATGTATATAAAGTATTATGATGTATGATCTAGAGCCTGAGAGACCCAAACAATTTGGGAATAAGCCATGGAGAAAACCTGTGCTTTCTTCTTCTTAATTTAGCCCTCAGATTCAACCCACCCTCCATTCCATTGCCTACTTTCCTCCAAACCACCAACCCTCAGTCTCTCCTACTTCTGATTAACCATTATCATTTGAGTTGCAGAGGTATGTAAAGCAAATACTATAGGAGCCCATAGGTTAAGAAACCAGAAAAGAGAAAGAAGTAATGACCTGGAAGGCAATGAGAAAGATGTAGGTAAAAAAGCCATCACCCTCAAAGCAAGAAAGCATGTACACTGGCCCAGTCATAGGCTGATAGTCACACTTCTTCACTAGCTAGAATGGGATTTTTGAATCATAAATCAGCATTTATAGTGGCCCTCTGGATATCTGGGAGATTGTCTGGACAGAAAGAAAGGATACTATCGCTGCCTTTGAGAAATTGCAGTCTTGCAAGCACTTATAAGACTTATAAGTCTTAAAAGCATGTATATATAGCCTCAAAGACTTGTCTCAAAACCAGGGTCCAGTGTCAGGGCAAGAGAAAAGAGGACTCATTGTTCTTGAGAGTGAAAGAGAGCTTCAAGAAACTCTCTATTCCCCTTGGCCTCACACAAATGGTACAAGAAAACTTAGGGAGTCTGAGAAGAAGGCCTTACCTAGAGCTCATAATTGTAATTAGGACAATACCTAGCACAGCCGAGGTTACAGACTCCATCCACATCATGGTCCCTTAAAAACACTGAAGGCCAAGCATCTGGAAAGAAGAGCAATAATACTATGTTATCACCAAATCTAAGATATCACTGACTGTCAAACACATTGTGGCTTCAGAAGTAAATTTTGAACGAATGGCTTTGGTGATTATAAAGTGATACTGATTGTTCAATGCATCCCAATTTCAGAGATACTAAAATGGTACCCAAAAAATGCATCACAGAATCAATGAAATACAGCAATACCACCTATGATTGGCATTATTAAAGCTCAGGAAGTTTTTGTGGAATGATTACTTCTTCCCATCTAAAGTTAGAGAAGACCATCTACTAGTTTGAGCCAATGAAACATGAGTAGAAGTGGATGTCACTTCTAGGCCAATATATATAATTGTCAACATTTGAGTCTCCATCGTTCTCCTCCTCTGATGCAATAATCATGGAAGCACACAGTGGTTGTACATAGAGAGGGTCACATCACGAGAAATTGGAATTTTTGTTAGCTTGGGTCTCTGAGAAACTTTAGTGAGAAGAATCTCCCCGCCAACCCATCCAACCCATGCTGGATGTGTACTTTGAAAAAAAATTTTTTTGTTGTTGGTTTAAGCAACTGAAATTCTGGAAGTGTCTGTTACTAAAACATAATTTAACTTCTCCTGACTGAAACACTTAGGCAAACTTAATGACTAACCATAAATCACAAACGTAGTATAAATATTGCGCTAGAGGGAATAGCTAGTTGGAAGCTTCACCTGCGGGGAGGACACTGGACCCAAGACCCTCAATTGGGACTCTGACTGGGCTTTCACCACAGGTTTGCTCCAGCCAGAAAGTTGAATGTTGTAAGTACACAATTTGATGTATTAAGCCCTCTCTGTATACTCCTCTCCCTCTTTATGTTTACTATAATTGTTTAATCCCTAATAATTAATAAGTTCTCCTTGACAACACTGAAAGTTCAGCTATCGTGAATTCTTCTTATTGTTCAGAACATAAAGACACATGAACATTGAAAGTGAAGGAATGGTTGGAGCACCTGGGTAGATCAGCCAGTTGAGCATCTGACTTTGGCTCAGGTCATGATCTTGCAGTTCATGAGTTCAAGCCCCACATCAGGCTCTATGCTAACAGCTCAGTGCCTAGAGCCTGCTTCACATTCTGTGTCTCCCTCTCTCTCTGCATCACCCCCTGCCTCACTTGTGTGCACTCTCTTTCTCTCTCTCTCAAAAATAAATATTTGAAAATTTTTAAAGAAAGGAAACTGAAGGATGGAAAAGAATTTATCATGCAAACGGAAGTAAAAAAAACCTAGAGTAGCAATACTTATATCAGACAAAATAGACTTTAAAACAAAGACTATAACAAGAGACAAAGAAAGACACTATATAAACATAAAGGGAACAATCCAACAAGAAGATATAACAATTGGACGGGAGGCAAGATGGCTGAAAAGTAAGGAGCTCGGTACATTTCGTCTGCACCCATCTCTCACACAGAGAAGGCCTGAAGTCGTAGGACACTGAGCCACAGGAGTTTGGGAAGAGAAAGAGACAGAGTACACTGGGAAGGAAACCTCCTAAGTGCGTGAGTGTGAACTCGGGAAGATAAAAGCGGGATGGGACCCAGAGTTATAGAGCGGAGGGGGGAAACCCGGCTTGTGTGCAGCTGCGGTGAGTGATAACCGGCAAGTGGTGGCGAGCTGCCGCGAGTCCAGGGGAAAGGAAAGAAAAGCTGAGATTGCTCATAGATCCGTCTCTGGAGAAGAGAAAAAAGCTCGGCTTGGAAAGACAGTGTTTTTTTAGCTCTGGCTGGGGTGCTGACTTTAAACTAGGTGCCCTGGTCCCAGAAGGCGCCAGGAAAAACTGAACTGCCGCGCACCCGGCACCATCCATGGTGGCAGCGGCCCGGTGAACCGTCAGCAACACCTGCGGAGGCGGTCCCAGCACAGGGTGAAGCAGTAGCAGCGCGTGCGACAGCCGCCCGCTGACGCAGCGGCGGCGGCGATCCGCTGAAGCGGCGGCGGTGATCTGGTGAAGCGGTGCTGGTGCACCGTGAAGCGGCAGCGGCAGGCGGCTCGCTGCACCCACACGGACTCTACGGACCTGAAGTTGCTAAGATCCCGGAAGCGCTTGGGTTGTATCCCTGCTTGACCCCTGCGGATCTGAGGCTGCGACACTTCCCCAAACCCCCACTCAACCCACAGGCAACAGGGAAGCAGGACTGTTCAGGGCAGTATAACAAAGCCCACAGACTGGGATCTGGAAATAGGCGGGGTGTGGGGCAAAGAACTCAACCGACCTTGGCTACATCCTTAGCACAGGAAGATCACACGGAAGAAGTGATTTGCAACACTTGGTTGAGAAGGGACACGGGCGACGCCATTCTTCTCCCCACAACCACCAAGGAGGGGCCTCAGGGAGGCCAGCGGACACAGTGGAGACAAGACCTGCCTACACCAAACCACGCCCATTCCCTCCAGAGAGCTGTTTTGTTGTTGTTGTAGCTGTTTTTACCTGAACCTGGGTTTACGTGTTTATTGGTTTTGTCTGTGCGTTTGTGTACCTGTGTTCCCTCTGTGGTTGTCTGTTTTCCTTTTCCAGGGCTGCCTCAAGAAACAAGCCAAACTACACATGGTGGAGAGTCCCAAATACCACTACCAGTAGGGAAACAAAATAACCAAATGCTCAACAAGAGAAACCAACAGACACCATCCAAAGAACACTTCCTGAACAGACAGGCCCTGAACAGTCCAAAGAGCCCTCTCTAATACAGCAGAACTCGCAGGGGCTGTGTGCACAACAAGCTTTTAAAATTAACAAGAGATAGAAAGCTAACCAAAATGACGAAACAGAAGAACTATCCTCCAAAGAAACTCCAGGAAGAAATGACAGCTAGAGACCTCCTCAAAACAGATATAAGCAACATAACCGAATAAGAATTTAAAACGATAATCATAAAATTAATCACCAGGCTTGAAAAAAGCATGGAGGACATCAGAGAAACTATGGCTACAAACTATATGGAGCTTAAAAATAGTTATGGTGAACTAAAAAATGGGATAAATGAGATACATAATAAACTGGAGGTGTCCAATGCACGGACTGAAGAGGCAGAAAGGAGAATAAGTGATTTAGAAGACACTATTATAGAAAAAGAAGAAACTGAGAAAAAGAGAGATAAAATGATCCAGGAACATGAAAGAAGAGTTCGAGAACTCAGCGATACAATCAAACAGAACAATATCCATACATAGGAATTCCAGAAGAGGAAGAAGAGAGGGAAAGGTGCTGACAGAGTCCTGGAATAAATTAGAGCAGAGAACTTCCCCAACCTGGAGAGGGATGTAGAAGTTGAAATTCAAGAGGCACAGAGAACTCCCCTCAGACATAACTTGAATCGATCATCTGCACGACATATCATAGTGAAACTGGCAAAATATAAGGAGAAAGAGAGAATTCCGAAAGCAGCTAGGGAGAAAAGGGCCCTAACATAGAAAGGGAAATCTATCAGACTGGTGACAGACCTATCTAATGAAACTTGGCAGGCCAGAAAGGAATGGCAAGAGATCTTCAGTGTGATGAACAGAAAAAATATGCAGCAAAGAATCCTCTATCCAGCAAGCCTGTCATTCAAAATAGAAGGAGAGATAAAAGTCTTTCCAAATAAAAACTGAAAGAATCTGTCACCACTAAACCAGCCCTATAAGAAATCCTGAGGGGGACTCTCTGAGGGAAGTGTTGCAAGGAATGCAAGATACCAGAGACACCACTACAAGCATGATTACCACAAAACACACAATGACTCTAAAACCATATATTTCATTAATAACACTGAATATAAACAGGCTGAATGCTCCAATAAAAAGACACAGGGTAGCAGAATGGATAAAAAAAATAAAATCCATCTATTTGCTGTCTACAAGAAACACATTTTAGACTGGACGATACCTTCAGATTAAAAGTAAGGGGATGGAGAAAAGTATATCATGCTATGGGAAGTCAAAAGAAAGCTGGAGTAGCTATACTTATATCAGACAAGCTGGACTTTAAATTAAAGACAATAACAAGGGATGAAGAAGGGCCTTATACAATAATTACAGGGTCTATCCATCAGGAAGAACTAACAATTATAAATGTCTATGCACCAAATATGGAAGCACCTAAATATTTAAAGCAATCACAAACAAAAACAATCTTATAGATAAGAATGTGCTAATACTAGGGGATTTAATACTTCACTTACAGCAATGGATAGATCAACCAGACAGAAAATCACTAGAGAAACAATAGACTTGTATGACCATTGGACCAGATGGATCTGACAGATATATTTAGGACTCTACATCCTGAGGCCAGGAATCCACTTTCTTCTCAAGTGCGCATGGCACATTCTCCAAGACAGATCACATACTGGACATAAAGCAGTCCTCAATAAATATGAAAGAATTGAGATCATACCATGCACACTCTCAGATCTTAATGCTGTGAAACTTGAAATCAATCACAGGAAGAAGTCTGGAAAACCTCCAAAAACATGGAGGTTAAAGAACACCTACTAAAGAATGAATGGGCCAATCAGACAATTAGAGATGAAATTAAAAAATATATGGAAACAAATGAAAATGAAAACACAACAATCCAAAATCTATGGGATGCGGCAAAGGCAGTCCTAAGAGGAAAGTACACTGCACTCCAGGCCTATTTCAAGACATTAGAAAAAGCGCAAGTGTAAAATCTAACAGCTCACCTAAAGGAACAAGAGACAGAGCAACAATAAAGCCCTAAACCCAGTAGAAGAAGAGAAATAGTAAAAACCAGAGCAGAAATAAACAACATAGAGACCAAAGAAACAATTGAACAGATCCATGAAACCAAGAGTTGGTTTTTTGAAAAAATAAACAAAATTGATAAACCTCTAGCCAGGCTTCTCAAAAAGAAAAGAGAGCACCCAAATAGACAAAATTATGAATGAAAATGGACTTATTACAAACAACCCCTCAGAAATACAAGCAATTATCAGGGAATACTATGAAAAATTATATGCCAACAAATTGGACAACTTAGAAGAAATGGACAAATTCCTAAACACACACTCACTACTAAAATTCACACAGGAAGAGATAGAAAATCTGAACAGACCCATAACTAGTGAAGAAATCGAATCAGGGATCAAAAATCCCCCAACAAATAAGAGCCCTGGACCTGATGGCTTCCTTGGGGAATTCTACCAGACATTTAAAACAGAATTAATCCTCATTCTTCTCAAGCTATTCCAAAAAATAGAAATTGAAGGAGAACTCCTGGACTCATTTTATGAAGCCAGCATCACTCTGATTCTCAAGCCAGACAGAGATCCAGCAAAAAAAGAGAACTACAGGCCAATATCTTTGATGAATGTGGATGCAAAAATCCTCAACAAGATCCTTGCAAATCGAATCCAGCAGCACATAAAAAGAATCATCCACCAAGATCAAGTGGGACTCATTCCTGGGTTACAGGGCTGGTTCAATATTCGCAAATCAATCAGTGTGATACATCATATCAATAAAAGAAAAGATAAAAACCATAGGATCCTGTCAATAGATGCAGAAAAAGCATTTGACAAAATACAGCATCCCTTCTTAATAAAGACTCTAGAGAAAGTTGGGATAGAAGGAACCTACTTAAACATCATCAAAGCCATCTATGAGAAGCCTTCAGCTAACATCATCCTCAATGGGGAACAACTGAGAGCTTTCCCCCTGAGATCAGGAACACGACAGGGATGTCCACTCTCACCACTGTTGTTTAACATAGTGCTGGAAGTCCTAGCATCAGCCATAAGACAACACAAGGAAATCAAAGGCATCCGAATTGGCAAAGAGGAAGTCAAACTTTCACTCTTTGCAGATGACATGATACTCTACATAGAAAACCTGACAGACTCCACCAGAAGCCTACTAGAACTGATCCAAAAATTCAGCTAAGTTGCAGGGTACAAAATCAACATACAGAAATCGGTTGCATTTTTATGCACCAACAATGAAGCAACAGAAAGAGAAATCAAGAAACTGATACTATTCACCATTGCACAAAAAAACATAAAATAACTCGGAATAAACCTAACCAAGGATACAAGAGATCTGTATGATGAAAACTATAGAAAACTTATGAAGGAAATTGAAGAAGACACAAAGAAATGGGAAAACATTCCATGCTCATGGATAGGAAGAATAAATATAGTTAAGATGTCATTACTATCTAAAGCACTCTACACATTCAATGCAATTCCAATCAAAATTGCACCAGCATACTTCTCAAAACTAGAACAAACTATCCAAAAATTTGTATGGAACCACAAAAGACCCCGAATAGCCAAAGTAATACTGAAAAATAAAACCAAAACGGGAGGGATCACCATCCCAGACTTTAGCCTCTACTACAAAGCTGTCATCATCAAGACAGTATGGTATTGGCACAAAAACAGACACATAGACCAATGGAACAGAATTGAGAACTCAGAAGTGGACCCAAAAGTATACAGCCAACTAATCTTTGACAAAGCAGGAAAGAATATCCAATGGAAAAAAGACAGCCTTTTTAACAGATGGTGTTGGGAGAACTGGACAGCAACATGCAGAAGAATGAAACTAGATCATTTTCTCACACCATGCACAAAAATAAACTCAAAATGAATAAAGGACCTGAACGTGAGACAGGAAACTCTCAACACCCTAGAGGAGAAAGCAGGAAACAACCTCCTTCACCTCTACCGCAGCAACTTCTTACCTGACACATCGCCAAAAGCAAAGGAATCAAGAGCAAAAATAAATGATTGGGACCTCATCAAGATTAAAAGTTTCTGCACAGCCAAGGAAACAACCCAGAAAATTAATAGGCAACCAACGGAATGGGAAAAGATAGTTGCAAATGACATAGCAGATAAAGGGTTAATATCCAGAATCTACAAGGAACTCACCAAACTACACGCCCGAAAAACAAACAACCCAGTGAAGAAATGGGCAGAAGATATGAACAGACACTTCTGCAAAGAGGACATCCAGATGGCCAACAGACACATGAAACGATGCTCAGCATCCCTCCTCATCAGGGAAATACAAATCAAAACCACACTGAGATACCACCTCACACCAGTCAGAGTGGCTAAAATGAGCAAATCAGAGAACTCTAGATGCTGGCGAGGATGTGGAGAAACGGGCACCCTCCTACACTGTTGGTGGGAATGTAAACTGATACAGTCCCTCTGGAAAACAGTGTGGCGGTTCCTCAGGAAACTAACAATAGAACTCCCCTATGACCCAGCAATAGCACTGCTAGGAATTTCCCCAAGGGATACAGGAATGCTGATGCATAGGAGCACATGTACCCCAATGTTCCTAGCAGCACTCTCCACAATAGCTAAAACATGGAAAGAGCCTAAGTGTCCATCAACAGACGAATGGATCCAGAAGATGTGGTTTATCTATACCATGGAATACTCCATGGCAATGAGAAACAATGAAATCTGGCCATGTGTAGCAACATGGATGGACCTTGAGGGTGTTATGCTGAGCGAAATAAGTCAGGCAGAGAAGGACAAATATCATATGTTTGCACGTATAGGAGGATTAGGAGGAACTTAACAGAGGAACAAGGGGGAGAAGAAGGGGGAAATGGTGGGGGAGGGAGAGAGGCAAACCATGAGAGACTCTTGAATGCTGACAAAAACTGAGGACTGATGGATGTGGGGGGAGGAGGGGTGGGCATGGAGGAGGGCACTTGTGGGGATGAGCACTGGGTGTTATGTGGAAACTAATTTGACAATAAACTATTTGTAAAAAAAAAAAAATACATACATATATGTATATATATATATATATGCACACACTTTATACAAATTATAAAACTATATTATATATCTATATACATATTATAAGTTTTAAAAACTTAAGTATGTGGGCACCTGGTGGCTCAGTCGGTTGAGCATCTGACTTCGGCTCAGGTCATGATCTCACAGTTCACTGGGTTCAAGCCCCGCGTCAGGCTCTGTGTCTCCCTCTCTCTCTGTCCCTCTCCCACTCATGCTGTGTTTTTCTCTGTCTCAATAATAAATAAACATTAAAAATTAAAAAAAAGAAGAAGATGCGGTTACTTATATGATGGACTACTACATGGCAATGAGAAAGAATGAACTCTGGCCATTTGTAGCAACGTGGATGGACCTTGTTGGTGTTATGCTGAGCGAAACGAGTTAGGCAGAGAAGGACAAATATCATGTTTCCACATAAAGGAGGATTAGGAGGAACTTAACGGAGGACCATGGGGGAGAAGAAGGAAGGAAATAGTGGGGGAGAGGGAGAAAGGCAAACCATGAAAGACTCTTGAATATTAAGAACAAACTGAGGACTGATGTGGGGGGGGAGGGGGGAGATGGGCATGGAGGAGGGCACGTGTGGGGATGAGCACTGGGTGTTACATGGAAACCAACTTGACAATAATCTATTTGTAAAAAAAAATTTTTTAATAAAATAATAAAATAATTTTTTTAATTTTTAAAAAAAGAAAATATAACAATTATAATTATTTGGGCACCCAACATGAAAGCAGCTAATACCGAAATACGTAAAGCAGCTAATACCTTTGTTAGTAATCAATAGTAATAACAATAATAGTAGTGGACATTAACAACTCATTTACAACAGTAGATAGATCATTGAAACAGAAAATCAACAAGGAAACAGTGGCTTTAAATGACATATTTGACCAGATAGATTTAACAGATATATTCAGAACATTCCATCCCAAAACAGTAGAATATACATTCTATTCAAGTGAACATGAAACACTGTCCAGAATAGATCACATGTTAAGCCACAAAACAAGTCTCAACAAATTCAATAATATCAAAATCATATTCATGCATCTTTTCTAACCATAATAGAATGAAACTGAAAATCAACCACACGGAGAAATCTGGAAAGAACACAAATAATAGAGGTTAATAAATATGCTACTAAACAATGAATGGGTCAACCAAGATATCAGAAGAATCAAAAAAAAAATACATGGAGTCAATGAAAATGAAAACACAATGGTCCAAAATCTTTGAGATGCAGGAAAAGCAGTTCTAAGAAAGAAGTTTAGAGAAGAGGGGAAATAATAAACATTAGATCAGAAATAAATGAAATAGAAACTAAAAATAAACAACAGAACATATCAGCAAAGCCAGAGCTGATGCTTTAAAAAGTGAAGCCAGAGCTGGTGCTTTGAAAAAATCAACAAAATTGACAAACATTTAGCCAGAATCATCAAAAGAAAAGAGAGAGAGAGAAGTGGGGTGAGGGACTCAAATAAAATCAGAAATGAAAAAGGAGAAATAACAACTGACACCACAGAAACACAAAGGATTATAAAAGAATATTAGTAAAAAATTATATGCCAACAAACTGGACAGCCTAGAATAAAAGGACAAATTTCTACAAACATACAACCTCCCAAAACTGAATCAGGAAGAAACAGAAAAGGAAAAGACTGATTGCCTGCAATGAAATTGAATCAGTAATCAAAAATCTCTGAACAAACAAAAGTCCAGGACCAGATGGCTTCACAGGAGAATTTTACCAAACATTTAAAGAACTGAAATCTAATCTTCTCAAACTATTCCAAAAAATAGAAGAGGAGGGAAAGCTTCCAAATTCTTTTGATGAGGGCAGCATTACCTATACACCAAATCCAGATAAAGAAACTACAAAAGAGAGAGAGAGAGAACTACAGGCCAATATCTTTGATGAATATAGATGCAAAAATCTTCAACAAAATATTAGCAAACCAAATCCAACAATACATTAAAAGTACATTCATCACAAGCAAATGGGATTTATTCCTGGGATGTTACGGTGGTTCAATATTTGCAAATCAAAGTGAGACATTATATCAACAAGAGAAAGAATAAAAACCATATAATCATTTCAATAGGTGCAGAAAAAGCATCAAAGTACAACATCCATCCATGCTAAAAACCCTCAACAAGGTAGGTTTAGAGGGAACATACCTCAACATAATAAAGGTCATATATGAAAAACAGCGAACATCATACTCAATGGTAAAAAACTGAAAGCTTGTCTTCTGAGATCAGGAAGAAGACAAAGATGCCCACACTTGCCACTTTTTCATTCAACATAGTACTAGAAGTCCTAGCTATAGTAACAAGCCAAGAAAAAATGAAAAGCATCCAAATTAAAAAAAGAAGTAAGACTAACTATTTGCAGATGACATGATACTATATGCAGAAAACCCCAAAGACTCCACCTATAATAAATGAATTCAGGAAGGTCACAGGACACAAAATTAATGTGCAGAAATTCATTGCATTTCTATATGCAGAAAGAGATACCAAGAAAAAAATCCCATTTACAATTGCACCAAAAGTAACAAAATACCTAAGAATAAACTTAACCAAGGAGGTAAAAGATCTGTACTCTGAAAACTATAAAACATTGATGAAAGAATTAAACATGACACAAATGGAAAGATATTCCATGCTCATCTATTAGAAAAAGAAATATTGTTAAAATGTCCCAAAGCAACATCATTCACCATCAGGTTTTGTGGTAAATCAAAACCACAATGAGGTATTACCTCACACCTGTCAGAATGGCTAAAATCAACAATACAAGAAACAAGTGCTGACAAGGATGTGGAGAAAAAGGAACACTTATGCACTGCTCATGGGAATGCAAACTGGTGCAGTCACTGTAGAAAACAGTTTAGAGGTTCCTCAAAACTGTTACTATATGATCCAGTAATTCCACTACAGGGTATTTACTCAAAAGATATGAAAGCACTAATTTTAAAAGATACATGTTGCCCTACTGTTTATAGCAGCATTATTTACAATAGCCAAGTTATGGAAGCAGCCCAAGTGTCCATCCATAGAGGAATAGAGAAAGAAAATGTGGTAGATATACACAATGGATTATTACTCAGCCATAAGAATGGAATCTTGAGATGCCTGGGTGGCTCAATTGGTTAAGCTTCTAACTCTTGATCTCAGCTTAGGTCTTAATCTCAGGATTGTGAATTCAAGCCCCATGTTGGGCTCCATGCTAGGTATGAAGCCTAATTTAAGAAAAACAGAGAATGGAATCTTGCCATTTGCAACAACATGGATGGATGGATCTAGAGAATACAATGCTAAGTTAAATCAGCCAGAGAAAGACAAATACCATATTATTTCACTCATATATGGGATTTAAGAAACAAAACAAATGAACAAAGAAAAAGTGAGACAAACCAAAAAAACATTCTTAACTACAGAGAACAAACTAATGGTTATCAGAGGGGAGGTGAATGGGAGAGATGGGTAAAATAGGTGAAGGGGATTAAGAACACATTTGCTACGATGACCACTGAGTAATATTGTTGAATCACTATATTGTACACCTGAAACAAATATAACACTGTATGTTATCTATACTAGAATTAAAATAATTCTGGCTACCAGTAATAAAAAAAATTATCTGGACCACCCATATTTCATGTAGCATGAGGGTGTATAGAGGACTAGAATTAATATCCTCTAAGTAAGAATGAATCCCATAGATAGTGTCCTTCTCTCTCTCTCTCTCTCTCTCCTGTCTCTAAATTCTTGGTCTATGCTCACAGGAATATTCATACATAGTACATACATACATACATACATACATATATACATACATACCTTCAGTAGGCATGTGGAATTTGAATCCACCTCTTTCCTTTAAACAGCAGCAAAACATTCAAGAACCTGGCCAACAGAGCTTAGGATTTGGAATATGATAAGAGCTCAGGCCTGGCTGCAACACCACAGTAATGTCTTTGCAGCTAAAAACATGAGTTGACAAGCTCTACAAAGTCAGAGAGATGAATGCTGAGATAAATAGTAATTTCACAATCAGTGGGTAAAGAATGAAGAAAGAGAATATAAAGAAGATATATTCTTCATGTTTTGCATTTCATTTCAGTTTCTTATACATATTTTACATCCTGAGTGGAAAATAAGACCTAGTCACCGTTCACGCTAAAGTTGCCAGCAATCATGCGATGACTTCTAAAAAATTCTGATTACAAAAACATGTAGATAAGAGACTTTTTCACCAAGAACAGGAAGTTTCTTGGAGCTCCTGACCCTATCACTTCCACTCTGATTACTTCTGTGCTCAGAAGTACCCCAAATTGTACAAACCAAAGCCAAAATTACTTCCTTGAATCAACACTGTGCTGAGTGTTCAGTGACTTCATTCCTCAACTAGGAAAAACCACTTCACAGAGTCAACTCCTATGCCAAAATAGAAAACAACCAGCAACCAGCTTGAGGGTTTGCCCTTGGTGCCCCAAGGAGGCCTTAATGTTTCATTTCAACAAAATGAAATAAACTTGATCATTTCCCCTATGGTAGGCCAATTCTCAGGGCTATTCCTCTTTTCATTACACTCCCTCCCTCAGTAGATCCCTAGACCTGACCACAGTGCCCTCCCAGGGTGATGGTTTCATTCATGGTCCCCGCTTGGTTAAGCACTGCTTCTGAAAATGTCAGTGTATAACTGCCCCTAAGACAGGATGTTCAGAGCCAGAGTTATAAGTACAACCTTGTCAACCCCTCTGAAATTCTAATGCTTACAAAATAATTGTCTAAGTCCCTATTTCCCTTATCTGATACCACAGCAACTGTGACTGCTTTCAGTAACTCGGTAAACTAACTCACCCACTGTATAGATGTCAGTGTACAAGATAAAAGCTTTCTGAGTTTCATTCAGCTTACCTGGAATGGAACCACAGCATTTTGTTAAGGCTAAGCATTAGAATGTCAAGCTTTTCTTTATTATTTTTTGGCAAAATATAAATCTGATCACCATGGAGCCAGATGAATTTTCTGGGATTATAGAATTGGATATTCATATTGTTTTGTGTAGGAAAGTAAATATCTATAAGGCAGAAATCCTGCCTAAGACTCTGTCCCTTTCCTCTTATACAAAAGCACTATTTTCCCACAGCAGGGCTTTGGATATTAGTTCCTTAGGTCGTGTCCAAGACAATCTGCAGCTACAGAACACTTAAACAATGGTTCTCAATCATTTGAGAGTGTCAATCTCCTTCAAAAACTGGTTGAAGGTTGTGGGCCTTCTCTCTAATAAAATGCACACAGGCACACATAAAGGCTGCTTGTAATTTCAATGTTAACATCCCCCTAAAATCCATCCATTTTGTCCATACTTTGACCCCAGTCCTGTCCTCCTTTTCCAATGAAAGGGGATGCTCACGCAGGAAATGCCAGCTTACCCCATCCGTTGATGTTACCTCTTCCCCCATAGAAGCCTGTTACTTAACCCAAAGAGGTTAATTCCTCTCCTTAATTCTTCTGAATCTGTTTCCCCACAAAATAACTATAATATGTGCAAACCACCTCATGGTATGATCTTGTGAAAATAAGGGAAGAAACATAAATATATTCTTTTTTTTTTTTTTAATGTTTTATTTATTTCTAGGAGAGAGAGAGAGACAGCGTGAGTGGAGGAGGGTCAGAGAGAGAGGGAGTCACAGACTGAAACAGGCTCCAGGCTCCGAGCTGGCAGTCAGCACAGAGCCCGACGCAGGGCTTGAACCCACGAACCGCGAGATCATGACCCAAGCGAAAGTCGGACGCTTAACCGACTAAGCCACCCAGGCGCCCCAGAAACATAAATATATTCTGAGTTATGGATGAAATATTGTACACTTGTGCAATATTGTTGGTGAAAAGTGCATGCGTCAGCAGCAGTGGGTCCCGTCCATTCTGCTTCCAATCTCTTCCATCTATGTCTGCTGATGACACCAGATCATTGATTTGATATGATTTTTCACTGAGGGCTTCTGGGGTCCACAGTGCTTACACATGCCTTTGCAAATGAGGGTGTGTGTGAGAGGAACTGCAAGCCTGCTGATTCTTTAATGACAGTGTATTGGCACCTGGGGAACAGCCAAATGTTGCTGCAATTCCAATAATTCAGAGGCTTCCATAAATCACCCAGATGAGAACGAAATGCTAAAGCAGGGATATTGCTTTCTTCCGCCAAGAAGAGAGAATGAATGGTTTAAGGGTTCCTTTAGGGGTGACCTAGTTGTCCAATATCCCATTCCTCAAGTTGTCATGTGTAACCAAGGACCTCAAAGATAGGATGCAGGGAAAAAATAAAGCTGACAATGAAAATATTATCCTGTGTCTGCCTAGACTTTTTTGCATGTTAACTGCTTTAATAGATTTAGAGTACTTATTTAGACAAGTTTATTTGTTAGGATAGCCTAACTGCTGTAACAAATACATCCAAAGATGCATAACAGACTCGTGCAATTGAAGTCTATCTCTTCCTCACATAAAGAGTCTAGGGCATTTCCTGTTTGGTTCTGCAAAACTATACAGGGCCCCAGACTGACAGAGGCTCTGCCAGCCTCAATACGTGGCAGTGTTGTCCTGTCATAGACATGTTAAGAACAAGAGGATAAAGAGTAGAGAGAATTAGGTTTGGTGCATTTAATGGAGCATACCTGTGAGACAGACATAATGCTTCTGCTCATGTTGCAGAGCTACGCTGAACTGCAGGCAAACCGTGGGAAATAACTATAATCTAGCTGTGTACCTCAGGGGGAGGGGGGGAAGGAAATGGATTTTCATGAGCATCTATCTCTTTCTTCCCAGAAATCATTATAAAAATAATGGTTCTGGGGGTGCCTGGGTGGCTCAGTCGGTTAAGCATCCGACTTCAGCTCAGGTCATGATCTCTTGGTTCATGGGTTCAGGCCCTGCATCGGGCTCTGTGCTCACAGCCAGCTCAGAGCCTAGAGCCTGCTTCAGATTCTGTGTCTCCTTCTCTCTCTGAGCCTCCCCTGCTCACGCTGTCTCTCTCTCTCTCTCTCAGTAATAAATAAAACATTTTAAAAAATAATAATAATAATTCTGAAATGAATTTTTGGCCAGTATTTGGGGGAACAAACTCAGCTGGTTAATTTATTCATATACTTCTTCACTTAGCATGCATTTATCAAGCATCATCTAGTCTGTGCTAATCACTCTTTAGGCACAGGGAACACAGCAGCTTTAAAAAATGACAAGGTCTTTATAAGCATAGAGCCTACATTTTTGTGTGGTCAGACAGACACCAAACAGGAAAAATAACTAACCTATAGGAGATATTAGTGTTGAGTAGTAAGAAGAAGAAAGTAGGGAAGGAAATAGGGAATGTTGACAACAGGTGGTTTGTAACTTCAGACAGGGCAGCCAGGTAAGTTGTCAATATTAATACCATCTGAGTTCGGTTTAAAAAAAAAAAAGAGGTTCAGATTTTCCTCCTTTTTAAAAAAAGGATTATAAAATGATTCAGACACAAAAAGGTATATTATGCTTTTAAGTTGGAAAAGTAAGCTTCCTAAAACTCTCCAGAAATATCATCTCTGCTTTGTTTAACAATCAATAATATTGGAGTCAGCCCTGGAAATCATATTTTTAAAGACATAAACCAAACAGAATATATTCCAAAGGAAGCAACCAGGATAGCAAAGGAAGTTGAAACCACATTCATATTCAATTCTCCATTTATACATTCAACAACAAATGTATTTTGAGCCCTGACTCTGTGCCAGGCTCTCTTCTCTTCAGAGCAATTAAAGAACCGACAATAAATAGGTAACAATTAGATAAGAGGGCTGAGCAGTGCAGAGCCCTAAAACAAGATTGAGTTTGGCAGGTCTGAGTAACAGAAGGGGAGCACAATTCAAGCACCCTGGACAAGGGAGGGTGGTAGGGCTCTTGTCCAAGGGTTAGCAAAATGGGGTACAGACTTGGAGACCACAGTAAGGAGCTTGGATTTTCTTTCCTTTGAGATTTGAAAGCCATTTGGAAGGTTTGAGTAAGCAGTAACATGGAGAGCATATTACTTTCCTATGATACTATAACAAATTACCACAAGCTTAGTTGCTTAAACCAACACAAATGTAGTTCCTTATCATTTTAGGGACCAGAAGTCTAAAATCATTCTCACTTAAGCTAAAGGAAATAGTGTCACCATGACTCCTTCCTTCTGGAAGCTCTAGGAGAGAATCCATTCCCTTGCCTTTTCCAACTCCTTGAGTCCTGATGCATTCCTTTCTCCTTCCCTCATTCACTCCAACCTTTTGTCCATTGTGACATCCCAACTTGTATCTATAGTTGAATCTCTCTTTGCCTCCTTCTTATAGACATTTCTGATTATATCTAGGGCCTGTCAAGTACTCCAGGACAATCTCCCCATCTCAAGATCCCTATCTTAATCATATCTACAAAGTCCCTCTTACCATATAGATAACATTTATGGATTTCAGGGATTAGAACCTGGATATTTTCAGGAGCCATTATTCAGTCTGCCACAAACACTTGAAGCAATTCCAGCCAAGAGTAATATTTCCCAAAATATGTTATTCAAATCTTGAAGATGTTACTAGTTGTTACATGAGTTAAAACACTTTCCTGAACAGATTAGTTTGGGGGAAAAAATTGATTAAGTGAAAGTAAGCAATTGTTCTTATTTCTTAAGCCTCAAATGAAACTTTCCAAGATAAAACATAGTTGCTGTTTATGTGAGCACTGAATCACTTGTTTCCACAGGACATTTTATAAAACTGATATTCCCTGAAGCTCTAAGAGATACTGGCCTGGAAAATCCTCAGGGAGGAGAAGCTACTTTGAGATATTTGAAGAACTGTCATTTGAAAATGAAGTAGACTTGTAGAAGGCCCTGGATGTGAAACTATGAATAAATGGAAAATGACAGAAGGTCAGATTTTGGCTCAGTATCAGCCTTCTAAGAATCTGCTAAGATGAAACAGGCTTTTCCAAAATGCAGCTGAGTTTCATTCACCAAGTATGTTGATGATGGTCTATATTGGTGCTTCTCAGATTGTACTGCGACATATGCATCATCCAAGGGTCTTGAAAAACTGCCGATTTTGACTAGTAAATCTGGAGTTAAGCCTGTGATTCTCCTATTCTCCCAAGAGGTAATACTAATGCTGCTAGATGATCAAGAGACAGTAAGGAACTCAGTAAGTGGTTAGACCCAACAGTCTTGATATATGCTCAGTTTTATGCACTATTGGGATTATCAGGAGCTTCCTGTGGATGAGGGTTTATCCTCAACAATGAACATGAAATAATAGAACAGTAAAAACTATGGGATGGCTGATATTGCAACACAGGGAATATAACCAAGTCAATAAGTTTTGTGTAGCAGAAGATATTTCTTTCCAAGTTGTATTAAATTTAGGAAGTTTAATATATTTTAGACAGACATACAATTTCTATATGAATCTTACTTCTGATCACTTATGAACTTGGAAACAAGGTAAATAAGATTATTAAAATTGTGTATACAATAGGAATAAATCCATTCTGAATTGCCACATAAAACCAGCCTGATTTTATTGGGTTAGTTCAATGACAAGCTAAACTTGATTCATTCAACAAATAATTTAGTATCTATTATATACCAGATATTTTACTAGGCATCAAGGAACCAGCAGTAGGCAAATCAGACATGATCTCAGGCTTCATGGAGCTTAGCAGGCCCTAAATAAATAATTACCCAATTAAACAATAAAAACTGTGATAAATGCTATGATCACACTTATCAGGGAGCCCTAAGACAGAATTGGAAGTATGGGAATAAGAAACTAAGCTGAGTCATATTAGACAGGTAGGTGTCTGAGAACAAGCTTGGAACACCTCAATTCTGTCTGCCTTCCAGAAGTTTCTCCAGAGGAAAAAAATGGCAAAAAATAAACTCCTCCTCATTAAGGAGATGTCAATAGACCACCAAAACAAACAAACAAAACAAACAAACAAACCCAGAATATTAAAGGCAATGCCTCTGCCTAATAAGTTGATCCTTTCCACAACCTTAAGAGAGGGAAAATCTCCATTTTTACTTTCAAAATCTTTTGAACACAAGGAGACATAAAAAAGTTATGATGATGATGATAATGATGATGATAAACCATTTCTGCTTTTGGGGTGCCTGGATGGCTCAGTCGGTTAAGTGTCTGACTTTGGCTCAGGTCATGATCTCACAGTTCCTGGGTTCGAGCCCCGCATCAGGCTCTGTGATAACTGCCAGCTCAGAGGCTGGAGCCTGTTTCAGATTCTGTACCTCCCTCTCTCTCTGACCCTCCCCTGCTCGCTCTCTCTCTCTCTCTCTCTCTCTCCCTCTCAGAAATAAATAAAACATTAAAAAAAAAAAAAACATTTCTCCTTTTGAGCACCTCCTACTTCCTGTGGAAAGCACCCAACCATAGGGATGAAATTGGCAGTGAACAGAAGGTTCTGTTCTAGTTCCTTCTTGTTGTCCCAAGGTTATTTTTGTGGTGCTACTGTTTATGGTTACATAAAATGTTTCCTAGTAAATGATTGACTTGCTAATATTCAGTAGAGATTTGGAAACCTGTGATTGGTCCTGTTGCTTTTAGGTCAGAAACATGAAAAAATGATTTGTTTACTTTTATTAGTACATAGTGTTAGGTATCACAATTTATTTATTCATTCTACAACTGACAGATATTTGGCTTGTTTCTAGTTTGATGCTGTTAAGAACTATCAAGAATGAAATTGCTCTGAACATTCTTCAACATTTAGTATACATTTATATACATTTCAGTTGGGCATATATGCCTTCGAGTAGAACTGCTAGGTCAGAAAGTATACATGCATGTTGAGCTTTTACAGACACTATCAATTTTCCAGAGTAGTTATAATAATTTATACCTTGCACCAGCAACATATAAAAGTCCCAGCTGTGGGGCCCCTGGGTGCTCAGTCGTTTAAGCATTTGACTCTTGATTTCAGCTTAGGTCATGATCTTACGGTTGGTGAGATTGAGCCCCTCATTGGGCTCTGTACTGATAGTGCAGAGGCTGCGTGGGAATCTCTCTCTGCCCCTCCCCTGTTCATTCTCTCTCCCTCTCAAAGTAAAATAAATTAAAACTTTTTTTTTAAGTCCCAGTTTGTATGGTCAATCTTTTTCATTTTAGTCATTCTGGCAAACGTGTAGAAATAACCACATAATGTAGTATCTCAATAAAGCTGAGAGAAAAATGTATCACTCTCATGAGTAATTTTATTTAAAAGACTCTGTGCTACTTATTAAATGCTCCCCTAGAACCCAAAGGAAATTTAAATGACTTTAGGAAGTAAAGAAATATCCCATTATGGTTTTTGTTTCCATTTCCCAGTTTACTGAGGTTGCATAACTTTCTTTTATTTTTTTTATTTTTTTAATGTTTATTCATTTTTGAGAGACAGAGAGAGACAGAACATGAGCAGGGCAGGCACGGAAAGAGAGGGAGACACAGAATTTGAAGCAGGCTCCAGGCTCTGAGTTGTCAGCACAGAACCTGATGCAGGGCTCAAACTCATGAACTGTGAGATTGTGACCAGAGCTGAAGTCAGTTGCTTAACCAACTGAGCCCTGCAGGTGCCCCCAACTTTTTTCTTTATTGGACACTGAGTATGCTTTCATGGAAAAGGGCTATGCAAGTCTTCTGCCCACTTTCTGTTGGGTTGTCTATTGATTCACAGGAGTATTTTATTTTATGTCAATGAGTTTTTGGTCAGTAATATATATTGCAAATATATTTTGCAAATGAATGGCTTTCTTTTTCATATTTTTAATGGTGTCTTTAAATGAATAAAGAATCCTACTTTTTGTATGATTGTTGCTCTCTTTCTTCCCAAAGTCATATTCACATTCTACTTTAATACCTTCCAGGAGGAGCTGTATTCCTTTACCTTTCACGTTTAAAACTTCAATCTATTTCTTTGTGTCTTCTTCAATTTTCTTCATAAGTTTTCTATAGTTTTCAGCATACATATCTTTGCATCTTTGGCTAGGTTTATTCCTAGATATTTTATGGTTATTGATGAAATTGTAAATGGGATTGATTTCTTGATTTCTCTTTCTGTTGCTTCCTTATTGGTGTATAGAAATGCAACCGACTTCTGTACATTGATTTTGTATCCTGCAACTTTGCCAAATTCACATTTCAGTTCTAGCAGCTTTTTGGTGAAGTCTTTCAAGTTTTCCATGTAGAGTATCATGTCATCTGCAAAAAGTGAAAGTTTGACTTCTTCTTTGCCAATTTAGATGCCTTCTATTTCATTTTGTTGTCTGATTACTGAGGCTACGACTTCCAACGCTATGTTAAATAACAGTGGTGAGAATGGACATCCCTGTTATGTTCCTGATCTTAGGGAAAGCTCTCAGTTTTTCCCCATTGAAGACGATATTAGCTGTGGGCTTTTCATATATGGTTTTTATGATGTTAAGGTATATTCCTTCTAACTTTGTTGAGGGTTTTCATTAAGAAAGGATGCTATATTTTGTCAAATGCTTTTTCTGCATCTATTGACAGGATCATTTGGTTCTTATCATTTCTTTTATTAATGTCACGTATCACAATGAATGATTTGCTCATGGATTGGAAGAACAAATATTGTTAAAACGTCAATACTACCCAAAGCAATCTACACATTCAATGCAATTCCAATCAAAATTGCACAGGCATTCTTCTCAAAGTTAGAAAAAATTAGTATGGAACCACAAAAGACCCCAAATAGTCAAAGTAATGTTTAAGAAGAACACCAAAGAAGGAGACATCACAATCCCAGACATTAGCCTCTACTACAAAGCTATAATTATCAAGATGGTATGATATTGGCACAAAAACAGACACAACAGACCAATGGACTAGAATAAAGAACTCAGAAATGGAACCACAAATGTATGGCCAACTAATCTTTGACAGAGCAGGAAAGAGTATCCAATGGAAAAAAGACAGTCTTTTTAGCAAATGGTGGTGAGAGAACTGGACAGCAATAAAGAATGAAACTGGACCACTTTCTTACACCATACACAAAAATAAAGTCAAAATGGATGAAAGGCCTAAATGGGAGACAGGAAACTATCAAAACCCTAGAAGAGAAAACAGGCAACAACCTCTTTAACTTCAGCCACAGCAATTTCTTGCTCAACACGTCTCCAAAGGCAAGGGAAATAAAAGCAAAAGTGAACTATTAGGATCTCATCAAGGTAAAAAGCTTCTGCACTGCAAAGGAATCAATCAACAAAACTAAAGGCAACTGAACGGAATGGAAAAAGATATTTGCAAATGACATATCAGATAAAAGGTTAGTATCCAAAATCTACAAAGAACTTACCAAGCTCAACATGTGAAAAACAAATAATTCAGTGAAGAAATGGGCAGAAGACATGAACAGACACTTTTTCAAAGAAGACATCCTGGGGCACCTGGGTGGCTCAGTCCATTGGGCGTCTGACTTCGGCTCAGGTCATGATCTCGCAGTCCATGGGTTCAAGCCCCACATCGGGCTCTGTGCTGGCAGCTCAAAGCCCGGAGCCTGTTTCAGATTCTGTGTCTCCCTCTCTCTCTCTGCCCTTCCCCAGCTTGTGCTCTGTCTCTCTCTGTCTCAAAAATAAATAAACGTTTAAAAAAATTTGTTTTAAAAACAAAGAAGACATGCAGACAGCCAACAGACAAAAGAAAAGATGCTCAACATCACTCATCATCAGGGAAATACAAATCAAAACCACACTGAGATACCACCTCACAACAGTCAGAGTGGGTAAAATTAACAATTCAAGAAACAATAGATGCTGGTGAGGATGTGGAGAAACAGGCACCCTCTTGCACTGTTGGTGGGAATACAAACTGTTGCCAATACTCTGGAAAACAGTGTGGAGATTCCTCAAAAAATTAAAAATAGAACTACCCTGTGACCCAGCAACAGCACTACTAGGAATTTATCTAAAGGATACAGGACTGCTGACTCATAGGGGCACATGTACCCCAATGTTTACATCAGTGCTTTCAACAAAAGCCAAATTATCAAAAGAGCCTAAATGTCCATCAACTGATGAATGGATGAAGAAGATGTCATTTATATATACAATGAAATAGTACTTGGCAATGAGAAAGAATGAAATCCTGCAGCAACATGGATGGAAGTGGAGGGTATTATGCTAAGTGAAATAAGTCAGTCAGAGAAAGACAGATATTTTCACTCATATGTAGAACTTGAGAAACTTAACAGAAGACCATGGAAGGGAAGGGGGAAAAAATAGTTATAAACAGAGAGAGAGGGAGGCAAACCATAAGAGACTCTTAAATACAGAGAACAAGCTGAGGGTTGATGGGGGAGAGGCAGGGGAGAGGAAAAATGGGTGATGGGCATTGAGGAGGACACTTGTTGGGATGAGCATTTGGTGTTGTATGTATGCAATGAATCAGTATCCCCCCAAACCAGGAGCATACTGTATATACTGTATGTTAGCCAACTTGACAATAAATTATATTAAATAATAATAATAATAAATAAAACTTCAATCTACCTGGAATTGATTTTCATGTACATGATTGTGAAAAATTTCAAACTTACACAAAATTAAAAGAATAATATAATAAATCCAATGGTATCTTTAACACGGCTTCAATAATTGTCAACTGATAGCCAATCTTGTTCTATTTATAAACACATTATGAACACACAGTTTTTAACATTGTATATGTTAAAACCAATCTCATCTCATCCCATCTTTGGCCAATGGAAGCCTGTTCAAGTTGGTTCGTTCCTGAGTGTTTTTAGCACAACCCCAGTAGTTTTCATTCATTTCCTTACTTTCTATTACAAGATGCTCCAAGTTCATACTGTTCATCTCCAACCTTGAGTCAATGCTATCAATACCGCATCGAGATCTCTTTCATAGGGCTATGTAGCTATCCCTCAGTTGCTGGGAACACAGGACTGAATGCTCTTGTCCCCCCAAATTCATATATTGAAAGCCTACCCTCCAATGTTATGGACTGGTAATGTAAATGGTGCTTTGGGGAGGTAATTAGAATTAGATAAGGTAATGAGGGTGAAGCCCTCGTGAATGGGATTAATGCCCTTATAAAAAAGAATGAGAGAGCTTGCTTCCTCTCTCTGCTCTCTGCCACTTAAGAATACAAGAAGTTGGCAATCTGCAACCAGGAAGAGGACCCTCAACAAACTCAACCCTGCTGGCACCCTGATCTTGGACATCCAGCCTCTAAAACTGTGAGAATAAATTTCAGGTGTATATAAACCACTCAGTACATGGTACTTTGCTATAGCAGCCTGAGTTTACTAAGACAACTGCTAATGGCTGTTTATCCTACTTCTCCAAAGAACTGCTCGTGAATAATAGGAGCCACCTACTATAGGAAACTATGCCCCCTCCCCACACACATACATAGGGCAACTCTTTGTCAGAAACTGACTGACTCAGGGGTATCAGAAGGAATGGCACTGCATGTGATTTATGCTCCAAGAGTTCTTCCCCCCACGCCCCTCTCCATAAACACACATGGATCAGGCCAGTGCTAGACTTTACATGAAACTTTCCAGCTCATTCCCCTTCCCTATCCTGACTCACTCTTTCCCTTAAAGCTTTTCCTAAAGGGTATCCTCTCCATAAACCACAAGCTCCAGAATCCCCTTCTCAGCATATGCTTCTAAAGAACCCAGTATGAAATGCTGACCCTAAAGTTATTCATTTCTTCAAGAGTTTCTTTTAATTGAAATTGGCACTTCAAGGGGCACCTGGGTGGCTCAGTCGGGTAAGTGGCTGACTTCGGGTCAGGTTATGATCTCACAGTTCATGAGTTCCAGTCCCACATGGGGCTCTGTGCTGACAGCTCAGAGCCTGAAGCCTATCTCAGATTCTGTGGTTCTCTCTCTCTCTCTCTTTCTCTCTGCCCCTCCCCCACTCATGCTGCCTTTCTCTCTCTCTAAAATAAATAAACATTAAAAACATTAAAGGGGCGCCTGGGTGGCTCAGTCAGTTAAGCAGCCAACTTCAGCTCAGAGCCTGGAGCCTCCTTCGGATTCTGTGTCTCCCTCTCTCTCCGCCCTTACCCTGCTCACTCTCTCTCTCTCTCAAAAATAAACATTTTAAAAAATTATTAAGAAACTGGTACTTCAAGATTATAATCTGGGTTTTAGGAGGTTCCACAAGATGGGAACCTGAGAAGTATAAGAGCACCAAGATGAGAAAGAGATGCAGGGAAAAAAAGCTATCTGGGTTAAAGAAAAACCTCAGCTACTTGTTTTCCATTTAAACTTTTCTCACTGAATATTTCTGAATTCATAATATTTTCTGCAGAATGCTTTGCAATTTCCTTAAGGCACAATCTTGATTTCCTGTAAGCTAAAAACCTGTGCCTACATTGAACAGGTCTTAATAAAGAATGTGTGTCAGAGGTTATATGAGCAGCTCCCTGGTAAATGGGATTTATATTATCTCCTTAAAACAAACTATTAAGCACTAGCTGAGGTCAGGTCCTGTTAAACCTCCCTGAGGGCATTCCAGGATTGTCCAGGTGCTTTGATACTGAAAACTGCTTGAAGAGAAACTTAATTTTCCACTTGAGAAGATATCCAGCCTATCTTATAAAATATAATTTCAATTTTTTTATCTTCTTCCATAAGCCCTATAAAATCATCAACGAATGCCTACTAATTTTTAAGTTTAGAAAGTTAATTCACAAACAAATGTTCCCAAAGAAAAGCTAGTAAGAGTATTTTTCTTGCTGAGGGATCTAACAAATGCCCCACTATTAAGACACTGAAAACTTTTTAAGAACAGGATCTAAGATGTTCCCAGAGGATTGAGAAAATTTTGGATCATACTTCTGGCTACCACAGACCCAGAAAATTCTGTTGGTCCTCTGAGCACCCACCCTTAGAACTCTACTAGTCAAGATCCCATCCATAATTCTCATAGGATTTTGCTGGGATTAATCTAGAACTCTGGTTCCACTGATGCTGTTTGGAACTCAGCATGATAAAACAGTAAGAAAGCTATATGAGAAAAGGGACTTGGTCTGTTCACAGCTACAACCATGTCTGACACATAGCTCAATAAACAACTATTGAATGAACTGGGGGAATTCTATTAATAATATTAATAAAAAATTTCAAGCCTCTTCCATAGCACATTACAAAGCTGAGTTTTGAAGCCAAGTCTGTCTTGCTCCAAAGTTACTCCACGGTGCCCAAATGTATGACTTGACTGTGTAAAATTCCTTCAGTGAGTCAGAGGCAAGAACATGAGTCATGTTCTCAGGAAGCTAGGATTTGGGAATGGTGGTGGAAGGTAGTTCTAGTTAAAAATAATTTTGATAGGCTTCTAGTTTTAGCTCCAACATGTAGAGGTTGACAGTCATCACTTCTTACAACAATGGAGGGAAGAAGCTAAACAAACTGAAAACCAATGACTTTTCTTGAGGGCTACAGTCTTAGAGGGGAGCCCACTCTATACATTTGTCACTGTTAAGAGCTAAGAAAGTTGCTTCATGGATCTGTCATGGGAATAGAGAAAGGAACCACAGTCTCTCAACTCTAGCATTCTCTAGCCTTCCTATCTCACCAAAGATAGAAAAAGTAAAAGCTAAGAAACAGTTGTGAAGGTCACAGACCAGGAACACAGAATTACTAAAAGACTGAGATTTATTCATAAAAACATAGAACACCTCACCACCAGCACACTTTACTACCATACCAACAGGGCTCCAATTTATTAACAGAGAATTACATCAGAAAGTGTTGCATACAGACATTATCTAATGAGGAGTTCTTAGGAAAGCCCAAAGATAAGAAGGGGGACTAAGGACTCTAGAGGAATTTAAAGCCAGAAATAAAGGAAACAACTCCTAGCTAGGTTAATTAAAAAATCTTACACTAAAGGTCTATTTATCTAAGTTCCTATTACCTAATACATCTATCAAATACATCACACCTTTCATACATAGATTTTAAAAAATATTACAAGGAATTACAAAACTACAAAGAATGCTAAAAGGCAAGAAAATCTGAAGATAAAAAGCAAGCATTAGAATCAGGTTCAAATACAACACAGATTTTAGAATCATCAGACAGAAAATTTAAATTGATAATGACTAACTTATTAACGGAAAATAACTTGCAAGAATAGATGGGAAGTCTAAGCAGAAAGATGGAAATTCAAAGACAGAATCAAAAGCAAATGCTAGAAATCAAAAACACTGTAACAGATAAAAACAATGCCTTTGATGGGCTTAGCAGTAGATGAGACAGAACTGAAGAGTCAATGAGCTTGAAATAAGTCTATAGAACTTACTCAAACTGAAATCTAAAGATAAAAAAGAATGAAAAATTAACATAACATCCAAGATCTAAAGGACAATTTAGAAACTTATAACCTATGTGCAATTGAAATGCCATAAAAAGAAAAAAAGAAAAGAAAACAAGAAAATTTTGAAGTAATAATGACTGAGAATTTTCCAAAATTAATTGGCAGACATTAAATCATGGATATAGGAACCCAAGGAACAACCAAAGGAGACAAATATCAAAATATCTACACATAGTTATATAATAATCAAACTGAAAAAGAAAGAAAAAAACCTTGAAAGAAGTCAGAGAAAAAAACTTTATCTATAGAGGTATAAGGATAAGAATTACAGTGGACTTATCAGAAACTATGCAAGCAAAAACAGGGTAGACAAAATAGGAATAATCACTTTAAATGTGAATGGTCTAAACAGACCAATTTAAAAGACTAAGACTGTCAGAGAAGTGTTTTTTTAAAAATAGGGAATATACATATTATAAACATATACAAATATATATACATACAAATATACATATATATGAATATGTATACATATAATACATATCTATATGTATTATAATATATATGTATATAAATAATACAATATTGGACTCAATATAATATTGGGAAAAAAGGGGAAAAATGCCTTTTTCTCAAATGACTGATTGTCAAAGTAGGAAATCCCAAAGAATAGACCAAAAATTCCTGGAATAATAAGCAAGCATAGAAAGTCCAGGATATAAAAGTGGCTGATATAAAGTCACTTTCTTTCCTTTATATCAGAAATGAATAAGTGAAATTTGAAATTAAAAACATAATACCATTTACAATAGTACCCAAGAAATGAAATCCTTAGGTAGAAGTATAATAGAAGTTTATTCCACATAATGGAATATTATTCAGCCTTTAAAAAGAAGAAAATCCTGACATTTGCAACACTATGGAAGAAGCTAGAGGGCATTATGCTAAGTGAAATAAGCCAGACACAGAAAGACAAATATCATATGATACTACTTTTATGTGGAATCAAAAAAAAAAGTCAGCAAGAGAGAGTAGAATGGTAGTTATCAGAGGTTGGGGGTGGAGGACCCCCTTCAAAGGGAAGATTTGACCCAAGGGTACATACTTTCAGTTATAAGATGAATAAGTTCTGGGAACCTAATGTGCAGCATGGCAACTATAGTTAATAATAATATATGATAATGTATCATATACTCGAAATTTCTGAGACATCTCAAGTGTTCTTGCTATAAAAATTTTTTTAAAAGATAGCTATGGGAGGGGATAGATATGTTAATTAGTTTGTGATAATCATTTCATACTTTATACATATATAAAAACATCACCTTGTATGTCTTAAATACATACAATTTTTATTTGTCAAATAAATAGATTTTTAAAATAAAATAAAATGTGTGTTACTACCCTTTGACTCCTCTGCCAAAACAAAAAAACAAAAAAAAAGATTCTATCCTAGGATATTTTTGTGATAACTTATTCTGGGGTTTTCAGCTTCAGAGACACAGGGGAATTTCAAAAGACATATGCTGGAAAACATGAGTACCAAATCCAATTTTGACACAATCCAGTTGTGTCACCTTTGAAGTCATTTGGCCTCCTCTCTGAGCCCATTTCAAGTCTGTAAAATAAGGAAGTTAGACTAGATTTATAAAAACTGCAAGCTCTAACCAAAAATAATGCTGATGATCAACCGAGCTAAAGAGCAAGCCACTCTAAAACCCTGTGTTAACTCTCCCTGGGCAGTTCTTTTTCTGTTAACAGACAGAAAACTATATTAAGCAACATCCAGTTCCTCAAGGGCAACATCTGATCATACTATATGAATGTCCTCATCCCATGCATAGTAGGTATTCAAGAACTTCTTGTTGAAGGATTAGAGAATGATGGTAAGTGAAACCAAAGAAAAGGGCAGAAAAGAGTAACAATCAAAAAAATTACTTCTTTGGGTTCTATATGCCAACTCCTAGACCAGAAGTGTGCCTGCCCCTGATGTTGGTGGCTGGACCAGGGCTGGGACTCTGGGCTGGCATTGAAGTAGAATTTCCAAAGAAGCATCCTCACCTCAGCTATGAGGACTAACTCCCTCAGACCACTGAAGGTTGGGCAAAGCTTCAGTCTTCAGACAGTCAGCTGGAGAGGAACAGAAAAACTAAACAGGGTAAGAGCTTGATTCATTCCTTGGCTGGAAATGAGAAGGTTGGAAATTCAGGCTTCATCTCCCAGAGTGCCTGGATAGAGTGAGTGCTGTGACTCTCCATCCCCAGCCAGAGGTACAGATCCAGCGGCTTTAAATGGGCCTGTGGTTGATTTTCTGTTTCGCCTAGTTTCCCCTACCCTTGCTTACCACTGCCAGGGAAGTGATCCTAATTAGTCATTTAGCAACCATAGGTCTCTAGCCTGTTTACCTTCCCAGTCATAAAGCCTTCCAAGCAACATCGGGTCTCACCTAGGCTTGGCGTGTCTCAGCCTGAGTCCTCACATCTGACAAGTTCCCAAATTCTGTATATTCTCCCTCCACAACATCTCTGACATCCATTCCCTCACCCCACCCCACCCCCACTGCATCTAGCCTCCCTGGTTAAGGCCCTCATCATCCCTCCCCTAGAATACAGCAGTCTCCCTGTCCACCATCCCTAAGACATACTAGAACCAAAATTATCTTTCTAAAGCACAGACCTGATCATTGTCACTCAACCGCTAAAAATATAAACAAGAAATCCTAGATCAACAGCTTCTAATTTTTTACAGAATAAAATCCAAATGACTCATCCAGCAGCATTCAATCTCAACCTAAGTGAACTCTGGGCTTCTTTTCCAATTCCCTTCCAGGCTCCTGGAAAGCCATCCTGATAAGGTTACCCTGATATTCCCTGTGCTCTCCAGACTTTGGGCCTTGACTTATGCTCTCCCTTCCACTTAGAAATCTGTGCACCTCCCCACCAGTAATTCTATCCACCCATTCCACCTTCTCCAAAGCACTCCGATTTCTCCTTAGTCAAAGGTCATCTCATTCTCTTGTCTCCCTAATCATTTTGCTTTAAAGAATTATATTTATATTACTTGTCTATTTACTTTCTTGTCACATTTAGGGAGGGTGAGGAGATCATATGATGATCTTGTCATGCTCCTCTCAGCCCTTTATGGTCCTGAAAGCATGTAGAGTCAAACGATCTAACTTCTTTCCAATTAGGTTCACATATATTACCTCATTTAACACTTAACAACCCTACAAAATATTATTATCACTATTATCATATTGTTCGTTTTACAGAGAAGGAAACTGAGAGAAAGAGAAATTCAACATCTAGTACAAGGATATGCAGCTAGTGTGGTGAAGCTAGCCCGTGGTGGTCATGCTTCTCCTATCATATCTCACCATCAGGATCACAAAGCATATCTCCTACCGTATTACAATGCCTCGCAGATGACCCAAGCCCCCTAAATAGCTAGTAAGTTAAATCTCTTTTCAAATACCACATTCATGGTAACAATTTTTCAATTGCTAAATATAGTAAGGACCAACTTGACTTCAGGTGTTTGATGGTGGCTCCAATCTCTGTTCATTACATCAGATTTTTATTTTTGTCATTCACATATCCTGGTCTTCTACTCTAGTTCAAAATAGAGAACTAATGGGACATTAGTCTGAGTTCTCTCTGCAGAGAACTGGCTGTGCCTCGCTTCTTTCCAGGACCTCTTCCTACTTCCTCCCTGAACCTGTTGTCCAGGTCCAACCATAGAAACAAACCCAGAGAGACCAAGTTTCAAAGGCAGGATTAAAGAATCAGATCTCATATAGGAGCCTTGCAGGGCACCTCAAACACAGGAGTTCAAGGCCCATCAACAAAGTTCTAAGGCACAACCTTTCATCTCCTGAGGTCCATTCATTGGCTGAATTCAAACCAAAGTTTCTTATAAAACCTTTTATGAGGTGACTAAATAATGACACATTTTCCTCTTTTGTCACAACTAGCACTGAAATGACTATGCTCTGGGCCTAAGGGTGAGTGGATACTCTGTGAGAATCTAACAAGCTGAGCTTCTTTCTTTTGTGTAGGAAGCATTTCAATTAAAGGAGAGAAACAAGCCCCATCAACTTTAAGCACCAAGAAGAATACACAATGAGTGGCATTTCTTTTCTGCTGTAACATTAATTAATCAAACAGAGATGACAAGAACTAATAGTATCACAAGGCAGGGAAGCAAGGGTCTTTGCTATTTTCTAAATTGTCAAATCAAGGACCCATCCCTGAAGCCTGCTCAGGGGCAGTACTTATAACCTCTTTGGGTGCTAATTCCCTTTCTGATGCTGCCATAGCAACACACGTTTGTTTGTTTGTTCAGGTTCCCAGGTGAAACATCTGAAGGAAAAGAACCATATTATTATTGCACAGAAAGAATAGCCCTTTTAGTCCTTGTTAATAGAATGACAATATCTTCTATTTGTGCAGCCCCTTCTATAATAAGAGGAGCTTGATGAGCAAGGGTAGGCCTTATTTCCATTTTGCAAATTTTATAAGCCAAGAAAACTGAAAAACAGGGGAGAACCATGAGGTATAAGGAACAATTGGGAAAAATATAAATGGCCTTGAATTCCAAGCTAAGGTCAGTAAACTTCACAATATTATTCTGTGTGGAGTATAAGTTAGTAATATTGATAAAATAACTGCTCTTATTCTTTTACTACTACATGTATTATCTTAGTTAATCCTTATGACATTCCTGTACTATAAGAATTATACCCTTCTCCCACTTTTCAGATGAAGAGCCTATGGCTTAGAGGAGTTAAGTACCACAGCCAAGATCACAGAGGTGATAGAAATCAAATTAGGCAGGTCATTTTAAGGACATTAAGAGGTGACATGATCTTTCAAATGGGTTGATCTGACTGCTCTGTTGAAAAAAGATTGTACAGAAGCAAGAACAGAAGCAAGGAGACCCAGGAGGCTATTACAGGAATCCATGCAAGAGATGATGGTGGATCTGGGTGATAGCAGAACTTGTGGTGAAAAGTGGTCAGATTCTGGATCAATCCTAAAGATAAAGCCAACAGGATTTCTTGACTGTTTAGACATGCGGTAAGAGAAAGAAAAGAGTCAAAGGTAACTGCAAGTTTGGGGGCTTAAATAATGGAATAATAGACTTCTATCAACTAAGATGGGGAAGGCTGCAGCTATTGCATGTTTGGCAAAATCAGGAGACAGGAATTCAGTTTTGGACAGATTAGGTTTAAGAAGTCAATAAGATATCCGAGTAGAGATGGCAAGTAGACAAATGGATATAAGAATGTGGAGTATAAGAGTTTAGACTGGACATATCAATTTTAGAGTCATTAACATATAGATGGTATTTAATAGCCATGAAACTGGATGATATCACCAAGGAAGTGACTAGGGATAGAAAAGAGGACAAAATCAAGAACTGAGGCCTAGGACACTCCTATATTAAAAGATCAGGGAGAAGAGAAGAAACAGCAAAGGAAGCCAAGGAGGAGTGACCAGGAGGGTATGGCATACTGGAAGCCAAGCAGAGAAAGTATTATCAAAGAATAGGAAATGAACTTATGTGCCAAATGCAGCTAACAGCTCAAGTAAAATGAAGACTAATAATAACTAACCATAAGACATAGCAACATGGATGTCATAAGTAACCTTGATAAGAGTCATTTCCAAGAAGGATTTGGGAAAAAACGTAATTAAGCATGTTTAAAGGAAATCAGGAGGAAAAAAATTAGACATAGGGAGCATAGATAGTACTTTCTGGGATTTTTGCTGCAGGTGCAGAGTGAAGTGGGAGCTGGCGGAGAACATGGAATTTTAAGATGGGACGTAGAATAGTACATTCATAAGAATGATTCAGTAAATAATAAGTAGTCAGTGATGTAAGAGAGAAGGGAGAGTGGCTATGGTGATGTCCTGAAGCAAGAGAAAGATGGGATCTACAAGTGAAGGCACCTGGTGTGAGTTTGAAAGGTAGACAGGCAGGCGAGCAGTCTGTGGAAGCCACGTCTAATTGCTTTGATGCCCTCAATAAAGTAGGATGCATGAACACCAGCTGAAAGCAATGTTGGAAGAGAAAGTGTTGAAAGTTTGAGGAGAGAGGGGGTCTCCAATAATTGTTATCTGGGGGAAGGGGAGGAGGAGGAGTGCTTCATTATCTTTTAGTTAATAAGTACCTGAAATTAAAATGTAATATAATTACTTCTATTCCAAGTATGGGAAGGAGAGAAATGCACACATAATTTTGTCAAAAGGGGCAGCTATGTCATTATGAGATATTGTCTCATGTAGCACCTTTTTCAAAAATAGGTTTCTATATCCAAGAACAAAGTGAAACATTGCCAAGTGAGGAGCTCCCTAATAATTGTCTACTGGTGGTACAATGAAAGGGTAGGATATCAGCCTCAAGGAAGAAAAACACTAAAATCGTTTTCCAGATGCTATAACTTAAGGCCAAATCTGTCCTTCTTCCTCCTGTACAACGATGATGGGTGGCTAGAGTCAGGATACAGTTCAAATGAAGGACGTTAAGTGAAACTATCAGTACAGTAAATAATTCTTTTTAAGTGGCAGAAGCTTAAAAGGCTGGCATCAGAAAAATACTTCTTTGTGATCTAGAGTTAATGAAAAGCAGCATGGTTAATTTGCAACAATATGGATGGATCTAGAGGGTATAATGCTAAGTGAAGTAAGTCAGAGAAAGACAAATACCATGTGATTTCACTCATATGTGGAATTGAAAAAACAAAACAAACAAACAAGAAACCAAAAAACAGACCCTTAAATACAGAGAACAAACTGGTGGTTACCAGAGGGAGGTGGGTAGGGGGACTGGATGACATATGTGATGGGGATTAAGAGTACACTTACCTTGGGGCGCCTGGGTGGCTTAGTTGGTTAAGCGTCCGACTTTCGCTTAGGTCATGATCTCGCGGTTCGTGGGTTCGAGCCCCGCGTCAGGCTCTGTGCTGACTGCCAGCTCAGGGCCTGGAGCCTCTTTCGGTCTGTGACTCCCTCTCTCTCTGACCCTCCCCTGCTCACGCTGTCTCTCTCTCTCCTAGAAATAAATAAAACATTAAAAAAATTTAAAAAAAAAAAAAAAGAGTACACTTACCTTGGTGAGCACTGGGTAATGTATAGAATTGCTGAACTGGTATATTATACACCTGAAATTAATGTAACACTATGTTAACCATAATCCAATTTTTTAAAAAAAGAAAGAGAGGAACTGACCTAAGTAACTTTAGAAAGCAATGTTTGGGAATGTAAAACCAAAAATAAATGAAAATTATACCAAGAAAAAAAAAAGAATAAGAAAAACAAGAACAAGATGGGTAATAGTTCAGAAAAGCGAGGGGGGACAGTTTGCTGTGGTGAGATCTGGTCTCCACAATCCAGAACAGAGCCCAATCAAAAAGCAGATTCCTATGAAAAAGAGAGTGCCCAGTTGATAAGCCCTTGGCTCACCCTGGCCTAAAACTTGACCTTAACACCACTACCTAAAGTGTCCATTTCCTCAATGGGTATTAAGTGTTACTGAACCACAAACCAAAGAATTTTCACAACCTTTCATATCTAGGAACCCAGGTAGAGTAATAGGCATCATCCGAAGACATTGAGACATTAACCTCTCCAGTTTCTTTGGAGAGGTCATCAGTGTCTTGGCAAGGAGATCAATTGCCACATAGCCCAGAGTGACTATAAAGCATTCTTTTCTGTCTTCTCAGGAAGAGCCTGTTTTACAACAAAGGTGTATAAAGTAGTCATGTGGAAATTCACAGAGTTGCATTATGTATCTATTGCTGTACAATGAATTACCCCCAAACTTAACACCTTAAACACACATTTAGTTTTTTAATGTTTATTTACTTTTTTTGAGAGAGAGAACACAGAAGCAGCGTGAGGGACAGAGAGAGAGAGAAGAGACAGAATTCCAAGCTGGTTCTGCTCTGTCAACACAGAACCTTGATGAGGGGCTCGATCTCACAAACCGTGAGATCATGACCTGAGCCGAAATCAAGAGTTGGACACTTAACCAACAGAGCCATCCAGGCACTCCAAGGGTCATTTTAGAGGCTGCCTATCATAATAGTGAACTTAACAACTAACCAAACATAGCCCCTGGAAGTCTTCCCTTCAGATTGTTTTCCTCTATTCCCAGCTCTGAGTACAATAAAACTCAGAAATGAAAGGAGGCCAGTTCTTCATTTTCTAAAATGTTGGCTTTCCTGGGCATAGTAGCCCAGGGGGGCTGTTTTTATTTTTTAAGACACACAAGCCTCTACCTGCAGGCTTTGGGTCTGCTTTTTGCTCTGGGCTCCTGGTCCCCACACCACTTATGCTCACAGCTCTTGTTGGCTCATGGCTCATGTGGTCCCTCAGGGTGTTTCTTTCCTTTCTTTCCTTTCTTTTTTTCTTTCTTTTCTTTCTCTCTGAGCTTTAGCATTGTCAACTGCTACTGTATTTCCCTCTCTGAGGGCCTCTGTCCACTGTCCAGGACACAGGCTCATTACTTCCTGCCAGGAGATTTTCCTAGGAAAGCAAGTAAATGAATGACACATGCTTTTCTCATTCAAATTCTAGCCCATCCTGCTTCCACAAAGAAGGAAATGGAAGGTAGAATTACATAGGCAAGAGATACTTCAGAATGTTTCCACCTTCAGTTTAAACATAAATTTCCAAGCCCGCTGAGGAGCATTCCCTTAAGAAATTAGTTATGAGGAATTCACATCACACCAAAAACAATCTCACCCCTCATTATTGTCCACACTTCACAGAACACCTGTCCAAGCCTATTGTGCTTTGGAAGCTGCCCTCTGAAGAGCAGAGTAAAGACTGGTGCTGCTGGTCCAACATCTCTTTAGTGGTGGACTTAACCCCACATTCAGAACTACCCAAGAGCTCAGTGATAAAACCAATCAGCCAGTTCCTTTCTTGGAACTTTCTACAGCTCCAAGGAAGGTGGTGATGGGGGGCAGTGACTGGTTCATGCACCTTGGTGCCATACAATCCTGGGCTTGAATCCTGGCCCATCTTCTTATTGACAATCCTGGTAACCCTAGGCACATGTCTGAGCCTTCTGTGCTAATTTCACATCCTTAGGGAAAGGATTAAATGATGCAGTTTTGGGGGCACCTGTGTGGATCAGTTGCTTAGCATCTGACTTTGGCTCAGGTCATGATCTCATGGCTCATGAGTTCAAACCCCTCATCAGGCTCTCCACTGACAACAAGGAGCCTGGAGCCTGCTTCAGATTCTGTGCCTCCTTCTCTCTCACTGCCCCTCCCCAACTTGTGTTCTGTCTGTCCAAAATAAATAAACAAACAAATAAACATTTTTTTTTAAATGATGCAGTTGTTGGCATAGATTAGAAGCCCAGGGTCCCCACTACCCCCAATTTCCATGACTGTCCTAATCCTCTTGGCAGAGCTCCCATTTTTCCACACTCCTTTCTTTGAGCACTCCTCTTCGAAAGGTACTACATCAGGAAAATCTCTGAGAAGCTCTTGAGTGAAAGAAGGTTGGTAAGCTCATTTGTGCTGAGGCATTTGGGACCTCGAGGCCTCTCTGTTACTCATCAAGAGGTCTCTGTGATTAAACAAGGACACATGGAGACACTTTGAAATTCTCTTCCCAGATCTATTCCCAACCTATGAAGACCCCAATCATGCCAAGCCTCAGCCCTGGGTAAACCCAATCATCCATTTTATCTACTCCTGTTCCCAAGCTACTGAAAATTATAAAAGCTAGCTGACCAGCTCCCATTATTAATCTATGTTATTCCGCCTCAGCTGTTCACTAATCCTCTTATTCATCTTTATTAACTGTCTATCCTGCTCCATATGGCAGTAATTCCAATCTATTCTACTCTTTTATAATCTTAAAATACCCCAGACCCTTCTTTTTTTAAAATGCTCATTTATTTTTGAGAGAGACAGAGACAGAGAGACAGTGCAAGTGCGGGAGGGGCAGAGAGAAAGGGAGACAGAAAATCCCAAGCAGGCTCCTTGCTGTCAGCACAGACCAGATGTGGGGCTTGAACCTACAAACCATGAGATCATGACCTGAGCTGAAACCAAGAGTCAGACGCTTAATCAACTGAGGCACCCAAATGCCCTACCCCAGACCCTTTTTTCTGAGCCTCCTACTTCACTGAAAAATTTAAGGTTCTCTCCCTCACCTCCCCCTTGCTTCACCTCAAAGTAACTTCAGTGCTCCACCTGCCTCTCTGGCCTCTTCAGTCTGCAAAGTAAGGATCTCAACCTGTCTCCAGTGCTAATGATGATCACAGGGCTTTGGTTTTCCTAGATTCTGTCACATTAATTGGCCCATCTCCCTCTCTCAAATGGTCACTAGCTCCCAAGATGCCTCAGGGTAAGATGCCTCTTCCATCTGTCCTCAGCCCTGTCCCAACATCAGGCAACTCTCCTTCCACCCAGTAACGTCACACACACACCCAACTCACCACCCACGGTTCTCCATCACTCATTCACCTCTCAGCTGTCCAGAATCAAGCTTCTATTGTCAAATACTTCATCAAAAATGCTTTCTCCAATATCTCTGATATCTTTCTAATTGGAAATCCGATAGCCTCATCTCAGTCCTCCTCCTATGTGACCCACCACAACAGGTAAGGAAGCTATCTTCTCCTGAAACTCTTTTTCTTTTTGTGCTCTCTCCTCCTATAGATCCTCCTCATCTCCACTGCCCATGCACCTGTCTCCCCCTAACCCTCAAATGTAAACATTTCAGACATCCTCCACAGGTCTCTTCTCTCTTCCACACATACCTCTTTCTGTGCAATCATACCTACTCCCTTGGGTCTAGTTAGTTTCACCTCAACACTAGAAACTCAAACTGCCTTCACTAGTGCAGACCTCACTTCTTTTTTTTTTTTTTTTAACTTTATTTATTCCTGAGAGAGACAGGGAGACGGAATGCAAGTAGGAGAGAAACAGAGAGACAGAACAGAATCTGAAGCAGGCTCCAGTCTCTGAGCTGTCAGCACAGAGCCTGACATGGGGCTTGAACTCAAGAACTACATGTTCATGACCTGAATTCAAGTCAGATGCTTAACTGACTGAGCCACCCAGGTGCCCCCAGACCTCACTTCTGAATCTTAGTTCCTTCTGAGATTTCCAGGTTCCTACCAAACTGACTCCATAATCACCTACCTTCATTGACAGCTCACCAATTCTACATCCATTTTAGAACAGAACTCACCACTTTTTCCACTAGACCCCAAGCAATCTCCACCTGTGTTTCCTCTTCCTACCGTCTTTTTAATTATTTTCTCTTCTTACTCTATTCATATAATTAGTTTCTTCCTTAGTTTACCTACATAGAACTCCAATTCCCCAATGACTGAAAGTCATCCAGTCACCAAGTCTGTTGATTGTTTTCCATTTCCACTGGAACCACCTTTTTTTTAATGTTTTTATTTATTTCTGAGAGAGGAGAGAAAGCATGAGCAGGGGAGGGTCAGAGAGAGAGGGAGACACAGAGTACGAAAAAGGCTCCAGGCTCTGAGCTAGCTGTCAGCACAGAGCCCAACGAGGGGCTCAAACCCGTGAACTGTGAGATCATGACCTGAGCCGAAGTCAGACGCTTAACCGACTGAGCCACCCAGGCGCCCCACACTGGCACCATCTTTATAATTCTGTTGTTGGAACCTTATTGCTGGTGATGCATCTTAAATCTCTCACCTCCCCAAATGATATATATGACTCAGCAGTAACAGACCCAAAGCAATGGCCACAGGAGTGAGATCAATCCACTAGAGAACTATAATGAATACAGGGAACTTGAGTGGAGGCAAGATCAGGTTCACGATGGCTGCCACACATCATAGAGAGATGCTGCCTGTGTGTCTGGTTACAAACGGAGAGACCAGTGGTAGGGATTGCAAGTCACAAACAAATACACTCTTCAATTATTGCCCTCAGTTACTGGGGGCTGCAAGAACAAAGATTACATTTAGGGACACTGAAAAATGCCTTGTCCAAAAGAGAAGGGCTTCTATGCTTTCAAGGAGAACCACCAGGAGAGAGAACATTTCTACAACGCATTATGAGGTTTCCCATAAAACAAAACTGTCTTAGTTAGCTTGCCAGGGCCGTAACTATGGAAGTAGACACAGTATGCCAAGAGATCCTTCTCATTTGAAAATCAAAGCTGCCTTCTCTCTTGCCCCACCCTGTTGGGAAAAAGCATCCCTGACTTAGTCTTGCCAAGGTGGAACCAGCTGACCACGGCTCTCTGATGCAGGACAGAGTGCAGAAGAGATACTTCCTCCAGTCACCTTCAGCTGCTTCTAAGGTTCCTGTGATTTATCAAAACATCAAGCAAGACTGGGACATGGTTCTAAGCAAAGCATGTTTCCCCTACTGGCAACGAACCTGTGAAGCAGATGGGAAAGGGCAGCGACCATCAGACGGCCGTCAGCCAAGCGAGGCCAGCTTTGCTAACCAACAATCCAGACACATTTGTCATTCTCTGCCTTCTGCATCAGGTGCTGCATCTTAAAAACAGGAGACCTGTTTCAGCAAGCCTATGCAGAAATATGCAGCCCATTTCCACTTCCTTCCATGCGGCATGTGTCAGTTTTCTCCACAGTTTCCTGGTGATTTATAGTGATTGCAGGCAGTGAAGAGTCAGCAATGATTAACTGAAGGAGACACCTCTAAGTCACAGATCAATTCACTTCCTTCTTCAGCAATCTGAAGAAGGAATCTCATTTCTTTGTGGTTATTTCAGTACCTTTGCATCTTGGTAATAAATGAGACTTCCAGAGCTCATCTCTCTGTCTGATAGTTTAAATCTTGGCAGTTGGTAGGGGAGAAGGACAGAAGAGAAATTTTGCAAAGGGCATCTCCTACCAGGCCATATACCCCAGGCAGCCTCACTCTGCACCTTTTAAAGACCCATCTCGTTTTATGGACCATCAAAGACTGTATAGTAGCTCTCAAGTTGTAGACAGAGATATAGGTTCAAGATGACACAATTCATCACTTATAGAATAACGTCTTGGGAAGGCGTTCTCAACCCTGAAGTCAACACCCATCAAAGTATTCTTTGCAGCTGAGGAAGAGAATGACCTGAATTTTTAAAATGCTATCAGTCGACTATTCTCCTGGGTCATTTTTCAGTCCCTTCTGCCAGCCCTGTGGAGCAGGTACTAGCAAACCAGATGGATTCAGCTGAATCTTGTCTCACTTCTTGTCTCACTGCCACAACAGTGCAGTTAGCAGTAAAGTGGGGACAAAAGCAGGTCAGCAGATCAGGTGGGAGAAGAAGGAGGAAAGAGACAAATGAAGATTGTGCTAATTAATTAGTCCATGAATACTGTAGAGCTGAGTGCAAGACCATGCCCAAACCACTGAAAGAGGACACTAGAAACCAACAACTCTGACCATTTAACATGTGTTTCTTCATCCCTGGACTCACTCCAAACTCACTGTTCTCTCTAAATACCTTTAGGACTTTACATCCTAGCCTGAATGGAGATGTGTTTGTGTGTATATGTGTGTGTTGGGGGGAGGTTGCACTGAAGAGTATCTCCAGTTAAGATGTAGAAAAAAATATAAATCAAATGCTGAAAAGTCTGTAGAAAAATTAAATCACAAGAATTGTTTTTCTAGTGCCTGTCTTGGTTGTATTTTCTTTAATGTTATATTCTACTAAAATGTTTTGTTAATAAATTTTGTAACTTCAGTCTCAGTGCTAAGAGTTCAATCTCTGATGAGACATAATAAAGTGCTTCCACTCATTGGCCGAAGCAGGTCACATGGCCATGCATAAGTTCAAGGGAGTCAGAAAGAATCCTGAGATTATTCACATCAAAGCAGTCACCAACCCATGTAGACTCTACTTCCAAGGGTCTCTCAAATCATTCCCTTCCTAGCCATTGCTACTATGGGTTGAGCACACACTCAGGCCTCTGTGCTTCTCACCTGCACTATACCATTTCCCACCACTGGTTTGGCCTCTCTCCCATCCATTCTGTAAACAAAGGTCAGAGGTCACTTTTGAAAGCATGATCTGTGCCCTCAGCAGAGTCCTGCAGATTTCAGGTCAGCATTCACAACCCTTACAATGACATGAAGACTCGAGGTGTGGCTACTGCCCACACCCCTGGCCTCATCTCCTCCTCTCCCTCACATTCACTTTGCTGAACCCTTACCTGTCTCTTACCAAACCCAATGTTGTCTCTTAACAAAGTTTATACTTCTGTTCCTGGCCCACGCTGCTCCCTTGGGCTGAGATACCTTTTCACCACTTCTCTTACCAGCTAACTAAATCAAGCCTTATAAAAATCATGTCAAGAAATTTCTACTCCAGAAGAACTTCCCTAACTGCACTCTACCCCAAGTGTGACTTATGTGCATTGATGCACCCTGTGCATACTTTATTCTGAGCATTCTCCATACTGTATGTAGCCTTCATTTTACTTACCTGGTTCCTACACATGACTTTTAGAGTCTTGAAGTCAGGAAACAATATCTAGCATTGTGCAAGATATGTATTAGTCATTCCCTAAGTCCCAGTTGAGTGGATGCATCTATAAAAATAGGCTAGGCTTTCAGTTAAACACTGAAGTCTCAAAGGTAAATGACATACACTATGTACAGAGACACATATACCATCAATGGGACTGTCTCTAGAAGAAAGAGTCAAACCAGCAGAAGCTAAAAACTGGAGAAAGAAGAAAAGACCAGTTTTCCTACCAACTAGGTAAACAAATGCTGTTTCAATTTTCATTCTTTCCCAGGCCCCAGGCATGGCAGGTGAAATCTCTACTAAAATCCCCTGTCCTCTCCCCTGTCCTCTCTCCTGTCCTAAGAATCCAGAGACACCTCTAGAACAAATGCAAAAACCTAATTTAGATTATCCCTTCCAGATAACACATTTGCACCTTAAAATGCTTTATTACAGTGAGCAATAAGTTAGTCCTAAAAGAAACTCAGGTCCACAGCTAGGGATTAGTGTCAGGATTAAGGACTACAATGAAGAGAAAAAAAAAAAAAACAGAATTTTGATCCACTTCTTAAGTCACATTTATAAATGGTTTCCTTTTTGGACACATAGACCAGCTCTAGTTAGGAAGTAACATTCACCTGTACTGACCTACACAGGTAGCAGGTAACTTCTCTGCCACCAGCACTAAAGAGCACCACACACACTGAGGAATAATGGACCATGCCTTCTTTTCCCCAGGCTTCCAGAGTCTCCCCACATCTTTGATCTGACTCCACTAACAAACTCCTCAGGAAAGAACTGGTTTACTCATTAGGAATTTTTATATTTATTAAGTATAAAATAAAAAATGAAAATAGAAACCCATTTTTGTACTGGCTCCAAGAGAACAATATAACAATCACACATGGTACTTCCCAGGCTGCACAGATAACATCACCAAATAAATAAAGAGGCAAGACAGGTTACCCAATTTCCTAGCTTCTCAATTTATCTGTTATAAATGGATATGATAACAGCACCTACTTTACAAGAGGGTATCTCAACTTCAACATTTGGGCCTGGATAATTCCGCTGTGGAGAGCTGTGCTGGGCATCGCAGGATGTTAGCAGCATCCCTGGCATCCAACCACCTGATTCTAGTAGCACTTCCCACCCCCTCAGTTATGACAATCAAAATGTCTCCCAGATATTATCGAATGTTCCCTGGGGTGCCAAATCATCCTTGGTTGAACCTCAAGGACAGAATAAACAAATCAATACACATCAAATGCTTAGACCTATTCCTGGCACATAGCAAATGCTCTAAACTTGACCCAGAGGATAACAGAGTCTGAAGAATAGAGACACAGTTTGTCCTGTAACAGAGGACTTCACTATTCTTGTAGAGCTCCTAATAAAGTTACACATTTCTGAATCGTTCCCCAACCATCATAGGCCATGGTAGCAGGGTCCAGGTGGCACTGGCCACCTGACAAACTTCTAAATACTACATTATTATCTTTCCCTCTCTCCTCTTGAATGATACAAGCAATTTGTTGAAAACAGTGTTTATTATCCCCCTCGATACTTGAATGCCTGCTCAGCCAAAGACATTGTACACTTTAGAGAATACTTCTATTGGATTTTACAAACAATAAATATAACCCATCTGGCCTCACTGTTTTTATCTTTGTTTAAAGGCCATTTTGTTAGAGTATTAAAAAAATTCAGTCTCCCTACTGCAGAAGGAAATGTTACTGCATCACAGTGACTCTTTGGTGCCCAACAGCCATCCTGGTGCTCAGAAGTAACCAAAGCAGCCATTCCACTGACAGACAACTCTCGCTGATAGTTTATTCTATCCCAGGCCTGACACCTCCCCCCCACCCTTCCTGTAACCTTTCTGCACACTGTTTAGTCAAGTACAAACTGTACAGCTGCTGTGTTCAAAGTGCCATGGCCCTTAAACCACAGACAGGACCAACTCCCTTTCATAACAGACAAACGAAGATAATGACAATCCTCAGTTTGGTCCTCTCTTCCCTGACTAAAGATATGCAGCTCAGTTCATGATTCCTCACAGACACTGGTGTCCTGGCCCCTAATTGTCCTGTCTCCCTTCTTGAGATGCATTTTAATTTGTCAATGGACTCTCAAAATAAGATGTCCAGACTGCACACCATACTCCAGGAACAATCTGACCAGCAAAGAACTCAGCAGAACTATAACATCACTGATCTACACCCAGTCAACCTGCAGTACAATCCAAGATGGTCATCTCTGTTCACAGGCAAGGCCTCCCAGATGCTTCCTCTTTAAGGCAAAGTTAAGACTCAGTTCTTTTTCATGCAAATTCCCTTCCAGCAAATTTACCCCATCTTATATATTAAAGGACGTATCTTGAACCAAAAATTCATATTTTCTATTTATCTCTACCATATTTAATCTTGTTGTCTTTTTTTATTTTTTTTAATGTTTTATTTATTCTTAAGAGAGAGAGACAGAGCATGAGTGGATGAGGGACATAGCAAGAGAGGAACACAGAATCTGAAGCAGGCTCCAGGCTCTGAGTTGTGAGCACAGAGCCTGACACAGGGCTCGAACTCACAAGCTATGAGATCATGACCTGAGCTGAAGTCAGACACTTAACTGACTGAGCCACCCAGGCACCCCTTGTTGTCTTTTTTTTTTTTAATGTTTATTCATTTTTAAGAAAGAGAGAGAGGCAGAACACGAGTGGAGGAGGGGCAGGGAGAGAGGGAGACACAGAATTCGAAGGAGGCTCCAGGCTCTGAGCTGCCAGCAAAGAGCCTGATGTGGGGCTCAAACTCACAAACCATGAGATCATGACCTGAGCTGAAGTCAGACACTTAACCAACTGAGCCACCCAGTCACTTCAATCTTGTTGTCTTGAAAAGGAGACAGAATGCCAAGATAGCTTTGTCCTATAAACCGTGGTTTCAGCTGCTTCTTCCTTCTTCAACTTTTCTCAGCAGCTGACTGAATAAACTAAACCAGGGGTAGGCAAACTATAGCCCATGGGCCAAATCCAACCCACCACTTATTTTTATAAATAAAGTTTTATTGGAACACAGCCACAATCATTTATTTACATATTGTCTATGGCTGCAACACCAGCCCTAGAAGTGAGTTGCAACAGAAACCATATAATCTACAAACCAAAAGTTTTAGTATCTGTCCCTTTACAGAAAATGTTTACTGATCCCCAAACTAAAGGCCTGAAATATATATATGTATATGTATAATATAATCAAGTCAAAGACAGGGTGCTATGGGCCTACAGTTTATTATAAATGATTAATCCACACTTTTAGGAACAGTGGTTCACATAGTTTTGAATACATGTAAAAATGCAGTCATTCCTAGCATCTGTGTAGAATTGAAGATACATTCTGCTCTTGGCATTGCTTGATCCTGATAATCCCATCAAAGTAAGAATGGGATTAATTAATTAACTATGGATTAACTAATTCAAAAACTGTTCTGCTCTGATATACACAGATGAAGGAAAAGAATGAGAGCCAGAACAAGTAAATTTTAAAAGGAAGACAGGAGGTTGAGGAGAAAATTTATTGTAAGAAGTAGCCAGAGGCCCAAGAGGGGCCTTTGCAGAGATACATTTGTTCCAATGGTGGTTAATGCTTCCCACCATATTGGCCTGACTTTGTTAGGGTTTGACGTTGCTCCAGAGGCACATAACTTAGAAAATTACCATGGTCTCTGCCTGAGATTGCTATCAGATGGGCTACTTCACAGTTGCCCCCATAGACAGGTGATTACTTACTAAATCCCAACACTGTATTAGAATCCAGCATCTTGCAAGGTGGTAAAGTCTCACAGCCTTAAATCTAGGCAACCCAAAGCCATCTGTCTTTTTTTAAACTCTGTTCCCCTTTCTCTTTCCAACTAACAGTCCCCACAGCAGGTTCCTAGAGCCAGAGCACAGCAGTCTAGACTGTGCAAGGTAGGCCTGACTGCTTAAGAGAAAAAAAGCAATATTTGCATTTGAAAATACATATGCACTAAAAAAAATACCCAACTGCTAACAAATGTTAAGCCCAATGTACTGAGCCTGAAAATGATCTCAGAGTGGGTGGGTCATCTACTAATGAGGGAGAGAGTATTACCAAGGCTAAGGTCACCAGCTCCAGGTAGACCTGGAATGGAATCTTGACCTGTTGCTTGATGCTTCCGAGCCCCAATTTCATCAGGCAATAGTAACGCTTCCTCATAGGGTTAGTGTAAGCATAAGTGACTTAATGCAGGTACCTGGGTGGCTCAATTGGTTAAGTGTCTGACTTTGGCTCAGGGCATGATCTCACAGTTTATGGGTTCAAGCCCTGTGTTGGGTGCTCTGTGCTGACACTTTAGAGCCTGAAGCCTGTTTCAGATTCTGTGTCTCCCTCTCTGCTTCTCCCCTGCTCATGATCTGTCTCTGTCTCTCAAAAATAAACATTTCAAAAAAAGAATAAATGATATAATGCATATAAAGGACAGAGTACCTGGTACACAGTAAGCATTCAGAAAATATTCATTCTAACATTATCATTATCTTCATGTTTATAATAACGAGCAATAGGAAGTATTTGAATTTCCAACGATCTAAGAGAATGCCCAAAGTACCCCGCTTTGAGCAACAGCACTGAAATCATCTGCCCCATTTACATTTTTTTTTACATTTATTTATTTTTGAGACACAGAGTAAGACAGAGCGTGAGCTGGGGAGGAGCAGAGAGAGAAGGAGACACAGAATCTGAAGCAGGCTCCAGGCTCTAAGCAAGCACTCAGCACAGGCCTAATGCAGGGCTCGAATCAATGAACCATTAGATCATAACCTGAGTCAAAGTCGGACACTTAACCAGCTGAGTCACCCAGGTGCCCCATCATATACCCCACTTAAATGAAAACACAAAGGCATACAAGTTTTTAGATTTCCCCAAGGCAAGAAAAGAAGCAGTGATGCAAATGTGGAAAAAATGTTTTCAGCCCACTGCCTATTTGAGATACTCTCATAAAAGAACTCATTGTGTTATTAAACAAGTAATTGCCATTGTTTTATTATTTTTCCAAATAAAAAAATCAACCATGTCAAACCTAAAAGCCAGCTACCCAGGAGTCCCCAAGTCCTCGGGCCTTTACTGTGTAACCCTTACCTGTAATATTTGTATCAAGTAAGATACAGGTTCAACTACTTAAAAAAAAAAAGAGCCAGAGAAAGAGATACAAAACCACTGCGGCTCCAACCAGACAGAAGTTTACTCCACTCTTAAGGTACCAGTCCAGACAGTACACAGCACCAGATACCTCTGCTCCATAAGAACTTCTGGGAAGCCAGGCTCCGTCTGCTTTGTTGCTGTACCATCTCCTGTGGTTCCCTGGGCCAGTAGCACCAGCATCATACAAGAATTCGTTAAGAATGCAGATTCTTTCTCAGATATATTTAGAACTCTACATCCTGAGGCTATGGAATTCACTTTCTTCTCAAGTGCGCATGGCACATTCTCCAAGATAGATCACATACTGGGTCATAAAGCAGCCCTCAATAAATATAAAAGAATTGAGATCATACCATGCACACTTTCAGATCACAATGCTATGAAACTTGAATCAATCACAGGAAAAAGTCTGTAAAACCTCCAAAACCATGGAGGTTAAAGAACACCCTATTAAAGAATGAATGGGCCAATCAGGCAATTAGAGTAGAAATTTAAAAATATATGGAAACAAATGAAAATGAAAATACAACAATCCAAACTCTATAGGATGCAGCAAAGGCAGTCCTAAGAGGAAAGTACATTGCACTCCAGGCCTATTTTAAGAAATTAGAAAAAGTGCAAGTGCAAAATCTAATAGTGCACCTAAAAGAACTAGAAGGAGAGCAACAGGAGCACCCTAAACCCAGTAGGAGAAGAGAAATAATAAAAACCAGGGCAGAAATAAACAATAAAGAATCCAAAAAACAGCTGAGCGGATTAATGAAACCAAGAGTTGGTTTTTTGAAAAAATAAACAAAATTGATAAACCTCTAGCCAGGCTTCTCAAAAGAAAGAGAGAGCACCCAAATAGACAAAATCGTGAATAAAAATGAATTTATTACAACCAATCCCTAAGAAATACAAGCAATTATCAGGGAATACTATGAAAAATTATATGCCAACAAACTGGACAACTTAGAAGAAATGGACAAATTCCTAAATACACACACACTACCAAAATTCACACGGGAAGACATAAAAAATCTGAACAGACCCATAACTAGTGAAGATATCAAATCTGTGATCAAAAATCTCCCAACAAATAAGACCCCTGGGCCAGATGGCTTCCCTGCGGAATTCTACCAGACATTTAAATCAGAGTTAATACCCATTCTTCTCAAGCTATTCCAAAAAAAATAGAAATGGAAGTAAAACTTCCAGACTCATTCTACGAAGCCAGCACCACTTTGATTCCCAAGCCAGACAGAGACCCAGCAAAAAAAAGAGAACTCCAGGCCAATATCCTTGATGAATACGATGCAAAAATCCTCAACAAGATCCTTGCAGATCGAATGCAACAGCACATAAAAAGAATTATGATCAAGTGGGATTCATTCCTGGGTTACAGGGCTGGTTCAACATTCGCAAATCAATCAATGTGATACATCACATCAATAAAAGAAAAGATAAAAACCATATGATCCTGTCAATAGATGCAGAAAAAGCATTTGACAAAATACAGCATCCCTTCTTAATAAAGACCCTCAAGAAAGTCGGGATAGAAGGAACTTACTTAAACATCATAAAAGCCATCTCTGAGAAGCCCTCAACTAATATCATTCTCAATGGGGAAAAACTGGGAGCTTTCCCCCTGAGATCAGGAACACGACAGGGATGTCCACTCTCACCACTATTGTTTAACATAGTGCTGGAAGTCCTAGCATTAGCCATCAGACAACAAAAGAAAATAAAAGGCATCATAACTGGCAAAGAAGAAGTCAGATTTTCACTTTTTGCAGGTGACATGATACTCTACACAGAAAACCTGACAGACTCCACCAAAAGCCTACTAGAACTGATCCATGAATTTAGCAAAGTTGCAGGTTACAAAATCAACATACAGAAATCGGTTGCATTTTTATACACCAACAATGAAGCAACAGAAAGAGAAATCAAGAAACTGATCCCATTCACAACAGCGCAAAAAAAAATACATAAAATACCTAGGAATAAACCGAACCAAAGACATAAGAGATCTCTATGATGAAAACTATACTCAACAATAGCTAAAACATGGAAAGAGCCTAAGTGTCTATCAATGGACGAATGGATCCAGAAGATGTGGTTTATCTATACCATGGAATACTACATGGCAATGAGAAACAATGAAATCTGGCCATGTGTAGCAACAGGGATGGACCTTGAGGGGGTTATGATGAGCGAAATAAGTCAGGCAGAGAAGGACAAATATCATATGTTTGCACATATAAGAAGATTAGGAGGAACTTAAATGAGGAACAAGGGGGAGGAGAAGGGGGGAAATGGTGGGGGAAAGGGAGAGAGGCAAACCATGAGAGACTCTTGAATGCTGACAAAAACTGAGGACTGATGGATGTGGGGGGGAGGGAGGGATGAGCATGGAGGAGGACACTTGTGGGGATAAGCACTGGGTGTTATGTGGAAACTAATCTGACAATAAACTATTTGTAAAAAACAATAAAATAAAATAAAAATTAAAAATTAAAAAAATAAAACTGTAGAAAACTTATGAAAGAAATTGAAGAAGACAGAAAGAAATGGAAAAATCCCATGCTCATGGATCACAAGAATAAATGTTAAAATGTCATTACTACCCAAAGCAATCTACACATTCAATACAATCCCAATCAAAAGTGCACCAGCCTTCTTCTCAAAGCTAGAACAAACTATCCTAAAATTTGTATGGAACCACAAAAGACCCCAAATAGCCAAAGTAATACTGAAGAATAAAATCAAAACAGGAGGCATAACCATCCCAGACTTTAGCCTCTACTACAAAGCTGTCATCATCAAGACAGTATGGTATTGGCACAAAAACAGACACATAGACCAATGGAATAGAATAGAGAACTCAGAACTGGACCCACAAATGTATGGCCAACTAATCTTTGACAAAGCAGGAAAGAGTAGCCAATGGAAAAAAGACAGCCTCTTTAACAGATGGTGCTGGAAGAACTGGACAGCAACGTGTAAAAGAAAGAAACTAAATCACTCCCTTACACCATATACAAAAATAAACTCAAAATGGATAAAAGACCTGAATGTGAGACAGGAAACCATCAAAACCCTAGAGGAGAAAGTAGGAAACAACCTCCTTGACCTCAACCGCAGCAATTTCTTATTTGACACATCCCCAAAGGCAAGAGCAAAAATGAACTACTGGGACCTCATCAAGATAAAAAGCTTCTGCACGGCAAGGGAAACAATCCATAAAACTAATAGGCAACCAACAGATTGGGAAAAGATAGTTGCAAATGACTTATCAGATAAAGGGCTACTATCTAAAATCTATAAGGAACTCACCAAACTCCACACCCAAAAAACAAATAATCCAGTGAAGAAACGGGCAGAAGACATGACCAAACACTTCTCCAAAGAGGACATCCAGATGGCCAACAGACACATGAAATGATGCTCAGCATTCCTCCTCATCAGGGAAATGCAGATCAAAACCACACTGAGATACCACCTCACACAGGTCAGAGTGGTGAAAATGAACAAATCAGGAGACTCTAGATGCTGGCGAGGATGTGGAGAAACAGGCACCCTCCTACACTGTTGGTGGTAAACTGGTGCAGGCCCTCTGCAAAAGAGTGTGGAGGTTCCTCAAAAAATTAACACTAGAACTCCCCTATGACCCACCAGTAGTACTGCTAGGAATTTACCCAAGGGATACAGGAGTGCTGATGCATAGGGGCACAAGTACCCCAATGTTCATAGCAGCACTCTCAACAATAGCCAAAACATGGAAAGAGCCTAAGTTACCATCAACGGATGAATGGATCAAGAAGATGTGGTTTATATATACAATAGAATACTACATGGCAATGAGAAAGAATGAAATCTGGCCATGTGCAGCAACATGGATGAAACTAGAGGGTGTTATGCTGAGCGAAAGAAGTCAGGCAGAGAAGGACAGATACCATTTGTTTGCACATATAGGTGGATGAGGAGGAAGCTAATGGAGGACCATGGGGGAGAAGAAGGGGAAATACTTGGGGAGTGGGAAGGAGGCAAACCATGAGAGACTCTTGAATGCTGAGAACAAACTGAGGGCTGATGGGGTGGGGGTGAGGGGAAAGGGGGTGATGGGCATGAAGGAGGGCACCTGTTGGAATGAGCACTGGGTGTTATAAGGAAACCAACTTGCCAATAAACTTTGAAGGGAAAAAAAAAAAAGAATGCAGACTCTCATGTCCAACCCCATATCTACTGAATCGGAAACTCTGGGGTAAGGCTCTGCATTCTGTGCTTGACAAGTCTTCTGGGAGCTGTCCTCACCTTTGAGGTCAAACTGCTTACTGCTACTGCCACGTTCTCAACCACAGAAAGGAGGAAAAGAGGAGATAATAGGCAAGTCATTTCCCATCAAGAAAAAAATGGAAATTACTCATAAGCATATTTTGTTCACCTTCCACTGGCAAGATGTGTGGTCAAAAGGACACACCTAGCTGCAAAGCAAACATAGTCCCTAGTAAGACAGTCATGTGCCTTCGTGAAACCAGGGGAGTCCTAGATGAAAAGCAAGAATAGATGTTGGCAGACAATTAGAAGTAACTGCCACACTATTAGAGGAAATGGTTATAGTCTCCCAGTCCCACGTAATGGGAAGCCCAGCATCCCATCTCATCTCAGACAGGCTGCATCTTCTTCCTCTAGCTTTGACTTCTTCCATTCCCTAAATAATTATCTTAGTCAAGATAGTCCTCTTAAGGCTATCCTCTGCCAGTGTCTTTCTCTCATTTCTCCAAAAACCCTCATACAAGAGCAGTTATGTGGAACATAACTGTGGGTGTGGGGCATCCACTAATGCCCAGTGGATACCTTAAAATTAAAGGCATCCCTATTCTAAAGACCCCCTCAGTCATTCCTACCAGAACCTCTTCCCGGCCAACTTTCTTGCCTTTCTCCACCTCTGAGACCCTCATCACTTCATCTCTCCACTGCCTATGGGACTCTAAAACTGCTCCCAGATTCTTAGAGAAATTCAGCTCTCTCTTGGTCTAACTCAGCCAATAGGGGCAGGAAAACAGAGCAAGCGGAACATCCCCTTTTACCTAAAGGAGCTTACAATGAATTGTTCTAAACAAAGGAAAATCTCAGACAGGAATTCTTCTATCAGGTTGAAAACAACACATTTTTTCCACCCCCGGTATATGTCATGGTGCCACCACGCACAGCAGTTCATCTCTGAAACAGTGTTTTCCCAGCAGTGATGCTGTTAGCTCACCAGGTAAATTTAATTTAACTCAGTCAAATCAAAAGGATGTAGGAGAAGAAAGTGTGCATTGTTTCACATGTTTATTTTTCATTTTTAAAAATGGGCTCGGGGTGCCTGGGTGGCTCAGTTGGTTAAGTATCCTACTTTGGCTCAGGTCATGATCTCACGGTTCGTGGTTTCGAGTCCCACGTTGGACTCTGTGCTGATGGCTAGCTCAGAGCCTGGAGCCTGCTTCAGATTCTGTGTCTCCCTCTCTCTCTGACCCTTCCCTGCCTGCTCATGCTGTCTCTCTCTCTCTCTCAGAAATAAATATAACATTAAAAAAATGGGCTCAAGACTGAATTCTACTCTGGAATGGCAAAGATCTATTAAAACATTCTTTCTAGACGACCATCTCCTCCAATGTTATCAACAGGCTATTTCACTTAATTGACGGAGAGAAAAAAATCATTTACTAAAGTAAAATCTTTACATAAGAGAAGTATGGGGTAAAGAGTTGAAACAGTACAAAGAAGTACAAAAGATGTATCTCCCTCCCCACTATGTTTCTGCTCAGTTACTTTAACAACTGCATGTGCATCCTTCCAGGAAAACAATGTGCATTTTATAATGATGCTTTTGGCTAAGGATTTATTGGACATCTACTCTGTACTAAGCACGGCACTAAGCATTTTGCACATAAGCTTATAATCCTCATGCCAACCTTATGAGTAGCCCCCATTTTACAGGTGAAGGGACTGAACCACGGGGAGGGACTTGGACAACTTAGCCAAGGCTATGCATTAAGTAATGGAGGTGAGCCTCAGCCCAGGCAGGTGGACTCCAGAGACCAGGCTATAAAGCAGCACACTTGGACCCTCTCCACCCAGTAGATCACCTATTTCTCAAAGGAAAGCCATTGAGACACTCCTGGAACCCCAATGCTTAAGGTATGTTCCCTCTCACAGATGTGCGTAGCATTTTCAGATTATTCTCCATTCAAGAAATAAAACCGTATTTTTAAAATAAAATTGCAAAATAGAGAGAATCTTGTGGAAAAAGAGATCAGACTCAATGCATAGCCAAGAAATGGGGATGGGCAGCTCCTCCTCTCCCTTTCCGTGTACCTTAAGAGAGAGCTCTTAAGGATTGCTGATGTGGGCATTTCCAGGATTACAGATGAAAGAGGAAGGAGCCAGAGGGGTTTTCTTCCAGCCCAGAAGTAAAGGCAGAGGGAGCATCTTCCAGGTGGTTCCATCTGGGAAGAAGGTTGCTCCACAGGGAGTGACATGACCCATGAGTCTCAGAAAGGGGATTGGGATTGAGCAGTACCAAAGAAAAATTGTGCCACACAGAGAAACTGGCAAAGAAGACTTTACTCAAGACTCTCTCCATAGGGGGGAGAGACTGAACAAAAGGCAAGGTGGGAGAGCTGTGAAGTGCTGGAGTGAGCCGGTGGAAAAATAGCAGAGGAAGTTAGGAGAGAGGCTGGCCAATGTCACTAGGCCGTGTGTTTGCTAATGGGTGCTTATGGAAGTTAGCCTCCTCCCTGACCAAAGAGAATGGGAGATGGGGTGCTAGCTTTCCTGATGACTGTCTCTCAAAGGGATGGCTCCCAGATCCCAGAGAAAGACACTCCTGGGTTTAAAACTGGCAAGAGGCAAGGAGAAGACTGACATCTCAAAGGAGCAGAGAAAGAATTAATAATTGAAGTTCTTCTAAAGTAAGTTCTCTGAGGAAAAGGAGGTCAGAGGCCGGGAGTCAGGAAGGATCCCTGTTGTAGGATTCACAAGCTGGACGAAGCTGAAGGCCAGCTGGGTCACTGGGCTGCTTCCAAGTGACAGGGTCCTCAGCACACTTTGCAGACAGGCCCCAAAGCCGAGATCTGCAGCAGGCTGCCTTTCTCCCACTGCAGCAATTCAAAACTGATTGTTCCTCTCAGTGTGAAAATAGCCCCTGTGTTTGGGGAGCGGTTTTTTCCCCCTTCAGCTTGGGCTTTCCTCCCTCTCCTTTGGCATCTAAACTGTTAGGATTTTGAAAATCATTTCATTTAAAGAGAATTGAATAGTGAAGCCTTCTTAATCAGTTCTCAGCACTGCACCAACACAGCTGACTTTGCATTTTTTAAATCTGCCCAGCTCCCTGCAGAGGCAAGATAGCAACCATTTAAACACGGCTGTTGCTAGCGGGCTTTTTTTTTTTCTGCTTAATTCTGGGCAGCTTTTACCTGAGTGGCTCAGGTACAGTTCTGCTCAGAGACAAGCCTCTCCAATGGGAGGCAGTTCGCAAGGAAGATGCTGAAACACTGTCAATAGCAATTCATGCAGAAAAGGGAAGAAATTCTATTTAAATAGAATTACTAGTAGCATAGCCCATAGCCTTGACTTTAGACAGTGCCTGGGTCTAACTTTGGAAAAGAAAAATAAGTCACTCACGTAAGCTTTTTCAAGGGAGACTCTGTCAAAACTTATTTCCCATCCCTTCTGCTGGGATGTAAAGGAGTTCTTCCACAGTTCCACTAGGCCATCAAATCATCTACTTCCTTTTCATTAGGAAGCTTGGCATTTACATCATGACAGTAGACATATTTAAAATCCAAAGCCTCATGTGCTTCCCCCCTCTACCTGCCTGGGAGCAGGAGATAACCTGTCAAAGTGGCACTGGTCAATCTTGTTTATCCCACGAAAAGCTGAGTACGGGATTGACAGTAAAGGGGCTGCTTTGAAGAGTGACTAAAAGCCTGTGCTCTGAGGTCTGTTTCTTCATCCCTTCTCCTTAACTGGAAAAGTGATCCCACTGTATCTCAGGAAGCACAATCCAGATATCATAAAAACATGGCCCCGGGGAGTCCCTAAGATAAGCCCCCTCAGGTGTGTGCCAGGTCCCCACCCTAGGAACCCCCATTAGATTCTCTGGTCACTTCAGGCAGGATATACACAAGTGGAGACACAGTTCCCATTTTGTGTACAGCAGCAGAGCAAAGAGCCAACAGTGCAGGTTGTAATCTCCAACGCAGGTCATACAGCCCCTCCTGAGGAAACCACACAGTGGCCATAAGTGAGATCCACATCCACAGTGAAAAGAAGAAAAGAACTATCCCTCAGTGAGCAGCACAGAACCAGACAGAGACCAGAAGATCTGGCCTCATCAGACAGAGGTTGGTCTGGGGACAGAACAAATCCATCAACCTGAAAGCCTCTAGCCTGCCCTTAAGACCTGTGCTGCCGGTCATCTAGCTTCCTCTAAAGCCAGCTTTGCATTCAGGGGAGAGTTTTCTTAACTGTAACAGGAAAGCTGCTACTCTGGGTATTGTTTTATTTTGTTTTGCTTTTCAAATGTTTTTAAGGTCATGTTGTTTTTATAAAACACCACTCAACTAATGTCCATGTGTACCTGGACAATCCAGCCTCAGAGACGTCAAGATCTTATTTCTAAATATTTTCAAATACAGATCTGAAAGTTTTTTCTAAAAATGGCCAAATGAAATATAGGGATTGTTACAGAAAACTGAGAGTGTGGCATTTGAAAAAGGGCCAGAACCCTTTCCCACCCATGGTAAACCAAAGGGCAGTGTCTGAAGCCCCAAGCTTTGCAAACAGTGCAGCCATCTCCTCACTGCCACCTTTACAGATCCACAATCCACACCATTACAATAATAACCAACTGAAATGGAAGACACTTACCCCAGAAATCCAGGAGTGTGGTTTCAATTCATATTCAATTTGGCTCTGAGCTTTCTGGAAAACAATGCAAAAAGAAAAGCATTGTGGGGCGCCTGGGTGGCTTAGTCGGTTAAGCGTCCGACTTTCGCTTAGGTCATGATCTCGCGATTTGTGGGTTCGAGCCCCGCGTCGGCTCTGTGCTGACTGCCAGCTCAGAGCCTGGAGCCTGTTTCAGTCTGTGACTCCCTCTCTCTCTGACCCTCCCCTGTTCACGCTGTCTCTCTCTCTCTCTCCTAGAAATAAATAAAACATTAAAAAAAAAAAAAAAGAAAAGCATTGTGAGCTTCATGGCTTATTTATCTTCTCACTAGTATAAGCTCTAATGGGGTCCAAACTCACCTTTCTGGCTTTAAAGAAAGAAACTTGGGGATAAACTTGGGGATAAAGAAATCTGGGGATGGAGGACATAAGAGTTTTGTACAAGTTTACCAAGCTGAGATGAATTTGAACTTGAACCCCCAGTCAGTTGAGCCTTTCTGAGTTCTTGTGCCACTTTGCACAAAGCTGTTTCCCTCCTGCCCTCAAATACAGCTCATCCCTGAACTTGGATAGCAGCAAGGTGCACAGTGGCCAGGCAAGATTTTGGCAACAAAAGGATTCATACTTATGAGTCACTGGGTCATTAAGCTAAAGTTTGCATGTGATTATGCGTGTACACTTGTATTCGCATCTTCCAAAGGTTCCTCAGAGGAACAGGATGAAAGGCTTTTCCCATAAAACAATATGGGCTCCAAACCCTATACTGTGTCTTTCTTCATTTATGAGGAGATTGTGGACGTTTATTAAGAAGCACATACATGTACATGTGTGTATACGTGCAGAGGAATGACCTTATAGAAATACCCCAAAGGGTTAACAGGTTTTCTCTAAGAGTGAGAAATGGACATAGCAGAAGAAAAGTGAGCAGAAGAGGAAGGGGACATACATAAAACCTGAATCTTTTACAATTAAAATGTACTTATATGGGGCCCCTGGGTGGCTCAGTCAGTTGAGTCCCCAACTCTTGGTGTTTTTTTTTTTAATGTTTGTTTATTTTTGAGAGAGAGACACAGCATGAGTGGGGAGGGGCAGCGAGAGGGAGACACAGAATCCGAAGCAGACTCCAGGATCTGAGCTGTCAGCACAGAGCCCGACGCAGGGCTCGAACTCATAAACTGTGAGGTCCTGACCTGAGCTCAAGTCAAATGCTTAACCAACTGAGCCACTCAGGCGCCCCCAAGTCCCTAACTCTTGATTTCAGCTCAAGTCACAATCTCGCAGTTCATGAGATTAAGCCCCACATCCATGTCCGTGCAGAACCCCCTTGGAATTCTCTCCCTCTCCCTCTCTCTCTCTGCCCCTCCCCTGCTCACATGCGTGCTCGTTCTCACTTTCTCTCTCTCAAAATAAATTTAAAAATAAATTAAATATTTAAAACAAAATGTATTTATGTATTACTGTGAAATTAAAATAAAGTAAAACAAAGTAAAATAAGATAAAAATAAAATAAAATGGATTGAACAAGACCATTCCAGAAGTCCCTTCCAGCAATAGCATTGTGTATTCTCACTGAGCAGCGGATTCAGCAACCTCCTGCAAACCCACTTCACCTAAAAATGCAGTCGTTTTAACTAACAGTGTGGAGCAATTATGCCATCCAGTGGTCACATCAAAAATTACAAAGTACCTTTCCCTTTAACAGGAACTCAGCACTAGCCAAGTGTTCAGCATTCAGCCTTGAGAGAAAACAATAGTTTCATTTATATTTAGCAATGATAAGTAATTAAGTTAATAGGATAAAAGTAATTTTACCTATGATAAAATCTCTCCATTATTCCACCAAGTCAACTAGTGCTGTGTTGTTCTCTATCATCCCCAAGCTGACATTTTCACTTTCAGATTCACAGATTCACACAATGTCATAGCCAGAAAGAACCTTAGGCATCCATTAAACCTGCTGCATCATTTTACAGAGGAGGATATATCTGTCTCTGGGATGAGCACCACTCTTTTCATCAACAGTGTCATTCGCCCTCAACTCAGCTACTGAAGGAATGAAGACTAGAAGGAAATCTCCTACCTAGAAATGTCCCAGCTACAAGTTCTGAAATCGCCACCTGGTACTGAATGGCAAATCAAACCAAGCAGTATTTGAGGTCATAATCTCCAAGACACATCCTTGGATTCATATTAGGTCAACATGAGTTAAAGAAAGAAGGTAGATAAGGATAAATATATACATTAATTTCCCAGTAAATTATTGGGGAGGAAAGAGTATGATTTCTAGAAAATTCCAAATAAGTATAAAAAGTCACCAAATGATTGGCTTGTCTGGGACACCCATGATAGTGTTCTACCAGATCTGTTGCTGTGTGTGTCGGGCCTGTACTTGTGGGAGAAGTAGCAGAGCACTGCGTATTTATTTTATGTGCAAACACATATACAGGCACAAATACAGATGCACACATTCACACCTGTGACAGTAGCTGTGAGAGCAAATCACTAAGCCTCAGTTCAATCACCTGTGAAATGAAAGTAGTATCACCAACTCCACAGACTCATTTTAAGAATTAAATGAGACCATTAAGGGGCGCCTGGGTGGCTTAGTCGGTTGAGCGTCCGACTTTCGCTTAGGTCATGAACTTGCGGTTCATGGGTTCGAGCCCCACGTCGGGCTCTGTGCCGACTGCCAGCTCAGAGCCTGGAGCCTGTTTCAGTCTGTGACTCCCTCTCTCTCTGACCCTCCCCTGTTCACACTGTCTCTCTCTTTCTCTCTCCTAGAAATAATAAATTAAAAAAAATTTTTTTTAAAGAAAAAAAATAAATGAGACCATTAAAATGTATTTAATTTCATTAAATCAGATGCATTTAAAGTGCTTGGCACAGTAACTAGTATACAGTAAGCACTCAATAAATGAAATTAGTGGTAGTACTGTTACTATCTCATTATTGTTAAGACAATGTTGGGCCCTGTAGGATCTTGAGTGTTCCATCTGTGGCATGTCAAGCAGAGGCCAAATGACCAGCTGTCACCCAAGTTATGTAGGAGACTCCTTCATTAGGTAGGAGGTTCAATCTCATGGACTCCAATGTGCCTTCTAACTCTATGTCTCTGTGACTTAGTCTTTCTATGGTCTAACACATACAAAGGGTCAGCAAGGTCAGCTGGGTCTTGAGTCTTCTAATCTCACCTCACTGTGTCCACCAAGAACAACAAACCTGCCTGTCAAAATAAAGCAAGACTATTATGCAAGATCTAATATTTGGACAGAGAAAAGGAGGGGGAACTATATAGCTACAGCCCCTCCCTTGTTTTTTATCACTTATTACAATGCCTAACATTTATGTAATAAATATTTCTTGAAGAACTATTCCTCGGCATGCTTACTTTCTCTAGTCTCTACCTGATGAAACCATTGTCTTTTTCTTGCCCATTTAGAACAGTGAGACTGGGCATCACACGGAGTGCCTCTCCTGCCCTGTATGAGGGATAAGTGATTTCAAATCATATTCTCATCAAAACTAAAGTCCTCTATGACTAACCAATGTTGAATTCTTTGTCACACAGTTCTTAATCTTTTGCATAGTGGGATGTCTATATCAGTCAGCAAAATCTACAAGTACAGTGTATCACAAATGGACCAATTATATTGAAACACAGTTTTGTCCATAGATCTCCAAGGTCCCATGAATGCCAAGTAAGAACCCATGAGAAGGGACACAGTAAAGGATATACTTACCAAAGACACAGGTTGGGATGGACATGCTAACCAATGATAACCAGTGGTCCTTTGGTCCTCAGCTCCCCAGTTTTTCAAACAGGTCATTTATCAGCCCTATGCTCTCCTCTGATCCAGAAAAGACAACTTCCTTGAGTTAGCCACCTTTTCCCTATTTTTTCTTTCTTTATTGCAGGAAAGAATGTTCACACAAGACAGCACATAAGCTCTACATTTTGTTTGTTTCCCTTGACACAAGACAGAACACACAGTACCAGGGTCATTATGTGATGCACAGAATAACAATTTTGAGATGAGCCAGTACAGATTCTGAATCCCCACTTCCAGCCTGGGGTAAGTCATCGAGTGCTTCTTCCTCCGAGGGTGTTACAGGAATGGTGTAAGTGTATGGTACAGAGCCTAGAGAATGGTTACTGTTCCATAGAAGGCGATTCCCTTCCTCCCTACAAGCAGGTAAACAAGCAATGTGCTGGCTATTTCCCCTTTACTCTTTCAAATCTGCTCTCTACCTATCTTCCTCAACTCTTTGCTGTGGGAGATGGACAAGTCTGGACTGCATCAATGCATTCTCCTGCCCTTGGCATTAGTTAGATCCAGACATTCAGAAGTACCAGCTGGGTACTGGAAGGAAAGAAGAAAGTAAAATCAGGTTTTAAAATCACCTGTCTCCATACCCACCAGGTCAGCTGAGCTGGATGCAGACATCTAACAAAGGCAGCCTTCTCTATAAAGCCATTCTCTCTGGGCTCCCATTACCACTCTCCCTTTGCTGCTCAGGCCTAGGGATAGGCTCCTGATTTGCTAACCCTAGAATGATGCACCACCCCTTACTGGTCTCCCTTAATCCTGCCCACACCGTTGCAAATAGTCTTTTTACTAAAGTTCTCCATGGTTACGCCATTGGTATGGTATCTGCTTCCTACTGAAACCCTAAGTGACATGGACAATAGCAGACAAAATGCAGAAGGGATCTAAAGTAGTCTAGAAATGTCAAATCATTCAGACACAATCATACTCATACATACACACACACACACACACACACACACACACACACACACTCTAGCTTGGTATTTGCTGTATCGATGTGCCCTGGATAATATATCCTTTTCCTTATCCTGGTAATAATGGCCCTTTTTTATATTTAAAAAGTAGAAAAAAAGAAGGAAGGAAGGAAGGAAGGAAGGAAGGGTGGGAGGAAGAAAGAAACATACACTTAAGGGATAAAGCAAAGTTTTTCTTCATGGTTATTTGTAGCAAAAGGTAAAGAGCAGAATGGAAGGTACAGAATTAAAAGCTAGAATCCTGCAATTATATCTTGCTTTCTAGATCTGACTTTGGAACCATGTCCATATTTCATATAATTATAAAACAAATTAAATTTTAAAGCAAAGCTAAGATTCAAAGTAAAATTAACCAAATTGGTCTAAGTATGTATCAGCTTGATGACATAACCACACAAAAAGGAAATGTTTCAAAAAAAAGTTTATAATACAGTAACTTGACAATTTATCCCGAGTAGGATATATCTTAAATCACTGGTTCTCAACTACTGGCAATTTTGTCTCCAGGAGACATATGGCAATGTCTGGAAACATTTCTGATTATCACGATGGGTGAGAATTGATACTGGTATCTAATAAGTAATCAGAGGCCAGAAATGTTGGTAAACATTCTGTAATACACAGGACAGCTCCCCACAGCGAAAACTATCTGGTCCAAATATCAATATTACTGTTGAGCAGTACTGAGAAATCCTGTTTAGGGCAAGGATCAGCAAATTTTTCTTAAAGAAACAAACAGTAAATATTTTAGGTTTGTGAATCATACAGTAAATATTTTAGGTTTGTGAATCATACACTCTCTCTTGCATCTACTCAACTCTGCTGCCACAGTGAGAAAGCAGCTATAGACAATGTAAGGGAACAGGCATGGCTGTGTTCCAATAAAACTTTATTGACTAAAACAGCCTGCCAACTCATAGCTGTAATTTGCTGATGCCTAATTCAGTACAAAAAGGAACTTAAAAGATACTCAAATTAATTTCAAAAATTATATCATTGGTTATAGTTTTGGTATTTGTGTTTTGAGATTGTTGTGAGATACTGCAAATGAGTAATTATGTTGGAATCATTAGGAACTAGGTTTTTCTATATACAGAGACAAAGAATTATAACAAAAAAATTTTAATGTTCAAAGCAGTAGCAATATCATACACTTTGAAATAAATCTAGTGAAATATATGCAAGATCCCTACACTGAAAACTGTAAGACATTTCTGAGAAACTTTAAAAGATCTAAATAAATGGAGAAATGTGTCAGCCTCATGGAACAAAAGGATCAATATTGTTAAGATGTCCAGGCTCCTTAAATTGATAAATAAATTAAATGTTATATCAAAAAAGGCTAACAAGTTACATTGAAAAAATAGACACTATGATTCTAAAATAGACAAGGAAATTCAATGAATCTGTAATATTCAAATAATCTTGAAAAAGAAGAATAAAGTAGGCTTTGCACTACCTGACTTCAAAGCTTACTATAAAGCTGTATTAATCAATAGTATGGTAATGAATAAGGACAAATAGATAAAATGGAACAGAAGAGGGAGTCCAGAAATAGGCACACAACATAAAACAAATTGACTTTAACAAATTGATTTTACCAAGTCAATTTAAAGGGTAAAAATGATCTTTTTCACAAACATTGCTGGAACAAATAGATATCTAGATAGGAAAAAATGAACATCAACTCAATCTCACCCCACACACACAAAATATTAACCTAAGATTGGATCTAAAAGCAAAGCACAGAACCCTAATACTTCTAGAAGATTTCATAGAAAAATATCTTCATGATTTCAGAGTTAGCAAAATATTATACCAGACACAAAAATCACATGCCATATAAGAAATTGATAGATTAGACCTCATCAAAATTAAAAATTTCTATTCATCAAAAGATACCACTAAGAAAAAGAAGGCAAGTCACCAACTGGGAAAAACTATTTTCAACATACATATGTAACCAACAAACAGAAACAAAAACCAAAAAAACTTGCATTCAGTATATGCAAATATCTTCTACAAATCAACAATAAAAAGATGAAAGACCAACTTAATGTACATGGAGACACTTCTAAATGCAGAAAGACACACACATACACAACAAAACAGCCAATAACCACATGAAAAGGCAATCAACATCATTAGATATCAGGGAAGTAAAACTTAAAACCACAGTATCATCCCATCCAACTAGAATGACAAAAATTAAAGACTGACAACACCATATGTTGGTAAGGATGTAGAGCTGCCAGAATGCTCCATATGCTGCTGGTCAGTGTATAAAAGTGTACAACTACATTAGACAGGCCATGAGTTGATAACTGTTGAATCTGAGTGATGGGTACATGCTTAATCATTAGTCTACTTTCTCCACTTTGGTGTACATATGAAATTTTGATCATAAAATCTTTTAAAAAATAAAAACAGTAGGTCTCTGTAACCAAGGAAATGACCCTGATTCTCAGAAAAAAAGATGCATCTTCTGCAGCCCCAACAATTAATACCAATCAGTGGTAGTATCTGTTTCAAATTCAGGCTGAAAATTCGAGACTTTTTTTAAATATCAATCCCAGGCCCACTCTGGACTGATTAAATCATCATCTCCAGTGATAGGGCCCAAGCACAGTATTTGTTTAAACTCTCAAGGAAATTCAGTCATGGTTGAAAACCACAGATAAATATAATCCTAACTGCTGGTTGCTTTGCATGTCCTGACAAGGAATATAATTCACCCCACATGAGATCATTTGTAGAAATGTGGGCAGGATTAAGGAAACAATTGTACCCTGCAGAAAGTTCTTAATACCCTTAGAGATGAAGGGGAAAGCAACAGAGTAGCATTACCAGAGCCCAGTGTGGGCCAGGGCTGTGGGAGAGCCATCATCATGGATGTGAACTGATGCCAAAGCAAGACGAAGGATACACAGGTACACTGACCTCCCTCTCCTCCCACCTTCCAGGCTGGCAGGGAAGCCTGGAGTGACACTCCTGGAGGACACACAAAGCAGGGCAGGACTGGGACAATACCAAGGGGGTGGTGTCGGGCCAACAATTCCAATTCTCCATGCCAATCTGGCCTTTCCACCCAACCCCTGACTTCCCCTCCTCCTCCTTGCCCACTGTGATCGGAGGAACAACTGAATCACTTTCTTGAACCTACCAATGAGGAAGGGGCTAGAGGCCAGTCTAGGGAGTGAGCATGGGGTTTGGTCTTTCAGATCTGCAGAAATTAAACATCAGTCACAAAAAATTTAAGTCACCAATATACAGAAACTGAAATCACATTATCTCACCAGCAAAGAATTAGCCTCTTTCCTGGCAGGAAAGAAAGTAAGAAAGAGAGAAAGAGAGGGAAGGAAGAAGGAAGGCAGGAAGGCAAGAAAGAAAGAAAAGAAAGAAAAGAAAGAAAAGAAAGAAAGAAAGAAAGAAAGAAAGAAAGAAAGAAAGAAAGAAAGAAAGAAAGAAAAGCAACTAGTAAGTATTGTTTTCAATGACTGTATCTGAATATGCCATGCAAAATCTCATTTGATGTAGAAAAATCTAGGGACATCATCTATTCCATCCCCCTCATTTCACAAATAAGGGAATTGAGACCAAAGAGGTGAAGTGATTTGCCCAAAGTCACCATCTGGTTAGGAGTAGAGTCCAAGTACTGTGACTCCCAACCCAGGGTGCAACTCATTTCACTGCACATCCTCTCAAATTGTTCTCTCTGCCAGCCAAAATGGACCATTAGACCCCCAGGGCAGCAAAATCACAAAAACTCCTACCACTTGTTTTACCCTTCACCTCTAGATGTAACTGCCCAGTTCTATTTCATGGAAATTACTTGGTCTATCTCAGAGGGCAGAGCTTTTTAAAAAAACTGGGAAAGGAAAAAAATGCCAACAAGCTTCTGGCCAGCTCCCTGGAGAACACCTGATCCAGAAGGCAGGTACTGAGTGAGACGTGTGAGGTAGTGCCAAGTTCTCACAGGGAGGTATGCATGAGAGGAAAGCAGGTTCCATTCGCAGACAGCTCCCCAAACGACTGCTGCAGGTATTCACTTAGCCTGCAGCCTTGAGAGCTGGCATCCCAGATGCTGGCCTGGTTGCTACACATGAAGGCTTAGGCAAGGGCCCTTCCCTGGTAGATCAAGAGTCTCTGTCCTCTGCTGAGGGGTAGGAGACACTGAGATGTCAGAGCCCAGAGCCCAGACCCAGGGTGGGGGCAAAAGAAGTGGCATGTTATCCCCAGAGTGTGGCAGAAGGCAAGCGTCAAGGAAGCAGTGAATGCAGGCAGCTCTTCTAATAAAAGATTAGCTTTCCTGAATCTGGGATGCTTCAGTGATGTTCCAACTAAGTATGAGAGGAAAGACCAGTGATGTCTCAGGGTTCCTTCCAGCTCAGAGAGCCATATCCTGGGAAGGACCACAGAGGGCAGCTCTCTCCAGTCCACATTCCAGAATTCTCCACCACAGCCCTAACAGTTCCCTTCACAGCACTTGACAATTAGGAATTATAAATTTAATTGTTAGTTTACTTTATCTTCTCTGCCCCTCCCCACATGACTAAGTTCCATGAGGCCAGGGATCATTACATCCAATGCCCAAAATAATACCTTATACTTCATAGACACGCAAAAAACATACTAGAATTGTTAAAGAAATAGACAACTCTATGAAACATCCTTATTCCTAAAGAGGGGCAGATTTTTTGCAGAGGCAAATAAACTCTCTAGCATTTGTCAGCAGGATAAATTGCAGTGAATTCCTCTATCTCCACTTGCCTGGTGAACTGGAAGCCCACTCTGCCTATAAGATAATAACATTTGTACGGAGCTTTATGGATGCTGAAGCTCTTTTGTATGCATACTTGATCATTACAAATACCCTTTTAGCTTCTTTTTTAATTATCACTTACTTTTAAAAATGCAATAGCCACAGTTTAAAGAAGGTAAATTGGCTTACTCAAAATAACTGCCTTGATAAGTAGGAAACACGTATTTACCTTTAAATCCAATGTTCTTCCCTCCATCCCCAGCATGACAGGAGTCCTAGTTCTGAGCATACACCAGGGACAGGCACTACTGTTCGGCTTTTGCAGAAGAAAAACATGCCTGGGAACATACTGGCTTTGCTAGTCAGGAGAAAAAGAAACAGAGAAAAAGGAAGTGCTTCTGGTCCATGATTAAGCAGTGAGAGTGGCTAGGTGGCAGCAGGTGTGAGTCCCCCAGGAAAGGGCAGCCACTCCACTGGGAGTGCACCATCCCCTGTGCACCATCCCCACTCTTTCTTGTGTTCATAACACTCCTGTCTTTTGAAGAGCAAAGCACCTGACATATATTAAAACTATTGCTATTAAAAATGCCCACACTTCAGGGCACCAGGATGGCTCAGTCCATTAAGCATTCAACTCTTGGTTTCGGCTCAAGTCACATTTCACCTTATCTATACTCTACTCTCCTGTCCATTACCATTTTGATTATCTGTCTTTGAAACATCAATTATCAAAACAGAAACATTAAAGAGCAACTGTGAACCTCCAACCTTTAGTCAAACTCTTACTTCCTTTCCATACCTCTGTTACAAGGCATGAAGAAGAGGCTTCGTTCCTGAGGGCTTCAAAAATAGAACTGGATTCACCTCTGTCTCCACTGCCACACCCTCCTCCCTTTGCCAGATGATGACTTGTCCAAGGTCCCTCACCAAGCCTGCATTGAAATGAGAACAAATTAGTCTCCACTCCACCAGTCCCATGCTCTATCTACAGCAATCTGATACCAGTGAACTGATGGAATGCCAAGTAAGAAGAAGAGATGAGTATAGTTTTAAATAGTGAGTCCCTCAAACCTAGAGAAAACCCACTTGAAAGTTTAAGAGAACCCATGCATTAGAGAGAACAGAGCCTTGGACTGAGCCCTACATTCACCAGCTCATCAGGAGACCAACTGAGAACAAAGTACTACACAATCTGTGTGATGTAGAACAAATCCTTTCCCCTCTCTGGAGAGTGCTTTCATCCTCAGCATCAGGATCCACCGAAACCAGGCACTCAGATGCTAAAAGCTGCAACAGCTCTGAAAAGGCCTCCTCTGCAGATGGAGTTGGAGAAGCAGGGGCTCCCATATGTTATCTTATTCAACCAAGATTTGTGGATTAAGGAAACGTGGAGAGAGGCAGAGAAGTCACTACTTAGTAAGGCCAGGTATTTTAGTTGTCTTTGTACCCCCAGTTTTTACCACACACAGAATGTCCTAAATATTTGATTAATAAAAGAAGAAAAGGAATGAAATGGGAGTGAGCCTAGAAAGTCAACCAGACATCCCCTATTGGGTAAGATGGTTCCATATTCAGTTGTGATATTTCTGGGTCTACATCTTAGATGCCTGAGAGGCTGAAACTGGAGAACAGCAGATTTTCCTATTTATTCAACATGGTTCACACACTCATTTTTAAAGTGCTTCCATATACATTATCCAAGTTACTGTAGCATCAAAGAGAAAACATTTTATTATCATGGTTGTATTACAAAGAAACTGAAGCTCAGAGATCTTCAAATGGCAGTTTCTACACCCAGAAAGGGGAGAATCTAAGTATTTTAATCCCTAACTGTTTTTGTTCCAGGATTAGGTACTCAAGAAGCTGAACACTGTAGGGTAATTACCCACAAAGAGAGGGACTGAATCTGACATTATATGGTAAAAAGGTGCATATCACATCAGCAATTCCACCTTTCAGAAAGGACTGACTAGACACATAGCCCTCACTGTTGGCCCCCAGGGTGGCTCAAAGAAGCCCGGAAGTATAGCCCCCCCACAAAAAAATAATTGCAAATGAGTATCTCTAAGAGCTGACCAAAATGGTGGGGATAGGGAATGAATAGGCAGTTATGGCCTATTGGCCAGGATGGGGGTGGGAGAAGGCAAATAACACTAACATTCCTGAGTACTTACTATGTGCCCAGTTCTATGATAAATATTTCACATAAATTATATCTTTAATACCCACAACAATGATCCATAGTCAGTAGCATTAAACTATTTAACAGCTAAGGAAGCAGAAGCTTAGGAATATTAGCGTAATTCTCTGAAGTCAGACAGAAGATAACAAAGCCATGACTCAAATTTAGTCCATAGGACTCTAATATCCTTCCTCTTTACACTCTTCCTACTGCTGACATACTTTACCATACATGCCAAAGCTCCTGAACTACCAAGGCCCTCACAGGGATAGAGAAATGGCATAAAATGGAATTGTCTGTTTTGGGGATTCTGTCAGTTGGCTACTCAGTATATCCATTCTCTTCTTCCTCCTTCCTAAAGGAACCTCAATTCTGTCCAACTACCCATCCATCTTTCGTGTGACTCAGAGAAGCTCACTTGGGGCACAGACTGATTAATCTAAACAAACCAATGGCTGGCATTTTCTTAGTGACTCTACTGATCACAGAGTGGGTATATGAACTAAAGGCCCAATCTGATTAAATGAATTTGCATTCCATATTTGAGAAAGGCATCCTTCTTTCACTTAATCCTTTTCTTCCCCAATCTATCTTCTTCTCCCTCCCCCTTTCTTCTAAAGCATGAAATCAAGGGCACAGGTTTTCCCAGTTTCTATTGGTGGCCATCTTGCAATGATAAGGAGAGCTAGTCTAAAGACAAAACAATGTATGGATTACATATCATAGATACGGAGACAATCTGGTTTCTTGATGTTTCTGAGCCACAATCAACTCTGAAGCTTACCTTACTTATGGACTTACTGTTACTGTTACAAGATAATTTTCCATTTGTTTAGGCCAATTTTAATCAGAACTTATGTAATTTATAGCCAAAATCCTTCTGATAGTTTGTTTTTCATTTGCTGTTTTTACAAAAGATATAAGCATGACCCACATTACAGTAGGAGTGGCTAATGGGGAAATCAGAGTTTAGCTCACCGATGGTCCTTTAATTCAGTACTTTGAAACCCATCAGTGCTCATCAACTGATGCAGCATATGAGAGCACCCCTGACCTCCTGCCACCTGTCCAGATGGCTTTCTGGTAACTCTGAATTTGATGGACAAAGGCCCAGAATCCTACCATACAACCATAGGAGCTAGGAACAGCCTAAACTGGTTTTAATTAAGCAGTTGGAGCCTAAAAGGAAATTCTTGGGTCAGGCTGGAAAATCCTTCCACTTCATAGTCATGTATGATAGTGGCTTGGTCAAGCAGAAAAGAAGCTTCTGAGTGAGTGGGAGAGATGACCAAGATCATACTTTCTTCATGGTGTAGGATGATGTTGTATAGGGGAGTTTTGATTCTCCATTTTAAAGGTACAGAAACGCCTAAAAATAAGTTGGCAAAGGTGGGGGTGGTGGTGAAAAGGATAATAGAAGGAAGGGAGCTGGAGGAAACAGGGATTGGAGAAATGAGGAGGTGTCCCAAGAGCAACAGGAGCTTCTGACTTTCTGGTCATTTTGAATAGCCTGAAGGCTTTGGAATCTGGAACCTCCCACAGGAGAAAATTATCCTTGGCAAAGCAGCAGAAAGACCAGATCGGGGGTGCACCAGGATTTTCAAAGACATTTCCAACCACAGTGGCAATAAGAAGGCACTTCTTTAGGCAGTGTGAAGGCCGCAGGCCACTGCTGGTAAGTGCAAGAGGGAGGAAAGAAAAATGAAAGAGAAAGAGAGAAGGTCAGAGAAAGAAGCCCTCATTTCTGAGAACATATGAAGCACTCTCTGGAAATTCCTAAGATAAAATCTGGGAGACCTTCAGGCGAGTAAGCTTCTGCAGTTATGATGCAGGGATTTAGAATTATGGATTTTTAGGTATTGGTTGACTATACAGCCATATTTGGGTTCACAGGTTGCTGAGTCCTGAGACATGTGGGTTACAGTAGTATTCCTAGAGTGATCAACTCATTCTAGTTTGCCTGGGACGTTCCTCATTTTAGCAAAGGGAGCTCCACATCCTGGGAAAACACTCAGTCCCAGGCAAGCCAAAATGGCTGGTCACTTCCTAAGCACTCCCTACCCACTCAACCCTTATACTGAACATGCCCCACACTGGCCATTTTCTTAGTCTACATCGAAATGGTAATATCTAGCCCAGCAAAAATAAAAGCTGATGATTTTTACTGTGCTGAGCCTCACTTGAGCTCCTAAAGTTACATTATTAGCCCAATAAGAAAGCAAGGAGCATCCTAAGAGGAAGAAACCTCGGCCTAGAGGAAGTGAAGGGGACAGTGGACGACACCAAAGAGATGGCAAAATCCTCAGTGTACTAAGTGCTACATACCAGAAGTCAACCTTTGCTTACTTTGGGAAGCTGCCAAGTGCCTAATGAGAAAAAGAAAGGCTAGTTCAGATGCCTCTTAAAAAGAAATTAGCCAGGGAAAAACTAAAAGCCTAGAGTGAGCAATTAGCCCAATTGGCAAAGACATAAATCCTCCCTTGATCAAAACAGTTAATTGAAATTATCAGTTTTTGGAGGGAAATTACTCTTTTTGAAATTAGTGAATACGTCATTAGGGTGATGAAGAGCTATAAGGAAAAGGTCAATAAAGCACTTATTCAGAGAGAAGAAGTCCAACCTTTTTATTCAATGCCACAGTAATTAAATCAACAATGTATTTAGCTAACATGGGTATCCTTGAAATACTGTGTTGAATATAAAGGGGTATACTTTGTTCTAAGTTACCTTGGAGAAGATAGGCTATCCAGCAAACCAAGGAAAGGAAAACCAAGTCAAGAAAAAAAGGACAATAAAAATATATGTAAACCAAAAAGTCTTCCATAATTATCCAAATTCAGTCCTTGGATGAGAATGGAAATGGAGGTCCCCAGATGCCATCAAGTATGGCCTACTTAAACATAACTGACTCTGATTTAAAGGCATCCTTTCTCTCATGTTCATTGTAGAAGAGATGTTTAATAAGACTTAGCCATTTTAACTGCATTGTTTTGGACATTCCAATAATTTGACAAGTGATCCTCAAAAGAATCAAGTTTGTCTCCAAGAGACGTTTAGCAATCCCTGCAGACATTTTTATTTGTCACAACTGAAGAGCAGGGGTGGTTGCTACTGGCACCTAGTAGGTAGAGGCCAAGGATGCTGCTAAACAACCTGCAATGCACAGAGGAGCTCCATACAATACAAAGTTAAGCATCTGACTCTTGATCTCAGAGTCATGAGTTCAAGCTCTGCATTGGGCTCCACACTGGCCATGAAGCATACTAAAAAAAAAAAAAAAAAAAAATTACTCAAATGTTAATAGTTCTACCATTAAGAAACTTTAATTCAGACATACTTTATTTTTTTTTGTTTTATTTTTTATTTATTTCTAGGAGAGAGAGAGAAACAGCGTGAGCAGGGGAGAGTCAGAGAGAGAGGGAGTCACAGACTGAAAAAGGCTCCAGGCTCTGAGCTGGCAATCAGCACAGAGCCCGACGCGGGGCTCGAACCCACGAACCACGAGATCATGACCTAAGCGAAAGTCGGACGCTTAACCGACTGAGCCACCCAGGCGCCCCATTCAGACACACTTTAAATGTTTGTTTATTTATTCTGAGAGAGTACATGTGTGTGCACACACACATGCAAACAGGGAAGGGCAAGAGAGAGGAGACAGAGAATTTTAAGCAGGTTTCACACTCCAGTGTGGAGCCCAACTCAGGGCTCGATCTCAACATTCATGAGATTATAACCTGAGCTGAAATCAGAGCCAGACGCTTACCTGATGGAGTCACCCGGGCGCCCCCAGACATAATTTACTTTGAATTGGTCCAACTATAAAAAGAAACGCTTTCTTGACAGATTGATAGCACTAAAATGATCAATACAAATATTACTTTAATTCATTAACCAAATTACAATATTTGAAAAACTTCCTTGCATATCAACATTGAGTGTAACAATGACCATTTTTTTTATCTTTTCCTTAAAACCAATGTATCAAGATTTTTTTAATATTTTATTTTTAAGTAATCTCTATTCCAAACATGGGGCTCAAACCCAGAACCCCAAGATTAAAAGTCACATGCTCCACCAACAGAGCCAGCCAGGCACCCCTGTATCAGGATTTTTATTTGGCAATCTTTCATTAATTATCAATTCTTCAAAGTATTAACACTATACATCCATCCAAATATTCCATACTTTAACATTCTTATTTATTAAGACAGGGTTTCTATAAATCCTGGGGATGTAATGCAGAGCCTGGTGACTATAGTTAATAATACTTTATTATACATTTGAAAGTTAGTAGGAGAATAGACCTTGAAAGTTCTCATCACAAGAAAAAACCAATTTATAACTCTGTAGTCATGGATGCTAACTAAACTTAATGTGGCAATCATTTTGCAATAAATACATATATCAAATCATTATGTTGCACACCTAAAACTAATACAACATTATATGTGAATTATATTTCAATAAAAATAAATAAATAAAAAGACTGGTTTTTCCAAAGCCATGAGCCAAACTACAGTATTCAAAAATACTGGGGTGCCTGGATGGCTTAGTCGGTAAGCGTCCGACTTCAGTTCAGGTCATGATCTCACAGTTCTTGGGTTCGAGCCCTGCGTCAGGCTCTGTGTTGACAGCCAGCTTAGAGCCTGGAGCCTGTTTCAGATTCTGTGTCTCCCTCTCTCTGACCCTCCCCTGCTCACGCTGTCTCTCTTTCTCTCTCTCTTTCTCTCTCTCTCTCTCTCTCCCTCCCACCCTCCCTCAGAAATAAATAAAACATTAAAAAAAATTTTTTTAATACTAAGGTTTTTCCCCCTTACTGAAATATATTTACATATATATGATAACTATATATACATGGTTATACTAAAATGAGCTAATGTATTCATTTTTATTTTTAATCAACCTTCTCTTTAATGAGAGCTCAACTAAAAAGGATTATATCATTTTTATGTTTCTTTATCAAGTTAACTAATTCATCTGGAGTTAAAAAAAATAGCAAAACAACTGCTTTGTCTCTTTGCCCAAATCTTGGCTTCAGGAGCTAAATTTTTGGCTGAGGTATTTGTCTATATTCTATTCCCAAGCATTCAACATTTATTACCTGGGAGACTTCTCTGTCAACAGAGCACATATTAAACCAGTTAGTGGAAGTATGTTAAGATTACATATGTTAATTTACATTTGACAAACTTGCCTCTCCAGTGCCTGTTGGGACATTAGCTAAATGTGCAGCCTGGTTCTATTTATCAAAACTCACATAAACAGAAAAGCCAAATCCCCACACAGGGCATAAAAGCATGAGTTACATGCTCCAATAAGGGTTCCTGAGGGAAATGGCAGCTTCCAAGAAAAAAAATTTATTCCAGGTTAAGTCACAATCTTTGATGAGTCATATATTTTTCACCTTGTTGACTTTCTCCAGAGGGGTGAATAAATACTGTTAGAAAGAACATAATAAGCAAAAATACAGGTCACTACAATAGACTTTTCTTCTCCTCTTGATTATTATAAATTATGCTTGATGGTTAAAGCAAAAATTATGCTTTCTGATACAGTTCTGAAAGTATGTAGAGGAAATATGTATGACAGCTTTATAATAAATAAGAGAAAGAGACATAAAAAGAGATAAGATTTTTACACTCCATGAAGAACTGGTAAAATGATGACACCAGTTGACTAATATGTGTGTGAGAGTGTTCGTGCATATGTGTGCATGTGTGTGCATGCGTAAGTGTAACTGTGTGTGCTACAATACTTAAAGCAATTAGTAGAAACACTCTACAGAGAGAAACGTTCAAAAACACCACAGGTATGGGGCACCTGGGTGGCTCAGACTTTAATCGTCGACTTCGGCTCAAGTCATGATCTCACAGTTTGTGAGTTTGAGCCATGTGTCGGGCTCTGTACTGACAGCTCAGAGACTGGGGCCATCTCCAGATTCTGTATGTGTCTCTCTCTCTGTCTCTCCCCAACTCATGCTCTATCTCTCAAAAATAAATAAACATTAAAAAAATACTACAGATTTAGTGTTAACATTAAAATGAAATTCTATAAAATGTTTAAGTAAACCACAGGAAGGCAGCAAAAAGAAAAAAAGTTTTAAACAGAAGACAAGCAGAAAGCAAAAAGATAAATTGTGTATTTAAATCTTAAGCATAGCAATAATAACATTAAATGTAAATAGTAGGATAGAAAGTTAAAAGTTGAAAGCAAAAAGATGAAAACAGATATACCACACAGACATTAATCAAAAGAAAGCAGGATGGACTATACTAATATCAGATAAAGTTGACTTCAGAGCAAAGAAAATTACCAGAGACAGAGAAAGAGATTACACAATGACAAATGGATTAGTCCACCAATAAAACACAGCAATCCTGAATAAATGCACCAAACAACAGAGCTGCAAAGTATGTAGAGCAAAACCCAACAGAACTGAAAGGGAAAACAGACAATTCCACAAGTGCAGCTGTAGACAGTAACACCCCTCAATCACTAATTGATATTACAACTAGACAGAAGATCAGCAAGGACGTAAAAGAACTCAACAATATCATCAGCCAACAGCACCTGTTTTTGAATGTTTCTCTCTGTAGAGTGTTTCTAGTACTTGCATTTGTAGAACACCCTACCCAATGAGAGCAGAATGCATATTCAAGTGTTCACAGAACACATACCAAGACAGACTACATCCTGGCTCAGAAAACAAACCTCACAAATTTAAAAGAATTAAAATCATACAGAATATATTGTGTGACTAAAATGGAATGAAACCAGAAATCAATAACAAAGATAATGGGAAAATTTCCAAACACTCAGAAACTGAATAACACACTTCTTTAAAGCTCATAGGTCAGGGTGCCTGGGTGACTCAGTCGGTTGAGTGTTCAACTTTGGGTCTCAGTTCATGGATCTGAGCCCCGCATTGGGCTCTGTGCTGACAGCTCAGAGCCTGGAGTCTGCTTCGGATTCTGTCTCCCTCTCTCTGTGCCCTTCCCCTGCTCATGCTCTGTCTCTCTCTGTCTCAAAAATAAATAAACATTGAAAAAATATTTTTTAAATAAATAAATAAATAAAACTCATAGGTCAAGAGGAAGGCTCAGATAATGCCACTTCCTGACCTGCATTTGATGCCCGTATTCTGTTCTCCTAGCACCCTTCCCATACTTTCTTCATCATGACACTCATCACACCTTTCAATAATAGCTCATTGAACTATGTTTTCCCCATTAAGCTGTAAATCACTTGAGGACACTGGTCTTTCTTGCTAACCTTTATATCCATAATGCTAGCACAGTGCCTATCACACATCAATAAAGTTTTTAGCAGAATATATTAAAGAATATATCAAGTATCAAGAAATTCAAGCCCATATGGCCACTCTCCTAGGACTCAACAGTCCCCTGTTTCATATTCTGGCTTACACAACCTTCCAGCATCCCCTGTGTGTACCATCACCTACACTCCCAACCTCTGCAATTGTTCACCAGGGCTCTCTGTTCACTGTCACGTCAGTTTTGAAAAACAGTGCCTATACTGCATGACCTGCTAGACCAGCTTCAGGAAGCACTTCTGGATGTCAGGATTTTAAAAACCATGGGAAAAGTCACTTCCCATGCCACCACAAAAAAAGTGCTTTTTCTTCAGTGATGCTCAAAATTCCTTTACTTGGGGATCAAAGCTATTGTTTCTCAACTAGAGACAAGTCAAAAAGTAAATATCTTTTAAGTTTACCCTATAGAAATAACAATAAACCCAAAGCTCTTTAATTAACCATTGATTAAAATTAAAGTTCTGAGGACCTAATGTATGGCCTCGTGACTATAGTCAACAATATTGTAACATATACTTAAAAGTTGCTAACAGAGTTGCTCTTAAATGTTCTCACACACACACACACACACACACACACACACACACACAAATGGTATTATGTGGCATGACAGAAGTGTTAATGTGTTAAAGTGTTTATTATGGTAATCATTTCACAATATATACCTATACCAAATCATTACATTATACACCTTACACTTACACAATCTTGTATGTCAATTATAGTTCAATAAACGTGAAGGAAAGATTAATAAATAATAATAATAAATAAATAAATAAATTTTTTAAAATCCAGAAGCCACAAGTTTTTTGATAGACTTCTGAGAAATTAGAAGCTTTGAACTATTCACATGAGACTTGGACAATATTCTACACAGAACTAACAATTAAACCCTGTTATACAGATAAGGGAAGAACTGGAAAATATTAGTTAAGTTAAAGCCACAAAGAATATAAACATAAGATAAGCTGAAAAGATATAATCCTTTTTTGGTCAGATCTGTACTTTTTCTGTATTTTGTCATCACAAAGTCGAGTAGTTTTACACGAAAGTCTCTTGTGGATTTTGCTATAATGATAAATTATTACACAATCTTTAACCTTGAGACTATGAGAATCACCTAATTGTCTGCAATGTAGGAAATTGCATTGAATCACTGTTCATCTGTTACAGGAAATTGCATTTTATAATATTAAATCCACACCACTTCACTGAGCTTGTTAAAGTAAGTCAACCAGTATAAGAACTGCTCAGATGCTCTTGGGGTTACTGAAAATCACCTGTCTTTTTCCTGGTACTAATTATTGTATAAGCAAATATAAACAATGACTACAGTAGAGACATTTTAAAACAACACAAAACATCTCAACTTTTTCCTCTGCAGCTCTGAAGTATATGACTAAAAGCAAGTACTTTCCCCAGGATCATAAATGAGAAGCAGAGCTGGAGCCGGAGGGCACTAGAGCCCTGTGATCTTTCAGTGAGGAAGAGGGTCCCACATGCAGAGCAAGAGGGGGATGTGGACAGTTCAGAGGGGGAAGAAGAGAGCACCGAACAGAGAGTATTGTTCTAAAGAGGCACAACAGGATAGTGATTCTGCATAAATCCCTTTGGAGCTCAGTTTACCTGGCGTCAAGTCCTGGCTCTGCCTGCCATTCATGCACTTCATTATCAACTTGCTTAATGATCTTCCTGAGCTTTTGTTTCTCTGACTGCAAAATATTGATACTCGTGAAAGGATAAATAAGGATTGAAAGAGAGGTTTATAAAGTGTTTCACTCAGCTCTTAGCATGAAATAATGTTGAAAAAATTCTAGGTGCTCCTTTTGTTGTTGTTATTGTCATTACTATCTTCCCATTTAACCACTTATTTAGATCTAGGCTTGATGACGATATGGCCAGAAATATAACTTGGAGAGGCACCCTCCACTACCCCCATCCTAGGGCAGCGACAGAGCCACCAGAGTGCCTCAATGATGTAAAGGTTCTGCAGCGGCTTGTCCCAACTCATCCTTCTCTCTGAGTTCTGACATGGCAGCTTCCTGGGGACAGCCACACCTTCTGGGGATCTGATCAAGCATTGTCAAAAGGCCCTTTCATAACATCTCCTGCCATCAAGTTGTGGTAGAGTGGAGAGTGCATAAGATCTGGGATCAGGAATATCTGAATACCACATGCTGAGTTTGGCAAATTAGCTTTCCAAATTCTTCATCTTAAACTAGGTTTACTGCCATCTACCCCTCAGATTCCTTGCGAATGTCAAGCAGTCATCACAATGCCTGGCACAAGGTAGGCAATTCTGCAATGCTAAACTATCACTATTATTTCATTTGTGAGAGTATGTTTAATTCCCCCTCAAGTTCTGAGAAATAATGAAGATTAGAACTGGAATCGAGTTCAAAGGTCATGTCTCCAACCACACCCATTTACATTAAAGCTGAATATTTCAATCTACCTAAATCTCAAAGGCTCTAAGCCTTTATCCTTGTGTTGACAGGAAGTCTTGTCTTTTACATGTCTTTTACATTCTCTGCATTCCCTGTAGCCTCTGGATGCTTATATGTATTCATGACTTAGATCTGTGGTCATGGCCACTGCCCTGATTCCCATCCCATGATGGTGGCATGGAGGTGAAAGTTGGCCCTGCCCCATAAGAACAAGCCCTTCTTCCAACATGAGAAGTACACTGGTCCTTCTACATCATATCCAGCAATGGGAGGAAAGATCCTCAGCAAGTTTACTGATACAGCACCTTAAATTCATAAACCAAACCTTTGCCCTAGGCTAACCAGACAAGTTCAAAATTCTGCCATTACATTGCACCCAGACATTTATGTCATTTTTAAAATTTTTTTAACATTTATTTATTTATTTTGAGAGAGGGAGTGCGAGCAGGGGAGGGACAGAGAGAGAGAATCTCAAGCAGGCTCCACACTATCAACACAGAGCCCAACGTGGGACTCCAACTCACAAACCATGAGATCACTGCCTGAGCCGAAATCAAGAGTTGGACACTTAGCCAACTAAGCCACCATGTGCCCCATATGTCTTATTTTTAAATCAGGTTCTCCTTACCCAACTCCTTCTTCCTTCTGTTGGGTTCTCTCTCTCTATGGCTTCTATCACTCCCCTAGAATAGGACTTTAGTCAGAGACATTGCACATGTACCAACCCATCAGACATGTCTATAAGTGTTTGAAACCCAACAGTGGACAGCAACGAAGTCCTCTTCTCCTAGACCCTTTGCAAATAAGTGGTTGTAAATAGTTAACTTGGGGCTAGCGATGTCTCCTAACTCTATTCACCAAGAGTCACAGCTTACTCCCATCAAGACCCACTCTGATGGCCAACAGACACATGAAATGATGCTCAGCATCCCTCATCATCAGGGAAATACAAATCAAAACCACATTGAGATACCACATCACGCTGGTCAGAGTGGCAAATGAACAAATCAGGAGACTCTAGATGTTGGCGAGGATGTGGAGAAACAGGCACCTTCCTACACTGTTGGTGGGAATGTAAGCTGGTACAACCCCCCAGGAAAACAGTATGGAGGTTCCTCAAAAAATTAACAATAGAACTCCCCTATGACCCACCAGTAGCACTCTAGGAATTTAAGCAAGAGATATACGAGTGCTGATGCATAGGGGCACATGTACCCCAACGTTCATAGCAGCATTCTCAACAATAGCCAAAACATGGAAAGAACCTAAGTGTCCATCACCTGATGAATGGATCAAGAAGATGTAGTATATGTATACAATGGAATACTACATGGCAATGAGAAAGAATGAAATCTGGCCATTTGTAGCAACATGGATGGAACTAGAGGGTGTTATGCTGAGTGAATAAGTCAGGCAGAGGACAGATACCATATGTTTGCACATATAGGTGGATTAGGAGGAAGCTAATGGAGGACCATGCGGGAGAAGAAGGGGAAAAATAGTTGGGGAGAGGGAGGGAGGCAAACCATGAGAGACTCTTGAATGCTGAGAACAAACTGAGGGCTGAGGGCGGTGGGGGAGATGGGAAGAGAGGTGATGGGCATGGGGGAGAGCCCTTGTTGGGATGAGCACTGGGTGTTATATGTAAACCAACTTGACAATAAACTATTTTTAAAAAATTAAATTAAATTTAAAAAGACCCACTCTGAAATAACAGGTGAGGAAAACTCAAGGTTAAGTGATTGGGCCAGGACACACAAGCAGCTAGTGGCAGGGTGGGAAGCAGAACCCCAGCCCAGAACTCATTCTCCCACACCGCACAGCCCCCTTCCATTGCACAAGCTTCCTCTTCTATGCTGGTGCCTTTGATTTAGCCAGATGGTTGACATATTTTTTTTTGTTTTTTGCCAAAAGTATGATTTGCTTTCCAAAAAATCCCAAATTAAGCAGCTCATGACTGCTTCTTAAGATAAAGAGAATTGAATTCTAACAAGGCCTTGTAGAAAGCTACTTGACAGGACCGTGTTGCTTCTGTTTCCTATCTCTGAATGCCAGATGCCTGCTTTCTCCTGTCCACCCACAGGGGATTTGTGATTGGGTTTGAATTCTCCAATGCTGTTTCCTGGAAAAGGCCCCAGAGCCACTGGTATGTCCGTAAGAAAGGAGAAACATTTTGCCAACCCAGCATTGGCATGCCCTAAGGCACTTTAGAGTCCTGAACTCAGCTTTGGGTGATAAAAAAATATATTTTGGCAATTTCTGAGTTTCAGAAGCAAATAAGAACTAAGACTTGAGGCTCTGTCTTCTTAGCAAAAAAAAAAAAAAAGGTAGTCCAGGCTCCAGGCTGACTGTGCTGACCACAGCACCATCTTTCAAATAAAAACTTAAAACCGAACCATCCAGATATGTATTGGTAGCAGAGTATTTGATACAGTTTAGGGAAATCAGCTTTTGATTAATATTTAACTAGAATTTTTACCTTCCATGTGTTAAAGTCTTTTGTGGGAATATTCCATTCATGCAGGGTAACTTAAGATAAACTGGTTGAAAGAAACACAAATAGAGACAAGCACAAATTTACCTGATCACCACTTAGGGTGTGAACTCAGAGCTGACAGTGCAGATTCGCTATTCAGGAGAACACCTCACAAAGTACACCCTGGGCACCCACTCGCCCTCAGTTAGGCTCTTCCACTAACCTGTGATTCTTTTACCATCAGGACTCTTTGCTCCCAACCATTCTCCTTGCTCCCCCTTTCACACCTAAAACCACTGATCCACATACAAAATGGGAAAACCTGTGTCTTCATCTGCTCAGGCTGAGTAACAAAAACTTCTCACAGGCCTGCAGGCTAGAAGTCCAAGATGAAGGGCTTGGCAGGTTGAGTTTCTTCTGAGGCCTCTCCTTCTTGGCTTGCAGGTGGCTGCACTCCTGCTGCGTCCTCATATGGTCATGCCTCTGTGCACATGCCCTGTGTGTCCTCATCTCCTGGTTTTTAAGGCCACCAGTCTGATTTAGTTAGGGCCAACACTAATGGCCTCATTTTAAGACAGTCACCTCTTTAAAGGCTCTGTCTCTAAATATAGCCATACTCTGAGGCACTCCAGGTTAGAGCTTCAACATAAGAATTTTAGGGGGACACAATTTAGCCCATAAAAGCCTGTATTTATGGAAAGTTTCCAAATTATATGAAACAATAAAGAAATCTACTCATAAGAACCCTGTGGTTGTTTTGGGCTGTGTAGAAAGACACAGCCAGATCTAACATGTGGTTTAATTTTAGGGACTGCATACTTCTTGTTCCATCCAAATACTTTGCATGCTTTCAAATTCTCTTATTAGAACTTCATATTTTTTTATTTATATCAAACGAGGTTTTCTTCTGTTAAAATGCAAACAGCCCTAGATTGAGCCTCGTTTGTCACTGAGACTTCAATATAGCCATGGCTTCCTTCCTGAGAGCAGTTTCTGATGAAGGACAGATGACTGGGCTCTAGGGCTAGGGAGGAGGTGAAGGGAGGGTCATGGAGCAGGGCAAAAGAAAAAGAAATAAGAAGCTGGGGGCATGAGAATTCAGACCTCACTGGCTTCACCAGTTAGCCTAAACAGTGGCAGACACTGACATTCCTGCTCCAGTCCACAGTGCTGTGTTTGTTGCTAGGAAGCAGCCACTCAGGCACAGACCATATTCCCTAGCTAGCCTCCCTTTGTCTCTAGCCGTGGCCACACGATAGCCTCTTGGACAGTGGATTTTAGGCCATGAAGTACTCCAGTTCAAGTCTAGCCTATAAAAATCTTCTACACATTTTTTGTCTTCTCTCTTTTCTATCTACCACCTACCATCTGGAGCAAAGGATTCTGAAGCCCTTAGAAATGGCAGAACAACAAAATGTAAAAAGCCTGGGTCTCTGAATCACTACAAGGAAGGCCTCCCACCAAACACCTAATCACTGAGGGGCACCTGGGTGGCTCAGTCAGTTAAGCGTCCAACTTCAGCTCAGGTCATGATCTTTTTCTTTTTGTGAGTTTGTGAGTTCAAGCCTCATGTCAAGTTCTGTGCTCACAGTTCAGAGCCTGGTGCCTGCTTCAGATTCTGTGTCTCCCACTCTCTCTGACCCTTTCCCACTCATTCTCTCTCTCTCTCTCTCTCAAAAATGAATAAACATTAAAAAACAAGCACTTATACTCAAATGTTATTATATGAGTAATTCCTATTGGTTCAACCACAGAAATTTCAGAGATTGTCCCTTTTAACAACTAACAATTTCATAATTAATAAGCTAATAGAGTCAATGTGTGGATAAGTTTGACAGGAAATTAATAATCCCTTCAAAACTGGATGGTCTATGCTAGTTTATGCCAAGAGTAAATACTGATAAGAAGAAGGGTATTATTTTAATTTTAATGTAAAATGACTTATTCAAATATTACTATCCAGTTCAGGTTGACCTGTAGTAATAATAATCACAGAAAGCTACAGTTTGTAACTATCATTGCATTTGAAAATAACTGGTATAATGAGTACACAATGAAATGATGAAACATTAGTAAGGTGAAAAGAAATTTTGGGCGGAAAGTCAAGTGTCCTGAATTCCAGTTCTACCTCAGCACTATCAGCTATAACCAGGAGCCTTCATCCTTCCAATCACTACCAGCTCTACATGGAAGACTGGAGATATTCACTTAGGGAAGATGGTGTCTCCTACAAAAAAAAAAAAAAAAAAAGCTCACCTAAGGAGAACTGGTCACAGTACTTTATGCAAAGAAGGTGCTCAATAAATACGTATTGAATAAATAAATGTTTCAAAAGGAACTCTGTCTGAGAAAGCAATTCAAACTAAAACCAAGATAGCAGAGGGTGAACACAGGTGGAAGTTCACGCCAACCCCCTTCTACACTGGAAGAAATGTCTCTATGTGTTCACGTGTATAAAGGATTCAGCTCCCTTTCTGAATTGTGAGAAAGGGAAGAAGGATAAATACATCTGGGGATGTCATACAATCAAAAGTATAATCATCTGTTTAAGTCCTGCATGTTTCAAAAGCAAAAAAAGAAGGAGCAGAAGCAGAAGAAGAAGAAAACCATCTGTCTTGAAACACTGAAATAAAGCCCATCTATGTAACTGAAATAATAATGTAGCATAGACTTTTGTTTAGCCACAAGTAGAAAGCTTTGTCTAGGTAGCTATATTAAGGGACCTGACCAGTTCTTGGAAGATGGTAGGCACCTAAGTGCCGAATGACAGCATTAATAAGTGAGCGGTTGTGGAGTGTAAAGCACTGTGGTAGGCATGGTGAGTAAAGCCTCTCCAGAGACTTGAAGGCTAGTAAAAGAAATCCACATACCATCAACCCACTCAAACCCAAGGCAGAATGAAATATATGGTGAACAGAGATATAAAATAATGCTGTGGGGGGTGGGGAAGGGAGTTAATTCTAATGGGAAGGAAGAGGAGGTAAGGTATTAAAGAATATGTGGAATTTAGGCTGAGGTCAAAGTGGAAGAATGGTTGAAGAAACAGCATGTTAACATGGAAGAATGTGGCTGGCCTGGGAAGGTTGGGCACAAGCATGGCACTTGAGGAGATAGCCTTGGAAAAGAGGGGTAGACCTACATATCAGGGTCTGATTGTGACTAGGGAGAAAAATCTTCACCTCAAAATTGGGCCCTCATGAAAAGAAGTGGGTTTCCTTTCTTTGTCTTCTTCCAAATTTTGTAAAGCATTTACTTCCTTTAAACAATATAAAACAGCAGATTAATAAATCATTTCAACCTAAGATGAATGCCATGCCCAAATCATTTTAATGCAAAGAAGTTAAAATAACGTGAAGAAAATATGTTATATGATAAAGCATAAATATTTATTTTAATTCTATCTGTTTGAATCATATTAATTTTTGGATAACAAAACTCCATTTTGTTTCAGTTCTTACCATTAGAAGGGACCTTCTTAAGATCTGTGTTAGCCATCCAACTGTCTCCCCTGGTAACTGTGCTTCAGAAAAGGAACTGAATTCGGTCTTTAGAGTATTTATATGGCTGAGTCTAAAGAGAGGATCTGCTAAGAGTTCCCCATAGGTCAACACAATTCAGTTGGTAATCCATGGTTACTCAAATCATTTTAAGGGGTATAGAAATAGGAAAATACGAGCAGACAAAAGTTGTAGCTTAAACAGAAGCTCAGAAAAATGCCAAAGCCTTTCTTCTATTCATTGAACAAATATTAATGAATTAATCATTAAAGATTGCTTAATTAACAAATATTTACTTTGTACAAGCACTGTTTTAAGTCCTAGAAATTCATAAATAAATAAGATCATCAAGATCTTTGCTCACATGGAGATTATGTCCTGGGGGGAAAAGAGTTCAAACACAAGATGTAGAGAAGGAATACTCTGAACCTTTACTGAAGCTTCTCATTTCCACAGCCAACCTCATTCCACCCTCACACTCCTTACGCCCTTTAAAAAGCAAGGGTCCCTTTCCATTGGCACAACTCTTGGTGGCTTTGAGATTTTTTTTTTCACTCATAGAAGAAACAACAGTATTGCAAATCAAGATGTTTGGAGAGGAAATGCTTTGCTTTATTTTGCCTTGTTTTGTTCAATTTGAAAAAAAAAATAAAAATAAAATAAACTTGGCTTTGAACGTCAAGAAGACAAAGCCAGGAAGAGGACACAGAGTTTATCCATAAACACAGCTTGCAAAAGAGAATAGATGAGATGACAGTTTCCTCACCACATAAAGAGGAGATCAAAGATCTTTCTGAGTTAAAGGAAAGAGCTTCAAAACTGGGAGATAAAAGCAAGAGAGAAAATTATTGGTGGTGGTTCCTTAAATAGAGGCCCTTCTTCCTGGCCCACCTCAGAAAAGAAACTTTACTTGGGTGAAGTAACAGGTTCAGGCATCTGACAACAGAGAATTTCTTACAACCTCACATTATGTCCCACACAGCAGGAGTGTTCCCAGCAGAGCAGAACGGAGGCTGGCATGTTCCAGCAGAAAAAAAACCCAGTGTAGCTGTCCTACAACACCCTTCCCCAGTATCCATAAGCACAGAATGGTATGGGAGAGCATCAGAAAGCTTTCCCCAATCCCAATTAGGGCACAGCACCAGTAGAACAGGTGAGACAACTTGCCTTAAACAAAAAGGATGCTGGATTACTGACATGGGCTCGAATAGAAGGCAGGGCAGCATAAGAACCCCAGTGACTGATGGCAGCAGAGGCAAAAGTCTTCAACCACTCAAAAGAGATCAGAGTGGACAAGGAGTAGCAATAGATCAGACACTTCTCCAGCCCTCATTCCCATCCTGCTCTGACATATATAAAAAAACAACTTTATTGTGTCGAGTGAATGAAATTTGAGGCTGTTTGTGACAGTAGTTTAGCTTACTGTGATTATTACTAAAAACAAGGAAATTTCCATTTCTTTTTGTTGTTGTTGTTTATTTATTTGAAGGGGGGAGGGACAGAGAGAGAGGGAGACACAGAATGAAAGCAGGCTCCAGGCTCTGAGCTGTCAACACAGAGCCCAACACAGGGCTCGAATCCATGAACTGCGAGAGCATGACCTGAGCCAAACTTGGATGCTTCACCAAGTGAGCCACCCAGGCATCCCTACATTTCTTTTTTTTATGTTTATTTATTTTTGAAAGAGAGAGAGAATGTACAAGTGGGGGAAGGGATAGAAAAGGAGACAGAGGATCCAAAGAGGCCTCTGCACTGGCAGCAATGAGCCCAATGCAGGGCTCAAACTCACAAACCATGAAATCATGACCTGAGCCGAGGTAGGACGCTCAACTGACTGACCCACCCAGGTGCCCCAAAACCTCCATTTCTTTTGTTTGTTTGAATATGTGACATATAAAATTTGTACCCAGTAAGTGATAAATGCTAAGAAAACAATGTAAGGGGACATGGGAAATAGTGACTAAAAGAGAAATAAATGATTTCTCTATCGGGAATAAATTATCTCTGTGAAAATAATATTTGAGCTGAAACCTGAATATTGAGAAGCCCGGCCACTTGAAGTTCTTCAATATCACAGTTCCAGGCAGAAGAGGCAGCAAGTGCAAAAGCTCTGAGGTGAGCATAAACTTGGTGTGTTTAAGGAACCAGAGGAAGGCCAATATGATGAGAACATAGAAAGCAAGAGAGCAGGAGATGAGTCAGAGAAATAAGCATGATTATCTCATTTAGGGTCTTAAGAGTCATAGAAAGAAAGTAGTCTGGGGATTCCTGGCTGGCTCAGGCAGAAGAATATGGGACTCCTGATCTCAGAGTCATGAGTTCGAGCCCCATGCTGAGTGTACAGATCACATATTATATATCCATAGAAAGTAGACTGTGTTTTACACTAAATTCCAGGAGAAAACATTGGTGAGTGTTAAGAAGAGAGATTATATGACCTGATTTATAATTTATTTTGGCTGCTGCTTGGAAAAAAATTAGAGTAGGACAAAAATGAAAGCTGAGAAAAGACTTAAGAGACCATTAAAATAGTCCAGATAGGAGCATTTGATTGTTTGACCCAAAAGAGATAGTTGTAGAATTGGAAAGAAGTGAATATACTGGAGATATATTTCAGAATGGAAATCATTAGCTGGATGTGACACCCAATGAAAAGAATAGAATGATTCCTAAGCTTTTATCTCAAGAAACTGGGAAAGGGTGATGCCATTGAGGAGAGACTGGGAGAACAGTTTAGGGAGAAGGGAGAGTAGAGAACAGAGTTCTGTTTGGGGCCCATTACAATGAAGATGCTTATTTGACATTCAAGTCAGGGAGGCAGTTTTACATCAGGTAGGCAGTTTGATTTATGAGCCTGCAGCACAATGAAAAGGGAAGACTGGAGTCTTACATTCAGGAGTCATCTGCATATAGATGGCATTAACATTATGGGACTAAATGAAATCCACCAGAGAGATAGTGTAGCTACAGAAGAGAACTCTAGAAAGAGTCTGGAGGTCAAGCAAAAATGGAACAAGTCAAGAGACTGACAGGCAACATCCAGTGATACTGGAGGTGGGAAATCAAATAGGAGAAGCTGGCATCACGGAAGCCAAGAAAAGAAACTAGCTGGGTTATCTTTACTTGAAAATTAGCATAGATAGTTCAAAAGGTTTGCCAAGTCACTTAGGACCTTGAGTCAATAATTTCTACCTCGCCGTTCCTTACAGAAACAAAAATGTCAGGGTCATGGATACAAACCATCTCCCAAATGCATGCCCTTAGCCTCTTGGGGAGCTGATGAATATATTAATAGCTCTGATCCCTCCTCTCTACTGCTGGCATAGCTCCTCTTATTTGTACTGACTCAACAGAGTCTTCTCCATAGTCAAAAACAACACCTTTCAAGACAGATAATTCAAATCAGCTAGACCTGTGAGAATGACTTCTTTTTACATATATTATGTATATGAGAATATCAAGCTACAGAGTATCATCAGACAGACCAAATATAATGAATATAGAATGGTTTGCTCACTATCAACTCGTTTGCCTTTGGGACTGTATTTTAAGTAAAATATTGTTAATAGCCATCACTTTGTCTATAGGAATAGTTTTACCTGCTGCAAATATTAGCTAACCCAACATTCCATAACCACTGACTTCTCTATTTGTAAGACTATCAAAGATAACATTTAAAAATCGAATGATATATGAAAGAAAATGCCGTAGTCACCCTAACAAGCATTTTTCCCATGTTAATGGTGACTTATGATAAGATAGTTTTCAGATTAGCTGACATGAGATATATCCAGTTCTGTACCAACTTTAATGAACCTCCATCACAACACTGGAGAGTTCTTCACGTTATGGCTTAAGATGTTAGAGTATCCAACTCTCCTTATTTACTTGTTTTCCTTGATGTTGTCCTAGTTGAAGTGATACTGATAGTTATTAGGTACTTGAGTACCAACGAGGAATTTAAATAAAACTCTCTAGTCTCCCACACAAATCTTAAAAGGTCTATCAAAGTATGTAAATGGTACAGAAAAGTACACAAATTAATTGATCCAGAAAATTTCCATCCTCAGAGAAAAAGTTAACCTCTCCATCCACCAAAGTATAAGTACATAATCTACCTCACAACTTTGCACACATGTTCAGGAGGGCCTCAGATTCTCTGAAGACTGTTTCCCCACTGCCTCGGGGTTTCCAAATATTCTGGACTTATTTTCTCATAAAGGGTGTACCGTGTACCCTTTCTCCTTTGTCATCAGGAACATAACTTTGAGTTTCCCAAACTGTGGTCTTAAGAGATGTTGGGGCTTTTTTAATTCTCTACGGAAATGGGCAAGCCCTATGAGAATTGCACTTTGTTTCCCACCGTATGAGGCTCGAGATGCTGGGAGCTATCCTGAGTCCTGAAAATATTCGTACCTGGAGCTGTCCAAGGTACCAAATGTCTTAGATGAGTACTTCTCAAAAGTATGGTCTACAGACTACCTGTATCAAAATCAACTGTGTATGAGTATTAAAATACAGATTCCTAGCTCATCCCAGAACCACCAAGTCAAAATCTTTATAAGTAAGCCTCACAAATCTACATTTTGACAAGTTTCTCAGGAGTTCTTATGTTTGTAACATATGTCTCCCAAAAACTAGTACCACTTTGTTAGGACTGGGAACTGTTTATTCTCATCTGAATTCACTGATCACTATAAATACACCTTTAATATTATCTGTATTAGCAGTCATGATGATTTATTTTATTCCTGAAAAGTACATTAACCAAATTTCTTCCAGATGGTTTCTGTCACAGTCTGTTGCCAGATACATTCAAACCCATCAAGAAATCTCAAGAAAGACAAACCCTTTTGAAAATCAACTTCCTTGATTTTTTAGCAAGTCTTTCCTGACCATCCAATCTAGTAATAAAAATAATTGTTAATTACAGCCAATATTCACTGATCACTCAATCGATGCCATCTATCAAAGCTATGATAATGATAATACAAGGGCTCCTGAGTGGCTCAGTCAGTTGAGCATCTGACTTCAGCTCTGGTCATGATCTCACAGTTCATAAGTTAAAGCCCCACATCAAGCTCTGTGCTGACAGCTCAGAGTCTGAAGCCTGCTTTGGATTCTATGTCTCCCTCTCTCTGCCCCCTCCTGCCTGCACTCTGTTTCTCTCTCTCTCTAAAATAAGTAAACATCAAGTAAATGAATGAATGAATGAATGAATGAATGAATGAATGAATATAATACAGACAGTCCCCAACTTATGATAGGTCCACTTAACGATTTTTTGACTTTACAATGGTGCCAGGGCAATACGCATCCAGTAGAAACCTCACTTCAAATTCTGAATTTTTATCTTTTCTTTGCCTAGTGATAGGTAATATGATTTTCAAAGATGCTGGGCAACAGCATCAAGCTTCAGCTTCCACTCACCCACACAATCAGAAGGCAACAACCAATACATTTAAAACTACTCTGTTTTTCACTTTCAGTAGAGTATTCAATAAATTACATAAGATACTCAACACTTAATCATATAGTAGGCTTCGTGTTAGATGATCTTGTCCAACTGTAGGTGACTGTAGATGTCCTCAACACATTTAAGGTAGGGCAGGCTGAATTATAACTTTCGGTAGGTCAGATATATTAAATATGTGCTTGACCTATGATATTTTCAACTTATGATGGTTTTATCAGAATGGTCATTCCATCATAAGTTGAGGAAGATCTGTAGTTGAAAAAAAAATTGTGTTCACTACACGCCTAGCATTATCCAAAGTTCTTCACATGACTGTCTCATTAAATTCTTACAATATATGTACCTATGATCCCAAAGAAAGCAGGAAAAATTGTATCCTGTGTTACCCATATAAGGTGTTGGTACCTGCTTACATGCCTTGTCATATAAATATATGATACTAAAACTAATACTTTGCTACTATTTTTTAAAATATGTGTAAGTAGGGGAGACTAGAAATGCCCTTTATTTCTTGCTTGTAGTGTTCTGGGCACTTTAACATGTTTTTCTTCATAATTACAACTATTTAAGAAAAAGGTTTTATTATCCCTGTTTTAACAGGTTTATTGTGACACTGACATACAATTAACTGCACATACTTAAAGTGTGCAATTTAATACGTTTTTATATACGAATACACTTGTGAAACCATAACTCCCAAAAGTTTCCTTGTGCCCTCCCTCCTAACCTACTCCAGTTGCTTGTTCCCAGATAACCACTGGTCTGCTCACTGATGCTATAGACTAGTGCGTATTTTCTAGAATTTTATATAAATGAAATTATGCAGTGTGTACTCTTTTTTCTGCCATATTACATTCAGCATGATTATTTTAAAATTCATCCACATTACTGCATTTATCAATACTTCATTCCTTTTTATGGCTGAGAAGTATTCCAATTATTGCCATTGTAGAGATAAGAAAACTGGAAATAAGCAACTTGTCTAAGATCATACTAAAGCACTATACTCAAATGTAAGTCTGCCCAACACAAAAGCACCAGATTTTCTCACTAAAAATTCCATTTCTTTTTTTTTTTTTTTTTAGAGAGAGAGAGAGAGTCAGCAAGGCAATAGAGGGTCAGAGGGAGACAGAGAGAATCTTAAGAGAGAGAATTGATGCGGAGCTTGATCCCAAACCCTGGGATCATGAACTGAGCCAAAATCAAGAGTCAGACACTCAACCAACTGAGCCACCCAGGTGCCCCATATGTCAGTTTCTTTTTAATTGAGAAATAGCTCTATATATATCTTGAGAATGGAAGAGCTATAGCCCCCAGAGTGAGCAGACTATAGCAATCACGCAAAAAAAAAAAAAAGTGTTGAATGACTGGAGAGGATATCAACAACCCTCCCCATCCCCACTGTGCTACCGCCTAAACCCTTGGTCTTCCCATTACTAAGTCAGTCACCCTAAGAAGAACGCCAAAATCCTGGGGCTGCCAAGGTACATGGAGATCACGGTACACAGGGCCTAGGCTATAGCTAGAATCCCAGCTCATAGGCCAAAAGGGAAGGAAGTATGTGGGGCAAATGATGGGAGGTGAGCAGATTTATATCAGGGTAAGGAAGAATCCAAGGAATTATAAAGATCTCATTAAACTAGGTCACTTGTGTGACTTCCCCTGCTGGATAGGTCAGGAACAGAAGAGGAAATAACAAGTAGAAAGCGGAAAAGAAAGGAAATGTGAACTACGCTCACCAAACTCCCAACTGCTCATTTGGTGATCTCAGGCACCCACGACTCTTGGAGTATTAAAAACTTAATAGACTGCACTTGTCTCCTCCCAATCCTCCACAAACTTTAAAGGAGGAACTGAAAACAATAATAGTAACAATAACAGTATTTATAGAGTGCTTATTATGTACCAGGCACCATATGAGAGAATCTTATTCCATTTCCATTTCGCTGACAAGGAAACTAATTCCCAGAAAATACAAGTGACTCGCCCAAAGTCATATAAGGCCAGAGAGCGATTAAGTTATATCCTGAATTCCAATCTCTGAGTTTTAGTCCAGACTCTTCCCATACCTCACAAGGATTCCCGACTGTTTGGCACTCAACCACCCCCACATGCTTCACCATGACTGGTCCTATCCCAGGCCCACTTTAGAGTATATGTAGACTTAGGTCCTTCGCTTCCAAACCCCAGCACCTTAACTTACCCCAACAGAATATATCATTCAGTGTGCCCTGCCCTCAAAATACTGAAACACTACAGTCAATATAAAAGATACTCTGATAAGGGTGCGTGGGTGCCTCAGTCAGTTATGCGTCCAGCTCTGACTCAAGTTATGATCTCAGGGTTCATGAGTTCCAGATCTACATCCAGCCCTGCACCAAGCTCTGCATCAAGCCCTGCATCAGACTCAGCACTGACATCTTCTGCTTAGGATTCTCTCTCCCTCTCTCTCTGCCCCTCCCCAGCATGCACACACACTCTTCCTCTCTCTCTCAAAATAAGTAAATTTTACCAAAAAAAAAAAAAGATACTCTGAAACACTAATTATGTACCAAAACGTTAGTGATTATGTTATGCTCTTCTCAGGCACCCACTGGGGATTAGGAAGGCGATCCATAAAAGAATAATGGAAATGGTGGGCAAGACCATGATACAGAGATTTTCCAAGCCTGGCCTTCACACAAGTAAAGGTGATTTACAGACTGTAATTCCAGGCAAAGTAAACTACTATTCCTCTTTCAGAGGCACCAACTTGGGCTGAAGTGGCTTTTTGCCTGGAGGAAGGAGAATGTAAATAGTAATCATACCAGTTAATAATAATAGATTATTATTATTTACCGATTTACCGATTGCTATGTGTTGGGTATTTTTTACCAATGTATTTCAATGAAGTAGGTGCTATTGTTAGGCTCACGTGCAGGTGAGAAAGCAGAAAGAGGCTAAGAGGTTGGGAGTCAATGGCTGGTCACAGCATTCTTAATCAGTTCACAGATCTCCACCAGTTATCGTTTATTATGCACCTGTTATGTGCCTGTGAGAACCTTAAGCATAGTAATTCACTGAAACTTCACAGCAACCGTTTGAGGCCGACATTATTATCCCCATTTTACAGACGAGGCTCATCCAGGAAATAAAGGAAACGGAGTTAAGGGGAAAGCTAGAATCGACCAGGGGCCATCAAAAGGCTTTTTCAGTGGGAGCCAAGTACACCAAGCGCCGACTGCGCGCTGCAACAGGGCCAGGCATTAGTTACCCGGGCAAACCACCAGGGGGCGCCGCCCGCCCATGCCTGGAGGAACAGCGGGGAGCCGGGCTCCCTCCCCAGGCGGCGCGAGCTCCCCTCTAGCCCGCCCCATCCACAGCAGCCAATCAGAAACTTCGCTGACGGCGCAGCGCTCCCCGCGGCAACAGCCGTAGAGGATGACTAGATAATACTCTTAATGGACATTTGGGGGTTTTTTACAAAAAAGATGTAAAGTGACGCACCTATAACGGAAATTCCCCACAAGAGTCTGTAGCGGGAAGATACGGCTTCTTTTTTACCTGAAAAATTCTTTGGGTGAGGCGTCTCCGCCCGGCCCTCCTACGGCGGTGCAGGCGGCAACCAATCCCGATAGTCCCTTTACGCGTCTGTCGCTTCCACCAATCATCGCTCAGCCTTCGGGGGCGGTCCCTTACCATCTCAGCCTATCAGGAGCGCAGTGTGCCGCTCACGCTTGCGCACGGAGAGACTGGGCTCCTCCCGGCCGGAGGCGGGAGCCGCGCGCGCGCGCGCGCGGGCCCCGCCCCGTGGGGGCGTGCGGTCTGGGGGGGTGCGGAGTCTGCGGGTGCTCGCGCCTCAGACAGCGGCCGCCACCTTTTTTTGGCTGGCGCTGCGGTTGGCGCGGGGCTAGATTGTGACCCACAGGTTCAGGTTGGAGCCGCACCCCTTGATCCCAGGCCTTGTACGTGCAATGCCCCCTGCCTTAATCGCGCGCACCTCCGCTTCTCAGGACCCACAGAAAATGTCAAACCACCCCCTTGCAGGGACTGGTCTTCTCTGAGCACTTTTGGAACTTTGTGAATATTACACTGCACCATCTACTGCATTATTTTCTTTATTACTCTGCTACACACTTAACTGAAGGCAGAGACCACATCTTAAACATCTTTCTTTGCACCGGGCATGCAAACTTTACATTGCATGTAAACTCTGCACAGCACTTTTCTCAACTGCAAGGTGGGGATAATGGTCCGTCCGCTCCGTAAAATGTGTGCATTAAATCAATGCTTGTACAGCAGTCAGAAGAGTGTCTTGCACACAGCAAGTGCTCCAAAAATATTAGCCGCTGTTATATTCCTGTGCCTGGCAGAAGCGTGTACTAAGCACTCAACAGTATTTAGAATCAGTTTCACATACTCACTTTCAGATGATGGCAAAAAGCTCTATCCATACATAAGAGTATGATGGTGTCCAAGGTGCTTCAACGTGTTCCTGCAATTCAAAGCAACACTCTGGGTTCCAGTTCTGACTGCAGCTTGCTAGCTGAATGACCATGGAAATTACCTTGAAAGTGGTTTAGTTCCTCAGCTGTGGAATGCGGATGGTGATAATACCCACCTTACCCGGTTGTGGTGTAGGCGAGTAATGCACGAGAAGTGCTTAGAACAGAGTCTGTCCTTCAGTCAGCTCTCCATGTTTTCCTTCTTCCTTTATCCCAATTTCACTTTGGAAGCCAGGACAAGAATGCAATGGCACAGTATAGTTTCATACCCTCTACCTTACACTGGTCTCCCACTTTAAGTTTTGCAAAGCATATTCGTATTTTATCTCGTTTTAAGAGCCACAGCAACCATGTGAGGCTCAGAGAAGTTACTGTTTTGCTGGAATCCTAAACCATCTTTTTGGTACAGTTTCATACATGTGCGTTTGGGAGAAAGTTGGTCTTACTGTCTTTGTAAATCTGTTCTACAAGTTGCTTTCTTCGCTTAACAATGCATCTCAGAGACCTTTTTATGCCCATATCCCTATTTCTTTTTAATTACTGCACAGTCTTTCATACCTGAACTTATTTAACCATGCCCCGATTGTCATGCATTCAAATGTTTAAAGCCAAATTCCGTTAAGCCTCCCTCAGGGCCCATGGCGTTAATTGCTCAGACTCTGAGTAGTCTCCAGGCCTATCAAGTCACCAGGAAATGAAGTCCCGATGGTCAGGAGTTTCCACTTGGCTCCAAATTTCTCCAAACCGTGAGCCCAAGGCTCCAGCAAGCTGTGGAGGGGCCCCTGTCGCTATGAGGAAAGGGCTGGGAGAATGTCCACATAGGGCTGGAAAAGGCAGCTGATGACTTTACCTTTCGGTGCTATTGGAGACCGAGGGCCTATCTGAGACAGCATCTCCCCAAAACTGGGGGTTTCTCAGCACCTCTGCCCTTGTATCTACCCCATCCAGGTCCCTCACACACTCTGCCCCTTAAGAACTTATTGAACTACAACCTCTCCCCTCCACAAATAGGCACACTTACCTTGTTAAATGTGCCCCTATCTCATTAAAACACCCAAGAAACTCTAGCAGAGTTCCCAGCCCATCCCTCTCAGGCTCAGCTAGGAGATAGAAGGAGTGCCAGGAAGTCATGGGCACCCATCATGACGTAGGGGACCCTCAGACATCCAATTCCAAAACTCGGCTCTGCAACCAGGAAGTTGCTTACCTCTCCTGAGCCTCAGCTTCGCCATTTGCCAAATGAAAACAGAGGAAGGGGAGTGAGGAGCCAGGATACATAAACGGAGGAAGGGGGAACACATTATGGGCGCAGCTGTCAGGGAATGGGGAGAGGAAGGGGGGAGCCAGGAATAAGCCCTGAATTCTCCTCCCTGGGATGGATGGAGCTCCTCCTGGAGCAAAGCTCAGCATGAGACCTCCCTCTCTCTGCTGGAAAAGAGCAGAGAAACAAGATTGTGCCTCAGGACATCATCTCGACACTACTGTTCAAGGCTGTCACCACATCTCAACCCTTACAAAGTGCTCTTTCCCCAAATCCCTTGAAGATCCTGTACATCCCCAGAATCAGTCTCACATAGGACACAAGTTATTATCTGCTTACCCCACTATCCAGCCTTCTTTCTTCCTTGGTAACCAAACCCTGATTTACAGCTGGGACCATTGCCTTTTAGGATGAGACTACACTTCCCAGGCTTCTTTGCAGCCAGTTCTAGCCAAGACACAGTTCTGTGCCAGGCTCCCCAGGGAGGCACAGTGAAAGCAGCCCAGCCTTTTTCATTCCTTCTGTCCCTCTTCCTTCTCTCCCCATATCCCCTTCTTCAGTCCTGCTTTCTGGGAATGACGTGACCTTCACTGAGGATGGCAGTCACAAGCTAGAGCAATGGAGCAGAAATATAAAAAGCAGCCTGAATCTTGATAACCATTGTCCATGAACTACCTACCTGCAGACTTCTTTGCTGTGAGAAAATAAAACCCTTACTTTATTCATATGTGTAAGTCGCTGCTATTTTAGGTTTCCTGTTATATGTAACCTGGCCTAATCCTTAACTAACCAGTCTCTCTTCCCCAAGGTTCAGAAATTAGTGGAAGGAAAGCTGCTTAAAATCCACTGTTTTCTTTTTCTTTTAAGAACCAAGCAGAGGAATTAAAGTCTACCATTGGCTCAACTCTCTTAACTTTAGAGTGATACATTTATAAATTACTAGAACATTCTTCTGACTGGATCAGGTTGGCCAGCACAAAATTAACCTTGGTCTTATGAGATATTTGGGGCTGAAACACACAATGTAGTCTCTACGCCATACATTGGCATGACCTTGACCTTCTGTTTTCATATAGAAAGAACACATAATATTCTGTGGAGAAAGACCCTCCAGCACATAGGCAAACTCCTATATATTTTTGTTGGTGGTTGGGTTCAGTTCAAGCTTCACACTGACCTCTAAGTAACAGCTTCTTAGGAGCAGAATCCAGCTACCTTAGAAGTCTCAAAGAAATGTTCAGGCATTCACAATTGACTTCTGGTTCAAAGCCTTCTAAATTTCCAACCCCTGCTTCTCCTGAGGGGGCAGGGACGGGATTCAGCTGGCCTCTCTCTAAGCAAACTTTTGCCATCCTGCCCTCCACAGGGTATCATGAAACGGAACGCTTGTCCCAGAGCAATGGTTTTCCAACATGAAAGTGCCTCTGAATCATTTGGAGAGCTTGTAAAAATACAAATCACCAGGCTCCAGCCCCGGAGTTTCTCATTCAGAAGATCTGGAGTAAGGCCCAAATAATTTGCAGCTTTAATAAATTCTCAAGTGATGCTGATGCTGCCGGTCCAAGGACCACATTTTGACAACCGCTGTCCTAGAAGAAGATAAAGAAAGTACTTCAGACTACTGTTTCAGACCTCTGGGGAATTTCCCCCACTGTGTCCCATCTAGACCCTGGTGATGGCCTTTGTGCAGCTGCCCCGAGAACCGTCCTTTCAGGACCTCTGTCTGCTTCCCCAGCCGCAGGGCTCCCATCAGACCCCTCAGGGACAGCTCCTTCTCAGTAGGCCACCGAGCCAGGCACCACCGCAGGCTTTTCCTTCCTCTGGGGTCTCCTCTTGGGTCTAAAGAAAAAGAGAGGGTGGAGTTAGATAACTTATTTTTCTTTAATGTCTAAATATATTAAAACATGTATGTGTTGTTCTTACAGCAAAATAATAAAAGTGTTAAGAAATACAGACTATCTTGGAAATGTCCATGAATCGCTAACATTTATTGAGCAGTTACTATGTTCCAGACACTTTAGTAAATGCTAATTTAATTACTGTCACTGTATCACCATATTTCAGCCTAAAACAGGCTGAGAGAGGATAAATGACTTCCCAGTGTGACACAGAGAGTCAGTGACAGAACAGGGATTCCATCCCAGGTCTGCCCAGTTGCAAAGCTTGATCCTTTAATGCACAGGCAGTACTGTGGTTTAAAAATGCTAATTTTCTAATGCCGCTAGACATGGGTTCTCAGTGAGGGTGATATGGCCCTGAAGAGGAAGCAAAAATTAGTTCTCAGGGGAGGAGGATAAATAATCTTTACTCTTTTTGTGCATAAAGCATAGATGTACATATAGTACATAATATATATATCTGTATTAAATTTTACAGGGGGAGAGGAATTAGGAAAATATATCTAAGAAGTCTCTTTATAGGGAAATAACAAAAACAAGATTGAGATACATTGTGTTAGGACACTTTGGCAAAGAGCCTGTTTGCTGAAAAAGTCAGTGCTGTCTTACACAACTTCTAAGGTTTTTGCATGAAGCAGGGGAGAAACAAACATTTGATGTTTATTGTTTAAAGCTTTTCATTGTTAAGTCATATGGTCGTCCCAAGAACCTCCTACTGAAGTCATTAAGGACGATATTTAATATCCATATCTAATAGATGAAGGAATTGAACTTTAGAGATAATAACCATCCACCTAGATTTAATGTCAAACAAAACTGTCCTTCAAGAAAAAAGTGAGATAAAGAAACTGGTAGACAAAGCAAAGCAGAGCTTGCTATAACAGATCCTCGGTGAGAAAACTAATGGCTGAATTGCAAGAAGGAAGCTAGTAAGATTGTTAACAAACAATCTGTACAAACACTGATACATTAAATAATAGTCATGATGTCTATTCTGGAGGCTTCCAGACGTAAGACAGAACTAAAATGTTGGACAACAATGGCGTATAAGTCAGGAGCGGATAGTTAGAGGTAAAGCATGTTCACATCTGAGTTGGTTTGGGAAAAGAGTAAAGACTTCGACTTGTGAATTTAAGTTAAATATGCATGCTAAATTTCCAAGTTAACAAATAAAAGAATAGACATCAAGCCTATAACTGCCCAATGAGAAGAATGAAAAGTGGAGGGAGCAAATCTTATACCATCTCACCACAAATACTATGAATCATTGAAAACACATGGGGCGCCTGGGTGTCTCAGTTGGTTAAGCATCTGACTTTGGCTCAGGTCATGATCTCACAGTTCATGGATTCGAGCCCCGCGTCAGGCTCTGTGCTAACTGCCAGCTCAGATCCTGGAGCCTGTTTCAGATTCTGTATTTCCCTCTCTCTCTGCCACTCCCACACTCCCCGCCCCCCACCACTTACACTGTGTCTCTCTCTCTCAGAAATAAATAAAAAATTTAAAGAAAAAGAAAAAAAACATCAAACTGCGTTTTTAAATTTACTTAACATCAACACCTTTGAATATAGTTTTTGTAATGCTGCTTAAAATCAATGGCATGAGTAAAGTTTTTCATACTAAAAATAAAATAATCTTTTTTTCTCTGTTTTTATGACTTAATAAATGTTTAGAGCTTAAACAGTGTTTCTGAAAGGGTGGTCCATACAATTTGGGCTTCTCAAGATGCTAAATCCCAAGGAAAAGGATCCACAATCTAGTGGCTTGAGAGACACTGCACACCACAGACTTGCCTGAGACTCACAAAGCTCTAAGGCCCTAAGATGTATATGTAGTAAAGAAACCTCCTTGACTCGGTCAACCCCAGTCTTTTCCCAAACATTTTTTCCCACTCTGCAAAATATAGTAACACTCTATGGAACTTACTCTGCACAACCTTCTTATTTAAGCTTGGTGGCTCAGATTGAAAAGATACCAAAGCTTGGGGCACCTGGGTAGCTCTGACTCTTGATTTCAGCTCAGGTCATGATCTCATGGTTCATGGGTTTGATCCCTGCATTGGGCTCTGCACTGACAGTGTGGAGCCTGCTTGGGATTCTCTCTCTCCCCCTCTCTCTGCCCCTCTCCAGCTTATGCGCTCCCCTCTCTCTCTCAAGAATAAACAAATAAATAAATATGGACTCAATGCTTCTGAGGAGTTGACAAAACCATTTTAAAAGGCTGGAACTGTGACCTCAAGCAATTTGAAACATAGCAATATCAGCCATTTACACAACGTCACAATTCCACTCCTTGATGCCCATGTATGACAAACACATGTACCGACACACACACACTCGTAGAGTTTCTCCCTGTAGTTTCCTACCACAGAGACACCTGCCCACACTCAGCTCACCCCCAGAATGACCACTGTTGGTTTTCTCGCCTCATGTGTTCTCATTTGTTCATTGCTTACTCATCATCTTCTTCCCCTTCACTTTGGTTTTGGAAGTCTGCAAAGGAATGTGACAAAGAAAGATTTCTGAGGAGACAGTCTCCTGGCTCTGTGTGGGAGACCCCATGAACAAATGTGTCCCAGGACAAGTCGCTTCCTTTCCTAATCTGGGTCTCAGTTTCTCCACTGGTACAAAGAAGGACCAGATGACACAGCGTCTGAGCTCCCTCTAGTCTCTGATGTACACTGATCAGCCAGGTGTTACTACCTCCATGTTTTTTTTAACTCTTGGTTCCTCAGCTTGATCCTCAGGCCTAAATGACACTGCCAAACTTGCAGGATTTAATTTTAAGCTTCCTCTGCCTTCATCCGTCCTCCAGCTACTCTTTAGCCATTCCACTCAGCACTTCCTGATCCAGCCTCTCCTCCCACAGTGCACGAGAACACATTTCCTTCAGTGGCAGCTTCTGCAAGCCTTCCTGCTTTGATCAAATCTCCATGCCTCCTCATCACCTTTTCTAAACTGCCTTGTACTGACTCCTAGTCACCAGCTCAAAAACCCACACAGTTCCAGCTCCTTCTTCCATTTTCCATCTATGCTGACACCCACATCTCTAAAGCCAACTTACAGTTCCATTGTCTTCTCCACTGAAGTAGAGATTGAAGTTCATACATCCCTTAAAGACAGTGTGAGGGATGTTTGGGGAGGTCTGATAGAAAGAGAGAGAACACAATTGTTGGGAATTGTCACTAGCTGATCTGTTGCAATATGGAGAGAGAATGTTGAGTAGCTTCAATTCTTAGTTTCTTTTTTTTTTAATTAATTAATTAATTTATTTTGAGAAAGAGAAAGAGAGAGATCTCCAAACAGGCTCTGCACCAATGCAGGGCTCAAACTCACGAACCATAAGTCTGTTGCTTAACCTACAGAACCACCCAGGCACCCCTCAAATTCTTATTTTCTTTCTTTTTAACAGTTTATTGTCACGTTAGTTTCCATATACCACTCAGTGCTCATCCCCACAAGTGCCCTCCTCCATGCCCATCACCCGCCTTCCCCTTCTCCCCCACCCCCCTCAGCCCTCAGTTTGTTCTTAGCCTTCAAGAGATCAGACCCAAAAGAGTGAGTTGCAACACTTGGTTCGAAAAGGGACTGGAGGCCGCCACTTTTCTCCCCACAACCACCAAGGCAGGACCTCAGGGAGCGGCCTGCAGGAGGCACTGGAGCCTATAACCCGCCTACACCAAACTACGCCCATCCCCACTAGAGAGCTGCCTTTTTTTTTCTTTCTTTCTTTCTTTCTTTCTTTCTTTCTTTCTTTCTTTTTCTTTCTTTCTTTCTTTCTTTTCTTTTTCTTTCTTTCTTTCTTTCTTTTTCTTTCTTTCTTTCTTTCTTTCTTTCATTCTTTTTTCTTTCTTTCTTTCTTTCGTTCTTTTTTCTTTCTTGCTTGCTTTCATTCTTTTTTCTTTCTTGCTTGCTTTCTTGCTTTCTTTCTTTCGTTCTTTTTTCTTTCTTTCTTTCTTTCTTTCTTTCTTTCTTTCTTTCTTTCTTTCGTTCTTTCTTGCTTTCTTTCTTTTTTCTTACCAGAGACCAGGGCAAGACCAACGGATCAAATTCTTATTTTCAAAGTCAGTCTGATCTTTTCAGAAATGTCACTCCCAGTCGCGGGAAGAAAGTTCAGAGGCACGGGTCACATTAACTCCTTTCCTCTCACCTCAGTGGGTAGATTATGCCTGATGTAGTTCCCATTCCCAGGAAGACTTCCTTCCAGGTTCTTTAGCACCGGCACCATGCCCACAATCAGACCTGCCACCGTCCAAACCCCAGGAGAAGGTCTGACTTAGCCCCTGAGTCTATAGCTCAGGGCAAAGGGGCTGGAGTGAGTTATCTCCCAGGATCCCATTGGAGGTAGGAAGCGGTTGGGTTGAGGAGTTTCTTTGAGTGATGAAGAGGTAGGGGGCTCGGTAGCACTGCTCTGGTCCTGGTGGTGTGGAAGAGAGGCTTTACAGCATACAGTGCAAATTCACAAAGGAGAGAGATTGGAAGGCTGTGCTCCCATGGGTTTCAACCCCAGCCACCCCCCCACTGAATCCGTGTGAAGCTTCTAAATAATTCAGATGTGCTGAGTGCACCTTAGACCAATGAAACTGAAACTCCAGGTGTGAAACCCAAGAATCTGTATCGGGGAAAAAAAGCTCTTCGGGTGATTCAGATGCACAGTGCCATTAAAAGACAGTGATATAGGGGCGCCTGGGTGGCTTAGTCAGTTAAGCGTCTGACTTTCGCTTGGGTCATGATCTCGCGGTTCGTGGGTTCGAGCCCCGCGTCAGGCTCTGTGCTGACTGCCAGCTCAGAGCCTGGAGCCTGTTTCAGCCTGTGACTCCCTCTCTCTCTGACCCTCCCCTGCTCACACTGTCTCTATCTCTCTCCTAAAAATAAATAAAACATTAAAAAATATTTTTTAAAAAAAGGCAGTGATATAATCTGACATCCGCAGCATCCTGATGTGATACGACAAGGAGCATACGATGTCACTGCAGAAAGATTCTCGCCACAAATGTCTAACCTGAGTCCGATTGTGACTAAACAGTGCGATAAATCCAGTTGTGGGACATTCTAGAACCCAGCAGACCCCCCGGACTTGTGAAAAAATGCAACATGAAAAAAACTTAAGGCAAGGAAGGTGTGCTATTCTACACTAAAAACACTAAAGATATAGCAACCAATACAACGCGTAAACCTTGATTAGCGCTCAAATTGAAAACACACACACACGCACACGCAAGACATTTTGGGGACAAGTGGAGAAACTTGAAACTTTGAATATAGAATGTACGTTAGATGTATTATGAAATTGTTAAATTTTTTTTATTGTGATGAGAATGTTGTGGCTGTGTAAGAAGTTCCTCACTTCTACAAAATGCCTGTTAAATATTTGAGAGTAAAGTGCTAGGATTTCTGCAGCTTTCTTTCAAATGGCTCAGCACACAAAAAACATAGGGGCAGGATTTGAAGGAAGTGTGGCGAAATGGGAACAACTGGCAAATCTAGTGATGAATACACGGTATTCATTCTATCATTCTTTCAAACTTTCCACAGTTAACATTTTAAAAATAGAACAAAACATTTTAAATGTTGACATGGATTATCTATGAGGAGGTTATAGTTGGTTTTGCGCTTTTCCAATATTTTGGCAATAAAACACAAGGCACTTTTATAATTGGAACAAGGATTAGCCCATGTTCATCTGTGGGATGAAAAATAAATTGGTGACAGAAAGGCTGACTGTAGCCCCTCTTAGCTACAAAGGAGCTCAATAGCGTAGGAGCTCCTGGATCCCAAAACAACACCTACCAGACACCCCTTCTTTCAGCAGAAAAATGCCACAGCCATGAAGTGTTTGGAGGGCAGCAGCTGGACCCTCCGGGACCCCTTGGGCTATAGGTGGCACAGCAGTGTGGCCACAAGACTCCCGGCCACCTGACAGGCCGCAGGCTCCTCTGCAGGAAGACGTGTCCACGCTGGGAGTAGGAGAAGCCCATCTCCTCCTTGCCCCACATGTGCTGATTCTCCAGCCCCGAAAGTGCCTGAGTCTATAGCTCAGTTTCAGCTCAATTTCAGATATCAGGGGCTAGCCTGAGTCTATAGCTCAGTTTCAGCTCAATTTCAGATATCAGGGGCTAGGGGGCGTTGTTTCAGCAGCCTTCTCCAGCCAAAACACCTGATCGTTTCCAGGAAAATTTGTTGCAATGTGGTAAGAACACCCACCAGGGGGCAGCAGACTCTCATGAAAAGAAACTTCCCTGCAAGGGAAGGAATGGTCTGAACCCTCAGAGCCCCTTGCGGGTCTCAGACATCCTGCAGAGGACTCAGGTGGTTGAGGAAACATGGGTCAAAGTATAATGATTCTTTTTTTTTCTCAGAGTATAATAAGTCTTCATATTTCTGTGAGTGCTTCATGAATGTCAAACTTACCCATACATCACTTCCTCGGAACCGTAGAGCAGTTCTGAGGCAACGAAGCATTAACATCTCTATGTGACAGATGAAAAAAAAAAAAAAGGCTCAGAAAGGTTAGGTTTAGATGGCCTGTCCAAGATCAGAGGGCTGGTATTTATTAGACCAGGGACTTGGAACCAGACCACCTGACTCCACATTCAGTGTTGTTTATCTCATGTCTACCTACAGTCATCACTGTGGTGACTTCTAGGTTGTTCACCACACGTGCATTTCCTCCCTTAATCTTCACAACAAACTGTAAGGCAAGCTGTATAATTGGGACAAGGAAAGTGAGACAGAAATCAAGTGACTCACACAGTTAATAAATAGTGAGGCTAGGATTTGAACTTGGTTTTGGCTGACCCACTAACACCTACAGCTTCCCTGTGGCTGCTTAACAGTCAGCAACCATTTGGTGAGCAGCCCTGTGGTAAGTGCAGTTCCCTGCTAGTAACTGGTGCTGCAAAGTCCAAGCCCTCAAGCAGCATCCCCTCTAGGAAAACCGAAGATGAAGGTGTCCCTACCAGGTTCCACAGGAAACCCACCAAGGTAAGTACTATTACCCCCATTTTACAGATCGAGCAAGAGGGCCTAGAGATGTTAATGAGTTTGCCTGAGGCTGCAAGAGCAGGTGCCGATCTGGGATTTGCACTCAGACCATTTCTACGCCTGCAACTTTCTTATACCTCTCGGCACCAAATTTTCTGAGCCAAAATATCAGAAATAGGAAATGTCCCAAAACATGTAGGAAATTCAGTTGCATCCCTTCTGGTCTCCGTGGCTCAGTCTGCAGCCCAGATTTCCGCCAGGCAAGGCCCTGCTCACCCACAGAGCCCCTTTCCCTTTCCATAGCCTGACTTTTCTCCTTCTGAAATGGCCAGGAAAAATAAAGGCAGACCTTTTTGCACAGGGAGGACCCTTGATGAATAGCTGGTGTGGGGGATCAAATTAGCTTCTCCATGACTCTCTCCTATCAGCACCCCTACCAGCAAGAGGCACAGAGTAAGGGTAGCACCTGGCATCAGATATGGGGCCAAGGGCATACAAGTGTTTTCCCATGTGTTCCTGGGAGTTCCCTTACCCAGGCAGGGCCCACTCTCTAAGTATCCCCTTTTGTTCTTCCAGCAGATTCCAGTCATCAGCCTGCTGGAAAGTTCCCCCATCTTCAGAGCTGCCATTTCCTACTGAGTATGCCTAGATATTCTCTATGCATGTCCCCTCAAAGCTCTCACTAGAATATGCCCCGTGTGTACTGTCCCCTAAAGCAAACTCACATACCTACGACGAGAGCAAAGGTGGAGTGTTTGAAAAGAATACTGGATTCAAAAATCTGAGTTTATTTTATTTTTTTTATGTTTAATTATTATTGAGACAGAGAGAAACAGAGCATGAGCGGAGGAGGGGCAGAAAGAGAGGGAGACACAGAATCTGAAGCAGGCTCCAGGCTCTGAGTCATCAGCACAGAGCCCAACATGGGGCTGGAACCCACAGTAAGATCATGACCTGAGCCGAAGCCCGACGCTCAACCGACTGAGCCACCCAGGAGACCCTCAAAAATCTGACTTTAAAGATAGGGATATAAGGGGATCCTGGTTGGCTCAGTCGGTTGAGCATCCGACTCTTGCTTTCCACTCAGGTCATGATCTCACGGTGTGTGGGTTCTGGCCCCACATAGGCCTCTGTGCTGGTAGCACATAGCCTGCTTGGGATTCTCTGTCTTTCCCTCTCTCTGCTCCTCCCCACTCACATTGTCTCTGTCTCTCTCAAAATAAATACATTAAGTAAAAATAAATAAAATAAAGATATGGATATAAAACTGAGTTTTACCACTCACTCATGGAGGACAAGGACAAATCCTATGATTTGTCTAGGCTGGGCATCATTTTTCTGTCCTTATGATGGCTCTAGGGGTATAGTGACAGGAAACAAATTAATGTATCATTAGAAGGCGCTTTGAAAAGAGTTGTTGCACAAACATTAGCTTTGCTTACTGCCTAATACAAATGCTTGCTGCTTGTTAACATAAAGAGGGAAGAGAAAGATTTTAAATGTGGATATAGCACAAATATTCAGGAAATCACCCAGGATGTGCTGCTGACATCAAATGAAATAATAAGGCAGCTAAATTGAGCCTGTACCCTCACATTCTTTCTCTCATTCATTCTTCAGTTGAAGTTGACCCATCGTTCCCCTGACCCTCCCCACCCTAAGTATTTGCAAACAATGCAATTTATGCATAGTAATTCATGGGTCAAAGTGAAGTCTTAAGGAAAATTAGAAAATATCTTGAGTTGAGTGAAAATAAAAAGCTAGCTTATCAGAATTTGCAGGTGCAGCTAATGTAATGCTTAGAGAGAAATTTGAAGCATTTAAAACTTATATTAGAAAATAAGAAAGTCTGGGGGTGCCTGGGTGGTTCAGAAAGTTAAACATCGGACTTTGCCTCGGGTCATGATCTCACCATTTGTGAGTTAAAGCCCATCTTCATTGGGCTCTGTGCTGACAGCTCAGAGCCTGGAGCCTGCTTCGGATTCTGTGTTTCCTTCTCCCTCTGCCCATCCCCTGCTCGCTGTCTCTCTCTCAAAAATAAACGTTAAAGAAAAAAAAAGACTGCTCTTAAAAAAAAAAAAGAAAGAAAGAAAAGAAGAAAGTCTCAAATCAATTACCTAAGCTTCCACTTTATGAAACTAGTAAATAAAGAGACTATTGGAACCCAAAGCAAGAAGGAAGTAGCAAAAAGAAGAACAGAATCCAAAGAGACTGAAAATAGACAAACAGAGAAAAATCTATAAACAAAAGCTGATTCTTTGGGAACATCAGCAAAATCGAAAAATGTCTATCCAGACTGATCAAGATAGACAGATGAAAAGAACCATTGTCAAAAATGAAAGAGGAAATATCATTACAGACACTACAACATTAAAAGGTAATAAGGAAATACTCTGAGTAATTTTATGCCCATAAATTCAACAACTTAGAAGAAATGGACCAATTCCTTGAAAAACATAAACTACTTAAGCTTACTAAAAAAAAAAAGGATGGCCTGAATAATCCTGTTTCTAGTAAAGAAACTGAATCTTAAGTTTAAAAGCCTCTATCAGGGGCGCCTGGGTGGCTTAGTCGGTTAAGCGTCTGACTTTCGCTTGGGTCATGATCTCGCGGTTCGTGTGTTCGAGCCCCGCGTCAGGCTCTGTGCTGACTGACAGCTCAGAGCCTGGAGCCTGTTTCAGCCTGTGACTCCCTCTCTCTCTGACCCTCTCCTGCTCACGCTGTCTCTCTCTCTCTCTCTCTCTAAAAATAAATAAAACATTAAAAAAAAAAAAGTCCTCCCCCATTTAAAAAATAAATAAATAAATAAATAAAAGCCTCTATCAAAGAATTCTCTGGGATCAAACAGTTTTACTGATTGATGACACCAAACATTTAAGGAAAAAGTAATATCAATTCTACATGAGCTCCTTAAGAGAAAATAAAGTGGAACAATTCCCAATTCATTTTGTAGGTTTCCAATACCCTGCTACTCAAGTCAGACAAAGATGGTAAGTACAAAAAAGAAAGCTACAGATCAGTATTTCTTATAAATGTAGACATAAAAATCCTCCAAAAATTTTAGAAGGGAAATAATACATCATGACCAAGAGAGGTTTATCCCAGAAGTGTGGGCTGGTTCAACATTAAAAAATCTATCAACATGGTTTACCATATCAACAGATTAAAGAAGAAAAATATAATCAGAGAAGTCATTAGACAAAACTCAACATTCATTCTGATAAAACCGCTCAGCAGAGTAGGGGTAGAATGGAACTTTTTAAAAAATGTATTGTAATCTTTATTTCGAGAGAGAGAGACAGAGCATGAGTGGGGGAGGGGCAGAGAGAGAGGGAGACACAGAAGCTGAAGCAGGTTCCAGGCTCTGAGCTGTCAGCAGAGCCCGACGCGGGGCTCAAACTCATAGACCGTAAGATCATGACCTGAGCAGAAGTCAGACACTCAACCAACTGAGCCACTCCGGCGCCTCAGAATGGAATTTTCTTAACCAGCTAAAGGGCATTCATGAAAAATCCCAGTGTCACACTTAATCTTACTTAAGGCGAATGCTGTCTCCTTAAGATCAGGAGTATGACAGGGATGACCACTGTCAACACTCCTATTCAGTGCTGTAGCAGAAGTCCTTGCTTCTACAATAGGGCAAGTAAAAGAAATAAAAGGCATACAGATTAGAGGAAGAAAATACAAATCATTCTATTCACAGATGATATTACCATCTACATAGAAAATTCCACATAATCTACTAAAATATTCCTAGATCTAGTAAATGAGTTTAGCTGGGTCCCAAGTAACACCATCAATATGCTTCTATGTACGAGAATGCTTCTATGTTCTAATGAACACTTAAACATTAAAATTTTTTAAAATACCATTTCCAATAACAAAATACATGGGTACAGGTCTAACAAAACGTGTGCCAGCCCCATATGCTGAAAACAAAAGACAAGTGATATCATGGGGCGCCTGGGTGGCTCAGTCGGTTAAGCGTCCGACTTCAGCTCAGGTCATGATCTCACGGTTTGTGGGTTCAAGCCCCGCGTCGGGCTCTGTGCTGACAGCTAGCTCAGAGCCTGGAGCCTGTCTTCAGATTCTGTGTCTCCCTCTCTCACTCACCCTCCCCTGCTCATGCTCTCTCTCTCTCTCTCAGAAATAAATAAAACATTAAAAAAAAAAAAAAGTGATATCAGGTAAGACCTGGTATATATGAAGACATAAGAGGTATACAGTGTTCGTGAGTTGGGAAACAACATTCTTAAGATGTTAATTCTTCACAAATTGATCTACAGAGTCAACACAACCCCGTGCAAAGGATCTATGTCCAGGATACAAAAAAAAAAAAAAAAAAAACCTCTCAAAGCTCAGCAATTAAAAAAAAAAAACAATTAAACGTTGGCACAGGCTGTGAATAGACATTTCACTAAAAATATATGGGTGTCAAGTAATCATACAAAAAGATCTTTAACATCATTCACCAACCAGTAAATGCAAATTAACTACTACAACCCTTATTAGAATTAAAATAGAAAAAGATAAAAACTCCTTGCTGGTGGGAACGCAAAATGGTACAGCCACTTTGAAAAGCAATTTGATAGTTTCTGGAATACACACTTTCATATAAACCAACAATCCTCTTCTTAGTATTCAATCAAGAGAAATGAAAAACTATGTCTACAGAGGCTAACTCTTAATAAACCAAACTGAGAACAACCCTGATGTTCTGTAGCGAATGGATCAACCAACTGTGGCACATCATACCATCAAATACAACCCGACAATGAAAAGAAGTGTACAACTAGTATACACGACACCATGATGAATCCCCAGCGCATTGTGTTAAATGAAAGAAGTCAGACGTGAAAGGACACGTACCGTACAATCCATTTGTATGACATTCTAGAAAAGGCAAAACTATAGTGACTTGGAACAGATCAGTAGTTGCCAGGGGTGGGGAGTTTAGCCGAAGGTTTATCTATAGATGCAAAGGAAGGACAGGGAAGGCAGTAATGGGTTAGCTCTGTATTTTGATTGTGGTGGGGATTAAATGACTCCATGCATTTAACAAAACCCTTAAAACTGCACACTAAAATAATTAATTTTATGCTATACAATTATAAAATAACTTTTTAAAATAGCATTAACAACCTAGTGTTTAACAGATAGGAACTTTTTATCCTTCCTTTTTCTGCGTGAACTTGTATTTCCATTACTTCTCCCACAGGATTTTTGCCCTGATGGAATATTTTTATAGTTGGAAGTTTCACTCATCATCATATCATACTTCTCACAACAAATATATAATTTAAATTTAATTTTTTAAAAAAATTTCTTGGGGCGCCTGGGTGGCTCAGTCAGTTAAGCATCCGACTTCGGCTCAGGGCATGATCTCATTGTTTGTGAGTTTGAGCCCCTCATCACACTGCTTGCTGTCAGTGCAAAGCCCACTTCAGATCTTCTGTCCCTCCTTCTCTGGCCCTCCCCCACGGGTTCTCGCTCTCTCATTTCTCTCTCTCTCTCTCTCTCAAAAATAAATCAATAAACTTAAAAAAAATTTTCTTGTGACCCTAAGTAAGGCTAAAATGGTAAACATATTTCTCAAGCGAGTTGTCACTGTATTATTTAGTACACAACTGATCAAAACATTAAACATAAAAACATTTACATAAAAAGTAAAATGTAATTAGAAATACATTTCTTTTTTTAAGGTTTATTTATTTATTTAAATAATCACTATGCCCAAAATGGGGCTCAAACTCACAACCCTGAGATCAAGAGTCACATGCTCTTCTGACTGACCTAGCCAGGCACTCCCCACCAAATAACAAGAAATGCATTTCTTAAGAACTAATCTTAATTTTCCAGTTAAGTCATACGTCCATTGCCACAAAAATAGAATTTTGGAATCAATCCTGTTCTGTTTTTCTTTTTTTTTTTTTAATTTTTTTTTAACATTTATTCGTTTTTGAGAAACAGAGGGAGACAGAGTGTGAGTGGGGGAGAGACAGAGTCTGAGTGGGGAAAAAGCAGAGAGATAGGGAGACACAGAATCCAAAGCAGGCTTCAGGCTCAGAGCTGTCAGCACAGAGCCTGACACAGGGCTCGAACCCACGAACTGTGAGATCATGACTTGAGTCGAAGTCAGAGACCCAACCGACTGAGCCACCCAGGCGCCCTTCTCTTCTGTTTTTCATTGTATTAGTAGTAAGCACTAAGAACTTTGTCTGTGTGAGGGTGGCCAGAAGTAGGAATTTTGTTATCAGAATGTTACTTCTTTGAACTACTCCTGAGTTACATCCCGAGGATCACACTGATATTCTTCCAAAGTATTTTTTTTTAAGTTTATTTATTTGATAGAGAGACAGAGACAGCAAGTGGGGGAGGGCCAGAGAGAGAGGGAGAACAAGAATTCCAAGCTGGCTCAGTACTGTCAGCACAGAGCCCAATGCAGGGCTTAATCCCACGAACCGTGAGATCATGACCTGAGCCAAAACCAAGAGTCAGAGTCTCAACCAACTGAGCCACCCAGGTGCCCCATCTTCCAAAGCATTTTAAATGATCAACAGGTGACAGGAGACTCAAATAATTAATGTAGTTGAAAGTAACAAATTGGAAAGCTGCTATCTTACAAGAGTCATTTGTTTTTTTTATTTTCTGAAAGGTATAGCAAAAATGCTTTTCCAAGACTTGTCAAATGACTAACAAGTATACCTTTTACTCAGTCACTTAGAACCACCTGTTTAAACCAATATACTAAAAAAGATTTAGGAAAAATGGAACTCATGCTAATCTCAATATATTTTTACCCATGCAATAATTTCTGATAAAAGAATTTAATATCATTGTGTTTCTTTTATGTTAATGCTAAAACTTTGGACCTTAGATGAGCTCATTCTATTTAGGGGAAATAACGGCCAAGTCAATATTAAAGCGATATAAACCTGTGTAATTAATTATCCCTAGTTTTAAAAGTTATAAAACAAGAGGGTGCCTGACTGGCTCAGTTGGAAGAGCATATGATTCTTGATCTTGGAGTCATGATTTCAAGGCCCACGTTGGTTGTAGATATTACTTAAGTAAATATGTAAAAACTTGTTTAAAATTTTTAAAAATGAAAGTTGTAGAACAAGATGATTAATCTATGTGCTGTTTCTGTTTCCTTAATTTGTAATAGCAGAAAGTACTGAGTAGCAAAATATGTAAGTATTTTACAAAGCAAGAAGTAAGATCAAACTAATAATATCCTTTCAGTGTGTGCATGTGTTCTCAAACTCCGGTGTTTAGGTTTCAGGAAAAAATACATAACACTCCACATTTAAGAATCAGAAATAATTTATTAAACATTGCAATTCTATCCATTCAATGACACAGAAAGATATATACTACTAAAGAAAACAATCAGTTCATCATATAACTTTGTATTTTTATTAGTAGGCAACAGAAAATACTAAATATTTAATAATAAGAAGAAAGATAAGCAAGAGATTTTGATTTGACTTGAAAATATGCATTTTAAGTATTTTATTGACTCACAGCAATTGAAAATAAATCACACATGTTTTACCCATATATTTGTTAATTGCATCTTGAATATCTTGATAATCTCAAAAAAGATGAAAAGAATCAGCATCACTAATTGGTTCCACTAATTAAGTGTGCATTTTTCCCAGCTAATGAGGCACCCTAGAATGAGTGTGAGAATGGTTGAAAGGAATTGCTTATGTTAAACCTTCAAAAATAGCCATTTTAGCTTTCAGGATTTCTTTCATGCTCTCTTTGCTTCTTTCTTCTGGAATTTTCCTCCAAGAGGGATTCATTAGTCTGGGGACAGTAAAAGCAAGATAGATCATTAATGTTGCCTCCACTCTAACTTCCTCACTGTGCAATGTATTAGGATTCAAACATCACAAAATGGGCCAAAATACCCTTGTCTAACACTGTGTTTTACCTTTAAGAGAAATGCGTTTAAGATACAACACCAGAAGGCAGGTTTATGGTTCTTTGATTAATCATTAAAGGAGGTCCCTGGAACTGATGTTTCAAAGAATCCCTTTATTTGGTGCCTCTGAGGTTACACCCTGGGGCAGCACATCACAGGGAGATTTGATAAAGCAAGGAGTCACTGTTTGCCTGTGGAAAGCATGGAAGGCGACTGTGGCAGAGAAGAAACAGCAGGAGCCGCTGGGAGAATGGTTGCATCACCTGCTTTTTAGCAGGGAAGAAAATACATATGGAAGTTAAGGATCTGGAACTGGATTCCCTTCCTGCCCAATTCAAGAAATTTGTAGGGATACAAACTCCTGATCATCAACTGCAACAGCCCCCTGATGACCCCATGTCTCTCAAGGCTCCATTAAGACCCCCGTCATCTATCCTTCCTTCCTATATGGAAGTGTACTTCTCCTGTACTCCATATATACTTTTACCGTAATATTTGTAACACTTTATTGATTTTGTTTACATATCTGTTCCCCTTATTCCTTATTATCCTTATTCCCTAAACTTAGTTCTTAAAATATTGCAGAAACGAAATAAATACCTGTTGAATGAATGAGCCTGAGTCTCATTTGCTGGTTCTCCATTAACGACAGCCTCTTGCGCCAGCCCTGTCCAACCTGATCACGACTCAGGCCTGACATAACATAACCAAAATGTGACCATAGTATAACCTGGCTGCAAAGCTTATTCAGCGCTGTCAGGATGTTGTTTGCTAGCTAAGCTACCGACAGCTCTTCTCAGCCCGGACTGCACATTAGAATCACATGGAGAGCTCTTTTTAAAAATGCTGATGCTTATAAATATTTAAAAAATGTTTTTAAAGGGGCACCTGGGTGGCTCAGTTGGCTAAGCGTCTGTCTGACTTCAGCTCAGCTCATGATCCTACAGCTCATGAGTTTGAGCTCCGTGTCAGGCTCTGTGCTGACAGCTCAGAGTCTGGAGCCTACTATAGATCCTGTGTCTCCCTCTTTCTCTGCCCCTTGCCTTCTCTCTCTCTCTCTCTCTCTCTCAAAAATACATACATATTTTTAAAAATATTTAATGCTGATGCTTAGGCCTCAACCAATCAGAAGCCCTTGACAGTGGGGCCTGGGCACAGATATTTTTAATGCTTCCCAGACAATTCTCATGGGCAACCATGTTTGAGAACTGCGATGTTAACATCAGGAGCACTGAGTTGACACTATATTCAGATGTGGAAGAATTCTCAGTTCAACTCCAAATTCATTTTCTAATCTTCCCTCCAGGTGTTGGGCTCCCAAGCCTTTTCCTCCAAACCACATGCACATCCATCTGGAAGTCAGCCCAGCATTCGAGCCCACCCAAGATACCATATGTCTAAATATTTAAAAGTTATAAATCAAGCTAAAAACTATTAAATATAGCATGTCCTATCCTCCTTTCTTGACAAACATAACATTTGTAACATCAAAATTGAAAAATGTGCACAAAGCTCTGGTTTTTTATGACTAAAAGTTGGCAAAATATCACAGACAACTGATTATACATGTCTGGTTGCATATCTTGATGAACTGATCATGTTCAGGTGGATAATACAGTAGAGACACTCATAATTATTTATCATAAATTTAATCCATAAAAATCTATATTTCTTGTTCTTCATTTCAACAAATCATTAATTAGGTAGCTATAATCAAAATTTTTCACAGTGATGCCAAATTTGGCAATTTCCACTTAGGTAAATATCCTGTTAAGGCAGTAACCATCAGAATTGTCAATAAAATTCTTAAGGCAATACTTGGCTTGGAAACAAACCATGGATTTTACATACCAAGCTCAAAATTGTAATCAGGTCACCTATAGTAAATTAGTGTTGTCATAGATGGTAAATTAGCTGGAAACACAAAATATTTTAATTATATAACTTGCTATCACGTAGTGACTTTTCTCTTAAAATAAATTGAGATCTATGCACTATTTCATAAATTCACCTTCTTTAAAATTTTTCTGGGATGGGTTATTAAAAAGAACACTGAGCAAATAGCAATATTTTGATATATTTGTTCAAATTTTTCTCTAAACTAGACCATACATTAGGATAGAGTAGCCAGAAAACAGTCTATTGAAAACAGGTTTCTCCTTCATAGTCATGCAAACATTTTCTTCCATTATTCAAATATCCTGTTTCTTACTGGAATTATACTGTTGTTGGATACTTATCACACAGTTTTTTTCTATTTTACAATAAAAATTTTCTCTAAATTTTTAAATATGTTTATAGAATCCCTTTCAAAGTGAAATAACCAAACTTAAAAGAGTTCAGGGACTTGGCCATTTTGTTTCCGTTTTTGTAAACCTTTGCTAACATCATTTATAGCAAGCAACAAAGATCAAGATTTGCTCTTTGAGGATCTTCGGGTTTTTTCTTAGCTCTACTAATATTTCATAACTTGCCTAAATTAAATCTAATTGCCTTGACAGCATTTCATTGCAATCCCCATGCTATAGCTGAGGGTTTGTAAAATCGGATTTGGTATGTTTTTCATCAAGACGTTCCACCTTTAGACAATAATAATATATTTAAAACAATTCATACAATCTTTAGGTTGTTCTAAGGAATGACATCGCTATCACCACAGCTGAAGTTATATGTGTCCTTGTTAAAATTCAAACTACTCTTCATAAAATCCTTCCATATTTTCAACTAAATTTCTAAATTGTACACCTTTTTTCCTTTTTTTAATGTTTATTTTATATTTGAGAGAGAGACAGAGACAGAGTGCGAGCCAGGGAGGGCAAAGAGAGAGGGAGACACAGAATCCGAAGCAGGCTCCAGGCTCTGAGCTGTCAACACAGAGCCTGACTCGGGGCTTGCCAGCCGTGAGGTCATGACCTGAGCTGAAGTCAGACACTCAACTTATTGAGCCACTCAGACGCCCCTATACCTTTATCTTTAACATCATGTTAGCATTATTATCAGAGACTTACCCTCAACAGTCTTTTAAATCAGTGGCTAAAACTTAAAGCTTATCTTCAGTTAAGGGAAAACCTATATTTTTCACAACAGGTGTAAAACCATAAAAATACTCAATTTCAAGCTTCTTGTTTTCATTTGCTAATTAAACAATGAGTATCAGAAATGAGTCATGCAACATGACTATGGCCTCTGCTACAATATAGTTGAACTGAGAACTATTTACTTTTGTAAACATGTATATTTTTGTCATTTTATTATCCATTAATTTAATAATCTGTTTTTATCCTCCATTCTCATAAATAATCATTTGGGTTCAAATCTCTCATTTTGAACATTCTAACAGCAAGTTTTTTTTTTTTATGTCTTTGTTTTATTTTGAGAGACAGAGACAGAGAGGGAGACACAGAATCTGAAACAGGCTCCAGGCTCTGAGCTATCAGCACGGAGCCTGAGGCGGGGCTCGAACTCACAAATTGTGTGATCATGACCTAAGCCGAAGTCAGACACTTAACCGACTGAGCCACCCAGGTGCCCCTAACAGTAAATTTTTAAATCATTTACATAAAACCAAGACAAATTTCCATTGTTTTCTATAAAGACTGTATTATTAGTGCCATGAAAAGTTTCATTTTGTTTGACTAAATACTGGACACATAATATTTTTCTTTTAAGAATATCAGTTAAGGGACTCCTTTGTGGCTCAGTCAGTTCAAAGTCCAACTCTTGTTATTGGCTCAGGTTGTGATCTTTCTGCTGTGAGATCAAGCCCCGTCTCAGACCCCATACTGAGCATGGAGCCTCTTGGGATTCTCTCTCTCTCTCTCTCTCTCTCAAAAGAAGTAAACCTTCAAAAAATATCAGCCAATATTCTGTCCTGTTGTTTACTTGTCTTTGTGAACTACTCTTGTTTGCTGCTTATTCACCTTTTTTGTCTTCCTTAAACAATTCTGTGGTTTTTTGCGTGTGTATAAGTGACTCCCCTTCTGGAGGTAATACCTTCTTCAGCCAAAGATCACCCTCAAGATTGGTTTTCATTGGTACAGAATTAACAAAATACTGTTTTTCAACCTAGAATATAAAAGCCAGTTTCTAGAATTGCTCTCTCCAATGGAAAGGATTTGGGCATAAAATGAAGCATTAAATTTTCTCCCATGTTCATGGCAGAAATGAACAGGTTCAGAGATAGGATTCTGTTAATTTTTTTTTTCTTTTCTTTTCAGACAAAGAAAAAAATTCCTGCCTTGTTCATCCAGGATTTGTAATCATTCATTTGGCTGGAACATGTGTTTTAAGGAAAGATTCTCCTGCTGAGAGAGGGGACATTTTCTAAATCAGCCTCCCACAAGCACAGTAAGTCCCTAAGATTTCTGTTTCATCGTTTCCCCCTCATTGGGGAAATTTCCTGAATGTCATTTTCTTTGTGTCTCCTGAGCAGAGGCCCAAGTTGCGTCTATGGCTTCTGAGTTGTAAATTTGATATGAATAATTCCCTTTTACGTTCCCATTGTTTTGATCACTCATTAAATCTTCAGCCAGTAAACAATTTGTAAGGTCCAACATAAAATTATTACATAGAATGGTCCAACCAAAACCTACCCACTTTTATTATTTCTGCAGTTTTTAAGAGGTTGAAGCAGATCACCTCTTTGGCAATTTTTCTTTACAGCTTCTGACTTTTACTCTCCTATTTTATCACAACACTGACTGTGTTTATGCTTAAAGATAAAAATATTAATATAAAATACAATTCTATTCAAATTTGCCTCATTTGAGTATATTTCACCAAAAATGTAAAAAATTGAAACAGTAAAATTATGTTCACCTATGCTTTAAATTTATTTTATTTTTTTATATATATATATTTTTTAATGTTTTATTTATTTCTAGGAGAGAGAGAGAGAGACAGCGTGAGCAGGGGAGGGTCAGAGAGAGAGGGAGTCACAGACTGAAACAGGCTCCAGGCTCTGAGCTGGCAATCAGCACAAAGCCCGACGCAGGGCTCGAACCCACGAACCGTGAGATCATGACCTAAGCGAAAGTCGGACGCCCAACCGACTAAGCCACCCAGGCGGCCCGCTTTAAATTTATTTTAAAAATAATTTTAATATTCAAAATATCCATTCAAATTAAATGGCAAAAATATAAATTTTTATTTTTATTTTTTAAGTTTATTTATTATAGAGAAAGACAGACACAGTGCAAGTGGGGGAGGGGCAGAGAGAGAGAGAACACCAAGCAGGCTTCCAGTGCAGAGCCCCACGTGAGGCTCAAACCCACAAACTGTGAGATAATGACCTGAGCCGAAACTAAGAGTTGGACGCTTAACTGACTGAATCACCCAGGCACCCCGAAAAAATACATAAAATTTTAAATAATGGTTACATTTTAATTTGATTTTCTGAAAAAGTAATTTGATTATATTTAGCATTTTTATCAAAATCCTTTAGAATTAAATGACAGTAAAGCATTGCAATTCTAGAATCCAAAGTCTGCTTGCTAATATAAAGAACAGGCCACCTGAGAACCCTACCTATTTCTAGCCTGATGGTCTCTACTTTTACCTAGAGAATATTCACTCTTCAGTATTGCTCAAGATAGTGTCATTTCACCAAGAATTTCCTCGGACATTTCTGCCCAATGGCACTAGCCTAAGCAACACACTCAGACTGACAACCAGACAAGATAACAGTGTGGAAGCTCCTCAAATCAATTAAAAAAAAAAAAAAAAAATATATATATATATATATATATATATATATATGTAGAGAGAGAGAGAAGCAGTATAGCAGAGGGGTTAATTGCTAGAAATCTGTAGTGATAAAACCTGGGTTGACCTTTCAGCTCTGATACAAGCTGTGTGATCTAAAGTCAGGTTATTTATCATTTCTGAAACTTAATATTTCCTTCTGTAATATGGGAATAATAATACCTACTTCACAGCATTCTCATAGGTTATATATGCAAAAACATATGCAAAGTACCAGGCACAAAGTAAGCACTCCTTAGCTATTCTTTTCATTATTTGTTTAACATTTGATTACATGTTTAGGAAGAACCTTATTTTACATTAATAAAATCATACCTCTTTCTTCAGCCTTAAGATACGATGTATATCAATAACAGGTAATTCCAAACCAAAGAATTTATTAGGAGAGCATAATAAAGCATTTTAAATTTGCACAATAAAGTCAATCATGTATACTTAGCAAATGTATCGGGCCAACTTGTTTCATAATTAGAGCAACTGTAAAAGTCAGCATCAGGGCACCTGGGTGGCTCATTTGGTTAAGCATTTGACTCTTGATTTCAGCTCAGGTCATGGGATCAAGTCCCACCTTGGGCTCCTCACTGAGCAATGAGCCTGCCTAAAATTCTCTCTCTGTCTCTCTCTCTCGCTCGCTCGCTCGCTCTCTGTCCTTCTCTCCCATGCACAGATGTTCTCTTTCTCAAATAATAATAATAATAATAAAGTCAGCATCAAGCAGCTGTTCATGTTAGACTCAGGATTAGGAGTACCGTGCAAATAAATAGGAGCCTAAGTGTGATACTGTGATTTATAATAAGAACTATATATTTGCTCTTTGTCCCAGTTCCTCACCCAGAGATCTTAAAACCCTTGGAATTACCTAAGTGATAGGGTAATAAAAGGGTCTTGATATTCATATAACGAACCCCTTTCAGTCATACCAAACTTTATATTAATGAGTGACTTTTAAAAAGCACCTAAAGGGAGTATCTGGGTGGTTCAGTTGGTTGACCGTTGACCTGACTTTGGCTCAGGTCATGATTTCACAGTTCGGGAGTTCAAGCCCCATATTCGGCTCTGTGCTGACAGCTCAAAGCCTGATGCTTGCTTCTGATTCTGTGTCTCCCTCTCTCTCTGCCCCTCCTTGGCTCACACTCTGTCTCTCTCTCTCACTCTCAAAAATAAATAAACATTAAACACTAAAAATAAAATAATAAATAAATAAAAAGCACCTAAAGGAACCAACCATGTGATTGGAACTTTCAGTCCCCATCCTGACTTCTGGGAAGGAGGAGACAGGGGCTGGAGACTGAGTTCAATCACCAATGGCTAATGATTTAATCAATGTTACCTGTGTAATGGAGCCTCCATAAAAACTCAGAAGGACAGGATTCGGAGAGCTTCCTTCTGGGTTGGTGGACACATGGTGGATTTGGCATACTGGCATTCTTGCAGAGGGTAAGGAAGCCCTGGGCCCCCTCCTACATACCTTGCCCTGCGCATCTCTTCCATCTGGCTGTTCCCGAGTTATATCCTTTTATAATAAGCCACAAATCTAGAAAGTAAGATGCTTCTCTGGGTTCTATGAGTCAGTCCCAGGAATTAATCAAACCCAAGGAGAGGTCATTGGAATCTGTATCTATAGCCAGTAGGTCAGAAGCACAGATGACAACCTGTCACGACCTGCAACTGGTGTCTCAAGTGGGAGAGGGGAACAGTCTGTAGGAGTGAGCCCTGAACTTGTGGGGTCTGACACTGTCCCCAGGTTGAGGTGGGCGAAAAACTCCATACACTGGAGTTGGGAAAGAACTATACTGGGTAAAGTGGCACCGTATTTCTGATGTGGTCCATCAATGTCTGGATGCCCACTATGGACTGGCACTCAAGCTAGCCCAGATGCCAGCCCATTAGCCCACCCTTGCACCTGGTTTGTCTTATGGCCCCTACCATCTGCAGCCACTGTCCACAGCACTGTGGTTGGCATGGATTATGTCAGCATCCTCCAACAGTCAGTGCCCTTCTGGGACCCATCACTAACTAAACCACTGTTTCCAGTGCCTCCCATCTGGGCGTGGTGTGGTTGGCTGCTGGTTTTTCCAGACCCACTCTGAAACCACTGAGAACATATCCTTACAGCTCTGCCATATCAAAATACCTCAAACTTGCCTCCATGAAAAGGGAGCCTTGTTCCCTCGGCAAGCCACGTGTCCCCGCGCTGGGATCTGCCTCCACAAGGCACCAAATAGATTAGTCTCATCCATTCAGTGAAACAGAAACCAGTCAAACCAGTTGTTAGGCATCATGTGGACCAAGTACAAATAAACTAGAAAACAGATGGTGAGTAAAAGAAAGGGAATCTGCACATTTGCGTAAGCGTGGTCTTGGTCTATGCCTATCCGCTGTGTGAGGCCTCGGGGCAGGTTAAAGGTTCTGGACAGTCTGACCAGTTTCCCCCATCAGGTTGTCATGGTTTTCAACCAAAGAAGTCCTTCAATGGGGCTCCTGGGTGGCTCAGTCAGTGAAGGGTCTGATTTCAGCTCAGGTCATGATCTCACAGTTTGTGAGTTCGAGCACCGTATCAGGCTCTGTGTCTCCCTCTCTCTTTCTGCCCCTCCCTCCCTCACTCTGTCTCTCCCTCTGTCTCAGAAATAAATAAACATTTAAAAACATAAAAAAAGAAGCCCTTCAAAATCACGAGAATGCTCATAGGGTAAGAAAAGATTCTCTCTGTGTGATCACCTAAGAAACAATGGTCCATTTCTCCATTTTTGTTTGAGATTTAACTACAAGGAGATTTTTGTTTGCTATTTTATGATGAAAGGATACTAGATTAAAAAAAAAAAAACATGTTTTCTGATATGCTAATATGCAAACCCTGAACAGCCAGGAGCATTATCTCAGACAAACTTTCCCCCACCTTTTAACTACTGAAAGGCAATCCTAATTCCTCTGGTCTTGTCGTCCATCGGTGGCCTTTGTCTCCTCTCTCCTTCCCTCTGCTTCTCCCACTTGGTACCATACATCGTTCATCCAAATGATAGATATGGTTGATAAGTTTTCATGCTGTTTCTTTGAAAAATAATTATATTTCCCCTTAGTGTGTGTGTGCGCACGTGTATGTGTGTGTATATGAAGATTTGAGTACAACACATCAATATTTCCTACTGAATTGGCATTCTTGTGCGCTTTTTTAATAGTTATTTTATTCCAAGTGTAAATACTATCCTTAATCATAAATTTACCTTACACTTAACTTATTCCTCCCATTTTTATTTATTACAGGACTTTGAACAAGTGACAAATAATTTTCCTCCTTAAAAAAAAATTGAGGATTGTCTTCTAAATCTCTATATTCTAAACCTGCATCCAAATACCCACAATGAAATGAACATTATATATATTCCCTCTCTCGTTTTTGAGTATCTCTTTCATAAAGAAAATCTTACCAGAAGTACAAAGCAATATGACCACAATGTTTAAACCTACTGATTTTGAACTAGCATGAAATTCAAGCAGACTGTACAGATTAGGGCTCAATCTTCTCATATTTAAAGTGGTCGGATTCCTTATAATTTAGAGATAGTCTCTAAGGTCCTTTCCCAATCAAACTTCATTTCTTCTTAGTCACTCTCACCGGACAAAGGCAGCCGGAATTTGCTTACCAGTGGGAAGAAATGGAGACCCGAGTGGTCATTGAACTGAGAGATAGAAATAGAAAGGTAGCAGAAAGGAAGCTGTCTGGCCCAGCTAGGGAAAGGAGCTGACCTCTCTCTGTCCCTCTGCTCCTCACAGCCACAAATACCACCACGTGTGTACAAACCACACACACACACACACACACACACACACACACACAGTATATCCTACCTCTACACATCACACTTACCATGCACCCACAACACACACACACTATATACAGACAACACACACACACACACACACACACACCCTAAGTACCCACACAAAGAGTTGGCTGTGACCCTTCACCCTTAGTTTCCAATCTCGAGCCTAGATTTGGAAATTGCTGAATGAATAAGAATGTATGGGGGTCCCACAGGATCTCACCAGATGTCTTTTTAGGCCTAGACTGGTTTTCTGCTGTGTGTGGGGTGGACGGGCTGGGTGGCACCTGGGGATGGAGGCCTCACAGAAGGAGGAACTTGGGAGGACAGAAACCAAGGAGAGGGTGTCAAGGTGGGGAGGACGGCACAGGGTAGAGAGCCAGCGAGTACACTCAGGACCCCAGGGTCAGGAAGATCTGCTGGGTTTTGCTCTAGACTGGAACGCCTTTTACCTAAACTCAGAGAGCCACCCTGAACCCAAAGGGAAGTCGCTGCCTGGACCGGCCGCAGCTGACCGTGGCTGTGTAGGTGGGTGAGGGCTCTGTGTGCAGGGGTAGAAGGAGCTAGCTCAGCCCCAGCCCGGCAACACAGCCACAGGCATCCCACAAATGACCATTTCAATGAGAGCTTTTTAACACTTGGGCTCTCAAACCTTAAGAAATTCTCCACCCTGCAATTTCTAAAAGTAGATCTCATTCGGGCATTTTATAGAAGGTCAAGAAGTTCTGCCACCTACATCAGAGACATTCAGCTTTTCTTCTCTCCTCTTCCTTTTGAAATGATATCCAAACCCCAGTGGTTTCATCGCCTGGGAGAATGCTGTGCCACACGCAACATCTGTAAGCAGTTAATTTTTCAAATGGGAGACGGTCACCACAGATGCAGACCTTTTAAAAATAAACACTAGAAAAATATGACTCTGGGAAAAATGAAAGCCCAGAATCCATGTGAGTGGGTGGGAGGTAGCCGGTGCCAGGACAGGTTTCAGTTTGTGTAGATCAAAGCCACATCCTAGCCTGCCTTGCCGCACAAAAGCGGAATTGGAAGGAGAGAACTGCAGGCAGAGAGGGGACTTTTGGGAGGTTATTCCAGCCCTCGTACAGATCGGGAAATTAAAGACTGAGTGCTTGTCTGTGTCAGGACTGGAACCCAGGCCAGGAGCTTTTCACTCTATTACAAGCCTCATTTTCATTTGAATATTTCAGCGTTTTCTTTTTGGGGGGAAAATAAAAGGTCTCTAACTTTGAACGATTGCCTTTAACCCCTGCTTGGGGCCCATGTGAGATATTGGAGAACTCTCTCGTTCTGGCCTCCCAAGAGAGAGTGCTTCTTCTCCACCACACACACCCCTTGCCATGCCCCACAGCCAGACTGGAAGGTGGGGAGAAGCCAGCATCCTACAGAGACCAAGAGGCACAAGAGGCAGCGAAGCTTGTGAAGCTGGTGGTACCAAGACAAAAAGAAAAAAAAAGCCAGGTCATTGTGACCAGTAACTGGTCAGGAGGAATTTGGGGGTAGGGCAGGCTGGAGATCCAACTGGAGATCCAACCCACATTCTACCAAACCACCCCTCTCTTCCCCCAACAGGAAGATGGTGCCCTGACCAAAGTAAACGTAGGAACAGCATAGATTCCTAACACAGAGACTGGCACAGACGAGGCATAGGGACATCAAGTTGTTTATGACTGGAGTGGAGTGTAGGAAATTTGAGAGACAAATGACACATTGAAAGAGACGTATTGTTCCAGCCCAGGGAACAGCCTGCATAATGCTAACTTGTCACGCTTTATCAGTGGCTAAAGCCATATTGCTACTTTATTCATCCATCTTGCCCTTACAGGATAGTTTTCTGCAGCGATGTTTCAAAAGACAAAAGTTGAGTTCAAAAGAAAAATGGAGGTAATAGATACAAGAAAAAGACAGAAGGAAAGAATTGTGGGCAGTGGTGACCCTGGGAGAAGAGTTCCGGACCAGGGGGAAAAATCAGAAGCCACTGAAATGGGGACAGTGGAGGAGATGCCAGACGTGGTGGCCACCAGGAGGCGCTGCTGCCCCATCAAAGGCACGGGGCGGGAGTGGGGGGCAGAGACTCTAGGGGAGGTTTTTCAGAACCTCAAATGGGCTTCACTCCCTCTCCAACTCCACTCTAACCCCCAGATTCTTTCTTAAGGCTTCGAGATCTCCCCTCTTGTTCCCATGGGAGTTGTCTCAGAGGACTTCAGAGGGACCCTTCCCTGTGAGCATTTTCAAGTGAGTAACAACAGCCTTGGCCAGGCGGCCATGGAGGCCCTCGGGAGTGAAGAGACCTCCCGAATTTGCACCCCAATTTTGTTCCCCATATTTGAGGCCAGGCTCCCATACGGGGGAAGATCAGGAAGGCACCTCTGCCCACAACTGTTGATGGGCTTAGCACAGGCGGAAGACCTGGCTGGCAGCTGAGATTCTCCTTGCATCCTCTGGACCTCTGTTCTCCCAGCACATCGAGGAAGGGAGTACTCACCTGGGCTCTCCTTGTCAAACAGCAAATTCAGAGGAGACTGAAAGGTAAGCCAGAGGGTCAGGCGTCCACCTACAGTAAACCCCGGTGGAGAGGCTGAAGGACACCCTGTGGCCAGCAGTGGCTGGACCTCACTACGGAGCACAGAATCAAGCCTGGGCAGTGCACGTCTCTAGGGCCATTTGCAGCAACCCCTGCTCCCCTCTGTCTGAGGCCCAGCACCTGTTGTCTAGAATCAGCACTTAACTGCCTCTGGGCAGACACCCTGACAAATTCTATCCCCCTCCTTGGCTTCTCCATTTTCAGTTCTGCTCCTCCAACACCAATAGCTTCCATCACTACAACCTTCCTCAGATTACCTTTTCCAGGATTGTGGCTTAGCAGATATTAGTTACAGTTCAAGCCCAATCCTCACTGGATCCTCTCAAGAAGATTTTTAGGGAGACCTGTGTCTTCCAAGCCTAAATCACATCCCAGGATGGTTTCTCCACAAACTCAAACATTCTTTCAATTTATTGGTCTGCTCTTGTTTTTCTAGGGACACGAGCATGGAAGGCTCAAGGAACCAAATGTGTTGGGATTCTGAGCTGCTTGTCACAGCCTAGGAGGATACTCTAGTGACTAAGCCATGCAAGTCAAGCTCGGGTATGATTCTTGCAGGTGACACCAGAGGGTCAGAGAAGACACCAGCAGAGTCCAGGCACTGGTGGGACCCTGGGCTGTCCATCCCCAGCAGGACCCTGCCCAGCAGGCTTCTGAGCCCTGGGGAGGCCCCAAGACTCAAGGAAGAGGGGCCTAGGGTCTAGAATACTAGACAAGACTATGATCACATTGTGGATTTGGGAATCTGCTGCTGACGCCAATGGGGAATGAGGATGCCTAGGAAATTCTGGAAACTGCAGGCTGCCCAGGCTGCCTGCCTGACTGACACACCCAATCCTCATTTGGATTTGAGCAAAGGAGACTGAGAGCAGGAGGAAGGCACCCAGGAGCCTGCAAGTCATGCCTAAGCCTCTGAATCCCACATCTGAAGACCACCACTTACTATCAGCTTTGAGCGGTGGTAGCACCATCGCCTCTGAGGTTTAACCGAGGCACGATTATTACTGATTGAAACCATGAGACCAAATTCCAGCCCCCTCATCCCTCCAGTGGCAGGCTGAGGCTCCACATCCGTTTCCTGCCTTGGTCAGAATTGGCTGCAGAATGGGACATGCCTGCTGGTGGCTCCTGCCCGGAGAGGCTGAGGAGGATATACGCGGAGACAGACAGGGATGCCAAGGGGAATGGAGCATGGATCTGAGGAGCCCCTCCAGGCCCTCCTAGAACCCCAGGTGAGGGAAGCCTAGAAGCTAACTGGCTTAAGCCCATCCTGTGGCCATGATGCTCTGGGGATACTCCAGCTACTCAGCTGCTCCCCACAGGAAGAGGGGCTGTCCTTTTACAGCCATTTCCCTGACTCCTGAAGAGGGTTGGCTCCAAAGCGCACAGAAAATTTAAGATACACAGGGTATAATTAGGAGGATCCTAGCAAATGTCAGGTTTAATCAAGGCCCTCATATTATATAATCAGGACTCAGAGAAGTTAAGTAACCTCACAGAGCTAGATCTAGACCGCAACTCTTGACTCCTGACTCCTAGTCAAGTGCTCCTTTTTTCACACCAGAATCTTCCAGAAGGTCTCTCAAAGAGGTCAAGAAATAAGTAGCTCTGGTCAAAGTGTTAAAAAATCAGGTTCAAAATAATGATAGGTGAGTAGTCAGTGCATCCATTCACAAATAAACGCACCACCTTACCATTTCATTTAGCGTGGTCCTGATAAGGGCCATGTCCTATGAAAAGCCATTACTCCCTCTTTGCTGTTTCCTCCTCAATTGCCTCCTCCAAAAAATAAAGCCACATTCCTGCCTTGGAGGGATGCCATGAGGCTACCATGGTAAGAGACACATGCAGCAATGTCTCACCAAACCTGAAAACACTTCTTCAGCTTACAATCAAGAACAAAGAAGTAGAGTAGACCCCCAAACAGCCAGTGTACACCCCACAAAGTCCAGGTTCCAAAGCACATGTACCGTGCTTACCGAAAGTCCCCTCAGACTCATACAGATCCTATTAACTCTTGCTTTTTAAATTGTTCTAACAAGCTTACCTTCCAGGATTTTGTTTGTTTGGGTTTGGTTTCATCATAATTATTACTTTTTTTTTTTTTTAATCCGTGAGACATTGGAAACAGCCAATAAATTAGAAGAAAGATGCTGAACCACTAGTGATAAGCACACTAAGGGCTGCATAAGTGGTTGTTATCTGTGAGACAGAAGGTACCAAAAACACACAAATAGGAGTTCCAAAAGCATAAGTCAGTTTAGTGTAGGACTAAATAGCCACAGATATTCCAGAAGACTGAAGGTATTACTGTCTGCCTGAATCATTAAGAAGAAGGAGGAGGTGGAGGAGGAGGAGGAGGAGGAGGAGGGAGGAGGAGGAGAGGGGGAGGAGGAGGGGGAGGAGGGGAAAGGAGGGGAAGGAGGAGGAGGGGAGGAGGGGAAGGAGGAGAGGGAGGAGGGGAAGGAGGAGGAGAGGAGGAGGGGAAGGAGGGGGAAAGGAGGAGGGGGAGGAGGAGGAGAGGAGGAGGAGGAGAAAAGAAGTTCTTGCACCCATCTTTTGATTCTAAGAATAATGGCCAAGCCTCACCAGCTCAAAGGATTTTTACTCCTCTGAGTCCATACATCATTTCAACGTCAAGAACAAGACCCCATTTCTCAGGAACAAGGCCATGGGAGCATTTCCCCTTCAGACACACTCCCACCTCCCAACAGATGCACTCAGCATTTCCACTAATGACTGCGAATTAGCATAAGGATTCTTCAGAGCTGGCACACAGAAACAGTACACGCAGGATATTGGAGGAATGTTTAAAACACTTGAGAACAAACCGTTTCCAAGCTCCCATAAGCAGTTTGGAAGCTTCTATTTATCTACAAATAACTGACATGCTCCAGATAATCTTTCTTCCCTGTTTACTAAAAGTGGCTCTAAGAGCCCCTCTAGGCCACTGTTGAATGATTGAATGAATGGATGGATGGGGGGTGAGTAAATAAACCTGGTGACATAGCTGAAGTTATTTGAAAATAAATCCCCTTTCTTTAAATACAGCCCAACGCAGACTCCCACCGGTTCACACATTTCTCCCAAAGAATCTGTATCCATGAGACCTAAGTGCATTCATATTTATATGTTTTGGATCATTTTTGGTGCTTATATTCTGGAATAACATCCAACACGCAGATGAAAAGTCAAGAATCCATCCATTTAGGTTTCTAAGTATCCAGATGGCTAGCATCAGTAGATGTAAGCATTGTGTATCCATTCATTCAACAAATATTTATTAAGTGTCTGCTCAATGCCTGGCTTTCTGCTAGGCCCTGAAAACCTCAAACTGAGCAAGATTGATTATTCAGTCAACTTCACAAAACCACATCATCTTGAAACAGAGGGAAGACACCAACCATGCATATAAGCTGCTCCATGCCTAGCACTGTTTTAGGCACCTTCATCTGATATCACCTTTTGTTTTAGGACAACCCTCGAAAGTACGTATAACCGTAAACAGGTGAAGAAGAGATCAGGTAACTCGTTGGAGCCACACAGCTAACAAGAGTCAGAGCATGAACAGTAGCCTGTTGCTCTGCACAGTGCAGGGCAGGGGCCTGTGATGTGTGGCAGAAAGCGGAGTAGACTGACACTGCCTCCCCTTCCTGCATCCCCCCCAGGAAAGCGGCAAGGTCTTCTAAGTCTTAGTTTTCTTATCTGTCTAATGGGACTACAATGCTTCTCTCAGAACTCAGCTGTGGGAATCAAAGGAAATAATATATGTGGGGTCTCCTGGCTTTGGAACCAACACACATAGGTAGTGGCGAATGTTTATTTCATGAGTGGGTCCAGTCTCCAAACCCTCTTGCACTCTCACCTTCCATCCCTGGAGGCCCTCTATGCCGGTGTCCACTGAGAGCAAGCACCCCCAAACGCTTCTGGGAGCAAGCTGCTCACAACTTCCCGAGGCTGTCTGTTCTGCACTTGGAAGGCCTCACTCTCCTGGCATCCCCATGTGCCTTTTCCTGGGAAAGACAGGAGAAGCCACAGGCCTCCTCCAAGAGGTGACAGTTTGGCTCTGGAGATGCGGCCTGTGTACAGGAAGCCTTAGAGAAGGCTCAAGGTGCATCATATTCACAAACAGGAACGGAAGGTGGTAGAGGTGAGGCAGGCTCCCTCTTCCCTCCCAGCCTTGACTTTGTCCGTCCCAAGGAGATGCTGAGCTGACTCCCAGACCAAACACCCTGGACAAGGGCGGCCAGGCCTCCCCCTTGGTCCTGATGCTGCCAGAATCTCCTCTTTGTTTTCTCCATCTCCCTCCCCTACCTGCTCAGTCCTCTTTTGAGCTGTCTTCCCACGTGACTCCTAAGCCAACCAGGTATCCCCTGGCTTGTGAGAGAACAGTCTTACTCTAATGTTTTGAATCTAAACAACCATGAAAAAAATAATAGTTAAAAAGACAATTCTGTAACCATCTTAAATCAGAGTCAGAGAGACCAAAGTACCACACATCCCACCACTCCTATTATTCCTCCTGTAAGTGTTAGGTGTTCAAGTTCAAGCTCTTGAATCTAGCCCTTTGGGTTATATTACGGCTCAGCTGTTTGTAACTGGTAAACTTGGACAAGTTAGCTAACCTCTTTAAGACTTTTCCTCATCTGTAAAATAACACCCCCCTCCCCCCGCCCGCCCTTAAAGCATTGTGGTAAAAAACAGAAGTCAGTAAAGTACGGCCCGTAGGCCAAATCTGACTCATTGCCTGTTTTTGTGAAGTCCTACGAGCTAAGAATGGTTTTTACATTTTAAATGATTAGGGGAAAAATCAAAAGAAGAATATTTTGTGATACATGAAAATTACATGAGGTGCACATTTCAGGGTCCACAAATAAAGTTTTATTGGAACATAGCCACAAACATTTGTTTACACATTGCCTATGGTTGCTTTTCTGCTACAACAGCAAAGTTGAATAGTTGCAAAGGAGAGGTGATAGCCCATAAGCCTAAAATATTTACTATCTGGTTTTTACAGAAAATATCTATCAATCCCTAGCAAAGAGAAAATGTAGGAATGCCTGGAAATGCCTGCAATAGTAAATACCTAAAAAAAAAAAGAAAGAAAGAAAAGTCGGCTATCATTTTCTCTTACTACCATTGAGCTCCCACTTACCTTTGGTAATACATTCCCAAGTGATTACAAAGGTTTTCTACATTTTTTTTTAAATCGCTGCATAACATGCATTTCCCTATAGAACATATATGGTGGTACCTAGTCTAACTGGCATTGTCAACACAGAAGACATTGTCCTGACCTCACACAAAGACAATGGGAGAGAGTGTCAGCCTCTGGACTTACTCTTATCGGAATACACAGTGGAAGAGCTTGGAATAGAAGCAAATAACAAGGGCCTCCCCATATTTCCTTATATCAGAGAACATTGAATGGAGAAAGTGCATTAGAAATTCTCTGATCCAATTGCCTCTGTTTTGTAAATAAGAATCTGAGCCCAGATGAAGTTAGCCTAGCACAATCGACTTTCTTTGACCCACCTCCACCCCAGTCTTGGTGCCTTTTCTGCGTATGCTGTTCTTTGCCCTTCTTCCTGATGTGTGTGCTTCCTTTCTCTTTGACTTTATTTATTCTTGGCTCAGATCATATGTCCTATCATATGATGTAACCTTGAAAAACAGTTTATGTGCAGGTCTTAGGTTATTAGATGTTAATAATCTTAAAAGCAAAGCAAATCCATGTTTAAATCGTTTTATTTTCTAATTGAAATATAATTGCTATATATTATATTAGTTTTAGATGTACAACATAATGATTTGAAACTTGTACGTATTGTGAAATGATCATCACAATAAGTAAGTTAACATCCATCACTCTATGTAGTTACAAACTGTTTTTCTTGTGAGAACTTTGAGGACTTACTCTCTTAGCAACATTCAAACATGCGGTACAGTATTATTAGCTATATTGACCATGCTGTACATTACATCCCCGGCATTTATTTATTTTACAACAGGAAGTCTGTGTCTTTTGACCCTCGTCATCCATTTTGCCCACCCTGGAATCCCCCTTCGATCCATTTTTAAAACATAAGAGCATCTACCCAGCCCAGGCTTGACATTCATTCCCGAGCAAATACAGCTCCTTAATGACCCTAATCACGATTTGTTCATGTTTAGCCAACCTCCTCACAGGGTCCTGGCATCAGCCTCACTCAGCTGCCCGTCCAGGCTCCAGAACAGGTGAGAAAAATGAGAAGGCCCTTCCCAGAGTGGTGGATTTGGCCCTCACAGGCTGCCATTCACACAGCAGGACAGAAAAGGCATTCACTTTCCTCCTCCATGTCATGATACCAACCAAAATTACCTTTAAATGAGGAAGAAAGTCATTATTTAATCAATAGGATTGCGTCAATTGAGAAAAATTTGTCTCCAGTGTAAACAAGCGGAACGTCTTTGCGCTCTATGAAAACAAGGTTAAATTACTTGCAGATCCGGCGACGAGAGACATGTAGGAAGTGAACCTGAAGCCTGACACATTCAGGGTCTGGGAACCGAAAATAATGGGAATTGTTCTGATTTTTCCAGTGGAATCGAGCAAGAGACGGGGCCCGCCTCTTTGCAGGACCAAGGATTCCTATGCTTTACCCTTTCTTATGAGAAGGACGGGGAGAAGAGGAAAAATAATGAGAGAGGAGAACAAAGGTTAAATGAACAATGGGCAGCTGATCCCTCCGGAGCTGGCCACTGTCACTGACCTGCCGGGGACTGGTACTGGGGACACAGAGTGGCATTAAAATGAAGCACGATCACATTCGGCCGGTGTTTCCTGCTCACAGCCTTTCCTCTGCTCCATCAATTCCATTCAGCAGATCCTATTGAGAATAAATTATTATAACGATGGCTAATGTGTATTGAGCGTCCATACCAAGCATGCTGATCCCTAGATGTGCATTGTGTTATTCAATATACACAATAGCCTCAGAAGGTAGCTATCGTGATCATGCCCATTTCACAGATGAGGAAAGTCACTGAGTGAAAGTCACTGACATTCTCCCTTCAGAACACAGTGAACCCTAGCCAAATAAACATTAGCTCTGAACTTTGCGAAGGCCAGGCTCCATCACTTCTGTGATAAATTCTGGCTCATGTTTATTCCCCGTGGCTCCTCCCGTCCTCCTACCCACCCCTCATTTAGCTCCAATTCTGAAGTGTCCCAATATGTGGTTCATAAGTGACCTTCCTTCCATGATTATATATCCCTTACGTGTTCATCAGGAAGATATGGTGACCGCACACCTAAGCCCTGAGTCACAGGCCTAACAGGGATCTGCCGTGGCCGAGGCCATGGGGCCTCTTGGCCGCCTCTGGCAAGACCGGTGTGCTGCCTGGCCTAGGCAAGGGAGCAAGCGTCTGGCCTGCTGAGAAGAGGTTCACATTAGGAAGCATTAAAAAAAAAAGAAAAAAGTGAAATGAAACATATTTGACCTGGGAAGAAATAGAAGACCTCTCAAGTTGCCAAAGTGACGAATTAGACAGGGAGGCAGAGCAAATGTGAACTCCTGGGGAGGCCGTCAGAAGGAGCCCAGATGGAACAGACCAGGCCGTGGTGGCGGGGTAACGGAGACGGGATGATTTATCCAGCTTGGAATGGGAGACCAGTCAGAGCGCTCCACAGAGCCAGACACAGTCCACCCTTTGTACCCTGTTTATCTAACTCATCGATTTTATAGCCACGTTACCTTCTGAGCGGGCAGGAAAGCAGATATTGGTGCCATCACAGGCCGGCCTGTGGTTTGCACAGCATAATGACAGATGCCAAGAACAAAAGGGGAGGGGAGAGCGCACTCGGAAGACCACAAAAGAGCCTTTATAATTATGCCTCTTCCTCGCTCAGGAGCTTGCCTCTTGCTCTTGCTCTCTCTCCCCCTCTCCCTCCCTGTGGAGGTGCCAGGCTGGCTGCAGGGGTGCCGTCTTCCCGGATGCGCCGGGCAGCTGCCTAGCACGCGTGTATTAATAACCGTGCATGGACTTGAAGGCAGCTATTCCGTCCCGCCTCTCTTCTCCAGGCTAAATAGCAGCAATCCCTTTAACCTTTCTTCATGGGCCCGATTTTCCATCCCTTTAATCATCCCTGTCACTTTCTGCTGGATGGCCTCCACTCTCACCACATCCCTCCCCCAGGGTGGAGACTCTGAGCAGGCCAGGATAATGGGCCTCCCGCCTCAAGAGCTGTTCCCTTCCCACCGCACTGCAGCCCTCCCCGCCTCTCCCCACCACCAGGCCGAGTTACTGTCCTTCAGGACACAAGTGGAGCTCGTCCCGCCCCCTGTGGACGTTCCCCTTGACCAGAAAGTCACTAACATCCAACCCTCTCCTGGGAGGGGATTCCCACAGTTCACTGCCCCACCCCCTTCCCTATCCTGTGGACCCTGAGAACAGCTCCCTAGCCAGATTCCCTGCCGCCACTTGCCTCTCACCCCCAACCCCGTCAAAACAGTTAAAAGCCAGGCTGAGAAATAATTTTTAAAATCAAAAGTCATTTTTATCATGTCCCTCCCTTACTCAAGAGCCCTTAGCTCACTGTTGCTTTCTGATACAGTGAATGGAAACATTCGCTAGATTCTGGGTCCAGAGTCCCCTCCCCATCCCCTCTGCCTATGTCCAGATCCTCATTCAAAAAGTTTTCCCTAGTTAATCTTCTCATTCTGTCTACACCTTTACCAGCCACCCCCATTCCCACAATGTCTTGTTAGATACTGTTTGGGGTGGGGCAAATTATATCTATATATACATATATATATAATTATTTCTTATTTATTATAATTAAATGTAACTATTAGTATCACATTATTATTATATATAATATAAATATGGATTAGGGTTCTTTGACAGAAAACAACAGAAAGAAACTCTGACTCGTTTAAGAAACAGAAAGGGCTAGACTGGAAATTAAAGGCATAGTTCACAGAATTAAAGACAGGGCTGAACCACAGCCTAGGAAAGGGCAGAACAAGGCAGCTCTGAGGTCTTTCTAGAACATTGTCATCAGGTAATCAGCTCCAACTGTTTTCCATCCTTATTTATCTTTGCTCAACGTTCACAGTTTCAGGACCTAGAATCTAGACAAGCTTTGTGAGGGGGTCTAGACAACTCTGTGATTGGCCGCCCCCCAGAACCACACAGGCTGGGGGAGAGTTGCCAGATTTAGTAAGTAAAAATAGAAAATGTCCAGCTAGAGGCGCCTGGGTGGCTCAGTTGGTTACGCTTCTGGACTTCGGCTCAGATCATGATATTGCAGGTCCGTGAGTTCAAGCCCCACATCTGGCTCTGTGCTAACAGCTCATAGCCTGGAGCCTGCTTCGGATTCTGTGTCTCCCTCTCTCTCTGCCCCTCCCCTGCTTGTGCGCACTCTCTCTCCCTCTCTCTCAAAAATAAAATAAACATTCAAAAAAATTAAAATGTGCAGCAAGATTTGAATTTCTGATAAACAATGCATAATTGTTACAAATCTACGCCGTGCAGTACTTCCTGAATTTGTCGCCCCATTCATGCCCTCCCTCAGTCCTACTCTGCAGCCCCTAGGTGGGCATTCTCTCAGACCAGGGTCTGCATCCCCTGCAACTGCCACAATGCCTGGCTGTACCTCACACCTAACAAATTTCTTTGGTCCATCCTCAAGGTGACTGTGGATTTTAGTTCTTTCTCTTTAATTTTAATAACCCAGCTTACCTCACCTCAAAACTATAAATTAACTGACACAAATAAAAAGGCTAATGTGCCGTTGGCAATCATTATTATTTATTTCCTCTTTACCTCCACCGAGGAAAACACAACTTTCTTTGCCTTCTCTCGTTTGCCGAATACTTTGAAAACAGCCCTAAGGACATTGAGCATTTGTGTAACTTTGTGCAGCTTACCATGCATTTACACATCCATCATTTTATTCAGTGTTATAAATTAGTGTAATTAGTGACTTAAGTGGTCAGTTGGCACTGGTAATACAGTCTCCCATTTCATGGATGAGAAATTAAAACTTTGAAAGGTAGAATATAAAAACTAGTGTGGATTCAAAGTTGTTTGTTCCAAAGCTTAGAACGATGTGTTCTTTCCCCTACATCAGGGGTTAGCAAACTTTTTCTGTAAAGGAGACACAGTAAATATGTCAGGCTTTGTACACCATACGATCTCTGTCACAACTACTCAACTCTACTACCGTCCCACAAAGGCAGCCATAGTCAATACATAAATGAATGAATGGATGCTCCAATAAACTGTATTCACGGAAAAGGTCACCGGCCATATTTAGCCCACAAGCTGTAGTTCGCTAACTAATGACTCCTCTACACAACACAGTAAGCACTCTTTAATCTCTATGAGTCTATCAAAGTTTGCCTCCCATTGGGATGCCATGCTTTTGACCTGTATCAATATTAGATTGTTCTACTACTTTTCTCTCTCCTTACCTCTTACGTGTCAGTATTGTTTGGACAATAACTGACGTGGCTTCCCACAACCCCCTTGACCTCTCCTACACTGTGGCAAAGTTTTCTCTCGTACTATGAACATGCCCAGCTAAGCTCATCCTTCCTCCCCTGGATCCTTCTTTACCTGCATGTGAGATTAGTTCTGACAGGCCTTGTGAGGAGGCAGCTTTCTGAGACAGAGCTTTCCCTGAGGCCTCCAGGATTAACCAGGATAAATCGTCCACCCAGCTCCCCCTCACTCTGGGTTTCGTGTGCCTCCTCCTTCAGGCCTTCTCCAAGTCTGTCCCCAGAAAATTCCTGTATTGGAATGGTAATTCCACTGTCAGGTCTTCCTACAGCCCTCTTCAGCTCTGGTCCATGGAAGACAGAGATTATTTTGTCCATCTTCTGCCAGCAGACTGGGAAGACTGGCTTAAATACTCCTTGCAGGGAGAGCAGGGACTCCTTAGAGCAAACCAGCTACTCTGGTTTATACCCTTCACTGTCGATAGATCTGGGACAGTGAGGGGTGAGTACTATGTACAAACAGCATTTTCCTGGGCTTAGATGACTGGGGTTGCAAATCCTCAGGCCTGGTGATTGACCACCTGGAACCAGATTCTATGTTGTAGGAACCAGTGGGAAGTGACTGATACCTCACTAAGGCCATCCAGGTCTTTAAGTGGGTTTCTAGATCCATATGTGTGTGCACACCAGGCATAAAGTCAAAAAAGATTCTGGAGATCATGTTACTCATTTATAAATAAGGAAACTAAAAGCCCTGAGAGATCACCTCAGTCTAATAAGGAAACTAAAAGCCCTGAGAGATCACCTCAGTCTATCATGATGGCAAGGGATAAGGATCCACATCATCTTTATAAATCATACCCATAAAGATGATGATGAACTTGATCATTGAAACTAAAATCTATAACCATAAAGCTTTCCTTGAATATCAGTATATCTTATTTTAAATAGGAAGCAGAGAACATGTTCAGCCTAGCACACCCATAAAGCTATGATGACATCAACTTTTTCAGAAATAATTGAGATTTGACCTCTCAAAGCTTCCATGTGTTCTGAAGGTGGAATTCCCTGAGAACACCAACAATCCCCTCTAATTTTCTTCATAAAGTCTCCAAAAGGGTCAAGGGAGGCAACAAAGAGTAGAGGGTACAAGTAACACTTGGGATCTGAATGCCCTGGTTCCACCATTTAGAAGCTGTGTGACCTTGAGCAAATAATTTATTTTTCAGGGGCACCTGGGTGGCTCAGTCGGTTAAGTGTCCGACTTTGGCTCAGGTCATGATCTCACAGTCTGTGAGTTCGAGCCCCGCATCGAGCTCTGTGCTAACAGCTCAGAGCCTGGAGCCTGCTTCAGATTCTGTGTCTCCCTCTCTCTCTGCCCCTCCCCCACTCACTCTCTGTTTCCATCTCTCAAAATAAAATAAAGACATAAAAATATTTTTTTAAGTAATTTACTTTTCTAAACCTGGTTTCTCATCTGTAAAACAAGTGTGATATTAGTACTTATCTTGAAGAGATGATGTAATAATTAAATGAAATAATATATACAGAGTGTCTGGCATAGGCTGACTTAAGTGTAACCATTCAACGTTCACTACTGTTGCAATGTTGACACCTTTAGGCTTTTTGCCTAAAGCCCAACTCTAATTTTGAGTTGACCACTCTGCCTGTTTTTCCCACTGTGAAACAGGGATGGTAATTTAGCAGGAGAGATGGATAATTAGAAGTTAGTTATGACCTGGGGAAACAGATCTGGCTCCTTGCCCAGACTACAACCTAGCCTGAATGACCTCAGGGCTATGAGACAAGGTACCTTTCTGAGCTGAGTCCCCTCTGAGGAGGGCGGGGCCTCCAAGCCAGGACTCTGGGCCCCTGGAAGAAGTAAGACAGAAGTTCAGAGAATTGGGGAAATGTAAACAAGCCTAATGCACAGTTTTCTTGGTGGAAAATCTTTCTGGCATTATGATTTTTGAGTCAAATTTTGTCAGCCTTTGAAAGTCCTACAGGGTAAGGGCAAGGAAAATCAGGGAATTCCTATAACAAGAAGACAAAGGGGGGTCAGGATAGCTCCTTGATAAGGGTCATGCTTCAGGGATACCTCAAGAGACCAGACTGTGGTATTTGCAGCATCTCCAAACCATTAAAAAGAAAGAAAGGAAGAAAGAACAAGAAAAAAAGCAGACTGCCTACAACTTCATCTTCCTGGTGATCGAAGAAATGTGCTAGACAAAACAACTCTTTCTCCTTTTCCCTGGGTTACTTGGCAACAGCAGAAAACACTTGACAAAAAGTTCCAGAAGGGGTAGATATTGGGTTTGAAAAGTACAAATTCCCACAACAATCAGTGACTAAAGTAGCAATATTTTAGCCTTTCACAGGAATCTGGTTATTATTACCATTAATGCCAAGTATCTTGTTTCTATTCTTTTTGATTTAAGGTAATTTTCTTTGTAAAAGGCCTGCTTTGTTAAGCTCTCCACGATTATGTTGGCTTTGGGAGAAAAAGAACTGGGCATGGGAGGAAAGTATCATGTTGTACTGAAACTTTAGAGGAGCTGGTTGTGAAGACCCCCTTTGTATTTACTCTGAAACGGACGCAGTTCTCCAGTCTTTGTTTTCTAGTTCAGGGCACTAATTTTAGCATCGTCCATATCTGATGGTCGATGGTCATATCCGATGGTCATATCTCTACTTGAGACATCTCTACATATCTCTACTTGAACACGACAGTTTCCAAGGAAGATCTCCAGAAGGCTGCACCTACCTGGTCAGGCCTGGCTATGATGTGGCCAAAGGAGACCCAAGTCAATGTTCACATCTAGAAAGAGACCCCATGACTCAGGATCTATCTTGTTAACAATGAAGAAGAGCAGATATTAAAAAGTGAAATATTGGGGCAACTGGGTGACTCAGTCTGTTAAGCGTCTGACTCTTGACTTCAGCTCAGGTCATGATCTCACAGCCCGTGAGTTCGAGCCCCATGTCTGCACTGTTAGTGCAGGGCCTGCTTGGGATTCTCTCTCTCCCTCTCTCTCTGGCCACCCCCCACCTCCATCCCTCTACTGTTTGCATGCTCTCTCACTCTCTCTCAAAATAAATAAATAAAGTTGTGTGTTTTTTTTTAATGTTTTTTATTTATTTTTAGGAGAGAGAGACAGCATGAGCAGGGGAGGGCCAGAGAGAGAGGGAGTCACAGGCTGAAACAGGCTCCAGGCTCTGAGCCGGCAGTCAGCACAGCCCGACGCGGGGCTCGAACCCACGAACTGCGAGATCATGACCTAAGCGAAAGTCAGACGCTCAACCGACTAAGCCACCCAGGCGCCCCTAAAGTTGTTTTTAAAAGTGAAATATTGAGCTCAGTGGTTTTCAACTGGGAGCAATTTTGCCCCCCAGAGGATATTCCATGAGGTCTGGAAACATTTCTGATTATCACAACTTTGGAGGGTGGACCGGTGGGTCCTACTGGCATTGAGTGGGCAGAAGCCAGAGATGCCGCTAAACATCTTGCACAACACAGAATGGGATCCCTGGTAAAGACTTCTCTAGCCCCAAATGTCAATAGTACTGAGGCTGAGAAATGCTGAGACAGAGACACAGAGAGCCTCTGGGCCCTGGCCACCTCTCTCTCCATATTTTGCTCCATTCCCACTCACTCCCTGAACTCCAGCCACACAAGTAACTTCCAGTTCTTGACTGCACTGTGTTCCCTCAGCACATGCTGATCCCTCTGCCTGCCAGGCCCTACTCTCATCCCCCAGATTTCGCCCAATAGCTACCCTCTTGAGAAGCCCTTCAAGCAGGACTAAGTCAAGTCTCCCATTACATGCTCTCTCCTCTTTAGTCTTTCTTTTCCCAAGGGTTTTCAAAGCACCTTCATGGCTTTTTCAGAAGTCCCCAAGCTCCCTGCCTCTTGGCTGCTCAGCATATGGGCTACCAGCACTAACTGCAGCCAGATGGCTAGTGTTTGAGTCTCCGCTCGGGTGTGTTCTAGTTGTGGGACCTTAGGCAAATCCTCTAACTTCTCTGTCAGTTTTCTTGCCTCCAACATGAAGGTACTAACCCTAGCTAGCCTCTAGGGACACTGTGAAGATTAAATGAGAGATTAGGACAGTGTCAGGCCCATCGCGAATCCCATATAGAAGTTTACTATAATTATTATTTCCGGAATTAAAACTGCTCTTCTGAGACATTAAGCTCCATGATAAGAAAGATACACAGTATTTTCTCTTTCCAGCAGTATGCCCTCATGTTGTCTTTTCTCTACCTGAGAAAGCAAAACTCAAATCATTTAAGGCAGGGGAGTCAAAGTCAATGCCTCGTGTTTACAGATAAAGACACTGAGAGACAGAGAGGTGAAGGGACTTGGAAAAATCACATGGCAGGTTTCTTTCCATCTGATCTCCCAGTCTCTCTCTCAGTCTCTCTACCCCCTTTCCTTCTGTCTTTCCCTCCCTACCCCCCACAGCCATCTCTCCTCCCCAGTCCCCTTTTGAGGTGATAACTGGTACAATTCCTGATCTACACTAAATGAATATCCCATAGCAACTATCTCCATCTGACTACAGGTCCCTGCTCCCCAGCCTTTCTACAAAAGACGTGGGGGTTATAAAAATTCAAGCTTATCAGAACAAAGCACATCAAATAGAACGCAGCAAGGTTTCCAATTGGAGATTTCAGGTGCTTATACAACAGCCTAAAAGAGAAAATCTAGACCTGACAAAAAAAAGTAGACCAAGGGCAAATAATAACCTAAATAAATTAAGAAAACACCGAGGCAGTCTCCTGAAGTTTTTTGCCATTATGTCATGATCCTGAGACAGGGCTTTGGAATGCCTCCCCGGGGGGTTTCGTGGGCAGGGCCACATCTCATTTGCTGTAACTCCCTCAAATCCTATTTGACTCTTTGACACCCTCCCAGCCTCTCACAACTGTTTTTTTTCTTTTTCCAGTCCCTGCAGGTTTTTGTAAGCTCATTCTTTGCCAATACTGTGGTGTTTCAGCCCAAATTGATGCTGGGGTCTTAGACCTCATGGAGGGGAGTGTGGTGTCACACTGTGGAGTGACAAGGGCCTCTGACCTCTTGGTCTGGCCACACCTGAGGAACCCAGCTCTGACAGGGGTCCTACTCTTTTCAAGGAACATGAAAAAACTGGAACAGCATGAAAGAAGAACAATTAAGATAAGACGCTTCACCACGTGAGAAATAAGAGGACAGAGAAGACTTAGGAAGGGGCATAAGAGCTTTGGCAAACTGAAGGACATTTCAGAATGAGCTAATGTGAACTTCTGATTCCTTTACAAATCAATAAAAATACTAGTAAAATACAGCAAAAAAAATTTATAAATAAAGCTAAGCTCATAAATATAAAGAAAAATCTCTAGGTACCAGGAAAGACAGAAAGATAGAAGAAGGAAGGAAGGGAAGGGAAGGGGAGAGGAGGGGAGTGGAGGGAAGGGAAGGGGGAGGAGAGGGGAGGGGAGGGAAGGGGAGGGGGAGGAGAGGGGAGGGCAGAGAGGGGGAGGGAAGGGGAAGAAACAGGAGGGGAGGGGAGGGGAGGGAACAGAGGAACTTATAGTCAGAGTGGCAAGCTTCAGCTGATGCCTTGGTGGTCCAGGAAGATATTGGCCCAAATATAGGCCCTATATGGCTAGAGGTTGGGGTTTTAACATACACAAAAGAGCAAAAGCTTTGGGATCTTGTGATGGAGAATCTAGAAGAATGAAGTGGAGACCCAAGGAGGAGAGTTGCTTCCTTTAAGCCTTACTCCCAGGCCCAGGGAATGTGTGCCTCTTTCCAGGGTTGCAGGTAGAGAAACAAAACTACCCCCAAGAAATAAGTCCTCAAATCAGCACCAAACACAAGTGTGTTCTCCAAATTCATACTCTTTACTGGTGGATTAGTCAAGGTTCTCCAGAGAAACAAAAATAACAGGATGTGTATATCCAGAGATCGATTTAAGAAATTAGCTCAGACAACTGTAAGGATGGGCAAGTCTGAAATTTGCAGGGCAGGCCAACAGGCTAGAGGCCCAGGGAAATGTTTACATAGCAGCTTGAGCCTATGGTAGTCTGGAAGCAGAATTTCTTCTTCCTCAGAGGGCTTCAGGATTTTTTTTTTCCTCTGCAGGCCTTCAACTGATTGGTTGAGGCTCACTCACATTATAGAGAGTAATCTGCTTAACTTAAAGTCTACTTTATCTAACTGTTAATCTCACCTAGGGACACCTGGGTGGCTCAGTCGGTTAGGCATCCAACTTCAGCTCAGGTCATGACCTCGCGGTTCGTGGGTTTGAGCCCCATGTCAAGCTCTGTGCTGGCAACTAACTCAGAGCCTGGAGCCTGTCTTCAGATTCTGTGTCTCCCTCTCTCTCTGACCCTCCCCTGCTCATGCTCTCTCTCTCTCTCTCTCGGAAATAAAACATAAAAAAAAAAAAAAATTAAACGTTAATCTCACCTAAAAATCACAGAAACATTTAGACTGCTGTTTGAGAAAAAACTGAGTACTATGGCCTAGCCAAGTTGGCACATAAAATTTGGTATGTGAACTGCAAACCAAAAAGGTTATAAAAGGAATTGGTCCTGGACTGCTCCCTGGAGCAGAGCAATGGAAAACTTTGCAGAGACTCCTCCTTATCCCAAAGGGACAACAACAGCTAAAGATGTACTCACAACCAAAAAGTATAAACCACCATAAGGAAGACTGGAAGACAAGTAAGGATTATCACCTCAAGAATTTAAAATAAAAGAACAGGGGTGCTTGGGTGGCTCAGTTGGTTAAGCATCTGACTTCAGCTCAGGTCATGATCTCACTGGTTGTAAGTTTGAGCCAGGTGTGGAGTTTTGTGCTGACAGCTCAGAGCCTGAAGCCTGCTTCAGATCCTCTGTCTCCCTCTCTCTTCCCCTCCCCTTCTCCCGCTCTGTCTCTCTCTCCTTCAAAATAAAATTTTTAATAAAAAAGAAAAGAACAATTAGAAAAAAACCATAACATGTTTAAAATGTTAAATAAAAGAATGACTAGAGTCCATAAGGAACATTAAACACTGTTTCTAAAAAAAAAAAAGGAATTTGAAAAAAAAACTTCTAGAACTTCTAGAAATAAAAGAAAATGAAGGATTGAGAAAACCGAGTATTAGACAAAAGGGAAGAGACTCAATCAAGAAAGGGATCTTAGAAAATTATCCATATCACTTCATTAACATAACAAAAGACCTTTTCCTTACTCTCATTACTTAGGAAATTCCATGGGTTTCAGGAGCTCTGGGCCAAAAATTTGGATGAAAACCAAATACATATTTCTTATTATAAATCCCAATATCACTGCAGCCAAATGCAATCCTAAATTACACACATGTTAAAAGTTTGAGGATAACCACTAAAAGAAAAGAATCTGAATGTATGTAACTTTTAAAACAGCGAAAAAGGGAAAGTAAGAAAACTCAATCAATGTAATTGAAGGCAGAAAAGAAGTGTTAAAAAACAGGACAACAGGCCCAAAATGGAGACGCTTATGCTAAGCCCCACATCACCAAACCAAGACTCACAGTTTCAACTCTCCCAGAAACAGAATCTTAAACTGATCAATGAGGAATCATCTGATCAGCACTAATTAAGTAATCTGCCTGATAGATCCCTGCCATCCCCTAAAAGAAAGTAACCGGAAAGGGGTGCCTGGGTGGCTTAGTCGGTTAAGCGGCCGACTTTCGCTTAGGTCATGATCTCACGGTTCATGGGTTCGAGCCCCGCGTCGGGCTCTGTGCTGACTGCCAGCTCAGAGCCTGGAGCCTGTTTCAGAGTCTGTGACTCCCTCTCTCTCTGACCCTCCCCTGATCACGCTGTCTCTCTCTCTCCTAGAAATAAATAAAACATTCAAAAAAAAAAAAGTAACTGGACAATAACCAACACACTTTCTTGCCTAGTATAACTTCCTTGTTCCCACCTGCTTCTGACTACAGTTCCTCAGAGCTTCTTTGTATGTGCTAGGCGGGACGCTGCCCGACTTGAGTAGGTTTTGTTCAAATAAATTCTTAAAATTGTTAATATGCCTCAGCTTATCTTTTAACTTAATGAGACAAAGAAACTACGAGGTTAAAACAAAACCATTAATATATCAATACATGATACTAGATTCCAATAACAAATATAAGTGAAAAGGATTCATACCAGTGATTAAAATATAGGAATGCTAAGTTTAAATATGACATGCAGCTTTTTGCTTGATCTGGTAGACACACACCTTTTTGTTTTTTCTGTGTTTCTTCTAGAACACAGAAAGATTGAAAGCAATGAGATGGGGGAAAATATCCACCTAGGAATCATTCTCTAAAAGAACAAGTGATGAAGCAATATTAAAGTCAGAAGAAATAAAGGAAACGATTAGAAAATAAGAAAAGGAAGAATTCTGGGGTGCTTGGGTGGCTCAGTCAGTTAAGCATTGGATTTCAGCTTGGGTCATGATCTTGTAGTTCATGAGTTTGAGCCTCACATTGCGCTCTCTGCTGTTGGCACAGATCCTCTGTCTCCCTCTTTCTCTGCCTCTCCCCCTCTTGTTCTATAAATAAATAAATAATTAATTAATTAATTAATTTTTTAAAAAAAGAAAGTAAAGGAAGAATTCTCCAGGAAAATACAACAATTTTAAACTTGGATATACCTAACAACATAGCCTAAAAATGGAAGGAAGGAACAAATGAACGAACGAAGGAAACAAGGGAAGAAGGGAGGGAGGAAGGGAAGAAGGAAGGAAGGTAGAAAGAAAGAATTGCCAAATCCACCATCGTAGTGAGGCATTTTATCTAAAAACAGGCTGAGGCAAATGAGTGAAAGTTACAGAAAGGAAGGACATTAACTCAACCTACACAGGAGCTTTTTTGATTTCCAGAGACGTCCAAAATTGAAAGAGCACCAAAAACACGGAGGTTTTGCAAAACCTGTATGACACTGAATGAAGCTATTGGTGGAACTTGGAAGCGACGGATTCATTGCTTCATGAGGATAGAAACCATGTCTGTTCTGTTCACTGCTATATACCCAATGGCTACAGCAGAGCTTGGCACAGAACAGACACCAGTAGAGGTCTACTGAATGAATGCACGAATGAATGAATGATCGATCTAGGTAAGACAATGGATCAAATAACCGCTAGACCGGCTTCCAATTCTAAGATTCAGTGACTCGTACATACCCATTGATCTGTTCTTTGCCCTGACTTCATTCTGAGGCCCAGGGTCACCCCAACCCAGAAGATTTGAGGGTGGCACTGAGAGGCAAGGGCGGGTGAGGAATGGCCAGAAGTGTAACACAGAAGCCCAGAGAATGGAAGCCAGCTCTGCAAAGAGCTTCCAAGAGCCTTCCTGCCACAGAAATTCCACTTGGCCACAGTAATTGTCCTGGCCCTGGGCCTGGAGGAAGGCGGCGGCTGGCCTGCCCAGGGCAGGGTTCAGTCAGCACATCTTGTCTGTGCTGCTGACACGGGTGGAGAAGCAAGACTGCGAGTAGGTCACTGGGTCAGTCAGCTCCATAAAGCAAGCTTCTCCCACACACTACGTTCTGGGACACATAGAAGGAAGGGGATGAGGTCTCCAGGTCTAGGGATTTCTTAAGGGCTTGGGGATCCTCTCGTCTGACAAGACACAGCCTGGTCCTTGTGAAGCCTTATGGACTGCATGTTTGTGTCCCTCCAAACTTCATGTGTTAAAATTCCCATGTGAAGGTATTCAGAGGTGGGGCCTCTGAGGGTGATCGGGTCATGAGGGTAGAAACCTCAAGAATGGCTTAGTGCCATTGTAAAAGAGACCTCAGAGGGCCCGCTTGCCCCTTCCACAGAAAACAGCCACCTGTGAGACAGGAAATGGGCCCTCACTGGGCACCAAATCCTCCGACACCTTGATCCTGGACTTCCAGCTCTCGAACTGTGACAAATACCTACCTGTTGTTTATAAGCTAACCTGTTGATGGTACTTTGGTATATAGCAGCCAGAATAGAGTAAGTCAGAGCCACTAGAATGACTGTTACTTCGAGTCCCTCTCTTCAGGAAGAAAATCAAATCTAATGGAGGACACGTGGCCTCAGCCCCAGTCAGAGTCTGCTGTATCTCCTGCCCCACGACTCATGCAAGACCAGCAAGCCAGGGAAATGGCAGGCGCAGGGTCGGGCCCATTTCTGTGATGAATGGAGACTGTGAGCACATGTGGTGCCAACAGATTCTCAGGGGACGTTCCCACAGCCCTGCCTGCAGGGCGCCCCCTTCCCTCCTTCCTCCCCACCATGATGCCTGACCCACTGGAATAAATCCTGAGCCCTGGACCTATTTCTAACACAGGAATGTCGGCCCCTTTGTCACGTCCTGCTTTCCCTCTCTGGTTTTTTTTTTGTTGTTGTTCTTTTTCCCACCCTGTCTGCCCTTCTCCCGCCCCCGTTTCCCAAACTTGCTCCTGAGAGACCAGACCCAGCAGCCCACTGGTGATCTTGTTTTACATGAGACATTTCCAAAAAAGACCAAAAAAATCCTTTCCAGGAAAATGCCATTTTTAAAATTCAGCTCCAGACACCGCGGCAACACTAGGAAAACAAAGAAAGGACTTGGCAGAAAGGTTTTCTGAATCGGGACTTTCTCTCTAAAATACCTTTTCCAAATTGCCTCCGGTGGGAACAATGCTGAGGGTCAGCTCTGGAGCACCCAGTCAATTTCAGATATGGACTGTGGCTCCTGGTTTTTATACCATCCCAGCCTTTCCTTACCTGGGATCCCTCTGGGACCTTCTCCCAAGCTCAAGCAGGAAGCTCCTCTCCCAAAGGGTCGGCAAAGGAAGCAGCTATCTCTGCAGGGTCAGGGAATACTGATGCCTCCCTCTCTGCAGAGGACACTCTTCAGCCCCTGTCTTGCCCCCATCACCAGGCTGAGGGGGCCAGGCTGGGGGCAGGGGGGGTCTGAGAGACAAACTGTACTTAGTAGGAGCTTTCTTCTCTTAACATCCAAGTGAGGGGGACATACGATTTCCCCTGGGGCAAACATGATGGTCTGGATGTTTCTTTTACATGAAGCTGGTATAATTGTGCTGATGTCATATATAATAGGAATGGCCATTATTTATTAAGCACTTACTACTGCATCCATCACGAATCCACTTTTTAAAAATATTTAGTTACCTCATTTTATGCTTGTAGCAACTATTAATGTGCTGAATTATATCCCCACTCAAAAAAAATTCCTATGTTGAAACCCTAACCCCCCGTGCATCAGAATGTGATTATATTTGGAGAGCGGGTCTTTAAAGAATTAAGTTAAAATAAGTCTTTGGGGTGGGCCCTAACCCAATACAACTGGTGTCCTTATAAGAAGAGGAAATGTAGACACAGACAGGCTTGCTCACAGAGGAAAGACCATGTGAGGACACAGCAAGAAGGAAGCTATCTACAGAGGAAAGAGTTCTCAGAAGAAACCAAACCAACTAATACCCTGATCTTGGACTTCTAGCTTCCATAACTGTGAGAAAATTAGTTTCTGGGTTTTTTTAAAGCCACCCATAAAATTAATATGGTTTTGGGGAGCCTGAGTGGCTCAGTCCAGTTGAGCATCTGTCTCTTGATTTCAGCACAGGTCATGATCTCATGGTTCCTGGGATCAAGCCCGGTATCGGGCTCCACACTGTTAGCTTCAGGGCCTCCTTGGGATTCTCTCTCTCTCTGCCCCTCCCCACTTTCTTGTGCCTGCTCTCTCTCTCTTGCTCTCAAAATAAATAAACAGTTTTTAGAAATTAATATGGCTTTTATCACCATCTTACAGGGAGCAAAACAGTCTCAAGATGTTATGAAACTTACCCAGCAAGCAAATAACAGAGCTAAATTTTGAGAGTCAACTATCTGATTCCAGAATACAAACTCTTTCTTAAAATGTTTATTTATTTATTTTGAGAGAGGGAGGGGTCAGAGAGAGAGGGAGAGATACTATGAGCGCAGAGCCCAACCCCAGGCTCAATCTCATGAACTGTGAGATCACGACGTGAACTGAAATCAAGAGTTAGATGCTTAACCAACTGAGCCACCCAGACGCCCCCAGAATATAAACTCTTAAGCACTATGTCCAACTGCTTCCCTTCCATGTTCCACTGTGTACGTGCATGTCCCATTTGCTTCTTGCTGCATAACAAGTAAACTCACAACATGATGGCTTAAGACAGTGACATTTGGGGCACCTGGGTGGCTCAGTCGGTTAAGCAACTGACTTTGGCTGAGGTCATGATCTCACAGTTCGTGGGTTTGAGCCCCATGTCAGGCTCTGTGTTAACAGCTCAGAGCCTGGAGCCTGTTTCAGATTCTGTGTCTCCCTCTCCCTCTGCCCCTTCCCTTCTCTTTCTCTGTCTCTCAAAAATAATAAATGTTAAAAATTAAAAAAAACAGTGACATTTATTTTTCTCATTTACCAGTAATTTGGACAGCCTTTGGTGGGGACAGCTCATCCTTGCTTTACTTGGTATCAGCTGAAGCGGCTCCAAGGTTAGACCAAATCATCTGAAGTCTAGCTCGCTCACTTATCTGATGACTAATACTGGCTGAGAGCTGGGACCTTAGCTGGGGCTTTTGATCCAAACATGTCATGTGGCTTCTCCTCATGACCTGAGTTTCTTCTTAACATAGCAGCTGCTTCCATGAGGGAGCATCCCAAGAGACAGAGCCAGACAAAAGGCTGTATCACCATTTGTAATCCAGTCTTGGAAGACACACAGCATCACTTTTACCACATTCTCTTCCTTAGAAGTCATTCACTAATGGGGCGCCTGGGTGGCTCAGTTGGTTAAGCATCTGACTTCGTTCGGCTCAGGTCATGATCTCACAGCTCGTGAGTTCAAGCCCCGTGTTGAGCTCTATGCTGACAGCTCAGAGCCTGGAGCCTGTTTCAGATTCTGTGTCTTCCTCTCTCTCTGCCCCTTCCCTGCTCATACTCTGTCTCTCTCCCAAAAATAAATAAACATAAAAATTTTTTTTAAAAAAGTCAGTAAGTAAGAATTCAGGGGCACCTGGGTGGCTCAATCAGCCAAGTGTCTGACTCTTGGTTTCCACTCAGGTCATGATCTCACAGTTCCTGGGTGTGAGCCCCAAGTCAGGCTCTGCGCTGACAGCAGATGCCTGCATGGGATTCTCTATCTCCCTCTTTCTGCCCCTTCCCCCCTTCAAAAGTAAATAAATAAACATTTTTTTTTAAATTTAAGAAAAGAGGAATTCAGCACTTGTTTCTGATGGAAAGAATGACAAAGAATTTGCAGACATGTTTTAAAACCACTACAGTGAAAGTACCATTGACATGGTTGTCCATATTTTATGTCAGGTATTTATTTGCCTGGAGCACCGTATCATTGAAAGCACTGCACCGGGAGTCCAAATCCCTGAGCAAGAGCCTGAGCATTCAGCTTAGTAAGGGACTGGGGTTCCAAAATCCATGTATGAAAAGAGGAGGACCTGCTTCGGGTTCAGCCACTCTCCTCTGTATGGGACTGAGGTCACTTAACTCCACTGCAGCCTCTAAAACACAGATCTCCATCAGAAGGAATTTTAGGATGTTGTTCTTCTGACGCTTCAGCTATGATAACCTGAGTCTTGCCTTGTCCCTGTGCCTACGTCATTGTCTTAGAAGCATAGCAATCTGTGTATTGAGCACCTCCTCGGTCTGGGGCACTACCACTGGTGCCCTATGTCGGTTATGTCACTTAGTTATCATATCAACCCTATGAAGGAGTTAATGTTATTATGTCCATTTTACAGATGAAGAGACTGAATCTCATGTGATGTGAGTAATTTGCCTGAAAGTTAGTAAAGGGCAGAGCCAGAACTGTACAGGTTGTGCCCTGGCCAGCCCCGATTCCTCCAGGACCTGGTGTCCTGCCCATGGATCCCTGCCCAGCACCCAGGGTCTGCTCCCTGTTGACAAGGCTCCTGCACAGCTCAGCTGCTTCCCAGGACATCTGACATTCTGGCTTGTCCATCTCCCCGCTCCACTCACCTTTTGGAGCCTTGCCAGGCTTCCTGTTGGATTTTGTCCCTGGTGAGCTCCTCACCAGACTCTTACATGGGCACAGCGACCACACTGTGTTCACCCTCCTAACCGATGACTGACCCAGCTCTTCACATCTGCCTCAGCCCATCTTGGTAACTGGATGGCACCCTGGCATAGTGAGACACCAAGACCAAGCAGCACAGCATCGCGAATGAAAAAAAAGCAGAGGCCCCAGAGTCAGATCAATCTAGATCCAAATCCTGACTCCACCACGCATTACTCATGTGTAAAAATAGTGAGGCCCACACTGCCTCATTGTGAAGATTCTCGATGAGTTAATACATGTACAGGGCTTGGTTCCATGCCTAGTACATAGTAAATGCTTAATAAATATTAGCTATCTTCACTGTTGTTATTATCAATAATATTTGTAAAAGATCCACTAGAGAGCCCAGCATATGGTAGGCATTCAAAAATGATAGCTGTTAATCTCATTGTGTAAGTCCTGGAAAAGCTACAGGAATTCAGAGAAGGGCCAGATAACAAGGTAGTGAAGACAGAAAACAGGCTGCCCCAGCAACTGTGCAGATCTGTAGATCTCTGCCTAATCCTGGAGCTTGGCTCTGACTGGCCTTGATTAAGTGGAAACACCTCCCTACAGAACTGCCATCTTCATCTGCCTCAATTAGGAGATGACAAGAGCTTCCTGAGCTTGCAAGCGCCTGGGAAAAGGAATTTCGAGAAAGAAAACCAGAAACACCCTCTGTCTTTGCTCCTGCCCATGTCTCCTGCTATGGCAATGGAAGCCACTGGCCACCAGATCCTGATCTGCTTATGTGGTTGTCCTACTGGTCTGTGGGTTCAGAGGTTTCATCTGAGGCTGTGAGTTCCCAGAGAACTGGTGAACAGAGTCAGAATATGTAATAGTTTCCCAGCCTCAAGCCCCTCCAGGTTGAGCTGTTAATAAGAATAGAAAGCAGGTGCACAGAAGGTAACTATCAGGTTTGTAACAGATGGGCCATCACAGACACACACACACACACACACACACACACACACACACACACACACACACATACACACCCCTTTCAGCATTAGAGAGCTGCAGTGCTGCCATTGTCCTCTCCCATCATATTTTTCCGCTGCTACTTTCCCAGAATCCTCACAGCCAGATCCACTGATGCTCACAGCTCCTGAGTCAATCTGACCAAGTTAGAGGTTGGGGGTGGGGGTGGGGGGTGTGGATATGGGAAGAGTGTATCAAGTTTGAGCAGACCTGATGGCTTAGAATAATGTCACCAGCTCAGTTATAACTACTTGGCTCCTGTGTTCCTCCTGATTTTCCTTCAAGCCAAATGATCAATGAGGTGACAGTTATTTCCCCCAGACCACTCTCATTTCCCTCTTCCAATCAGACAAGGATCTGGTGCCCTCTCGAATGACCTCTAAGAGCTGACATTACTGCTCATGTTGCCTGTGAGTCTGAGCTCTTCCTTTCCTGCTCCAAGCTTCGCCCACTCTGGTACAACCAGACTTCTTCCTTGATTCACAGCCCTGAATTTTGCTAGAATCCAGTTCTCCTCTGTATTAGTCAGCTATTGCTGTGAAAATACTATTTAATAATCAGCCCCCAAATTTTAGTGTCTTATAAAAACTGTTATTTTTTTTCACCCACAGCGTGTGGATTGGATGGGGTGCCTCTGATACTCTATAGGTCAGGTACAGTTCAGTTCCATATGTCATTCATTCTGGGACCAGCAGATACCTGAGGCAGGCTCTTCTCATTATGGACAGAAGAAGCATGAGGAAAGGCTAATGAAAATTTTCTATGATTCTTAAGGCCTCAACCCAGAACTAGCCATTGTCAAGTCTATTCATTGCATTTACCAAACAAAGTCAACTGGTCAAGCCCCAAATCACAGGGATGGGAATATCTGCTCCACCTATTCTAGTAGTGTATAGGCAAAGTCATATGGCTCAGGGCATGGGTGTATAATTCTATTATAGTAGGAGAATGAAGAATTGGGAATGTATCACCTGCATATCTTGCTGTGGTTTACTCACCTGATTGCTTCTCCTGAATTCTTAGAGAAGCCCTACCAGCCTACTTAGCTCCTCAATCCCTACTGTATCTCGGCCTCAGAGAGGCTAGAATGAAGAGTTGGGATGCTAGAAAGCTACTGGCGAACCAAGCAGCTTCTCCCCTCATTCATACTATCTTACTGTATGCTTTCTCTTTGTTCTCTGCACATGAGCATCATTTTTCTCTCTGGGCACCAGCCTTTTCTGCTGCTCCACTGACATGGGGGAATAGGGTCTGCTCCAGCCCTGGGGGTACAGAAGCTCCCATTTTTAGCATCATTACCCAGCTGAAGTGTCCCACCTCCAAAATCCCAGAGAAATACCCCCATCAATCACGACTGAGGTCATGTAGCACATAGTTACCCAGTCTTCTAGGTGGAAGAAAAGTGTGGTGTGGGCTGCCAGACACACACACACACACACACACACACACACACACACACACACACACAAAACCCAAGACTCCAAGCTGGAGTCCTCTGGTCTGACTCTGGTGAGAATATGTGTTTAGTTTGGCCACGGGGTTTTTAAATGTTTTGAATTTCTTGACAAAATGTAGAAACTGAGAGTGCATATGTGAATTCAGATTCCTTTTTCTTAAAAAAGTAAAAGATCTCAACTGACAGGGAGTGTGAGGATACCCCATGGGGCCCAATAGTGTTCCGTTTCTTAATCTCGCTGCAGGGTATACTACTATGTTCCATTAGTGAAAAGTTCATCCATCTACACATTTAAAACACATCCACTTTTAACATGTATATTACATCTTTTTTTTTTAATTTTTTTAATGTTTTATTTATTTCTAGGAGAGAGAGAGAGAGACAGCGTGAGCAGGGAGGGTCAGAGAAGAGGGAGTCACAGACTGTGAAACAGGCTCAGGCTCTGAGCTGGCAGTCACCCGACGCGGGGCTCGAACCCACGAACCGCGAGATCATGACCTAAGCGAAAGTCGGCCGCTTAACCGACTAAGCCACCCAGGCGCCCCACATGTATGTTACATCTTTTTAAATTTTTAAAATCTTAGAAGATTTGGCAACACCAGAGCCTCCTTCCAGCAAAGGACCAGTCTGCTGGAACTGAAGAGCCTTCCATATTGTCCTATTTCTTGCCAGTCCCTATTCTCTTCCTATCACTGAGACTGAGGATCAGTAGTTTTTTATCATCCTGAACTGTTTTTCTCATGATACAGTTGAGAAGAAAGTATCCATAACTCTACCAAATGCAGGGGGAAAAAAGAGACCAGAGAGGGCCGTGTGTTTGCAGAAAGATGGAGAACAGCTTTGTTTGTTTGTTCACAGAAGTTAAAAATATTCTTCCAAGTTTGACCCACAAGTAAAACATGCTAGTATCACAAGAATCCAACCAAAGAGGCCATGACTACTATATGGAAACTTAATGATCTGAAAACAAAGGACTGATGTTTCAACACGTTTTATTTTTCAATGCAAATAAAGTGAATGATCCAACCGTGAAATGAAGTTATGGAGTAAAATAGGTGAGAATACAGCTCAGGCCCCAAAAACTTATGAATGGTGGGTTTGTAAAAGGGTATCTACTGAGGACAAAGGAAATTCATGCCTTGAACAAAAAAACAAGTATTTGCAAATGGAAGACTAAACAGAAATGCTGTTGCAACAGCAAGATGACGACATGGCTGAGAACTTACAGGACAGGTTGTGTGAAAAAGTTCAATCATCTGTGGCATTTCCTAGAGAGGCTTATGAGAGCCCAGTTAAAATAATACCACCCAGTCAGCTATATTTATTTATGGTTCCAAAGAGACTTCGGTGTGATTGGAGAACTTTTGGGCATGGTGTCCATCACAGGCACAACTTCAGGAAATGGCTTAGCTTTGTTTGTTGAGAAGTCTTGAAAAATTTAAAGCAAACAGGTCAAAATTAGTAAGACTGGCTGTGAAACAGAGCTCCTGGAATGGTCAGCATTAGCACGGACCTTGTTATCAAACTTAAATCCAAAGTGACAAACTTTGCACAATGGAGTACCTAAATAAGTCACCAGGGATTGTCTTGTGCTAATAAACAATAAACAAAATGAAACATATCATGGGTCTCATGAAATGGATTCACACCCATTGCTGACAGCACAGAATTCAATGCTTTGCCTGATGCATTAGATACATTCATCGGTTCTGATAAATTAAGGGTAATCAGTGTATAATATTGGCATCTTTTATTTGCAGATGGGGAGAACAGTTTTAAAATTTTCCATGTCATCCAACAAAAAATACTTACCCCGCCTCACCAACAAAGACTGAATCAAAGAAAATATTATAATAAGCCATCTAACCCATTTGGGTACTTTTCTGCAAGAATCTTCACAACAATGCAAATGAGTTAACAAATTTGTTCACTTAGTGAAATTATATTTTTGGGAAACTCATTTGGCAAAGAGTAATCTGGCCCACGTTCTGATGCTGAAATCAATTTTCAGAAATGAAAGCAATCACTTAAACTGCTCTCCCAAAATTGTGGGGTTGAAGATAGGATTCCCAAAAAGATTCTAATTTTATGAAAATAAACGTTTGTCATTCAACTCACTTTTTTAAAGTATATTTATTTTTTAGTAATCTCTACACCCAACATGGGGCTCAAACTCATGACCCCAAGATCAAGAGTCACATGCTCCACCGACTGAGCTAGCCAAGCACCCCTCAACTCACCTTTCTTAATTAATATTATGGAAAATGGAATTTTTGAACCACAATTGAGTCGTCAAAACTAAATTTTGCAACATTAGAATGCCAAAATTCTACAAATATCTCAGGAGTAGTTACCCTAAATATAAAAACCATCATACAAAGATTCTATCCATGTTCAGCCATGAACAGCTGGTTTTCATTATGAAACTAAATAAAACTATTGCTCTCAGTTAAAGGATTCAAGGCTGAATTCTATACAGCACATCACAACATGAAATGCAAGACCTGACATTGACATGTTGGGGCAAAAGAAAAAGTGTCATATTTCTGATTATAAAGCAAAGAAGTAATGAGTTATGAAAGAGAAATAATAATTAAATATTTCTATTTTTTTAATGTTATATTTTTCAATTTTGAACTTAATACATAATCTCCAATATCATACATGTTTGTATTATGTTATGTGCTTATGCAACAGTCAAGTAAAAATAAAAGAAACCTAGATTACATTCCTAGAAGTTGATTTTTCCTACACCCAGCTTACTTTACTCATTTTTGTTGCATTTCTGGATTCTGTAGAAATCTAAATCTAAGTTTGCAACCTCTAGTGTATACTATATTTTTTTTTCTATGCTTTCACCATTGAGCAAGAGAGCATGTATTATTTTATTTCAATACATACTCACTTGCTCAATGGTGACAATGTAGAAAATCTAAAATAGAGAAATAAGCCCACTTATCATCTTGAGAGTGTTTGCAAAAACAAAAACAAAACCATGCTTTTATAGGAAATATGTATTTTTAATTACAAAGAGAATCATAGCACAACTAAGGTTTTATTAATCTTCCATATTTTTAAGTGTTCTGCAAGCAAGATTTTAATGACTACATGTTGTTCTATGCTACATTTGTAATATAACTATTTAACATATTTGCTATTATTGCGTCTTTAAGTTATTTCCCATTTAAAAAGCATTGGTCTTTTTTTTAATGGTCTTTTATTTATTTCTGAGAGAGAGACAGCATGAGCAGGGGAGGGTCAGAGAGAGAGGGAGACACAGAATCTGAAGCAGTCTCCAGGCTCTGAGCTAGCTGTCAGTACAGAGCCCAACACGGGGCTCAAACCCACAAACCGTGAGATCATGACCTGAGCCAAAGTCGGCCGCTTAACTGACTGAGCCACCCAGGTTTCCCTAAAAGGCACTGGTTTTGATACCAGTTCTGGTTCCATCTTTGTCTTAAACATAGCCATGTTTTGACTCATCATGTCTACTTAAGTTTCCATTTGTAGTTTCCAATAAAGGCTAGAATTAGATCAAATTAGAATTTTGTAATCCTCTGAGGAGGCTAAAAGTATAGTTCAAACTATGAACTGTTCTTGAGCCCAACAACCTCTGGCACTTCCATGGACCTGAGCTGCATTTTTCTGCTTAGTTGTTGTTATTTGCTCAGAGGGGAACAGTTTTGCGTGATGAGGGGTCTCTGGTTGGTACATTTGCTTATATACACTCCCTTGAAGAGAGCCAGAGCTATCCCAGAAAGATACAATCCAAGCTCTTCAAGGCAGGGATGCCTAAATATGGTGAGAGATGGCACCTCTCTGAGGTTAGGACCAACAGCCAGCTGCCAGCCAGCCAACCCAGACACTACTGCTATTTTTACCTTACGCTTGTGTCACCTGACTGCCCCTGCCCCCAGCCCCACTTTCACCACCACTTGTATTCATCACAAATGTCCAAAAATGTCACACCTCTTAGTCCTAGAAGAGATATAGGAGTAAATGGGGAGCCTCCAATCTAATTGAGGAAACCATCCTGTCAATAAGGAAGCCCTGCTTAATTATGAAATCATCATATCCCTGGAAATCCCTAGTTTGACAAGGTGACTCCACCATCAGAAAGCCTCTGGTCTGATGAAAGAAACCCAGTTTGCTGCCATATTCAAAGGTTCTCTGGAGTGCCTGGCTGGCTCACTCCATGGGGCATATGACTCTGGATCTCAGGGTCATGAGTTTGACCCCCATTTGGGGGTAGGGCTTACTTAAAAAAAAGTTTCCCCAAAGATGTCCTGATGGCATTGTGTGGACAATGAAAACAAGCAAGAACTTGCAGGGTCTGGGGAAAAGCCCTTCAGATCACTTGCTTGGGCTGGACCTCCAAGACTGCAGAGTAGAGACCAGCAAAGAAGTGTACCTTATTGCAGCTGGACAAAGGACATCATGAGCTGACCAGAGAAACAGTCTATAGAGTAATTATCTTTAACAGAAATGATGAAGGGGCACCTGGGTGGCTCAGCCGGTTGAGAGCGCGTCCAGCTCTTCCTTTTGGCTCAGATCATGATCCCAAGATCATGGGATCAACCTTCCATGCTCAGTGAGGGGCCTGCTTGGATTCTGAGATTCTCTCCACCCCCCACCCCCCCGCTCTCTCGCTGCCCTTCTCCCCCACTCGCATTCTTTCTCTCTATCTAAAAAAAAAAATTTTAAGTATTAAAAGAAATGATAAAGATACAAATTGAACAGCCTAAGTGTAGAAGTCAGAGTCAAGATTTTCTGACAAACGATCACAGATGAGCAATACATTCACCTTCGCTCCTCTGTGAGACCCCATGAAAATGAAATTTTTAAAAATAGAAACCCTTAATAAAGAAAAAACTGGGAGGAGTCCTTCAAAAGAGGAAGAATTCCAGCCCATTTCTGGAAGTCTTAATGCCAATAGAAAAGAATTCGCTGATGAAGCAAAGTAGGTGTCAGAGTAAGAGTTCTCTAAGTAAGAGTTCTCCTAAGAACCTTTCTGGCCACATCCTGGGAAGGGTCAAGACCTGGAGATCAGACAAGGGGGTGGGGTGATAGAAGTGAATAGTGAGAGATTCATTCAAAATTTGTATACAGAATGGTGACTGACACTTTAACTCCTTAGCCCACCTCACCTGACTCAATGGCCTGCAAGCAAGGACAGAGAGAAGAGAAAGGGAGAGGTGTGTGTGTGTGTGTGTGTGTGTGTGTGTGTGTGTGTGTGTGTGTAGGGTTGGGTGTGAGGACAGAAGAGAGAACAGCTAAGGAGAGCCCTTCTCTACAGAAACTTCACTATCTAGGAGAACAGGAGTGGCAAGGGCTGTTGCTGGTGCCTCAGAGTAAAGAAAGTTCCACCATCCTAGCATGTCAGAAACCCACAACAGGATGGCCAGTGCCCTGCCCCCCAGCTCCCAGCTCCATTCTCACTCTCTAACCAAAGCCTTCCAGTGGCCCGAGGCATACCGCTTAGTCTCTCATTCTCATAAATGAATGACAACCAGGGATCCCCAGATAAAACTGAGGAAAGCCTGCAGTATGAAAGAGGGTTATAGTGGGGCGCCTGGGTGGCTCAGTGAGGAAGTGTCCGACTCCAGCTCAGGTCATGATCTCACGGCTTGTGAGTTTGAGCTCCAGAGCCTGGAGCCTGCTTCAGATTCTGTGTCTCCCTCTCTCTCTGCCCCTCCCCTGCTTGCACTCTGTCTCTCTCTCCTTCAAAAGAAATAAACATTTTTTTAAAAAATTTTAAAGAAAAGAGAGTTATAGAGAGCTAGATCCTCATCCATCATAACCAGAAGTCAAAAGATAATGTCTGAAGTGGATAAATCAAGGAAGAATGGCATAAGCATAATATAGGTACACTTTAGAACTAAAAACAGAAACAGATAAAAGTAGAGTTCTGTCAGTAGCAGGACAGGAGGTAGGGGAGTAGGGTGGGAAGGGTAGGCATCTGTTGTTTTTTATCGTCAGCTCTTTGAAAATAGTTGGTTTGATTTTTTTTTAACTTTTAAAATATTTTTAAGAAAAGGTCACATTGTGAAGCTATTGCCATAAAAGGAATCATTAAAACAATCCACTGCTGTATAACATAACTTTTTGTTCCTGAAGTTTTAGTTTTTGTTCCTGAATTTATTTTAAGCAACCAATGCAAATGGAGATTCTGTAGCAGTTACTCCATGCATGTCCATATCAGGTAGTAAGTGCTTTATATTTCAGGGAATTGTTATAGAAAAGGAACCAGATTCTACCCCTAAGTAATTTAGTGGGAGGATTTTCTTTTTTGTTTGTTTGCGAATTAAATCAAAGGAAAAGAAGAAAGTAAAACCTAACAGATCAAGTCAGAGTCCTCCGCCACCCCCAATATTTTTTTCTCCCACGATTTTATTTAAATTCAAGTTAGTTAACATACAGCATAGTACTGGATTCAAGAGAAGAGTTTGGTGATTCATCACTTATATAGAACACCCAGTGGTCATCACAAGTGCCCTCCTTAATACCCATCGCCCACTTAACCCATCCCCCCACCTACCTGCCTTCCAGCAACCCTTAGTTTGTTCTCTAGAGTTGAGTCTCTTATGATTTGTCTCCTCTCTGTTCTTATCTTAGTTTTCCTTCCCTTCCCCAACGTTCATGTTTTGTTTCTTAAATTCCATGTATGAATGAAATCATGTGGTATTTGTTTTCCTCTGACTTATTTCACTTAGCATTATACACTCTACTTCCATCCATGTTGTAAATGGCAAGATTTCATTCTTTTTAACGTCTGAGTAATATTACATTTTGTGTGTGTGTGTGTGTGTGTGTGTGTGTGTGTGTGTGTGTGTGTGTGTGTATCTCCACATTTGGGCTTTTTCCATACTTTGGCTATTGTTGATAGTGCCGCTATAAATATTGAGGTGCATGTGCCCCTTGGAATAAATTTTTTTGTATCATCCTTAGATAAATACCTAGTAGTGCAATTGCTGGGTCATAGGGTAGCTCTATCTTTAACTTTCTGAGGAACATCCACACTGTTTTCCAGAATAGTTACACCATTTTTCATTCCCGCCAACAGTGTAAGAGGGTTCCCCTTTCTCAGCATCCTCACCAACATCTATCGTTTCCTGAGTTGTTAATGTTAGCCATTCTGACAGGTGTGAGGGGGTATCTCATTGCGGTGTTGATTCCTATTTCCCTGATGATGAGCGATGATGAGCATTTTTCATGTGTGTGTTAGCCATTTGCATATCTTCTTTGGAAAAATGTCTGTTCATGTCTTCTGCCCATTTCTTAAGTGGATTATTTATTTTGAGGGCGTTGAGTTTGATAAGTTCTTTATTGATTTTCGATACTAACCCTTTATCTGATATGTCATTTGCAAATATCTTCTCCCATTCCATAGGTTGCCTTTTAGTTTTGTTGATTGTTTTCTTCACTGTGCAGAAGATTTTTATCTTGATGAAGTCCCAACAGGTCATGGTTGCTTTTGTTTCCCTTGCCTCCAGACATGTCTAGTAAGAGGTTGCTATGGCCAATAACAAAGAGGTTTTCACCTGTTTCCTCCTCTAGGATTTTGATGGTTTCCATCTCCAATATTTCTTGAGCACATACTATGTGCTATGGCCAATAACAAAGAGGTTTTCACCTGTTTCCTCCTCTAGGATTTTGATGGTTTCCATCTCCAATATTTCTTGAGCACATACTATGTGCCAGGAAATGTTCTAGATGATGGATATGCCATAGTGACTGGACAAAGTACTAGGTACTGTCCTAAAACTTTCTAGTAGGAGATAGGAGACAAAATATAGATAAAGAAACAAATAATTAAATGAAGACATCATTAGATAGTGTCAGGAACCAAGCAGAGGATTCAAATTGCTTGATGACAGAAAGAGGTTCAGTAGCTACCTCAGTGTAGAGCATCAGGATGATATGATCTTTATTTGAGGGATGACATTTATACTGAAATCGAAATTTAGCCTTGTAAATACTGGGCGGAGGGGGGTGGGTGGAGAAGGGAACAACACTGCAAGTAGGAAAGGGATAGAGCATACATGGCCTATGTAGATGTTCTAAGAACAGAGAGAAGGCCATTCTGGCTGAACTTAGTAGGTAAGAGGATGAGAAGAAATTAACAGGATGATGTAGGAAATGCAGGGACCAGATCATGCTGGGTTTGTAAGTTATAGTAAGGAATTTGGATGTTATTATGATTATAATACATATGATTATAATAACTTTGGATAAGGAGAGCCTTAAGCAAAAGCGAGACTTGATCTGATCTAGATTTTCAAACCACTTCCTACCCAATCTCCCAGCCTACCCACAGAATAGTGAGAAAGAATGCTTTGTTATTTTTAAGTCAGTACGCTTTGGGAGTGGTTCGTTAGACAGAAAAGTCTATCTGATACAAGAATAACCAATTTACCTATCACAAGGAAAAGATTCTCAAATCACATACTTCAGGCTCAGAGCTGTCTCCTCCTTATTGATGACCTCTGAAAAGTATTCACCTTTTTCTGCCTACAGGCTCTGTCTAACATCTACTGATTCTCCTTTTGGACACTCACTTATCCTGGGGGAAGGAAAATTAATGGCCCTGGTCAAGATAAGAGCTGACCCTGTCTGAAGTGCATACAAAGGGATGTGAGCAGGTGACAACAGAATTCAAGTTAAGCATGTAGTCACAAAGTCAGAGTAGCTGCACTGCAAATACAGGGTAACTCGGGAGACACCAGGGAAGAAATCTCCCTGAGCAGCACCGCTCTATAAACTCTGCCCTATCCAAGAACTCTTCACCCGGCCAAGAGATCTGCAACCTAGTGGAGAGTCCATGGGCTCAGTAAGAAAGAGTTTACAGCTTCCTTCCTCAAAAGTCTCCAAGATAAACAGAATAAACACCAGTTGGTCTCAGCTGGTCGCATGCTGGCCTGCCTGGAGGAGGGGGATGCCAGAGATAGCTTCTTGAGGTGGCTTCCAGCCCTGCATTTCTAGGAAATAGACAATTATGAACAACATGGATTTTATTATCGTGACATCTCTAAGGTCTCTGCATAAAGCCTATATTTAAAAATATAAACATGTAAGTGAAAAAAATGTCAGGGGAATAAATATTTGTCTTAAAAGAGACCATCTGTTTCAAATTTTTATTTAAAAAAAACGCAACATGTGTTTTATTTTAAATTTGTATGTGTGTTGTTATCCTTGGGTTAAGTATTAGGTAAATAGACAGAAGCATTGAGAATCCATTTTCCAGCAAATTTTGGTTAGAAATCCTTGCACACGTGATGCAGGAGATAATTTGGGGGCTAATTGGAGCTTTGTGGGCAGCCAACCCCTCGCAGCCTCTCCCCCACTCGCCCCCGTGTGATGGGGATGACGGTTTCTCTGGCACTGCTGTTTGTTTTGGCCAAGATGACATTTTACACCTCAGACAACACAACGCAGTGCAGGCTGCTCCCAGGACTGCCTGCTTCCAAATGTGGGTGTAGCCAGCATGGCCGAACCACAGAGCTCACTTTTGTTTGGACCTCAGATGCAGCCTCAAAGCTCAGTCAATTTGGATGCAAATCCTTTACAGTGGCTGTAACCAGGCTGGCTGGCGTGAGGGTGGGGTGTCAAGAAAAGAGCTGGTCTTGACGGCCGGGGCGGGGAGAATGAGAGAGATCATTTCAGAAAGGGGTGCAGTGTGGAATTGTGAAGGGGTCTGGTATACTTTGGGAAAATGCACCAATCTGGGGTGGCTGCAAGGGATGACCTGGAGACGAAGGGAGTGGTAGCTGGTGACAAGGAACAATTTTTACTTTTTGTCCATGCTCCATCCCTTTCTGTTAGGAACTTCCCTTCCCCCAGAGACCTTTTCAGTGAGGCCTGACAGAGGTTGGTGAGAAAGAGCTTTGTCTTTCCTTCTAAGATGATGGGCTGAAAGGAAGAAAAGCATCTTTCTCGTTTCCATCATGCGGAGAGTTCCTGCCCCTGAATTAAGACCAGCGTAGTGAAAAGCAAAGAGGAGAGAGAGAAAGATGATAGACGTTATTTCAGCTCCTGGATCCAAGTAAACCTAACCAAGGTGTTTCCATTTTTACCAAAACTGGTCACGCTTGGATCTCTGTCTCCTCCAACTATGAAATGATTGGCTAATACAGTTGAAATCAGGAGCAAAAATTAAACTTGCAACAGGAAGCAGATATCCCTACCCAGAGGTTTCCTAAGGTGGAGAGAGCTAGCTGCCCACCAAACTACATGCTCCCACTCCCTCATATATGGATGCTACTGGGAACTGGATCCCCAGCTAAGGGTTGCATTTCCCAGCTCCGGCTCCTGCCTTGCATAGAGGCGCTGGGGGATGATGGCACCACAACATAGAAGGAGTGTGTGTCCCTGACCCATCACACTGAGAACAGCCACCGCCAAAAAGGAGCACCTGTTCTGCACAGCTAATGTCAATGAGAAAGAAATTTCTTCTGAGTTTGAGCCATCAAGTCACATAGGATCTTGTTTTAGCAGCTTGGGTTCCCCTAATTAATACATCCCCTTCAATATCCTACAAGTTCCCCTAATTAATATATCCCCTTCAATAAGCCTGCACTTTATTGCTTTATTCTCAAGTGCCAGAATTACTCAGATCAGTGACTGCTGCCGGTGAAATCCGTCACCACTCTATCTGCTAGTGTCGTGCATATACAGGGCGCCTACTATGTGCCAGGCCATGTACTCGCTGTTTACAGTTACAAAGCCGAATCACATAATGCCATATTTTATTGACTGTAAGTCACCATCAGTTTTGAGATGTATCATTATTTTGTGTACCACTAAAAAAATTATGAGCCACAGAGAAAATGTATGGCCAATGAAACTATGACATCACCAAAAGCTATTCTAATTTCAAATATGTAAAAATGGGGGTATGTGTGTCTTAAAACTGATGAAATGCAGTATTTCTTGCCTTCAGGAAGCTGAAGATCTTGTGGTGGAAGCAGGTAAGCAAATAAATATGTACCATGTAAGACAAATGCATTAACAGGTATGCAGACCGTTGAGCTGGAATCCAGAGAAAGAGTTGACATGACCATCGAAATGGAGAGAACTTCACAAAGATGGTATTTGAGCTAAATCTTGAAAGAAGAAGGGAAGCGAATGCCGGGAGAGATTCTCCCCTGGGCCAGCAGGCCTTCTGGATGCCTTCTCCAAGCCTTCAGAGAGGCTTTCATGATTCTCCAGGGGCTACAATGGGTTAGCAGAATCTCAAAGTACTATAGCAGTAAATTCCAATCTGACAGCTTTATTTTCTGGATAAATGGAGGCTAATCCTGTAGGTGCCAAGGCATATATTTAACTGGATATTTTTTAGGGGAAATCCTTCCAAAATGTACCACAGTAAACCCTTGGCATCAGCAAGGGGTACCTCAGGGGGTCTTGGTGAATCTCCAAATTCACAAATACAGCTAAGCCTGGACAGATTCCTGGCTTGCTCAAGAATCGCATTTACATGAAAAGCCACAGGTATTGTGTGCGTAGCCTGGCACCACACATCGCCCTCCCTTTGCACTGACTCTACAGTTTTCCTCTTGCTTGATGAGCAATTATATGTAACCGGTACATTGACCACGCATGACTTATGATGCAATCAAAGCACAATTTTATTTTCATCTCCCATTATCCCTTTAAACCTGATTCCACGTGGGTAGTCTTCCTCTATGGCTGAATAAAAGCTCTTGTAGGTCCAGGACGTTTTAGTTCACACTTGGGTGGTTGACACAAAGTCACTTGGAATGACAGACGCAGTCCTAATTCAGTAACATGAATGCCCATTTCTGTATAATAATTAAACTTGATTTAAAAACATGCCTATCTCGCTCCATTTAGCTTTAGGCTAGAAACTACCTTGGGGAGGGAGGGAGTGACTGGTGTCTCTATCTGCTTTGTGTCTTTTACACACACACACACACACACGTGCAGAGTGGGGAGGGAGTCAGAGCACCGTGACAGCTCTCTCCAGAGAAATCTGTTTTCTGATCTATTCTCCATCTTCACTGCCTCAACCATTTTATATTCTCAAGATGGATAAGATGGTGTCAACAATTCCGTTTTCTTCATACATTCTGCAGGTAAGGAGCTAATGGTGTGATTTCACATCTATTGTTCCCTGAAGTTTCTGTCAAATTTTTATTACTAAAACCCTATGGGATATATTATTGTTGTGGACTGAATGTTTGTGTGTCTCGCCCAAAATTCATACTTTGAAGTCCTAACGTCCAACACAATGGTATTTGGAGATGGGGCTTTGAGAGGTGATTAGCGTTAGATGAGGTCATGAGGGGCCCACCTTCATGAGATTATAAGAAGAGGAAGATGTCTCTCTCTGTGTCTGTCTCTTTCTCCCTCCACCTCCCCCTCCCTCCCTCGCAGCCCCACTCTGCTATGAGAGGACACAGCAGGAAAGCGGCTGTCTTCAAGCCTGGAAGAGAGTTCTCACCAGAAACTAACCATGCTGGCTCCCTGATCTCAGGTTCCAGCCTCCAGAACTGTGAGAAAACAAATTTCTGTTGTTGAAGCCACCCAGTCTATGATATTTTGTTCTGGCCGCCCAAGCTGATACAATTGCTAATCAGAGGACTCGCTGCATTCGTTTTACAGAGAGCTTTCTCTAGTTTCTGTGTCAAGCACATAGTAGGCACTCAAAAATATTTATAAATGAATGGGTGAATGTAGAGAAGAATGACAAAATCATTCACTTCAGATGCCCAAGCCACTGTGGAATGTCACATTCCATTCCTTGCATGTGTGATTTTCTTTCTTTGTTTTCTTTAAATATACATGAACACATTCTTGTGTGTGTGGTGTATGTGTGCGTGTGTGCATGTGTTAAACAACATACAAGTAAGCAGAGGAGAATGTAGACATTTCCCTTTACCAACCTCTTCCCCAAACCATCACACATCCCCACTGAGAGAGCACAAGCACACAATTATCATGTCCATTCCTTACAGACCTATCTTGGCATCTGCAAGCCTGGAGACCTGAATTTCATGCTATCGTGCCATGCATGTGGTGCTACAACTTGCACTTTCTCGTATACCCAGCACACCTCTCTATGCCAGCATATTCCTCATGCTCCTAGGTGCTGCATCATGTTCCACTGCAGAGACATACATACCTATGAAAGGTCATTTCAGGTGTTTCTAAATCTTTCCTCATATGATGCTGCAAACTACATCCTTCGACATGCCTCTCTGGGCACATGTGCAAGTGCTTACCTGGCTTACATGATTTATGTACTGAAAGTTTGGATCGTCTCTGCCACGTTGGACATGTCTCTATCCTGGGGCAAGGCTGACACCCCGGCTCCACCAAAAATTTCCCCCATTCCCTCAACCCGGAATATATTAAACCTTCCCAACTTTTTATCCATCTGATATTAGAAAAACATCTGGTTGTTAACTTTTTACTGTAAATTGCCTATTCCTATTCTGTGTCTATTTTTCCATGGGGCTGTTTGCCTTTTAATATTTTTTTTAATGTTTATTTATTTTTGAGAGACAGAGTGTGAGCAGGAGAGAGGCAGAGAGAGAGGGAGACACAGAATCTGAAGCAGGCTCCAGGCTCTGAGCTGTCAGCACAGAGCCCGACGATGTAGGGCTCAACCTCACAAACCGTGAGATCATGACCTAAGCCGAAGTCAGAAGCTTAACCGACTTGAGCCACTCAGGTGCCCTGGGCTGTTTGCCTTTTCATTGTTATTTTATAGAAACTCCATTTTGTGGTTATTGACCTTTTGTCTGTTATATAGGTTATAAACACTCTTTCCAGAGCTATCATTTGTCCTTGAATTTTGGCTATAGTGTCTTATTTTTTAGACAAAATCTTTTATTTTTATGTAGCCAAATATAACAAATGTCTCCTTTCTGGCTTTCATTGCTATTTCCACGATAAATGAAATATTCACCTATATTTTCTTCAGATATTTTGAAGATTGTTATTGGTGATGGTAGTGGTGGTGGCTTTATTTCGTTTAGCTCTTTATTACATCCAGAATAAAATTTTATATATGAAGAGGAAAGGGGAGCTAATTTTTTTCCAAATTTTCAATGGTCCAATCTCATTCACTGACTAATCTGTCCATTCTACCATTATTGACAATGTCACACTCATCGTGTACTAAATCACTACCCAAATGTGTGTGTGTGTGCGCGCGCACGTGTGTGCACGCATGAATAATATCCCACTCTAACTTTTCCAAAATATCTCCTTTCTTAAACTTCTTCCATTACTTCACTAACTTTAGGAGTTGGCTCTGGGGGAGAAACTATTTCTCATGTACACATTAACATAGAAGATTCTTTTTACTCCTGTGATGGAAAACAATACAAATGGTTGAGACCATTAGTAAGAGGCTCCTTCCCTTACTCCAGGTTTGTACTGCCAGCAAATAAAACACATATTTCAGCAAACACCAAATTCTTATACATTAGGGAGTTCACAAGCTTCAGATGCACTCTTCCATCCCAGACCACTGTCATACTCTGTCCCTAGAGCAGATTAGATTATGTGAAACTCTTGTTGATCTGGAGTGGACCCTGGCCTACATTACTACTCGGGACTTGACCTGTTGATGCCAGTATGGATAGAACACCTATAACCAATGGAAACAGCCACCCATGTCAGTGGGAGTCTGCTTCTGGCTCGAAAAAGGGTGCAGACAAGTCTTAGAGGGATGTATTCTGGAATCATCTCTTTCTCGCTTGTTTCACAGCGATTTTCTGGATGTCCGAGATGTCAATCCCAACCTCCCCTGCCCCCATGCAGAGCAATAAGAGGCATTCTTGTAACTTTGATGACGTTTCATTGTCTCAAATTAGAGGTGACCTGAAAATTAATTTCCCATGCAAGGCAATTATTTCCAGAAGGCCCTCAGATCAACTGTCCCAAAACTAAAATACATGATCTCTGAGAAGCATTCCACATTTTAACCAATTCATAAATAACAACCAAGTATAAGTTACTTCATTTAGTTACCTTGGCACTAACATAGCGTTTGTCTTGGATGGGGTCCTGACAGTAGCATTGCCCAAAGCCAGGCATTCTCTGGTGCTTTGCCAACATTTTATTTGGCTGTGGTAAGTCTGGTTATGCCAGTCTTAAACATTCTTATCCATGGACATGATACCAGCCACGTCAAATGAGGCCACTTTGGGGACCCAGTTTGCTCATCCATTTACACACTGCAACAGGCTAAAGGCAACTTCGAAACAGAGTCCTGGTGTTGCTGGTAGACATTGACAGGAGGGCTCAGTTTTCCAAAGGGATGCCAACCTCCCCCCATATTCAACTGTCAGTTAAGACATGTGGATAGGCTCAGAGGACAACAAAGAGGGCCCCCCTTTAGGTCCAGCTAGGAAGTAAAGTTTGAATGCCTCACCACTGAATATTTATTTAAAGGTCCTGCTGAGAAAAAAACACTATCCAGAGAGGATTGCTTGAAGGATAAGGAATTCATCCACTCTTCCAGATTTTATAACACCAATCCCTGGATCCCTCCAGAGCAACTGAAACACGGATACCTGGAGTCCATCACATTGGCCCCTGCAGAATTGCTTTGCTGAACTGTTCTTGGTGTGATGCCATCAGCATTTTTTAATGTAATTACAAGAAACAGTCCCATGAAAAGCACCATTATATCTGGGGTAACAAGGCTGCTGAAGACATTGTTCATTACATCACACAGTGTTTTCGTTATTAAGGATCCTCAGGGGTAAGTCCGTCTGAACTTAGTTACTAAAAATAGCGTTTCTCTTTCTCCCAAGCAATTGGTTCACTTATACGCAGCATGATTTTCTAGAGGGTGCTGTGAGGGACACTAGGGCAAGAGGCAATTAACCGGTGTTCCATGAGAAGGGGGCTCCATAGGTGAAAAAAAAAAAAGTACAAACCTCTAGACCAAAACTAGTTGTTTTGTTTTTACCACAGAACATCTGTGAGTCCCTAATATGCTAATGTGTGTTATATAATGCTACAAAGCCTAACATTTACTTGGTGACTGGAGATGATCATAATAACAGGCCACGGTCTTTGGGTCAGGCTCTGAGGTGGATGTTTATATGCCAAAATTACCTTCCCTTCCTCACCCTGAGACTTCTGACTCACTGCCCGGCGCCTCTTCAGCCTGTGAGGGGTTTTGAGGTGTGATGTGATGACTTTTGGGTATTCTCCCTTTCTCTCTCCCCCTCCACCCCTCCCTACACCTGACTCCACCCTAACCCAGGCACCCACACTCAGGGAGAAACGTCTGGGTCTTCAGACGCTCCACTGCTGACCTGCGGGGCTGCCGTTCCTCTGCATTCTCACTGCCGTTCCTCTGCATTCTCACAAATTGGCTTGGCTCTCATATCACAGGACATCTATTCTGCCCCCAGTTTCCACTGCTCTGGCTTCTCAGGGTCTATCCATTTCATTCTCTTCTCTTATGTCACCTGGTTATTTCTGGCAGATTTTGCAAGATTTTGAGGGAAATGCTGACATTTTTTTAAAAAATGTTTATTTATTTATTTTGAGAGAAAGAGCAGGGGAGGGGCAGAGAGAATCCCAAGCAGACCCCGTGCTGTCAGCACAGAGCCTGACACAGGGCTCAATTCCACAAACCATGAGGTCATGACCAGAGCCAAAATTAAGGGTCAGACACTTGACTGAGCCACCCAAGTGCCCCCAAATGCTGACATTTTATAGACATCACTAGGTAGTTAAGATTCTGCTTCCCTTCTGTGCAAGAAATAGATTCATCAGAGGGCATAGTTTCCTCTTGGAATATTTGTCTTTTTTTCAAAAATGTGTGGGCATGGTTGCTGGAGTCCCAAGACTGCCACTTTACAAAGAGATTTTCTTTGTTCCCATCTCTACCACCACCTCCTACCCACCTGGCTTCTGCATTCAAGGCTGACGGAATACCCTAAGAGTCTAGAAAACCACATTCTGATTATGGCATACTGTTGCTTACCAGTTCCCTCCTCAGCGATAGAAGCCTCAACGTTTAGCTAGCACCTAGCCGCCTAGAATAAATAATACATTTCCCAGCCACCTTTGCAAGGGAGCTAGTGAAATGTAAAATGACACTGACATTTGTAACTTTTAAGAAGCATCCTTAAAGTCTTGCCTTTCTTATTCTATCTCTTCTTTTTGGTAGTCAGAATGTGAATGTGATGGTTGGAGCTCTTACAGCCATATTCAACCTCGAGGTGACACACCAAGGAAAAGAGCAGCAAAAGGCAAAGATCCTGGGTCCCTGATAATTTTGGACCCACCATACAGCCCTATACTCCCTAACTGTGGACCCTTCTATGTGAGTGACAAATATTCACCTAGTTTAAGTCTCAGTTATTTCTGTGTCTTACAGCCTTACTTTGTCCTAATTAAAACACTGGGTTTTACTGGAACAGGAAAGAGTGTAGGATTCATAGACTAAGGCTGAAAAGACTCTCAGAAAGGAACTTCCCAGTTTGCAAAAAACAAAGCACGCGAATAGAGAATGAGCAGTAAAGCCAGTAGGTCTACAGAGGTAACTAACCAGAGTCATGCTGGGGGCCTCTGTTACCTCAAGCACAGTTCCTGAATCAGCACTATCAGGATCTCCGAGGAATTTATGAGAAATGCAGAATCTCAGGCCCACCCCAGACCTGCTAAATCAGAATCTCCCTTTTTGAGAAGCTCTTCAGGTGATTCACATGCACAATGGAGTGTGAGATACACTCCCTTGGGGGCTTTAACATCGCATAGAGACAAAATTACCAGAAATAACCAAAGGCAACAAAATAGAGTTAAACTGGTCTAGAAAAGAGAATTCTACAATGCAAAAACACCAGCAGTGGGCTATCTCCAAGTCCTAGAGAATATATACAATCTGCAGAAGATAATGCCTGCTGGGGATGAATCAAAAGTTATAAAACACTTGAGGAGATGCAAATGTTAAAAGTGAGTAAAATTGGGGTGCCTGGGTGGGCTTGGTCAGTTAAGCGTCAGACTTTTGATTTCAGCCCAGGTCATGATCTCACAGTTGGCTGGATCCAGTCCCTTGTCAAGCTTCACGATGACAGCACGGAGCCTGCCTGGGACTCTCTCCCTGTCTCTCTCTGCCCCTTCCCCACTTGCATCTGCTCACACTCTGTCTCTCTTTCAAAATGAATAAACTTTAAAAAATGTGAGAAAAATCAATCCAAAGGAATTCCTGAATACAGAGTACTCTTAAAAGGAATTTAAAATAAGTTTGTCTCGGGGTGCCTGCGTGGCTCTGTTGGTTAAATGTCCAACTTTGGCTGAGGTCATGATCTCGTGGTCCGTGGGTTCAAGCCCCGCATGGGGCTCTGTGCTGAAAGCTCAGAGCCCGGAGCTTGTTTCAGATTCTGTGTGTGTCTCTCTCTCTCTGCCCCTCCCCCACTCAAGTACTGTGAGTCTCTCTTGAAAATAAACATTAAACTAATAAAAATAAAATAAGTTTGTCTAAAATGTTCTAAAGTTAGAAAAACATACCCTATAGAGAAAGCACAGAGCAGTATGAGAAAAGAAGAATTGGTGGTGCCTGGGTGGCTCAGTCGGGTTAAGTGTCCGACTTTGGCTCAGATCATGATCTCACAGTTGGTGAGTTTGAACCCCGCATCAGGCTCTGTGCTGACAGCTCAGAGCCTAGAGCCTGCTTCAGATTGTGTCCACTCTCTCTCTGCCCCTCCCCTGCTTGCTCTCTTTCTCTTTTTCCCTCTCAAAAATAAACATTAAAAAAATTTTTTTAAGGAAAGAGGTGGTTTGAAAAAGAACTAAAACGAAGTTCTAATTATGAAAACCATAATCATTCAAATTTAAAAACCAACAATTTCTATGGGCTGGTTAAATCGTCCATTGGCTCAGCTGTAGGGAAAAAAATGGGGACTTGAAATGCAGATCTGAGAAAATCATCCAGAATATAATGCAAACATAATAAGGACATTTTTTAAATATGAAAAAAAAAATAGGTGAAAAAGAAATTGAGGAGCCTAGAGAATGTCTTTTAATATTCTGTATGGATCTGTCGATTGGTGCTACAGAAAAAGGCAACACATAATAGAATGAGAGAGAATATTTGAAGAGATGATGGCTAAGGATCTTCCAGATTTGGAAGAAGGATTCTTAGCCATGGGTTGCAAAAGCACAAAGGATAAGTTAAAAACAAACACATTCTTAGACACATGTTTGCGAAACCAAAGAACATTCAAGGGAAAAGATAATATTTTTAAAGATACTAGAGTGGAGCAAGATTATCTTCAAAGAAATGTCTATCAGATTGATATCATTCTTCCTATCGGCAACAATAGCTGCCACAGACTAGGGAATAATATCTTAAAAGCGCTAAGGGGCAAGAAAAAAAAAAGTCTTTCTATATACAGCTGACCCACATCTGAGCCGAGGGACAAAGGAAAGACACTTTCAGAAAAAGATGAAGAGTTAACCAAACACAGATCTTCACGGAGTAACTATTAAAGGAAGACTTCAGGAAAATGAAAAGTGAGATAGGATCGTAAGAAGCAACTGTGTACAAAAGAAATTATAAACACATTGGTAAATCTAAATAGGCACAGATTTGAAAAATAATAGTAATGACAAATGGTGAGTAAAAACATGGTAAAACAAAATACTAGAGTAAAGTTAAAGCATTCTAAGTTCTATGCCTTGTTTAGGAAGAGAATAGAGATACTAACTTAAAATTTGTTTTAAAAAAATATGAAGTATGGGTGTTACAAATGTTAGAGAAACAATGAAAATAATAGAAACACAATGTGGGGGCGCCTGAGTGGCTCAGTTGGTTAAGCTTCCGACTTCAGCTCAGGTCATGATCTCACGGTTCGTGGGTTCGAGCCCCGCGTCGGGCTCTGTGCTGACAGCTAGCTCAGAGCCTGGAGCCTGCTTCACATTCTGTGTCTCCCTCTCTCTCTGACCCTCCCCTCTTCACACACTCTCTCTCTCTCTCTCTCTCTCTGAAATAAATAAAACATTTTAAAAAAATTAAAAAAAAAATAGAAACACAATGTGTCATTCCCAGAGTGGAAGAAATGCACAGTCTCGGGGATACATACTCATAAAGTGAGTGTAAAAATCATGGATTGAAGGGATGCACATCAATTTCAAGATAGAATTGTCTCCAGATGAGATTGGAAAGCAGTTCAACAAAGATTTTAGCATAATCAGTACCTTTTCTTCTTTGTTGAAAAATGAAATCTAAGTATCCAAAGCAAAATGTTAACATTTATTTAAACTTAGCAGTGAGAGGGGCCCCTGGGTGGCTCAGTGGTTAAGCGTCTGACATCAGCTCTGGTCATGATCTCATGATCTCATGGTTCAAGACCCACAGCGGACTCCATGCTGACAGCTCAGAGCCTGGAGTCAGCTTCAAATTCTGTGTGTGTGTGTCTCTCTCTGTCCCTCACTCACTCTCACTCTCTCAAAAATAAACGTAAAATTTTATTAAAAAAATAAACTTAGCAGTGAGATGCTTTTGTGTTGTTTTCATGTACCTCTCTATAATTTAAATTTATCTTTTCAATTAAAAAATTTTAAACTGGGGCACCTGGGTGGCTCAGTTGGTTAAGCATCTGACTTCGGCTCAGGTCATGATCTCACGGTTCATTGAGTCCCACACCGGGCTCTGTGCTGACAGCTCAGAGCCTAGAGCATGCTTCAGATTTCTTTCTCTCTCTCTCTCTCTCTCTCTCTCTCTCTCTCTCTCTCTCTCCTGCTCCCCTGCTCACTCTCTCTTCAGCATGAAAGCAAGTGTCCTTAGGACAGAGATGGGACCTCACATCTGTGGCATGCACGTATGATCTGTGCCCAGTGCTGGCTGCTTCTCACATATTTGCTCATCCCATCTTCCCAACAAGCCCACAAAGTATTATTAGCCCTATTTTAGACGTGGAAAGTGTGGTTCATAGAGGGTGACTTCCCAGAATTTGAGTCGCTTTTATTGTGGAAAGAGATGGAGAGACATAAGCTCCAGGATCTGAACACATGACCTAGCCTTCCATAGCTACCCTCAGGAAATCCTCTAAGGGTTACAGATGCCCCAGGATGATGGTGATGATAGTAGCAACAACAGAAATATTTATTGAGTATTGAAACACATCATGTACTTTATATATATTATATCATGTTAATATCTGTAACAGACTTATCAGATAAGTACCATAATGACCCCCATTTCACAGTCAAGAAACTGGAAGCTTATAAGGATTAAGATATTTGCATACACTAAAGCCTATAAAATAATGGGGTGGAATTTTAACCAGGTTACCGGACTCTAAAAACCAAAGGTATGACCACTGAATTAAGGTTAGGTCCTGTGTGACAGAAAACTCCAATATAACTTTGACTTAAGACAGTTTACTTCTTTCTGAATTAAAAGAGTGCTAGGGGCACCTGGATGGCTCAGTAGGTTAAGCATCCGACCTCAGCTCAGGTCATGGTCTCCTGGTCTGTGAGTCTGAGCCCCGCATTAGGCTCTGTGCTGACAGCTGGCTGGAGCCTGCTTCAGATTCTGTGTCACCTTCTCTCTCTGCTTCTCCCCCACTCACACTCTGTTTCTCTCTCTCTCGCTCGCTCTCAAAAGTAAATAAACAGTAAAAAAAAATTTTTTTAGTAAAACAAAAAAGAATGCTAGAAGCTGATCCAAGGCTATTAGGCACTTCCTAAATCTTCTGGGTATAGCTTATCACTCTGCCATGCTATAGTATGTCTCTCGTGTCCTCATATCATAAGGGTGGCTGCTAACATTCCAGTCATCACATCTGTATTAGCAAGACAGAGGGAAAAAAGCAAAGGTCAAGTATCACCTTTCCTTTAAGGATGTTTCCTAAAAATCAACCGTCCCAGGCTTAGGGAAACGTAACTCTGGCGGAGTCCCTAGCCCAACACTTATTTTGGTGAGTTGGGCGAGACCAAGTAGAAGCCCAGTGAAGAGAGGATTAATCCTAGATTAGGACAAAAAAAGTCCAGCGGTGTCTCTGTGTTCTTTCCACAAGGCTTATCTTGCCACAGCTGCTACAGACAAAACAGTGAGAGAAAACACACCAGTAAACACCCATGGTTGTGTTCTACCCTTGGAAAAAGAGCGAAGAACTGTGTTTAAAAGTGTCTTTAAGCAAAGATTGTAGCACTTTTGGATGCGAACAAAGATTGACTGATTTGCGAACAAAGATTGACTGATTTCAAATTCCATGCTCATTCCACCGTACTGCACCGCTTTTTTTTTTTTAAGCCAACACTATCCTCTAGTAGTCATTCAAATAAATAAATTATTCCAATCATAAACCCAGAAGGTAAGTGGCACAGATGTTTCTAAAGCAAGGGAGTTGTTCCAAGGGTCTCTGCCAGCCAAGCCAGGAGCCACCCTGGTACTACAGGGAGAGTTAAGTGCTCTAAGCCACTCGATGATGGAGGGGAATCTACAAGGATGTGACAGACAAGGATGATTTCATGATACATCGTTCTAGGGCCTCGCTGGGGGGTGGGAAGAAGGAGGCTGCTCACAGGGGTCTTGTGAATTCATGGATGTCTGTATTTTTGTGTCAACTGTGCTCCTCCTGGTAGAGGCACACCTGCCCGTGGGATGGTGGCAATTTCTTTTCACTCTTTAAGGAGCTTGCTTCCTCCTTCCTATCCCAGGACCCGGCACAGACACTGAAATGCTGAAACAGGATATTTCGACCGCACTGCTTGATCCCATTTGTCCCCCAAGGACATTTGAACTCACTCTCAGTAAAGATGCCTTTCAGATTTTGTCTCTCTTCTCCCTCTGTCTGTCCCTCTACATTCACTGTATTATCACAGACACCACAGGAAATCACATATGTCAAGAACAGTAACAGATAGTTCCGTAGTGAGAAAAAAAGAAAGCGATTAATGAACCAATTCTTCCTGTAAGACATACATAAAGCTGACTTGATCCAGATAGGAATAATTTCAATAAAATGAAAATGGAACAAATTATAAATACTTTAATGGTGTCATGTATAGAACAACGATTACAGAATGAGAAAACAGACCAGTTCCTTCAGAGCAAGCAAATGTGTCCTAGCACTTAGCTCTAAAATACATTTCTCACATGGAAGTGTCATGTTCACCCCCAGAGCTTCTCAGACCATTTGAAGTCACTGAGTCTCTGTGAATCTGATTACATCTGTGAGCCCACTCCCCAGAAGAAGAGCACATACAACAATGCAAATCGCATTTTTCATTCAATTTCTGAAAAGTCACAGGCTCCAGAAGCTCATCCATGAATTCCAGTTCAGGAACCCCAGTCTAAGTCAAGGGCATGACCGGGACACTTGCCTCAAATCCTTTTCAGGTAGAAGGGAGCAGAGAAGGGGGAGGGAGGGAGGATTTCCTACAGCTAATAGAGAGCCACGTTAGAAGATTCTCAAGACATGGCTGGGTAGAAATAACGGCACTGTCTGTCTTTAAGCCTTACCAAACATTGAGAATTCATAATTTATAAATTCTTTCAATGGTTTCTTTTTGTACTTCTCTCCCTTCCTCTACCTTTTTAAATTAAAGGTCTGTTTTAATATAGGTAACTAAAACCCAGGGGTGGTGACAAAGAAAATTTTGCTTTCATTTAGCTCATAGCAAGGGCGTTCCTGCAGGATTGAGCTGGGAATGAGGCACGACCAGATGTAAGAGGCTGGGGGCAGGGTGACCCACCTAGAACCAAAGCACCATACTCCCTTCTCTTCCTGAGTTCATGAAGCCCTCATGCAGAGGAATGAGGAAGAGCTTTGACATCAGACAGACATGTCACTTACCTCACTTATGGCTTATATGGCTTGGGCAAGGCATTATATCCAAGCCATACAGTCAGTGCCTGGCACAGTGTAGAACCCCAAATAAGCAAGGGTTCTTTAAGAGAACTTAGATTTTAGAGACATGTCTTATTCCATTTGGGCTGCTACAACAAAAATACCACAGGCTATGTGGTTTAAAAACCAACATGGGGGTATCTGTGTGGCTCAGTCGGTTCAGTGTCCGATTTGGGCTCAGGTCATGATCTCGCTGTCAGTGAGTTCGAGCCCCTCATCGGGCTCTGTACCAACAACAGCTCAGAGCCTGGAGCCTGCTTTGGCTTCTGTCTCCCTCTCTCTCTCTGCCCCTACTCCACTCACACTCTGTTCCATCTCTCAAAAATGAATAAACATTAAAAAAATTAAAAAACAAACAAACATGTATTTCTTACAAATCCAAAGGCTAGGGGCACCTGGGGGACTCAGTTGGTTAAAGGTCCCACTCTTGGTTTCCGCTCAGGTCATGATCTCACAGTCTGTGGGTGTGAGCCCCACATCAGGCTCCATGCTGACATGAACCAATTCATTGGTTCCCAAGATTGCTTGGGATTTTTTCTCTCTCCTCTTTCTGCCCCTCCCTTGCTTGCATGTGCACATACACATGCTCTCTCTCTCTCTCCCTCTCTCTCAAAATAAATAAATAAACTTAAAAAGAAAAATAATTCTGAAGGCTAGAATTCCAGTGTCAAGGCTTAAGGAGATTCGATGTCTGATAAGAGCCCACTTCCTGGTTCCTAAATGGCTGTCTACTTGACCTAATCACCTCCTAAAGGCCCCACCTCCTAATGCCATCCCCAGGGGGTTGGGGGGGAGATTTCAATATATGCTTTTGGGGGGGGGGGGACAGGATGCAAATAGTCAGTCCATAGCAGGGAATAATGGGCTTAGTAAGGCCTCCGAGTCCTGGACAGTAAGGAGGCAGAACGCCCATCTGCAGGGTCCTCTAGGATGTGCTCTGAGATTCATTTAGGATGCTGGGGCCGGAGTAGAAATCTTGACTTGTTCACAAAGACCCAGAACCCAGCAGCACAGCCCAGAACCATCCTCTGAGGAGAGATTAGAGACTGACATGGAGGCCACCCTCTTGTGGAAATAGATGAAAGGAAAGACTTTTAAATCGCAGTGAAAGATGAAGCAGAGAGCACCAAGGACAGTGTAGAGAGCTTGGGGTGGAGGAGTGGGCATGGGCGCTGTTACTGCCATTTACCAAAGAACAATCTCTGAGTCCCATCTCCACTGTCAAGAGGCAAGCCAACTCCTGCCTGGGGTGCTAGCTGCACCTTTCCCACCTGCCCGTGCCTCAACTGACCATCCAGGGGCAGCGTGGGCCAGGTCTACATAGCCAGCAATGATAACAACTGCCACCCAAGGTGAAAAGAGACCAGCCCAGGCTTTTCCCCAGATGAGATTATTTCCAGAAAGGAAACCTGCCAAGAGACAAGAGATACCAAGAATGGGGAGGATGCACTGGCATAGTGGGGCCATGTGGGAAAAGTTATTTCTGGTGCTGCCCCCACCTAAAGATAGCAGAGAAATCAAATGCACCAGGAAAGGGAATCTTCCCTCATAGCCCCCACCCCCAGGCATTTATTTGGAGAACCCAGAGGCGCCCATCTCCCTTTAAGGGCCCATAAGGCTAGCCCCAGATCCACCCTACCTCCTTTGGGTGCCCTTCTCCCCACACACCAAATCAGCCCGAGTGTCTCATCTAAAACAAAAAGAAAGCACAAGCAAGGATTCCCAGAGCTTCTCCACGCTGACTCCCAGCCCTCATCTCAGGCTGGCCCTCTCTCTGGCAGAGCAAAAAGCAGGCTTCTTTCCCCCAAGGTCGTCACAGACCAATTTTCTAAACTGCATGAAAACAGAAAACAAACAGAAAACCAAATCCACCAAAGCTTGAGTCTCGAGAACAGCTTGGCAGGCAGGAGCAACGTGCTAACAATTTCATGCTGTTTTAAGAGTTTCTAACTAAGCAACATGCACCAGCAACCAGATGTGCCCTGGTACCAGAAGGCGACATAGGCTTCTAGAGACAGACAGAGATTCATAAAACAGGAAAACACTCATCAGGAAACAGCTTCCGAGCGTGCTGGGCCTGGGGTGGCGGGTGGGGAGGCTGTCCTAGGCAGTCTGTCCTGCAAACTCATTCATACAACCATTCATTCAGTTCTGCCAAAGAATGTTGGTTGGCGTCTTTATTGTGCTGGTCGCCATGCTGAGTACTTGGGATACTGAGTGAACTCTCATAGCCTGTGCAGAACAGAGGCAGGAACACAAATGTAATTACGGCACCATATGCTATGTCTGAAATGGAGGAACCAAGCCCAGACAAAGGGGTCTGACTCCCTCTGTGTGGGAATCAGCGCACTTCTTAGGGAAGAATTGATTCTTGACTCAATGTACTTCATCATTATCTATGCAGCCCTTATACACTGAGGACGCAGGAGGGGAAAGTGAGATATAGCTTCTGTTTTCATGGTACTTACCCTCGCATGGGGAAAGTAGTGGTCCTCCAAGAAGAGAATGAAAGCACATTGCCTGTGCCTACAGTAGATGATTTTCGAGCATTTACTTGGCACCCACAACATGCAGGGTGTCAGAGCCAGCACAGCACAAATGCACACCAGCAACAAGCCACACAGCCTTGGAAGGAGATTGGCCCTGCCTCTTGTTTACGTGTCTGTGGCTTGTGAACAGGCCTTAGTTTCCCAGTAGAATGACATCATCTCTTAGCCTCTGTCACCTAAGCCCACCCTGAGATGCCCACAGTGCCCACATTGGCCAGGGCCCAGGGCTCGTAGCTGCCCCACAGGAACATCCCCTTAGAGTGTGATGCAGGTTGACCCAGGACAGACAGATGTCCATCATGCTACTTTCAATTTCTACCGCACTAGCTTAGTCTGCCACCCTCCTACTTGCTGGACACAATGATTAATATTTTTGTCACTGAAATTATGTAAAATAGCAGTTATTTGGGGGGTTAACTTGTTCATCGGATAAATGTAAACATGTAAGTCATAAAATGATTCTGAGATGTTCCATTTCTTTTTCATTAAAAAAAATATTGGGGCGCTGGGTGGCTCAGTCAGTTAACAGCTTCCAACTTTGGCTCAGGTCATGATCTCACAGTTCGTGGGTTCGAGCCCCGCATCGGGCTCTGTGCTGACAGCTAGCTCAGAGCTTGGAGCCTGTTTCAGATTCTGTATCTCCCTCTCTCTCTGACCCTCCCTGCTCATGCTGTCTCTCTCTCTCTCTCAGAAATAAATAAAACCTTTAAAAAAAAAAAATCTTCCTTTTACTCAAAAAGTAGCCGCTGGCCCTATCCTTCCCTGGCCTGAGAGGTCAGTCCAGGTCAGAAGTCCTCCTGAGCCTCAGGGAGTCCTTGCTCCCTGGCAAAGTCCATTAGCTCAGGCTTAATGCTGTCCTAAAGCCAGCAGCCCTCTTTATTAGGGCTGGGCGTCACCTGGTAACTTGTTTATGACACCAGCTCTTGGGTGGGGGAGGGGAGGGTGGCGTGAAGGTCACAAGTAGGTGGGAATTGCACACCTCAGGCCGGAGACTCCCCTTGGTCATTATCCCCCACCCCACCCCAATGACCTCTGGGGGCGGGGGGGCGGGGGGGGACCCAGCCCTCCTTGAGCTAACACAGGACAAGCCAGCACAAAAGAACTGCAAACAGGCCCCTAATTAATGGGTTTGCTCAGAGCTGTTTCCCTGTTTAGGGACTTCATCCCAATAATTGCAGGCTCCATAATCATTAATCAGTCACTACTACTTTTCTGGGTTACTTTTCTGGGTGCCAACCACAAGCCCAACGCTGTTCCAACAACTGTGAGGATAGAGAAGAGAACAAAAACACGGGCCTGTGCCTGGTGTTTCATGTGCATGAGCTCGCAGGAGCCTCACAGGGATCCTCAGACAGAGGCATCCGTATTCCTCTTCCTCCAATGAGGAAACTGAGTTGCAAAGAAATTAACGAGCTCAAGGTCATCGGCTGGTAAGCAAGAGAGTGAGGGGTTGAACCTGGGTCTGGCTGACTCCAAAGCCTGGGCTCTGGGAGGTAACAGATTAACGGTCCAAAACGGGTGCAAGTCTGAAGAGCTCCTGGTTGGCTTGTGCCAGGGACACTCTCTGGAGCCGAAAGGAAAGGGGGACGCAGGGCTGAGGCCCTGGGAGAAAACTTTCCAAAGGAGCAGCCTAAAGGATGTTTAATAAATTGCACTTGGGCACTTTCTCCAACCACTAAGTCCAGGGTTGGAAAGGACTGTGGAATCTGTACCTCAATCGGGACCCGTAAATGATCTGTCAAACGCCCAAGAAGGACACGTAAATATGCACACACATAAGCACACATGCAGACCCACGTCAGCAGCTCCAAATAGCATCTACAATGGGCACAAGAAAAGAGGACCTCAGTGGGCAGCAAGATATTAGCACTGGGCACTCGTGGGGATTAGGGTGAGGGCCAAGCCGAGAGGAGCCAGTGAGTCCTGTGATCACCCTGGAGTGGGGACGTTGGCAGCCCCCAAATGTCTCAATTTAGACCTTATCCCAGAACATGAGAAGTGCCAGGGGCAGAGGAGAGGGGCCAGGAGATGAAGAAGAGCAGGGCCCAATGAGTTGGGCTCTTTCTCCTTACTCAGTCATCCCAGCCATGCCCCCACCTCCAAAGCCTCCTTACCTGACCCTGCTAGGTGTTCAGACCTCCCAGCTCCATGGGAAGAAATGCATATCGCAATCCTGTACACATTCACCCACGCATCCCCGTCTCCCCACACACACACACATACCACCCCGGCCCTGGCTCTTTCCACATTGATGTCTCCACCCAGCAGAGTCAGAGCCTCTAGGCCATGCCTGGGTCTGTCAAAGATGAACAAATGAGAGGCCAGCTGGGATCTGACCTGCCCATCCCCTGAATGTGGTATGCGTGCCAGTCCCAGAGGAGGCCCATGGGACAAACTGTTCCTCCCTACAGCCGAGATAAGAATGTGAGCCTGGCCCCAGTGGTCATCCAAGCCCATCATCCAGGGCTCCTGGGACCTGACACGCTGCCCAACAGTCCAGAACACATATGACTTTGCCTACAGTCTGTTTCTGAATTAGATTCAGAGTGAGCTGCTGGCCCAGAGGAGCAGGCCACCTCCTCCAGTGGCCAGGTTCTCAGTCTCCAAGGAAAGTGCACTCTGGTCCTGGAAAACAGGCTTGGAGCTAGTGGCCAGGCACTGGCCAAGATTTCATAAGCCCAACCCCAAATAGTCATTAAGGCCCAGCTCAGTTCCACCTACCAGTTAGTACAGTTCATGCAGAAACCTCCTTCTCACTCAGATGCCAGCCCTCAGCAAAATCTGAACTAACACCAATCCTCTGTGAGTAGAGGTCCCTGCATGCATGAGCTGAAGAGACCTGTCCTATTCTGAGGCAGCTCCCTCCTCCTTCCCTCCCTTCCCTTGGCTTCTCTCCCAATCTTCCACAGAGCCTCTGGCTGTTCTCTCCTCGACTAAGTGACCAGGGAGGCAAAAAAAAAAAAAAAGCATTTATCATTTTAATTTGCCACTAGCTACTGCATTTCTCTGGAGAGCCTTCCCCATGCCACGTCTACAGAGCCTGTGGGAGAAGATGTTGGAAAGCCCAGCCCTCCACACTGCAGCCCATCAGGAAGGAGACAAAGAGCAGCTCAGATTTCCCATGTCTTGAATCCCAGAAGAAATACAAAGCCAAGTCTGTGACCTTCATTTATACTGCGGTTATTTATTATTCTAGGAAGAAGGTGGCGTCAAGGACGGAGACGGAGAGGATTTCCCTAGGGGGTGTGTCAGCTTGCCGCCCTCAACAATGCAGGGTCTGACCAGTGCATGAGCCTCATGAAGGGGCACCCACCTTCTAGAGCACCTAGGCCTGCAGGAGCCCTCCTGGGCTTTTCTTGAAGCTAACAAATTGAGAAACTGCGTCGGGGAAGAGACCAGCATTGGCTTAGGGCTGCAGTGGAACAGGCTATAGGAATGAGCAGGGAGTGCCCTTCCTGATCACCCTGCATCTTGCTGAACATCCATCCCCAGCTAACTGACCAGTTCTATCCCTTCATCCATCTCTTCCTCTCTTCTCTCTCTAGCCCGTCCCCCTCCCCTACTCTCTCCCCCATCTCTCTCCCAATCTCCCCCTCCATCTCTATCTCTCATACTGCACATCTCTCACGTGTGTGTCTCCTGCTGGCAACTGACTCTCTCCCACTCTCTGTTCCTCTTTCAACCCCAGCCAAGCCACCACAGGCTCCGACGCCAGTGGGGGATGAGTTGTTTCAGAGCTGAATGTAACGGAAAACTGTACTTTTGACTCTAAATGTGTTTCGGTGGAGCACCCTCTGCTGAAAGGCAGCCACAGTGGGCTCAGAAATGGAACAGCAGCTTCAGGGACAAACTATGGCTGGATTGTGAAGCATGCTATTCTTTTCAACCCCTCTTGCCCTGGATATGTCTGAGTCACCTTCACTCAGCACTTCACCTCCAGCCCAAAATGCCTCTCGACCCCCTTTCTCTTTGGCGTATGTAGCCTAACTTGGGCAAGTGACTGGGAGAAGAGGATATCTCTGAGAAATTCCCAGGAACCACCTCAACACTGAAAACTTCACTGAGAAGTGAAGTTCAAGGATATTGTCCACAGATCCAAGTCATCCGCAGACATCCCTGCCAGTGTTAGCTTCAGGGCATTGAGTCAGCCCTGTAGAACCAGGAGGGTGGGCCTATGGATAGGGTTCAAACACACACACACAGACATCACCTCAGATGGCAAGATCCCCTCACCAAGGCAGATTTTCCAACACTGGATTGTCTATCAAGTAGGACTGTCAGATAAAATACAGGATACCCAATTAAAACTGAATTTCAGATAAACAACAAATAATTTTCTAGCATAAGTGCTGTAAATATTGCATGGGACATACTTATATTCAAAAATAATTCATTGTGGATCAAGAAGATGTGGTTTATCTATACCATGGAATACTACATGGCAATGAGAAACAATGAAATCTGGCCATGTGTAGCAACAGGGATGGACCTTGTGGGTGTTATGCTGAGCGAAATAAGTCAGGCAGAGAAGGACAAATATCATATGTGTGCACGTATAGGAGGGTTAGTAGGAACTTAACAGAGGACCATGGGGGAGAAGAAGTGGGGAAATGGTGGGGGAAAAGGAGAGAGGCAAACCATGAGAGACTCTTGAATGCTGAGAAACAAACTGAGGACTGATGGATGTGGGGGGGAGGGGGAAGATGGGCATGGAGGAGGGGACTTGTGGGGAGCACTGGGTGTTACATGGAAACCAATTTGACAATAAACTATTTGTAAACAAAAACAAACAAAAAAAACAATTCATTGCTTGGAGCACCTGGGTGGCTAAGTTGGTTGAATGTCCAACTTCAGCTCAGGTTATCATCTCAGGCCCTACATCAGGCTCTCTGCTGTCAGCACAGAGCCCACTTCAGATCTTCTTTCTACGGCGCCCCCCACCCCCCGCCCCTTCCACTTGTGCTCGGTCTCAAAAATAAATATATCTTTAAAAAAAATAATAAATATGGGGCTCAGTCAGTTAAGCATCCGACTTTGGCTCAGGTCATGATCTCGCGGTTCGTGGGCTGGATCTTCACATCTGGTTTTGTGCTGACAGCTCAGAGCCTGCTTTGGATTCTGTATCTCCCTCCCTTCCTCTGCCCCCTCCCCTTGCTCACTCACACTCTCTCTGTCTCTCTCAAATATAAACATTAACTAAATACATAAACAAATAAACAAATAAATAATTGCTTATCTGAAGTTCAAATTTAACTGCAATCCCGTTTTTATTTGCTAACTCTGGCAACCCTACTATAGAACGACCAGACTCCACAGTCATGTTAGAAACAGAGTATACCACAGGGCAAAAGGACAAGAAACCACAATCAGCTCACCTCTTCCTTCTCCCCAAGGGTATTTCTTCATTCTTCAGCTGGGCCCAGGCTGTCTCAAGTGTCCACGTTGACCTCTCTTGCCCCCATCCCACCAAATTGCTCCTAGCTCCTGTGGCCCAGAGGTTCAGCAATGCTTTTGTCCCTTAATTTGGCTGAATTGAAGTTCAATTTCTCAAAACGAACTTTATTAGAAAAGTAAAGGAACATATAAATATTTGAGTTCATAAAAAAAATATATATAGTAGTTGTCACGTGTAAGATCAAATATCAAAGTCCTGAGATCAGATAAGTCCAGACATGGTCTGGCCGTTCTCTTCCTTCAACTGTTCTTCGATCCACTGACTGGTAGCAATGTTTTCTACCTGTCAGGCCCTTCAGTGAAGCTGGCAGAACATTCTGGAACAGAGGCTCTTATTGGCCGCATATCAGAATCACCTAGGAAGATTTTGCAGCCTCTCCCAGACCAATTAAATCAGAATTTCTGAAAATCGGGCTCAAGTATCTGCATATTTAAAAGCTCCCCAGGTGATTCTAATATGTAGCCAGCGTTGAGAACCCATGCACATCGGAATCACCTGAGAACCAATAAAAAACTACTGATGCTTGCATCCCACCCTCTGATTGCCTTCTGATTTAATTGGTACAAGGGGCAGCCTGGGCACTGGGATTTTTTAAAGCTCCCAAGGTGATTTTAATGTGCAGCAAAGTTTGAGAACCACAGCTCCTCACACTTTAATAGACTTCAGATCTCGCTGGGACCTTGCTAAAATGCAGATGTTGACTCAGTAGGTCTGGGGTGGGACCTGAGATTCTGCATCTCTAACAAGTCCCGGGTGATACCAACACTGCCGGTCCCCAGGTCGTACTTTGATTAGCAAAGTCCTAGATTGGTGACCCTCAAGCCTGGTTGTACACTGAAGTCATCTGAGGCACCCTGACAACTACCTCGGCTTGGGTCCCACTGCTGGGGATTCTGATGTGATTGGTATGAGGCGGGTCCTAAACCCTGGGATTGTAAAAGCCTCCCAGGTGATTCTGATGTGCAGCCAAGGGTGAGAACCTTGGATGTGGACCAACATCTAGACGTCATTTTACAAGTAGCCCTGTGACCACAAGAGGGAATACCACTCTCCACAAGCTGTTCTGACTCACCTCTGTTCCCTGTCCCTACTGGCAGAAGATACTTTCTTCCCTTGCCTCAGAAGGCCATGACCTCTAGTAAAAATTCCCTTTCTCCCACTTCAGCCCAAATAAAGCGTCTGATTCCCAGCTCAGTTGCAAAAGAGAAATGATTGACACAGTACCTTGAAACCAATGGCTGGTCAGAGCCCGCCCTCCTGCCTTGCTCTGTCACCCATTGCTGCCTTTGCTCTGGGGGGTCTTGCACAAAGGTGCCTCCGCCAGAGGAACCAGGGGCCCCAGAAAAGTGTGCTTCAGCCTTATGGTATCACACAAAGAGGAAAAACTCTGCTTTGACCGGACACAATCAATCAAAGGTGCTGAGCAGTTTTCACTACTTGGTAGTTCCCAAGCCAAGTTAATGCACAGCCTCTCCCCTGTTCTGTCTCATCCTTCTGAAGTGAAGCTGTGGTGACTTGTGGGAATAGAAGTGGCCCACAGAGAACCAAAGCACAAAGTGGAATTGAGAAAATTATTACTCTCTTTTTGGTGTGACTTCCATGAAATTATTCATGAATCATTTTTGTTTTCCTGGGGGGGATGACCATAAATATCATCTGTAATGCATCTTCATTAGGACCTTTCATCCTCTGACAGGGTCTATGTCCTTGGCTGGGATCGGATGTTGCTGGGAGGGACTTGAGTCCACATCCTGGGTATACGGCGTTTGTGTAAAATACGAACTCTAATGTGCAGAATTTGCAGGTCGCTGAAGTGTCACACTCTACTGAAATGGGTCTGGAATCAATAAGGTACACATCAAACTCAATTGTGTTTAATTTTCATTGCTACCTAGAGGAAAGCCTAGCATAGCCCTACATGAATGAAATTAAACATGAAAGCCCGTCTGAAGTGTAGAAGCAATACTTAAAATGACCTGTAAATAGGGTAAAACATGGCAGCCCAGCCCATCACAACATTATCGTTCATTTTTCTTTCCATAGTGGAGGTGACGGCCGCCATAAGAAAATCAGAAGAGACATGAGCACATTGCAGATCTAAAGGAGAACAAAGTGTTTTCAGTTACACACCAGCAGGACTTCCCTCTTTGCACACCCCTGGAGTCTCTTCCAAGTGGAAAATCACACTCTGTCCTTCAACTGAGAGCAAAGAAGGAAGGCAAGTAAAACAAGGCCCTCCTGAACTTGGCCAGCTCCAGGCCCCATGCCGTCCCAGCTGAGTTCCTTGGCCAGTGAGATAATGGAAGTTTCAGCTCTCCCAGCTGACATGGGTGGGGGCAGACACCCACACTGGGCACTTCCAGCTGACACTGACCTTTCAGTCATGGAAACATTCCCCAGACCGACACTAATCGGGGGCACATCTGGCGTTTGGACTGCGTCCAGATGGGGGTTGTGTTAGTCGAGTCAGCATGATAACCCGCTGGGGAGGCAGGGGAGGGGAGAGTGTAACCCTGCTGAGAGCAATCAACATCTTTGACTGTGTGTGTGAGACATGGTCATGCCGCAGCCAGCCGGTGAGTCATAGAATAGAGACCACCTCATCCCTGTCCACCGGCTCTCCCCACCCACACCAGCAGAGGAGAAAATTGGAGAGACCCCGGGAGCCAAAGCAACTTCCCCAGGCTTAAACCACCACTGGTTAGGCGCAGTCTAAAAGCCCAGGGTCCCAACTGCCACTATCATACACTTCCCATATTTCTACACTCTCTCAAAGTGTAGTGTAGCACACACTATTTCAAGATAATATGCAGGCTAAGGTGATGAAAAGAATCCAGCTGGGTTTTCTTTTTTTTCCTCTGCTAACTTCCTGTGACTTGCAAATGTCCAGGACAATTTTCCAAGGCAGTGACAAATGCCCTTGGTCTCCATCCCCTGTGCCCGCCATTCTACCCCAATTCTTCCATTGTAGCTTCTTCTTTGGATTTGGAAGGAGGGGCCACCCTTCTTGACTGGTTTCTGGACTTTTACCAGAAATGAACACAATACCTTATCTGTCATCCCCAGGACAAGGGGCTGCAACGTGGAACAAGACCTCACGGTATTGAAGGTCCGGCCCCACAGGTTCTACAGCCCTACAGGAATGACCAAAGATGTGGGCCAGCTCTCAGCGTCTGCCTTACAAACCCTGACACCTGTTACAGCCATGAACAGCACTGCTAAAGAGGTAATTAAGCAAACCAAAGCCAGGATAAAAGGGATTATGTCCCCACCCACCCACACAGAAGGCTGTCTTCAGCTGTCAGAAGGAAGGTCTTTCCATGGCCTGTGGAGTACATGCTCCACTCATGGACACGATATTTCAAGTTTGCAACAATGATCCTTTCCTGTATAAACCTCCAGGCACAGATAATTATGGAAATCGGGAATCTCACCCACCTGCTCAAATCACAAAGAGATTAACAGGATTTTCCAGTGTAAAAACCACAGAGATCTGTTTATCCTTCTCCCCTTATTTGCTATAAATGCCTAAAGACAGAGAAATAACTCAGGTAAAAGCAATACCCATATCAACCATCAGCTTCCCAAAGTAAATTTCAGCTCATCCCGTAACGAATCAGGTTACAGAACTCTCCAGCACTGTTCTTTTCCTTCTACATCCAGCCTCCATACAAAGGCAGCTATCATCCAGCATCCAGTCAGTTTTGTCCTCTTCTGGAATAATCAGAAAGGAAATTTTTCTTCACTCCAATTGAAGCCATACCCCCTGACCTAAAGATCACCCCCCCACTCCCAGACCCTTTACTACTACTGTCCTAACTGAGAAACAGGCTTCATTCACAGGTCATTGAGACCGAAAAATGACCCTCTTCCCCCTTTACAGGACAGCTTATCAGTTCCCCCTCCTCTGGAGTATTCCGTAAGACTACACAGCTCTCCAGGTCCCTGAGAAGGAGCTTACAGACACCACCACTCTGCCTTAGCCAGTGGGGGACTTTGCTGGTGCCAGCCCTTTTCTCCCCGCCAATGATTTGGTACAAAGCCATTTTATGTCCCGTGCCAAACCAGTAATTCACAACACTCATCAAAATCTGCCTCCATCAACTGACTCAGCATTCCTGCTTTCCAAGCACAGCCAACCTCCCTAACACCCTGACATCCTAGCCTTCAGCTTCACTATTTACATCACATGAGAACTTTGGGCTTAGAAAGCTCAATTCCCTTTGGATAAAGTATGCAAATGATTCATCCTCTCATCCTGAGCCTTGATATCCATGCCAAAGAGCTTCTGAGATGGGGCTCCAAGAGGACAGACTGGGGGTGGGGGCGGGGGTGGAGGCGGGGAGTCCTGTTGCTATGGAAATCAGTGTGCCAGTTTCCAAGGGAGAGACACTAGCTGTTCTTGGGGTACTGCTTTGCCAGGCTGTCCTGTAGAAACTGAAGAAGCTTCTGGCCTGGAGTAGCTGTGGATCACCGTGGGGCCTCAGGCCACACTGACACTTGCCTGTCACCTCCATCTCACCTCCTCTCCCACTAAGAGATCCGACCTCCACAGACATCCCATCTGGCCTCCTCGGCAGTTTCTTTAGCAACCTTCCAGCCAAGTGAAAAGTCCACTTCATGTCTGTAGACAAAAAAGGTTTTGACTCAATTCTGTGTTTCAGGGAGTGAGTTCAATTCCATTAATGGGGGGAGGGGAGTGAGAGGGATGACAAATAACAACTTGTCTTAACTTACTACATTTCTCCTCAGTGCCTCAGTAAGGTTCGCAATGAGGTCATCAATGATAGGGAGGGAGACCTCCCAGCTGGACTGTCTCTCAGCCCCAAAGGACACTCCACAGTGAGGAGCTGACAGGACCTACAGACTGATTCACATGCTAAGAGGAGCATGGAGTAGGGCTGGGGGGGGGGCAAAGTGGGGGCACGCGCAGGGGTCAAGGTCCAGAGACAGAATCTCTAGGAGGGAGATTGATGTAAGGGTCATCAGATGCCCAACACACAAGAGAGGTGGGCAGAAAGAGACAGTCCCTATCAGGTAAGATGTATAACAGACCTGATAAGTTCCAAAAATGGAGGCTTCAACTGCTGGAAGGTCCTGGGGGCCGAGACAGTAAAACTAAAAAAAGACTTTAAGAGCTTACTATGCACCAGGCACTCTATGTTATATATACTATTGCATTTATTGCTTTGTAGACTCTTCATATCAGCCCTATGAGAATCAAACCATCATATGCCATTTTACAGAAGTCAAAACTGAGACTTCGAGAAGATACCTAAAGTCACGGAACCTAGTAAACGATGGGAGTAAGATTCAAATCAAGGCCCATCTGACCACTGTGCACACTCCTGACCACCACACTAGACCAACAGGTCCTAGAAATGGTGACCGTGTCTATTAACCAATTAGAGACTACAGTGTGAGTGGTGCTAGAAGGACTTTTAAGATCCCAGAAGACAGATGTTGGCTTCATTCTGACCAGGATATTAGCCATCCCCTCCATGCAGCACCATTTTCAGATAAGGCATAGTATGACACTTTGCATAAGTATTTATATCCTATGGCCAGATAGCCCAGTGTACAACCACTGCCTGGCCAACACTCCTTTCAACAAAAATACAATAGAACATGGTAGGCTGAGCTGAGGCTCTTAAACAGAAACCTGTGATGTCTCATCTGTCAAGTAGAATACCAATCCTTGATTTCTCCACCTTCTGAAGGTCTCTGGGGAGATAGTAGGCCCTTGAGATACGTAAGGATACAGACCCAAAAGAGCATGAAGAGGCTCCATGCACCCCATCTTTGCTAAGAATTTCCTCTATCTCCCTGTATTCTGCCTCCCCAAATTACCCACCAGAATGAGGCTAAGGGCCTCAGGAGTCAGTCAAGAGACAGGATCAGGGCATGGGTCAGATTTTCTCTTTCAGTTGATTGTTTTCTGATCACTCTTGGCCTGGTCTAGTCAAGCTGAATCCATCACTCTCAGTGGGTGGTAGGGGGGAGCAGTATGGCCTTAGAAGTATATCTAGGACATTTAAAACCTTGATACAAAAAGAAAGGCATGGGAAGCTCAACCAAAGAAGGAGACACAATTGCACAATGTTAGGAGATCTAAAGAGCCCCCTCAATACCAGAAGGACCAACATGGCAAGAATTTTAAGAGGTGATAAAGGTAACCTGCTGTCAAAGGAGGCAGATACGGCTAAAGAAACAAGTGAAATTAATTCCTTTCTCAAGCCATCATAAAGGTGAATGGCTACCAGATGGTCAGATAAAAATACCTGTCCACAAGCTGCTGGAGGAAAAAAAAATACATGCAAGAAGAAATCAGATCCTCCACTGAGCAGGTGAGCAGGAAATTAAAATATCTGTACACTGACCACAGTGTAAGACCACACACAGTCACAAAAAGGCTGTTAGGAAGACAGCATGCGTGTGAGCTAGCATCTATCCTTTGCCAGCTCACACCCACAGAGGCAGTCACAACCCTCACAGTTCTAGAGGAAAACTCTGCATAGAAAACCCAGACATTCCAAGAGGGATGACAATGCAACAACGGAGGCCTAGACCACTGAAGGGAAAGTGGCACCCTTCACAGACCATTTCACTAGACCTGGTAACATCTTTTCCTGAGCGCGTACTATGCACAGGGTACTAAGTGTCTCAGGCAGCTTCTGAAATGGCTCTCATTGATTCTTGCCTCTTGTGTAAGCCCTTCCCCTTAAGTGTGGACTGGACCTGGTGACTTGCTTCCACCTAACAGAATGCAGCAAAAGGGATGGGATGTCACTTACATTAAAAAAAAAAAAAAAAAAAACACCTCTCTGAATTGGTGCTTCACAAACGCTGCTCTGGCTGTCAATGACTTAATCCCCATTGCTCCTTCAATCATCTTCTTGGTGCCCTTGCTGCTACATTCCTTCTAGGAGAGAGAGAGAGAGAGAGAGAGAGAGACACACACACACACACACACACCCCACCACCACCACCACCACCCCCCCCAAAGGCTCCAGAAGTTGGAAGGAGCTCAGCCTCCTCTTGCCATTGTTCAGCTCCTTCCCAATCAATCTCCTGCCAACCACAAATTAGCATTACACAGACATTTACAGTGCAGGGCCCCCAGGGAGAGATGGAGGCTGCTAATCCTTAAGAAGGGGCACTGGTACAATAGCAGGAGGCCCGAAGCCTCACCCCCACCCATGGGGTGCTCCTTTGCAGTACTTCCAGCTCTTTTGTGAGCTGTCCAAGTCAACCACAGATGGGGCCTTGAACAAACAGGAGACAGCTGGAGCCTGGGGAGCACATTCCTGAGACTCCATCCTCAGCAGAAGACTACCTTGGAATGGATTCTCGCCCACAGCTTCCGGGTTGGTCCTTGCGCACGTACTCTTCCACTTTCCGTTTTTACTGGTTAATATTAATGAATGGCTCCAGCTGGGACCAACCCAGAGCATGAAATGTCCTGGGGCCAGCAGTAGTTAGACATGCTCTGCCTTCTGGGCAACTTGGATTAACAAAACCCAGGGGTTTTGTTTCCCTTTCTTTTTCTTAAGGGATTGATTTGGCCTTACGAAGGATGATTGAGCTTCCTGATCCCAAAAGAAGGCAGCCCTGGCCGGGTTCCCAGGATCGTTTTTATCCCCAAGTGCTGCCTTTTTCCAGGCCCCAGGGGCCCCAGCAAATGCAGCCCTTCCTCCAGAAGTCCCAAAGGCTGGCTCTTGCAGCCGCCTCTGACGGCTCCTTGCCCTTGTTCCACAGCTGGGTCTGGATATAAGGGGAGCTTGCAAGAGGGAAGCCTCTTATCACAAACATTTCCTGCCTATTTGCTCCTGACCCTGCATACCACAGCCCTTCCCTGTCTGGCTAGGCCACCAACGGTGGCCGCAGCAATGTATTCACAAAGGACCTGCAATGCAGGGTCCCCAGACCTGTCTCTTGCCCAGATTCTACTCCAGCCACACCTGTCTCCCTTCTCTGGGGAGCTCCTAGATTCTTACAGGCCACCCAAAACGGCTCAGTCATTGAAGAAATGGAAGGAAGTCAGGTGGAACCAGAAAGAAAGAAAGAAAAGACAAAGGCAAATAAGGGTTTTTAGCTCAAATAGAAAATGTGACTCACAGCTGGAGTTCTGCCCACCTCTTATAGGACTGCCGTCTGTCTCTGACAAGGGGAGAAAGAGAGACAGAGGCAGGCCCCCGTGAGGGTCTGTGTGCCTATCTTGTGCTGTCCTTATCCCTACTCTGACTGCACTTGCGTGTGCTTCCGGAGTTAAAGCCATATGGACTATTGCAGGTTTATATGCTGAGGGCCAGTGAGGCTAGGACCAGCCCCACCCGGCTGTGCTCAGCAGGGCACTGAACTCCTGGGTCCCTCTCCCCTCCCAACACCTGAGGCACCCTAGTCTCACCCCTCCCCAAGGCCTTCTCCCTGACTCCCGCCCCCAGCTTGTTGTGTGGTCTGAGCCCTCTGCCCTGAGAGGAGGGAGGGGGGAGGAGGGATGGGCCAGCATGTTTACAGTCAAGCATAACAACCTTTATTTTAAATAAATAAAAGTTTTAGTCAGTTTTTACTTCCCTTTTCTTCCAAAATGTTTTCTCCCTCCTCCTCCTCTTCCTCCTCCTCCTCCTCATGCCTTTATCTGTGGGGCCACCCAGGGAGGGGCTGTGGGAGTGGGAACAAACAGACCCTGATGCTTAGAGTCTTCCTAGATCATGTGACACCTCCCTCTCAAATGCCTACGGAGCCCCTGGGGTTCTTGTGAATTCAGGGATGTCCTGGCCTGAGAAATAGAGACTAAACAGGAAGCCTGGGCCCCATCATCAGCACAAGTCCAACTCTTCTCCCTAGTCATAAGGTTGCCCACCCCTTCCCCCACTCTACTATGAAACTGCCATCCATCTGTCTTCCACTTTGGCCTGTCATCTCTCTGTCTCCCCCACTGGACCCTCATCCATCTGTCCTTCCCAAAGGACAACCGTCTCTCAGTGTCTCTTTTGGGTCGCCATAAATCTGCATTCCCCCATGAGATGTTCCATCTGCCCATCACCTTATTGGCCTGTCATTCCATCCAATACCCTTGATCATCCTTTTTTGTCCATCTGTCTCCCCTCATTGGATATATTTTTGCCCATCTGTCTCCCTGAATGGGGCCAGCAATTGTGGGTCTCAAAGATAAGGTAACAGTTGGCATTCTACTCTGATTCTGATTCCAGCAACAATAATCGTAGCAACCAATAATCAAGTGACTATTATGTCCCATATTCTCTATGCGAATGATCTCCTTTAAACCCCCAACAGCCCTATGAGTATGTGTGTGTTTCCCCATTTTACTAGTAAGGAAACTGAGGTTCAGAGAGTTAAACGTCTTACCTAAGGTCACACAGATCCTAGTGGCAAACACAGAATCCAGAAACAGCTCTGCCCATACTGGGCGGGGATGAGGACACAGTCTCTTTACTTCTCCACCCCCAGAATGTAAGAGTCCCCCTCTCCTGGCCTCTCTGCACATTTAATTTACACTTTGCTGCTGGATATTTTCAGACTGATGAAGTTTCCTCCCTGCCCTGGCTTTGCACAAAAAAGTAAAGGGGGAAAAGAAGCCAGATGTGAGAGTGATTCGAAGGTCTGTGGGGGTGGGGGTAGGGGGGTGCGGAGTGATGTTAAATAAACATCCAATGATATTCTTTCTGCAAAATGATCCATTTTCATGGCACCCAGGAGTTCGTCCAGGGGTCTCTGGGTCACTAGGGAAAAGTGCTTCGTGTGTTTTGGCTCCATATTCTTCCATTGGCCACAAAGAGCTAATTCTTCCAATTAATGAAATCAGTACTGCTGATGGAGATGTACTGACAAATTATTTTCAAGACAAATATATTCACACGGATGGTGAGGCTGATAGGCCTGAAGGATTTGGAGGATACAGAGTGAAGTTCCCCCCCACCAGCCAGAGACACTGAGGTCATTCACGATGTTGGCCACCACCTCAAGGGACACCTTTCTCTGCCCGGAGCCATGGAGGCTGGGCTGGATTGTCTGTGTTGAGGGGCTGCCTATCAATGGGCTTCTGTATGGCCCTGGCAGGTTCCCGCACCCCTCCCCTCTTCCCCAGTGCCCTAGCCAAGTCCCCTTCAGGGCCGGGTCTGAAGGGCCTATTCAGCATTTAGGATTCCCTGATGGGAAGTGAAAAGGAGACAGACAGATGCTTCCGTGGACCTAAGGAGAAGCTGGAGGCCTAGAGACAGGAAGGGCAGGCTGAAGCCACAAAGGAGGAGCTCAGTGAGAAGAAAGGAGGAGGCTAGAGGCCCTGTGGGATGAGAAAGAAAGAAGGAAAGGAAGGAGGGGAGGCTGGAGGAGGGGAGACAGAGGGTGGGAGGATCAGATAGGGAGGGGAGGAGGCGGAAGGAGGCCCCCAGGCAGAGGGAGAGATCCCCATTGGGAGACCCAGCAGCGCCAGAAAGCAGTGTGGGATTTTTTAAAGCCACAGATTTAATTTCCTGATGATGTTTTTTTCAGGCCGATATTAGCAGCATTTTTCATTCCCTGAGCAGATCTGCCGATTGTGGGAAAGTGATCTAGGGTATGCTCGGTGATGGGGCCCAGCCTTTACCTGGATGGGCCCACAGGATGGCCCAAGACCAAGCCAACATTTCATCTCCTTCTTGAACCCACAGAGAATAGGACAGATTTTGCTTCTGGCCAGTCCTGGAGGAGGGAGAGGAATGGTTTTTAGAAGTTCTGGCAAATCAGTGACAATCAGAAGCCAGGGTGAAATTATCTCCATTAAACTAACTAGGGTGGTTTCTATTTACCTGCCTGAACAAAATAGGCTTGTGAGTTTTGAAGGTTACAAGTTCTGGCTAATGGAGCCAAAGCCCCGAGGACTCTGCCATACCACCAAACATCTTCCTAATGCCCTATTTCCCTGCTCACAATCCATCTGTGCAGTCATGGTTTACCAATACAGTCCACACCCCTAAAACACGAAAGCAAGGCCCTCAAGAGGCCAGATGCTCAGTGTGGTCGGTCCAAGCCCAGCCACCTTGGCATCCCTAGGGGCCAGCACCACAGGCTGCTAAAGCAGAAGCTGCATTTAACCAGACCTTCAGGCTGTCCATGGGCACATGATGGTGTGAGAAACCCTGCTCCACGACAACTCACAACCCACTTCAGCTAATATGCTGCCACCATGGAGAACGGCTTCCCCAACAAACTGGAATTGTAAAATTCTCTAAACATACCTTTCACTTTTCCAGTTCTGAATGCTGGTTCATGTTACTTTTCATCTTAAAGACGCTTTCCTTTATGCCCACTTGAGGAAATCCTGTCCACATTTTAAGACCCACCTCAAATGCTAGCTGTATTCCAGGGAGCCCTTCCCTGCCCTTGCCGGAGTTTAGAACTTCACTGTAGCTTGTCTGGATCACCCATGGAGTGCTTTTCACTTTCTGTCTTGCATTATGGTTATTTGTGTACTTATCAAGGGGCAGTTCTGTATAGTAGTTTCAGGACCTTTTAAGTTTAAATCTTTGACCCACTACTTCTTAACTTTGTCACTCAGCAAGTGCATGATTTCTTTGGACGTCAGTTCCCTCCTCTGTAAAATGAGGGTAATAATTATACTCAAACACAGAATTCTTACAAGGATTTTAAAAATATATTTATGACTTTGCCAAACAATGTGGCACATAGTATGTGCTCAATAAGTGATTGTCAACTGAATGTAATGATCCAAAGAACAGTGTTCTTAATCCCACAGGGAGATACTATCCATAAAATTCATGGCTTGTCCAACATGGTACAGTCTTCCCAAGACTGATTGATTTGTGTCCCTTTTTCCAGAACCATAATTTTTTCTTCAAAAGAATCAATAACTGTTGCTGTTTTTCTAATAATCATTGGTTAAAATTCCTGCTTCCTTGGAGCATGTGGGTGGCTTAGTCAGTTAAGCATCTGACTTTGGCTCACATCACAATTTTACCGTTGGTGAGTCTGAGTCCTATGTTGGGCTCTGTACCGACAACTCAGAGCCTGGAGCCTGCTTCAGACTCTGTGTCTCCCTCTCTCTCTCTCTCTCACTCTGACCCTCCCTTACTCACATTGTCTCTCTCTCTCTTTCCCTCTCTCTCTCAAAAATAAATAAAAACACTTCAAAAATTATTAAAAAAAGAAAAGTCCTGCTCCCTCAATTTGGTTTCCACATTATCCCCTTACTGAGCTCTTTCTGCCTTATCCCTGCTTCCCCTCTGAAATCTCAATATTTTCTTTATTTTTTTCAAACCTGTCAACTGGTCATAAGTATTTATTTCATTTTCAACTTCTTTGTATAACTTGATCAACTATCTCATTAACATTCTTTTAAACCCCCACCGCCTCCAAAAAGAGTGTTTCTTTAAGTCTTGTTTTGTGTTTTTATCTCCAAGGGAATACTTTGGCTGGGTTTTCTACCAGGAATGACACAATTCTTTCCACAGCTATGCAGAGGGAGAATTTGAAAACCAACAGAGTCACATCGCCTTGATCCTACACCCAAAGAATTCTCCTCAGACACACAGTCCCCAGCTCTTCAAATGGCCATATTTCTCAATGTTATCTCTACCAAAAATATTCTTTCTGGTTAAATTCTAATGGAAAGTGAAATAAATCCTGTAAAAGAAGCTCACTCAAGATCGGGGAACATTCCAGAGTCCAGTTGCCTTGGATTAGAACGGTCCCTGATAAATAATATCAGATTCAAGTATGGTGGGTTTTTTTCTTTTAATCTCAATCAATGAGCATTTTTAATTCCCTTTCAAAGTCTATATGGTGACCTGATTTGGGTTAGATACAATCCAATTATTACCTGTCTCCCACGGTATGTCCCATCTACAATTTTCATGTCACAATCTTTTTTTTTATTATTATTACCGAAGGGCAAAATATTGACCAATGCAACCAAGCTCTTTCCATTCCAGTAGAAACGCATTTTCCTGCTTCTTACCATACTCTCCTTAACCAAACAAAGGGAGAGAGAGCCAATTAAAGCCACTTGTCTGAGAGTTCAAGGAACTGGGGAGAAATGGGATCTCTGGTAAGCTGGAATGTGATCTACATGGGAAACTTCTGAGAGGACACCTGTTCATTCACAGGTCATTGTCTCTGAGCTCCTGAAGGTGCAGCCCTTGGGAATGGCTTCTTGTTGGGAAAACGGGCAAATAAGCATAGTACGGAAGGGACAGAAGGCTCTGTCTGTGGGAAAAAGACAATCAGTGAACTTTCAAGCCCAGGCAGTAGGGGCAAGGCTTACAATTTGAGCTAGATGTCTGGAAACTCAATATTGCCCAGAGTATTGATTACCTAGCAGACTCAGATCCTCTCCTGCTCCAGGGGGCAGGAGTAGCCAGGCGCGTCTCTGACATGAAGCTTTCTGTGCACCTTTTAATTAACTCTAAGAAATGTGTGTCAGGGTCTTCTAGAAAGGGAGATTGTTCGGCCTGGTAGAAGGACACAGGAGTCATCAAGATAGGAATTGGAGTATGACAAATAAATCCAGAGGTTGCCATGTCTGTCTCAGTCTTGGGAATTAAACAGCAGTAGGTTCACTCTTTAAAATCAATGGGGTCAGGACCATTGCTCCACACAAAATTCCTGCTCGGGGCCTCTTTTCCAAAGGGAATCCATAAGAATATTACCGGTCCTGCCTGCTCTTTAAGTACCAGACGACTTTGGAACTCAAATAGCAAAATGTAAGGAACCATCAGTTATTGATTCTATACAGGTTGGTAATTCCAGATACGTGACTGAATTACAGAATTCTAATTAACATCTGGGTGTAACTCTCCAATCACTCTGAACTTGCCACTAGACTAACCCTTTCCAAGCCTTTATTCAGGTGTTCTTCATCAACATTTAGTATGTCCCAGCCAATATGCTTGACACTAGGCACTGGGATACAAATAGATAAGACATAGTTACTGTCCTCAAGGAGTTAACTTTCTAGTAGAGAATACACAGTGTGAATAATATTAGCAGCTACTATTTATTGAGCCCTCCTAATATAGCTTTTAAAAATATTATTTTTGACAAATAAAACTTGAATATATTTAAAGTATACAAGGTGGGGGAACCTGGGTGGCTCAGTCAGTTAAGCATCTAACTTAGTTTGGCTCAGATCATAATCTCATGGTGTGTGAGTTCGAGCCCCACATTGGGCTCTGCACTGACAGTGCAGAGCGTACCTGGGATTTTCTCTCTCTCTCTCTCTCTCTCTCTTCCCCTCCCCCACTTGCTCGTGCACTCTCTCCCTCTCAAAATAAATAAACTTTTTTAAAAACTCATTTAAAAAATAAAGTATACAATGTGATATTTTGACATACGTATACATCGTGAAGTGATTGCCACAAACTAGTTTAACATATCCATCACCTCCCACAGTTACCATTTTTTGTATGTAGTGAGATTTTCTCTCTTAGCAAATTTCAAGTATATAATGTATTACTATTAACTATAATTCACGATGTTCTACATTCGGTTTCCAGAACTTATTCCTCTTGTAACTGAAAGTTCTACCCTTTGATCAACAGACCCTCTTTTCCCTCACCCCCTTCCTCCAGCCTCTGGTAACCATCATTCTACTCTGTGACTACGCAGTTGACTTTTTTTTTTTTTTTAATTCCCTCTTTAGAGTCTATGTGTAAGTGAGATCATGCAATATTTGTCTCTGTCTGGCTTATTTCACTTAGTACCCAGGCTCATCCATGTTGTTGCAAATGGCAGGATTTTCCTTTTTTTTTTTTAACTTAAGCTGAATAATATTCTACTGTATATACCACTTTTTCTTTATCCATTTATCTGTCAGTGGACACTAAGGCTGTTCCCACCTTATGATATGATATGCTTTTGATAAACATTGGGCTAATAGCCTCCAAGATGGTCCCCAATGATCCTCACCTGCTGGTGTTCATGTGCTCTGTAGTCCCCTTCTACACTGCTTAGGGCTGACACATGTAACTAATAGAATTTGTGGGGGAAATGGTGTGTGACTTCTGAGGCTAGGCCATAAATGAAATTGCAGCTTCCACCTTGCTCTCTCTTGAATCAGCCCTCTCAAGAAAACCAAGGAGCCATGCAGTGAAGACACTCAGGAAGCCCTACAGGGAAGTCCAGACGAAGAACTGAGGCCTCCCACCAATAACCAGCGAGGAACTGAGGCCTTCCACCAACAGCTGTGTGATTCAGCCATCCAAGAAGCAGAGACTCCAGTTTCAGACAAGTCTTCAGATTACCGTAACCTCATGAAAAACCTCCAGCCAGAACCACTCAGCTAAACCATTCGCAAATTCCTGACCCACAGAAACTGCAGAAGACAATGTTTATTGATGGTTTAAGCCACTAAATTTGGCATCATTTGTTACACAGCAACAGATAACTAATCAGGTCCTTTGTGTTCATGATCTACTGATGCCATGAGGATGCCCGTCCTGCTGAATAGGTATTCTTGTCCCAACATGACAGGTGAGAAAACTGGGACCTCAAGAGGCGAAAATAAGAAGCAACGTCAGAACTGAAATAGGACTCCATTGGAGTTTTATTTATTTCTAGGAGAGAGAGAGAGAGAGAAAGAAAGAGAGAGAGAGAGACAGTGTGAACAGGGGAGGGTCAGAGAGAGAAGGAGACACAGACTCTGAAACAGGCTCCAGGCTCCGAGCTGGCAGTCAGCACAGAGCCCGACGCGGGGCTCGAACCCACGAACCGCGAGATCATGACCTAAGCGAAAGCCGGACGCTTAACCGACTTAAGCCACCCAGGCGCCCCCAGAGTCTAGGTTCTTAACTGTGCACAATACCTCTGGACAGAAGACAAGTGGTCACAGTGAGAAAGGTAGTGAGCTCCACCTAGAAAGCCTAGAATTAGAGGTAAAGAGATGGCGAGCAAGGCTAGTTAGAAGATGTACGACTTACAGTGGAAATGAAGGATGAGCAGATGTTCACCAGGCGGCTGCGATGAGGAATTCCAGAGGGAATAGCTTTGGTAGTGGCCATGGAGGCTCAAACAGCCTGGGGTGTTCAGAACCTGCTGGGAGTTTCTAGATCCAGAAAAATGAAGGTCTTTGCGACTAGTTTTACAAGGGAAAATCTTGGTTCTACCCCAAGATCTGTTCTTGCAGTCCAGGACCCCCCAAATCACTGGAACTATTGCCTTTCCCACAAACTGCTGCCCCAGTCACTGCTCTTGATGAACTCAAATTCCCTTTAGATCCCCGTTTCTTCTCTGGTCAGTTCTCTTTTACAGACTCTGCTCCCCAGCATGTCTGAAGCACGTACCAGTTCTTCCTGGCAAGCAACGCTTGCTCCTTACGAAATTGTAGTTATGTTGCTTACAAATGCATTCAAAACATATCTCCTGTCCTACTGCAAAATATCATACAAATCTGACTTCCTTCATTAGCAGGGGTGCTAAAACGGCAAATCAGTCTAATTCAGGTGCCCAAGTGTACTGGATTTCAGAAAGACATGCAAGTTTTCTCATGGAAGTCTTCTGGATGCATTGGTAGATTATAAATTAGAGAAGCACAATATGGGATACTAGTAGCTGGTTTAATAACCACACCCAAAGGTTACGGACTACGGGCTGATGTCTAGTTCCAGAGGACCATCTATCCTGGTAGGATCAATGGCTCTGCGCTCTGCCCTCTCTCAGGCAACCCCTTTCAATATCTTGAAGATGTAGAAAGCAGGCTCATGCAATTTTTTAACGGCTGAAATGAGGATAATTAATAAATAGCTGAGATGGCAGCAAGGAAAAACTGTACCCCTCTCCAAAGGCTAGCATAGGTCAAATACGCCAAGATGAATTTTACCCAAAATGAAAGGTCCTTTACTTGAATTCCGAAAGTCACTGCATAAATACACAGTGGAGATTTCTGAGTTGGTGGTAACTGTAAGAGGGAAAACCACTGAAGGGTTTTAGCCCAATGGTGAGTTAAATAGGAGTAAAGACAGCCTGCACTAATCTGGCTTTAAATTGGGGGCGGGGGGGGGGTGAAGGGGAAAGGCATCTTGACTGGGAAAGTTTACTGCTGAAATTCTGCAGCCTCCCGCCACCCCAGGGCTGTATTTAGTAACTCACACTCTACTCCATTAAATGTGTTTGGGTTCCCAGCCTCCACCCACTGTGCTCCCCCTGGACTGAGCGGGGGAGCCCTTAGAAGGTAATAAGAATGCTGAGAGCTTGGAGTCTGGGAAGAGCTTGGAAAGCTCTCCGGAGCCTCTCCCTCCACGGCCCTATCCCTGCTGATAAGGATGAGAGGAGGCTGGCTGACAAGTGATTGGAAACAGGAGTTCCCAAGCCCCTTAACCCTTCCCTAGCCTGCCCTAATGTCTGGAGTCTCTAAATGCTGGGGTCCATCTTCCTGTGGCTTCCTGCTCTCAGTATTAGGGCTCTCTGACTTCCCCTCCCACCCCCAAACCTTTCCATCTTCCTCTCCCTTTGTCCTGACTGCTCACTGAATGCTGTCCTCCTACCTGGAAAGAGACTACCATCATCAAACGCTACGATGCGGCCCCTCCACCTTCAGGCCACCCTGACAAGTTAGCTAGGGAGTCTCCCTCTGGTCGAGATCCAAACCACCCGCCCGCCCAACCCAGCACTCTTAGCCACCACATATCTGCCCAGGGGGGGGCCGTTAAGCAGCAGGAGCCTACCAGGTGGCTGTTTGGGGGGTTGTGGGAGCAGAACTCCCAGCCCCCGGCCCAGCAGTTTGATCCCAGATCCATTCTCTGCAGGCCTGGCTGGCTGTGGAGCCCTGTGCGGACGCTTGCAGGTCATCCCTGAACCTGAACCAAAGTCACACCTGACTTTGCTGAGTCATCCCAAAGGCCTTCCACCCACCTAGGTATTGCGTGGTGCATGGACAGGCCTCATACTGGGACAGATGACACGTGATGAGAGATCTGTTGCCGGCAGTGGCCAGCAGGGCTGAAGCTGAGAGGGAAGCCGGCCAGCTTAGCCTGAGGAGGGGCATTAAGGAGGAGCCAGGTTTACTGGCCACAGTAATTAAGTGTAAAAGAGCTTCCTTCAGTAGAATGGAATTCAGATAAACTGCCATTATCATGCAAAGCAGCTTTGCACCTAAAAGTCCTTACCCAAACAGGCAGTTTAATTAAATCCCTAATCTCCCCTGGCCGGGTCTGACCCCTTCCCTACCCGTTTCCCCCTCACCACCCCCCCTTTAACTTGGGAACTTCAAGATTCCATGTAAAACACTTAACCTCTAAGCAAGCAAAACATACCCAAAAATAGTGGGTCTGCGTGAGGGGTCCTCTCTGAGGCTCTGCGTGTCTTAAGGTGTTAGTTCCCTGAGGCTCAGTTGGTCCTGATTGGGGTGCTGGGTGCCAATGGCCAGGGTGAGCATGATGGTGGTGATTCTGGCAAGGACGTTGGTCACAGTGAAGTGACGGGAGTGGGCACGGCCTTGAGTGGGAGCGTGTGTGCATCACACAGCCCTACAGGCCCCTGCTCACCCCAGGAGGCTGGTGCCCATTTAGGAAAGTCTGCAGTCTCACCACCCATGGCAGGTATGGGCAGCAGACCTATAGACTTGAATATAAGGACCCTGGTGTTAAGCCAGAAGAGGCAGGAATGGACACACTGGCCTGACCGTGGGTGTCCCCATCTGTGATGCTACAGTGGCCGGTGCTGTGAACCAACAGAAGGGTAGGGCGGTGCCAAGCCTGTCAGTGAGAACCAAATCCTCTGGGGAAAGCCTGAAGCAATAGTTTGGAGTATAGGCTACAGGTGGAAGGAGAGATTAGGATAAATAAGAATGGAATGGGGCAGGTGGAGGGTAAGGGTTGGAGAAAGGGTTGGCCCAAGAGCACTGATAGAGAACAACCCCATGGAACCTTCTAGTGTCTGCTGAATGCTTTAGATGTTTGTGCCTGGCGGGGGTGGGGAGGGGGGAGGCGGATAGAGGAGGGAAAGGAAATGACTTATCAAACGCAGGTGCTGTAGCATATGTTATCTCTTCAGTTTCAACCTAGGATGGTAAATCTTATTCTCCCCACCACCACCACCACCCCCACAGGAGAAAACAAATACCTTGGGGTAAAATGACTGGCTCAGCGTCACACAGCTCATGACTGGCAGCACCAGGATTCAAACACTGACCTGCCATACTGAAGAGTTGATGCTTTTCTGCCAAACCACAGGTCAACTGCAGAGATTATAAAATTGGACAGGGGATTAACCACCCAAGAACAGTTGTGTCTCCCCTCCCTCGTGCAGCAACAATGTGTCCTTCCTGAAACACTCCCATTTCCTCTGAGCAAGAGCAGGGAGGCCTCAGCAGAGATGAGGGAATCAGCTCTCCGCCCTCAGGATGTAGCACAAGGGAGCTGGGTTTGCCCCGGGGCTTCTTGGGACTCAAACTCAAGGAAGAGGAGCCCCAGAGGAGAGTTTTCTTCACAGGAAAAAAGCATCCAAGGCTGTGGTGGGGGAAGGGGCATCTGTAAGTCATCTAACAAACACCAGACCTCTCCATTTATACCTCATTCCTTTGGTGGGGGTGAGCAGAGGAGGCATCTCTATCTGGGAAACAGTGAAACTAAAATCACCCTGAACCCTGCACTTTTTCTGTTAATTGCATAGACTTCAACGCCTGGAGAACGCACCTTCTTCCGAGGACCTTTTTTTCTGGAAATAAGACTCTCCAGATTCATGAAGCGTCTCTGTTCCTTGGGGGATTCCCTACTTCCTTGTATCATGGGTTTTCTTCCCAAAGAGCAGGAGCCCTGAGTGGGGTTCCAATAAATCTTATGAATAAATGAATGAAGCTGGGGGAGGAGTGCAGTACAATACCCAGCCTTGAGGGAGGGCCCAAGCCCTTGGATTCTCCAGTCCTGGGCAGGTGCCGTCCAGCCTGCCCAGGACTGGCCACCTTGCCCCAAAGCCACTTGGAGAAACAGGTGCCGCTTTTCTGACACCTGCGAGACCGCTCAGGACACAGGAAGCCTCCTTGGCTCCAGGGCTGATGTGAGTGGGTTAAGAAAGTGGGATTTGGACAAGATCGGTTACAGAGTCCTTTGTCTCTCTCACAGCAAAGACAACAGAGAAGAATTTTAAAAGGCTGTCTTGGTCTCCAGAACCCCTCTGGAAGCAGATGGCTTGTCAACAGGTTCCAGGGCAAGCCCCGGAGGCCTGGGAGCCTTATTGGAATGCAATTACCCTAAGTGCTGGCTGTTAGGGTGAGAAGGCAGGAATGCAATTATGGAAGGAGCGTGTAGGGGGCTTTCATTGATTAACCTGTCCTGTCCGCCTCCATTCCCCACTGGGGTGATTTCAGGGCCCCCAGGGTTGCCCTATGCCCTGGGGTTATGAGAAATAAAAACAGTCACTGCAGCAAGCCAATGCCCAAAGCAGGGTTCCCGAGCTTCAGGAGGGCCTGTGGACCCCTGAAATTGCCTGGGAAATATACTTGTGCAAAATGCAAACTGCCTATTTCATAGGAAGACTTTCTACACTCCTCACATGCTTAGAGGGCTCGGCAGCCCTTAAAGGGTTAAGAACCACAGGGCCCGGGGAGTGAAAGATCAGCAGGATTGTTGGAAGGGGCCTCCAGGAAACATCTCTTCAGTGTTCAACTCCCAGTGGCCATGATCCATCTGGGTGCAATTCTGGCTTCCCGCTTACCAGAAAGTTACTTAGCCTCTCTCTGGGCCTCAGTTTCCTCTGTAAAACAAGGGTAAACATGCTTACACCCTAAAGTTGATGAGATAATTAAATGATGTAAAGAATACAAAGGTTTTAGCCTGACATCTAACCCTTAGTATGCTTTCAATAAATGGGAGTCATTTTTATTATAACTATCTATTAAGGTTCAGAAAATAAAGTAGGGCATACACTTGTATTCTTCTGAGTGGGCTTTGGACCCCAAACGCACAGTCAGATTCTATGGGGATCCCTGGGCAAGACTCTTCTTCAAAACTGAGTGGGCCCATAAGACTCAGGGTCTCTACTCAATGCTTCCTTGAATAGGGTCCTTCTGCCCTCGGCGGCTGCAAGATGTGGCCACACTGGGAGACAAAACCTTCTGGAAGTGGGGGCACATCCAGTGTCATTGATGCCAGTGCAGTGGAGGAGTTTTCTGGGCCTGAGCTGAAGTTATCACTGGCCTGCCTCATTGAGAGAAGTTTCTAGAAATCTCGGTCACTGAAATCTTTCTGCCTGTTGGCTGATACAATCACACGCTCAGTTGAAATGGACTTCTCTATCCTCACAGGCCCTAGAATGAGACTAATCCAAGGCCAGGCATCTGCAGAATGCTAATCTGGTGCGGGACTAGGAAAGGAAAACAACAAATCTGTCCTCTTACCCTCTGTATTAAGCGTGTCTTTTTATTTGCTGTATTTCTGGTGCCTTAACATGGCTCTGCTGACACTGGAAAGACCTCCCCCATCAGGGTTAACCGGTTCCTAGAGATAGTAAAAATCTCATTTTCCAGCACACCTCTCATACACAAACCAACCATCCCTAGCCCATAGCCCCAACCACTTCCTTTATTGAGCTCTTACACTCCAAACCAATATCCCCAGGCCCTAAACTCCCAGAGCCAGGGACTAGGGAGGGCCCCTGTGCCCCAGAACCTGCTGACGTTATTCAAAGGAGCCATTCGTAAATCTGCTTACCCTGCCTGTTCCTTCCTGTGGAAACCACAACAATGGCTCTTGGCCACATTTCCCCTTACTCCCTCTGCCTCCAGACCAACCCTGGTGCTTCCCTGAGTGCCCCCCACCATGGCAGGCCCCCTTCTCTTCAGATCTATGCATATAACTACCTTTTCAATGGCAATCATCTCCTGATCTGTTGGCCTCAGCATACCTGAAATAATAAAACCTACATTTCAGAATAACTTTTCCCCCTCCACCTTCCCCTCATCTGAGATCCTCAGAGCTCTTCTCCCTCAGAAGCCACAGGCCGCTTGCCCCCGCAGCCACAGGCCTCTCCTCCTAAGCCAAAGCCGCTTCCACCTCTGGAGTCAGAAGCAGTGTGGTCCCGGCTCCAGGGGGGAATCCTAGAGCGGAGGGCCACGGGAGGATCTGTGCTCCGTGGTTCCCAGGAGACAACACACCAAAAGAGCAGAGAGGTGGAGCTGGCCATACACTTGTCTGTTCATCAATCATTCATTTATTCATTCATCATTCACCCCCCTCCCCATCAATCATTCATCTGCTTATTTATTCATTCAGTTTATTTGTACTTCTTCCTTGCTTTGGTTCCCACAGATGTGGGTCCTCTCCGGCTTTGATCTGTCCCCTGTTCCTGTGGCAGCTGCACAGGAAAGGCCTTCCATGTCACTTTGTCAGTTACTTCGCTGAGAGGGTGTGTCTCCCTTTTGTAGGAGGAGCCTGAGACAACCAAAGAGACAAGGTAGAGCTGTCCTCTGCCTAGAAGTCCCCTTTCTTGTGGGCTCTGGCTTTCTGACCCACGGGTCAATGGGAGGGCTGGGGAGAACTGTAGAGGGGTCTCCTGGGTCAGGTGAGGTATGATGCCCCTGAACAGGCCTCATAGCTGCTTGAAAACCACTCGGGGCGGGGGCAAGCGGTTCCACAGACTCTAAGCCTCCAGGGCCGACAGTGAAGCCTGGGCTCACTTCGGTAGGGGTGTAGAGCACATGGTATAGAGGAGCCTGGGACTAGAGTTTTCTAGGCCTAAGCTGTTAGCTTCCTGACATGTCTCCCAGCTTTTATCCACCTCACCCCACCTCAGGCCAGAATATCTTTTGTCAGCCAGCAGTCAGACATCCTCTTAGGAAAGTCAGACCACATACTACTTCTGCTCAAATCCCTGCCGTGACTACCCATGCACTCATAGCAGAAGCCAAGGCCCTGGAGGCTCTTGCCGCCCTCACTGCCCTGAGTCTCTCTCTTTTCAGGCCCTGTTGGTCTTGATCTTCCTCAACTCACCATCCACATTCCCAGCTGTCTCCCAAGGGTGTACCCATGGATGCCTGATGCACAGCAGGAGCTCAGTAAAACATTCCTTGAATGAATAAGTGAATGAATGAATGAATGAATGAATGAATGGGCTCCATGAAGCTCTGAGGATGAAGCTTGAGAAGCACAGGCTGTGGAATTTGGGGCTTCCCAGGGTAGGACTGAGGGGGTACACGGCAGCCTCTGTAAGCTGTGCGGCCAGGAGCCAGGCAAAATCACCAGCTGCCAGGCTTCTCTGGAGGGAAGGTAGGCAGAGCGTCGGTGGGGACCGCGCTCACTCCAGATGCCAGCTCCGCGCCGCTCTGGGGCTGGCCGGCGCTCTGGATGTCATTAGCTGATTTGTTCTGCTCGGCAGAATGTACTTTTCATATTTAGGCAGAAAAAACAGCGTTCGGTCTTCGTGCCCTTTCTTCTGTGAGCTGTAGCACATGGCCTGCTCATTATGAATTAATCCTCTAAAGAGCGTGTTCATTATTCTAATTTAATTGTGCTTCGTTTCAGAAAATAACTAAACCCAGCGAGGAATAAACTCCAACGCCGATCAGTTTTCAAGAAGTTAACCTACGACAAAATACTGCTAGAGGGGCAGCAGCAATTTGGAATCATTAAAGGGAACCCATGTAAATAATAAAAACAAAACTAAAATGCAGAATTAAATTAAGGAATAGGAAATTAAATTTGTGAATCTGATCTGAAATCGAGGCACTCTATGCACAGGCTTACCCTGGCTTGGCTCTTTGCTCAGGAGTGCTGGGGCGGGAAGGTTCTGCAGAAGTTCCCCGTTCCTGGGAAATAGCTGGCAGGGGGAAGCTTCCAGACCTCCCCTCCCTGGCGGGTGGCAACAATGTATGGCCCTGGGAAGAGGGAGGTGGGCTGGAGGGAAAGAAAGGGGCATCCCTCCCGCAGGGTCTCCTCCGAGGAACATGAAAGCCGCATTGTGCATTGCCCCCGCTCCCTCTGGAGGAGTCTTGCTGAGCCCTGGAGGCTGACAAAGAGAGAGGACTGCTGCAGCCCAGGGTCTGAGCTGCGGGCTCCCTGGAGGACGCACAGGAATTGAGGCGTGATGGGTGCGGGGCGGCTGCGAAGCTGCTGGGAGCAGTCTGCCCCGCCCGCCCGCAGAACAGACCCTCCTGCCAAGCTCACCCCTTGTCCCTGACACCTCTCACGACCTCTCTACCAACACCATGGGCGCCCCATTCCAGATGCAGAAGACCCGGATTCCAACATCAAGGTGAGCAGGCCCTCCATCAGGCAACACGAGGGAAGGCTGACTGACTTCGAGGTCCCTGAGACTTAGGGGCACTGGGGACAGAGTTAGACCATGGCTCAGACCTCATTCCGTAGTTTTCCAAGACGTATAAACCCTGTCCCCGGGGCATCTTCTCTCCCCTTGACTTCCCCCTCCCCTCCCCCTCCCCCTCCCCCTCCCCCTCCCCCTCCCCCTCCCCCTCCAGGGGAAAAGCTCCCTGCCTACGCCATTCTTTCCCTTACCCGGTACTGAGGCTTGGGCGAACTTTCTCGCCTTCTCGGCCTCATCCCCACACACGTGATAACTGTAATAATAATAACTGCCTCTGTTATGAGGAGTAAATGAAATAAAGCACCTGGCAAGGAGCGGCCGCTCGGACACCGCCGTGATTTCGTTTTTGCTGCTTCGTCAGCGCATGCTCACTCACTCTCTACGTACAGACGTACAGACGGACGCCAGTGCGCATACAGGCTCCGTTCTCAATGAAGGCCTTAGGCTGTGTTTCCGGAGCATCGTGATTAGTTGAAAACGAAAAAATCCATTCGACTGATCGACTGCTTGCCCAAAGATCAAATGCATTTCCGTATCCCAATACCTGAGCAAAGCTTTCCATTTTTTATCTTCATTTTGGGTTCTACCTGGACAAATTAACTACCTCACACCCTTTTTTGAAACGAAGAGGGAGCGTAAGCAAGCAAATCTCAGCTCTCCCAGAATAAACCCTGAAGCCTCTTTTATTTTTATTTATTTATTTATTTTTAATGCTTTATTTCTAGGAGAGAGAGAGAGAGACAGCGCGAGCAGGGGAGGGTCAGAGAGAGGGAGTCACAGACTGAAACAGGCTCCAGGCTCGAGCTGGCAGTCAGCACAGAGCCCGACGCGGGGCTCAAACCCACAAACCGCGAGATCATGACCCAAGCGAAAGTCGGACGCTTAACCGACTAAGCCACCCAGGCGCCCCCCTGAAGCCTCTTTTAAAGAAAAGTTATTCATGACACCAGTTAAAGGGAGTAGACTTCATTCAGAGAGGGCTACTACAATGGGGTTTTGTAGCAGCGAGAGAGATTGTGGTCAGCTCTGAATACAACAAGGAAATACAGCCAAGGAGCAGGGCAGAGGTCAGTGGGTGGAAAATGACAGAGAGGAAGCCTCAGGGGTCAGGGGAATTCTAGCTAAACTGACCTGACAGGATTCTTGCTGAAGGCAGGCCTGGGTGATCAGAAATTACCCTGGGGGCCAGTGGAGGCTGATGCACCTGGTCAGATTATCCAAAGTGATCAGATATCAAGAGTGGGGGGTTGTGACCAAACTGACTTAGCAGGATTCTTGCTAAAATTGGAGACATGAACACAGAAGCCCAAAAGTCAAGGCCTGGTCAAGAAGAGTTCCAGGGGAGCCTGAGTAGCATTTGGTCAAGGAGAGAATCTTTTGTCACCCCAGGGCAGTTACATGGCCCCAGTTCAAGACTGGCTGAAGATCCACTGTTAGTGTCACTGAAAAGGTAAGGACAAGGGGCAGGAAGTTCACAGTGGTGGCCTACACCTTGATCCAGGGGCAAATGCTGCAAAATGACTCCTTGATCTTCTAGAGTTAAAGAAAAAGCCGCCCAAATCTCTTAGGCACATAGAATGCTTCATATAAGAAACCTTTCAAAGAAGAGTCGTCCCACAGCACCCAGCTGAGGGGGTTAATTTCTAGGAGGCTGGAGTTAGCTTGGTCAGTTTTAAATGGTTTCTGTGTTTTTGATCCTGGATGAAAACCTCAGTATCCAGAGAACGGACTTATCTGCCCAGGAGGGCATCTGTGTGGGGACAGCTTCACCATTTGACCACAAGAGCTCAAATCATGTGTACTCAGCAGAAGAGCTTCCAAAATGGTTACACCTTACAGCGCCAGACTGGTTTCTCTCAACCAACCAACTCTTCCATGTAGAGTCCATATGGTTCAGGTTTGAGGACCCACACACACATAAAATCACCCATTGATCCCTTTCCCCATTGGAAAAGATTTAATACCATTGATAACACCAGCAATAATAGTCAGGAGTCATTGAGAACTTACACATTTGCTCTAAGTGCTTTGTAAGAATTAGCTCATTTTTTACTCACAACAACCATGTGAGATAGGTATTATTATCTCCATTCTATAGGTGAGGAAACTGAGGTGCAGAGACGTGGAGCAATTTGCTTGTTATAACAACAAAACACAGCAACCCTGCGGTTTGAACCCAGACAGCGTGTTAGAACTGAGAGCCTCGTAACCATGATATGACACTTCCTTTGTTCACCAGCTCCCCTGTCGACAAATCTATCCAGTGACCCTAAATCTAGAGAATGAGAGTTCACCAGGCCTTTGGTGACTGATATCTGGAAAGCAGGCCCATGTTTTCAAAATGCCTTCACCCCACCAGGTCCTCAGGGCTGGGTCTTCATGATCACCTTTTCCTTTAGGCAACTGTTGTGGCCTGGGCTCCGTGGCATATGTGCTTTATAGACAAGACCAGGCTTTATTTCATTTCATGAGTCGGCTTCTTACAGCCTGTGAGGGCAACTCAGGCATGGCATCTGAGAGAACGTTCCTGGAGGAAACAGCCTTGTCAGTGTGCAGGTACTTGTTTAAATTCCAGGCCCTGCTTTTTAAGACACACATCTGCAGTGGGCATATGTATTGTGATAGATGAAAACAGAAATGGTTTTCCATTGTATCTGCATTATTAGATTTGACCCACCATCGAAACAGCAAAGAAAGAGTGGAAAATTAAAGGTGATTTGATATTAGCCTCCTATTCATATTAGAAAAAGTAACTGCTCTTGCGGTTTTCCTCACAGAGGTGTCTTTATTCATTTGACATGCCTTTAATAACTAATTCTAGCTGTCTGTTTGCCAAGAAAGATTTCCTACGGGCAGACTTGAAAGTGACTCGGAACTCTTTGCATGCCCGGCTTCAAATGATCCCAGAACAGCAAACATTCAGCTTCCCTCCAGACTTCTGAAGTGTGGGAATAACATGAAAGAATGGACAAGAATCATTCTTCAGCCCGCGTGTGTAAGGAGCGCAGCTGTCTGGCAGAGGTTGTGGCTAGGTCTACATGGACCAGGCATTGTGAGATTTGGAAATAATCTCATGAATTCGATCCATGGAGTCAGCCAAACCAAACGATTTATTTCAAGAAAATAAATCGACTTTGAAGCCTGGCATGAGCCAGGCCAGTCAGAGACAGACTGAGGTTTCCTCTGTCTGCATAGACCTGGAGTGGGCAGAGAAAGATAAGGAAAACCACCACAACAGCGCTCAGAGGGTCACCACCAAAAAGCCCATGCTATGAATATGTATAAATATTCCCAGTAGTGATTATTTATTCATCTACGTAAGTCAGGCTAACAATGATCCTACCTATGAGGTGATGACTCCCATCTTACAGATGTAAAAACTGAGCCTCTGAGATGTTAAATGACTTGTCCAGGACACACAGTTGGGGAGGCAGAGTGTTGACTAGTTGTTCATCAAGCACTTCCCTTTTCCTCCTGGGCACACAGCTAGATGCCGTTTCCAGACTCCCTTGCAGTTATATGCAACCATATGACTTAGTTCTGACCAATAGATAGCAGATGGAAGTGACATTAAGTCCTTTCCAGATCTGGCCCATAAAACCTGCCCGTACACAATTGTCTCTTTTCCTATAGGGGGGCTGAACAGGAAGGATGCTAAGCATCTAGAGGAGGGTAGAATCTGAATATGGGAGAACGTAGAATCTTCAATAACTGCTTTGAGCAGAGCCCCTTCCTCACACTGTTCCTACAGCGGAGGCCAATGTGAGCTAGAAGTAATCGATCAGTTAAACCCTGAAATTTGGCAATTGTTGGTTCCGCTAGAAAGCCAAAACTGACTAACACAATTCATAAAATGCTCTAAACTCAAAGACTCCAAAAACGATGCTCTCATCCCCTTTCTTGTCTGAAACTGCACTGAGTCTGGGGACTCTCCAGGGGCATTAGGACCCTCTAACTTTTTTTTGAGTCTTATCCTTCGTCCTGCCCTACCAAGCCTGAGGTGGTGATTTCTTAGCTTTCTGCTTTCCTATCTACGTAGACACATTCCTGGTTTTCAAGAATCTGATCAAAGCTACTCCTTCTATCTCATGGTTAATCCCTCCCCATGTGGGGCTCCCAGCCTCTGATTGTCTTTGATTTCTCCTCTCCCATATGGACACATCTAATCAGTTACTAGTTTCTCTTCCACGCTCGTCCTTCCCTCCCTTTTCTCAGCCAGCTCTCTGTTCTGGCCCTCATCATGTTTCACCTGGTGCAATCATAACACCCTCCACAGTTGTCTCCTCCCTCCTTCCCATCATCCTAGCACCTCCAAAAGGACCTTCCTAAAACAGATCTGGTCCCAGCATCCCTTGCATTAAATTTTCCCATGTGAAGTCTATCAATATTGGAAATGCAAATGCCCTTCTAGCGAGCAATTGCAAGTCTATGAATTTACAGATATGTGTACAAGGTGAGTTACATACTAGGATAGTCACTGCATCGTTGTCTGAAGAAGCAAAAGAAGTGGAGACACCGAATGTCCATGAGTAACTCTCCAAGATCTATGGTTAAATACAGTCAGCAAGGTACAAGTGAGTGTATATACATGTGAATATCCGCACTTAAAAAGCATTGGGAAGATATATTCACATACGTGCTTGCAAAGACATGGACTATCTCTGAAGGAACGCACGAGATATTAGTAACTGTAGTTGCTTCTGGAAAGGGAACTAAGTGACTGGCAATCCAGGACGGGAGGGAGACTTACATTTCACTGAATCTACGTTTGTATTGTTTGAGGATTTTACTTTATACATACATGTATTACTTTAAAACATTAAAATAAAATGTGACTTTCTAGTGCTTATTTGATAAAATGAAATCTCTTAGTATGACAGGAAAGGTGCTCCAAGTTCTGGCTCCAACATGTTTTCCTGCTCGCTGCTCTCTCACCCTTGTGCACCTTCTCTGAACATTCCTGTACTTCCCCGCACCTCGGTGCCTTTGTTTAGGTCTCTCTCCGGGAAAGTCCCATCCCTGCTTGGCAGGAATTTGTCTCATCTGTTATCTCCTTGTTTTCTTTATAATTCTGTACTATGGCCCTTTATCCCTGTTTGCTTTGTGTTAGAGGTAGGCGTCTTTCTTTCTTACAAGATGGTATGATGTCTTACCCAGAGAAAGTGTTTGAAATATGCCAGTTCTCTGCACCAGATTTATACTTCGATGTCTCAGTCACAGCTTCTGAGAAAGCCTGGGAAGGGCGCAAAGGATGGCTTACCCTTCCCCCCACATAAGGAGCATGATCTGGAATCTGCCCCATCAAGCTGGGGGCTGCACAAGGTCAGCAACACATCTCAGCCTGGGACATTTTATAGGAATAGCTCTCCTTCCTCTGGTTCACTCTCAAGGTCACTTCCTTCCCCATCAGTGTCCAAAAACCCGTAAAGTCAGTAATGCTGCTGTGCTCAGGACTGAGCATTGGGTCTGTAGAATCAGGCCCGGTTGACAGCAAGAAGAGGGGTGGGAGAGAGAGAGAAAGAGAGAGAGAGAGAGGCATCCATTGCCCTGGACCTGGGGTTTAAACTCAGCTGTCACAATTATTTGAAGCCTATTAAGTTTATTTATGTTCCAAAGCAGGTCCACTAGAGAAGGACCATCATAGTCGTAAATATCAAGGCTGCTGTTCTCCAGACACAGCTGGGGCCATAGGCCCCTCCCCTTCTCAGCTCTGCAGGCCGGGCCTATAGGCATAAGCAATGCACCGGGATTCAGTGCAGTGCCCACACTGTGATCAGTTCTCTCAGTCCAGCCAGCACAACACATGCTTCTACACACTCTGCGTGGCAGGAATGTGTTTGAGCAAGATGCTCTGTGGGAGGGACGGTGTCTTCCAGTTAGTCAAATCAAATACAAGGTATAGGAGACTAGCAGTCAAGGCTTCCTCCTCAAAGAACCATGGGGACCTCAGGATGGGCACTGAACCGTGGGCACATCCATCTGGAGATCCTTCTAACCCAATCTAGACGTCTTTAAGAGAACGAAGGACTGCTGGAGATATTCTCTGAGTTCCTGGCTGTATGAGGGTTTTTTCATTTCACCCATCGGTGTGGGTTAGGAGACCATTTACTCCTAAGGGCCAGTGTTTTTTAAAGCATATCCCACTGTACACTGGTCCTGAAAGATTCTCCATGAAAAAGCAAGGGAGATTCTGTGATCAAAAAAGTTTAAGAGAGGGGCGCCTGGGTGGCTTAGTCGGTTAAGCGTCCGACTTTCGCTTAGGTCATGATCTCGCGCTTCGTGGGTTCGAGCCCCGCGTCGGGCTCTGTGCTGACTGCCAGCTCAGAGCCTGGAGCCTGTTTCAGTCTGTGACTCCCTCTCTCTCCGACCCTCCCCTGCTCACGCCGTCTCTCTCTCTCTCTCTCTCTCGCTCTCCTAGAAATAAATAAAAATATTTAAAAAAAAAAAGTTTAAGAGATGCTGAGTACTAAATCTCCCTCTGGTGAGATTAACAAGGCATATTTCATATTAAAGGCCCTGAGAAGTCCTGCAATAAAGAAATTTGTTTAACCCAGTGTACTCTAAATATATTAGACAAAAGAATCCTCTTTTTGGCAACACCTATGAACATCCCTCAATAGGAGTATTACCAGGAATACATACAATTTGGGAAAAGCTGTCCTTAGAGATGTGCATGTCCCTGCACCCCTCCAGTGAGTGTTTCATAAGCATTAGCATAGTCTGGAGTGGCGGCGGGGAAGGAAAACTTTTCTAACTTTCCCCTCCCTGCCTTGGAGCTGTCAAGTCTGGCCAACACACCTGCCCAGGACACATGCTCTTCCTCTCTGCTGGTTCTCTCCTCGGTCCCAGTCCAGGATGCCAGGGGAAGGAAGGCAAGTGTCAATTTCAACTTCAGCCAACTCAGCCATTCTCCTACCTATCTGTAGTTTGGCCCTCCATCTGTGCCCACTGGCTGATATAATTTTCACCGCTCTTGTTTCTAAAGAGTAAAACTGAAAAATTACTGTTCTTTTTCTTAAACTTTTCTACAAGTTTACCTCTTCCAGGAAGCCCCACCTGATCAAGGAAAGCACTTGGCTATCAAAGCTGGTCCCTAGATTAGCAGTACCTGGGAACTTGCTAGAATTGCAAATTCTTCAACCACAACTGACTTGGACACTGAGGGTGAGGCCCAGCAATCTATGTTTCTCCAAGCCCTTCAGGTAATTCAGATGCAAGTCATTCATCTAGGGGTCTTAGAAATCTCTTCTCTGAATAAATCTGTTCTACCTCATGCATTTAATGTACATGTTTTTATTTACACCACACCCAAGTCCAAAAAGGAAAGGATAGATGACAGCTGGTACTAAAATTGTCCTAGCACAATTAAAACACATTTACAGATAAATGCCCTTCTCTGCAATAAATATGCTTACCTCTTCCAGGGCTCAGGAGGCCATCCCTGACCCATTCCAAAATGTCAGTCTCCTCCCCTGTTCCTCCTCTTCCTCCTCCTCCTTTTTCTCCTCTATTTTTTTCTTTGCCCTTGGGGTTTGTTTTTTTTTAATGTTTTTTATTTATTTCTGAGAGAGAGAGAGAGAGTGTGTGTGAGCAGGGGAGGGTCAGAAAGAGAGGGAGACACAGAATCTGAAACAGGCTCCAGGCTCTGAGCTGTCAGCACAGAGCCCCACACGGGGCTCAAATCCACGAACCGTGAGATCATGACCTGAGCCGAAGCCAGACATTTAACCCACGGAACCACCCAGGCACCCCTGCCCTTGGTTTTTTTGTTTTGTTTTGTTTTTAACATGTTTAAAACTTTAGTTATTTTTGAGAGACAGAAAGAGACAGAGCACAAGCAGGGGAGGAGCAGAGAGAGAGGGAGACACAGAATCTGAAGAAGTCTCCAGGCTCTGAGCTGTCAGCACAGAGCCTGATGTGGGTCTTGAACCCACAAACCGTGAGATCATGACCTGAGCCAAAGTCAGACATTCAACCGACTGAGCCACCCAGGAGCCCCTTTTCTTTGCCCTTATTATTATATAATATGTCATATAATTTATAGTTTGTGGGGGTAGTTAATACTTTCTCACTCCCTCTGAGATAATGAGCTTCCTGGGGGCAGGGCTTTTCATCTATTCTGTCCCTCTGCTTTAAACCCAGCACTAGAGTGGCTCCTGCCTTAATGTGTATTTGTTCAATAAATAAACCTTATAAGGAGGCCGGGAAGTGCTGGTGCTGTGATTAAACAGTTTCACTCAGAGCTTCCTGACAGATGAGGAGTTACAAAGACCTCTTTATCTAACAACAGGAGATCAGACACTTCGGGAAAGGACAGAATCAGCAAAGAGACCCTCCTTTTGCCCTGAGGACTCCTCGGTGGGTAACAATAGTCCCTGGAGGCTCGGCCAGCCACTCAGGGCTGCTTCCGCCCCTGAGGATTCAATCCTCAGTCACAGGGAAATTTCTCTTTTCTCTCTGCAGTGAGAAAGGGGCAGACTCCTGCCCGCAGATGTCTGTGCTGAACTCGTCTCCTGGCAGGAGAGTCAAAAGGGCGCGAATTACAGGAAAATGTGTGCTGTTTCATCACTTTTGTAGGTTAAATGTGGCAGGACAAAGGGGAAGGGGGAGAGCTTGTTACCATATTGAGTTCTTTTTTCAACCGGCTGGAAGGGTAGCCCCCACCTCGGAAGAATGTATCCCGCGCTGATAAATTTATAAAGTATTTGACCTTTAATCAATCCTAATATTTTCAATCCACAGAGCCTGCTTAAATGCCTGCAGCCCTGCCCCTGGGCCCCTATTCATCACAATTACTGCTCCGACTGTCGGAGGCAGTGCATGAAACGGCACACGCTGACGTCCAATATTTTATCACTAATAAAGAGAAACATCCCAAGTATTTGCACAGTTCGGATACTTTCCAGCCCGAGCCCAGGAAAAGGGGGAGCTTGGTGATTTATGCTCACTGCCCGGCATTGTTAATTGGCCTTTTCTGCTGCAGCCTCTGGGGCCACGGCCGGCCTTTGCCTCAGAGCCTTGGCCACAGGCATGTGGAGAGCTGGCGGAGCCCGCCCAGCACACAGTAGGCCCTCGCTCGGCATCTGGGAAGCAGTGTGACGCGCTATAAAGGGCGATTTTAAAAAATCACGATTTGGCAAGTGCTTGCCTACACTGGTGGCTTTGTAAACACATCCGTTGTTTATGAGGAATCTTGTTCCACTTGTTGCCACGGCTGTGATTCGCCTCCAGTTCCACGTCTGCCTTCCTGCGTTCCTCCCATCCCCGGGCAGTGTCTGCCGTCCAGCCCTGTCCTTCTTCAGTTCGAAGGCCCTCCCTCCTGGCCTCCAAAAGAGGGGAAGCTCGGTTTCCAGCCGCAGCGTTCAGACGGCCCACAGGCTGCGTCTACATGGCACCCAAACATCTGGATGAAATGTAAATAAAACAAGCAGATGTTTCTCCTTCATTGCAGCAGGTGCCTTGGCAGAAGCCTCAGCCTTGAGCTATAGGGGAAGGGCTCTCTGGGGCGGGGGCCGGGGTGGGGGAAGCGGGGGAGGGCTAAACACCGCTGCCCTTATCAAGGGCCTCACGGAGAGGAGTGAGCAAAGAAAGCCAGACATCCCTAGAAACGGCTGATAGCGCCTGTGTGGACAAGATGAAAGGTTTGGGAGCTGGGGTGCGGGAGGAGGGTTCGAGGGAGAGAGAGGTCCGAAGGCAAATCAGTGGGGAAAAGAGTTGATGCCAAATCCCTCTTTCATCTCATTGTGACAAAGGGCTTTCTGAGCTCCCACATTCCACACCACTGCCTTCCAGGAAAAGGGACTGTCCTGAAGAAACAAGAAATGGCCTTCTTCTTACCCCCAGGGGCTAATGTTCAAGGGGAGTTGGGCTCTAGGGACAGAGGGTGTCCTGGGGCTTAGAAATGGCACAAAACTCCCCCCTTCTTATCCCACCTTCTTTTTTTTTTTTAATATTTTTTATTTATTTCTAGGAGAGAGAGAGAGACAGCGTGAGCAGGGGAGGGTCAGAGAGAGAGGGAGACACAGACCCTGAAATAGGCTCCAGGCTCTGAGCTGGCAGTCAGCACAGAGCCCGACGCGGGGCTCGAACCCACGAACCGCGAGATCATGACCTAAGCGAAAGTCGGACGCTTAACCGACTAAGCCACCCAGGTGCCCCTATCCCACCTTCTATCTAACAGGAGACCAAGGAACAGTCACATTAGACTAATAAGGGGGGTTGAGAGGGGCATCTGGGTGGCTCAGTCAGTTAAGTGTCTGACTTTGGCTCAGGTCATGGATCAGGTTCATGGGTTCAAGCCCCACACTGGGCTCTGCTGGCAGCTCAGAGCCTGGAGCCTGCTTCAGATTCTATGTCTTCCTCTCTCTGTCCCTCTCCTGCTGGCACTCTATCTCTTTCCCTCTTAAAAAATAATTTTTTTTTTAATTTTAAATAAGGGGGTTTGAGATACTTGTGAAAGTATCATCAAGGAAGGACAGGGCTTCAGGGGACCAGAGACAAAAGGAGATTCACTGGTTACTACTTGCCTTCCCTTTACTCTTTCCATCCTCTGTACCCTGACTCTGTGTGTCACACTAACATACTCCCCCAGTCCCGTCCTCCATCCCCCTAGGCTTGTGTGTGACACTGAACACACTCCCCAGTCCTGCCCCCACCCCCACTTCCCCAGCCTCTGCACGTAGCACTAAACACACTCCCTTCCCTCAGGTGAAGCATAGCCCTTGCCCTCCCTTGGCACCGCCATAGCCCTGGTGTATCTAACCAAACACATTCCCCAGGACCTGGTGCCTCACCTCACTGTCTCCAGAAGCACTTTCAAGACCCTACAGGGATCCTTCGCCCCCCAACCTCCCCAGCCCACCACAAACAAGCATTGTGTGTGAGTGTGCGTATGTATGAATGTGTGAGCGTGAGTGTGTATGAATGTGTGAGTGAGTGTGTGTTGGAGGTGGCACGTATCAGAAGCCTCCCCCATCCACTCACTGGTTATTGCATTTTAAGCCCAAAGCGAATCTTTTCCTTTGGCCTCAGTGTTCCTATCTGTGAAACTGAGCTACAGCTGGACCTCAAGCTATTCAGGACACACGGGAAAGGGTCCAGTTCCCAGCAGGAGTTGAGAATTCAAGGCATAGTTTGGGGGAAGGAGATTGTACTTTGATAGAGAAGTAACTTTTTAGTTTTGTTTTTCTTGCTTTTTTTTTTTTTTTTTCTGTAATGAAACAGGAAGAGCCAAGCAATGCCCCAAGGCTCTGGGTTTTCCAAGCAAAGACTCTCACCCCTGATAACTACAGCAACCCCTGTAAGACGTGGAGGGCTTCCTTTCTCATTTTGAGGGGAGGGAGGTAAGAATCAGACACAAAGAAAACCCTGAATACATGGGTGATCCAACTCCCCTTCCCCCAAGTAGCCTCGTTTTTTAGCATCATGGGTTAGAAGTTTATAGGAATTCTGGATCCATGGTTTCCTATGGTCGCTTTTACAGATCTTGTTAATTTATTACCCGTGGTTACACTTTTAATGGAAATCATGAAGAAATGGCAAAGGAAACATGAGCTAATTTTTTTCCAGTGACACATTTCACTGCTATTTAAATAGCCGTTTTGCCAAACCAAACACAGCGCTTACAGCCAGCGGGGACACATGAAGGAGATCACTGTGGCCGGTCCTGCCTGCGGCATCCAGAACAGGCGAGACTTTCTCTCAGCTTCCCCAAGGGCCGGAGGCCAAGGAGGGTGGACTGGGGGGTGCTGGAGCCTGGGGCACAGCTGGAGCCCCAGAGCCCGGGTGACTTGCAGCTCCCACCCTCTTCCCAGGCAAGGCTACTTCACTCCTGCCTGGAGCCTCCTCTCCCCACACCACCCCCCAGGGGCCCTGGGGTGCCTGCTTCCCGCCCCCACCACCCCCCTCCCCCCTCTCCACCGGCAGCCTGGGAGGCCCCCCAGAGCAGGCCACAACCAGGCCACTAGCAAGGACTGCCTGGCCCTCCCTGCTGGATGATACACTCAAGCCTCTAACTGGGAACACTAACGGGTTGTATAAACCAGAGATAGACTTTTTGAGGGGGGAGCCTGGCCAGCTTTGCTCCAGTTCTGTGGTGGCAGTGGCCTTTACCGCGGCCACGCTTGCACAGGGCGCCTTTGTTGGGCAGGCCCAGAGCCTCTGACTTCTCCTCAGAAACATTAGCCCCTGACGTTTTCTTGCTCCCTGGCTCTGGGGCTGTGATGTCACCAAGCATTTATTAACTTTTCAAGAAGCCAATTGAGAGCTGTGGCACTTGGCAAGAAAGAAGCCAGGGCCTGGGATGTTGGTGAAGGGGGAACGCAGGGAGGCAGTGGAGGGGGAAACCTTCATAACCGTCAGGTCAGAACCTCCCCTGGATTCAAAAACGCAGTGGGATTGAGAGAAGCAAAGCTCTCAGCGGCCGACGTCCAGCCCTCGGACACCTTGGACCAGCTGTCGACCAAAGGGGCCCCATACGAGCCCCGTGGCCAACATTCCCATGGTGAGCTCCTCTGACGAACATCAGGGTGGGTAATTCCAGAAGGGGACACGAAACTGGGCGAGAACATCCTGGAGGAAGGAGACCCGGCCAGCGGGAGCTGAGGATTCGGCCCCACCCAGGCCACCAGTGGATCTTGAACAAGCCTGGCTGTGTTTCTGTTCCCCTCAGTGGGATGCTCTGTGGCCCCCAGAGCCCCCTGCAAGTGTCAAGGTGGGCAAAGCAGAGGGGCTATGACAGAATTCGGGCAGCAGTCCTGCTGGCATACTGGGAGAAACCACTCTCCCTCCTCCGCTTTCCAGGGAGAAAACCCACTTTAGCAAGGCTCCGGAGAGGAGAAGTTAACTGTCGTCTTCCCTTTGCCAAAAAGTATATTAAATTCACTGACCACATTTTTCCAAACCCAAGTGCAGAGGACATTAGATGCAATGCACACTGGCTGGGCTCTGGTGCGCTGGGCACCCCACACATTTCATTTTGCATTATTAATATTTAAACCAAAGCAGCTGTTCTCGGCATACAGAGCCCAGAGCCTGCCCAAGGCTCCTATGGAGACTCTCCCCCCACCCCCCGGGGGGCCAGATGCACCAGCTGGGAAGCCCTTTGTTGACCCTCAGGCCTTGGGCCTCCTGGGGCAAATTTCCCCAAGCAGCCATTCCGTGATCTGTGATGACATTTCTGGGACATTTCTGGGCAAGGGAGCTTGGGGGTTGGTTGGCAAGAGCAGACTCTATTGATCTGGCTTAGTGGAGATTCAGGGGGCCCACTCTGAGTAGATTTTTGAGGGGGTGGCGGGGAAGTATCTCTTGGAAACACCAATCTCCTCTTCTGAGACCTCTGCCTCAGGGTTAGGTACCCTGGACTTTGGGGTGCTCCCCCAACTCTTTTCTCCTTCAAAACTACAACCCTCATACCAAGATTTTCTACCTTGGAGCCTGGGGTCCTTCTCCTGGCCATTTGAACATTAAAGCCTCATCTTTAAGCCTGGGCGTGGAGACTCTTGCCTAAGTTGGTGGGACTGACAATACACTACAACAGGATATATAAAGCTCGGGGCGCCTGGGTGGCTCAGTCGGTTAAGTGTCTGACTTCGGCCCAGATCTTGATCTCACAGTTTGTGGGTTTGAGCCCCGCATCAGGCTCTGTGCTGGCAGCTAGCTCAGAGCCTGCAGTCTGCTTTGGATTCTGTGTCTCCCTCTCTCTCTGACCCTTCCTTGCTCACGCTGTCTCTCTCTCAGAAATTTAAAAAAAAAAAAAAAAAAGGATATACAAAGCTCCTTCCCAGCCTGCCTCCACTCCTTCACCATCAGGACCCTTTCCTCCAGCCACCCGGGGCCGCTCTGTTTCCCTGACACACTAAATACTGTCCTTCCATAGACCATCTGCTACTACTACTTGCCTTTGAAGTCCCAGACCAAAAGTCACCTCCTCTCTGCCACAGCCTCCCACTGCCACCCCAGGATGAACTCATTACTCATTCCTCTCTTCTGCCATAAGGCTTTCTGTCCATCATCCCCTCCCCCCGAGATTTTGTCACATACCTTATTATATTATAAACTTTTCTTGATAAAAATTAATATTTGTTGAGAAGTTTCCATGTACAAAATGCTTTAAGTAGAATTATATACTGTATAATTTTCACAATAACCTTCTGAGATGGGTTCTTCCCATTTCACAGATGGCATAACTGAGGCTTAGGGATGGTGAGCAGCCTGCCCAAGGTATCTGTTTCCTCCAGAGACTACAAGCTCCTCAATAAGGGGTTCTGTGTCTTGTGCATTCAGGTCTTACCTAACACACTCCTATTTTAGGTGCTCAGTCTTTGCTTGTTGAAATCCAAATAAAACTAAATAAAGCCAGCAGTGGGGCACCTGGCTGGTTCAGTCAGTGGAGTGTGTGACTCTGACTTCAGGGTCATGAATTCAAGCCCCACATTGGGTGCAGAGATCACTTTAAAAAATTTTTTTAAGATTATAGGATGCCTGGGTAGCTCAGCCGGTTAAGCTTCTGACTTCAGTTCAAGTCATGATCTCACAATTTGTGGTTTTGAGCCCCATATCTGGCTCTGTGCTGACAACTCTAGAGCCTGCTTCAAATGCAGTGCTTCCCTCTCTCTCTCTGCTTCTCCCTCACTCATGCTCTGTCTCTCGCTGTCTCTCAAAAATAAATAAAACATTAATTTTTTATTTTTAAGATTAAAAAATTAATAGAATCCAACAGAAGGATTTTCCGAGGTCAGGATCTGCTGATATATCCTAGTGTCCCCATTTTCTTGAGGGGACTGCCCAGCTCTAGCTCCTGGGGAAAGAGGAGTACTAACCTGGCAGTAAACCAGACCTGGATTCAAATTCTAGTTCCTCCTGAACTTGAACTAGCTGCGTCTATGTTTGCCCATTTGCAAATGGTGAAAATAATAATGCCAAACTAATTTAGTCCTCACAACCACCAATTCAGTCCTACTGGAGCTAGTGTGGAGAGGCGAGGTGGTTGTAAGGATTACAGGAAGGGATATGTGGAACCCAGCTCTTGCCACGTTATACACACACACTGACATCTTGTATGCACACAAAGCAGTGCTTGGACAGCAGTGATACAGACAATGTGCAACACTTATCTGGGGCTCCATAAGGCACTGCCAAATGCACCTCTTCATCTAAGCCTCACAACTATTATAAGCCTCACATTACATTATGATCCTATATGCAGACATCTACCATCCCAAAACTTAGTGAGCGACTGAAAACAATAGCATTACTTTTGTTCACAAATTTGCAAGATGGGCAGGGCTCAGGGGAGAAGCCCTTCCTCACCGCTTCATTCAGAACCACCTGAGTGGGGCAGCTTGAAGACCCAGGGCTGGAATCACCTGAAGGCTCTCACTGCCACGTCCAGCCTGTGATGCTGGCTGTTGGCTGAGACCTTAGCTAAGGACTCTCGGCCAGAATAGACATGCGCCCTCTCCATGTGGGCTGCACTTCCTCATAGCATGGCAGCTGAGCTCCAATGTGAGAGAGAAAGAGACAGAGACAGAGACAGAGAGACAGACAGAGAGAGAAAGAGCCAGCCAGTGAAAGCCATATGCTTTTATGACCTAGCCTAGGAAGCCACACAGTGTCATCTCTGACACCCAATTTGTCGTGGGAGCCCCACAGAGACCTGCCTAGGTTCAAGAGGAAGGGACATAGACTCCGTGTCTTAATGGAAAGTGGTAAGGTTGTGGAAGAGCACGTGGCACTGGAAATGCTGCTGTGGTCTTTTTGGAAAATACACAGAGCCCCTGGGAGTCACTGAACAGTGTACCTTCCAACTCCATCTGGTGGGGCTTCAGAAAGGTCCAGGCCATTCCCATATAACAAGGCCTTTCAGACACAGCCAGCCAGCCAGCCAGCCATCCCCCCCTCCACACACACACACACACACACACACACACACACACACACACACACACAGCTTCTTCCAGTAGTCTATTTATGCCACTGGACCTGGTGAGGGGCAAAGCTCCTCAGTGGATCAGACCCCACTCTGCTGCTTCACTGCCAGGCTTAGCTGAGCCAGGGGACCTGGGCCAGCTAGGAACCCGTGCTGGAGAGTCCTCGTGCTCTGGGGTGAGGATGGAGGGATTGACAAGGCGCAGTCTGGGATGTGTAATTCCAGACGACAGCAGGGGCTAAGAAGACTATGGGTAATTTGGGGAATTTTTGGAAAATGTGAGTGTGATGTCAACCTCAGTAGAAGAAGGAAAGCTGGGGGTGCGGGGGAGTCCTGGAGGGGCTGGCCAGGAAAGGCGAGGGCAGTCAAGTTGTAATGGGAGAAACAGTTTATTAGTCTAGAAAAGTTTAACTTGAAGCTCCCAGCCTACCTCCACGCCTCTGCTCTGCATGGGCAAATAGCACGGATGTAATTATAATCCATGCTGGTTGAATCCAAGGAAAGAGGTGGGAATGTATTGATTTCTTCACAGATTATTAAACAAGTGAGCATAAAGCCAGCTCTTCAGCAGCCCAGGGCTGTGGGCATCATGAATCAGCAGTAGCCCTGAGAAACTCCTGACTGGGTCAGGAGTACATGGGAGGAGGCTGCAGAGGTCAAGGTTGGGGCAGCCCACCCCTCAAGAGTCTCTGAGGAATTTAGCTGATGCCTCGAGCGGTGCTTTGATTGACCTGTTAAGGCTTCATCCCCAGAACTGGGTGCTCCCCTGACACGCTTCCTGGCAGTGACCTCAGGCCTGAAGTTCTCATTGAATCCCAGTCTTCATGCACAGAGCCAGGCAGCATTCAGCACATACTAGGGCAGCATTGCCATGCTGGCAGTGTGTCATCCATCCACAGCCAGACACAGCTAGCTAGACTCCCAGTCTCCCACCCACTGCTACGAGCCCTGTGGCCTCGGACAAGTCACTGAACCTCATGAAGACTTGGCGAAAGTGGAGCAATAAGACCTCCTCCAAAGAGCTGTTGTGAGCCTTAAACAAGATCACAGAGGTTCCTACCCCAGGGTCTGACCTATAGGATTAGATATGGGCATTCTCATCCCCGTCTGTTTTCCCCTTCCATTCTCTTCCACAAACCCCAAACTATGAATCATCCAAAACGTATCTAATTCAGACAAGCAGAGCCAAAGAGAGGCAAAGCTGATTAAGTGTCGGGGGTGGTGGCGAGATGAGATTCGAGTAGGCACCTTCTGCCTTTAGGAGTCGCTGGTATAGGAGGCCTTGCAGGACACTGGCCAGAACGGAGGTGACAGCCCCCACTGTGGGGAGGGTTCCTTTTGTCATCTTGAGCTGCTTGTCCTGAAGGTCCAGAGAGTCCCAGTGCCTGTTCCTCATACCACCCACTCCATCAGACTAAAGCAAGATGCCAGCAAGAGCAAACCGAGGCATAGTCACCAGGAGAGGGGCTGCTTCATGGCTGCCTTAGAGACACGGCCCCAAGCTTCTCTATGCCTCTGTTTTCTCACCCAGAAGACAGAGTTGGAGTGATGGTGTCCTATCGGCTTCCTCTATTTCCTCCTCTCTCTCCTCTTGGCCCTTCCCCTCAGGCCTCAGCCAGAAAGACCAGGCTTATCAAAAGAGAGGAACTGGGCTGTAGGGACGTTCTGTCCCTTCTGTGGCTGCAACTTCGGAGCCCCATGCCCCTTCCAAACTCCACTTTTCTGAGCCAGGACTGGGGTTTGGGTAGGGGGACCACAGCCTTTGACGTTCCTGGAGGACTCCGATGCTGTTCTCACCCTTGTCCCTCATGGGTTTCTGTCCTTCTGGGGTTCTTGAAAGGTCTTAGGCCACCTCTCAAAGTTCCAAGTTAAAAATACTTTCTCTAGAACCTTCGGGATGAGACTGAAAAATAAACAGACTCCAACCTTGTCTTAAGGCTTTGAGACTATTCACAGCACGAAACAACCCTCCCCTCCCCTTCCTCCTTTCCTGGCAGATCCAGCATCTTTCAACTCAGTCCCGCCTGGGCCGGATTAGGAATGGGAGAAGGTTATGGTCCATGGAAGAGTCATACCATGAACTTTATGGGGTTTGCAGTGGCCAGGTGCAGAGCCGGGTCCCTCTTTTTCTCAACTACAGCCAGAGAAATGAAATGCAGGCTCCAGAGAGCATCCAGTTCTGTGGAAGGACAAGTAGAAACAGAGGGAGACGGGTAAACAAATGGGTTTATAAAGACAAAAGGGAGTTTTTGTACGGCCACAGGGGACGGCCTTCAGGTGAAGAGGAATCAGAGGGAGTTATGGGGAGATTGGTCACGTCATAACCAACAAGTGACAAGGGAAAAGAAGTTTCCATGGGTTGATAGAAGGTCACTCACCATGGAAGTCGTTTTCAGGCAGGTATTGGGAGCTGGGTTGAATTTGAGAAAAGCCATGGCCACCTTTCACCACCGCTCACAATCCCCAGAGGACCCTGGCCATGAAACTCACTCAGGAACAAACTCCTGTCTCCCCTAACCTCAGACCTTCTGCTCCAGGGAGGAGCCTTCAGGCAGCTGGAGCCTAACATTCCCTGGGCTCTTCCAGCCCCAACATTTATCTTAGGGTTATTTTCTCTCACAAGAACAAAGAAGCTTTCTATTCAGCAAGTGGCGAGTACCCACACCTCTGACAAGCCATAGATCACCCTCAGGGAGAGCGGGAGGGACGGGTGGCCAGCACGTGGGGCTTCCCCCTCCCACCCAGACCCTCAGAGGGGGCGTCTGGCTCATGGCTTGCTGTAGGGTTCTGAGCAGAAGGCAGAAATGGTGCAGGACAAACTAGTTCTGTGAGCCAGAGGCCAAGCTGTGTGGGAAGAGAGGGAAATGAGGGCAGAGGGCATGACTAACTCTCAGGAAGGAGTTCTGAGCAATCCTTGCTTGGACCCAAACTCCCTGGGCCCAGTGTCCTCACATGAGAGATATGATGATCATCCAAATCACCCGAGGGCTCTAAAAATAGAAAAGTCTACATGCCCACAGTCTATAAAGGCCAATAGCACAGAAAAGGTATATATTGGATTCAACACCACGGTGGCTCCCTTTGTGGCTGAATTTTTTTTTAACGTTTGAAGAGGAGTTTTAATTTTATTTTTGTAGCTGAATTTCTTGTTTCCTTCAATAAATATATTTGAATACACTAGCATGTATAGGTATGGACACACACACACACACACATATGCTTATAAACTATCCATTTTCAAACATTTGGTAAAAAATTAAACACATTGTTCTGCAATGTCCTTTTTACATTTAACCATATAGCTTGTAAGTCACTCCACATCTGTACATATAGAACTATCTCCTTTTTACTGACTAGCTGGTATTCCATTGCATGGCTCTTGATGCATATTTAAGTAATTTCCCATCTTTTTCTATTACAAATAACACTGCATCAAATATCCATGTAACATATTTCTTTGTGCACATTTCTGAGTACCCGTAGAGTATATTCCTAGAAGCAGAATCACCAGGCAGAACAAAGGGTATGTGCATACATTTTATTTCAATGGACATTGCTAAATTGCTCTTTACAGATGTACTTACTTACACAGACACCGACAATGTATGAGAGTGCCTCCCATCTTAGGTCAGCACCGTGTGTTATACAACTTTTTGATTTACATTAATGTGATAGATGAGAAAAATGACATTACATTGTGGTTGTGCCTTGCATTTCATTCATTGCAAATAAGATTAGAAAAGTTTTAATGTGTTTAAAAGCCATGTGCACTTAAGGGAGCTTTAAAATATACAGATCCCTGCATCCCATGTTCAAAAATCTAATTCAGTGAACCCAAACTGTATTTTCTTAAAGTGATTGGGATAAACATTTCTTAAAGACAATGTAAAAAACACTATCCATGAGAGATAAGTTGTTACATTGTCCTTTAAACTATAAATGTCCATTCATTTAAAAAGAATGAAAAGTCAAGCAACAGACTGGGAGAAGGTCTTTACAATATATATATTCTACAAAGATCTCAGACCAGAATATATGAAGAAGCCCTGCAAATCAACAAGAACAATTAAAAATCAACAACCTATGTTTTTAGGTAAAAAAAAGACATAGATACTTCACAAATGAAGGTAAATGAATGACCAATACACATATGAAAAGCTTTACTCATAACTCATCAGGGAAAGATAAATTAAAACCACAATGATATGCCATCACCAGCAGTACACTGGTATTCAACAACCAACTTTCCAGGAATTAAAGCATTTCTTTGGTGTAAATACTCCCATCAGGGCTGATTTTAAGGTGACATTGCTGATTGCATAATTAGGAAGAGATGTATACAATGGACACTCACAAGCTACACAGACTGGTTCCAGCGCATCACTGAGGCCACTATGCACCTTTTAAAATGAAAAAGATTAATCATGCCGAGTGCTGGTAGGATTGTAGAGGAAGTAGAACACTAACAGCTTGCTGGTGGGAACTTGGTACTGGAAATTGGTACTGGGGGAAAAAACTGGTACAGTGTAAATAGGTACAATCACACAGGCACACTGACAGTGTCTCCCAAAGCTAAACAGGTTCTGACCCTATGAATGTGTACACCCCCACAAAAATGCATACCCCGCAGAAATGAGTGCATATGTAGTGGTTAACTTTAGGTAGTGGTTAACTTTAGGTGTCAACCTGCCCAGGCCATGGGGTGCCCAGATATTTGGTCAAATATTTTTGGGGGTATGTCTGTGAGGGCCTTTCTGGTTCAGAATAGCTTTTGAATCAATAGGCTGAGTAAAGCAAATTGCCTCCCCTATTATGGGTGAGCCTCATCCAATCAATTGAAGACCTGAATAGAATAAAAAGGAGTAACAAGGAACTCCTCCTGCCTGACTGCGCTGAACCACGGCATCTTTGGGGCATCTGGACTCAGACTGAAACATCAGTTCTTTCTGGATCTTGAGCCTACAAGCATTCAGCTCTCCTGTTCTCAGTTCTCCAGTCTCTGACCTCACCATTGGTTCAGTCCTCCCAGGTCTCCAGCTTGCAAAGCACAGATCCTGGGACTTTTCTACTATAATCATGTGAGATGATTCCTCATAAGAAGTCTCTCCTCTACACACACATACACGACACACACACACACTATTGATTCTGTTTCTCCAGAGAACTCTGAATAACACAGCATATGTCCACCTAAAAAATGTATGTGAATGTTCATAGCAGTTGTATTTGTAATAGTCAAAAACTGGAAATGATGTCAATGTCCATTGATATGGTAGCATGGATAAATACATGGTGCTAGACTTTAGTGCCATAGAAAACTATACCACAATTAAAAGGAATAACTACAGATCTACACAACAGCACGTCTGAATCTTACAGACAAAATGTTGAAATAAAGGAAGCAGACACAAAAGACTTTATTATATGTATACATTGACTTGGAGCAGGCATGAGAGAGTATTCTGAATATTCAAGATGCTCCATATTCTGACATGGGTGGTAGCTATAAGGGTATGAAAAATTTATCCAGCTGCACACTTACACTTTGAACACTTAACTGTTTATATGATATACTCAATATAAATTTTTAAATATAAATGGTGTTTTAATTTACCAGGTATTTCTGATGATCAGCCTAGTATATGAAACACTGGACTTGGAGTCAAAATTTCTCTTAGAGGCAGAGTCTCTGAATGTGAGAAGAAACAGGCAGAATGGCACCAGAGCAAAGGCAAGAAGAAGGAAGCCAAGGCACCTGCTGGCTCAGTCAATAGAGTGTGCAGCTCTTGATCTTGTGGTCAGGAGTTCAAGCCCTACATTGGATGCAGAGTTTACTTTAAAAAGAAAAAGAGCGGAGTGCCTGGGTGACTTAGTAGGCTAAATGGCCGACTTCAGCTCAGGTCATGATCTCACAGTTCATGGGTTTGAGCCCAACATCAGGCTCTGTGCTGACAGCTCAGAACCTGGAGCCTGCTTCAGATTCTGTGTCTTCCTCTCTCTCTGACCCTCCATCGCTCACACTCTGTATGTGTATATCTCTCAAAAAACAAATAAACATTGAAAAAGAGGAGCATCTGGGTGGCTCAGATGTTTAAGCATCTGACTCTTGATTTTGGCTCACGTCATGGCTTCACAGTTCACAGGATCAAGCCCCACACTGGTCTCCACACTGACAGCACTGGAACCTACTTGGGATTCTCTCTCCCTCCCTCTCTCTCTCTCTCTCTCTCTTTCAAAATAAATAAATAAACTTTATAAAAGAAAAAAGAAGCAGAGTGTAGAGGCAAAAATAGAAAATGGAAAGAAAGGGAGACCTATTGAAAACACATTTAATTCAACCAACATCTATTTAACAGCTGTTATGAGCAAGGCACTATGCTAGGTAGCCAGAAAGGTTAAAAATGAGCAGAGTGCAACCTCTGCCCTGAAGGGGTTTGTCTGCTTGTAGAAGACATAATTCTACATTGCAAGGCAAAGCACAGTACATGACCCCCCACCCCCAAGAGGGCACCAAAAGAAAGCTCTGCAAGTAGAAAATGACATTCAGTTGGGCATGAAGTTCATCTGCAAAGACATCACAGTGGGCCAGGCTTGAATAGGGCCTCAAAGGAAAGGTAGAATTCTGCTAGAGAGAGATGGTTGGAGGAAGATATTTATTAGGATCCTTTATAAATGCAACTCAAATGGGTCAGTGCATAGGGCCAATGTAACCCTTGAAAACTGAAGCCTACCAGACTCACCATGAGATGGATGAGGAAATAATCCACCCCAGAATTGGCTACTGGATGTGCTACTGATAAAGCCAGAAGGAGTTCCCAGGCTCATCCAGGGACTAGAGATTCCCAAGGAACCATAAAAGAGACAAATGTGCTCAGCCCTTCTCAGCGCAGAGGATAAAATAGCAGGGGGAGTGGGGGTTGCATGGGGACCAGAAACAATAAAACAGGCTGGAGGCGATGGCCATAGTCTAGGGCTAGGCCAGCCAGGACCTAAATAAGGAAAATGGCAATGGCAAGGCAAAGGTTGGGACACAGGAAAGCTGGAATCAATAAATTACAACTACAGCATATGCTCCCTGAGGTAGGTACTCTGTCTGTCTTGAACAAGTGAATTTCCAGTAAATTCCTAGTGTCTGGTACAGTGACGGGTACATAGTAAATACACAATAATGTTTGTTGGACAGACTAAAAGGAGTGAGGAACAGGAAAGAGACAAAGATGACACCCTTCCCCTGGGTTAAAATCTGTACAACTAGGAAGATGGGAACTCAAGAGAAGATGGTTTGGAAAGGAGAGAAGATGATGGTTAACTGAGACAGAAATCCTAGCAGAACCTCTTCTGGCGTGATCTAGTAGAAAGAAGACCATGGCTGGGATCAGACGATCAACTAACAATTTTACATGTGAGGTCGTCCTCAAGAAGTGACTGTTGCAGCTGCATGACCAGATGACATGGGCAAGAGAGAGAGCAGAGAGAAGAGGTGTGAGGACTAAATTCAAGGGTAAGAAGCTTGAGAGGGCAGCAGGAAAGGAGACAGAGAAGAATCAGGACAGTGGAGCATTACCACAGTTCACGGAAGACAGAACCTCGAGAGGTAGGCCCTCTCAGTTCAGTTCTATTTGAGAAATAATTGTGTCCCCCTAATCCACAGTAATCCAGAAACGGAAAAGCTTAGTAGACAGGGTGGACTTAAAATAGAAACAGACAAGCCTTGGCTAAGTATAGCTTTAGTGCCAATTAATAGTGAGATCTTGAACAAGTTCCTGAAACATCTATTTCCCAACTGATTGGATCTTCTGTATTCTAATTGGTTATAAAAATGCAGTTGATATAATCTATAATCCCGGGTTGCTGTAAAGATTAAGTCAAGGTATATGAAAATAAATGAAGTGTATGAAAATACCCAACACAGGGACTTGAACATAGTTGACATTCAATTCCTATTGACTCCCCTTCTCTGCCTCTCCTGTGTCCTAGGATCTGAGGTTTGGGGATATGATGCTGAACAAAGACTACTTGAGACATATGTAAGAGATCTAAGCGCACTCCAGAACCACTTGCTAGGGCCAGGGGGAGCCACTGCATGCTGATTCAGCCACTGAACCTGATAAAGCTGCTCCAGAATACTGCAGTTAGTAAGGATATGTTGGTGACCCTGCAAAGATGGTGGCTGCAGCACTGGGGATGCAAGATCAGAGTCATCAACTACCTCCTTGGCAGCAGGAGGAAAGAGGCAGAAGTGCCACTGAGAGAATAGCCACAAAGACAGAGTGTCCTTGGGCTGAGAACAACTGGAACATGTATGTGGGCCAGCAGAGAAGGCAAGATGGGAGACACAAGAAAGACAAACACCTGGGGAGCCTAGGTGGCTCAGTTGGTTAGGCGTCGGACACTTAATTTCAGCTCAGATCATGATCTCACAATTTGTGGGATCAAGCCCCATGTAGGGCTCTACACAAGACAGCACAGAGCCTGCTTGGGATTCTCTCTTCCCCCCACCTCTCTACCCCTCCACCACTGGTGCTCACGCTCTATCTCTCGCTCTATCAAAATAAATAACAAGCATTAAAAAAAAAGAAAGACATAGGCTACAGGATGGAGCAAGACACTCAAAGTGAAGGGCTCAAATCAGGGGTGAGCCAAGTTCCATGACATGATCCTAAGATTGGTATAACTTGAGGGCAGTGACGCTTTAAGAAGGCAAATTTATGATTACGAAGTAGATACAAAACTGTATCTTTATTTAAAATAAGAAAACCATTCACACTAAAATTTTTTTTAATTTTATGCTGATAAATACCACAATCACAAAACCCAGAAAAAATAACATACATTTTATTAATTAATTGTTTGATACACCCCTATAATACTTTAAGTAAAAAAGAGGTTTTTGGTTTTTTGTACTTTTTGATTGGTTCCTCTTATATGAAAGGTTTTGTGGTATCATCTTCTATATAGAGTACAGAAGAATAATTCAGTCTTTCTTCCAGCATGGCTAATCAAAATTTGTTTTTTATTATTGATGCTTTAGAAAAAAATTGAGCTTCATAACTTGATATTGATAATGTCACGTAAATTTTTAGGATTATTGTCATACTTGGGAAAACCACTATCAAGATCCTTTCATCTAGAAGCTATTGTATTTCAGGGCATGCCAACTTCCCTTGTGCAGAGACTCATCTTAAATGTCCTTTGACTTGATAATATTAGTGAGCCAGTTTACTGATGTTCTTACTATAGTGGTTTATCATGAGTGTTGTAGTCACTCACTGATGTCAGTATTAAACAAGAAATTTAAATAATGATTCAGTGATAAGAATCACAAACATATGACTTTACAAACAAGCATTCTAGCTACTTGTACCATTGCTGAAAATGTGTGCTTTGTACACACAGGAATTCTGATTGAATCATATTTCTGGGGGGAAATAAAAGAAAAATGTATAGTACATTTACAACTGAGTATATGCTTGACAGGAGAGAATTTTCGCTGTGACTTGGCATTGATGGTGAGAACCAAACTCTCACAGTTTTATCTTTCTGATGAATGAAAAACTATTTCCTAGACTAGCCTATGGTCCTGCCCCAAGTTGCTTGGTGAATCCCCAAAAGATATGTCCTTATGCTAACCCCCTAAACCTGTGAAAATTGACCTTATTTAAAGGAAAGGTCTTTGTAGATGTTAAATTAAAGATCTTAAAGGGCGCCTGGGTGGCTTAGTCGGGTAAGCATCCAACTCTTGGTTTCAGGTCAGGTCATGATCTCACAGTTCATGGGTTCCAGCCCCACACTGAGCTCTGCGCTGACAGTGCATAGCCTACTTAGGATTTTCTCTCTCCTTCTTTCTCTCTCTCTGCCCCTCCTCCCCACTCACGGTGCCTCTGTCTCTCTTGAAATAAATAAATAAACTTTAAAAAAATAAAAAAGATCTTGAGATCATCCTGGATTATCCTGATGGGCCCTGAATCCAATGACAAGTGTCCTCATAAGCGATAGAAGAGGAAAAGGCATGGACACAGAGGAGAAGCACATGTGAAGACAGAGGTAGAGAAAAGCAATACAGCCACATGTCAAAAAACACCAGGAGCTGAAAGAGACACAGAAAGACAAGAAGAATTCCTCCCTAGAGTGTCTGGAGGGAGGGCCAGACTCCTGGCCCCCAGAGCTGAGAGATTATGTTTCTGTTTCAAGCCATCCAGCGTGTGGTCCTTTGTTAGAGCAGCTAGAAAACTAATACAGGTTCCATACATTCCAAACGTTGTTTCCCCTCTACGCCCCAAACATTTCCTGTGGGGCTGTCGTAAGACACATTCACAATCTCCAGCCAAGCACCTCAAGGTGCTGGGTAAGTCAGCACAGTGCACTGCAGAGAAGCCCCCGGAAGCCCTTCCCCCTGCAGATGGCTGACAATAATTTAACTACACACATGAGTGACTGGACGCCTCGTACATATATCTCACTAAACCCAGACTAAACATGTCCTGGACTCAGTTTTCCCTTAGCTGGGTCCCAACAAACCTTCTCACCTCTCCAAGGCCATTCAACACAAGCAGAAATGTGAAGGCAAGGAAATCAGAGTGGAAGGAGGTAGACTCCTTAGCAACCATGGTTAAAATACATGACGCTTGTAACTTTACCAAAACATATCATCCCATGGATGCACTAATAGGGTTCCCACCCCTGGGTCCTTGGAAGGAGTTGGACAAGTAAGGGGCTCTGAGCTCAACTTCTGAGCTGAGCTTCCTGGCAATTGCCTCTGAATCAGCCTCCAGCAAGAAGGACCACATTTTCCCCGAGATCTAAAAATGCACAGCCAACCAGAACGCTTTCCAGTGGACCCAGTTTCTAGGAAGAAAGCAACTCTGACAAATTTGAAGAATTCTAGGAAAGCAAGAGCACAGGAAGTGTTGAGACAAGGGAGAAAAAAATTCCTAGGAGATCACAAAGGGCCTCTTTAATTATACCAAGAACAGGAAGGAAGGTGTGGACCCATGCTTGAGGATATACTTAGGGCATAGCAGTGATGTCAATGGCCATAGAAAAGAAGTGAGTATGGCAAATCCAGACTTACTTTTATATTCTAGGCAAGATTTATCAAATAAGAAAGAATAAATATTTGTCAGTTGATTTAAAAGCTGAGGTTATGTGAAGACGTTCTGAAAGTCCGAGCCTTCTCTAAATAGAAGTCTGGCGGCTCACCTGTAACATCCAGGAACTCATAAGAACCTGTGGATGAAATAGTCCTGTAACTTCAGTGCATCTTGAAGGTTGGGAGAGATGTTGCATTTCTGTAGCTGAGCAGTCATAGTTAGGGCTTTTGAAAACAGAAGAGGTCAATACTGGTAACTGTAGATTATCCATCTCAGGCAAGATTCTGGAACAGATTTTGAGTGTGTGTGTGTGTGTGTGTGTGTGTGTGTGTGTGTGTGTGTGTGTAAATTTCTGGGGCAAGTTTCCATAGTATCATCAGGTTCCCAGAGAAATAGGTGACCCATGAAATGGTTAAAAACTATAGATTTTCTGTGGCAAAAAAAAATTGCTTAACCTTGGACTCTTCCAATACCCTCCTTCCACAGGTGGTGAAACTGAGGACATGGGGAAAGGGGTTTGTTCAAGGTCTGTTCCTTCCTCAAGTTCTCACTGCCCCACCCCCACTCTTTACACTGCTTTTTCCAAAATGCTTCTTTCTCCATCAGAAGGAATCAAGAGATGCCCAGAGCTTGGCTGTGGGGGCAGGGTATGATTTATGAGCTCTTTGTATACCTTCCTGAGAAGGGACTGACAGTTTCCTAGCATAACACTCAAACCAAAAGGAATCCCTTTGGATTTGGAAATCCCCAGACATTCCTTGAGAAATGAGGAATGGGGCTTGCATGTAATGGGAAAATCATGGGAGACAGACTGGAGATGGGACTTCTTTTAAAGAGCAGTTGGTGTTCTTGGAAAGGAAGGCCAGAATCTCTGGGAACAGGGTGGGTTCCCTAAGGCTCCTCTGTCCTGCCAAGTTAATTTCACTCTTTTTTTAAAATTTTTATTTTAGAGAAAGACAGAGAGAGCATGAGCTGGGGAGAGGGGCAGAGGGGGAGAGAGAGAGAACCTTAAGCAGACTCCTGTTCAGTGCAGAGCCTGACACAGGACTTGATCTCACAACCCTGGGATGATGACCACAGCAGAAATCAAGAGTCAGATACTCAACTGACTGAGTCACCCAGGCACCCCAATTTCACTCTTTTTCACAGACCTTCCACCTCGTCCAGGTTGGAGAGGAATTTGACATTATTTATCTGTATTTCTTCAAGCTCTTGGTGAAATTGCTTATCATAGGCAAGAAGAAATGGCATGGATTGTTTAAAGATATAAACTTGCTTCAGAATTCACCCTTGTTTCCCTCTGTTCAAACTTCTTATTTATTTATTTATTTTATTTTTTATTTATTTAAGTAATCTCTATACCCAGCTTAGGGCTCAAACCTATCACTCCAAGATCAAGAGTCACATGCTCCACTGACTGAGCCACCCAGGTCCCCCTGTTCAAATTTTTTATTACCAATGTGTGTGAGAGTATTGCTGGCATGCTTACTAAATTTGCAAGCAATATCAAGCTGGAATTATTAACCTTCCAATCAACAAACTTTTATCAAAAGCTTCTAAATGAAGAAACCAAGGGGATGAAAGACACTTTTTCCTGAAAATTCTCAGGAGCCAGAAGCTAAATAGACAAGTACACAGTTACAGTGCACTGTGGCTTTGCTGCCATAGAGAGGGAGGCATGGGGTGGGGTGGGGGGCAGTTACAGGAGCCCAGAAAAAGGGCTCCAAGCCAGATTGTGATTGCCATGGGGAGGTGATGGGCAGAGGAGTCTTGAGAACAAGGCAGCAGTTAGCCAAACAAACCTGGGAAGGAGACGACCCACTGGAAGAAAGATCTATATGGAGGCTCAAGGGCAGGTGAGCACTGGTCTGTTAAGGAAGCTGCATGCAGTCCTGGATAACAGGCAGTCATGGCGGTCATTCGATGCCATCAGCCAGCAGATGATCTGGTCTGGTTTGGAGGGTCCAAGATGGCTTTGCCCACATTTCTGATTATTTGCTGGCTGGAAGGCTGGATTTAGCTGAGACTGTTGATCTAGTGGCTTCGCCAGCATGTTGTTTTAATAGTAACTGGGCTTTTTACATGGTGGCTCCTAGAGAGAGTGTTCCAAGAAACCAAAAGGGGAGTTTCAGGTACTTTATGACCTACCTTGAAAATTCCAGACATTGACCCCCAGTGCATGCTGTTGGCCAAACAAGTCACCAGAGCTAGCCCAGATTCAAAGGAGGGAGATTAAACCCCATTTCTTAATGGAATGAATGTCGAAGAATTTCTATAACCTCTAAGCCGCCACAATGGGGAGAAGGTTGGGGAAATGATGCTTATATTTTCAGAAAGATAAAGTTATGGTGTCCAGGAAGGAAAAAGAGGGATGGAATCCAGCTAGGGAGGAGTTGAGGGTGCTCTATAAAATGCCTAAGTCTTAATAACATCAGTATAACTCGTCAGCCTGATGATCTGGTCTTTCTTGCTCTTCATTTTTTCAACAAACACTGATTTTGTGTCCACTCTTTTCCAGCCCCTGGGCAAGGTGCCGGGGAGACCGTGTGAATAAGATACTGTTCCTATATTTAAACATAAATCCATAAAAAAGTGCAGCATAATGTCACAAGGGTTGTACCCTGAAAGATGAGGGGACTCTTTAGGTACATGGAGAGAAGAGCGGGGAAGAGGGTGTTCCAGGCTGATGAGCAGCAGGAACAAAGCTGTAGAGGCACGTTGCGGTTGGTTCTAGGGCCGTGCAGCATGACTAGAATATGGGATACGGTGGCCTTGTCAAGAGCAAAAACAAAAAGGACAGAGTTCAGACCCAGATGATGTCTGCTGATGGCTCGGCAGTGGGGGGCGGGGGCCATGTGGGCTCTTTACCTGTTTGCCTGGTACCCTTTCACAGAAACAGCCCATAAAGGGGCACCTGGGTGGCTCAGTCGGTTAAGCATCTGACTTCATCTCAGGTCATGATCTCACGGTTCATGGGTTCGAGCCCCACATCAGGCTCTGTGCTGACACCTCAGAGCCTGGAGGCTGCTTCAGATTCTGTGACTCCCTCTCTCTCTGCCCCTCCCCTGCTCATGCTGTCTCTCTCTCTCTCTCTCAAAAATAAATAAAATATTAAAAAAAAAAAAAAAGAGAAACAGCCCATAAAGACACTAGAATCTGGCCTGCTGATCACCTTGTGGGGGCAGAGGAACGGAATCAAATGATTCTCATTGCCAGGCACTTCTTCAAAGTGATCAAAATGGGAGAAAACTGGTCAGCTGGACACCAGGTGCCAGAACAGGTAGGATGTGTGTCTGGCCACAGGGGCCCCCAGAACCCAGCCGGCTGGCTCTGCATCTCAGGTCCTCAGCCTGAGTTCCACAGTCTTGCCCTAGCTGCCTGGCAGCACAAGAAGACAGACAAACATCAGGGCCCGCTGCCTCTACGTGCCCACTGCCTCTGGGGGAGCCAGAAGAGATACACCCCCGACGCCAGATTTTACCAGGCTTCAGCGGAGGCTGCCGTGGAGTTCACATGTGTTGCCTCAATGCCAAACACTCCTGGCGGTGGGAGGCCGGGGGGGGCGGGGGGAAGCATCTTATTCAGCCCAAAATTTCATAGCAGGACCAAAGTTTTGGTCCCAATGAGCATAGAAATTCAGGTGTGGCACAATCCTCAGACAAACCTGCCGATGAGCTTCCAGGAGTTCAGCAAAGCAGCTGGCCCAGCCCTAATCCCAAATACCAACAGCAAACCACATGTTAACCCAAACCCTTCCGGACCCTTATTCCCCATGCTAACTCCACAACCATCTGAATTCCAGCCCAGTACTCATCTAACCCTATGCTAATACTAAATAAAATAACAAAATAACCCCTACATTGACTCTACCTTCAATCAATCGTGTACTGCCCTCAGCCCTAACTTTGACTCCAATTCCAACCTCACCCTGGGTCAAAGGAAAGGAATAGTCTCTGGAGAGAAAATCACCACTGCTCCCCAACCTGTAGGCTTTGACCGACAGCTGTCTACAATTTGTAACTTGAAATATGCCTTGAACAACTGTCCTTTGGGTTTAAAATCCGATAGGAGACGATTGCCACCATTAAAGGATTTAATGCACAGAAATCTATTTGGAAGGAATCAGACCTTGGAAGTCCATAGCTGAGAAATAGAGGCATTTTAGTTATTTCCTCTGCAAACAGGAGACTGGGATGAAAGTCCTTCTATCCCAAACCCTGGGCTGCCCAGAGTCATCAGGAAATGGGATTATCTTCAATTTATAAATGTTGAATAAGTGCCAGCTTCTAAGGAGAGAGAAGATAAATAGAATACTCCAAAAGAGAAACTAGATTTTTTTAAAGAGACACCAGCATGTTTCATTCTGACATAATGTCTGGCCTTCTCCCCACCCTGGACGGCTGGTTAGGGGTGCCCAGGCTATGGCCCAGAGGCTATGGGCCTGAATGTGAGGCAGGGAAAGTGGGGTTTCCGAGCATGAGGCCTGAGGTAAGTCCCAGCGCTGCGCTCTGTTGGAGAAGGCAGAGGTCAGTCTGGAAATGTGACTCCAGAGTGAGCTGTCAATCAGGGAAATAAGACAAATATCTGAGGCTGAGACACAAAGCCCCAGGGCGGGATGGCTGGAGCGAGAAAGGCCAGAAAGAGAAACGGCAGGTTGGGACAGGCCAGTTGGGGGATGGGGGAAGCAGTCTGAAGAAATTCCAGGACCCAGGTGCCAGCACCCCACCCAAGCAGGTTTTACCCCCTAACAGCACACAGTTACATGGAATAGCCAGACCCTTTTTTGAATCACACTTTTTTTTTAAGTTGAAGAATATTTAGCAAGTCTAAAAGAGTTTCTAGAAGGGAATTAAAATGAACTACAACCCTTGACTTGAGTTACAGTCATTTAAAGGGGCAGGATGTTGCTAGCACTTCATCATTCCAAGAATTTGTCCCCTTACCTTCCAGGCATAGTGGCTAACATCTAGAAGAAAACAACTCCTGCTCTCTTTCTTTGTCCAGAGGACAAGACCTTCTGACAAGAAATCAAGGCACAGCTGAGGCTGACCAAGCAGATGCTATTTCCTGCACTGGAGGGGAGGCGGGGGTCTGTTCAGAAAAATGTGTGCTGGCGTCTCCCGCATGGCGGCGCTGTGCTGGCCCTGGGGTGACAGCGTGGCACGTACCATCTCTTCTCTGGGCACTTCCGCCTTCTACAAAGACTGTCAATGGTCCCCAGGCCAGCTCCCTCAGCGTATCACTGACACACCCTCGTGTGCATACACTCCCTTACTCCCACACCACAGCATCACACATGTGCTTGCACACTCACAAATACATTCACTGACACACACAATCATGCACGCTGATGTCCTCACGTAAACCCTCACATGCTCACATCACACCAACCTACATTTACACATTCAAAGACTACACACGCACACGCATACCCTCAGGCACACTCTCCCATATGTCATCACTGGCAAGCACACACGAGGCAGTTACCTGCTCCTTCTTTGGTGTTCCCTTGTCCCCTGGAGAAAAGTCAAGAAAAGTCAGTAGGTGGCATTTACCACATATAATGTAATTCATTATATAATGTCTCTTCCCACCTCTGCCTCAGCCTGGACATCTCCTAAGTTCAGTCCAGTAAAGCCCACCTTCCTGCACAGTGCCTGGCACATGATAGGTGTTCGACAGTGCTCACTGCATGAGCTTTGAACACCATGACTAAAGACTTGGTCCAAGGGGCAAGTCATCCTCTCCTGGACGCGCCCTCTCTCCCAGGCAGGAGTTGCAACTGGGAAAACAAAATCCAAGGGAACTCATCGAAAAAATGCAAAGTTCTACAGCAAGTTTCTCCCAGCTCAGCTCCCCCTCTGCCCCTCCCAGGGTAGACACAGGCAGGCAGTGCCCATCCGGCCAGCCTTCCCTGCTCCTCCCACCTGGTGACAAGAGCAGAGGGGACTTTGTCAGTTCAAGTGTGTGCCCACAAGTGACATCACCACAGGTCCGACCCTCAGCTTCAAGGAGCCAGAAATGCCCATGCCGGGAAACTGGGACGTACTCACCAGGTTCACACAGACGCTGGTTGAAGCTGAATGGTTGAGAAACTCAGAAGAGAAGAGAGCCGGCAGAGGATGGGATGAGATGAGACAGGGTGGGTCCTGGAGCGCTCCCTCCAATATTTGGTACAGCAGACAGCAAAGTCGCCTCAGGAGAGGCAGACCAGTCTCTGGGGCTGCTACAGCCTCACACAGTCACCTTACCCTTTCTCTGGCTCAGTCAGCTCCAGACCACAGCCAGGGCCCAGATTGAATACCAACCTAACAGCACAGTCTCCTATCCCTTTGCCCGTCATGATGGCCACACCATACTAACAGTAGGATAGTCCATTCTACAAACACACACACACACACACACACACACACACACACACACACAGCCTGCAGAGCTAAGGCAGGTCCAGGACGTGGATGTTACCCTGGCAATGGAGGATCATGGCTCAGAGCTGGGGAGAAGGTGGGCTGGGGTAGGACCGGGGCCGTTTTCTGGGGTCAGAGCTGCAATTCTGAGCCCCTTCTCCTAACAAGAGCCTCAGGCTTGGGGAGGAAGAGAGGGCTTGGGGGGTGGGGGGAGGGCACTTCTGATCAGATTTGGCCATTATCACACATCCCAGATGCTGTGCCCCATCGTGGGACTCCCCCACCCCTCCCGGGGCCCCCACTGCACAAGCACAACCCTGGAGAGCAGGCTCCAAAAACCCCTGCAGCTGCTCATGGATGGAAGAGACCAGGACTCACTCTCCTCCTCACCCCACAAATACTGAATCTCCCTTTTGCCTTCTACAGGGCCAGCTGCAGGCAAGACCTTTGCTCTTTGGTGCTGCCTCCTTCACCACCCCTCCCGCAAGCCTGCTGGCCGCCTTGGGACCCATTAGCATTTTTAAGGTTCCTATTCCCGTATGCATCCTGCCCTGGGATTGTCTCTTCCTTGAGGCATTAGCACCTTCCGCTTGCCTTTTATCACCGCAGCCCGCCTGCCTGGGGTCAGCCTTCAATCCACAAGTGTCTGGGAAGAGCCAGGAAGCTTGCTCACACTCCTTTCACAGTTCATCCCTTTCTGTCGGAGGCATGTCCTGAGGTCCTGAGCCCCCACCCACCTTTTCTCCCTCCCCCCCCACAAGAGGTGTTCCCATAATCAGTAGGCATCAGTTGGCTCTAATCAACCCCCTGTTTTGACTATTTTAGCAGCAATAAAAGGGCCATAAAGAGAAAGTCAGTGGGCCCTCTAGGAGCATGGATCTCCTTTGCTGTGATATAATGAAAAACACCAAGTGCTTCCTCGGAGCCCTAAGTGACAGCCGTGGCAGCAGAGCTATTGGAGGGAGCCTAATTATGCTATAAATTAGAGGGCCTTTTTTTTTTTTACCCAACATTATGACCTTTAATAAGATTGTTTTTACAACCGGCTGTCAATAAATCATGCAGGAGCACCAGTAAGGAGCATTCTCTGAGAACTTCTGCGAATTTCATTAGCTGCAGTTTATTTGGTTTTGGCGAGCTATGATGTTTTTTAAATCTCAAATTAAAGGCTCTGAACCATAAAAGCTAATTCAGAAAAGTTCCTGTTTCAGCCTCTGAAAACAAGCTTCCCTAATTGCAGAAATTAGCTGAGATGTGGCCAGGCCAGGAGGTCATTAGCTGAGAAGCAACGACAAGTGGCTGGGACTTCACCAGGCCCGGCAGCCACGAGCCCCGTAAAAACCTCAAGGTGCCAGTCCCAGGGGACAGCCGGCCCTACAGTTGCTGGCCCTGGGAGGTCCTTGTCCTGAGGACTGCTGACATCAACAGGGACAGGCCAGCTCACCTATGGGGGCAAGAACTGTCCCAGCCAGTGTCCTTAGGGCAACAGATTGGGAACCCACAAAGCTGTTTAACCCACTGCTCAGAACTTCCCCCCACTCTCGCTTTCTTGACTTCAGTTCTTATCCTCCTCGGAACACTAACGTTGGCTGTATCGGTGTGATAATCTTCCTGAAAGATACATAAGGAGAATATATAAAGAATAGGACCTTTAAGTGGCAAATTCAGAGGCATCACCATGACAAAGGAGTGCACAGAGTCAGCAGGGACATGGCCAATGAAAGCAGAGAAGATGACATGAGGTCTGCTGCCCAACTCTTAAAAATCAGGTGAACCTACTATATGCCACACGCAGCTGGTGTCCGAGTGCAGACTGGAGTCAGGAGGCCTGAGTTTAAACTCCAGCCCTGCTATGAATTACAGAACCTTGGGAGGGTGGAATGTACAATTAAGATTGTGAAGCCAGCATACTTCTCAAAACTAGAACAAACTATCCAAAAATTTGTATGGAACCACAAAAGACCCCGAATAGCCAAAGTAATCCTGAAAAATAAAACCAAAACGGGAGGGATCACCATCCCAGACTTAGCCTCTACTACAAAGCTGTCATCATCAAGACAGTATGGTATTGGCACAAAAACAGACACATAGACCAATGGAACAGAATTGAAAACTCAGAGCTGGACCCAAAGGTATACAGCCAACTAATCTTTGACAAAGCAGGAAAGAATATCCAATGGAAAAAAGACAGCCTTTTTAACAGATGGTGTTGGAAGAACTGGACAGCAACATGCAGAAGAATGAAACTAGATCATTTTCTCACACCATGCACAAAAATAAACTCAAAATGGATAAAGGACCTGAACGTGAGACAGGAAACTATCAACACCCTAGAGGAGAAAGCAGGAAACAACCTCCTTGACCTCCACCGCAGCAACTTCTTACTTGACACATCCCCAAAAGCAAGGGAATCAAGAGCAAAAATAAACTGTTGGGACCCCATCAAGATTAAAAGCTTCTGCACAGCCAAGGAAACAACCCAGAAAATTAATAGGCAACCAACGGAATGGGAAAAGATAGTTGCAAATGACATATCAGATAAAGGGTTGATATCCAGAATCTACAAGGAACTCACCAAACTACACGCCCGAAAAACAACAACCCAGTGAAGAAATGGGCAGAAGATATGAACAGACACTTCTCCAAAGAGGACATCCAGATGGCCAACAGACACATGAAACGATGCTCAGCATCGCTTCTCATCCAGGTGGTGGCACCACCACACAGAGAGGATGACGCCATCTTGCCCAGGAATCAAAGAGTGAGAGCACTCTGGTGATGCTGGCGAGGATGTGGAGAAACGGGCACCCTCCTACACTGTTGGTGGGAATGTAAACTGGTACAGCCCCTCTGGAAAACAGTGTGGAGGTTCCTCAGGAAACTAACAATAGAACTCCCCTATGACCCAGCAATAACACTGCTAGGAATTTACCCAAGGGATACAGAAATGCTGATGCATAGGAGCACATGTACCCCAATGTTCATAGCAGCACTCTCCACAATAGCTAAAACATGGAAAGAGCCTAAGTGTCCATCAACAGATGAATGGATCAAGAAGATGTGGTTTATCTATACCATGGAATACTACATGGCAATGAGAAAGAATGAAATCTGGCCATGTGTAGCAACATGGATGGACCTTGAGGGTGTTATGCTGAGCGAAATAAGTCAGGCAGAGAAAGACAAATATCATATGTGTGCACGTATAGGAGGATTAGGAGGAACTTAACAGAGGACCAAGGGGGAGAAGAAGGGCGGAAATGGTGGGGGAAAGGGGGAGAGGCAAACCATGAGAGACTCTTGAATGCTGACAAAAACTGAGGACTGGTGGATGTGGGGGGGAGGAGGTGTGGGCATGGAGGAGGACACTTGTGGGGATGAGCACTGGGTGTTATGTGGAAACTAATTTGACAATAAACTATTTGTAAAAAAAAAAAAAAAGATTGTGAAGCCAGACAGACCTTATTCAAATATTGGTTTCAGTTCTTGCTAGCCAAGTGACTTTAGGCAAAGGACATCATCTTTTCTGGGTCTCAATTTCCTCATCTGTAAAATGGGGATAGTCTTAGCAGTCTCCCCAGAGCGTTGTTGTGAGCAAGAGGAAGCAGAGGCAGAGACAGGGCTGGCATCTCTCGTCTCTCAATAAACACCAGCTGGTGACAATGGTAGTAGGAGGAACGATAGCATTTCCTCCTGGGTCTCAGCTTCACCACCTACAAAAGGGGGGGTGGGGGGTGGATCTGAAGGATTTCTAAGGCCACTTCCATCACTGAGTGGAAGTGACTCACAGAGATGTAAACTCTCCTGCTAAAACCCTTCAAAGACTCCCCATTACCCACAGAATGAAGTCTAAGCTTCTTGGAAAGAGCCTGCATGGTTGGATCCCTGATGCCACCCCCACCCCCCACCCCAGGTAACTCTCCTGCCAGTCACTGTTCCAGAGTTCAACAGAATTTGCATGCGCAATAGCCCCTGCCTCTGGGCTCAGGTACACAGTCTCCTCTCTACCTAGAATCCCCCCTGGAGCCTCTTCACCTGGCTAAGACCTCCCAGACCCCTAAAGTCACTTCTCCCAGGAAGCTCTCTACCCTCAGCCCTCCCCCTCCACTCCCACAGGATCTACTTGTAACGCCCGCTACTTCTGTCAGAGACCTCATCACCCACACTGATGGTTTTTCCCAACCTCCATCCTCACCAAAGTAGGCAGCAAAGACCATGTTGATCTGGGTCGCCAAATCCCAAAAATCATCCTTGACATATCATATGCCCTTAAAATATTTGTCAAAGGAACGTTCATGAAATAGCGTTCAGGGTCAAAGTCTAGCAAAAACAGTCTGCAGAAATAGAGTAAGTTATTTTGTAAACAGATATTTGAGTTGTAACTAGGAGTTAGGTTTCTTAATGAAATAATTATACTGAAGATCATCGGAAAATAAAACCTTAATACCTCTTCCTGTAGTCTTACCATCTGTTCATCCCCTCCCTTTTCTCAGAGAATGAGGAGGGGAGACAGAGTCAAGATGAGACCTCATAGGGTAAAGCTGGGTCAGAAAAGATCGCCTTTGAGAACCAAGAGAGGCTAGGCCCAGGGTGGGTTCCATTGCCCACACCCCAACTCCTTTCCTCCGCACTCCCCAACCTGCCCAAAGTCCACAGCTCAGGATTCCTTTCTCCTAGGGGAGAAACATCAGTGGTTCTAAAATTTCCGAATGAAAACCATCCGCGAAGTCGTGCGTGGGAAATGAAATGCCAGCGCAAGGGCGTCAGTGACTGTGGAGAAATCATGGCATCTACACTCACCGGGGCTTCCTTTGGTCTGCCTCATTAATCAGCTCCCCAGGTCATCGGGGTGTCTCGCCTCAGGCCCACAGGTCTGGTTTTTGTATAATACACATTTCCCCCCAGTTTTTATTTCATCTGCTTTTTTCGAGCAACCTTTCCATTATTTCTGAACATTTGAGTTAAAAAAATGTAAATTACAGACGCCTGTGGATTGACGTAATGTGAAAAGAAGGCGGCTGTTTCCCCTCCCTCCAAACAGGGACCATGGTTTTTAAAACTAATAAACCCCTTAAACCTCATGAAGCCCACTTCAACCTTTTTAAATGGCTATTTTCAGAAAGGAAAAGGAAAAAAAGAAGAAGCCAGGAAACATGTTTGGGGCAATGTTTTGGCAAGAGGGGGAATGACCCTGGCCAGTGCAGGAGTCTGTCCCCTCCCTCAGGTCCAAGGCAGCAGCCCATGAAGATCCTGGGGGAGGAAAGCCCCCCACTCATGGAAGAGCCTCAGAAGTCCTCATAGGGAGGAAAGACGGAACAGCCAGATGCAGGAAACATAAACTTCATGGTACAGAGAGGCTCTGGAGAAGGTGGAAGCACAGAGATCAAGAGGGACATAGGAGGGATCAGTTTTGACACCCAAGTTGGGCTAGTGAGTGGGAGGTCACTGGTAGGAGCAAAGGGTGAGGAAGGTGGCCTGGTCGGAAAGCAAAGTCAACAGGGTCTGCCTTCTCTAGAAACAGGAATTGAATGTGGAGGAGACTATGAAGCTAGGGATTATGGGTAGAGCAGAGATCAGAAAGAGTCTAGAGAGACAACAAAAGCCACCTTAAAAACTGACCCAACCTCTAATGTGTGCAAGACTCTCATATTTTTGCCATGCACAGAGAAGGGACCCACTTTGGAACCACTAGAAACAGAGTCAAGGGTCACTTTCCTTAACCCCACAGGACTCTGGCTGACTGTCTACTCAGGCATTGGGTCCTGCTCTGCCTATAGCGCTGAATGAAATGCCTGGCAAAGAAACATGCAGAAGGCATCCAGCAACATTTATAGATTGCATAGATGAGCTAATACATGAATGGATCAATGAATGGATGAAATGACCATCTTTGAAGCAACTGTATTCCTTCTGGAAAGAAATATAGGTGCCTTTTTTCCAAGAATACAGAAGTATGCTCCAGAACAAGCCTACCATGCACAGGTACTAGGACTCAAATCAAAAGTTTCCCTCCCAAAGTGGTTTGTCATTCAGAAAGCAAAAGTTTCTAGTAACAGTTGCGAAGTTTCTCTCTTGTTTTTTCTTTCTCTCCTAGGTTCAACAGGCTGGAATTTCAAAATCAGGGAAGGAACAGCAAAGTTGATTTGGAAGTGCCCCAGGGAGAGGCTGGTGTGAGACACTCTGCATTTTCCACATGGACTGACGATCCTCCCCAGCTTCCTGAGGGATGGCGTCAACTCTTCCAATTTCTGAGAATGAAACAAACCTCTGGGGTTTCTGGATTTGCCTCCCAGACTCAAGGAGATTCCCAGCAAATCAGATAGCACTTGGCCTCTGTTCTGGTTCGGTTTGACAAGAATTTCTCCAGTGCTTCCACTTTCCAAATCATTGGGTAGGCTTTAAAAGTATCACGCTGAGCCCTTGCCTACCATACCCACACCAAAGGACACTAGTGGGGTCCTCCAGGGAAAATGCTTCTGTACCCCAGCTCCCTGGGATTCGTGCCTCCTTCTCTAGCAGTCGCAATGGAACAGAGGAGGTAGATGAAGATGGAGATCACCCCCCGAATCAGCCAATACCCCTTCCTCAGCTGAAGTCAAGGAGATGTGAATGGGTTGCCAGTCAAAAGGCAAATATAAGTGTCCCTACAATTTGAGCCGGATGAGGGAAGCACACGTTTCTTCACTGTCATTCTACGTCGGCTTATAATTTAGGGAGCAAAGGATACATTCTCATGGAGCTCAAAATCTTGAGCTAACACTCTTCAAGCTAAAAGTACAATCACTTTTTAAAAATGTATATATGACTGCTTATCAGCTTTATTCACCTCCTATTTAGATGTGAAAAATGCTCCAGAGGGAAGTTTCATGAGCAAAGGCCAGAATTTACTGCGTATTTCCCACAAATAAGGCTCACTGGTTTGTTCTGCAAGAAAGAAAACCCAGAGGACCCACCCAGCAGGCCTCTCGGGCAAAACAGAGTCTAAGTCAGATTAAAAAATCCACTTCAGGACTTTTTTATTGCTGGGGTGGGTTGGAGAACTGTCAATGGGCAGGAAAATAGCACATCTGGAATGTGGCTCTGTCCCCTTGTTGGCTGGTATAACTCAACTTGTATGTCAGATCTTTTTTTTGTTTTTTCTTTCTTTTTTTTTTTATTGGCCAAGATTTATCTGGCCTCTATTCATTTTTCAAGTCCAGGGTGAATATGATTGTTAAATTCTATACGTTTACATTTGTGTAAATTAAAAGTCATATTTCACTACTGGGCAGGTCTCTTGCTTGTCTTAAAGGTGAAAATGGCAAAACTAAGCACTATGATCCAAGACACTGATTACCCTTCTCACCCAGAAGATACTAAAAGAGAAAGATCTTGTGATTTTCTTCACTAAAGCTATATCCCCTTTGTGCCTTTATAAACTCTGGTTCTGGAAAAGTTGGCGCCAAGATGCTCAAACTGAAAGTAGACTTTTGGATTAATTTAGTCAGTCATGTTCTGACCGTGGCAACAAGAGGCTATTACAGGCCTTTTTTGCAGCAAGCAAATTGGTTTGTAAAGTTGATATAGCCATTTTAACTCCTAACGGGATTTGAGAGGAAAGTGAGCGGACCCTTCTGGAGACAGTGGTCTATTGCTTTTTCGTCCAGGGGCTGATATCAGTTTTGACCATAAGGGGATGTCTTTTTCATGGAAGTCCACACTTGGCATTTGCTCTTAAGTTAAAAGCAAGAGCAATGTAATAAACGTTTGGTAACAACCCCCCACATACTTAGATTTATTGGCTAGTTAAATCTTTAATGGTTAAAGTTAAAAACCTTTTATTTCAATGGCCTGGGGATTTGCACAGCTGGAAGGTTGCATTTTAATATATTCAAATTGGAATAGAAAAGCCAAAGTTGACCAGGACATAGACTGTGTTTCTTGGATACTCCCAAACTGGTAGTAAGCAGACGACAGGCATGCCATGCCATAAGTCTACCCCCCATCACCCCAAGCCAAGCCCAAAGTAGGAAGAAGAGAGGGGAGAAGGGAGCAAGCGCTGCAGGAACCAGTCTGGCTTGCTCCCTTCATACCTTCCCTCACCTGCTCTTAATCTCCACCCAAGTAGTTGAGAAATCACAGAGCATCTATTCTCTGGTTCTGTTACCCAAGCGACCCATTTTGGTTGGGTCACGCCTGGCCAGTTTTACCTTCCTGGAAGCTTTCTAGTTTGGTGGCCTGGATGGGAAAAGTGGCATGCGGCAGCAGTGGCAAAGGGGCTGGGGTACCTGAGTTGATGGGGGTTGATGATGTAATGAAGGGGGATGGGGGAGAATAGGCCATCAAGGCATAATGACAGAATAGAGTCTGAGAGGTGACAGTGATGTCAGGGACAAGGGCTGGTGCTGGTGACATTTAACGAATGGAGGGAATTTCAAGTTGCTTTACATGAATTATTTCGTGGATTCTTCAATTTGGTGCTATTTGACTCTCCTTTTACAGATGAGGAAACTGAGGTATATGGAGGCTGTCCAAGGGAGGGGAGCCTGGCTGGGTCAGTCAGTAGAACATCCAACTCTTGATCTCAAGGCTGTGAGTTCAAGCCCCATTTTGGGTGTAGAGAGTACTTAAAAATAAACAAAATCTTAAAAAAAAAAAAGGTTTTCCAAGTTCATGTCTTTGGAAAGAGATGGAGCCAGGATTCAAACTCAGGCACTCTCACTCAAGAGCCTACAACCCTAATGCAGGCCCCAAAGAATGAAAGATGGGGATACCCAGCATCTCGGAAACTAAGGAGCATGAGTGTTAGAGACACTAGTAAAGCAGAACCGATAAGAATTATCTCTGCTGCCTTCAGGAAGCATGAAGATGAAGAGATCATCATTCTCACGCACAACTCACAAATGCACACTGCCACTGTGCCCAGCAGTTCTTCATGTACCTTAACACAGAGACAAAGACATTCTCACAAAGATATGTTACACGCTCATCTACTGACTTCTTGGGCACTTGCTGCAGAAACACACAGACATCATGGGACCAATGCTCTCACACAGATGCACCAACGATCAGACTTATGTCCCCTGGCACCACACACTCACACACATTTGTGCATGCCACAGGGTATCCAGATGCTGTTATTCCTGGATGATCCCTTGGGACTCAGTACTGCCATTATTTCTCAGATGACAGACTACCGTCTGTTCTGCTGACAGTGATCCACCTGGCCCACAGTGGATCCTGAAGAATGATGGATAAAGCATGTGGATCACACTGCCAAGAATATAAGATGATCCAAAGGTCCCCAGGACAAAGTAGAAATAAATAGGATCATCCACCCACCACTTCCAATCCCCAACCAAAGAGCCCTGAGCTGTCACCTAGAGAAGGGTCAACCCAGCCTTTGCTAGTGACCTTTGTCAGAAGGAGGTTAAAGCTTGAACCTGGGACTTTAGTCACTAATAGTTATCTCGGCATCCAGGATGAAGGCTGCAGGCACCGGGGGTGGATCACTCTTCTTAAGTATACTTGATTGCTGGGTCCCAAGGAGGAAGACTCTTGATGGAAAATGCCAGGCTCCCAGTGAATTTTCTAGTTCTGAAACACTAATATTTCTCATATGGAGGCTCACAGACGTTCACAGGGTTTTCAATTTCAAGGCCATTTTGGTTTTTTATGGGGTTTGATGTTCTCTGCACAAACATAGGTTTAACAATTGACAGAGTGCCAAGCTGCCCACTCTGGCAGTTACAGGCCTGCCGTGCAGGACAGTGAAGCCACTCAGTTCATATGGCCCACAAAGCCACGACAGTCTACTGCCTGGCACAGAGACCTTGCCAATTGCAGGAAGTTGGGAAATAAAAGAAACGTTTCAAATAAAAAGATGTCAATTTAACAGCCAGGGACCTGGAAACAGATGTTCCTCGCATAGGCAGAGAGCCGCCCACCCGCCCGCCCATCCGTCCTCCGGGTTTTCAAAGTCACTTCTTGTCAGGTGCCCTGGTTAAGAGGGAGAATTAATGAGCTGTGCTCCATTTTACGGCTGCCGTCTGATGTGGGAGCCGTGTGCGGAGCGCTCAGCGGACAGGCCAGCCCGGCCCCCAGCCCTTCCTCCAGCAGCTCAGCCTGGATCAAAGCAGAGAGCAACTCAGCTTTTATAGCAAGATGATTAAAACCACGTGGGGCTTGTTTCCTCACACGTGACCTCCCGTCAAAGTGCAGAGGGGGGTGCAGAGGAAAGGTGAACCCACGGGTCTCCAGGCCCAGGGAAGGGTAGGACCCGGGAGGCAGACACCACAGAAAACGAGCACGGCCATCTATAAGCATGTGCACACACTCACAAATAATGCCTTTCTCCTGCAAGTTGAAACCTGGTCCCAGAATGAGCAGCCAGAGGACCTAATTGGCCCGGTTAGCTGGGAGCACTTAGCACCCCAGACAGGTAGGTAGTAGGTAGGTAGGTAGATAGGTAGGTAGGTAGGTAGGTAGGTAGGTAGATAGATAGATAGATAGGTAGATAGACAGAAAGATAGATTCCTACTTATCCAATACTCCTAATCCTTGTAGAAAGTACAACTGGATTGCAATGACAAAGTAAGTCTCAAATGTCCCTGATGCATCTGGACAAGAAATTTCTCATTCATCTTTGGATGGATGGTTGTCTCTGGCAATTCCACCACATCGTCAGAGCATCCTGAACATCAGAGCTCCCCCGTGGTAGGTAGCCCCACTTCTTATAGCCCAGTTGATTCCGCCACCTTAGTATTCGTGTGTAATCTCTTCCTCTTCAAGAGAGCAAAGACTGGATTTAGTGACTTGTCACTAGTGAGCAGAATGAAGCCTAGGTAATGAGATGTCACATCCAAGATTATGTTATTAAAAGACAGTGGCTTCCTTCTTGGGTGCACTTGATCTGAAGGAAGGCAGCTGTCATGGGGTGAGCTGAGCAAGGAGGAGGCCCACAGGGCAAAGCACTGACTCTTGCCAGCAGCCAGAGAGGAACTGCACCTTGCCAGTGGCCACAAGAGTGAATTAGAGGCAGACCTTCTCCCAGTAAAGTCTTGAAACTGCGGCCGTGGTCACCTTGATTATAGCCATTTGAGACACCCTCAGCTGAGCCTGAATCCCTGGCCCACAGAAACTAAGCGATAATAAATGACTATTGTTTTAAGCTGCTTAATTTGGGGGGAATTTGTTACGCACCTTAGATGACTAATACACCTACTCCTCCTCCACAGCCAAAGATCACAGATCTTTCAGTCTTGGCTGCTCCCTGAGATAGTCCTGTGTGGCCAGCAATCTTTACGTGGGCTTCTTCTATACCATCAATCCCACTGCTGCCTTTAGCTCTCTGGGCTCATCCCAGTCACCCTGGCCTCCTTGCTGTGCCTTGAACACACCAGATATGCACTTCAGGGCCTTTGCACTTCCCCAGGGCTCACCCTCCATCCTCCTTAGAGTCTTTGTTCAAACATCACCTTCTCAGCTAGGCCTTTCTTGACTAATGTGCTTAAAAAGGAAATCCCTTCTGCCCCACCACCAGCGCTTCCTACCCACCACCCCCCTCACCACTTCTTGCTTAATTTTTGCCATAGTCTTTGTACCATCAAGCATACTACATCTTATGAATTTTATTGCTTGTTTGACCCCCTCCCCCCTAGACCAAGGACCGGGATTTTTGAATTTTTGTCTGTTTCATTCGTTGCTTCATTCTCATTGTCTAGAATCCTGCTCACCATATTTTATAGGCATTTGATAAGGATTCACTGAATAAATGAGTGAATGGGATAGTTTTCCCATTTTCTTTAAGTTTATTTTGAGAAGAGTGTGGGGACGCCTGGGTAGCTCAGTTGGTTAAGCATCCGACTTTGACTCAGGTCATGATCTCACAGTTTGTGGGTTCGAGCCCCACAACAGGCTCTGTGCTAGCATCTAGCTCAGAGCCTGGAGCCTGCTTTGGATTCTGTATCTCCCTCTCTCTCTGACCCTCCCCTGCTCACACTGTCTCTCCCTCTCTCTCAGAAATAAATAAAAACATTTAAAAAAAAAAAAAAAGGGGGGAAGAGAGAGAGAAGAGTATGTGTGCAAGCACGGAGAAGGGACGGGGGGAATGGGGTGCGGAGAATCCCAAGCAGGTTTTGTGCTGTCATCCCAGAGCCCAACACATGGCTCTCTCCCATGAACTGAAACATGAGATCATGACCTGAGCTGAAATCAAGAGTCAGATGCTTAACTGATTGAGCTACCCAGGTGCCCCTAGTTCTCCCATTTTCTAGCCACCTACTACTATATTCTTTTTCTTTCTTTTTTTTTTTTTTTATTTCTAGAGAGAGAGAGACAGCGTGAGCAGGGGAGGGTCAGAGAGAGAGGGAGACACAGACTCTGAAATAGGCTCCAGGCTCTGAGCTGGCAGTCAGCACAGAGCCCGACGCGGGGCTCCAACCCACGAACCGCGAGATCATGACCTAAGCGAAAGTCGGATGCTTAACCGACTAGGCCACCCAGGCGTCCCCCCACTACTATATTCTAAATATGTATTGTCATTAATCCTCCTAACAACTCTGCAAGGTTGACATTATTGTTTTTCATTCTACCAAAAGTAAAACCTGAGACAAGAAAAAAAATAAAAATAGGGGCACCTGGGTGGCTTAGTCGGTTAAGCGTCCGACTTTCGCTTGGGTCATGATCTCGCGTTCGTGGGTTCGAGCCCCGCGTCGGGCTGTGTGCTGACTGCCAGCTCAGAGCCTGGAGCCTGTTTCAGCCTGTGACTCCCTCTCTCTCTGACCCTCCCCTGCTCACGCTGTCCCTCTCTCTCCTAGAAATAAATAAAACACACCAAAAAAAAAAAAAATTAAAAAAAAAAATAAATAAATAAATAAAAATAAAACCTGAGACCAGAGGATGCTGCATGATTCAAGGTCCCACAGCTAATACATGGAAGTATTAGGATTTGACCCTCCTACATTCGTTTCTCTACACTTTTTCCATTGTACTGGCTAACTGCTTCCAGTTAACCAAGTGCTTTCCAAAGCAATGATCTCATCTAACCTTCACAATAACCCTGTGAAAAAAGCATTAAAATTGTTATCTCCATTTTGACAGTGATGGAAATAAAGCTCAGAGAGGTTAAGGCATTTTGCCCCGGTTGACACAGTTGACACAGCAGCAGAGCCAGAATTTCTTTGGTTCATTAAAAAGACATTGACTGAGCAGCTTCCGGGTGCCAGACACCATGAATAATAGGACAGGGTCCCCCTCAAGTCCTCTGGCTCGCCACTCTCGCTCATCCTGTGGGGCTCTGTATAGGCTGTTGCAGTGTGGTGAGTACTCACTCAGGGTAAACGCAGATATTTGTAAATGTTAACTTGTGTTGGTCAGACATGACCCAAAGGGGGCTGATCTGAAGGGAGACTGACAAGTGAGCGCTGAGGCCTTTGGGAAGGGAACCAGAAGAGATGACAAAGAAGGGGATTTTTAGAGATGCAGCCAGAAGATGTATTAAGCCAAAGAAACTGAGGTATCAGAACTTTTTAAAATCTTCCTTTATTCCCTTATTCCTCACTCCCATCACCCTCCCCCACCAGGCAGCCATGTTAATGCGATTGGTGCGTATGGATCTCTTGGTTCGCACCTTTGCAAAATGCTTAGCTTTCCTTTTGTGTGTAAGTCTTTTTAACTTAACGTAAATGTTGTATATTTCCCTCTGCTTTTTACTCTTCCACTCTGCACTGTTTCAAAGATGCATGCTTGTTAGTGAGTGTACATCTAATCCCTTGCTTCTCACTGTGAGGTAATACTCCACACCGTGTAACTACTGTATCTTACCGTCCACCTCCACAAGGATAACCCCCACCCCTACAATATTGTCATGCACACCCCTGCTCACCCCTCCTGGGCCTGTGTGAGTGGGCTGCCGGCACATAAAGCATGAACTCCTTCATTCAGTAGTGCCCGCCTGCTGACCTAATACACTCCTACCAATACAGCCTGCACATTCTTATACCTCATACACATCCCAGCACTTGGTGTCATCCAGCCTTCTAATTTCTACCAGTCCAATAGAGATAAAGTTTATATCTCATTATTTCTTTAATGTGCATTTCTCTGATTATTAATGAGCTTGAGCAACTCTTCATTTGCTTGTTGGCCTTTTAGGTTCTCTTGAGTGGACTAATCAGATTTTAAGTGGAAAAAGGAAGATTAGTCCACAAATCTGACCTGGATTCCTGGAAAAGGCAGAAGGGATGGGAAGTCTCCAGGCATAGAAACCACGGATGATCAGGTAACACTTCCAACTAGAAAAGGCTTCAAGGTGAACAGTATGGGCCCCAGCTATGGGGTCTTCCTTGAAAACCATCTTTTTATTTTCTCCAAAACACAGGGCAGAACACAGAAAACAGGATGACTCAGAAGGGGAGAATGGAGGTGGCCAGGAAGACAGAAGCTGAATTCAGTCAGTCAAAGCATATGTCCCGGAAACTTAAATTGGATTCTATTAAAAGGAAGAATTTCTGTTCTTCAAAAGACACAATTAAGAGACTGAAGAGGCAATCCACAATGTGAGAAAAGATTTTTGCAAAATAAACATACGACAAAAGACTCAGATCCAGAATATATAAAGAACTTCTACAAACCAATAAGGAAAAGACAAACTACACAATAGAAATATGGGCAAAAAACCTGAACAAGCTCTTCACAAAAGAGGCTATACAAATGGCCAATAACCATATGAAACTGTGCTCCAACTTCTTTAGGACTCAGAAATACAAACTGGAACATCAATTTGAGGCACCACTATACACCCGCTAGTGTGGCTAAAATGCAGAAAACAAACCAAATGTTGGATGGAACGTAAATTGGCATATCCTCTTTGGAAAGCTAGTCAACAATATCTTCTAAAGCTGCTCCCTGGGTATGCATATACACTTTGACTCAAAAATTCCATCCTAGGTATATATCCAACAGAAATGCGTTCACCAAAATACATATACAATAGTGCTCATAGCGTTACTACTCATAACATACAAACACTGGAAATTACCCAAAGACCAATCAACAATTGAACAGATAAGTAATTGTAGTATATTGACATAATGAAATAATACAGAGCAACGAAAATTTTAAAATGACTACTTTTCATAGCAATATAGATAAATTTCATAAACATGATGTTGAGCTGGGAAGTAGCCAGATAAAAAAGAATATGTTACTTTTACTTATATACGTTTGTTCAAAAACAGGTGGAACAAATCTATGGTGAAGCCAAGATGTGATTATCCTTGAGTGGGTATCAACGGGGAAGGGTATGGCTCCTGGAGTGGGGGAAATATTCTGTTTCTTGGTCAGAGTGCTGGTTACATGGATGAGTTCACCTGGAGAAATTGCATTAAGCTATATTCTTATGATTTGTATTCTTTTCTGTATATATGTTATGCTTTAATAAAAAGTTCAAAAAATCAGGGCACTTGGGTGGCTCAGTTGGTGGCTCAGATCATGGTCTCATGGTTTGTGAGTTCAAGCCCCGCATTGGGCTCTGTGCTGACAGTATGGATCCTGCTTGGGATTCTCTTTCTCCACCTCTCCCCTGCTCTATCAATCTCTCTCAAAATAAATAAACATTTTTTTAAGTTTAAAAAAATCTTTCATGGGTACCTATTGCTTCGCCCCAGCACCATACTGACAAAGCAGGCGTAGGAGACACATAGGAGGGGGGATCTGGCAACAGGCTGTGGAATCATCACATGCAAGAACAGATGCTCACCCTGCTTTGCTTTGTGAGCAGAGAGTACAAGTGAGTACAAAGTCAATATGCGCCTTGTGAGATTTCAGAGAGCAAGATAGGAGTGTCCTAAATGTGGAGAGCGCTCTACCAAGAACCAAGCACTTTGTCTATTTTATCCCACTCGAGTGCCTCTGCAGCTAAGTGAACGGAGATCCCGAAAGGCAGCCTGAGTTCCCTGAGGCCATACTGCCAGTAAGTCCCAGAGCTGGATCTTGTCCTCGGGCCTCCTAGCTCAAGTATCCTTCTCTCAGACCACATTACCAGCTTGATCTGAGCCGGAGCAATCAGGGAGGCCCCCCCAAGGGAGGAACAAATTACCGAGACGTTGAAGGATGGAGAGGATTCACGAAAGCAGACAATGGAGGAAGCCAGAGCGCGTGCTATGTGGCAAGGAAATGCCAGGCCCAGGGGCTTCCGATTCTCAGGAATCCAGCTTCCTACAGAGGAGCTGCCGATGGTTCTCTCAGGAGACAAGCAGAGAGAATGGCCAGGGGAGTGCAGCCGACCCCCCCCCAACCCTCGCTGTCCCGCCCTTTCTGTAAAGCCCTAGAAGTCTCTCCTCCCAAAGGCTCTCTGTGCCCCCAGATTTATTTTGCTTTCTTTCGCTAAATCAAACTTTATCAGACAGTTTTACTATCAGCCGTTAAACCAAAATGTGTTTGTGCAACAGTAAACACCTTGTTACTGCAGGGAAGGATTACATAAACAACGGTGGAGACGAGGCCTGACTCACTGTACCCAGGAGCCATGGCCCTCAGTGGGGATGGAGGCGGGCAGACCGGAGGACACTATGGGGGCACCTTGGAGCCTGAGGGCGAGGAAGAGGGTCCAGGCTCTGGCCTGGGGCATTTGCTTTCATCAGAATGGGATGGCTGGCAACCATTCTCCAGTCAGAAGCTGACAGACATGTCCTCTAGAGATCTCAGAGGGTATACAGACCCTCCCCAGAGCGCTGGGGGAGTGAGCAGACGGGAAGGGATGACTGAAATGCGAGGCAGGAGGTGGGGGTGGTTGGGTTTGGATTAGAGGCTCATGACATGGATCAGGCTGCGGCCCAGGTAGGGTGGAAACAGATGAAGGCTGGAAGGGGTCTAGAGAGGAGGGGGAAGGGCATGTTGTGGAGATCAGAGGGTAAGGAAGATCAGGGCAGTGGGGCCACCTGCTCGGGCCTGAACTGTTGGCCAATGAGTGGAGAGGTTGGGGCCCCTTTTGCAGTAATGGGGACATAGAGGTTTATACCAGTCTGGGCTGAGTGACAGACAGAGACAATAGGGTGTGGGCCCAGAGGCAGGGACCCACGGGCAAAGTAACCTGCGAGGCTGCCCCTCTCACCGCCGGAGGCCTTCCCTCCAGGCTCCCTTCTCCCTCCTCTCTGCATACTCGAGATCCTCTCTTCATGGCGGCTTGCCAAGCCAGAGTCACATGGCATAGGCTGGCTAAGGGATGTTAAGACCGGATCTCAGGAGGCCCCAAGTGATGGATGGAACACAGAGGACAGTTGGAGAGAAGATTAACAAATAGCTTACATTTTTTGACCCTACTGGGCACCAGGCACCATTCTAGGAGCTTCTACACTACAGACAGTACTTTGAGTCTTACACTCTGAAATAGACATTATCTCCACATACCACACTGCCTGTTCACATTAATGATCTTATTCTTCTCATGCTACTACTACCAACAGTTACCATTTTATTGAGCAGTCACTATGTGGCAGGCATTCTGGCCGTATTTTTCCATTTAATCCTCATGTAGTTTATGAGACAGGCACCTTCATTATTCTTTTTTATAAATGGGGAAACCAAGACTCAAAGAGCTTGAGTTGCTTGGCTGGGGTCACACACCTAGTAAATAGAACAGATCCCTCTAATGGCAAAACCTGTGCTCTTCTTATCCAAATATGGGCTAAGGAGGGAGTCTGGAGGAAGGGGTAGCATAATGGGGGGTGGAGGGGAGTGCAAGAGGTGGCACACACACAGAAGGGTTTGCATGGGACACAAAGCATGTAGAGACCTCTACTGAAGAAGAGAGATAACAGTCATCAGCCTCCCTCATGGCCAAAATCAATGGGGTGCCTGGGCTGGGATGACTCTGAAGTCCTTCCTCAGCAACTAGGATGTACCCTTGTGAGCCCCGGAAGCCTCTGGCCACTCCAGGCTCAGAGTCCTAGGGCACCATACCAGCTTCCTGAAGTCCTGGCCTGAGGCATTTTAACCCTAGAGGCTGTATCTCCCACTTCCTCCAAGGTCCAGATCTCAAGCATCACCTTATCCCTTTCCTTTACCTTCTTTTTTTTTTTAAGTTTATTTCTTTATTTTGAGAGAGAGAGAGAGACATCCAGGGAGGGGCAAGGAGAGAGGGAGAGAAGGAAAGAATCCCAAGCAAGCTCCAAGCTGTCAGTGCAGAGCCTGCCTGACTCGATGCTCAAACCCATGAACCATGAGATCATGACCTGAGCTGAAATCAAGAGCCAGACGCTTAACCAACTGAGCCACCCAGGTGCCCCATTTTCCTTGGCCTTCTAAGCTACTCCATAAGTACTTCATCTTCCCATCAGCATCTTACCACTTCATCTCCATCCCCCCTACCACATACTGACCTATCCGCCAGGCCACAATCCTGGAGCCTGAGGCCACACAACACAAGTCTAACACCTAAGGTTGGTGTAACTTCAGAGTCTTGGATCACTGGGGCTTTAAGTCTCCAAGTCAGTGCAGTCTTTCTGCTCAGGTCCTGGGTACACACAGGCCACTGACTTCACTGACAATCTCGTCCCTTCTGAGAAGACCAGGGAATCCAACTAGTTTGGATCTTGGGGTCTGGATCCCTGTCTAAGGACACAAATCTCAGGACTCCATTTAGCAGAATCACAAGGTAGCATTTAAGGGGATGGGCCCAAGGTCCCATGCTTAGTTTAATGCCCTGGTATCACTGTCTCGAAATTCCTAATGTTTTGATTTTTTTTTTTTTAAACAAGGAGCTCTGAATGTTTATTTTGCATTAGGCTCTGCAAATTGTATAGCTGGTCCTGCCCAGAAGCACTAGTATTCCTATGGCCTGGACCCTCTTCTTGGGTATCATGGGCCAGTTCTGGACGTAGGAAGCTTAGTGTGGGTAGGAGCCTCCTCCCCCGTGCCCCCCCCCCGCAAGCTGGAAGGCACATCAGGGCTGGCCCAGGGAAGGGCACCATTAGATTCTGTGGAGCCCTGGCATCTTGGACTCTGGAGACGGCAGGAGGGGAGGAAAGAAGTTGTCATTCAGGGAAGAAGGTGAAGGACAGGCTTCCAGAAGCTGCAACCCGGGGAGCCAGGAAAATGAAATCGTCAGAGGTCTGGGAGCTCATCTCCATCTCTGGGAGTCCTGGAACCAGAGCTGCACAGCCAGATGCAGGCACAGAGCTCCAGGCAGCACAGCAGAGAGGTTAGGCGCTTCGGTGCAGGGCTGACAGTCAGGGTCCAAATCCTACTCTGCCACTCGTTAGGTGGGCTCTTGCCACATGCAAGCTGGGTTCCCTCATTTGTAAAGAAAAAACAATACCTACTGTGCAAGAGTAAAAATTAGAGACAATGTACTTGAGGAACAATTTCTCAAATGTCTGCCACGTGTGGGCATTGTAACAGATATGTGTCCCTTGGGAAGCCTCCTTTAATTCTGTGTCAACCCATGAGGTGGCTATTAAGGCTTTGAGAACAGACCGGCATCCAAGGTGGCAAAGCAGGTGAGACACAGAGCTGAGGTCTGAAGCCAATTCTGTGGCTCTGTGAGCCTGGTGGGCACTCCTCCCCAGCCCCCATCAGCATGGCACTGAGCTGGGGGGTTGTGCGTGGGACCTGTCAGTGGGAAAAGTATTCCAAGAGTAGATGACATAAAGGAGGTTCTTCCACCAGCTATCATTTAAAGTCCCTCTATTGGAAAGAAAAATTCCTTTTTCTAAAAGGAAAAGTATAATTAGAGATCATCCATGCTGTCTCCATGGAGCCTGCCCCACCTCCCCACCGTCCGCCACCCTGAGACAGAATTGAATAGAGGCCGCCATCATGTCTGCAGTGAAGGATGCTGGGATGCCTGCCAGGGACCTAGTCTTTCCCATAATCCCATTGCACTTACTGGCTTTTTTTCTAATGCTTTATGGAAGTATAACTTAGAGTGAACGTGCAAAATTTGTTAAGTACGTAGCGTGATGAGCATGAAGAATTTTCACAAATCCAACACACCCATCTAAACAACATCAAGAAACAGAAAGTTCCCAGCATCCCAGAAATCCCTCTGCTCTGCCTTTGGAATACCTTCCCACCCCATCCCCCAAAGGCTAACCTCCAACGTCACTGGTTAGTTTTACCTGTTTTAAGCTTTATATAAATCCTTTGTGCTGTCTGGCCTTTTTGCTCACTGTTATGTGTGTGAATCATTTAATTTTTTTTCCAGGTACCTGATTGCAGTTCATTCATTCACATTGCTGTATACTATTCTTTGGTATGAATGTGTCCCAGTCTACCTCCTCTGGGTATTTGAGTCATTTTCAATCACTTATAGGTTTTAAAGGTCTTATGATATTGAGTGGCTAAAGGTCAGGCTCTCCAAAAAACTCTGTAAAAAGTAAGGTTATGTTTCATTACAGATGAATTTTGTTAAACAAGGATGGTGAGGGTTTCTCTGGTGCAAACACATCAAAATCGGTTTGTGTGATATTTTCACCTCCAATAGGAGTCCTAGAGAAATAATCATTTAAAACATCACTTGGACCAAATACATGGGTGAATTCTACAGACATCCCATTGAGTCTTCTCTTAGAACCATTTTACAGTTTGAAGAAAAGTGTTGAGATTCATGTTAGTAAATTACTTTTTGAAAAAGGGGGATGAAAGAGCATGATAATAGAAAAGCTTTGCATGAAACATCCCTCACACAAAAGAAGGACTGGGCAGACCTTTTCCATTGGCAAATGCTTGTCATCCACCACCACCCCCCAAATTAGGAGACACAAATGTGACTTAATAGCTGAAACAATTTTCCTCTCTTCTATTGCAGCCATGAGAAGAGGGGAGAGAGTGACATATATAAATGCAGTAAATTAGTAATTTCCCTTGCCATGAATTTCTCTATAAAGTTCTCAGTTGCCATAAGTGAAAGTACTTATATTACCAAAAATGCCTGAGAACTCATTTGGCCCTATAGTATCAGTGAAATTGTAATGGCTACTCCAAATTTTTTTAGCTAACTTTCCATTACAGGGGCTGACATTTTTAATTGTTAAAGAGCTGCATTGAGAATCCTGAAAACAATGAGGAGTATTTAAAGATGAGGCTGGACCCACAGGCCTAGATGACACCGAACTGGATGTTCAATTACCTGTGACTATGGACCTACTTCAACATTTAAAAAAAAAAAAAAAAGGAAATAACACTGTCAAATACATTTTAAACTTCTTCAATTTATTTATTAGGCAAGAAGATATTTCCCCCTCATTGTTTAAATCAACACTGTCTTTTAAGTGTAAATTCAGTTTTCTGAGCACTTGCCATTAGAAGGGCCTGAGCTACGTTTTGTTTTCTTTGTTTAATTAAAAATAATATCCAAGGGGCGACTGGGTGGCTCAGTTGGTTGAGCATACAACTTTGGCTCGTGGGTCATGGGTTCGAGCCCCATGTTAGGTTCTGTGCTGACATTTCAGAGCCTGGAGCCTGCTTCAGATTCTGTGTCTCCCTCTCTATCTGCCTCTCTCCCACTCACAGTCTGTCTGTCTGTCTGTCTCTCTCTCTCTCTTTCTTTCTCAAAAATAAACAAACATTAAACATTTTTCAAAAAAATAATAATATCCAAGATGTTACCATTGAAGGAAACTGGGTAAAAAGTACATGGGCCCTTGGATATTTTTCTGCAACTTCCTATGAATCTATAATGATTTCAAAATTAAAGATTGAAATAATAATAATAGCATTAAAATAGTAAATGGCCCTGCTGGCTTGAAGTTGGATCCATTTAACCCTGCCTTTCAGGCGTCATCCAAGTGCTCACAGGACATTTTGAAGCTATTGAGCTGGAAATCTTTCCTTTCCACGCATTTGTTATCATTCCGGTGGGCAATATAGAAATACAGCCTCCAAAAAATGACTCCAAATTACAGACATTTGCAGCCATTCAAAACTAAAAGTTTGTAAAATGTCTAGTTTCCTTCCATTTGAAAATTTCTGAAGGGGGAAACATCTTTTTGGAAATATTTCTCTCTGAAAGTAATTACACAAAAAGCCCTGGTACACTTTGGTTCAATTTACATCTGGGAGTGGGTATTTTTTTTTTTCCATAATTATGTTTATAACACAAGTATGAAGTTTTGTTAACAAATGTTCACTTAGGCAGTCTGAGTTTTGCAACTGAGACAGATTTTTAAAATCTCTAAATATTGAAAATTTGTTAAAAATTGTCAAAAACCAGCGCGATCTTTTTACTTGGGGGCCATTAACAGGAGGCTTGCCCGCCCCAGAGGCCCTCAGCAGAAGCCTTCACTTAATTTGGTCCTACAGGGAAAGATTCTCAAGTGCCATCCATGTGCAAGGTGCTGGACCAGCGGCCAGGAGGAGCAATTAGGTTGAGGGGCCATGTCCCGTTCTGGCCCATGCCCTTCAGGACAGAAATCAGATGGTCTTCTGTCAGTCTCCCAGCAACAGATGCAGATTAGCAAATTTCACAGAAGCAGCTATAGAAATAAGAGTTCTAATTTATAAGATTAATTTAGGATTGGGGTGCCTGGGTGGCTCAGTTGTTTAAGTGTCCAACTTTAGCTCAGGTCATGATCTCATGGTTCATGAGTTCAAGCCCCACATTGGGTTCTGTGCTGACAGCTTGGAGCGTGGAACCTGCTTCAGATTCTGTCTCCCTTTCTCTCTGCCCCTCCCCTGTTCACACTCTGTCTCTGTCTAGTTCTCAAAAATAAATAAGCATTAAAAAAAATTTTAATAACAAAAAATTAAATGTTTTTTTTTTTTATTTATTTCTAGGAGAGATAGAAAGAGACAGTATGAGCAGGGGAGGGTCAGAGAGAGAGGGAGTCACAGACTGAAACAGGCTCCAGGCTCTGAGCTGGCAGTCAGCACAGAGCCTGATGGGGGGCCCAAACCCACGAATCGCAAGATCATGACCTAAGCGAAAGTCGGACGCTTAACCGACTAAGTCACCCAGGCGCCCCTAACAAAAAATTAAAAAATAAAAAGTTTCACTTGAGATTGATGCCTCACACCCTCACCAGGGAAGAGAACACTTAAATCCCCATCCCAAACTACCACATGGGTATGCAAGTGCAAGGAAGTGGGTAAGAGTAAGGTACCTGAGTGAAAGCACAGCTTCCTGGGAGCAAAGCCTGGCCCTTACTACCTATGTGACATTGGACCGTGAATTAACCTCTGTGGCCTCATTCTATCATCTGTAATACTCAGATAATAATAGTAACCTATTGTTGGGAAAATTAAGTGACATAATGCATGTAAGGGCTTACAGGAATGTTCTCTGTTATTGTTCTGAGTGCTTACTAAGTGTTCTCCATTAAGTCAAATTAATCCCCGGAAGGCTGCTTGGAGGGCCCAGAATCAGAACAAAGGGCAGTTGAGGCAATAGTTTCCCTTCATTCAGAAGATATCAGTGAAACATGCCTCACCCCCCAAAATAAAGAACCCTCTTTGGTCACAAGGCTGCTCTACTCTTTACGTTCTGTGTGGATCTCCCATGGACCAGGCCGGAGAAGTTAACACATCTTGCTTTTCCAAAACCCTTTCTACATGACCTCTTGTCTGCTGGCCCATTTTTTCTCCTTCTGTTTAAAGTGCAGTGAGATTGCTCTTCTCACAGTCCTGGCAGACATTATATCTCTACCCCACCCCCACCCAGCCCAGTGTTGATTCAATTAGAACCACTCTCCAAACTCCGGCTGGGGCGCCCAAGGTCAGAGCCCATGTGCAGAAATCACATTACCTTCCCTATGAATCACAACCCATCATTTCATATTGGTGTCAGCAAGATTTAAATCTTTCAATAACAACTACCCATGCATTTTACGGTTGTATAGTTTCTGCTTTTTTTTTCTTTTTTAGCATAATTAAGTTTAGGGCACATGTAATTTTATTTTAGGTTCCATTACTTTATTTGCCTCTCACAATAGAAACTGTATATGTTTGTGTATTTCTTAACATGACAGATAAACATGCTGAGGTAGCCCTTGTTCACTCCTTTGATCTCAGTCTTCTTGCTTAGCTTAAAGTCAACAACTTCCATTCTGAACATTATGTTTTCAGATGACTGGCTTTGGAAACCTCCTGGCCTAGGCATGTAACTGTTGATTTAACATTTCCCCTCTGGTTGCCAAAAGCACCTTACACTCAATACATCTAAGACTAAACTCATAATCTTACCTCCCAAACTGGGTCTTCTTCCAGGGACCCTCATCTGAATAACAGCACCTCTGTCTACATATCTGGACAGGCCTGGAACCTAGAATCCATTCTTTTTTTTTTTTTTTTTCTAGGAAAGAGAGAGAGACAGCGTGAGCAGGGGAGGGTCAGAGAGAGAGAGGGAGACACAGACTCTGAAATAGGCTCCAGGCCCTGAGCTGGCAGTCAGCACAGAACCCGACACAGGGCTCGAACCCACAAACCGCGAGATCATGACCTAAGCGAAAGTCGGATGCTTAACCGACTAAGCCACCCAGGCGCCCCTAGAATCCATTCTTGATACCTCCTCTCCTTGCCCACCATATGCAATTTATCTCAAGATTTCAGCTCCTGAACATCCCCTGAATCCATCCATTTCTCCCCATCTCAGAGGCCTCCACCTGAGCCAAAGCCACCTTTGTTTATGAGTTAGACTATAACAATACCTTCCAGAATGGTCTGTCTGTGTTTCTTCCTGACTCTCTTATTGATGAAGGGAGCACATTCTGTTTTCCAGATTGTCTAGCTGTAATTTCCAGCCAAGGTGCACATCAAATCACCAAGCATCCTTGCTAAAATGCAGCATCCACCTGTGGAGATTCTAATTCATTAAGTGTGAGTGTCATTCCAGAATCTGTATATGTAACAAGTACCCTAAAATGATTTTGATGCAGTGAGCCTGTCTGTGAATCAACATTTAGGTATCATTAGCTACAGCTCACCAGTGCCATACCTGGCCCATTTTACAGATGACCCAATATGTCTCCAGCATGAATCAAGGGCTGAGTACCTATCTGACAAGCATTTCTGGAGCCCCTACTATGTTCCAAGTTGTTCAAGCACTAGGGATACAGGAGTGAATAAATGGACAAAAACCCCTGCTCTCATGGCGGTTACCTTTCGGTAGTAGTAGACCAACAAAGCAAAATGAACAAAGAATATACATGGAAGGTTTGATAGCAATAAGTGCTATGGAGAAAAGTAGAGGAAGCTGAAGGATGGGGGGAGTAGAGATGTGGAGGGGGAGCAGGTTGTCATTCAGAACAGGCTACTCAGAGATGGCTTCCCTGGGAAGGTGACAATTGAGTAAATACCTGAAGGAGAAGAGGCAGATAAGCCACTCTGATAGCAGAGGAAGGGCTTTCCTAGGTGAACTCTAAAAGGAAGAAGCAAGGTCTGCTCTCGTAGCGTCCTTCAGAGGAAGGATATCCTCTGCAGAGTTCATGTTCAGCTCCTAGTCCTAACTCCATACTGGAGAAGATACTCCCAATAAAATGTCGTATCTTTCACCTCAAAGTCATTGCTCAAGTATCCCCTCTGCCTGGAAACCTCTCCAGACCCCTCAGCTTTGAAGCTTTACTAATTCAGCCTTTTTATGCTCCACTATACCTGAACAGCCTTCTCTCACCTAAGATACAGCACCTGCCTTTGCTGGTGTACAGGCTTGTCTTCCCCATCTGCACAATCAGACTTCAGGCTGTGGGTCTTTATCTATGATGGAATTTTCAGTGCCTCCCAAAGAATTGGGCCAGAGTAGATTCTTGATAAGTGTTACGTGCAGAAAATAAAGTGACAGGGAAGGAGGGAGATGGAAGGAAAGAAGACCTAACTTCATGTTAAAAGCCAGGATGGGTATTACATAGCAGTAGACGGACAAACCAGGATTTCTGCCAACCAGTCTTGTGGAGAGTAATGCTCTCGTTCTCCTACCATCCCTCAGTAGCCTCTCTGCAATTGCCTTCAGGTGCAGATGAGTGATCATAAGTTGTGGAAATCATATTAATAGCTGTCACCTGTCAGATGTGCGCTCTGTACCAGGTATTGCACTAAGTCATTTACATGCATTACTGCATTATCTTCTTTAATCCTCACAACAGCCCTGTGCATCGGATACAGTAATTATCTCTACTTCACACGTAAGGCGCCCAGTGTCTTGCCCAAGGCTTCCCAGCTGGTGAGTGATGGAATGAGTATTCAAACCCAGGGAGCGTGAAACCAGAACCCATAGGTTTAACTTCTGAGTCAACTGAGCAGTGACTTGAAGGGAACCCAAGTTCTGAGCTGGGAAGCTGGGGAGTGCAAGTGAAAAAGAAAGGGGAAAGAACGGTTTGGGCCAGAAGAGAGGCCTGTGGTTGGAGAGAGAGGGTAGGTTCGTGGAGTAGTCAGAGGTCCAGGGCTCCAGAACCCCCCACAGTCCTCTCAGAAGCTGAGGGGCTGTTTGAAAAGCTCTACTCAGAGCAGAGGAAATGAGGCTGAGGATCCAAGAAGAGAATTTGCAGAGAGTGGCTAGACTTGAAACTAGATTGAACCGGGATCTGGAATGCAGGAAGTTCTGAAGGAGATATGTCTCCTGAGCTGGCCACAAATGGGCCTGGGGTTGCTTGGCCCACTGAGCCTGCCCTGGGGAAAGTCATCAAAGCTCCCCACTGGCTGGAGCCACACTGGTGCACAGTTCCAGGGACTTCATTCATACGAGGCTGCAAGAGGAGCTTTTTCCACTGGGTCAGCAGGCCTGAAGGGAAGTGTGCTCAGAACCTGTGTCCACAGGACTCCCTCACCCATCCCACAGAGTCCCACTCTGCACAGCAGCTCTCTGTCCCCCTCCATCCCACTCTCCTCCTACATGCCCCCTCCTCCCTAGAAAACCTTCCTTCCGCTGGTTTCTTACACCACCTGAAAAACAAAATATCATTACACGGAGATTGGGGCACAGAGCCCTGGGTCAAGGGAGAAAAGACGCCAAAGAGGTGACATGGAGAGAGGTGAGGGGTCCAGCTGGAGCCCAGGCAGGGCCTCTGATTCTGGAGGCTCTGTGGAAACTTGACACCAAGGCCAGGTCCCGAGCCAGGGAGGGGGAGTGAGTAAACCATCTTCCCGGAGCAGGAAGTGAGGGAGAGAGCGAGCGTGAGCTGGGGCAGCGCTCTGTTTTCTTTGGCCTCTGCCAGCCCCGGGAGGGAGAAAGGCAAGGGAGGAGGATGGGGCTGGTGGAAAGATCCAGCCTTTGTGTCCAACCTCCCCCAAGAAGTGGAGGCTGGAGGAAGGTGGGGGTTGGGGTGAGAGATACGCAAGGTTGCTGGGGCCAAAGAACCATGGAATCAGGTGAGAACGTGGGGAGTGTGGCAAGGGGTGGGAGGGCCCAAGAGCTGAAGGGATGGAACCAAGCAAGGAAGCCACAGTGAGTTCCCTACATTCTCTCCAGCCTTGACCTCCTAGGACTCCCCAAAAGGCCCTGACCTTGTGCATGCCTCTCTCCACCTAAAAGAGCCTGAGGGGGATGGGGTCATCCTGAGAAAAGTTCCGGCCTGTGCAGGCCAGGGCGGTAGCACCACCGCCACCACCACCACCACTCCAGCCCCATTGGAAGCTGGACTTGCAAAGCCTTCATGTGTCTCCTGAGTATATGCTGGGATGTAGTCATGCTATTCTTGATAAAAAGGCTTCCCTTAAGGGCAACTCCATCCCTAACCCAAATTTTCCTCAGACTTCCATCCCAAATGCTGTTCTAATCCCAAACTTAATCCTAACACTCATCCCTAACAAGGACCCCAAACCAGCCTCAACCCAACCACTGTTCAAAATCACTAAATTTAAAAAAAAAAATTTTTTTAATGTTTTATTTATTTCTGAGAGAGAGACAGCATGAGCAGGGGAGGGTCAGAGAGAGAGGGAGACACAGAATCTGAAACAGTCTCCAGGCTCTGAGCTAGCTGTCAGCACAGAGCCCGAAGCAGGGCTTGAACCCACAGACCCTGAGATCATGACCTGAGCCAAAGTCGGACTCTTTTTTTATTTTTTAAAGATTTTTATTTATTTCTAGGAGAGAGAGAGAAAGACAGCGTGAGCAGGGGAGGGTCAGAAAGAGAGGGAGTCACAGACTGAAACAGGCTTCAGGCTCTGAGCAGGCAGTCAGCACAGAGCCCGACGCGGGGCTCAAACCCACGAACCGCGAGATCATGACCTAAGCAAAAGTCGGACTCTTAACCGACTGACCCACCCAGGCACCCCCAAAATCACTAAACTTAATCTCACACGTGTATCCTCATCCAAAACCTTGCTGTAGCCCCAACTCCACAGTCTCACCCTGATCTATGGAAATCATGAGCCTGACACACACAGGTGTCTGTGGTGGGGCAGGAAATAACAAACAGTAAGAGTTAACATGCATTAAGCATTTATGAGGTGCTAGGCACTGTAATAAGCCCTTTCTATGTATCACTGTATTTAATTAATACCAACCCTATGAGTTAGGTGTTACTATTACTAGCATTTTACAAATAAGAAAGCTGAGGCTCAGAAAGATCAGGCCAGTTACCTAGTAAGGTGCTACCAGTTCCGAATGTGACTGGTGGAATCGCTGCTGCCATCAGCAATATTTCACAGGGTGACTATGGGTCCTGACCAAGGATGTCCTCTGTCTGCACAGGGAACATTTTGACTGCTCTAGAATCCAAACCACGCTCTACCAGACAAGATTCAAATGAGGGTCTCTGCTCAGATATTGAGTGAGAGTTGGCTCTGAAGTCACAGAGCCTGGAAACCCATTGCAGAGTGATATAGAATCATAACAGGGCTGGGAAGCGTCGGTCCAGGACAACAACCCCACACCTGGTTAATTCCCAGCAGAATCAGAGGACTCCATCACCACAGCCCACCACTTGGGTGAGGGGGGGCACCTCCTTCCCAGTCAGCCAAATCTTAACTTGGGTTCAACAAATACTCTGATACATGCTGGGGAATGTACCAGGCAAAATGCCATTCTAAGTCACAAGGTCCCAGAGCCTTCTAGAACACAGTGAGGGGAGTTCTCCATCAGGACAGGGATGACAACCTTCTAAACAAAAGTGGTCCATCGCACGCACGCACACACACACACACACACACACACACACACACTTACAAATGGGCTTCTTCATATCCTGATATACAGTCCCATTCAAGACCTCTCCAGTTTCTTTCACTGCCCCAAACCCTACATTTTCTCTAGGCCAGTGAGGGAGGCCAGAGGGGGTCTGCCTCCCTCAGCCTGGAGAACCTCACTCAGAGGACACTGACCTGCAAAGTCTCCAGGCCAGCAGGTCTAGGCCAGTCCAGAGGAAAGGTATGAGCTCTCTGGAGTCCTCTATCCCTTCCAGAGTCAGGATTTGTATTGGAGTTTTTATGACCAGAGTGTCTGTCCAGCCAAGAGGGACTATATTAAGAAATGCTCAGTATGGCATACCACCCCACCCCCACCACTCTCCGACAGTCTTGAAAAGGCGACCCCCACTCCCCCTTCCCCAGGGAACTCTGGACACAAAGAAGCCTGATCGAATGCCAACTGGGACACCCAGCCTACAGTCCAAGGTGCTCTGGCTTAATAGCCAGAAGTCCTCTCCTGGATCCTCCTGGCCTATAAACAGAACGTGTTGGCTACAAAAGCCTTGCCCCTGGTGTTGTATGTTGACATTACCTGGGGCCTTTCCAAACCAGTCCCAGGACCCCCGAGATAGCCCAAAGCCACCTATACCCAGTTCCGTCTTGGTCTCCCTCCTCCCATGTCCCACAATGAGCTCCCTCTCATGTGCAACATGAGTGTTCTTTCTCTTTTGCCACCATCTTCCCTGGCATTTGGGAGCCATAGCCTGGAACCAGTAGCAATAGTAAGTATATTAGCTGGTGGAGGAGGGGCAAAATTCATAGACAGGGTAGAACAAGGGGAGGGAGAGGGTCTGGGGAGTGAGGTGTGAGGCTCTGACGCGATTACTCCCAGCTTTCTCTGCCTGGAACCCAAGAACTAGGAATCCATGACTTCAGAGAAGTGGGAGCCAATGCTTTCCATGGAAGCCCATCAGAGCACCTCCCCTGGGCCTGGTGACATGGGGCCCTCCCCAGCCCTCCCCCAGAAACTGACAGCATCTGGGTCTAGGAACCCGCCATCCACAGATCCCCTCCAGATTCCGCAGATGCAGATAAAAGTCAGAATAGAAATAACCAGCTCTGAGACGGGCGGATGCAGATGTGGCCGTCAGAGCCCCAGATGTGGCTGAGCCAGGGCTGCTGTGGCTGTGAACAGGAATGTAGACCCAGATGGGGATGGGGATGGGGGCAGGGGTGGGAGGAGGGGACAGTGCACAATTCTGGGCATTCGAGGCTCCAGGAGCGGTGCAGCTCTGAGGCGGCGAGAGGTCTAGCGTCTGACTTCATGAAAAGGCTCAGCCTGGGCCTGGGGAAACTAGATTCCTACAAATGAGTACGCCACCTTCATCCACCCAAAACGCATTACACTCTCTGCCAACCCCTGCTGCCTCTCTTCCCCCGGGGCCCGCAGCCACAGAACCAGCTTTATTGGGACCTTTCTCCACTGGTGGCCCTACGGTTCTCCTTGGGCATCTCCTGCCATAGAAAGGAGGGCAGCAATGTGTCTCTGCCTCCAGAAACCGAGGGAAATGTCAGTGTCAGCCCCGCAGGTCAGCCTCTGCCCTAAGCCCTGCTAATACCCAGCATTCCGGGTACCATAAAGATGAAGGGGCCCATGGCCCTACTCAGGGGCCTCTGCACATAAACACCCCCGATGATAAAGCTCCCTACACCATCACTCATGAGGCCCATTTACTCCCCACTTTGCTCTGAATTTTCTTCTCAGGAGGTTTGCAAATCACTAACAGCAGGAACTTTCCAGAAGTTGCAGAATATAATCGGTGCGTTCTCAGCCTTGCCGCTCTCAGAGCACCCCAGCCAGCTGCCTACCAGTGAGGGGAGGAGGTGGGAGGCTGAAGGCGGCCAGCAAGGTCCAGGTCAGAACAGGCCATGGAGGACCACCTTGCCCAGCCTCCACCTCCATGCGACGTTAGCCTGCATCTCAGCCAGCCCCAACCCTGGTCCTATTTGTGAAAATAAAGAGATCAGCCCATACTCAACTATTCTGGGAAGATTAGCTATCACAACACAGAACTTCTCTCCTGGGCAGGAAGTTTGTCTTTAAATATACCCTGAACTCCTCCCACTGCAGAATCAACATTGCCTCTGATCAGGCCTCCGGGGAGGGGAGATAGAGGAAGACAAATGTCACTGTCCTCTCTTATGGACCCCGAGCCACAGAACCAGGATTGCCAAGTCCCCCGACCATGGCACTTTTCTGGGTGGAAGTCCTAGGATCAGGGTTCCCAGGATCACCTTGTCCCTTTGATGATCTCTAGGGATGGCCTGCTGCATTTACCGCATGAAACTAAATCTCTTTTAGAAAAAGAGACTTCTTCCAGTTTCCTCCAAAGAGACAAACTAATACCTTCTGAGCACCTACTATGTGCTTCACATGCTTTAGCACATCTGATCTACAACCCTACAAGTGTGGGAATACCACCATCCTTTTAAACAGAAGGCCACGGCCTCAGAGAGGATAAAGAACTTCACCTGAGGGCACATGGCAAACAGACCCCAGGACACCACCCAGGGCGGAGTCTTCAACCCGTGCTTTCTCCTCCACGTCCCACTCCACCAGGGAAGACAGGAAGCCAGACTGAAGGGGCAGGGGAAAGTGGCAGAGGAAACGCTCCAGCTGTGACTCACCTGGCTGCCTTCCTAGTAGGCAGGCAGCGGGACTTCACACTTCGCCTCAGATCTTCCCACAGCCTGGACGCACAGTTCCCAGCAGCCAAGCAAGGCCAAGGAGTAGCCAGAATCATTGCTCCTCCCTCTTCCATCAGAGGAGAGTGAAGAGCTTCCAAAGTTCTACCTGGAATTATAGATGGAGAAGGATTATCAATGTTGGATGGGTTTAAGTCAAGGCAGACTCCTGGGAAGAGAGGTGATCACAGCCAGTTTTATGAAATTCTTCGTGCAGATAGCAGGAAGAAGAAAACCCCAGAGCAGAGAGCATACCGATCGAAGATTGGAGGAGTGTACTGGCCACCGTGGGGGAAGGTGGGGGCCCCAGGAACGACACACTACGTGGGGTTCGGCAGCCCTCTGCAGTTCTCCCATCCAGAGCTCAGAATCCCAGATCCCCGAGGGGGCTGCAGCAGCCCTCCTCATGCGGTCTACTCCACATTCCTCACATTCTTTACGCTCAATTAAGGAGAAATAATCAGGGGAGCAAGTAAGGCCACAGCAGGGCAGCCATGCCCCACGCTGGCGGAATCACGGCATCACGTGTGCGGAAAGAGCCCCCCTCGGTCCAGCCAGACCAGACCTCAGATGAAGGGGGATGAGGGAGGCTAGCAGCCAAGACAAAGGTGTCTCTCTGTGCTCCACAGAGACAAAAGAGTGTGGAGGAAGTGGGTAGGGGGGGTGGGGGGTGGGATCAGCAGAGTAAAGAAGATGAGAAGGGCCAGGTGAGAAGAGAAAGAAGATGGGCAACCAGAAGGCCTCAGCCGTCCATTTCTACCAAAATCACAGCACTGTGTTGCTATTACCATCTACCATCATCATCAAATGCCCTTTGAGACCCTCTTGGATGCTTCAAGTGTTCTCACCTGCATCAGTTTAGTGGCAGGTGTTGATGAAGTGAGTTATGGGACTAGTACCTCTCTGTGGTGGCCAAAATATCCCAGCATAGTCTGCAGGGCATGCCATTCTTCACCCCCCGCAGAACATGCATGTCATTTCCTCCTCTTGGACCCACCAAGCCTGGTCAGCCAAGCAAACTCCTACTCCCTCTAGTCTCTACCCAAGGGCTGCCTCCACACCTAACCCCAAATCCCACTTCACAAAGCATTCCCTGACATCCCCAGAAGACTCAAGGTCTCTTCTGGGCTCCCCCTTCACTTGGTGCATGTAACCAGGACAGACAGATCTTATGCCGTTTTGTAATTTTAGGTATATATGTCTATATCCCCACCAGAATGAGTAATAAGTAAATGAATGATCGTTATTTATTGAGCATATTCTATGTGCCAGGCACTGTGTTAGCACTTGATACATGACCTCCTTTAATCCCTTTCATGTTCCCTAGAGGTCATTATTATCATTATCCCCAATTTACCTATAAGGAAATCGCGATTTAGAAAGGCGAAGTAACTCCTCCAAAGTGACCCAGCTAGTAAATCAAGGAGGCAGAACTTGAACACAGGATCAGAAAATGCCAAGACTCATGCTATTAATTTAACATAGAAATATTTGAGGACAGGGCCCATGTATTGCCTCGCTTACCACTCTACTGCAAAGAATAGGTGATCAATATAGTATAAATGGATGGATGGTGTGGGCTTTGCAGAATGGAAAACAGTGGAACCGGGCCACAAGCTCTCTCTTCTCACCTCCCTCATCAATAGATCGAATTTGTGAGACGATTTGTTAGACCAAGGACCCAATCATGCTCTTACTTGGGTCTACTGTAGGACACACACTGCGGCCACTTTGGGGTCTCAGTCTGTGGTCGGTGGCATGGGCCACTTTATTATCAGGGTGGGACTCAGTCTGGGCCTAGTGTAGAGGATCGGTCTGTGACCAGTGTATGTTGGAAGGAGATGTATCTCAAGAGAGGAGAATACCTCTCTGCCCAGCTGACTTGCAGCTAAACCGACGTGGATGGTTCTCTAGCCAGAGTGTCTGTGGCTCAGCATTTAGAGGTGGAGAGATAATACATTCGTCAGGAGCTGGGTGTGTGGGATAGCACAGGCTGGAATGCCCTGGGCACGGGGGTGAGGCGATGGACCCACCAAGCCAGCTCCATGTACGCTCTGTGAGTCCCACACATGTGTGAATGTGTAGTGTGGCACATGTGTGTGCTGCGTGTGGCGGGGCGACAGGGGCTGGGTAGGGTGTGGGAGAGACAAGCACGCACACCTATAATAACATTGGCTTCAGACGCTAGGAGAGAAGAAATTCCCCCAACTGTTTTATCAGAGCCGAAGTTACTAAATTACGTTGTTGTTTTAAATTTGAGCTTCTCTGCCTGCAAACGGGGGGATCTCAGGTTCATGAGCTTAATGCTTGGCTGGGCCTGGATCTCTACTTCCCCACCCAACCCAGCTCCCAGAGCTCCCAGGCCTGAGGAACAAAAGTCTTCTCTCCCAGGGCTTTGAAGTGGAAACACTAACTGCTCCCTTTAATTAGAAAGAAACCCCCTATTGTTCCTGCTTTATTACTGATGGATGAAGACGTTGGGGGTGGGAGGGAGTTCTGAAGAGCAGGGGCGGGTAGTGGAGGGGACAGAAAATCTCTATTTAGAATAGAGAATCTCCATGCTCAGCCTCCATGCACCGAAGCAGACCTCTTTTGTCCACACAATCAACCAGGATTTCATCGGGCCTCCAGCCTTTGATTAGATGTTATGGGAAACATACAAGGCAAGGTCCCAGCCCTCAAAGGGTTTAAAATCTAGGTAAGGAAGGCAGGGCGGGGGGACAAGAAATAAAAGATAATCGGTACTAAGTCAGTACTGCCAAGTATAAGCAAGAAGAACTCAGGATACATGAAACGGGGAGATAGTCCCATGAGACAACTTCCTAAGAAACGTCCACTGGGGGTGGGAGTGGGGCTGGGAAGGTGCAGGGAGGAGAGCCTTGGCAGTTCATTCCGTTAAGCTCCCAACTCCTGGTTGCAGCTCAGGTCATGATCCCAAGGCTTGTGGGATCCAGCCAGACATTGGGCTTTGTGTTGACAATGCACAGCCTGCCTGGAATTCTCTTTCCCCTCTCTCTCTGCCCCTCCCCCAACATTGCCTCTCTCAAATTAAATAAACATTTAAACAAATTTTTTTAAAGAAATCTCTGCGGGGGTGGCAGCTAGGGACTTGAGCTGGATGCTACAGAATGGAGAGAATTGACAGCGAGGAGAAGCTACCGGAGAAGGGATTCCCACTCCAAGCTGGGTAAAGGGGCCCGACCAAGGGCACGGAAGCAGAAGGTGGGCTGGCTTCTTTGGAGGACAGAAAGAGAAAGGAAATGAGTCTGGGTGTACTGGGGGGGAGGGGGGGGCGTGCAGGGGGACTATGGGAAATCAGTGGTATAGAGCAGGCATAACAGAGGAGTGGAAGATTTCGAAAGCACACAGGGAGAATGGCCTTGATGAGATAATAAGCCATCGAGCTTCCTTGAGCAGGGGAGTGGCCTGATAAAAAGTGGCCCTTGGTGGGGGGGGTGGGGGGGGGCGCCTGGGTGGCTCAGTCGGTTAAGCATCCGACTTCAGCTCAGGTCATGATCTCACAGTTTGTGGGTTCCAGCCTCACATCAGGCTCTGTGCTGATGGCTCAGAGCCTGTTTCAGATTCTGTGTCTCCCTCTCTCTCTGCCCCTTCCCCACTCATTCTCTGTCTCTCAAAACTGAATAAATGCTAAAAAAATTTTTTTTAAAAGTGGCCCTTGGGGAGATTAATCTGGCAGCCCTGTGCAGGAAGGCGTGAAGAGGAAAGAGAGCAAAGGAGGGAAACAAGTTGGGGAGCTCCTGAGGAAACCCAGGTAATGATGGCTTAGACTAAGGTGATGGCAGTGGGATCAGGAAAGAAAAGGTGAGTCTGGGATAGATTTCAAAGGAAGAAAAGGACGTGTTGACAGAATAGATTTAAGAGGATAAAGGAGTGGGATGAGTCAAAGACACCTCTAAGATCTCCAGTCTGGGAGACTAGGAGGGCAGTAGAGGGGGAAGAGGACTTTCCCTGTAGGGGAAGTGTGGGGCCAGAGGAGTTAATAAACAAAACCCCCAAAACCTTTACGCTCCCTTCCAGAGCCCAGAGATGTCCTGAAGCTGGTAACAGCTCCCGGGGAAGAGAACCCTGTTGCCTGACCATGGGAACACCGTTAATGAAAATAACAACTTTTGTACAATCTTTTCTCTCTGGGCACTTCAAAGTGATTCGCATTTACACCTCATCTGATCCTCAAAACAACCACAGCAAGTATCATTATCCCCATTTTGCAGATGAAAAGAACTGAGGCACAGAAAGACTAAACAACTTGCTCTAAGTCACACAACTAGTTAAGGGCAGGGCTAGATGCAGAAGCCTTCTGACTTTCAGCTCAGAACCCCTCCCAGTGCCTGTTGGCAGCCCAGGAGAAGGGTGGGGCCTCTGAGCTGCATGCGCCCTGAGTCACGGGGGGTTTGGGGGGGGATGTCTGGGACTCAGAGACAGGGTCCACCCCGGACTTCAACAGCACCTCCAGCCTGCTCCTCACACTCACATAGGGCGTAAGTCGGGAGCCCAGGGTTGGAAACGCCAAGTCTAATCAGACCTCACAAGCCCACAGATGGTTTGAATCATTGTGCTACCTTGATAGAAATAATGAGGAGTCCTGAAGACAGTCTTATGCCAGCTCTATCCGTCTGGACAGAGGGCCTTATCTTTCACAAGAATTTTCCCCATTCATGGTCCCATGACCCTCCACGCTGGGCAGTCCTTCATGAGGAAGTCCCCGGGTCCCACCTCACACCTGCTTTCCAGCCCCTACTCCCCCTCCCCCAGCAAAACCACCCACATATTTCCCCAAAACTATGGCCTCAGGTTCTGATTTGACACACTCTGACTTCTTAGGTTTTTCTTAAGGCTGAAAACGGTTCGTTCCTAGGGAGAAATAGGTGACCACAGGTTACAAGTCCAGCCAGGGGTTGTAGGGTAACATGGTAGGGTGGGTGGAACCGGACTCAGAGAAATCCAGAAACAGACACATGTCCCGCGCACTTCCTGTCAGAATGGGTGTTCCCAACAGGCATTGTCTCATTCATTCAACATGACAAATGACAACGTGACATTTCTCTTGATGGGATATCTCAACTAGGACACCCGAGTCTCAAGGAGTTAATCAATCTATAAGGTCGTGGACTCCCAGCAACCGAACCAGACCCACAACTCAGAAAAACCTCTTACTGTGGGGGCCCATTGAAGACAGGACCCCAGAATGGCAGCAGTAGCCCTAGCTCAGGGAGAGCTCAGAGTTGGGACCTCAACCCCTCAAGGGTGGTCCTGTGGGCAGGGACCTGCTTTAATGTAATTTGGTTCTGCCCCAGCCCTTGCCTAGCAAAGCTTAATTTGAAGCTTAAAAAACAATGAAGTTAATTTTTAAAAACCTTTCGTTGAGTTCCATGAGACCCCTATTAATTTTATTGTTTCAATAAAGCATTTATTTAATTGTCTCCAGAAGGGCCCTGTTAAATGCACAGATGTTACCTGAGTCAGAAGGGAGGGAGCTGGGAGCCTTTTTTTCACCCTCTCCCGTTAGCACATTAGCAGGATTCTGTTATTGGATTAACTGATTGTCACCTTAAAAGTCCCAAACTAGAGCCCTAAGGGAAGGAGACATGAGGCAGGTAAATTCTGGCGAGTAGTTTTGATCACAGTGACACAAACCAGGAAGCCAGGCTTATGAGGTTGGGTTTGGTTAAAACAAAAGGAGAGCATATTTTTTTCTGTCAATGAGGAGAAATTTGTTATTTAGTCTCTGGCACAAGGCTGATAACCCTGGAAAAAAAAAATCAGAGAATAAGCACATTACTAGATGTATGTTGTCCAAACCATAGGCGGGGAGGGGCTTGGCTTGAGTTGACAGAGGATCTATATAACAACCCATTCAGTCCTTCCACGATTATTTACTGAGTACCTACTATATGTTGCCACTACTTGGAGCTTTGAACATACAGCAATGAACAAATCAAAGCCCCTGCTCTCATGGTGCTTACATTTTAATGAGGGGAGACTGACCACAACAAAAAAAATATAACAGACATACCAAGATAATTTCAGATAATAAGTGCTCTGGGGACAAAACAGGGTGATTTGGTAGACAGTAGTCAGAGGAGGCCTGTGATATGACATTTGAACCAAGACTTGAATATATAGAGGAGCCAACCACAGGAAGGTCTGGAAGAAGAGCTTTCTGGGCAGAGGGAAGAGGAAGTGCAAAGATCCTGGGGCCCTGCTGTGAGATGAGCATTATCAAACAACTAAGTAATCAAAGGAGCGTGATCTGGGGAAGAAATCAGGAGACCCTCTAACATAAGAATATGTCAAGAAATACCTCAGAACAGAGGGTCCATCATTCATTTTTGTGTCCGTGGTTATTTGTTTGGTGTCTAGCACAGAATAGGTGATCAATAAATGAATGACTGAAAGGGAGAAAGGAATGAGAGGAAGGGTAAGATTGAACATTTAGAGGGAACTGCATTTAGTCAGATTATTTTTGTTAGTCAACAAGCAATTGAAACAGAAAGAGGGGGAGAAAAACAACTGAGTCTGTACACTAGGTCATTCGTTACCAAGTCATGGGGTGCCCAGGGAAAGGAAGGCATGGAGTGGGGGTATATATCTGCACCCACCTAGGAGATCAAAATGTAACTGAGGAAACAATAATAGTAATCACTCCTAAAATTATTACAGGGCCTGATTTATAGCTTACACGGTGCTTTTGCACACATTTCCTAACAGACTCATGAAATAGAAAATAACACTGTTAGCCAATACTTAATATGAATTGCCTATAGGCCTAGCATGGCACCATGCTAGGTGGTGGGGATATACTGGGAGCAGAAACCAAACAAGGCCCTGCTTTCATGGACTATCTAGTCCAGAATAGACAGATTCATTTGTGTCATTGAGAGAAGTTACAACCACAGTGAGTGTTCTAATGGATAGGTACAAAGGCCTACAAGAACCATACTGGAGATGATCAAGAAAGGCTTCCTTGGGGAGGTGTGTAAGGAGCCGAGCTCTAGGGATGAGTGGAGTCGTTAGGTAAAGAGAAGAGACAAGAGTGTTCCAAACAGAGGGAACAGTAAGTGAAAGGAGAAGCCAGGGAGGGTCAGTGGGTCCTGAGCAAAGTCAGAGAGGCAGGGCACAGTTAAGGCAGAAGTAGGAGTGGACAGGGTTCTAGTATGTGGAGCCTCAGAGTACACAGATGAAAGTTTGTCTTTGACCTACAGGGAACTGGAAGCCAATGGAGGTTTTAAGTTATCTTCAAATACTTGAAGAGCTATCCTGAGGAAGGAAGATAGTTTCGATTTACTACAATCAAATAATGTCTCAGCTCCCAGTAAGAAAATGAGCTTGTCCATCACGAAAGTAGGGGAGTGACTGGCTGTTCAAATGTCAGGGAGGAGTCCTCCTTTGGTCAGGAGACTGGGTAGCATCAATGACTTCAACTTTTTCACCATCAAGGATCCCTTTTATTCATCTCACTGCCCCACAAACCCAGATGTTTTAGACTCTACCTATCAGGATACATTTACATAACACAATTTTCCTCCATTTTTAAACTTTTTTTTTCACGTTTATTTATTTATCTTGAGAGACAGTGAGCAAGCACAAGCAGGTGGGGCAGAGATAGAGAGAGAATCCCAAGCAGGCTTTGCACTGTCAGTGCAGAGCCTGATGTGGGGCTCGAACCCACCAACCATGAGATCGTGACCTGACCCAAAATCAACAGTGAAGTGCTTAACCAACTGAGGCACCCAGGCACCCTATTTTTTTTTTAATTTTTAAAGTATTTATCTATTTTTGAAAGAGAGAGAGAGAGACAGACGGAGTGCAACCAGGGGAGGGGCAGAGAGAGAGGGAGACAGAATCTGAAGCAGGCTCCAGGCTCCAAGTTGTCAGGACAGAGCCCAATGCAGGGCTCGAACCCACAAACTGTGAGATCATAACCTAAGCCAGATGCCTAAGACACCCAGGTGTGACTGAGACACACCATTTTTCTTAATAAACAGCCAATGTCATTCATCAGGACAAGAAACCCAATGCATGAGTGAATTCTGGCCACAAGTGAAGAAATTCAATGTTTCCTTTGACTGGGTAAACTTATCCTGAAATATGTATCATTTCCTATAGGCTTTCTGAAATATTCACAATAGCTCCCCATTCCCCAATACATTTATAGACTCTGGGAGAGATTCTGGCTCCAGGGTGGAAACTACTATTCTTTGGTGATACCCGAGGTCTCTTTCCAACCAGGGTACGCTAAACCATGAGATACAGCTTCCTTGTGTTCAGGGATTTGGGGAAGGATCAGTATATGTGAACTAAAACAATCAGGGAAGGCTTGCTGGAAAAAGAAAGCCTTGAGATGGGCCTTGAAGGGCAGGCAAGCTTCAGATAGGTGGGGATGGGGTGTTGTCAGGCAGGAGAAGCAGCCAGCCAGGCTACAACATGGAGTCGGGAAGTATTTGTGGATACAAGAATAGAAAAAGTCAGTTGCGTCTGACTTTAAATGCCAAGCTAAATTATCCTCCAAATGATGGGGAGTCATCAAAGATTTTAGAACAGGAAAATGATGTGTTGGAAACAGTGTTCTTGGCAGATGAATCTGGTGCCCATACATGCTTTGAGGTGGGAGGGGAACTTCGAGGGGACCCAATCAACAGACCAGATGTAGAGAAAGAGCCTGGACTGGGGAGGATGACAGTAAGGAAATAAAGGAGCAAATCCAAGAGACATTTTTTTTTTTAAAGCACAGGACTTCATTTGAGTTTAGAAATGTAGGGGACACTGGGAGGTGAATTTGGAGCCTGCTCATACAGAAGTGAGACAGTCACCAAGGGAAGCCCATGGGGGTGGGGGAGATGATGGGTGCATGGGGCTTCTTGGGGAGTTTTTACTCGTAGTGGTGACTTACCTCTGCCAATGGGGTTGGAGGGGCAGGCAAGGTGGCTTTCACATCTTAAGATATATAATCTCCTTTAATGGAGGGATTTTGTATAATTTTTACTTCCTTTTTTGTGTTTTTTCTTTTTTTGATTTTTCAAATAATTATTTTAATTCCATACAGACTCCCAGAGTCTCATTAACCCTTTGTGAAACATCACTTCTGATTTGTTCCCTCCCCCCTGCAGGGAAGGGGAAGGAGTGAATGATTTACAAGGCCCTGCTGGGGTCTCTGAAAGACACATCATAGGGGTTTAGTCTCTACTCCTGAGTCTGTGGGTTTCTCTATGGGGGAGGAGGGAGGTCTCTTCAGTGTATCTCTTTCTGCATCTCCCTCCTTCTCTCCCCAGTGCTCCCCACCCCAGCAGGGTCTACCTCTGTCCTTTAAAGACTCAAATATCATCAGGCAGCCATCTTTGACTTCAGATATCAATAGTGGGCTTGGAAAGATGGACGTTGGGATTTCTACAGCTGAGATCAGCGGCCTGGCCCACCCCATGAACTAAACTACAGGCAGCAGGAGAGAACCTGGAAGAGAAGAAACTCTGCAGGCAAAGCTGTCTGGGTCCAAATCCCAGCTCAGCCACTAGTTACCTAACCTCTCAGTATGTCAATCTTCTCATCTTGAAAATTGGAGATAATAATAGTATTTATTTCCTAGAGGTATTAAGTGGATCAAATCATGATGAAAGGCATTTAATAAGTGTGCTCTATCGTTAGTATTAATCAGAACAATAAAATAATAAAACTTTATGACCAAACTCTGTTGCTTGGAGACAAAACATCTTAATGCACTTCCATCTTGGTTCCCACTGGTGGCATTTATTTGCTTCTCTCCATTTTGACTGGAATCTTCTTCTTTCCCCAGACCAAGAAAGAGCTGAGAGAAAACCTAAATCGGGGCCTGAGTCGCTGCTTCCTCATTTCATGGTGGTCTGCTCTTCCACTCAAAGATTTGTGTGACATTCGACAGATTCCTCAATCTCATGAGCCTCAATTTCCTCATGTATGAAACAGGTGTCCTAATACTGATTCCACAGTATGTGTCAAGAGACTAGACACTTCTCCATCAGGGTTCCAGGTAGGGGCCAGTTCTTTCCTGCCTGCCCACCCCCAGACTCTCCACAATTTCCTTTGCATTAGCTTCTGAAGGTTTGGGGTGATCTTCCCAATTACACCATAAGCTCCTGAGGGCACAAACAGGGCCAAGGTCTCCTTCACTTTAAGGAGCAGACTTCCTCCTGGGCCAAGGTTCAGGCCAGCCTCCTGGAACAGCCAGGGAAGAGGGAGAGAATTTTCAGCCCTCTAGAGGTTTAGAACCAGATGCACAAATGCAACAGCTCCTCTTTCTTCACCTTTTCTCTCCACTTTCCAAACTACAACCCCAAGGTTGCTCGAAAAGAACTGGTTCCTTCTATTTGACAACAGCCTAGAAGGAAAGTTGCCCCATTGACTCGAGATGCATTTCACTTGGTCAGGGAAGGTGTAATGTGTTAGATCCAACCACCCAGTCCCTGTGTTCCATTCCCATTCCTCTCCCAAACAAAGACCTCTAAACAAAGGCAAAGGTCTCCCTTCGACACCTGCCACCAGAATCCATCCATCACCCAGTGATCCAATGGCCAACTCTCCATCCATCTACTAGCCTCTCCATCTGCCCCAGGAACAGAGGCCCTGGGATTCAGTTCTCACAGAGTCTCAGTTCTGGGCTGGGTCAAACACAAAGGCAGTCTCCTTGCCCTTCCCCCGGTAATGGTTCTAGCCTTCTCTGTCTTCCCCCCACCTCTACCCACCAGCTCCTCCAGGGAAAGGAAGCAGTGTAGGAAGACACACATCTCAGCCACCCAGGAAGGAGAGAGAGAGAGAGAGAAGCTGTCTTAGAGCATCTCTCTGGGCTGGTGGGTGAGCCTGAGCAGGAAGGAGGAGGGAGAAAGAGAGAACCCTGCCCTGGGAGGGAGACTGAGAGGGACACTCTGGACCACAGACCCAGAGGCCCAGACACACAGAGAGACCAGCCCAGGCAGTGAGAGCTCTCAGAGTCCATAAGGCCTTTTGGTCGCGAGGGTCCTAGAGGGCCTCACCCTCACGGGGTCATGGAGCCAAAATGGCTCACATTCGCATCTTGGGACCCACATGGAGGAACTAAGCTCTTTTCCAGAAACGAGTGGAAAGATCTCTCCTGGGTCATGGCTTCGTGTCTCTTTGTCTGACTCCTCATGATTCAGGGCTTTTGCCTCTGTCTCTCTGTCTCTGCATCTTTGTCTATCTTGTCTCTTCTCTCTTCTCCCTCTGCCCCCATATCTGTCTCGGATCATTTCTTGGGGACTCTGCCTTGGGGCTCCCGCTCTCCAGTGTGTAGGAAACCTGACCTTCATCATCTGTTTTTTATATTTTGGAAACGTCAGCTTCACTTCCTACCTGAGAGAAGTGGGGGTGGGAGAGCAGGCTGCCTGGCCTCTCTCCGTCCCCCCTCCTCATCTGAATCTACCCCTCCCACAGCTTCTAGCCCCAGGGAGGACAGATCTGAGGCCCCTCCTGCTCTCAGTGGCTTTGGCAATAGGAGTCAGGCCCTGATTCAGTCTTCCTTCCACAGCTCACTGTGGGGTGGGGAAGGCAGTGAGGCCTCTTCCCATCAACCCACCACTGGTTTGCTGATTTGGGAAAAAGTGAAAATTCCAGGCACAGTGAAAGCCTGGGAGGCTGAGAGATTTCACCAATGGAAACCAGGAGGCAAGAGAAGTCATTTCTGCCTGTAGGCCGAGTTACAGCCAACCAAGCCACCCTGCATGTTGTCACAGACATTTGATATTAATATGAATTCTAGAAATAGATCACACATACTAAGGGGCTTACCCTGTGACAAGCACTCTACATGTCTTTGCATTGCATCCACTCCACAATTTCCTGTGGTAGGTACTATTACTTTCTCCCATTCTCTTAATGGGAAAACTAGTACACAGAGAGGTTAACCACCTTGCCCAAAGTAACTCAGCTTATCAGATCTGAACCCTGGTTTCTCTGAACTCCAAGTCCCAAGCTCTTTATCTACATCAAGGTTTCCAAGACGAGGGATATGTATTGTGTACATTTCCTTTTGAAGGAAGTACTTCCACAGAACCCTGAGAATTTACCTTCAAGATCCCAGGGACCCCTGTGGGGAGAAGCGCTGTGTGTAACACACTACTTTCTGAAAGACCTAGAAGAACCAGCTAGAAGACAGCATTTCAAGGAGGAGGAACAAGGAGGGCAACAAATGATGGCTGCAAGTCAGGACACAGTGCAGGCACCAGGCAGGGGAAGTCTGGCTCCGTGCAGGGAAATGATAAGGGGTGAAACAGGGCTAAGTGGAGGGCTGGGGCAGCTCACGGAGGCCGGAGTGCCCAATTCAGCTTATCCTCCAAGTTTAGAGCAGGAGAGTAGTACTCCAAAAGAGGTGTTTAAGGCCTGGGCTGGAGGGAAAAGGTAGACAATAAGGAGCTGCTGAGGGGTTGCTATTACAATTTTGGCAGCCTAGGACCCCTGACAAAACATGCAGAAAGGAGATATCTAAAAGACATTTCCAAAGAAATCTAGCATTTTGGAGTCTGAGCTGTCTGTCTGCTTCCCAAGGACTGCTATCCAAGGAAGCCTTTGGGTTGGGTAGGGATGTGGCAGACAGAGGGAGGAGCAGGAAAAGGTGGTGTGTCTGAGCATTGAGCCTTCGCACTAGCAGACACTGATCTAAGGGCTGCTGTGGCCCTGAGTGACAGCGAGAGGAAGACTCTGCGAAGACAGTACTCAGGGCTTAGAGCTGGACACTGGCCTGAGGAGGAAACTGGCCGTGCCAGGTCTCTGGCACACGGTGGGTGGGCAGACTATAGATCCCGAGCTTACAGCAGTATGTTGTGTCTTTTTCAGTTCTTTGAAAGTGGGACTCCACTCCCTGGGTGGCAAAAAAAAAAAAAAAAAGCAAACAAGCAAAATTTGGTTAAGAACTCAAGAACTACCTATTCAGAAACTCGGATCTGTCCAAAAGCGCAATCCCTGTTTTTCAGAGGCCGAAAACCTATTTGCATCAAAGACTGTATATGTCTGTGTGTCTGCGAGCTGGTGAGGGAGACAGAGTGGGTGTGAGGAGAGGGTTGAAATGCCTTTGTTCCTGTGTGTGAAGCTACTGCTCTGCGGGCTTACACATGTGTGCTGTATGTACATTTGTACCTATTTCTCAGGCCCCTGTGGGCACTGAACTTTCAAACCATAAATAGAAACACGGAAGCTTGGCAAAGATATCATAGGAATAATTATCTAATTTCAGAACATGTTATTATAATACCTACTTGATGTGTAACAAACTTAACAATGTTCGCGTTATAGTCACCAACTCTAAGTTCCAGACTCACAATGCCAAGTCCCATCTCAGAGGCTTCTCCTAGACCGTAGGCCCCAAAGAAAGGTCTTTAAGGAACATCTACCCCCACCCTCCACCCCCCAGGGCTTGTTCCTGGGTGCAATGATTTGGCTGGGGAGATAGGAGATTGCTGGAAGTGGGACACAACCTATGTTGGGTGGCAACTGTTTCCTTCCAGAATCCCCAGTCCTCACCAGTAGAGGAACCGCCAGAACGGGGAAGGGAATGGCCACACCAGGGTCACAGAGGCAGATAAGCTTTCCCTGACTCAGCAGTGGGCTAGGGGGCCTCAAGATCCGCAAGACTCCCCTTTTCCCCGGGGGGGTTGGGTTGGATTGAGACTGTGCGAGGAAAATGTTTGCTGTTTGCTGCTGCTCCCTGTTGACTTTAGCCAGTAGCTCTGTTTACAAACCCAGGTTGGTTTTCCCAGCACAGTTAATTAGAACAAAGACATCTGGTGTGAGGCTGGGGAGGGCATCTGCGCAGAGCGTTCCCCACCACCCCCCACCCCCAACAGCCATGGGCCAGCACAGGGCAGAGCAACTAAACAGGACCAGACCGAACCCACCAAACCCAAGGCTCTCAGGAGAATCATGGCTTTTCTCACTCTGCCTTTCGCATGCTTGCTAAGTTAGACTGGTCCCCAACTCTCAAGTCTCAGGGGACCCCAACAGTCAGGGATAGATGCCCCTTCCTCAGTGGGATCACAGACTAGTGTCCTTTCCTCTGCCCTTCCAAGTCCAAAAGAATCAAGCAGAGATTCCTGTCCCCTCTCATCACAGTGACTCTGCATTCTGTAGGAATGCCAGACCTCCTCAGCCCCCTGGCAGGAACATCTCCCCTCCCCGACACCCCCTCAGAGAGGTGTTCTTCCCACACCTCCCTGACTCCTCTGCAGCCAATTTCTGACACTGCCAGGGAAGAAAGAGATTAAGCAGTCCAGAACCAGAGGGAGGCAGGAAGGTGCCCAGGAAGGTGAGAGGTTCTGGGTGGACAGTTTCAGGGCTGTGGGGATGCGGAGGGCTGGGATGGGGAGGGGCAGCGGCTTATCTCTCCCAGGAGGGGGGAGCTCACTCCAAACAGCTAATGCACTGGCGTGTGAAAGCCCCTCAATTAGCACTAATGATGCAATCAGGGAGGGAGGAGGAGGGACCAGAAGTTCTGGCGGAGTCAGCACCAATTTACACACAGAGCATACACTCCTTTCCTCGGACACGGTGGCCCCTTCAGAAACACACCAGTGCACACCTTCCACAGACAGCCTGGACCACGCACGTCCGTGGGTACAAACGGATTCTTTGCACAAACTACTAGCATGCATCTGGTTCTCGATCCGCTGATGACCGTGTCTGACTGCGAGGATCCCCGGGAGAGGGTTTCGACTGGGGGCTGCAGGGACAGGGAAAATGAGAAACCAGAAAGACTTAGTGGTGGAGGTTGAGTAGGGCATCTTCGGAAACCTCATGATTGTTCCTCTGATCCCAGAGTTCCCGTCCCACGCAGACACTCGCAGGTGCGAGCCTCTCTGCGTCCACCTCTCCACACACACCCCCCTTTCGCCCCTAGATTCGCGAGATTGGGCGAGGAGCCTCCATCCCCGGCCTCACCAGCGGGAGGCCCTGGGTCCTGGGAGGGAGCTCTGAAATCACGCGGACGCCCAGCACCCAGGAGCAAGCTGCTCGTCCCCTCCGGAGCCCGTTACCCGCCGGCCTCACCCCTGTATCTTCTCCCCCACCCCGCCCGGCCAGCTCCGTTATCCGCCTCCCGGTCCCGTTATCCGGCAGCCTGGCCCCGTTCTCCGCCCTCGCGCGGGGCCCCGAGCTCCCGCGCGTCGCGGGGCCGCCGCCGCCCCCTCCCCCTCCCGCGGCCCGAGCTCGGGGGCCCGCGGGCTGGGCAGGGCCGGAGCCGCCTCCGCGCCGCTTCCCAGGCCCGGACGGCCGCGGGAGGAGGTCCCGCTGTCAGTCAGCGGGGAAGGCCGGGCCGGGCGGCCGGAGGGGGCGGCGCCGAGGACGGGCTCGGGCCCGGAGCTGGGAGGCGGAGGCGGAGGGGGCGGGGGCGGGGGCGGCTCCGGGCTTTATAAGCGGCGGGGGCAGGGCGGGAGGGAGGCAAGTGTCAGGCCGATGTGCGGCCCGCGAGGGGCCGGGGTCGGGGCCGCCGGGGCCATGCGCGCGGACTGGGCAGGGGGCCGGCGGGGCGCAGAGCGGAGCCGCCTCGGAGCCTGAGCCTCCCGGGGCCGGGGCCGGGGAGCCGCGCGGGGCCGGCCGGCCGGGGGGAGGGGAGCGATGCGGCGCCGGCGGGCGGCGGTAGCCGCGGGTTTCTGCGCCTCCTTCCTGCTGGGCTCCGTCCTCAACGTGCTCTTCGCACCGGGGTCGGAGCCTCCGCGGCCAGGCCAGTCCCCCGGGCCCTCGCCAGCCCCGGGCCCGGGCCGTCGCGGGGGTCGCGGGGAACTGGCCCGGCAGATCCGAGAGCGCTACGAGGAGGTGCAGCGCTATTCCCGCGGGGGCCCGGGGCCCGGGGCCGGCCGGCCGGAGCGGCGGCGCCTGATGGACCTGGCTCCGGGCGGGCCGGGCCTGCAGCGTCCCCGGCCCCCGCGGGCCCGGCCCCTGCCCGACGGCGCCCCGGGCTGGCCCCCGGCTCCCGGTCCGGGCTCCCCCGGCTCGGGCCCGCGCCTGGGCTGCGCTGCGCTCCGCAACGTGTCCGGCGCGCAGTACGTGGGTTCAGGCTACACCAAGGCCGTGTACCGGGTCCGCCTGCCCGGCGGCGCCGCGGTGGCGCTCAAGGCGGTGGACTTCAGCGGCCACGATCTGGGCAGCTGCGTGCGCGAGTTCGGGGCACGGAGGGGCTGCTATCGGCTGGCGGCCCACAAGCTGCTCAAGGAGATGGTGCTGCTGGAGCGGCTGCGGCACCCCAACGTGCTGCAGGTACGGCGGTGGGGGTGAGGGGGTGAGAGTGCTGGCTGGACGTGCCCGGGCCTGGTCACTTTGGCTGGAAGAGAACCCTTGGTCTTCTAGGTAAAGAAACGGAGCCCCAGTGACTGTGCCAGGTTAAGCTAGGGGCACAACCTGACTGACCGTGGCTGCTTCCTGCTACACTATCCTGCCTCTCACTCCTGAGTGGGTGGCTCTTTAAGGAGGGTCTCCTGGGTCTCTCAGCTTCCACACATTATCCTTTGAAGACAGAGGCCAGGACAGAGGGTCCCTAAATTCGAGATTGGGGCCCCGCTTCTGGCTAGAGGTAGGGTGTTGAGCACAGAACAGAGGTCATCCCTAAGTCAGGATTCCAAATGCAGTGATAGGGCCCCCAAATGCAGTGATAGGGCCCCCTTTCCTGATGGAATCTGAATCCCTCTTCTCTCAGTCAACTTCAGTGACTTGTTTGGCTTTTGAAAATGGGATGGGACAGCAATGGGTTTGGGGAATGGCTAGAAAGAGACCCTGTGTCAGGCTTGATTCTCAGAGAATATCCCCAGCCCTCACCCCACCCAGAAGCCACTGGAAGGACTGGAGAGAATTGGGTAGTAGGCCAAAAAATGCACAGCCCTTCCCAGAAGTGACCCTGCCATTCTCTAGGCCTTAAAGTCAGCCCTTGAATCCTCGAGGAAGTCTTAGGGTCTTAGCTCAGTGCTCAGGGGACAGTCTCCGGGCCCGAGGGTCTCAGTGTCAGGTTATCAGAGCAGATGTGATCAGTGGCCAGAAGACTGAAAAGGCCAGATACCCAGGCTCCTGCTAAATGGGACTCTGTCTCTCCTGTTCACTGGAGGGCAGAGGGGAAAGATGAGACAACCCCACCCCCCCCCATCCTCTCCTTAGAGGCTAAGAGCGTGGGCCTCTCATGGCCACAGCACTACCCTCACACACCCACTTCCTCCTCTCCCCCAGCTCTCTGTCCTTGCGGCGGCCCCTAGGATTAGACAAACTGTTCGCTTTGCACAAGTCTGAGCAGACTGAGAGGGGAATCCTTGGCCCTCGGAGCAGAAGGTGTGTGCAGACTCCCCAGGAGAGGAACCTTGCCCACACCTTCCACCTCCTAGCCCACTCACATTAACCTTTCTGCACCCAGCAGAACTGACCAGAAATCCAGGAGTCCCTCTCTCCTTTGGTAAGGAGGGAGATGGATCCCTGGCCAGGGTGGGTATTCCAGAATGAGAGTGAGAGGCCAGAGAGCTATTTATATTCCCACTGGCTCCAGGGCTCCCTGGGGCTACCCGAACTCTGGTCAGACACTTGTGACCAGGTCCTAGGCCCTGAACTGGCTTCAGGCGCTCGGGCAGAGCCAACTGTTGTGGGTGGTTATGCCTGGTTGCGCAGCTGACACTGAGCCTGGAGCGTCAGGGAGCGAGCGGCTGGTTACGTGGCCATTCTAACTGGGAGGATCTTGTTCGCTTCGCTTCCCAGGGGCTCTCGGGAACTTTCTGGCAACCCTGGGGTGTCGGTCAGATTCTGAAGCGGTGGAGAAGCAGGACATTAAGTGTTAGTTAATTGACTCAAGATCCCCCTTCTCTTAGGACAGGCATGAGGTTTGCGGCACTTCTCTGTCCCTTACAGAATTTGCCCCTCCCTCACTAACCGCAGCCAAGCTTCCTGACCAGCATCTAGCTAACTGCCCCCATACATCACAGAATGATCCTCCACGTTAATGTTGGGTCCCCTGCCCAATTCTGAAGGCGCCAAAATAAAATTATATAAAAAAAAACGAATAGTTTTCACCATCCCCAAGACTGGGCTGTCTGAGGCTGGCTTTGCAACTCTTCCTAGTCGGAGACTTGGTGTTAGTTGTTGCCCTGGGATGTTCGTGTTATAAGGTGGGAAGGGTCCCAGCCCTTTACATCTGGGGAAAGGTAAAAAGCTACCACTCCAGCAAGGAAAGGATTCCTTAGTGTGAGTTTAGGAACTGCTTTGGGAGTGATTTCCATTTATCCTCTGCCCCACCCTGGCCAGGCTCCCTCGGGCTTCACCTCTGCTGACAGGAAAGCCTGGTGCAGGGTCTTCTTGTACTCAGGAGGATTCAGGGAGGGTGAGCAGGGAGCTAGAAATGATGCTTTAATACCTCTTAATCATTCAAAATTTGAAAACCATTTCATAGATGCACTGGGGAGAAGCCAAAGCTTGTTTCTTACAGTTCTTGCTCCGCCAGGCCCCCAGAAGCCCCTTCCCCCTCTCTGGCAACCCCAGAGTTGGTTCTGTGGGTTCTAATAGAAAATGCCCAGGTAACATGTTTCACTGTGCACCTCCCAGCACTTTCGCTGGTCTCTGGGGATTGCTTGGGTGAGATCTCTCTACCCTTCTTCTGTCACCCCGCCTCTCTCTCTGTCTCACACACACACACACACACGCACACACGCATGCACGCTCCTCACGTGATAGATTCCTCTATAGTCCAGGGTCAAAGGGCACAGGGGTCTTGCCTCCCCCCAAACACCGGAGTCCCAGGAGCTCAGGCCTCAGATGGGGCCCCAGGCGTGCTTGGGCCCAGATTCTGGCCCTGCTAGAGTATATTTCTTCTCCCAAATGAACAAAAGATGCGCCTGAAATGCTCAGCCTCATGCTTCCTGGGGGGTGGGGGGGGGTTAATGGTGTCTTTTTATTTTTTCCTGAGGGCTGTTGATTAATACCTCGTTAACAGCGCATTTAACGACCTCCGGGTGTTTAATACCCTTCAGAAGTTTCCCACAAAGGCTCAGACTCTGGGCAAGAAAATGAGAACCAGGCCCCAGGGCTGCTCCCCTTACCTTCCCTCCCCCCCCTCCTCCCCCACCCCACCAGGGTCTGGGGCCTCCCTGGGCTGGTGTGAGGTGGGGGAGCAGACAGGGAAGAAGAGGGTGCCTGGGACTGTCCCCTGATCCCCCAGTTCACCACCCTGGGGAGCTAATGGCAGACACTGAGTCGTGCATTCTCTCGTGCCAGCAGGACTGGGGCAGCTGGCTCCAGGAAGCGGGGGCTGAAAGGGCAGTCCTGGGACGAAAGGGGGCATGTGAGGGCCTGGAGTAGATCTAGGTGGGGTGTGAATGATGGTGAGAAGGGTGCCGGTATGGTACGCAGAGACATCTAGCCCATGCTCGGATCCCCCTGTGCCGCAACCCCCCCTCAGTCCCCACATTGTGCAGTTCCCCCCTCTGCCTGCTGCAGCCGGGACAACTTGGCCTTTGTGTTCCTACCCCACAGGGTGCTGGCTGTTTGGAGTAGCAGCTGACCCCTAGCTGATATGCAGTGTGGTGGGAGAGGCTGAAGGAAGCAGGGCTCCCTGTGGATGCTGGTTGAGGTGTTAATGACAAAGTCAGGCTGTGCTTCCCACAAGCCCTTGAGCTGAGCTGTACCAAGCCCACCCTCGGGTCCTGTGGAGTGGGCAGGCCCTTGTGAGCATGCCCCCAAAGAACTGATTTTCCCGGAAACCATCCCTTACTACTATTCCCATTGGGAGTATGACCACCACAACCACCACCACCTCACGATTAACTAGGCAAAAAAACACCTAAGGATGTGCCCCTTGGTGGATACTATGTTCTTATCTGCTGTTTGTTACCAATCCCGAGGGAGCTTGTTTTTCCTCCCACAAGACCAGAGTTGAGGGGGAAAAAAAAATGAAGCTGCCAGAAAGTAGAAACAATAAGGAATAGAGATAGATTGGAGCAGGGGCGAAGGTATTATACCCATTTGCTGGCTTGTTGATTAACAAATGATATTCTTGGAAAGATTCAGGCCGTGGAATTCGAGGGACATCAATTTGAACCCTAGCTCCTGCATTTATCAGCTGTGTGATGTTACACAAGTGACTTAACCTCTCTGAATTGGTCTCCTCACCTGTAAATTGGAGACTGATAATAGTACCCACAATGTCTGTGTCCAGTTACTGTAAGAATCGAGTTACGCATGTAAAACATGTAGCACGGTGCCTGGCACATGGCTGACACATGGTGTCCAGACCTGCCCCTTTACCTGAGCGGCGGGAGGTTACGGGCTGATGTAGTCAGCAGGAACTCTGGCTGCAGGGACAGAGGGCAGGCTTCTCAGGCAGCGCCGTGCCCAGCCACCCTTCTCTTCTGGCCTGAGCCGCAGCAACAGCCCAGGGATGGGGGGAGAGGGGGGCATTTGACAGCCCAGCCCTTCTCTGTCCCCACCCCGACCCTGTGACCTAATGACCTGCCCTGGACCTCCCCCAGCTCTATGGCTACTGCTACCAGGACAGCGAGGACATCCCGGACACCCTGACTACCATCACGGAGCTGGGTGCCCCTGTGGAGATGATCCAGCTGCTGCAGACTTCCTGGGAAGACCGTTTCCGAGTAAGCAGGGGGGAGGGCTGGGCCCTGGGCTCCTTGCTGAGATGGTTTTCCCTTAGAAGGCCAGCCCTCCAGAGCAGCTTTGGCTCCTCCTCCATTGAAAAAGGAGGGAAAGATGGAGCAAAGCTGACTCGGCCATTAGCCAAAGGGTTAAAAAAGAAGCAAGACCTAGAGGATCCTGACTTTTTGTACTCCGCCCTACCCGTCCCCCCCCACACACACACATATACACTTGTAGCCTGGCTGTAAGATGGCCTAGGACTAGAAAAGACCTTAAGGTCACCTTGACCCTCTCTCTCTTTCCGCACATTGGACTAAACCCACATTCAAGATGCAGCTTCAGGGAGGAGATCCGTTACCCTCGAGCTTCATGCTGCCTGTTTCCCCTGACCCCATGTTACTTCCAGGGTCAGGCCAGCCCGGGATTAATAGAAAAATGGCTGGCTTGCTCTGTCAAGCCCCTGGCCCTCAGCCCTTAGTAAGCACTGGGGCCTTTAAGAGAAAAGCCAACCCGTCCACCCCAGGCTAAGTCCAGAACCCCAAAAGGGTGAGCCCTTGGAGGCCCCCAGGCCCTTTGCCAGTAGAGAAGCAGTAAGCCGCCTTGTGTCTGCCCCTCAGATCTGCCTGAGCCTGGGCCGCCTCCTCCACCACCTGGCCCACTCCCCGCTGGGCTCGGTCACTCTGCTGGACTTCCGCCCCCGACAGTTTGTGCTGGTGGATGGGGAGCTGAAGGTAACAGATCTGGACGACGCACGCGTGGAGGAGACGCCATGTACAAGCAGCACAGACTGCGTGCTGGAGTTTCCAGCCAGGAACTTCACCCTGCCCTGCTCAGCCCAGGGCTGGTGTGAGGGCATGAATGAGAAGCGCAATCTCTACAATGCCTACAGGTGACCTCCGCTTCCCACTCAGGAAGGCCAGGGAGGGAGACTGGGCCCAGGAGGGCGTGGCGAGGAGAGAGCCAGCATGGGCTCCAAGAGGCCAGCCAGGGCAGGGAGACTCCGCCTTGACCACCAGAGCAGCAGGGGCGGGGAAAGTCTTCCACCCACTCAAGAAGAGAACATTCAGGTTCCTGATGACGAGGCTAAAAATAGTCATCTCCAAGGAGAATCTGGGTTGGGGGGTGGCAGCTGGAGACTTCTTAAAATAGTGTCACTGTGGAGACTGGGGCTGGTGGGACCAGCACCACCCCTTCCCCCCCTGCTCCTTTACCTCTGGGAGCTCCTCATGGGCCCCAGCTATGGGGCGGCTCTGACAGTGATCAGCTCGGGGATTAAGGTGGCACTGGGTGGTGGGGAAGTCCTGGGGATGGATGGGGAAAACAGACCTCAGTTTTCAGTTTCGCGTGAAGTCAAGTTGTGGCCTAGCATATGCCCAGATCCCTACCCTGAGTCTGAGTAAACTCCTTAGTACACTCTGGGGTTATGCCTAGGCCTGAGGGATCAGGCTCCCTGGCCCAGTTAGGGTCTGTCCCAAGTTGGGACAGAGGAAAGACCTGTCCTTCAAGGCTGGACGACTAAGTCCCTGGTTTCTCCCTGCCCCAGGTTCTTCTTCACATACCTCCTGCCCCACAGTGCCCCACCCTCACTCCGGCCTCTGCTGGACAGCATTGTCAACGCCACAGGTGAGCTCTCTGGGGCCCATCTGTGTCCCATCAGCCCACCCCTCCCCTAGCAGGCATGGGGACAGCACATAGTCCAGAAACCACCGCTTCCCAAAGTGGCATTCTGTGACAAACCCCCTTCCCCATCCACTGGTCATCTGGGCTTGGGCAGGAGCCCCCAGACCCTCTCATAGCCACACTGCACTCTGCAGGAGAGCTCACCTGGGGAGTAGACGAGACCCTGGCCCAGCTGGAGAAAGTGCTGCACCTGTACCGGAGTGGGCAGTATCTGCAGAATGCCACGGCAGCTGGCAGAGCTGGTGAGCACCTCCAACACGACCCCTGGGGCTGGACAGGTGGGAAACAGCTGCAAGGGCAAGTGATCGCCCTAACTGGGCTAAGCAGCTAGTCCTTCTAAGGCACGCTCACGTGGGGAGAGACCACGGACTGTTTAGCCTTTACTCGGAGGTGTCCTCTCTGGTTGAGCTGTAATTCGGCCTTGATCTGGGGAGGCAGGCATGGACACCCCTTCCCCGAGTGGCTCCAGACCCCACTATGTACTGACTGTGTGGACTTGGAGCAGATCGCTTACACTTGAGCCCACTTTCCTCATTTGTGAATTGGGTTTAATATCATGCGCCTCACAAAATACTTCCGGGTATTAAATGCCAGGGGAAATGTGTGCAAGCAATTAACCCGGTTCGTATACCGCAGCTGGGATACGATACAGCTTGCTCCTTCTCTTTCCTTTCCCTACCCTTCTGGGGCTAGAAGGGTGGCTGGAGGTGGATGGCACTCCATACCAAAACGAGTCAAGAAGCCCAAAAGCAGGCAGGGAATTCTAGCCACTGCTATAGTCCCTCCGCTGAGGCCCTGGGGTTTATCATGGTTGGCAGGGGGGCCAGAAGTGGGCAGCCTCTGTATTCAAGGAGCTCTGGGCAGTCTTAGGGGTGGGGGAGCCCTCGTTAGCCCTGTAAATAAAGTTTAACGAGGTGAACAATGGCTGGCTCTGTCCCTGAGGACGCCGTTTATGGGGCTATAAATCACAGCCAGCCCTGGACTTTGGTCTAGTCTCTGGGAGAAGAAGGAGGCAGCAGGGCGGGTGGCCGGAGGCCCAGGGCCTCTGCATTATCAGTCCAGAGCTAAGGCTCCCCAGGCAGCGGGAAGGACTCAGGTGAACCAGCCGCCTGCAGCTGAGCAGCTTTCTGATTGAGGTGCTCTCGGGGCATCTGGGGGTTCTTACCGCATAATGGGAAGATTTTTCCTCCAGCCTCCTCCCCAACACTCAAGTTGTCAAGTTGTCATTGTTGTGTTCCTCGTTCATTTGCATTCCTCTTAAGTTCAGAAGCCCCTAACTGCTCCCTCCCTCAGGGCTTGCCTAACATCTCTGCCCAAAGCCAGGAGGACATAGGACCAGGGGGTGCTCTAAACTCTCACTACTCAAAAGCGAGATCTGCAGACCAGCCGCACCAGAAGCTGGTTAGAAATGCCCACTCCCAAGCCCCACTCCAGACCTCCTCAGTCAGGACCTGCACTTCAACCAGATTCCCTGGAGATTCACAGGCACATGGAACTTTGGGAAGCTCGGCTCTAAATGTCTAAAATGCCCTCTGATCTCCAGCTCTGTGTGTGTTTATCCCACGACATGTCCACCATCATGTGCTCTCTGAACCCACAGCGCACTCTGAGATCTGGGAGCTGTGTGTCTCCCAGAAACGAGTATGAGCTTTGCCTTCACTGGGTGGTCAGCCCCGTCCCACAGCGGTAGCTGCCTTCGTCTCCACACCGGGGCGACTGGGCTAGATTTCAGCTTTCAGCTTTCGTTAGGAAATGAGTCTTAGCCCTGTTCAGAAAGCAGCCCCAGCCCTCACACGTAGGGACAGAGTTCTCACCTGAGCTCCATCCGCAACCCACAGAGTACCAGCGCCTCCCAGGCAGCACCGTCCCCCAGGAAGACTACCGTTGCTGGCCTTCCTATCACCACGGAAGCTGCCTCCTTTCGGTGTTCAGTGTGGCCGAGGCCGTGGACATCTGTGAGAGCCATGCCCAGTGCCAGGCCTTTGTGGTCACCAACCAGACCACCTGGACAGGTGAGCCAGTGGGAAAGGACAGGCTGAGGGAGGTGACTGGAGCTCCCTGGAAGAGACTGACAGGTAGTGATCCCCCCATCAGAAGGCAGATTTGATGAGAAGACAAGAAGGCTGAGATGATGAGGGACAAGTATATGTGTCCTCTGGGCCGTCACATTAGGGAGAACGGCCCCGCCTCCAGGGAGAGAAACAGTCCTGTTACCTCTCGTCTCTGCCCCCAGGTCGGCAGCTGGTATTTTTCAAGACGGGATGGAGCCACGTGGTCCCTGATCCCAACAAGACTACGTATGTGAGGGCCTCTGGCTGACCTGAGGGCTCAGCTGACAGCAGACCAGCCCCGCCAGCTGGGCTTCCCTGTGGAGGGAGGGAGTGACTTGCACAAGCAGCCCTGCATGTCACCTGGAAAGCCCTGCAGACGAGGCTGACATCCCAGACAGTGAGGCGACCAGGACAACGTGCAATAATGCCAAATGTTAAAATGTGAGTTTACCAGTCTAGGTATGGGACTGCTGGCCCCAGGGCCAGGAATCACGGGGGGGGCGGGCTGACCGTCTCTTCAACCCTCTGGGCTGCTGGCAAGGCTCAGGCTGGTGTGCCCACAGGGGCCTCTGGCCCTCGCTGGGAAGTTCTGTGGGCAGCCCCATCACTGCGTTCGTGGGGTGAGAATGTAGCCAGAGGCCCTGCTGCTGCTGCATGCCACAATCTGGCAGGGGCCGCGTGGGGACAATCGGTCACGGAGTGTTCTCTCAGCCGAGCTGCAGATGGGGATACTCTGGGATGTGGGGAACTCCGCACCTGGGGAGGCCGCCTCCGGCCACTCAGCCGGTGTGGGGGGGCACCCACAGACCAGCACGGGGGCGGGGACAGAGGAGCACACACACGGTATGAGCCAAGACACGGGGTCAAGGAGCAGGTTGCGGTTTGAGCCAGGACCTGGGGTGGGGGTGGGGCCGGGGCCTTTCTGCCTCATTTGCTTTCAGTGAAAGCCGCAAAGCAGCCAAAACCAGCCTCTTCCCCCCTCCTGGAGTTTGTATATCCAGAAGCTTTTGTACTTCTTGTTCTTTAAAATGTTTATTTTTGTAAAAAAAAAAAAAAAAAGAAAGAAAATCAATCAATCAATAAATGACATCATGGCAAGGATTCTTCCCAAGCTAGTTTCTTGGGCTGACTTACTCATCCTCACTTAATGCCTTTGTGTTTGTTTGGGGGAAATGGGGACTGGAGGTTGTGGGGGGTGACCTTTGGTGTAGTGAAATCTATGGTAAACACTGAAGTTGGCAAAATGTGTTTTGATGCCCCTCTCCCATGGTGCCCACCTCCCTCCTTGGCCTCCATATCCCTGTCCGGACAAAAGACATGAAAGGACTTCTTCCCACAGGGAGGTTCACGCTTTAATACACATCAGCTTCTTAAGTGCAAAGCTTTTACCCAAAGGACTGATGTCCTAATGGGGGGGTGTCAGCCCTGTCGGGGGACCTGGAGCAACCTGCAGGCGGGTCAGTTTTGTCCCACTAGGTTGGGCTGCACCATCATCACCACCGCCCACTGCAAGCTAATGGGCAATTTTTTTTCCCAGAGCCTTTCTCCAAGCATGAACTACATGGAAAGTGGGAAGAAAGGAAGGTCTATGGAAAGACTAGCTCCCTCTTCCTGGGTTTTAGGAGGGAGGGTCTAGGAGGGGAAGACTCAAGTGTGTGGAAGCCCAGAGGGAAAATGAGGACCTAAGGGTTCAAGATCACATGGACGCCAGAGGGAGCCCAGCATGGATACACATCTTCTAACTTGAGAAATCCTGCACCTTCTCTCCTACACACCATTCTGCTTCTAGAATAGAATGGTTTCAAAGCACACAAACCTTTGAGGGTTTTGAAAAGAATGACCAAACTGTAACTCAGAACCCAATTTCTCTTCAACAGATGTGGTTCTTGTAAGCTCTCATGTACAAGACGTCCCTGTAGTTCCAGGGGATTGAGGAGTCCGTGTTAGTTCTGGAATTCTAACCGTGGATGCCGCACAGACCCTGCAACAGGGTTGCAGCCTACTACCGCCGTGCCTACCCACACATGCCACATCTTGCCTCTGGCTACCTGGACTTGGTGATTATGGGGAGGGTCAGAGCCACCACACCGTCTCACACCATGTCTCAACCAAGCCAGATCCCAGCCGTGCTCACCACCCCCAGGCCCCACCCTTCCACAGAGGACGTTGGCTTTCCTCAGCCTCCAGACCCCTTTCCTCAATGGAACTCAGGTGCTACAACACATATAGCCTGCCCCCTGCCACCCAGTGTTAGATTTACACTGCCTATGGATTCTCCAGCTGCCTACTGGCGCATGGGGCTCCGAGGACAGAAGGAACCACGTCGCTATGCTGGCACCAAGGAGGTGTCATGAGGCCGGGTCAGGAAAGTCTGCAGGTTCTGTGCAGCCCAAAGGGAAACACCCTCGTTATAGTCAGCAGAGAGGCCCACAGGGCCCAGGAACTATGTGGCTCAGTGAGAAAGAGAATGCTGAAGATGAACCAAGAACTGCCTTCTAGGCTCTAGAAGTTTCTAGAGGTGGCTGGGTGAGAGAGGCAGGCTCTGGCCTCAGCAAGGTACAATTATCATTCCAATTTTATGGACCTGCAAGTGAAGCCTAGTTCCCAACTGCAAAGGGATTTAGTAAGCATTCAAATCCCACCCTCACTTCCAAGCGTGTCCCAGAGGGGAGAATTGCAACAAGAGCAATCTAAGTGCGATCTAGGGACCGCTTGCCTACTTGAGTGTGTAACAAACTAAAATGGAGGTCCAGAGCACATTTAGGAAGAGTCAGGCACAGGTGGCTGAGGGGGTGGTACATTGTTTCTTCCCCAGTGAGCGAGCCTTGCCTTAGAACCTAGCTATCTGAGGGCAAAAATGGCCAGGCTCCACCCTGCAGAGAAGAGAAAAAGGCATTTGGAGCCAGGAAAGGAGAGGTGATCGAGTGCTCTGGAAGGAAGGGGATACGGAGTAAAAAGGCTGAAGCAAAATCATCCCTCCCCCACAGATGGCCACTTACTGTAGCCACCTGTCTCCCTGGAAAATGTTCAGTTCCTGGGTACATCTCGTCCCCTTCCTGGGAAAGCCAGAACCATACACCCCTGACCCCAAAGCCTATGTTCTTTCCACTCCACTGCGCAGCCAGTGATACCCAGGCCTTGCGCATGGGAGACACACATTCGCCCAACCAAAGCTGCAGGTGGCCGTCCCAGAGGAGGGAAGCCAGGGGGGGGTCCTTTCCAGGGCTGGGGAAGGAGGAAACAGCACGAGAGGGGTCAGGTTGCCACTGGTCCCCCGAGTGGCTCTGGAGGAATGTGGGCAAGTCCTGCTCTTCGCTCTCTGTGTGTGACAACTCCCTGAGCCTCCATCTCCTCGTCGACAAATTTCGATAAATTCTATCTGCTTCACGGGAGTGTTACAGAGACTGAATGAAGTTATGTAAGTGAAGGGCTTTGCCAGTGTCAGCAGTTAAGTGTTTAGGAAATACTAGCTGATCTGTCACTGCTCTGAGTGAGCTGAGCCCTTAGCATTCATCAGTGACCTGGCCCGGGGAGGACCAAGGCACAGCCAGACTCTCCTCCCACCCCCCCTCCAGCACCCCCAACAGGGAACACTGCCATCAACTGGAGGAGGTGGAGCCCGGCTCTCTGGGTCAGTGCCCTGGGAGTTGAGTGTGTGGCAGACAGGAGGAAGAGGATTAACATGAAAGCAGAAAATGGGATTAGGAGGCCTCAGGATAATGTGCCCACCCGCCTGCCATCCATGACAACGGCTTCTTGCTTTCACTCTGTGGCTTCTGGAGCCCAAAGCATGTAAAGCTTGGCTGCCCCCTGTTCCCAGGGGCAGAGCCAGCAAAAGACTTGGTAGACTCGGCGCATGAGACTACTGAGTCCGCTAGGAAGAGGGCCAGGCTGCCTTACATGCACTTTCTCATTTAATCCCCATGGCAGCTCTGAAACGGTGATGGCCCAGGTGAAGAGCCAGGATGCAGGCCTCTGAAAGCCTATATTCCTTCCCCTCTACCCTCTGTCTCACATGGGAGCACAGCATCTCCCTGAACCCAGAGCAGTGATGCACTCAGATCTGCACTTCCATTGGGAAGGATTCAGACCCACAATTTCCTTTGATAGAAAACCCAAAAGGCAACTTAAAGAGACCAGGTCTGCCTCTCTGGCTCATCCCAAAGAGGCTTAACTGTTTAAAGGACCCCTCTGTGGTCTGTCATGTGGGACTTTTATTTCCTCGGTTCACTTCTTTGTGAATCCAGGTCAACGCTACGCCATCAGGTGGAGAAAGTGCTACTTAAGTCCCATCTATGTGAAGGAGAGAGACCACGATATTTCTTAAAGTTACCTCTTAAGTTCTAGAGGATCCCTAACAACCATGTACAAGGAGTTCATTCTCCCACTCCGTTCTGTAAATCAGAACAAGGCTCACCTCAGCCTCCTTTTTTAAGACTGCAATCCCTTGTCCTTCTCCCCCATCCTACGTAGCCCCTGACCCCCAATCATTCACCTACCCTCTGCTGGCTCCTTTCAGCTCCAGGGTGTTTCTCCTGAGATGCAATAACAAAACCTCCCCCCTCGATCATTCAGGGTCCCAAAAGGAAATGGAGAGCACACTGAACATAAGATATATTGACAAATGTGTGGCTAAAGGAGAACTCTAAGGTACAGGGCTATAAGCTGGGGCCAGTAGCAATACAGCTGTTACCAACTCTACCCAAGGGAAGGGAGTATAATCTGTACCAGACCCAGAGGAGAACCTGGAAGGAGTCAGGTGACCAAAGGACATGACCAGGCAGGGTGACCTCACAAGGAGGGAGCCAGAAGATTATGTACACTCGTGTTACTCTTCTCCCCACCCCCTCTCCATTCCCATCTCCTGTGGCGCTCTCCATTGGCGCTCTTCATTGGTCCACCTGAAGCCAGAGGGACCTTGATGTGAGGTCTGTAATTGTCAGGGAGTCCCTCTAGAGCATGCCTTGTCCTGAGGGCTGTGATCATCCCCAAGGAGACAAGACTTGGCTCTTGGGACATGAAAAAAAATCTCAGATATCCCAGCGATGGGTGGCCCTCCCAGATATCCAGTATACTTTTGCTATTAAAATCCCATGGGGGTGGTGCAATTCGGATAAAAGTATCCATAAAGAGGGGCACCTGGGTGGTTCAGTCAGTTAAGCTAAGCCTCTGACTTTGGTTCAGGTCATGATTGCACAGTTCATGAGTTCAAGCCCTGTGTCAGGCTCTGAGCTGGCATTCAGAGCCTGGAGACTGCTTTGGATTCTGTGTCTCCCTCGCTCCCTCTTCACCCCTCCCCTACTCATGCTCTGTCTGTCTCTCTTTCTCTCAAAATTGAACATTTAAAAAAAATTTTTTTTAAGTATCTACAAGAGTACTTGGCAAGGGAGCGGGCAATGATGAAAAATAGGTTAAGAAGCACTGGATTGTAGTGACCCAAAACCCTTTCTTGGACTGTCATGGAGAGCTTTAAATCTCAAAAGCACAATTTTTACTATTATTCTCTAAACTAATGTATATATCAGTGTACATTTGCATAGACTCTCTGGGCTATTTAGAGTAAAAACAATCACAGTGCAATTTGAATTATTTTTCACTTAATGCTTTACTCAACTGACCCTTGCCCATGGGGAACGTCGGACCACAAGTCTCCTGCATCTCCCTGCAGCTTATAGCTTTTGGTTGACATTTCCCCACATGGAAGAGCTGAGCATCATTGGCGAGCCAGGCAATTTCAATGTACACTCCTCTCTCAACTGCTCAAGCCACAGATTATCTCTCAAGCGCTGATCACCGTAATGAATACTGAAATATCAAACATGCCCCTGCCTTTCAGGGGCCCACAATGTCACTAGAGGTGTCACAAATCCACCACGGTAATATACGAGCTGTGACTCCAGGGCAATGAAACCAATTTCCACATATGGCTTGTGAAAGCAGAGGGCTTGCTGGTCACATCTCAAATCACAAAGGGCCAGTTAACCTGGTCTCCCTCAGGAGCACCAATTCCCCACCAGGAGCCTCACTGTCAACACTTTTCCATCCAGAGAAAGCCCTATTTATCCTTGCTCTGTATTTCTTATCTCTAAGCCCGTTCCCTATTGTCACCAGACATTCCCCCCATTCCCATGGCGACTCAACAGGCTTTGGTGTGGAGCCTGTCAGAAGCTCCTTAAAAGTGTAAATAGAGTGTGTCTACTGTTTCCCCCCTTATCCATACACTTATTTGGCCCTTCAAAGAGCTCTAGTAGATTAGGGAGGCACGATTTCTCCTCACCAAAGTCAGGCTGCCTTTCCACAGGAGGTGGAGTTTGCTCAAGTGCTCGGTAATCCTCCCCTGAGAGGTGCTGCCGACATGCCCGGCGTGGAGAAAAACTTGTGGGCCGTTTCCCAGAAGCCCTTCTGGCACCCTTCGGTTCTTCGGCACGGATGTCCATCTTTAGATAAGCCTCTCATTTTGTCCTACACGGAGGTCCATCTTTAGATAAGGCTCTCGTTTTGTCCTGCCCTTGCATAACATCAATCCCCTTATTTATTTGGGGAAAGATGTGTAGGCAAGATGAAAATAAAATACACAGTGTGCTTGCTTTCCATTACTCAGAGATTTAGGGCACTGCTAGTCATCTGAGCCCGTACAGAAGATAGTGGTAAGGTTCTCTGTATCACATTTCATTTTATGACATATCACCTTGTTTATGCCCCTCGTTAGGTTGTTTATAGGATATAAAATACCTTTAAATGCTCTGGTCTTGTTTAGTCATTTTTTTTCTCCCATCAATAAAAAATTTTAAAGGCAGCCATTGTTCTAAGAAATGACTATTGTACTTAGGGCACAAAGATGCTTTAATAGGGAAAGACAGTTTGTCTTATATCTTGGCCTCCCATATCTTTTTGAGCCAGGATTTGATGCTCTGTGGAGTATTCCGACTCCATCATTGAACTATGTGAAATTTTGCAGTTATTAAGAGCAAATGAGTTTCTTCTTTAAACATAGGCCTCTGCTTAGTACATTTAGTACTATTTGACTTGGGTCTCAAGATAGTGCTATTCCTGGAATGGACTTCACATGCTGAAAAATTTTTTTTAATTACCCACAATCCTATCACGCTGAAATAACTTTTTTTTTTTCCTACAGCCTCTCCAACAATTTGCTGAGATGAAGAGATTTATACAAATCTCTTTGGGGGTAGGAATTTACAGGTTAACTCTTTAATACACAAATGCTATAACCCACTTATGCTACTTTTGAAAAGATATTCTGAGCAAATACTTCAAAATACAAAAAGAAGAGATCCAAATGCATACAGATGTTCCTTTGTTATACAGAATAACAAAATGAGGATTATATAGCAATGTGATAAAATACGCACATTACAGCGTCCAATGTGAAAAGATGCTAACACATGTATGCAACTATATAAAAATGCATATAAAAAAAGACTGGAAGAAATACACACAGCTTAAAAATTCTATAAGGGTGACAAACTAATCAGCATTTAATTTCTTAAACTTCTCTTGCGTGTTGTTGCTGAATTTTAAAAAAATGATTTCAATTAGATCATTGTTTCAGTGGATTGAAGGAGTAGCTAGATTTTGAAAAACCAAAGACTCTCTCCCATTTGGTTGTATAAGTTTCATTTAACTTGGACTTTTGGAAAGTCAGCCCCGCTAACCCCCTGATCCATAAAAAGTACTTGATGGCTTAATACAGGAGTTAGAATCACCGATGACTGTAAGAAGCCAGCAGGGAGGAGGGTTGTGGTGCCTGATGCCATCCGGAGAACTTAGGTCTGAGCCCATAGGTATTTCAAGAGAATCAGAATTGTGTGTGTGTGTGTGTGTGTGTGTGTGTGTGTGTGTGTGTGAGAGAGAGAGAGAGAGAGAGAGAGATTCTCCTGATTTATGTGTTTTGGCCTCCAATTCAAACTCAAAAATAAAGACATTTGTGGGCCACCTAGTCCATGTCTACAAGCTGGATTCAGCTAGCTGGCAGCCAGTCTGTGACCTCCAGCATAAAACCCATTTCTGAAGTTATAGCCAACTGCCTGATTTCCAAGCATTTAGGCATCCCAACCTTCCCCATGTTCTCCCACTCACTCATGTCTTCAGTGAGCCGTGCACCACTTCCGCCTGTTTGATGAGGGTGATGAAGGATACTAGTCCTCAGGACTATGAAGTCTTGTGAATCTGTCCCTAGTTGGAAGCGTTTCTCTCGCCAAACTGTGAAAGCTGGTGACATTTTTAATATTAATCTGTTTTTCCATCTGTCGCATACATTAAACGTGCCGTTGAAGAGTGGATTTGATGCCCAATTTCATCCCTGAGCCCCTCACAGCTGTCAGATGGTGCCAGCCAGGCCCAGGCTGTTTCCAGCTTGGCGATCAGACCTGAGCAGTCAGTGTATTTATTGCTGTTTCTTCCAATACCACTGCCCCAACACCAGTTACCAGCTTCAGAGGGTTGACCCCAAGATATGACTCTTCTGCTCTATCTCAACTCCCTCTGCTTCCCCTGCCCTCTCATCCCTGGAAGCTCCTCTGGCACCACCACTGACCACGGAGGGGTCCTACCTGCTTCCACACTGGCATCTGATCCTGATTGCTCATAAAGGGGGACCAGGCGAGCTCCACTTCTGCAAAATGGCCCTTTTCCCTGCAGTGACCCCACAGGTTTGCCGCACTATTTTCCCACTGTTCACAGGTCCTTGGATATTTGACCCTGGACTTGCAGCAAGGGGCAGCTGACACTTCAGGAGACCATCATTCCCAGCCCTTACTACACCATGAACCATCTGGCCCTGCGAGATTTTAAGGTGATGTCCTTGCTGCCCTGGGAGCCATGGCAAATACACTGGCAGGACCTTCTGTAAGCCTGTGCATTGACTGATCAACTAATCAACCACCCATCAAGACACAAATGAGTTGAGGCTCTGTAAGTAGCCAGCTTTGGCTTCTACACAGAGAACCACCCCTTCCGTCCCTATCCAGGACCTGTTGTGGTTACAAAAGCCTCCTATTAGTTCTTGGTTTACTTTGAGTGCTGCAGATGCTGCCAGATGTTTACTTTTAACCTGAGGGGAATTACACTGTTCTTGTGGTTGAGGGGAAAGAAAAGGGAGCTCAGGGCTGTGGGTAAAGCTGGCGAGCCCCTCCAGGGCCCAGTCACTGGGGGCTCCTTCCCTCTCCCCTCCAGATGTGGACCAACCCCCATCTCCATTTTGCCAAGTCAGCAGATCCAGACTATTCCAGGCATGGAAGACCCTGCAGGTTCCAGAGCGCAGGCTCTGGCACCCACGGCCCCCCATGTGAGGCACACCTGTGTCACTCAGATCATGCCTGGCCTCCACTGGCCCTCACAGCACCCTGAGAATGGGACTCCTCACCACAGAGTCCCCTTTGTTTTTTTTTTTTTTTTTTAATGTTTTATTTATTTCTAGAGAGAGAGAGAGACAGCGTGAGCAGGGAGGGTCAGAGAGAAGGGAGTCACAGACTGAAACAGGCTCCAGGCTCTGAGCTGGCTGTCAGCACAGAGCCCAGACGCGGGGCTCGAACCCACGAACCGCGAGATCATGACCTAAGCGAAAGTCAGACGCTTAACCGACTAAGCCACCCAGGCGCCCCTCACAGAGTCCCCTTTGAAACAGCTCCCTCTCTGGCAAAACCAAAAGACAGAATTTCCTTTTGAATGACTTGGACTATGGGAAAATCACACTTTGAGCAGTTGTGATGACGGTAGGACCCCAAGACGAATGCGGGGACCCCCACAAAGCCTGACCCATTTTTCAGCTACAACCCTGTTGCCAAACTCCACCCACAGCTTGCAGAGTCCAGTGGGACTCAAGGGATCTTGTGTTCCTAACACAGGAAACTGGTGCCAGAAGCCAGCGCAAATACGGGTTTTTCCCACTGGGGGCCAAAGTCTTCCAAAGACGTGGCAGGCAATTACCCACAATCCATACCCTTTGAAGGAAAGTTCCTGATCCCATATCAGCTTATGCCATCATTATCTGGACAAGGAGGGATAGTCTACGCATTTGTCCATCCTGTGAGGAGAGGCCTGTCGAGTCTATCCTCCTCCCTTCTGCTTTATTAGGCCTTAGTAACCTAAAGGCTAAAAACATCTTCTCTTCTTCTGTCTTCGTGGAGTCCAGAAAGCAGGACCAAAAAGCACAAGTGCTCCATAAGTCATGCCCCGTGGGACCTTAACACGGATTCATTTATCTCAGGTAGCATTGGTTTCTTCATCTGTGATAAGGGAATATAATAAAGCTTATTTTACAGGGAAGGTGTGAGGCATTCACAAAGCTGGTAAATCCTTGAGCCTGCCACTTCAGAAGTCCTCAGTAAGCATTAGCTGTTCTCATCATTTTTGTCTTGTGCTATTGGGTTCCAGACCTCACCCTCTCTAAGAGGTCCTGAGGGACGATGCCCATCTGTCCAGAGGTCAGTGCATCTAGGCTACTCCGGCAATGTATTCAGCCAGATGTGGCTCAGTACACGTAGCAGATGAGGCAGACTGGGAGGGCGAGGACAGGACAGGACCACCCATCGGGCTGTGGAAGGTGCTGGCAAGACAGCCTCAGCTGCAGCTGCTGGGCAGCCGTCCAGAGTGACAGGCAGAATGCAGTGTGCAAGGGTGTGGAAACGGACAACAGGTGGCCGCTCAGCACCAGTCAGCGGCTGGGGAGGGGAATGGCGGCGCTTCCCGCATTTGGTGACAGGGTGTCCCTACCAGCAGATGGGCCACAGCAGTGGGCAATTCCAGAGGGGTATTCCAAAATCTAAGCAGGCATGCGGCATCAGGAAGGTCTGTCAGCAGACTCCAGTACTCACTAAACGCCGGAACTAGTGAGGGAAGAGGCCAGAGAGAATAAAGCAGGGCCCTGGGCCTAGAAGGACAGACAGATTATCAAGACAAGGCTGAGGGCCCAGGAAAAGAAAAAAAAAGAAGTGGCATTGCTAGAAGTTCACCTCCAACCTGGAGAAGGGGAGAAGGCCTGCGTGGAGTAGGTCCTACTGTGCTCCAACCTGACCCCTGACCCCTAGACCCAGGCCAGGCTAATCAGCAGAGCAATCAGGGCAGGCCTGCGACTGTGCTATTCCTATGATGAGGGTGCAGGAGAGAGAGGCTGAAGGTCATCATGGTGTAGCTTCTCTCTCTATCCTCTGTCCAGCTACTATACCAGCTTTCCTGATTCTTACCCCTTTGCCTATTTGTTTGTTTGTTTGTTTGTTTTTGCCTCCAGATCCTACTTGCTGATAAGGAAGAACCAAAATAGATAGGGTAAGGTGTTTTTTAAATGAAAAGCCCAACCCATCAGGGACTAATGCTCCTCTGATCGCCATCTGGCAGGTGACTTGGACACAGGCCTCTGCTGTATGCCCAGTGCAGGGAGCTGCAGTGGTAAACACAGCTGGAGGGAGCTAGACCCCAACTCAGGAAGGAAGGTGAAGGTCCCCATAACCCCTGCCTTGGGCTCGGCTCCCATGTGTCTCTTTCTTAGGCCTAGCTAACGACAGCTTCAAAAACTCTGTTCTGGACCCAAGTTTTATCAATGACACTGAAGACTTCGCCTTAGAGACCAAGGGACTTTGGGAGCCCATGCTCGAGGTTCATCTATGCTAGACCCACATCCTTAGAGAGATGGAGACCTAATCCATATTCATCTTTGTAAGCCAGTATAATCTACACTGCACATCCACATTAGCCCCTAAGCTTTACACACACACGTTTATACTGCTTCTCAACCTGCACACGTACTCTTAGTCACTAGCTTCAGAAGCATAAAAGCACAAGTAATGAAAGTGAGCAGCCCATCAGAGGCCCTCATAATGGCAGAAAGCAGTCACTAGAGCACCCCCATCCCAGCCTCTGTGTACATCAGCCATACTATCCCTTTTCCTGCCGTGGCTGGGCCTCTTTCTTCTTAGCAAGGTGGTCCAAGGAGTGCTAGTGGCCTGGACTTGGTGGGCTCAGGCCAACTGCCTCCTCAATTTGCTCTCAGGTTTAGAATATGGTTATTGGCATGCATAACATTTGGGCCCACCTGAAGCTAGGTCACAGGACCCTTCCTCCCCTCTGGGGCTTCCTGGATACATACAAGGCTAATGACCAGTGATATCAGTCAGAGGGAATTTAATAGAGAAAAGAGGTTACATTGGTAATCAAAAGCTAAGAAGCCACATAGGAATGATAAGACAATCCAGACAGGAGCAACAGCAGGAAGCCACTTCTGCACTCAGGCCAGAGGGAGAAAGCGGGGTTATCAGAGTCCAAAGCCAAGGCTGTCCAGTGGGAACCACAACTACAGAAAGAGGGGTCACAGATGTGAGCTGAAGCCATGAAAAGATTTAAATTCTGCTAAAGACACCAAAGGAAGCAGAAAGAAATGCCCCACTTTTCCCCCTCCTATCATCTTCTAATGTTCTGCCTGCCCACACTTCCCCCCTCATTGAATCAACTTACCTGGAAGCCAAAAGGCAAAGAGACTAGGAAATGTGGTTCTTGCAGAGCAGCCCGCCAAGGTCAAGGAACCAATCTGAAAGTGAACAGGCAATTGACCAGCACAACAATGACCCAGTAGGCCTTGGATGGGCCAGTTGTAAGTGCCTCTGTTTTAGGGAAACACTGTAATCACCTTCCCAAGAAGCAGCACCATCCTTAGACCTCTCAGCCTCACAAAGATAGAAATGGGTCCTGAGCCTCTGATGCCTTTAATGTGCACAAACAGAAGGTTATTTTGCACATTTATCACAGCAGGAAAATATCCCTGAAGGAAACTGGGCATTGTTTGTAAAGAGGTGGTGCCCTCCCCCAGGAGCTGTCTGGCTTTGTGCTCTAATTAGGGCCTGGGTTGGGTCTAGGTACTAGGGGGGCTTTGAGCAATTTCCTACCCTGGAAAAAAGGCATGCCCTTACCGATTGGTGAGGCATCTGGCTGAGGATTTGGGGGGAAGCATAGGGGCACCAGAGAGTTCAGCATGCTCCCTAAAGGAGACCAGAGAGCCCCCTCTTCCTATCCCTCTATCTCCTCCTGGAAACCTTGACCACATTTGGCCCAGCTTCCTTCAGGCATCTTCCAGTGACTCAAGATCTTCAGCCTGAGCTGGGCATTAGGCTCATGTGCCTTTGCATCTTCCCTCCCTCCTCCCCTCACCCTAAGAGCCAGTCCTCATGTGGATAGCCCCTCCCTGCAAATCCTTCAGCACAAGGGTTCTAGGAATCAGGCTAAGAGGCAGGGTGGGGAGAGTAAGAGGACATTTCTAAAATTCCTGGAAGAGAAGGAAGGCTTTGCCCAACATGGGCTGAGAGTCTAAACATGAGCCCAAGACAACATGCAAAACAGAAGGATCCTCTCCACCCCACCGTAGCCCTCCTTGGCAATCACAGCCTAACTTCTGCTGAGACACTGTCATTCACTAGCTTCAGTGTTTCCCCTAAGTCTTGTGTCCCCACCTGGTCTACACGTTCTCCACAGGCACAGAGCCCAGCACAAGCCCCACTCCTCCCCACACTGCACAAATACTTCACAATAGGTCCTAGGCAGGACCAGTTACCTAATTTGCAAGGCCTGCTGCAAAATGAAAATAGGAGGTTCCTGGAGTGGCTCAGTCTGTTGAGTGTCCAACTCTTGGTTTCAACCCAGGTCATGATCTCACGGTTTGTGAGTCAAGCCCTGCATCGGGCTCCACGCTGACAGCATTGGAATCTGCTGGGAACTGTCAGTCTGCCTCTCCCCTGCTCATATTCTCTCTCTCTCTCTTTCTCTGTCAAAATAAATAAATTGAAAAAGCTTAAAAAAAAAAGAAAAAGAAAATTTGGGGCGCCTGGGTGGCTCAGCTGGTTAAGCATCCAACTTCAGCTCAGGTCATGATCTCACAATTCATGGGTTTAAGCCCTGTGCCAGGCTCTGTGCTGACAGCTCAGAAACAGCCTAGAGCCTGTTTCTGATTCTGTGTCTTCTTCTCTCTCTGTCCCACCCCCTCATGCCCTCTCTCTCCCTCTCTCTCTTTTTCTCTCTCTCAAAACTAAACATTAAGAAATTTTTTTAAAGAAAAATTTTTAAAAGTTTTGTAAAATTTATTCTTAAATATTTTATTCTGTTTGCTGCTATTATGAAGAGAATTGTTTTCCTTCATTTTATTTTTGGTTTGTTCCTTGCTGGTATATAAAAATGCAAATTGATTTATATACCAGCAAAATAATAAATAAATAAATAAATAAATAAATAAATAAATACCCGGGGCTCTTTGTTAAAAAATTATTTAAAATTTCAAAATGATGATGACAGAGAATTAAACCAACCACAGGAGTCTTCTAAGTGGTCCTATGTGGGATGAGTGGCTACCTTACCTCCCTGTGCCTACATACCACTCCCACGTTAACCGGTGGAGTCTAACTCCTTTCCCTTAAACCTGGACTTGACCAATAAAACACACTGGAAATGACACTCTTAAACTATCGAGACTAGGTCATAAGAAGCCTTGCAAATTCTGCTGTGACCTGTTAAACATTTGCTTTCAGGACACTGCCTCTCAGCAGCCATCATGCTATGAGAAACCCAAGTCACATGGAGAAACCACATGTAAGTCAACGGCCCCTGGCTGAACCCCAAGTGGACAGCCAGTGTCAACAGTGTCAACTGAGCGAACCACCTGGATCACTTAGCCTCACTGACGCACTACCGTGTCAGAGACATCTGACTGAAACCATATGAGAAACCCCAATGAGAACCACCCAACAGAGCCTTAGCCAACTCACAAAAACATGAAAAATAATCCTAAAGTGTTGCTTTTAAAAGCTAAATTTTATGGTGATTTGTCATACAACAATAATAACTGGGACATGCTTCAAGAAATGGCATTCATTTGGAATACAGTGTGAATGACCTATGTTGTGTGCCACAATAGTACAGGCTGAGCGCACAGTAGGAGCTCAGGAAAGGTAGCCCCCATTCCTGACCACTGGCGTGTTGGCACCAGACAGGTGGACCCGTGACCTAGGACATGCCCTCTCACTGGCGGATGACCTTTGTGTTGAAATATTTGCCACCTGGTTTCAACCTGACTTCTCCCTGGACGATGAGGGCGCAGATAGGGCTGTCTCCAGAGATTCATGACCACTTCCTCCCACCCTGTTCCCACCCTTCCTATCTCAGGAAATGAAAAGCAATTTTTCCCCAGGGCCTGTTTACCCATAGCAACATAACAGGATTTCCAAAACCAATCTCACAGCCAGTTCCAATATCTGTCTTCACTGTAATAATAATGCAGATGCTGCACCTGCCCCCAGATTCCATTTTCTGCCCTTGTGTTTCTTCATTTGTTTCTTCAGGATCTTTAAACATCTGATTAAATTTCATGCTTCAGATGAAGAGTTGTGAGGATGGAAGATTATCAGACTTTGTCATTTTCATCAGCACTCCTCTCTGCTCAGGGGCTTTTCACAGCTCTTATTCTCCTTCTTCTCACGCTCTGCCTCCCGTGAGTTCCTCTCGTGCCCTGTGACTGCCTCTCCCAGTTGTGGGTCATACTGTCCTCTGGCTGAAATCCCTCCAGAGACAGCAGCCCAAGGAGGAAAACAAGTCAGCAGGTGGCCCAAGGCTGACAGAATTTGCAGTTTGGTCGGGGATGGGATTCCCTCTATGCCAACTGGACAAGATGGGTGGGGTCTAGAACCCCAGGCTAACATAACACCCCTTCCCTGTGATTCTCCTGATGACATGGCCCTGCTTCTTATGACACCAACTCCCCCCAGATTCATCCCTCCATGAAGTGGGTAGACAGTGCAGGCAAAACTAAGTGACCAGAACCCCAGGCCCCAAGGCCAGAGTGTGTAACCACAGTGCAGTCCTAAGCCTGAGTCTCCCACTGCCCCTTGGAAAAATGGACACTTGCAGTGGAACCCAGGCCATGCTTCATCCACATGGCATTATGTCTATTTTCATTTTGCTAATATACATTGCCACTTTGAAGATCGTGGTCACAAGATGGGTCCCCAGGCAATTGTCATTTACTATATTACTTGCCGGTAGCATCCTGGGCTACCAGGTGAGTGGTGGCCTCTGGACCAACTACTAAAATGCATCAGGAAGCATTCTGGAGATAATGACAAATTCCTTTCCTCTCGGGAACTCCCTCCTGCCTCACCCCAACTCATAATCAAGCAGCTAGACCGCTTCTGCTTAAAGGAAAAATGTGATAGGGAGAAAAGGAAAAAATCAAGCTTTGATGTCCTGGCAAGATGAAAATATTTAGAAGCATCTTGAGCGAGAGCAGGGCTCTTCTCCACCCTTCCTCTCCACTCCCCAAAAATAAATAGTGAAGATTCCTCTGAGACAAAGAGGGGAGGAGACGGAGTGAAGGTAATGAGAATGGAGAGGCCAGTGAATTCCTGGCCTGAAGAGCCCACGCGGAACAGATGAAGACCATGCTGGCAAAGGGTCTCTGTAAGGGACACTGCTGGCCCTAGAACCCTGGGCACAGGTTATCACCAGCACCAGCGACCCCATGGCTGTCTTCCCTGATGGCCCCACCAGTGGCTATTCTTTCCACAGCATCCGGTACTGAGGTCCATACTGAGATCTTTCCACATCCAGATTACTGCCCCTGGCCCCACCTTGTCCAAGACACCTGACTCTTCAAGAAAGGGAAGTCAGAGCCTCAATCTCCATGACCATCACCACCACCCTAAAAACCCACTATGAAGCAGCTCAAAACCTTCCTTACGGCTCACGGGCAGGAAGAGGGTTAAACCAACCTACCTCACTTACAGCACACATGGACAGAATTGAGCACATGCATCTAAGTAAGGCTTTTCATGCCTTAGTGGTAGAACTCTCACCCACCTTTAAAACTTGAACTCAGACCTGGCCTCCCTGCCAAGCCTTTGCTGAGCGTGGCTCCACTTCATTGAGCAGTTATTCTTTCTTCAGTGTTAGTCTGTAACCTTTTCTTCTATCAGCCCAGTTTTGAACTGCACTGTGATTCTCGACTAATGGGGCTGTATCTGCTATCAGACAGGAGCATCTTGGGATGGGGACCCAAGCCCTACTCATTTTTGCATGCTTTGTAATTGGCACACATAATAGGCACTAAATTAATGTTTTTATAAGTAAATTGAATTGTCCACCCAATTCTCTTTTTTAAAATTAAAAACAGGGGCGTCTGCATAGCTCAGTAGGTTAAGCATCCAACTTTGGTTCAGGTCATGATCTCACATTTCATGAGTTTGAGCACCGCATCGGGCTCTGTGCTGACAGCTCAGAGCCTAAAGCTTGCTTTGGATTCTGCGTCTCCCTCTCTTTCTGCCCCTCCCCTACTCATGCCCTGTCTCTCTCTAACACATACAAAGAATGAACACTTAAAAATTAAAATTAAAAACAGAAATCCTCATTAAAGCACCTCCAGAGCAAAGGATATAGTCCTAAAGAGCAAGAAATTAAGAGAAACACAATTTGATAAACCATCATCAGGTCATACCTGTTCCCATTCATGGCTTAGCTTTTCCCACAGCAGTTGCTCTGAGCCATCTCACTTTGATCCTTCTCACCTCCTCCACTCTCCTTGAGTGACAATCTTACCCCTGAACCCCTGATTCTGAGCTAGGGCCAGGACCTTATCTCTTATCTTGTTGAGAAGAAGAATGTCTGATATTAACTCCCTCAAAATCTCATCCTTCTGTTTCAAAATCTCTCTGGAATGATTGGCAAAAGATGTAGGAGCAGAGGGAAACCCATACACTGCCTGGGTGAGATTGATAAAATCCTACTGGAGGGCAATTTTGTTGATGTGAATTGAAATTTCACATACACATAAACTTTGACCTAGATGGTTAACTTCTACAACTTTATTTTTCCCCCTACAACTGTATTCTAAAGAAAGAATTGAACAAGTGCACCAAGAAGTCTACAAAGATGTTCTTTGTAGTGTTGTTTATAAAACGTACCCTCCTAGCCTTGCATTTGTACTGTTTGTGCTTTCTGGGCTTCGGCGACTCTCTAAAATCCCAAATTTCAGGATTTTCTCTAAAATCTTTAAAATCCCAAAAGTCCCTACATCCCACCCTAAAGTCTCTCCATGTCTCTTACCCCATCCAATTGCTTCAACCTAGCTCAGACCCTCCATAAACCCCCTATAGACTCAAACTGACTGCCGTGAAGACAGAGCATCCTTGTGAAGGGCGCACAAAGAAGGCTTGTGAAGAACCACTTTGGAGGTGAGAAAGGAGTGGCTTACGGGTGCTTGCCAACCCTGGCCTCTGAGTCTCTCTGATTCCCACTATGGCTGCACCACTCTGCCTAGGCATGGGCAAAATCCTTTTCTCCTTAGTTCATCTGAAATAGACTGGAATTTTTCAAAAGGGACTTTAAACCTTTTTGTGTTTTTTCTCAAGAAGGGAGATAAATTCTGATATATGGAACATTAAAAAAAGGGGTGAGGGAGAGAATCTGCATGTTTCCTATTTTAAAATAATGCTCACCTGGAAAGATATCTCTTCCCTGGTAAAGATCGCCAAACTCCCAAGCCCTGGCTCCCCGTCCTTCAGTTCTGGGTGCAACCCCACAGCACAGCCCACTTCTCCTTCCCAATGGAACAAGGCAGGTGACAAGCTGGACATTGAGTGAAATGGAAATCACATCCTCCCTTGTGGTTTCTGTTGCATGTAGTACTATATTTCATTGTAAATCTCCACCTTTGAAAAGATGGTCCCTGAACATGTTAAGAAATGTTTTTCAACCATACCAAAACATATATAATGAAAAAACTTGCTCCCTCTTACCCCTAACGGATAAGAGGGACACTCAGGTCTCTTCCCCAGAGGCAGACACTGTTGCTTGGTGAGGATAAATGGAGATGTGTATGCTGTGGCGTACTCTACACTCTGTTCTCCTCCTTGCCTTTTTCATCAAATGTATGTTACAGAGTGTCCATATAGATAGAACTTATTATTCTTACCAGCTTTATGGATGTACCATAACCCATACATCAAGTTCCCTATTAATGGATATTTAGCTTCTTTCCAATCTTTTGTTATTATGAACATGGTACAGTCAATATCTCTGTATGTTTCCCCTTGTACATCTGTTAGAAAAATGCTAGAAATGGAATTTCTAGGTCAAAGCAAACGTGTATTCAAAATTTTGATACATATTGCCAAATTGCCTCCAAAATGATTGTTCCTGTTGACACATGTACCAACAAAACGCAAAAGTGTTGGTTTCCTCCCAGTTTTCCCAATCATCCACCAAACCTTTTTATCTTTGTCAATCTGATACATAGAATGATGTTTTGATATATTTTTAATCTGAATTTCTTTTAGAATAGGTGATATTGAGCAAGAAGGGTAGCATAATGCTTGAGAAGACAAAAACTCTGTCCTTGATTGCTTGGGTTCAAATCCCAACCCAGTTAGACGGTATAGCTCAGTGGTAGAGCATTTGACTGCAAATCCCAACCCAGTCATTTATTAATTGGGTGACTTTGGTAATTTACTTAACCTATGTTTTTGGTTCCTCATCAAAAAAAATGGTATCATGATAATAATACATTCTTCAGACAGTTATTGTGAAAATAAAATGTATAAGTGAATATAAAACTCTATGTATATATTATTTATCATTATTATATTTTCATATGTTTAATGACTGTTGTGTTTTTTCTTGAAAAATATCTGTTGATGTCTTTTGTGCATTTTCCCATGTTTTGTAATTTTTTATTTTTGAAATATAAAAGATCTTAATATATATTTAGGAGATTAACCCTCTGTCATGTGTAGAAAATATTTTCCCCAGTTTTTCCTTGTCTTGATTTTATGGCAATTTTAAAGTTTTATATAGTTAATATATCAACCTTTCCTTTTATGACTTTTAGACTTCAAGCTGTGCTCCAGGAATCTCTCACTTCTTAAAATAAGAAGGAACACAACTAGAACAACTTCCTGTTTTCACTCTCTGCCTTTCCTCCTCTCACTCTTCCCTGTCCTATAAATGAGTCAAGGTTATCTCCTAATACCTCCTTAGTGGCTTTTCCGAATTCAGTCTCTCCCCCTCCAATCTATAGTCAAGAGGAAGTGCAATCAGGGCACAGCCCTGCTCAACAGTGTTCAATAACTTCCCATCACCACAGGAACTAAAAACAAGCTAGAGGCATCTGCCTAGATAACACCAACTTCCTTTGCCAGCTGCTGATTCCCCTAAATGTCTCCTACCTTCAGTCCAACTCCACTTTTCAGTGTTCTCTTAATAGTCTTTCCCTCCTCTCTGATTTTCATCACATCATTTCATCTTTGTGAAGCCTTCTGCCCATCTCTACCTACCGAAATTCTCATCTTTCAAGACTCATCCCAAACACCCTTTCCCCATAAATAATCAGATGTGAGCTTTTCTGCCTTTGCACAGTCAAAGGGACTTTGTTTGTTCTTTTCCTGAGACACATCTCAATCTGTCCTAAATAAACCAAGAACTCCAGGGGAAATGTGAGCTGCATTTCATTCATCTCTGCATCTGCCCATTTCCTTAACCTTTTGTTGAAATAAATTGTAGACACAAGTAATCAGATTGATGGAGGGGAGGGGGCGATTGTGGGGGTGGAGTGGTGACCAAGAAGTTACTGTTCTCTGGCTAGACCACCGCATTCAAGCAGCTGGGCTGGAGGCGGCTGGAGCTGCCTTCCCTAGCTGGTCTCCCCTGCTGTGTCAGATGATGGGTATTGGTTAATCTTCTTTCATTTACAAGCGAAAGAATACCTTTAAATAAAAAAGGGACTCCTTGGGTGGAGGAGCAGGTCTCTCTCCTCTCTCTCTCTCTCTCCCCCCCTTAGCCTCACTTCCTGTGAACTGGCTCTGTTATAAGAAAGGCTGTCCCCAGTGGAGGCAAGATGGTGGCAATAGCTACATTGATCTCTGGTACTTGCACATAATCTCAAATTCAAGTCCAAAGAGAAAGGGTATCTGCCTCCCTCCTAGCAACCCTAGCAGAGGTCTCATTGCCTGGCTTTGTTTTCAATGGATTAAATGTCCGTATAGAGCCAATCACTATGTATCACCCTGATAGGTAGGGCCTGACCACATATCCACTCTCAGTGCCAAGGATTGATTGGATTCTATGAGCACATGGGCGTGGTCTACAGCCAGAAACAGATCCACAGAAGGAAACTGACATAATGTTACCAAAAGAAGAAAGAACAGATGCTATGGACCCAACCACCAAATATCCGCTACGTGGAGAACACTGCTGCTCTTCTGGAAGAGGGGAATGGGCCTGGAGCCTCAACCCGGAGCTAGCTCTCTCCTGCCTGCCACTCTCTCCTGCCCTGTAGGCAATGGGTCTAGCTTCCAAACACAACATGGTCCCCCAAGGTTTGTGGCTTAGCCGCAGGACCAGTGTGAACAGAGCCTAACCAAACCCCAGACCAGGCGATGGCTGGCGTGGTCCAGCCGGCTCCAAGTTATTAGAACCAGGAGTCCCAGCTCCAGTCCCAAGAGTTGTACGATTGTTTATCTTCATTGGGGAAAAACTGCAGCCAGAGCCATAAATCACTGCCCAGCTGGATGGCTTCGCTGAAATGTTTGTTTAAACAATGAAATCTCCTGACGGACTGAAAATATAGGATGGATCACCCTGTCCTTCTTGGGTCTTGTCTTGCAGGCTGAAGCCTGAGGCCCTGTGAGAGGGGCTCAAAACCGGCTCCCCAAGCCCCACTCCCTACTCCTCCCACCCCCAATATCAGCACTGAAGAATGAAGCCACAGCATAGCTAATCTGAAACAGCAGATAATGCAAAAGCCATGTCTATCAATCTTTGAAATGCAATCTCTAAAGTGGTTTGCCTCGGACGTGCCTTCCTAATGGAAGTAGCATTTCTTGGCTAATGCACACAAAGACGCAGCTCAGGGGGTGGCCTCTAGGAGGACACTGCATGGAGCGTGGGAGATCTGGCTCTGCCCTGACCACTGTGGGCAAATGACTTCTGCTCTCCAGACCTTGGTTTCCTCACTCACTAATATGACAGCTAGGTTTGGTCTTTACGTTTTCTTCCAGGTCTCACTCACTAAGTAAGGCAACTGTGTGTTTACATTTCCAAAAGAAAGACTAGATAAACAGGAGGGGGCAGGGAAAGGAGAGGGAGAGTGGGGGAGAAGAGGTGTTGACCTGGATGGCTCCCTGAGGCCCCTTTCAGCCCCCTAGATGCTCCCTTCTATGCTCTCTGGCCTTTCAGAGATGGAGGGAAAAAGAAGCCTCAGACTGGGAACATGATCGGCAGACCCATAATCAGGAGCATGGTGTGCTCTGAGGAGGAGGAAAAAGGGTGACCAGTAATGGGTATGGGTGACGAAGACCAAGTCAGGCTGCAGGACTTGGCCTGTACCCAAGCAGTACCTTCCTTATGGAGGCAGGGATCCCATCTGGCCTGATGTGGCCTGAGGGGGACAGGGAAGGATCTGGAGATGAGCAGCTTCCTTCTCAGCCCCCTGCTGAAGGAACAAAGCAACAGAGGCCTGAGCCTTTCCAGTCTGGGGGCTGAGACCCTGGCTCTGTGATAAGAGCCATGACAGGCCAGTGATAGACTATGTGATATGGGGTATCAAGCCGTCTGGTCTTCGGGTTGCCAAATATTGTCAAGAACATATGACCTGTCTGATACTGTGGGAGGCAAAGATGAGCAAGACCAGGGTCCTTTGAGGGTTTATGATGAAGCATCCCAAAGGGGCGAGTGGTGGGGTTTACCACAAGGGTCATGGTGGAGTCTTGGGAAAGAATAAAGGGATTTGTTCATGGTTACGCGAGGCAGGTGGAGGAAGTAAGTAGCATCTGTAATTGCAGTGGAATCCATGATAGGGTTGTACGATAAGATGTTCTGGGGATCCATAAACTATAAAATGAGAATAAAATGAATAAAATAGAGTGTGTGACGGTAGGTGCAACAGGGTATGTGAAGGGGTGATACGGATTCATGATGGTTCATTAACAGCAGCCTTTCCTGATGCCCCAAAGGAGATCAAATTCTTCCCAACAACAACTTTATACTTATTATTTATAACATTTACCACCGTTGAAATGAATTCATTGTTTTGTAATTATTTGCTTAATGCCTATCTCTCTTACTAGGCTGTTAAGAGCCACGAAGGAGAAGCCTTGTGGGTTCTTCATCTCTGTACCTCCACCCTCCACTCCCCTGCAACACGTAGCCCAGGGCTGGACACACAGTAAGTTCTCAATAAATGTTGATTGGACAAACAACTCTGTAGTAGTCAAGGTGGCCAAGCCCCTCCCCAAATTCTTCAGGGCAGCTGTGTGTCCTCAAAATAAGTAACAATTTTATGTATGTCAAGAAGCTGGTGACTCTGGTTCTGTTTAAGGGAGGTGTCGCCATCTGGTGGTCAAAGGGGAGAAATACACTGAGAAGAGGCCAGTATCCTGCCCAGTTCAACCTGCGCGGCCTAAGGGGCCAGCAGCCAGCAGCCACCCCTCAGCCTGCAGCCCAGCCCCAGCCACACAGAAATCAGTCCCAGCTTTCCACTCTGCCTCTGAAACGGAGCAAGAAGAGACTAGAAAACAGAGATCATACAGGCCCTGTGCTGGATTGTCCCTTCACCAGTCCATTGACCCTCCACCAAATCTGATGCTTTTTCACATTCATGGTCACCCAGATTGGTCTGCCTCAGGCTGGGCTCAGGCCCGCTTCTCCCTAACTTTGAACTCAACTCCTCGTCCTGGGAAGCAACTAGTCCAGGGAAAGGGGGAACACACAAACATCCCTGATGCTATGGCTTCCATATGAAAATTTCTCATCATCTGAGGTTTCACTTGGAACTTTGGCCAAAACAGGTACAGAAATGGGATGGGGTGAGGGTCTTAATTGAGAGTCACTCACCATTATGTAGAGCAAAGATGCTGCCTATTTTTTGGTGAAATTGGGTTGACCTTCTCAGGACAGTGGGTGCTGGCAGGGCTCTTGGGAATACATAACTTCTTTCTTTGACCTCTTTAACAGATGAGTGCATTCCTCTACCCTTACCCTCTTCCTCCCCTTCCTCGCCTCTGTCTTTCCCCTAAAACCAAACATCCCTTGGATCACGTTACAAGGCTCCAGACCTTTTTAAAAGTCCAACATTAAAACCAAGTTTATAAAATAGAGGAAATGGAACTTCACCTGTAACATAAAGGATTAGTTGCCTTACAGTGTGAACCACTACAGCTTCGCTCATTCAAGAAATATTTGTTCCACACGTACTTGTGCTAAGTACTACTATAGACACTAAAGAATCAGCAACAGACAAACTAGGCAGCTCCCCCAAGGAAGCCTAGATTCTAATGGAGCATCCTTTAATTACATGGCCTTTACCATTAAAGTTCCTCATCCTCAGCTATGAATTGGGTAATGATTTTCTCTTTGCTACCTCGCAAGGCACTGTGCACATAAAATATTAAGAGAGAGCTGAACATTGAAAGGACTGGCTCACAGGAACACAGCAGCCCTATAAATTGAGTTAATAACAATACCTGTCAGTGTTTGTAGTTGTCTTTTTACGTTTGCATGTAATGGGTTTAATTTCCATTATTGCAGTTGAGTAAAGGAAAGTGGGAGGGCCCACAAAACCATCCCATATAAGCGTGTTAGCTGAGCACAAACAGTGCACTGGCTAAGCAAACCAGCGGTGTGTCCCTCTGCAACTCCTCACTCGGGCCCCTATGCCATTCTATACGAAAATGCTGACGCTGTGGTGGCCGGGTGTCCCCTAAGGACACTGGAGCACCTCTGAGCTTCAGAATGCTGTTCCCCAGTAGACAGCTCACAAGTCATGAAAGATTCCCTCCTGCTCCCACAATACCACTCCTTGCTGGAGCCCCGAGGGCCCAAGACAGCACTGTTCTGATGCTTCAGTTCTTACCCAGGTGGAGAAAAGTCTTCCCCAGTGTGCTTGGCTCTTTGCATTAATTTTCCAAAGGGTGGCCTGGTTCTTTCCATTTCACTACAGACCCTTCCGTTCAATAACTTTAAAAATGTTCCCCCAGGGCAAAGTTGAAGGACAGAGAATACTACTCACTAATGCCACCTTATAACTCCCTCGTGGAGCAGCTCTGAATTTGTACTCCACATCTAAATCCTTCCCAGCTTCAGGGTACATCAGCACCCCACCCCCAGCAGCAGTCGATACTGAGACAGAAAGAGAGACTGCCCACAGCCTCATCCCCTATGTTTTTCATTGAATTTGGTCCTGACAACTGATTCCAAATTTTTCCTCACTGTTCTCCCAGGAAGCCCACAATACTCTATCCACATGGCCTGGAATTCTCGCCACAAAAATATAGATTCAGTCTCCCAGGGGACACTTACTGTAAGTCAAAGGATCTTAAATCATTTATACAAATAAATAAAACAAGGTAAATCAGACTAAAAGAAAAATGGATGAATAAAATAACTATGCCAGGTTGAACCATATACATGCTCAGAGCACTTTCTCTAATAAGAACAACTAAAAACAGGGCACCTGGGTGGCTCTGTTGGTTAAGCATCTGACTCTTGATTTTGGCTCAGGTCATGACCTCACAGTTTGTGGGATCAAGCTCCATGTTGTCACAGGCTCTTCGCTGACATCATGGAGTCTGCTTGGGATTCTCTCTCTCCCTCTCTCTGCCCCTCCCCTGCTTGCACATGCTCGCTCGCTCTCTCTCTCTCTTTCAAAATAAATAAATTAAATCCTGAAAGTTGAATCCTTAACAGGAAAACACTTGAGGGATGAAAAGATAAGACAAAAATTACATCAAACCATCTTGTATGCTGGACAATGAACTTTCATATCTTGTCATTGGGCCTACATCATATACGTGTGTAACAGAATGGAGAAAGCTGCATTTCTCAGAACTCCTCTCAGGGAGTGTACTAAATATGGTCAGAAAGAATATTCTAGAAGATGCTTGAATGAAGATACAGGCAGGGGTGGCAGGAGTCAGGCCACTATGGGTAACAACAGATGCTCACGTGACAAAGGATGGGTGTTCAAATTTGCTCTAAGGAGACAGGCTTTTGTTTAACTGATGGGGTGTGCATTTTGGGGGCCAGAGCACAATTGCTCAGGGCAGTGGAGGGAAGGCAGAGACTGTAAAGAAGAGCCACTAGGAGAGGCAGCTTTGTAAACAGAGGAACAAAGATAAGAATTGGAGTAGCCCTCTCATCAGAGATCATGAAGGCCAGAAGAGAAAGGACTGACATATTTAAAACGCTGAAAGAAAAAAAAAAAGGTCATCCTAGAGTTTCATACACAGTGGAATATTTTTCCAAAATGAAAGAGTAATAAAAAATTTTTCAAACACTACCTAAGAGAATAAAATATCAGTAGGTGTCTCTTATATGAAATGGTAAAGCAAATTCTCCAGGGGAAAGGATCATGATACCAAACAGAAATTAGAGCTGCACACAAAAAAATTAAGATCTCCAGAAAAAGTTAAAATCAAAGTAAATACAAAAGATTTTTTTAAATTTCTAATTCCTCTAAAATATAAATGACTGTCTAAGCCAGAATAACAGTAAATTTTGTGGGTTGATAGTATAAAAGTGAAATGGATGACAGTAGCCTAGAAGTCAGAAGGAAAGCATGGGGATTAGACCATTGTAAGGTTCTTACGTGATAGATGTAGATGTATGATATCACTCGGAGATAGACTGTGAGTAATTAAATATTTTTACTTTAAATCCTAGGATAACCTGAAATTTTGGTTCATTAAATACATGCAATTTAAACTAGCAGCCAACATGCAATGTTTTAAGGTGTAAATAATAATGATGGAGAAAAAACAAGTAGAAAACAACTGGCAATATGTTAAATTTAAATCCATGTGAATGGTCTAAACACTGAAAACAATCCGATGAAAAGACAGAGACTGTTGTATGGGATAAAACAGCGAGATCTAACTGTCTACAAGAAGCCCATTTTAAATATAAATGCATACATAGGTTAAAAGTAAAAGGATAGTAAAAAAAAAAAAGTAAAAGGATAGTGAAATATATACTCTGTAAAAACTCATCAAAAAAAAAGTATGGTGGCTAGATTAACATCAGGCAAAGTCAACTTCAATACAATATATATTACCAAGCACAAAGAAGGATGTTATTTAATGATAAAGGGGTCAGTTCACCAAGAAGGCATAATCATCTTAAATTTGTAAGCACCTAACAACAGAGTTTCCAAATACGTGAGGCAAAAACTGACAGAACTGAAACGAGAAGTAGATTAATCCACACTTACAGTTGGAGACTGTAATTAAGTTATAAAACAAGTAGACAGAAAATCAGTAAGGATATAAATGATCTAAACATCACTATCAACGAACTTGATCTAACTGAATTCATAGAACACTCCACCCAACAACGGCAAAATCGACTTTTCTTTCAAGTGTGCATGAGTCATTGACTAAGATAGACCATTTGGAGGGACATAAAACAACCTCAACAATTTTAAAGACTGAAAATTATACAAAGCATGTTCTCTGGCCAAACTGCAGTTAAACTAGAAATTAATAACAAAAAGATACCTGGAAAACCCCAAAATGCTTGGACGTTAAGTGTCTAATGGGAGCATCTACTAGGTTATGGCTGTTTGGTGTGTGATATACCTCTCTTCTCTACCACCTTACCAAAGTCCTTAGTTAAATCTGTGCAGTTTACTAATGGTTTAGCCCAGTGGGTGGCAGACTGGGCCCCACAGGACTAATCTGACCCTTGTCAGGTTTTCTGTAGACTGTAAAGTAAGAATGGCACAACCCCTCCTTTAATCTCATAAAATGAGTTGAGAAATTTTTTCTCTCCTATTTTCTGAAAACGTCTGTGACACATCGGTATTATTTTTTCTTTACCTGTTCACCAGAAAAGCCCAGTGTTGGGGTATTCTTTGTGGGAAGGTTTTAAATTATAAGTGCAATTTCTTTCATAAATATAGAGTTGTTCATGTTTTTATTTCTTCTTTTGTTAGCTTTGATCATTCATCCCTCTCTGTTAAAGTTTCCATCTGCTATCATTTTCCTTCAGTCTGAAGGCTTTCCTTTAACATTTCATTTAATGAATATGCCAGTGTTGAGTTCTCTCAAGTTTGGGGGTTTTGGGAGGGGGGGAAATTCCTTTATTTTCAATTCATTTGAAGGATTTTGAATGATCTTTTCATTTTGGAGGATATTTTTTGCCAGATATGGAATTCTAGGTTGACATTTTTTTTCTTATAGTACTTTAGAAACATCATTCTTCTCTCTTCTGGCTTTCACTGTTTCTGATGAGAAAGTTAGTGTTCATTCCTACCTTTGGTTTTGAGGAGCCTAAGTAATGTCACTTTGAGATTAAGGCCTCCATTAAGAGCAACCTCGGGCTGCACGTAGCCCCAGGTCCAGGAAAAGCCTCAGAGTGCTCAAGGCTGAAGCCACCCTTGGACCACCCTCAGATCGGCCAATCAAAAGAAGTTAAAAACATTCCTGTGGTCTGAGTTAGGGACTAAGGATTATAGATAGTTACTTTGTACAAACTAGCTAATCACTCACTGCTTGCCTAAAACCTCATGTGGGCCCTTTGAACTCACCTCATAATTGGTCATTTTCAAAGGAGTCTCAAAAGTCATGACTGGGTCCCACCAAAAGTAATGAACACCTCACAGATACTGAATGGTCAAAACTGTTGCCATGGGTGCTGTACAATTATGATTGGTGCTTATGTAATGATGCTATACGTACAACGTGTGCACTGTAACACCCCCGTCCCCTACCCCATAAAAACCCTGCTTGCTATTGTTCGGGGCTTCACCCTGCTGCCGCTGTGCCAGTTGACGGGTGAGCCCCTGCTCGAGCTTGTAATAAAGACCCTTATGTACTTGCATTGGTGTCGGCTCCTTGGTGGTCTCTGGGGACTCGCAATTCGGGCACAACAGTTTCTATATGTAATATGTCTTTTTCTTCTGGCTGCTTTTATTATTTTTCTCTTCATGATTATATAGTAGCAATGATATGAGGCATCTTTGTGTGGTTTTCTTTGTGTTTATCCAGGTTGGAGGTTCATTGAGGTTTTTGGATATTTTAGTTTTTAGCTTCCATCAAATTTGGACATTTTTCAGACTTTGTTTTCCAGTATGTTTCTGCCACATTCACTCTTTTCTCTCCTTCTGGAATTCTAATCAGATGTGTATTAAACTGCTGATATTATCCCACAGGGCAATGAGTTTCTGGTGGCTTTCAGTTGGGATAGCTGCTATGTTTGCACATTCATAGATATTTTCTTCTGCAACTTTTAATCTATGTGCTGTTGAGCTCATTTAGTGGATTTATATATATATACATATATATACATATATATAACATCTGGATATTATACTTTTCAGTTCTAGAAAATATAACACTTTGGTTTGTTTTTAGATTTTATATTTCTCTTCTCATTATGTTCATGTTTTCCTTGAAATCCCTGACCATCTTTATAATAGCTCGTTTAAAGTCCTCGTATGATAATTCAATAATCTTTGCCGTTTATAGATCTAGTTCTTATCACCAATTTTCCCTCTGGTATGGGTAATGTTTTCCTTCCTCTTAGTAGCTAGTAAGTTTTTATTGGATGCTGCGGCACATTGAGAATGTTACATTGTTGAGTGGCTGAATTCTGTTCTTTGTTTGAAGACTAGTGAGACTCTGGGTGGGGGCAGAGAGTTGAATTACTTAAAAACAATCTAAGTGCTGGGGTGCCTGGGTGGGTCAGTCAATTAAGCATCTGGCTACAGCTCAGGTCATGATCTCATGATTTATGGGTTCAAGTCCTATGTCAGGCTCTGCACTAACAGTGTGGAGCCTGAAGCCTGCTTTGGGTTCTATATCTCCCTCTGTCTCTCTGCCCTTTCCCTGCTCATGCTCTGTCTCTCAAAAATAAACAAACATTGGAAAAAAATAATCTAAATGCTTTCATTTAGATGAAAAGTCTTGTTTTTGTGCTTTGTTAGGGTGGGTCTAGAGCAGCGGTTCTAAATCAGGTACAATTTTCCCCGACTCATGCTGTCAGGATATTGGCCATGTCTAGAAACATTTTTGGTTAGCACAACCAGGAATGTGCTACTGGTGTCTAACAGTTAGAGGCCAGAGATGCTGCTCAATCTTGTACAGGACACAGGAAAGCCCTCCAAAACAAGAATATCCTTCCCCCAAAATATCAATGACACCAAGAATGACAAACCCTGATCTAGAGCACTTTACTCTAGAGCCAGTTGCCCAACCACTAAGCTCTCTACTGAATGCCTCATATTCAATGTCTCTCCTTGCTCCAGTCTGGCTAGTTGGAAATCAAACATCTCCTGACCTGATGTGAGCTCTGGACATTGTCCAACTTACACCTTCCTGGTAGTTGTTTTTCCGTAGCTGTTCCTTGCCTGGTTTAGGAAGAGCCTTACCACCACCACCACCACCCCCAGCTTAGTATTTAGCCAAAACTCACGGGAACCCCATGTAAATTGCTACAGTTCTTTCCCTACATGGCTTCCTCCTTGCTAGCCCTCTGTCCCACAAACTCCAGCTGCCTCAGCCTCCCTGACCTCTCATCTCAGGCACTTTAATGAAATGAGCCCTCCTGACTCTGTTTGGGTTGGTCCTTCCCCGTGGGGGTCTGTAAAGTATGCCAGGCAGCAAGCCTCAGTGATTAGAGAGACCTCCATGCATATCTTCCATTTCTACACATCTTGCAGGCTGAGGCACTAACTTCTTTGTTCCTGACTATCTTTTCAAATGTGTTGGTATAGTGAACAGCCTTGAAAAGTAAAGATAGTGTCTCCCTGTGGAGCAAAGGGAGGCTTATGTCTACTGTTATAATGTCTCCCTGCAGGGCAAAGGCCAAGGAGGCATACTGCCCATTATAAAAGACTCAGGTTCCCTAAGTTCAGTGTTCGTCTTCTGTAATGCAACCCACTCCCCCTATGTTTACCACCTGGACTTCTTCACGATGCCCTGTGGGAACTGGGACTCCAAGAACCAGTGCAAATGCAGATTCTCTGGCAATTACTCAAATTCTCTGAGTAATAAAGTCCTTTGTCTTTGCCCTAGTGTCTCGTGCCAGCATCCATAAAAGAGCAGAAAGCTGCCTTGTTAACCTGTAAGTAGAATTTCAGCCTCCTTACAGTTCTTGACATGCCCATTACACACTAGGCACTATGGTGGGCTCTGATCACAAGAAGTGAACCACATACCAAAAAAGGCCATAAGCTGCCTCTCTGCAGTCCAGAGTCTAGCAGGAGCAACAAAGATTTTAAAGGACAAACATAAATTTTTAAATTTAGAAAGGAATTGGGAAATTACAATGAGAAAATGACAAGGGTGACCATTTTAAATGAAATGGTTAAGGGAGGCCTCTCTGAACAAGAGATATTTAAATTGAGCCTGAAAGATGAAAAAAAACAAGCAGACATAGGATGAGCAGGAGAAAGAGCTTTCCAGGCAGAGGCAACAGCGTCTACAAAGGTCCTGAAACCAGAAAGAGTCTTGCATATTTGAAGAATTTTAAAAAAGACCAACACAGTTAAAGCAGAATGAGCCATGTGTGCGTGGTGGCACTAGGTGACGATGGAAAAACAGTCAAGTTCAAAATCAGAGGTTCTAAACCCTGACTGTACTTCTGCATCTACTTTAGGGATTTCTAAAAATGTCCGTGCCCCAGACCCCATCCCAAAAGAATTAAATCAGAATGTATAAAAGTGGAGTTCAGCCACTGATCATTTTTATTTTCAAGTTTATTTTTACTTATTTTGAGAGAGAGAGAGAGAAAGCAGAGGAGGGACAGAGAGAGAGGCAGACAAAATTCGAAGCAGCCTCTGTGCCATCAGCACAAAACCCAATACGGGGCTCGATCTCACAAGCCACAAGATCATGACCTGAGCCGAAAAAAAAAAAAAAAAAGAGTCAGATGCTCAACTGACTGAGCCACCAAGGCACCCCAACCACTGATCATTTTGAAAATATTCCTAGGTAATTCAAAAAGAAAAGAAAAGAAAAAAGATTCCTAGGTAATTCTAACATGCGTCAGGGGTTAAGGACCACTGATCTGCACCCTGCAGATCCTTGGAGATGTTTGGGTTTATTGAAGAGTTTGGGCTTGAGTCAAAGAGTAATAAAAAACCACTAAAGGGATTGAAGCATAGAAAAGACATTTGATTTGAATTATTTTAAAAAGATCTCTGGCTGCTGTGAGGAGAATGGAATAGAGGAAATCAGTAGTGGGAGCAAGGAGATGTTTCTGAAATTAACCAGATGAGAGAGGATAGAAGCTTGGGCTAGTGCGTGGCCATAAAAAGAATTTTTTTTTTCCTTTGGAAAAAACTGGAAATTTTTTGAAGTACTGGAAATTCAGGCCGATGAGTAGAATGGAACCAGATAATGAGTGCTCTGCCTCAGGAGTTTTGTAGATGCTGCTCCTTCTGCCTGGAAAGCTCTTTCCTTTGCTCATCATATATCTGCTTTTTCTCATCCTTTAGACTCAATTTAAAAATACCAGGTTGGGGAGGGGGGGGCGCCTGGGTGGCTCAGTAGGTAAAACGACCAACATGGCCTCAGGTCATGATCTTGAGGTTTGTGGATTTCAGCCCCACGTCCAGGAGCAGCTCAGAGCCTGGAGGCTGCTTTGGATTCTGTGTCTCCCTCTCTCTCTGCTCCTCTGCCCCTCCCCCACTTGTGAGCTCACACAGGAGCTCTCTCTCTCTCTCAAAAAACAAAACAAAACAAAACAAAAAAAAACAGGTTGGGGCACCTGGCTGGCTCACTTGGAAGAATATGTAACTCTTGATCTTGGGATCATGAGTTTGAGCCTTATGTTGGACACAGAGATTACTAAAAAAATAAATAAACTTTAAAAAAATTAAAAGTTAAAACTACCAAGTTAAGGAAATTTGACTTTATCCTGTGGGTATTGGAGAAAGGGGGAGATTTAAAAATCATGAATTAGGATTACATCCAGATGAGCATAACAAAAAACACGACTTGCAGTGGCTTAAACAAACAGAGGCTTTTTGTTTTGTTTTGTTTTGTTTCATTTCATATAAACAAGGAATCTAGAAACAGTAGTATTTGTTCAGCTACTCAGTGAGGTCAGGAGCAACAGCATGTTTTTTTTTTTTTCCTCCTGGTTACAAAGTGGCTGCTGCAGCTCCTTTGTAACTACATTCAAAGCAGTAAGGAGGGAGACAAGTGGCACCAACCACAATTCTCCCTTTTAACAACAGGTAATGACCAGCTGTCCCAGAAACCACTTCCACTCACTTCTCACTGGTTATAACTGTGACTCCCTTACTTGAAGAGAGAGTAGAAAAGAAAGGATTTAGTTTTTTACAGATTTTATCATGCAAGACAACAAGAACTGCTAGAGTTCTTGAGCTAAAGAATAATATCATCAAAGAGATGTTTTAGGAAAGTACAGGTTGGGGGACCATGGAAAAGTGGAAAGGAAAGAACTAGAAATGGAGTTAATGCTTTTGGGGGTCCTGGGTGGCTCAGTCACTAAGCATCTGACTTCTGCTCAAGTCATGATCTCATGGTTCGCGAGTTCGAGCCCCACGTTGGGTGAGCATGAGTCCCCCTTTGGGTGAGCCCCACTTCTCTCTCTCTCTCTTTCTCTCTCTCTCTCTCTCTCTCTCTCTCTCACCCCTCCTAGGATTCTCTCTCTCTCTCTTGCTCACTTGTGCCCTTGCTCTCTCTCTCAAAAATGGAAAGAGAGGGGGCGCCTGGGTGGCTCAGTCGGTTGAGCATCTGACTTCGGCTTAGGTCATGATCTCACGGTTCGTGGGTTCGAGCCCCACGTCGGGCTCTGTGCTGACAGCCAGCTCAGAGCCTGGAGCCTGTTTTGGATTCTGTGTCTCCCTCTCTCTCTCTGACCCTCCCCTGATCACACTGTCTCTATCTCTCAGAAATAAAAAAAAAAAAATTAAAAAAAAGGAAAGAAGGAAGGAAGGAAGGAAGGAAGAGAGAATGAAAAGAATATATTGCTGTCAGTCCATGGGATCGTGGGATAACGATGTGGATTAGAATGAAGACAGCAGAAAAAATAAAGGGTTTAAAGTAAACAGCATGTCTACCCACAGCTACAGGCACAGGTACCTGAGTATCCAAAACACGTGTATCTGTGCTTTCATGTAAGTGTGTACCATTTTTGCAAGGATAAAGAAAATTTCTGTAAACAGGTACATTTCTGTATACAACCTTTGTTTTCCTCTATGTCTGTGACTGTGTCATTTACTCGTTCATCCAGCAAATACTTACTGAGCCCCAGCTTTGTGCAAAGCAATGTGCCAGGCACTACGGGGAAACACAAACATGAGTCAAGCACAAGTCAAGTACCCTTGAGGAGTTTAGAGAGTAGAAAAGGAGAAAACACATGTCCCCAGAGCTAAAATGCAAGTCAGTGAAATGATAAATATTATTACGTTATGGAAGTTCAGAAGAGAAAGTCATTATCTTAGCTAGAGAGGTAAGGGGGGAAGATGGCATTTGAACTTGGTATTAAAGAATTAATAAGAGAGGGCAGGGAAGGAATATAGGCAGAAGGCAAGTGATGATGGAGTGCTCTTAGACAATTGGCTAGAAAGGGGAGCAAAGAATAAGCCTGAAAGAAAGCTAAGCTGAAGAATTTGGATTTTGCTTTGTAGACTACCAAGTACTGTTGACCCTTGAACAGTGCAGGTTTGAACTGTGGGTGTCCACTTATAGGTATTTTTTCTATAAATATACAGTACAGTACTGGGGTGTCTGGGTGGCTCAGTCAGTTAAGCGTTTGACTTTGGCTCAGGTCGATGTCACAGCTCATGAGTTCAAGCCCCACAACAGGCTCTGTAATGACAGTTCAGAGCCTGGAGCCTGATTTTGGATTTTGTGTCTCCTACTCTCTCTCTGCACCCCCCCTCAAAAATAAATAAACATTAAAAACATTTTAAATACAGGAAAGTGTATTTTATCTTTTTTGGGTTTTGGGTTTTGGGTTTTTTTTTGAAAGATAGAGTGCAAGCAGGGTAAAGGGGCAGTGGGAGAGAGAGCAAGAGAATGAGAAAAATCTAAAGCAGACTCCACACAGCATAGAGCCCCACATGAAGTTTGATCTCATCTCCGTGAGATCATGACCTGAGCTGAAATCAGGGACACTTAGGGTGCCTGAGTGGCTCAGTTGGTTAAGTGTCCGACTCTTGATTTCAGCTCAGGTCATGATCTCAGGGTTCATGAGTTCCAGTCCAGCAAGGGGCTCTGTGCTGGCAGTGCAGAGCCTGCTTGGGATCCTCTCTCCTTCTCTCTCTGCCTCTTCCCTGCTCACTCGCTCTCTCTCAAAATAAATAAATAAGCTTTTAAAAAAATAAAGAGTGGGATGTTTAACTGACTGAGCCACCCATATGCCTCCCTTCTCTGATTTTCTTAATAAAATTTTCTCTAGCTTACTTTATTGTAAGAGTATAATGTATACACACGTACAAAATATGTGTCATCAGCCATTTATGTTAATGGTAAAGCCTCCAGTCAACAGTAGGCTATTAGTAAGATAATATTTGCGGGAGTCAAAAGTAATATGCAGATTTTCAACCTCACGGGGTGCGAGTCCCTAACCCTGACTCCCCCCCAACCCACCCCACCCCCATGTTCAACGGTCAACTGTATTTATTGGACTCCAAAAGTAAAGTACTGTGCTAGATCCTGAATTTCTACCTGTGATTATGTGTCTTCTTTCCACGTATATTTGTTTGTGAACACGTATGTGTTTTAGGTATGTGCATAGCTGTGTTGCCCTTTATGTTTTTTTTTTTTTTTTGCCCTTTATGTTTTAATAGTCCATTTCTTTGGGCAGACATTTACACCTCATCCTATGTAGCTACATGTGACCAGCAGATGGCGCCACAAAATCACAACTAGCAAGGACCGTTCTGCCTCTTCCAGCCAAGTAGCATCTCAGACCTCATCAGGCCACAGAGATCCCCAGGCCCTTTAGGGCCTTTATCTGTTTCCATCATCAGCATTATTCACCACTGTATTCCCATGTCTAGTACAGAACCTGGCAGATTGAAATCATAAATATGTATAGGATGAATTGATGAAATGCTAACATGCTCCAAGGGAGAATTAAGAGAAGGTGGGGGTGAGCTGGGGGCAGCCAGGGAAAAGAGAGACATACAGAGGTTGGCAGGGATTTCAGTCACACGCATAGAAGTCACAGAGGGACCCAGAGGGGGATTCGTGATAAAACAGTAAACTCAGCCATTCCTATCATCCCTGAGACTTCCATTTATAATGTGGCATCTGACCCTGATTCTTTCCTTCTTTTATTTAGTGCCCAGTGAGAACCAGGAGCTGTAGGAAATACCACCATTGCTCTCTAGGAGTTCAGAATCTAGGAAGATAAATCAAGTTTATTTTTAAAAACACAACAACCGGGGGCACATGGCTGGCTCAGTCAGTGGAGCGTGTGACTCCTGATCTGAGTCATGAGTTCAAGCCCTACACTGAGCATAAAAGCTTACTTAAAAAACATGTAACCAGGGGCACCTGGGTGCGTCAGTCGGTTAAGCTTCTGATTTCAGCTCAGGTCATGATCTCATGGTTCATGAGTTCAAGCCCTGCATCAGGCTCTGTGCTGACAGTGTAGAGCCTGCTTTGGACCTCTGTCCCCCTCTCTCTCTCTGCCTCTCTCTCTCTCAAAAATAGATTTAAAACATTTTTTTAAAATACACAACCAATACAATTCTCTCTGCCTATTGCTGAGAAAGTTCCTTCTCACCCCATGTGAGAAGTGTTCTGTTAAGGACAGAGTCCCAGACTCAGCAGAGGATCCAGCTGGGTCTATTCAGAGAACTTTTGGCCCAGAGGCCATTGCCCAGTGGCCCTCAGGCCCCTAATACCTCCTCCCAGACCCCTCTGCAACCCAGCTGCTTCAGGAGACTGTCTCTCCCCCAGATCTGGGCTACCCCCAGCATCTCACCCTTCCCCATGCTAGCACAGGTGCTGCTCACTGGCCTGTCCACAGGGAGGAAGCCCCTGATTGCCCACAGTGATTACCACTCAGAACACACAGGAACACAAAAACCATCTTCAATACTCAGTTTGCAGGGTGCCTGGGTGGCTCAGTGGGTTGAGCTTCTGACTTTGGCTCAGGTCATGATCTCTCATTCATGAGTTCAAGCCCCATGTCGGGCTCTGTACTGACAGCTCAGAGCCTGGGGCCTGCTTCGGATTCTGTTTCCCTCTCTCTCTGCCCCTCCCCCCTCACATTCCATTACTCTCTCTCACAAATAAATGTTAAAAAAAATTTTTTTTAAATACTCTGTTTGCTCTCACAGGAGAACTGAGGCTCAGAATTTTATAGCGAAAAACTGTCCCCAGTAATGATCCACTCAACGGAACCCATTTCAGGTCAGCTGAACAGATGAGGAGCTGGGAATATAAAACACCTTAATGGTCTGGTTGGGTTATCCACGCGTGGGGTCCGGCTGCTTCCCCTTCTCTGCCCAGTCCTCCCCACCGCCTCGCTTCTTCCTGAGCTGCCAGCAGCACGATGCCATGCCACTACCAGTCAAGCCCTCCGCACAGCCCTCTGAGAAGTCTCATAGACCCCAGTCTGGCATTCGGGACCCTCTACAAAGTGGACCCCACCTCCTACTCCAGCCATTTCTTCTAATACTCTTTTCGTACTTTTGCCCTGTGGTCTCAGTGCCTTCAATGCACTAGCACCCGACCTCTCCTGCACCTTTGCTGTTGCACTTCCTTCCTGGCCTGGAGGGAACTCCTTCCCCACCTCCACATGGCTAATGCCCATTTGCCTTTCAAGGCCACTCAAATGCCAACTTCTTCCCAAGGTTTTTCATACTCCATCCCAACCTGCTGCGGACTCTCCCTCCTCTCTCGGCAATAGTTACTGTCAGCTTCATTCTCGTAATGCTCTCTTATTTGAATGCCAACTCCTATTCAGCTCTAAGTTCTGGAATGGAAAAAGCTGTCTCTTATTCACTCAGCACCTAGGAACTTGTTTGACATGTGGTAGGTCCCCAGTCAATGCAGAGGAGGTAATACAGCTCAGGGTGTTTGCCACACTTCAGTGCTAGGAGAATACGGGTCCAAAGAACCATGAGCTCTAAGGGACACACAATTTGGATGCTCTTCCCATGAGGAGATGAAAATAACGCTGAGTACCTATTAGGTGCCATCTGACCCCAACCCCATCTCTATCAGGCTCCTGGCCTCCTCAGTCCTCAAGGACACACCACTTCAAAAATATCTCCCCTGTGGGACACCTGGGTGGCTCTGTCGACTGAACATCTGACTTCAGCTCAGGTTATGATCTCATGGTTCATGAGTTCGAGCTCCACATCAGGCTTGCTGCTGTCAGCACAGAGCCTGCTTTGGATTCACTGCCCCCCCTCCTCTGCCCCCCCAATGAATAAATATTACATATATTTATATATCTCCTTTCTTCCCTCCACCACTCCTATCTCCCTTTCCTTTTCCTTCCTTCCCTTACTGCTCCATAAAACCCTGGGGCTCCTGCCCACAGAACTGTGGGGAGAAAACAGAGGGCTTAGGGAAACTTTTCTAAGCACTGAGATGAAAAGTGATGATCAGAGGTCACTGTCTTGGTCAGTTCCTGTTTCTGGAGCAAAGATGCCAAAATTTGTTCCTTTTTCTTATGAAAAATGTAGGGGCTTTGACTTCCAAAATTCCCAGAATCAATACTGTCACTGTCAGCTGTCTGTGTTTCTGTCTGCCTGTGTCTGTGTTAAGGGTCTGCCAAGGTTTCCTGGGTGAGTGTCCAGCGGTGGCCTTGGAAATGATACCTCATCCCCTTCTCCCCAGTCCCAGGGCCACGGACCAGGCTTGGCTGAGGAAGAGCAAGGGCATTAGGACAGGCCTGCCTCTGGTTCCTATTTCCTCCCCGGCCCTTGCAGAAGAGTCCCCCTCCCCAGAGCTTGGTCTGGCTTTTCAGGAGCCCCTGGGAGAGGGTAGAAAATAATCTGGTAACTTGGACTCAGAAGTGGTGTGGGTCAGTTTGGAGAACTCTGTCACTGTCCTGCTCCCAAACCTGAAGCCATTCCACTCCAGGGCCAAGCAAAATCACCGCCAATCCCTGCCCACAGTCTTGGGCCAGGGCACCACCTTCTGTGCTCCAGACCTTTGAAAAGGTGGACGGCACCACTTTACGTGAAATCAGACCCTCCTAGGCCCTGGGCAGAGAAATGGGGAGGACCAGCATGGGCAGTATCGGATGTGGAGTTGGAGAAAGGCAAGAGATGGAGACACGTCTCGACAAAGCCAAACCTAGAGGCCAAAGCCAGGGGAAGAGAGAGAATGGACATTAGGTAAAAGTTAAGACCACAGTGTGAAGGTCAGACAGATTTGGGATAAGTGATGGTGTCAGGCTCTCTGGACTGAGAGCACCTGAGAACTGCAAGTGAGAGAGGACAGAACAGGACCTAGATAGTATTCTCTACATAAGCAGAAAGCAAAGATTAGAGCTTTCTAGCAGAATCCTCATGGGGCCTGCTTTTCTTTGATCTCTCCTTCTGTGTGTACTGTGCGCACCCAATTCCTTCCTCTGTCTCTCACTCATTCATTCAACAAACACTTAAATAGTGTCTTTACTATAAGGCAAGCACCATACTAGACAGTCAGTCCACAAAGATACTAAGATTCAATCAGTCATTGACCTTGTGGAGGTATTATCTAACTGGGGAGATATATTTATAAACAAACTATTCACAATCCTGTGTTAAAGATGAAATTATGTATGCAGTGGAAGCAGACTGAAGGAGTAGAATATAGTGGAGGGTCGAGGAAGTATTTATTCACAGAGAGGGTACAGGAGTTGAAAGCCCAAGCGGGACTCACCAGCCAGAGAAAGGAAGGGAGGAACTTCCAGGATGCTGAAACAAAGTCTGCACATCATAAACACAGAAGTCCTCCTGGTGAGTTTCCAATAAGGGGGCAGAAGGAAAAGCCCTCTCCAAATGTTTTTTTTTTTTTTTAGTTTATTTATTTTTTAAAAAGAGAACGTGCATAAGCAGGGGAAGGGCAGAGAGAGAGGGAGACAGAGAGAATCCCAAGCAGGCTCCACACAGTCTGCACAGAGCTGATGAGGGGCTGGAACTCACTAACTGGGAGATCCTGCTCTGAGCTGAATCAGGAGTCGGATGCTGAGCCACCCAGGCGCCCCTCTCTTTTTAATGTTTATTTTTGAAACAGAGAGACCACGCATGAGTGCAAATAGGGGCAAGGCAAAGAGAAAGGGAGAGAATCTGAAGCTGGCGCCCACTGTCACCACAAAGTCCCATGAAGAGCACAAACCCTTCCGGTGCGATCATTACCTGAGCCAAAGTCATCTGAGTCAACAGACTGAGCCACCCAAGGTGCCCCTAAATGCTATTCTTGGTTGAACAGATCCCTTGCCAACCAGCCCCTGTTCAAGCCCCCAGGGGCTACCCTCCTAGCAAAGATTACCTGAGCTGCAAACTAAGGTCCTCCATCCAAATCCTCTCCTACCCCTAGTTATGTTTTGGTCCTGTCCAGGGGAGGCACGGGAGTTTTCCCAGGCTAGGCTGACCCTAAGAAGGTTTTCTATCCCCTCATGACTGCACACTCTGGAACAGTCTGAGACAGCCTCATTACTCCATTCACCGCTCAGGCTGTCTCTGCTACCCTGCACCCCTCCCCCAGCTCCTCATACTATAGCACCCAGATGCCTGCATTCTCCTGCGGGATCAGCCTCGCCTTCCAAGCCAACTCCTGCTTTGCTCCTAAGGCCTGTAGTAAAGAAAGGCCTCCGCAGCAAGCCACAGAAGGCCAGGCCTAGAACATTTGGAGATACCGGGCCAGGGCCTTCCGGAAAACATGGGTAGGCTGAGGCGTGCAGAGCTCTCACTCGCAGAGCTTCGGCAACCGTCTCCGCAGGGGCCCACGCGTGCTGGGGGCGCTGTGTGTCGCGCGCCACCCCAGAGGCTAGGGGCCCGATGCCGCATTAGCAGGGGTGCAGTACCACTCCCCACTGGGCCTGCCCAGACAACCTGAGCCCCGGACAGGTCGAGGAGGCAGGAGGCTGGGCTGGGCTGGCCTGGGGAGGGTCCTGGCGGACCAAGTCCGTGCCCCTTCACGAGGTCCCGGAGCGCTCCCGGGGGAGGTGCCCCGGCCCGTGCCGGGGCTGGGATCCGAGCCTTCCCCCCTCTCCTCCCCCCCCCCACGTCAGCGCCCCGCAGCGCCTGCGCACGCTCCCTCGGGCGCCCTCCCCGCCCCGCCCCTCCCGCCCCAGGCCCGAGCGAGGCGCCGCGGGAGGAATTCCAGCCATTTCCTCCGCGCCGCGCGGTATGTGGCCTGCTCGCTGCCCGACCGCAGCGCGCCCGGGAGGTTGGGGCCGGGCGGCGCGGGCCAGTCACCAGCCGCGTCTGGCAGCTGCCCGGGCCTCGCTGTGCCGCTCAGGATTCCCGGCCAGCCGCCCCTGTCCCGGGCCACCAAACCGGCCTTTCCAGCAGCCCGGGCCTGCGCGACGCGCCCCCGGCTCCGCCCCTCTCCCCGCGCCTCTTGTGTCCCCGCTGCGCCCCTCCCCCCCCACCCGCTCCCCTCCGATCCCTGGGAGTCCCCAGAATCCGAGTTTGAAACTGAAGTTGGCACTTGCTGCGTCACCTTCGGGCAAGTGTCTTAGCCTTTCTAAGCCTCAGTTTTTCCATCTGTGAAATGGTGACCCTAATAGTGCTTCCTCATTTGTGCTGCCCTTAGGTTAAGTGAGGGTAGTAACTTGCAAGACAAACGTCAACGATGTTTTTGTTTCTCTGGGTATCGCTACTGCCCTTGGCTTTCCTCCATCTTCCTACCCACCCTGCCTGTGGCCTCTAATTCCTGTCTAATTTGCAGAAGGAGCAGTCAGGGCTGGCTTTATAGGTAGGCATGGTAGATGGCTGCCTCCCAGCCCAGCCGGCCCAAGACTGCTCCCTCATGCATGTACAGAATGCCTGAAGGTCCCAAAGCAGTCTTCCTGTGGATTATTTGCCCTCTGGTTCTTGAAAAGCTTAAAGGACAGCTATTTACAGTTTGTTTAATTGTGTCATTATAGTCTGAGAGCAGCCGGATACATACCAGTTAGGGTAAATTGGAGGTGCGGACCTGGATGATGGATCTGCAAACTTGGACTCTCATTTTGCTGTTCTGGAACAGAGGATAGGCCACCACGTGTTCTCTGGGCTCCTCTTTCAAAGTGCAGATCCCCAGAGAGAGAACATTCTTTCAAGCTTTAACCCTTTGGAGGAACAGCCCCAAGCAACTGGGAGGGTGGGAGCCACTTCCCCCCCAATACCACCGCCCACACCTGCCTCACCCACGCCCACAGCTGCCATAAATATAACACTAGGTGGTGTCGGAAAGCCCCGGGTTTCACCAGGCCTGATCGCCTGACTGCTTTGCAGACACAGCACGAAAGAGCCACTCTGTCTCGGTGTTCCCCCAGATGGCCCCTTGTTTTGATTTTGTAACTTTCGTTGCAGCCAGAGCCCCACCGCCAAGAATCAGCCCTCGCAGCAAGATGTGCACCCCTCATTCTTCACAAACGCTGCAGCCACAGACGGCATAAATCCAGGTAGAGACGGGTTCAGAAACACAGGTGCTATAAATATCCTAGTAGGGCCAGGAGACTGAGCTCTTGGGCAGCCCCTTTCCATCCACCCCTCTCCAAGCCTGGCATTTCAAGGCCACTGGGGTGCTGCAGGCCAGTGTCAACCTTGCGCTTCCAGGCCAAGGTTGGAAGGGCAGACTTCATGTGTTTCAGAAGCCTGATCTGTTCCCTTCTCTGAGACCCCCTGACTCCCCACCCTAAGGGTTTTCCTTCTTCCCAGGATACCCCTCCCTAATTCCCAGTGTAGACACTTTCTCCCTCCTCTGGTATTTGTAGAAGCCTTCTCACAAGAATCCCCATGCTGGGACCAGACTTTAAGAGAGTCTGACTCCTCTTTCAAGATAGACCAGATGGTGCCTTTGGCTGGAAGGCAACCACCTGAATCAGATTTTACAATTTACAACTTGATTCTAAATTTTTGGTAGCATTTTTTGTTGGGGGGTGGGGGGTGGATTTGAAACAGGCTGGAGGCAGAGTAGATTTAAAAGAGGGGAAAGAAGATGCAAAGAGGGGATAAAGTCCCACAAGAAAAGGGAATTGTTTTCCCAGCGGGCTGGTTCCCAAGAGCTTAGTGGGACTTTCTAGGCCAGTCTCCTGGGTCTGGGGTGCAGTTCACTGAAGCAGAGTCTGTTGGTTAGCAAGAGACTTCACCAGAGAAGAGGTTACTAGAGTTCTCGCACCTAGGGCTAAGGGACTCAGACACCAAAAATGTCCCCAGGAAACTCAGACACCTGTTGGCTTGGAGAGAGGTGAGCAAGAGTAAGGCAAGTCTGAAGATGATGCGTGAAGTGGATCCGAACTATCAGCTTTTAAATATGGCTGTAAAAATAACTTTAAATGAATCACTGCATTAAAACACAGTAGGTAATCCATCTAAAAATGTAGTCACAATGCCTCTTACAATGTGGGAGCATACTCTTTAATCCCTATGCTAAGGAAGCACTTTGCCAGCTCTGTCTCAACAAATTCTACTTAGAAATCACTATCTATTCCCCATTTTACAGATGAGGAAGCTGGTACCCAGCTAGCAGAAGACAGGTTTGAACTCAGGGATCTGACTACACTGGTCATGACTTGAACTTCTGCTGGGGGGATAATCAGCTCTGATGGTCTTTCTGACTTTCAGTGGAAACAACTCCACTGCAGTCCTTAACTGCCTTTAGCAGTGAAGAAGACATTCCTACAACACTCACAGGCACCTAGCACCACTCGTTGAACTGAATGGCCCCCAGGGAGCAACGCCAAGACGTCAGAATGGAGGAACAAACTGTCCCTAGAAACAGGATTCTAAATGGACTGGATATAAGTCACCAAGGTCAGGGTCAGCCCTGGACCAGCCCTTCCTGTGTGATTTCAGGACCAAGTGGAGGCCTAAGTGGCTTTTTCACTAAAAATCAACCGTAAAAGGACCAGATGTGTGCTTAAATTGATATAGGTCACTGGTATCTCACTTTGAGCCATAAAGACCTATTTTGTCTGACTTTCCTAGCTTTTTTAAAAAAAAATTATTTATTTATTTGAAAGAGATGGAGACAGGGAACGGCAGAGAGAGAGGGAGAGAGAGAGAGAGAGAGAGAGAGAGAGAGAGAGAGAGAGAGAGAGAGAGAGAATCCCAAGCAGACTCCGTACTGCCAGCACAGAGCCTGACTCTGGGTCAAATTCACAAAACCAAGAGTTAGGTGCTCAGTCAACTGAGCCCTCTAGCCACCCCATCCTATATATATATATATATTTTAATCGAGTTAATTACCAAACATTTAAAATTGGAAAATTGCACAGAAATATCTAGATTTTTTTTTTTTAGCTTCTCCCCAAAATCTGAAGATCTGCCTGCAATGACATGTACTTTGACTTCTACCACCTTCAAAGCTGTCCCATCCTGTCTTTCCCCAATACTGCCTGGCCCATTGGCATTTGAATTTGCTGACCTTCATCTCCCTCACTAAAATGCAGATATTCACTAAAGAGGTAATTAATCATTGAACCTAATTAGTCACATACCAGTATGGACATTTTACCATACTTAAAGTATTAGGGAGATTAATTGTGGTAAATTAAGGTAAAGGTAGGAGAGAAAGTGGGGCTCCTCCAGACAAGGTGTCAGGCCATCCCAGAGCAGAGAAGAGAAGACTTCTAGGGTCCTAGAAGACCACAAGATGAGAAATTGTTCAAACAGCTGTCATGGATGTGCAAAAGAAACATCACCTGTTTCCCAGGAGCTCATCCTTTCTTCTAACTCGGCGAACACCAAGCTTTTATTAGCATCCTGGGCTGCCTTCCCCAATCCTCCTTCTGGAAGTACCTTGGGTAACGTCCAAAAGCAAACCCTGGAGATGATTAGAGGGCTGCCGACTCAGGCTGTGAGCGAGCCCAAAGGAATGGGTCTGGCTTGTGACCAGGATAGAGCTAAGCCCAGAAGAAGAGCTGAATGAAGACAAGGACCAAGTGATTAACTGGGGCCTGGGCAGCCAGGGACTGAAGCACGATCTGATGCACCAAGATGGTGAGCAGATGTGTTCTCTGAAACGTGGACCACATGAGGGAAAACCATCTTCCCTGAATTTGGAAGCTCTTCTTCCCAAAGCAGTTTACTGTGCAGGCAGAGAGGGGAAGAGGTTTCCTTTGGAGGTGTGGGAATGGATGACATAGCCTTAGGTGGACTGCTAGACCCCAGGGCTGCCTCATCCTTCCCCAGCTGCCCATATGGGAGGGTTGCATCTCTATGACTATTTGAACTCAGATGTTTTTTGGCAATAGCCCATGTGACAGGTGTCAGCAGAGCCCTGGATGTGTCCTCTTGGATGGGGAGAGGGGTGGATGTGGTGAAGTGCTTTTAGGGCTTTTAGAGAAACAGGAAGTTCTGTATCCAGAGATGGGAAAATCTATCTGACTTCTTTCAAAACCAGTGGACAACATAACAGTCAGAATTGTCGTAACTGCTGGATGCAGCATTTGGAAAAGGTGAAAAATTACAGAGTGGGGGTGGGGGAAGTTGCCAGGCTGGGACAGGGGCACACTCTATTTGGAGAGCTTCCCTAACCTTCCCCCATCATCAGGAGCCCCTGAAACCCCTCTGGAACCCCAACACTCTTGCCACCATCATCCACTTTGTATCCAATGGCACTAATCTCACTGTGTCCTTGTCCCTGTTTATGTCAGTTCTAAAGTCTCCCTGTCTTCCAAGTCATCTTGCTTCCAGACCTCTGATCCCCATGAGATCCTGTCTTTCCCCAATTCCATGGCCCTCTCTCAGCCTCCCTAACACCTGAAATTCTTCCTCTGTGGCCTCTAGAGTTCATACTCCATGATTAGCAAAATCTCCCTTGTCCTATCTATTCTCTAATCATTCTCATTGCTTCTTTCCCTACAGGACACCTGGCTCTCCCCTGAGTTCCCTGCTGCCTGGCAGCCTCCCCAAGCGAGGCCTGATTTTTCTGTCATAGCTCTCATCCTAGGCCTGGAGGTAAGACAAGTGTCCTGGTTGGTCCTCATTGTCACTTTTAGAAGTGTTCTCTCCCTTTTCTATAAACCCTTGCACCTCACATTGAATTTCATGTCATCAGATAATAGGAATCACTCCTGTCTTCTCCTGCCCCCCCCCTCCCCCAGGGGTCATTGTTCAATTATTCTAGATCCTGGTTCACTGTCACTCTTTCCAATACCATCTTTTTTTTTTTTTTAATGTTTTATTTATTTCTAGGAGAGAGAGAGAGAGAGACAGCGTGAGCAGGGGAGGGTCAGAGAGAGAGGGAGTCAGACTGAAACAGGCTCCAGGCTCTGAGCTGGCAGTCAGCACAGAGCCCGACGCGGGGCTCGAACCCAGGAACCGCGAGATCATGACCTAAGCGAAAGTCGGACGCTTAACCTTAACCGACTAAGCCACCCAGGCGCCCCTTTCCAATACCATCTTAACTATCGGCAATTGCTGGATATACACAGATGACCTGTCCACTGCTCAGGCCACTCAGTTCATTCAACTCCTCTCTCCAATAATTTTCCCTCCATTAAACCCAGAGCTTTGATTACCCATAACTGCAACACCTCCATAATCTTAGTTTCATGCACCCCACTCTCTGACCCCAACCTCCTATCTTTCTAGGTGATCCCCACCATCCTTTGACCCCATCAGAACCTCCAATCTGTTAAACCCCCCAACCTTCGCTGTAGCCATGCCTTTGATGTTCTTACTCCCCTCCTGAACTAATGTAAATTTCTGGTCAGTCATTATAATTGACTGAATTCTTTGCCTCTTTGTCATGCTCAAGACAATAGACTTAGTGAAACCAAATTCTGACTCTTGCACAACTCTACACCTGCAGCTAAACGTGGCTAGAGAAAAATACACAGCTACACAGCTTGATCTCACTTTAAATCCATGCTGATGGAACTCTGGTGGGTCGTTAATTCTGCCCAGTGGTCATACTTCTATTTCCCTGTTCCATTCACTCGCTTATGCTCCCAGATGACAGTTCCATACCTTCTTTTCTCAAAGCCTAACCATGACCTTCCCATCCCCACTCTCAGCTGCTAATTGGATTCTTTTTCCACTGGAAAAATACAAGCAATCAGAAGAGAACTCTGCAGATTCCCACCCTGACATCTCACCTATTCAAGGACATCACTTCAGCAATTCTTCCTTTTCTCTCCTGCACCAAATTGTCACTCTCTACTGGACCATTTCCATCAGCACACAAGCATGCTATTGTTCTTCCCATCTTAAAAAACATCTTCTAATGGCTGTTGGCAGCCTCTGTCTCATTTGTTTGCTTCCCCTTCGATCAAACTCCTCAAAGAATGATATACTTGCCAAACAACTCTCCTCTGTCCCTCTCTTAAACCAGCCCCAAATCAGGCTCATGTCCCCACCACTCCACAGAGATTGTTCTTATCAAAATCACCATGACTTACATGTTACTAAATCCAGACACCAGTTATCAGTTCTCATCTTATTGATTAATAGCATCCAGTATAGTTCACTACATTCTCCCTCTTTTTTTTTTTTTTTTTTATGTTTTATTTATTTCTAGAGAGAGAGAGAGGAGACAGCGTGAGCAGGGAGGGTCAGAGAGAGGGAGTCACAGACTGAAACAGGCTCCAGGCTCTGAGCTGGCAGTCAGCACAGAGCCCGACGCGGGGCTCGAACCCACGAACCGCGAGATCATGACCTAAGCGAAAGTCGGACGCTTAACCGACTAAGCCACCCAGGCGCCCCTGTACTACATTCTCCCTCTTGATGCACTTTCTTCACTGGGCTTCCAGGACATTCCGGTCTCTTGGTTTTCTTCCTACTTCACTTCTCCTCCCTTCTTGACTTCTTTTTCTGATTCCACCTCTTTTGCCTGACCTCTAAATGTGGAAGTACCCAGGGCTCAGACCTCAGCCTTCTATTCTTCTTTATCCACCTCTTTTGACCCCATACAGGTATGTGGTTTTAAATACCATCAGTACACCCATGACCTACATTTATATCTCTAGCCAAGACCTCCTCTCTGAACTCTAGACCTGTAATTCCAACTGTCTGCTGTGTATCTCCAAACTCAAGATGTCCAAAATGGGACTCACGAGATGCTTCTCCAAGTTTAATCTGCCTGCAGCCTTTCCCATCACAATTGATGGGAACACTGTTCTTCCAGGTTCTCAGACCCAAAACCAAGTCACTCTTGACTTCCTATTACACATACACCAGATGTGATGGAATTAATTATCTTAGAGTATATCCGAATCCGACTACATCTCACCTCCTTCACTGCTACCAAATTAGTCCAAGTCTCCATTATCTGTCACCTGGATTACTACTGGAACATCCTGTCAGGTCTCCCTCTTTATACAGTTACCTTCAACATGGAAGCCAGACTGACTCCTTTAATTTTTTTTTCATTTATTTATTTATTTTGGGGGAGAGAGAAGGAAGGAGAACTCATGAGAACACAAGCAGGAGAGGGACAGAGAGAAGGAAAGAAAGAATTCCAAGCAGGCTCCGTGCCACAGAGCCTGATGTGGGGCCCGAACTACTAACTGTGAGATCAGGACCTGAGCCAAAATCAAGAGCTGGACCCTTAACCAACTAAGCCACTCGGGCACCCCAGACTGATCCCTTTAAAATATACCTTAGATCATAGCACTTCTCTAATCAAAATCTTTCAGTAGCCACCTCCTCCATTTCTTTAGAGTAATTCTTCAGTAACTCCCCATTTCTCTCAGTGGGAAAACAAAAATCTCTACAACAGAAGGGTCTTGCATTATCTGCCCTATCCACGCACCCCTTACCTCTCTCCATCTTTCTCTCCTGATACTCTCACCTTCGCTCCTTCTGGGAGTCCAGCCTCCTTGCTTTTCCTGTGCCTCAACACACTAGGTAACTCATGTCACCACAGTGAAGTCTCTGCTCTAGCTCTACCCTCTACCTGAACACCTTTGCCCCAGAGATTTACCTGATGAACTTTCTCGTTCCTTCAATCTTTATATCTTACCCTTCCAAGAAGGTCCACCCTAACTACCATGTTTAATACTGAAACTTGCCTGTTCCCCTGTATCCCGACCCTCCAGATCACTTAACCCGCACAACATTGGGTTTTGTCCCCATGAACTTATTACCTTCTAACATACTGTGTAATTTATATCTGTCATATTTATTATCCATCTCTCCCAACACCCCACCAGGAATCTTTGTCTACTTTGTTCACAAATAAATCCCAAACGCTCAGAACAGTGCCTGATGTATGGTAGGGAGACTCTCTCTCTCTATTTTAATGAATGAATGAAAAGAATCCAAACAGAGATAAACTGATTTCCTCGGCCATCAGAAATGGCTAGGCCAAGGGCAAAGAAGAGCATGGAACTGGCAAGAGCAACTGAACCTGACTATCAACACATGGTTAAGAGCAAAGTCAGGTCCGGTTGAAATGAACAACCAAACTGCATGCTTATATTTATAGAGCGAGAGAGAGAGGAGATCTCCCACATGGTAGGTAATAAGGTGACTTTATTCACTTAGCATGTATAGAGTAGGTACAGGCCTAGGCCAATGACACTGACAGTTACCATTCATGGACAGTTGCTTTTTTAGCTGCTCTCCCAGCCTTACGTGAGCCATTTACACAATTTGACAGAGAGGCACCGGAAGGAATAAAGCTAAAAACATAGGATCCTATGAGTGAGGTCTTTGGAAAAGAAACTTCTCTCTCTTCTCCTGTTCTCTTAGGTGCCTTCTCAGTAGAGGACATTGCAGTACCAGATGTTTCATGCAGTCTCGAGGCCCATTTCATCAGAATTCTGCAATCGCTGGATGCAGACAGGCTAACAGTTTGGCATGTCTGGCCCCCACCATGTCCACTGTTAACAGAGGCCTTCTGGAGGCCATGCCTTCCTTTCCCTCAGCAATTGCAGCCTTGAGGCTGACTGCCAACATATCCTTTCTCAAAAGATGCCAGTGTTATGCCAGAAGCCTGTGCACTCAGGATAGACTAAGTTCAATGTATCCTCCAAGGTCCTCCAGACATTTTGGTTACAGGCTTGGGAGTATCATCCACGTTGCTGCCCCAGGGGCTTGAGGCCAGAGTAGGGTCTGGGGCAGGGGGCTTTACCTGTCCTAAAGAGAAGTAGAATTTCAGAAGCCTTTGCAGTCTTGAGACTTCACTTCAAGACCTACCTAAACAACCCCCAAACATCCCTTAGTTTCCGAAAGACTCTTGGCAGAAGCTTTAGAAGATGTCTCTTGACCAGACATAATAACAAGACCCCAAAGCACAGGAGACACTCAAACCTTAGTGCACGCAGCGCCTTTCTGAAATGGGTTTGCTCAGCTGCATCTTTCACCATGCAGGATACGTGTGTACTGTTGGAGGCCTCCTAGTGCTAAGAGAGTGGCCGATAGGCATTGAAATAGGGTAAGCCTGTGTCATTTTCTCCATAGAATTCTTCCATTCATGAGGAAAGCATTCATGTGTATGTAACCCGAGTACAATAAGGAACCCTTTGTCATTCAGAGGAAGTACAAAAACACAGTAGAAAAAACTGCACTCCTGTAGAGAAATGCAATTTATATCAGTTAAAATATTTACCCAATCTCCTTAGAAAAAGTCAAAGCAGTTAAGTATAGTCTCAGTATACAAGGTAGCCTCTCTTTTCCATTCACAGCTGCCCCATTTTATCCTCTTCACTCTCGGCTCATACCTCTCCCCCACCCTCTACACCTCCATTACACACACACACACACACACACACACACACACACACACACACACACACGGCTCTTGATTCTTTTGCACTTTTCCTGCCACCCTGACCTTTTTCTGTTCTCCATTTCCAACATAAGGTTTTCTGGCTTGCTCTGGCTCCTTCCAAGTCTTTCTGGTTATTATTCCAATCAGCACAGTAACAGAGCAGCTGAACTGGAATCTTAGGCAGTAGTAGATAAAGCTCTACTCTTGTGGAGATACTGTGTGAGCCTATGCTTCTCCATGTCTCTTTTTAGCCCCCAGGAGGTGGTTTAAACATCCCCATCTATCAGCATTTTATTTCTAGGGGAAAAGAGAGTGAGTCGGGGAGAAAGGAATAAGAGGAATCAGAGTATGCCTGGGGAAGGAAAGAGGCAGGTGTTATTTGATCTGCTCCTTCTACTCATCTTGGATGCCGACCCAAACAGAGCCTAAGTTATCAGAGGATTCTGAGACATTCCTATGTTAACCCAATACACAGTCAAAAAAAAAAAGCTGACCACAGCCAACAAGGGGTTAAGGCACAAAGTCAAAATAGAAAGAATTCGCTGGGCTTCTGGACCTGGCTTGAAATATTCAATGTGAAAGCAAGTGCTGGGGAAAGAAAGAAAACATGGAATTGTATTTTGGATTATTTTTTTTCTGATTACAAAAGTAGTATATATTCAATGTTGAAAACCAGAAAAATATAGGAAGGGATTTAAAAAAACAATACTTGTGATCTCACCACCCAGATATAAGCAGAGATAACATGTTAGTTCATCTTTCCAATGCTGCTTCAATGCATAAATATTCTTTTTTAATAAAATTATTTTTAAAAAATAGTAAAATGCTTTTTTTGGGAAAAGTTTCTCACTTAACAGTATATCATAAATATCTTGCTAAGTCATTAAATATTCTTTGACAATATGATTTATTAAAGCTATTTATGGTTTTGTGGTCAATAGATTTTACCAGTTTCAGATGGAAGAACATTTAGGCTGTTTCTGAACATTGAATTTTAACTGTGGCAAGGTTATCTTGTACAACCAACCCCTGTTTTCAAACATGCTGACATATTTGCTTACAAGCAAATAAGGATCCCTTTAAAACTCTAGACCAAGACAGCACCTGGACAGACCAGTTGGTTGAGCATCTGACTTTTAATTTTGACTCAGGTCATGATCTCAAGGTTCGCTGAGTTCGAACCCTGGGTCAGGCTCTGTGCCGACACCATGGAGCCTGGTTGGTTGGAATTCTCTCTCTCCATCCCTCTCTCTCTCTCTCTCTCTCTCTCTCTCTCTCTGCCTTTCCCCCACTCACATTTTTTTCTGTCTCTCAAAAATAAGTAAACATTTTAAAAAATAATAATAAAATCCTATGCCCAAGAAAATCTTGCCATGGCGGAAAAATTCTTCATAAGGAATCAGGTGTCCTGTGTTCTTCAGAGAAAGCCTGAACATCCTTACCATCCTTACTGTTCTTGAGCGGATGGAGAAAAAAATGTTTGTCATTCTGTCAGGGACTTAGCCTAAACATTCAGTGCATCATTCTTAAAAATATTTTTTGTGTGTGTGCTGGTCCTGAGCTGGATATTATAGAAGAAAAGATGTGATCTCTGCCTTTCAGAAACTTGTAGTCTCTTGGGTTGATAAACATATAGTTAGCAGAAGCTAGGTAGGAGCACGGGACTATGCATGACTCGGGTGTACTCCAGTTCAAATCACAAGGGATTTCAGAGGTGAGGAAAGTATATGCACGGCGTGGAATTGGGTGATTTGAGAAAGCTCCATAGAGATGAAGCTTGGAGGTGGAATGAGCAAGGAGCATTCCACACGGAGGGTCACTATGCCACAGGCACAGAGGGGACAACGCATGGGCGCGTCCGGCTGCAGCTGAGGGAGAAATGGCCAATCAGATCAGATAACTCATACATGGGGGACATAGGCAGAGATCCAAAAAGAGTCTGTTGATATTTCCCCTTCTACTGTCAGTATTACACCAAGAAAAGAAACATTAAATCGAACCAATTCAAGCTGAGTTTTTGTTTTTTGGTGGTAGTGTAGATGACTTACAAGCAGGACTTCTTGAAGCCTTTAATATGCTTATGTATGTGGCAAAGGCGAGAGAGGGATATCAGATTGCCCAAGAGTCTTTAGCCACAGAACTGTTTTTATCATGGAACATCTCTGGTGTTCCATGAAGCTCAATTAGGGGCTAGTGAGCCCCTGGAAATTTTTGAGCAGGAAAGCAACACACGGGGGAAAGCAAATTCTGGAAGATTGATCTCTTGGTAGTATGTCAGGTGAACAGGAGAGAAAAGAGGCTGGATTCAGACAATACAATTAGGTAATTGAATTAAGATTCAAGAGAAGCAGAGAGCGTTGAAGTACAATGAGGCAAAGAATGGAGAACGAAACATTGATTGTATGCACAGTCTTTTGTTGGACTCTGGGGTGATATAGAAGTGTCAGAGTCCCCGGATCTTATAGGAATTTGAATAAGTATTAATCAAAATTTTGATTATAAGGGACAGAAACCAATGTGGACCAGCTTAAGTAAAAGGAGTATTCTTAGGGAAATCAGGATGCTTTACTAAGAATTGGATCCATGTACTAGAATGCTGGCAATTGAGGCACCTGGGTGGCTCAGTTGTTTAAGGGTCTGACTTCGGCTCAGGTCATTATCTCATTGTTCATGAGTTTGAGCTCTGCGTCAGGCTCTGTGTTAACTGCCAGCTCAGAGCCTGGAGCCTGTTTCAGATTCTGTGTGTCCCTCTCTCTGACCCTCTCCTGCTCACACTGTCTCTCTGTCTCAGAAATAAATAAAACATTTAAGAAAATAAAAAAAAAAGAAGAAACCTGGCAAAAAGTTCCCTATCTGGTCTCAGCTTCTCTGTGTGTCTGCTTCCTGTTCTTTATATTCTATTTTTCTTCTCTCTCCTCTCTTCTCTCTCTCCTTCCCTCCTCTCTCCTCTCTCTCCTCTCTCATTTGTGGAAAAAAAATGGCTTTCCTACCTGAGTCTGCCTGTTACAGTAACTTTGCATATAGTTGTTCCAGACCCATAGGAAACAATTCTCCATCCCTCTTTCCCAGTTTCAGATTTCCAATGGAAAGAATCTTGTTGACTTAGCTTAGGACTCATCACTCTGACTGGGGGGACAGGTTTTAAAATAGAAACATGGCTGCAGGAGACTTACCCAATGTGGAGGGAATTAGTTAGGGGGCCAATTACCAGGGAAAAGGTGTCTACTGTGGAGTGACACTGTAACTTTTAATTGAAAGTATACTTCTGGGGATCCCTGGGTGGCTCAGTCAGTCAAGCTTCCGACCCTTGATTTTTGGCTCAGGTGATGATCTCTAGGTTCAAGTGTTCAAACCCCACATAGGACTCTGCCCTGACAGTGCAGAGTCTGCTTAGGATTCTCTCTCTCTGCCCACCCCCCCCCCATCATGATCTCTCCCTCTCTCAAAAATAAATAATCATTAAAAATTTTTAAAAATTAAAATGAGTCTACTTCTGGAAGAGTTGAGCAGGAACAGGCTACTATTGAATGGATGGGCGACTATGAAACTTTAAAGCAGTTCCATTAAAGAGTGCATGTTCCTGTCCCTTTCCCAAACTCCTTCATTCCCAGGTCCTGAAGGAATCTGCAGATGAGGGAAGCAGGATAGCACAGTGGTTACGAGCACATGTTCTGGGGTTAAGTTGTCTGTCTTTTGGATTCTGGCGGTGAGGACTTGAGCAAATTGGGTATCCTGCCTGAGCCTCTGGTTTCTTGTCTGTAGAATGGGTATCATGAGAATTAAATACTTAATGTGTGTGGCGCATTTAGCATAATACCCTCAATAATGTTAACAACATAATTTTTTAATGAAGATTAACTGATCGGGGCTAAAATGTGTCATCAGGAGATCCAAATGTCTTTGATAAACTGGGAAAAGGAAGATGAATTGGCACAGAGTCAAGTGGGTCAGCTTGGTTCTCCAGATATCCCCATGAACGTGGCCTCTGGGATCGGGGGTTGGGGAGAAAAATATGCCATGGAGATCTTATGGCGCCCATGGGGACTTCAGAGATCACAGGTCATTTGGGCCAGTCCCACAGTCTTTTGTTCCTAGGGACTTAATATTTAACTGCCTATTAAATGATCATGATTTGGAGGAGAGAAGACAAGAAGAGGAATTGCTTTCAGCTGGCCCTAGTCTTTAAATAACCCGGGTACACCATCTTTTAAACACAAAGGAGACCATGTGTAAAACATTAGTTAAACTCAGATATAAATCTAGTCTTTGACCAGTCCAGAGCTAATCAATATGCTTTTCTACTCTCTTTGAACTTCGAGTTTTCTGGCAACAACAAAAAATCCCAAACCCCATCCAAAACCATCGTCCAGACAGCCTCACTTCCCTGCTCCCCTCCCTCATGTCACATATTGTTGACAGAACTACTCCCGTTACCACATTCATTCCAGTGGTGATTCAGATTCTTCTGCAGAAACGGACTTGAAAGACAGAAAATTGCTCTTGTAATCAGTTAATAAGGAATCCTGGACAAGGAATACAGAGCTATGAATATGGATTTACTCTCTGCTTTTATGGATGCATTTTTCTCAGTTTTTTTTTTTTTCATTGAAAATCATGATGAGCTCATTTAAATAGCAAGGTAAACTGAGAAGGAAAATTACCCATAATAAGAATTTTGATGAAAATATAGACTGGCCTGGTTTTAAGCACATCAAGGACGCTTTGTTTAAATTGCAAGTTCGCATATATTCGAAATGTGTTTGTTTAAATGTGTCAGTTTTAGGCAAAACTAAGCCACTCTGTTCCTTTCCAAAAATCAAGAATTTGCTTTGGAAAAAAATCATGCAGTTTGATGTACAAAGCAGAGGGGGAAGAAAGTAAGTAGTGGGTGAGAAAGACCCACCCAAGGGCTGCAGCCAGCTTCCCTGGGAAGATTCATGACCATGCCTCAAAACTGTCCTGCAATTCTTTCCAACGGATTTTACTATAACTCTAAATCATTAGAAGCAACTGCTGCTGTTACCAGAACTGTCTGCCTCAAAAAGAGGAAAATTCAGGACATGCAATATAATCTCTCACTATCTAAGAGAGAACAGCCCATCTATCATAAGAACTAAAAACATCAGCTACGTAGTATACTAAATGTTCAAGTTTCATACCTCAGTATTATGTATCCTTTGCAAAAGAGGGGGAGGGGAGCACACACAAGAGGTGACTGGATGCAGCAATGATAAAATGGCTTACATTGGATTAACTATAACTACAAAACCCATTCTATCTACTGTCATCCATTGCAGAAAAAGGTAAGGAAATTTAATCAGCAACATTTTATAAACCTTCTGAGCTAATCACAACAAATGCATCCTTATTCTTACTGGAGGTATAAACATTTATGTAATGCAGGGGTTTCATAACTTGATGAGTGTCATCAAAGGCAGTGTGAATACTTTGTTCTTCCCTTTGACTTGAATGACCTCTACCCTATTCGGATCATCATTGCCCCATAGTGTACGAGGGAGGAAAGGACTTTGAAAGGTCATTTGTCTTGCAATCCAATCAGTAGCATTGGCGTTACAAGGGAGAAGCTGTTTAGAAATGCAGAATCTTGGGTCTAACCCCTATCTTACTGACTCAGAATCTGCATTTCAACAGGCCCCCATGTGATTCATATGTACCTTGAAGGTAAAAATATGTTACAGTGGGTCATTTCCCTGTCTCTGAGCAAACTGGACACAGCAGATAGATTCATCTCATTCAGCCAATTTCAGGTCCTTTATAGTTTGTTCTATATGAGTCATTGAGAGGAAGGGGAAATATACTCATTTAAGGAAGTCTTGCATATAGCATAACAAAGCAACTTCTTCAATATATTCAGGTACCTATTCTCGGAAGCCCTGTAGATTGGGTCAAAGGAAAGAGAAGCAGAAAATGGAATGGGTTCAAAACAACCTCTAATAAAGTAAGGGTAGTTCAGAAGCTGAGTCTGTGAGGGATGGGAGGAGCCATTTCATCAAATTACCAGTTCCAAAATCATCTCTGCACTATGGGTGATTTATAGCCCTGGAAGTTTAAAGCCTGGAGTATCTTGCTATATTTCATTTCAGATTAGTAATTTTTACCTAGTACTTCCTTGCAACTTAAAAGGAAACCTCCGAAACTACTAAAATGAATCGATCTGATGATTTGTATGCTCATTCTGTAGCTATCCTATGGTTTTCAGATTTGTAACTGGCTGGAATCTGGAAAACAGAAAACTCTCTGTGGCTTAATGGTAGCCCAGCCTCTAAGTCAAAGGCTAAAGACTTAGGACAGTTATATATGTGTTCCAGTGGTCCTCAAACTTGGCTGTACATGAGTCACCTGCATTACATTTTTTTAAACAGCTTTCTTGAGGTTTAAATAACATATACAATAAGGTGCATATTCGAAGTGTATAATTGGGTAAATTTTGATATATGTTGTATACCTGTGAAACTATCACCGCAATCAAGCCAGTCACCCTGAAAACTAGTTGGGCCCCTTGGTAATCCCTTCCCCATCCTACAACAACTTTTCTGCTACTATATCTGAGTTTGCTAGAGTTTTCTAGAATTTTACATAAATGGAACCCTGCCCTTTGTTTTTGTTTTTTGTTTTTTGTTTTTAGTCTGACTTCTTTCACATGACATAATTATTCTGAGATTCATGGATGTTGTGTGTTTTAGTAGTTTGATCATTTTATTGCTGAGTAATATTCCATTGTACGGGTATACCACGGGTTATCTAACCATTCATCACTGAAGGACTTTCGGGTTGTATCCAACTTTAAACCATCATGAATACACTGCTATAAACTTTCATGTACAGGTATGAATATTTAAGTTTTTACTTCTTTAAAATTTTTTGTTAACATTTTTAAAATTTATTTTTAAGAGAGAGAGAGAGATAGAACTTGAGTAAGGAAGGGGCAGAGAGAGGAAGACACAGAACCCGAAGCAGGCTCCAGGATCTGAGCTGCCAGCACAGAGCCCGACAAGGGGCTCCAACCCAGGAACCATGAGATCATGACCTGGGCCAAAGTCGGACGCACAACTGAATGAGCCACCTAGCTGCCCCAAGTTTTTACTTCTTTAGGTAAATGCCTAGAAGTGGGTGTGGCAAGCATACATTTAACATTAAAAGAAGCTGCTTGGGCACCTGAGTGGCTCAGTTGGTTGAGTGTCCCACTCTGGATTTTGGCTCCCATCATGATCCCAGGGTCATTGGATGGAGCCCCGCGGCAGGCTCTGCACTGAGCATGGAGCCTGCTTGAGATTCTTTCTCTCTCCCTCTGCCCCTCTCCCCAGCTCACACACACTCTCTCTCTAAAATAAAAATAAATTTAAAAAAATAAGCTGCCAAACTGTTTCTCAACATGGTTGTACCATTTTGCTTATCCTCTAGAAATGCATAAGAATTCCAATTATTCCACATCCCCTCCAGCAGTTGATATGATTGGTATTTTTTACTTTAGCCATTCTAATAGATGTGTAATGGTACCTCCATTAGGGTATTAGTTTACCCTTCCAATGACTACTGATGTTGAGAATCTTTTCATGTCTGTATTTGTCATCCTTATTTCTTCTTTGGTGGAATCTTTCAAATCTTTTCCTCATTTTTTATATTACATTTTGTTTTCTCAACTGTTGAGTTTTCAGAGCTCTTTATATAATTTGTACATAAGTCCTTTGTCAGATATGTAATTGACAAATATTTTCTCCCAATCCTTTTGTTCTCTTAACAATGTCTTTCAAAGAGAAGTTCTTGTTTTTGATGAAGTCCAATTTATTAACTTTCTCTCATGGATTGTGCTTTTGGTAATATAGCTAAGCAATTTTTACCTAACCCAAGCTCTCAAATATTTTTTCTTATATTTTTTCCAGAAGTTATATATTTTTTATATTTTATTTCAGGATCCTATATTTTTTTCTAGATTTTGTATTAGGTCTATGATCTACTTTGAGTGAATTTTTATATGTGATGTTAGGTTTGGAATGATTTTTACTTTTTTTTGCATATGGATATCCAATAGCTGCAGCACCATTTATTGAAAAGATTGGTCTTTCTCTACTGAATTGCCTTTGCATCTTTGTTGAAAGTCAATTGGCTATATATTTATCTATTCTAAATTCTCTATTCTGTCCCATTGATCAATCTTCATACTAATATCACATTGTCTTTATTACTGTAGCTTTATTATTAGTCTTGAAATTTCACTCTATTGTTTTTCAAGGAAAAATAATTTTAGAACAAGTTTATCAATTTCTGGGTTTAAAAAGCCTAGTAGGATTTTGATTGAGATTGCATTGAATCTGTAGGCCTCTTTGAGGAAAACTGACATCTTAGCAATATTGACTCTTAAAATCCATGAACATAATGAATCTGTCCATATATTTAGGTCTCCTTTTACTTCTCTTAGCAATGTTTTTTCAGTGTACAGGTTTTACACTCCTTTTGTGAGGTTGATTTCTTTCTTTTTTTTTTTTTTATTTCTGAGGGAGAGAGAGAGACACACACAGACAGACAGACAGACAGCATGAACAGTGGAGGGTCAGAGAGAGAGGGAGACACAGAATCTGAAACAGGCTCCAAGCTCTGAACTAGCTGTCAGCACAGAGCCCAATGCGGGGCTCGAACCCACAAACCGTGAGATCATGACTTGAGCCGAAGTCGGATGCTCAACTGACTGAGCCACCCAGGTGCCCCTGTGAGGTTGGTTTCTAAGTATTTGATTTTTTATGCTCTTATAAGTGCTAATACTTATATAATTTCAATTTTTCACTATTTCTTGAAACTGTTTAGAAACACAGTTGATTTTCACTATTGATCTTGTATCCTGCAGGCTCACTAAACTCACTTATTAGTTCTGTAGCTATTTTGTAGATTCCATAGAGTTTTCTACATAGATAATTATGTGATCTGAGAATAAAGACAGTTTATTTCTTCTTGTCCAATCTGAATTCCTTTTTTTTTTTCTCTTGTGTTACTGCACTAGATAGAAGAAGTACAATGTTGAATAGAAGTCATGACAATGGACAAGCTTGCTCTGTTCCTGGATTTAAAGGAAAAGCAGTCAGTCTTTCCCATTGGTGTTAACATGATGTTAGCTTTATATTTTGCCCTTTCCTAGGTTAAGAAGTTCCCCACTTTGCTGAGAGTTGCTTTTTTTTTTTTCCAATCAGAAATGGATCTTAGATACTGTCAAATCATTTTTCTGGTTCTAATGGGATATTCACATTGTTTTTCTTTTAATTATATACAACTATAAGATATTCCTGTATTAACATGGTGAATTAACTATCAAACCAACCTTGCATTCCTGGGGTAAACTGCTTTCCTCCCCCAATTATTCTTTTTAATATATTGTTAGATTCTGTTTGCTAAAATTTATTTAAGAATTATTGCATCTGGGGGGACCTGGCTGGCTCAGTCAATAGAGCATGTGACTCTTGATCTAGGAGTCATGAGTCTGAGCCTCACATTGGGGGAAAAGATTACTTAATAAATTAAAAAAAAATTTTTTTTAAAGAATTTTTGCATCTGTACTAATGAGGAATATTGGTTTCTAGTTTTCTTTTAATGTTGTTGTCTGGTTTTGGTATCAGAGTAATGCTGGTCTTATAGAATGAGATGGGCTATATTCCCTCCTCTTCAATTTACTTGAAGTGTTTGTGTGTAGAATCAGTATTATTTCTTCCTTAAATATTTGATAGAATTCACTCTCTAGGACTAACTCAATTTATTTGATATATATAGAACTATCCAGGTTATCTTTTTCTTTATGAATAAGCTATAGTAATTTGCATTTCCCAAAGAGTTTTTCCATCTTCTGTAAGTTGATAAAATTTATTGGCATAAAGTTGTTTTTAATATTCTCTTATAATGCTTTTAATATCTGTAGAGTCTGTGATGATATCACCTCTCTCGTTCCTGATACAAGTAATTTGTATCCTATCTCCTTTACCTAATAAGTCTTGCTACAGGTCTATCAATTTGATTGATCTTCTCAAAGAAACAGCTTTTGGTTTCATTGATTCTTCTCTGTTCTAATTCTGAGTTCTTCATATTTATTATTTACATTTTTCTGCTTGGTTTAGGTTTAATTTGTTATTTTTCTAGTTGCTTAAGGTGGAATCTAAGATCATTGGTTTGAGACCTTCCTTCTTTTCTAATACAAGTGTATAGTGTGATAAATTTTCTGTAAATATATGTTTAAGCTGAATCTTAGACATTTTGACATGTTGTGTTTTCCTTTAGGTGCAAATATCTCCTAATTTCCCTTTCGAATTCTTATTTGACCCATGGGTTATTTAGAATTATGTCAACTTGTATATTTACAAGTATTTGCATATTTCCCAGATATCTTTTTGTTTTTACTATGCAGCCTAATTCCACTGTGGTCAAAGAACATACGTTGTCTGATTTGAATATTTTTAAATTTTGTATTGTTTTAATGTTTAATTTTAAGAATGAGAGAGAAAGAGAGAGATACAGAGTGCAAGTGAAGGAGGGGCAGAGAGAGAGGTAGACACAGAATCCAAAGCAGGCTCCAGGCTCTGCGCTGTCAACACAGAGCCCAACGTGGGGTTCAAACTCACAGACTGTGAGATCATGACCTGAGCTGAAGTCAGATACTCAACTGACTTAGCTACCCAGGCGCCCCTATTTTAAAATTTCTTAAAGCTTATCTTACAGCCTAGAATATAGTCAATCTTGGAAAATTTTTCAGTGTGCATTTTAAAAGAATGTGTATTCTGATGTTGTTAAGTGGAATGGTCTTAAAATGTCAAATAAGTCAAATTGGTTTACAGTATTGTTCAAGTCTCTTATATCCTTACTGATTTTCTATTTGTTCTATCAATTATTAAGACAAAGGTATTAAACCCTTCAATGATAATTGTGGGTTTGTTTCTTTCTCCTCTACACTTCTAAACATCTCACTACCAAATCCACATATGATACCAATTAATTCAGAATCTCTGAGAGCGTGATCCAGGCATCAATATATTTTTTTTAAACCTCTGAGTGATTCCAATGTGCAGCCAACTTTGAGAACCACTGCCTTATGCAGTCCACATTATGGATTTAACAGATTCCCAAATAAATGTATTATCTTACTTCATACCTTTGAGGTAGACATTATTCATTCCCATTTTGAAAATGAAATTAAGTTTTAGATATTAACTAAGTTTAGATACTTAAGTGTCCAGGATGACACAGTTCACCAGAGAGCCTAGCTGGGATTTAAACCCAGGTTTCCTAACTCAAAGTTGATTGCTTTGAGCTATTTGCATTTTATTCTGTGAGGCATGTTTATTGACTTGAATTCTATTTGCATTTCTATTCTGTCCCTCGAATACATAGGCAGGAGCCATGTCTAACCCAAAGCTTATAATTTGCACTGGACCTACCACAGTGTCTGTACCCTGGAGATGATTCGAAGGTTTTTCTTTTTTCCTCTTGAAAGACATGAGTATCTAGGGTCATCTGACTGCATAGTAGTCATCAATCTGCCTTTTTCTTGGTCCATCCACAACCTAAGATTTAAACCAGGCTGTAATTAACCCTGACATACAGGCTCTTCTCCAAAAACCTTCTCAGGCTGCAGACTCTCCACCTGCTTCACTCCATTAATACATGACATTGGCAACCAGGAACTAGGTTTTGCCCCGAGCCACCCACACAAGTTTGGGGTGAGATATGAGGGAAGAGCAGCTTGAAGTGGATGCATCTCCTATGTGTAAAGGCTATTTTGTTTGAGTGCTTCCAAGTGCTGGTACACTATGATTAATTATGTTGGCCAAGGATTAATACTTAAAATCAGGAATGATTTGAATCATTCCTCCAGCTGCCCCAGGGAAAAGATTGGTCAAAAAAAAAGACCATTAATGTTTTAGAGACATTGCATTCCAGAGAGATAAAGAGAAAGACTAATGAGATGCCTCTTTGACTCTCTCTCTCTCTCTCTCTCTTTCACTCTCTCTCATTCATAGGTATGTCAGTTTCAGTACACACTAATGAATCAATGTGAGTTTGTTTCTTCTCATAAATATTCAACTATACAAATCCTTTCCCCAAAACTGCCTTCTTGGATCTATTTTCTTTTTTTTTTCTTTTTTCTCAATGTTTTATTCATTTTTGACAGAGACAGAGTATGAGCAGGGGAGGGTGAGTGAGAGAGGGAGACACAGAATCCAAAGCAGGCTCCAGGCTCTGCGCTGTCAGCACAGAGCCTGACATGGGGCTCGAACCCACAAACCATGAGATTATGACCTGAGCTGAAGTCAGACGCTCAACCGACTGAACCACCCAGGCACCCCTTGAATCTATTTTCTATATCTGTTCTCTTCAGATCCCCTTACCTGACTCCTCTCATTATCAATAAGCCACAATCTAAGCTCAAAACTTGGTAGTTGCTAATATGACTTCCTCTACGTTCTGAATGTTTTCTCAGTTATTGCCCAAAGTAAAAGACAACCACAACAAGTAAGAGTGCCTGAGTATTTTGTTAAAGGATTATTTGTTACCAAAACAAATCTACAACACTAAAGGTATTTAAAAACAAAACTTCACTCATTTTTCCACCACTTAATCACTTTCTCTTCTCCCAAATTTTCTTCCAGTCTTCGTTTAGAGATATTTTACATAATTATAAGGTTCATAGAATTTCTGTGTTCTACTTTCTTGCTTAACATCACTTAACAAACATTTTCATTGTCTTTATATAGTCTTTCTAATTATCATTTTGTGTGGCCACATGGTTTTCCGTAGACATACCATAATTTGTTTAACCATTCCCCTACAGCTGTATGTCAACTTGTTTCCAATTTTCACCATTGTAAGTGATTATCCTAGAAGCAACTAAGTATATGTAAAGATTTCTTCTCTTCTTTTTTTGTTTTAAATTTTAGTTTTTTTCTAATGTTTATTTATTTTGAGAGAGAAAGTGCATGAGCAGGGGGAGAGGCAAAGAGAGAGAAGAGAGAGGATCCCAAGTAGGTTCTCTGCCATCAGTGAAGAACCCAACATGGGGTTTGATCCCATGAGCTGTGAGATCATGACCTGAGCTGAAATCAAGAGTTGTTCACTTAACCGACTGAGCCACCCAGGCACCTCATCCTTTCTTCTTCTTTTTAATTATTTCCTTTGTAGAAGTTTCTAGGCCTGTTATTGCTATGTGAAAGGGGTTGAGTGATTTTTAAGGGGTGATGAGCCCTTAAAAAAAGACAGTACCACAAAGTTCATAACCTATGTCATATCTTGATTTATAAAAGAAGTTATGACACAGAGGGGCTGGGGCGCCTGGGGGGCTCAGTGGGGTAAGCACCCCACTCTTGATTTCAGCTCAGGTCATGATCTCACAGTTTGAGTTCAAGCCCCACATCAGGCCCTATGCCAACTGCGCAGAGTCTGCTTGGAATTCTCTCTCTTCCTCTCTCTCTCTCTCTCTCTCTCTGCTTCTCCCTTTCTCTTTCTCTCTCAAAATAAACAAATAAAACATTATTTAAAAAAAAAAGACGTAATACAGAAGGGCCATGATACTTCCTAAAGCATCACTTATTGCAGTCTTATCCCACAGAGTGACCCAAGTAATACAAGATGAATGCATGTCCATTAGCTTATACTTTATTCCACTGAAGCCCACTAAAAAAAAAAAGAACCAATTCCTCCCACAATTTTTAAAAATGTTTATTTGTTTTTGATGGCCAACAGATACATGAAACAATGCTCAGCGTCACTCATCATCAGGGAAATACAAATCAAAACCACACTGAGGTACCACCTCACGCCTGTCAGAGTGGCTAAAATGAGCAAATCAGAGAACTCTAGATGCTGGCAAGGATGTGGAGAAATGGGCACCCTCCTACACTGTTGGTGGGAATGTAAACTGGTGCAGTCCCTCTAGAAAACAGTGTGGAGGCTCCTCAAAAAATTAACAATAGAACTCCCCTATGACCCAGCAATAGCACTGCTAGGAATATACCCAAGGGATACAGGAGTGCTGATGCATAGGGGCACATGTACCCCAATGTTCATAGCAGCACTCTCAACAATAGCCAAAACATGGGAAGAGTCTAAGTGTCCATCAACTGACAAATGGATCAAGAAGATGTGGTTTATCTATACAATGGAATACTACATGGCAATGAGAAGGAATGAAATCTGGCCATTTGTAGCAGTGTGGATGGAACTTGAGGGTGTTATGCTGAGTGAAATAAGTCAGGCAGAGAAGGACAGATACCATATGTTTTCACATATAGGTGGATTAGGAGAAACTTAATGGAGGACCTTGGGGGAGGAGAAGGAGAAAAAATAGCTGGGGAGAGGGAGGGAGGCAAATCATGAGAGACTCTTGAATGCTGAGAACAAACTGAGGGCTGATGGTGCGGGAGAGAGGGGAAGGGGGGAGATGGACATGGAGGAGGGCACTTGTGGGGATGAGCACTGGGTGTTACATGGAAACCAACTTGACAATAAACTATTTAAGAAAAAAAAAGTTTATTTATTTTTGAGAAAGAACATGAGCAAGGGAATGGCAGAGGATCCAAAGCAGGCTCTGCACTGACAGCAGTGAGCCCCATGTGGGGCTTGAATTCACAAACTGCAAGATCATGACCTGAGCCAAAGTCAGAGACTAAACATCTAAGCCACCCAGGCACCCCTCCTCCCATGTTTTAAGTGACGAGCTTTGGAGTAAGTCTCAAGAAGCTCCACAAGAAAACCATGGGGCAAATCAAAGACGCAGCTTCTGAGATAAACCCTGCCTTAGAAATGAAATGAAAGCACACAATGTGTGTGGCAGGAGAGCAATGGGGAGGGGGTGCGGGTCAGGTATGATTGGAACGCAAGTGTCACAGTTGTGCCCTGCACACTGGTCTCTGGGAGTTGGATCGAGGCAGCCGAGTTGAAAGCCAAACACAGACAGCAGCTGTTAAGGATGTAAAGTCTCTGGCCAGAGTGGATAGGGAGCTGGGTGTGGTTGCCCAAAAGCCAATTTTCACCCCACCCTACAGGCCCAGTGACAGAATGAGAGGAGAGAACTTCCCCGAGTTGCATTCCAGTCCTTTCTGGGCTTAGTGGGAATGTCTATGAGAATGCTGGAGACTGGCTGCAAGCTGCCTGTTACTCCACACACGCCTCCCTCAACGTCACCCCTGGAAGACACTGAAGTTCAGAGAACCAGGGTGTAGGACTGACCTGCAACTACCACATGATTGCAGCTACCACCCTGGGTATAAAGTATGAGTAAATCCCAATGAAGGACTAATCGAAACTTTAGGCAGTACAGGATCTTTCCTCCATTGCACAAGGAAGCGGGGGACTACGGGCCCACACCATCCCCTTCAACAATTTCCCAGAATGTTTGACTGGAGCCCGGCAGCCTGCATCATGGAGCAAAGAATCCTCGTTATTCATTTCAACATCACTTTTCTTGGAAACCCTGTCCGCTCCACTCTCCAGAAATAATCCATCAGATTTTTCTCTTTGTTGAAGTCATACTGTGAAAATTCCCATAATCAAATTCCCCACGTTAGGACCCCTGCTGATAGATATTATGTAACAACAGAGTCAAGAGGGAAAATAGTGGGTCAGACACGGACATCATTTTTTTCTTCCTTTTTTAACTTTTTAATCATGAAAACTTTCAGACACGCACAAAGCAAGAGAGAAAGGAATAATAAAACTCCCATGTCCCCACCACCCAGCTTGAACAATCTCTGTACAAGCCAATCTTGCTTCATCTGTCACCCCACCCCACTCTGATACCCCCACAAATATGCACATTTTTTTACAAGAATTTTTAAAAAGCAGAGGCACCTGGGTGGCTCAGTCGGTTAAGCGCCTGACTTCGGCTCAGGTCATGATCTCACAGTTCCTGGGTTTGATCTGCGCATCGAGCTCTGTGCTGACAGCTCAGAGCCTGGAGCCTGCTTCAGATTCTGTATCTCCTTCTCTCTCTACCCCTCCCTTACTATGCTCTGTCTCTCTTTATATCTCTCTCTCTCTCAAAAAACAAAATAAACCTTAAAAAAATGTTTAAAAGCAAGTCCCAGACACAGTGTCATAAACATGTCAACATACATTTCTAACAAGGACTTTGTTTTATGACATGACCTCTATACGCACTAGTATTTATGTAGTAACTGCTGATACTTGTTAGGCATTCAGTATTTGGTGCAAGATATTACAGTAAGATTCTTGACAGCTTATTTCATGAAATCTCAGCTCAGCAGAGAAACACTCTGGAAATTCACAAACTCCGTGGGAGAAAGAAATGCCCTGGCCTGGAGAACATTGCTATTTGCATTTTACTCATAAAGAAAACTGCTCAGCCAACTCAGGGTAAGCTGCGGAGAGGCTGCAGTCGAGGCGATGGCAAAGCTTGGAACAAGAGGCTTGTCAGAGCCTGACTTGCTCCATCCCCCCTGGATATTCAGGATATTAGAAGGGCATTGCTTCCTTGTCTGAAAACTGGCCTTTTTTTTTTTTTTTTTTTTTTTTAACTTTCTTACACCTACCACTTGAATTTACATTGTCAAGATAGAAACGCCCAGGCTTTTTGAAAAGGTAACACCTTAAAAAAGAGCAAAACAGGGATGTCTGGATGGCCCAGTTGGTTAAGTAAGCCTCCAACTTCGGCTCAGGTCATTATCTCGCAGTTCGTGAGTTCCAAGCCCAACATCGGGCTCTGTGCTGACAGCCCAAAGCCTGGAGCCTGCTTCGGATTCTGTGTCTCCCTCTTTCTCTGCCTCTCCCCCCTCATTCTCTCTCTCTCTCTCTCTCTCTCTCTCACTCTCACTCTCACTCTCTCTGTCTCCCTCCCCCCCTTTCTGTCTCAAAAATAAATAAACTTAAAAAAAAAAGAGCAAAACAATTCTGAAAAATCCACATTACATTTCTGCTTATCACGTATGCATTGGGAGCACAGGGGGAAAATGCTGCATCACACAAAAGCAATCTCAATATAAGTAATTCTGTATATGCTGTTCCTTTGCAGTCCTGCACCTAATCTATATGTCCATACGCAGGAGGTTTAGGCAGAGTACCTGCACTGGGTTGGCTTACCTCAGTAAAGGTGGGGACTGCCTAAGCATAGCCTTGGTTGGAGGTCTTTGGCTCAAGGACAGACTGAGAAACCCACTCTCAGTCATTAAGATCCCACACTGTTATTTGCTATTTGCTTTTTGCGAATCCCATACTGCCACTTGAAGCCTCCTATGCTTCGAAACCCCAAGTCAGCCAACAGAGGCAGGCAGCACACGGCTGGTTCCCCCCTTGTTATTGCCCTTCTCCAGCTCTCACTTTATACCAGATTTGCTACCACAGCATCCGATTGTCCCAGTTTGGGCAGGATGCCCTCTTCAGGTCCGGGCAACTGTGGCTGGAGGTTGGGGCAAGTGACACGGAGGAGGCGCCAGGAGCTGCAGCTGTGCGGAGGCGTATGCCGCAGGAGAGGACGAGCCAGCACTGTACACAGCGCCGCTGTACACAGCGCCGTTCTCACCTGGGTGGATGATGTTCCCTCCACCTGGGCCACGCTTCAGATGTCTGTGTGACTTGCTCCTTTGCCACCTTCACCTCTTTCAGGTCTCTCCACAAGACCCCCTTTATCAGAGAGGCCTTCCCTACCACCTACGCCAAATAACACACCTTCGCTGCCACTTGCAACCCCTTTATTGTACCTCGTTTTCCCTTATCACAACCTGACACATATTATTTGTTGTCTATTTTGGACACTACTGTATGTCCTCAACCTACAGCAGTGCCAGGTATACATCAAGAGCTCAACATATCTGTGTTGAATAAGCAGTTTCCCCACGAACAAGGTCTTGGAGGTGGCTTCTCCTTCTCCTCCTCCTTCTTATTTATTGTTGGCAGTGATCTCTACACCCAGTGTGGTGCTCGAACTCGCAACCTCAAGATCAAGAGTCACATGCTCCTCCCACTGAGCCAGCCAAGTGCCCCCAGTCTCATCCTTTTTACTACCACACACAAATCATCAGGGTGGCGCTGATCATGGACATTCCTTTGCAAAGAGGACCCCCATAGGAAATCCACGGGGATATGCAGATGAGCTTTACAGAGTTAAACTCCCCCTAAAAACCTAGCTGTTCTTTTTTTTTTTTCTAGGAGAGAGAGAGAGAGAGAGAGAGACAGCGTGAGCAGGGGAGGGTAAGAGAGAGAGGGAGTGACAGACTGAAACAGGCTCCAGGCTCTGAGCTGGCAGTCAGCACAGAGCCCGAGGCAGGGCTCGAACCCAGGAACCGCGAGATCATGACCTAAGCGAAAGTCGGACGCTTAACCGACTAAGCCACCCAGGTGCTCCAGAACCTAGCTGTTCTAATAGGAATGTCTATTTCTTAAATCTGTATTCCCTGTGACTATCTGCTATAGAGCTTGTGACCACCACCTCATACTTTGTTCTTTCCCTTCAGGGTCTACGTGAAGCTTCCCAATGGCCTGGCTCTAACAAACTTTCAAACGCGTACACTTTAAGAATAATATATTCCTCTCAGAACTACACCACTGAAAGGTGTTCCTTCAACAACAGAAAGATTTATTACTTTCTTCCCCCACCATAAAACCACAAAAATATTTCCTTCTTGACTATAGCAGTGAGTTCCAAGTTTCATTAAAGAACTGGCCAGATGCTTCCTCCTAGCTTGTGTGGGAAGAAGTTAAGATAAAGAGCAGTTGAAACTCTACCTCTGCACACCTGCCTCATACCTTATTCCCTTGTGATAGTTCTTCTTCCTGTTTCCCTGTGGTTGGGGATATGGACCTGCCTCCCCAGGCACCTGGGGCTCTGGAAGCCCCCCCGACCCCTCTCCTTCTGGTATTAATAAACAGATGGCTCTTATTGATTTGCACACCTGCTATAAACCAGGCACTGCACCTTACAAATTGTCTCAAATTCTTAACCCTCAAACTGGAAAAGAGCTGTAACCTGAGTGCCGCCTGAATATCTTTCTGCCTTTGTTACTGAGAATCGCTTTCCTCCAGTGTATTTGCAGAAAGGGAATTGGTCTCTCAACTCCAAAGCCAGTCCAGGCTTCAGCCCTTCCTCTGCTTTCACCTGCTCAGCCCGGGTCTTTGCTGCCTCCAGTGGGGGTCCTGGCCTACGTTCTGAGGCGGCTGTCATCCTCCCTTCAGTGTGACACCGACAGCGGCCTCAGGGGTGCAGTAGACAAAATAATGGCCCTGAAGAACACCCATATCCTGGAACCTGCGAATGTGTTACCTTACATGGCAAAGGACTTTGCAGACATGATCCCGTTAAGAGCGTTGAGATGGGGAGATTATATTGGTGAACATGGTGTAATCACAAGGGTCCTTATAAGGGAAAGAAGAGGGCAGGAGAGGAAGTCAGAGAAGGAGATGTGCAGATGGAAGCAGAGGTCAGGGGGAAGTGAGGAAGGAGTGACAGACACAGGCAGCCTTGAGAAGCAGAAAAGAGTAAGAAAACAGGTTCTAGCCTCGAGTCTCCAAAAGGAACACAGATCTACCGACACCTTGACTTTAGGTCTCTTGACCTCCAGACCAGCAAGATCACAAATTTGTGGGATTTTTAAGCCACTAACTTTGTGGTACTTTGTGACACCAGCAACAGAAAACTGTGCAAGGGATGATGCAGGGAAACTATACGTGCCTTGCCCTTGATTCTCTACCTCTAACACACATGTAAAAACCACTTCATTGTAAGTTTGGGGATAAGGACAAGGGGGAAAAAGCTGAATATCAAATGCAGTTGTTCCCAGAGCCCAATGAAAGGGGGAAAAAAACCTTAAAAAGTCCCCTCATGAGGAGGACTGACCAGTCCAAGGCCCATCTTTATCTTCTTTTCCTCTATAAGCCCACCGTTCTCTTCTCCATGATGAAATTTTTCAGTCAGCAAACATTTACTGAGTACCTACTATATCCCAGGCACTGTTCTAGGAGAGAAAACAATACAAGCTATCAGAGGGCTTACATTTTAATGCAACCTCCCTTTCATGATGTTCCCACCCCTTACATCACCCCTTACCCTGTACCCCATGTAGGATCATCGGTAAAATATAAACAACCCAAACAGTATATTTCTCAAAGTCTGAGTTACTCCATGAAGGATCATGCCGTGTAGTTGGATGATTTCCAGAATAATCCATGGTAGGCTTCATTTCCCCAGTTCTTGTTCTCTTTGGGGTCCGTCTGCCAACACAAAGTCAGGATACCACTCATCATTCTTCCTCTGGTAATCTGATCTCCTGCGAGTAACTCTTAGATTACACGTGTGTACTCACACACACACACACACCCCAAAGATAAACTGTCAGCCTCCATCTAAATGCATGTTAAGGAGGCTGCCTTCCTAAAGGTAACATATTCTGCCCAACTAATAAAGATATGCCTTTACTTTCTATTATTACTTTCTATTATGCAGAGCAGTCCCAATTCTCAGCCTCTACTTGTAGACTGTGTCCAGGTCCTATGCATCGGAAACACCACCCATCACTGTGCCTTTCTAAATGGAAAGACCTCCAACTGCTACCTACTACCCAGAGGACTGGCAGAAGCTTGTAGATGTGCTTTTTTGATACATTAAGCCACATGAAATTCCTACCCAGGGCTGCGTCTCCTAACAAACTCCGCGAGGAAATGAATCTGCACCCTCTGGCCCCCATCCATAACAAACCCTAAAGAATTATAAGACTTTTCCTCTTCCAGTTATAGAAGGAACCCCCAAGGGTAAGTACATACTTTTGCTCACTTAAAAAGATCCTCTCTTCTCTTATGGTCTTTTTTAAACAAAAAATATGCAGGCATCATCAAGCAAATACTTTTGATTAAAGGAAATGTTAACTCTCTGGGCATTGAGAATCGCAGAAGGAGGAATTGTAAGCTATTGGTTCCAATTAAGCTTGCCACCATTAGCTATATAACTCTGGTTGCAGAATAATTATTGTAATGTAAATACTAATATATTGATTATGTGTTTACTTGGTGCCGGGGACTTTACTAAGTTGCATTAACTCATTAGTCCTCACCAGTGAGTCAACTCATCTATCCATATTTTACAGATGAGGAAATTGAGATCACAGGGGGTCAGAAAATTGCTCTAAGGTCATTTTGCTAGTTGGTGGTGGAGCCAGGGTTCAAATATATGTAGGCTTTCCTGCTGGCAGACCCTGATCACTGTGTTATACTGCTGCACTGTGCTTTAACAACTGGAAGGCTGTCCAAAGTGGTACCTTTCCATTAAAGTGGAAAACTTTAAAGTGAAGATAATAGGGGCACCTGGGTGGCTCAAGTCGGTTAAGCGTCCAGCTTCGATTCAGGTCATGATCTCACCATATGTGGGTTCAAGCCCCACATTGGGCTCTATGCTGACAGCTTGGAGCCTGGAGCCTGCTTCAGATTCAGGGTCTTTCTTTCTCTCTGCCTCTCCCCTGCTCACACTCAGTCTCTCTCTCTCTCTCTGTCTCTCTCAAAAACAAACATTAAAAAATGAATAAGTCAAATGAAGATAATAAAGGAGGAACGAAAAGACAGGATTCGTGAGCAAATTTGATCACCCTAAGAATGAAAAGTAGACTAGAAGAAACCTGAAGCCAGGAACAAGAAATACTCTTTAAATTACAGCCAAGTGAGCAATGGTAAGTTTGAAAATCTGTGGTTTAGAGTCCACAGTGGTGTAGGGATTGGTGGCAACATTTATTTTCAAAGTGTCAAGGACTTCCACCTCCATTTAGATGCCTTTAATAAATGAGAGTCTAAAATACTCTAAAGAGAATCCCAGCAGAGCCTACAAGCCAAAAATCCTTGGCTTCCAAAATAACGGGGGCTGCCTCTTCCCAAGTTACCATGCACAGAAGCAAAACTTGGCAGAATCTGAAACAAAGGATTTTGGTCTTGTTCCTACCATTGCTTCCACAGAAGGAAGCAAAGCAAACCACTGGGTTATATCTTCCACAGCTCCCAAGCACCCAGACCCTGCCAGGTGCTGCTCCAAAGAGAACCGCGCACACCCCCCTCCCCCCACCGCTCTCTGCCCTGGGGAATCAGCCCCTGTGGAGGTAGCTTTAAAAGACCCAAATGCAGGGTGGGATTCTTTTACCCCTACTTCTTTACTGCAGAATTCTGTTTCTTGAGGATATTTTCCACATATAATCGAGCTGCTACCCTGACACCATTTTCATTGAGTAATTCATGCTGATGTCACACCGGCCAGGCACCAGGGGAAGCCCTGCTTTTATGGGTTGGCTCTTAATTTAGGAATTTTTATTTTCTGACTTCCCTCCCTTTTTTGCTGGACTCCACTGCTTTTGAGCAAGATGCCTGAGTGGTGAAGTGTTGCCTGCTTTTGAGAAAAGGAATTCCTGCTCGTTGAGAGGCGAATGATTGAGTGAAGGCAAAATGTGTGTCCTGTAATAGTACATCTTAATTGGAGAGTTGGCAAGAGAGGAAGGGTGTGTGGGTCTGGTGTGGGTTCTGTTGCTCATGATGGGGTTCGGCAAAGTTGAGCTGAGAAGGTGGGCTGAGGCGTCACAACCACTCCCTGATGCCACAATCATGTGTACCTGGGGAGCCAACCGCCTCCTCCCTGGCACCTGGGCAACCACATTTAACCCACGTCCCCACCTTCCTTCTTCACCTCTCGGCTGTTCTGTGCAGCGAGCCGAGCCGGCAAAGGCGAGCTTGGCAAACCTTGCCTGTAAAAGCCTAATCCAAACAGCATGTCCGCTGAGCTCAGCGGGGTGACTCATGTGCAGTGATGTGTGAGGCCAGCAAGCAGAGATTAGGATCTGGCCCGCCCGCCAGCCTAGCCTGCACTTCCTTTGATCAACTCTGATGGTTTTTAATTCTGCAGAAGCAGCTTCCTGCCAGCGGCAAGCACCTCTTGGTGGAGGCTGGAGCCATGTCTATGCTGACCTACTTGTTAAGCGAGGCTGGCATGTGTGATAGCACAGGGACTGACAGACACCCTGGGCTCACACCCCACCAGAGCCGAGAGGGGAGCCTCTCTCTCTAAGGTGCCCACCGTGACATCAGATGCTTACTCCTTAGCCAGCACCAGCAAGGGCATGCGTGTGAGCGGCCCTGGGTTCTAAACCTGATGCTAGTATTGGTGAACTCACTGGGTAGCAAAGAAAAAGGGGACTCTCTCTAGGGGAATTTTTTTTTTTTTTTTTTTTTTTTTTTTTTTTTTTGCTTTTTGTAAATTGGGGCATCTCTAAGGACAGTGTCTGGCACAAAAGGAAGCATTCTCTGGGTTCTTCAAAAGTTCTTTTTCACATCTGTTTTGCTCGAAATGGAACACATTCGGAGTATATTACTTTCTTGAACTTTTCCCCCTGGCATGACTGGAATATGTTTGTCTCTTAACTCTTCTAAATCCCCTCAATGACCAGTGCCAAGCAGGGCACCTGAAACCAGGTCTCATTCTCTCTTTCCCTCCCATCCCCTATCTCTCTCTTTTCTCAGAAAGCGGACAAGTGATTCTCCACCTTGGCTGCATTTTATAGCCATGGGAAGTGAGAGGGGGTTTTTAAAAAAAATCCCTCTGCCCAAGCTCGACCCTAGAATAATTCTCTCAGAGTCTCTGAGGGTAGGACCAGACATCAGCCACGTTTGAAGCTCTCCATGGTGCAGGCAAAGTTGGGAGTCATTGAAATTTTAGGGTCCTGTGGCATCATTCGTAAGCCTTGAGAGTGGTTCTTACCTCCCCATCTCTCCGCCCCAACACCATTCAATTCGAGGCCCTTCTGGAGTCTGGTGTGTACTTTAACCAGGTTAAGGTATGATGTTACATATGGGATGTGATTTTGAGTGATGTGCATATCATAACTGATTCCAAATACATTTTTGGCTCCATAGGTTTTTTTTCATTTAATAAAAATGTTTGTGTAATTAAAAAAAAATCTTATCTGGTTGGAATAACTAGTCTATGTATTAACAATTGGTCCATCTGATTAGAAGTGGACAAGTCTGAATTGTCCACTGAGACTTAGAGAATAACCTGAGGAACTGGCATGCAGAATGGATGGGTCTCACCGGGAAGAAGAAGGGGATGGTTCAGCACACAGAACATTGATCAACTCAGTTAAAGTTTCTAGGAGGCAGGTTTGTATGTGGTGGTGACGGATTGTAAGTGGGCTTCCAGATAGAATAAGGACTTTTCGTTAAATTTGAATTTCAGGGGCACCTGGGTGGTTCGGTCAGTTGAGTGTCTGACTGTTGGTTTCCTCTCAGGTTGTGATGTCACAGCTCATGAGAGAGTCTCTCTCTCCCTCTCTCTCTGCCTCTCTCTCTCTCAAAATAAACAAACTTTAAAAATTTTTGAATTTCAGAAAAGTGACAAATAATGCAATGTTTGAGACATATGCATACTAAAGAATTACTTGTTATTTATCTGAAATTCAAATTTAACTGGGAGTTCTCTGTTTTGTTCACAAATCTGGAAAGCCCAGCTGAGGGTGGCAGGCTAAGAGGAGAATCTTGGCTATTTGAGGGGGTGGTAGGTCTCACCTGGGTGGTTACTGCCCTCCAGGAGGCGTAGGGAAAATGTGTAGACATTTGGGGCTGTCCCAATAACCAGGATTGCTACTGGCGTGTGGTGGGTGTGAACCAGATGCCAAACATACTGCAACAGGCACTTCCAGTGAAGAAGTGTCCCATCTAAATTGCCAATAGCACCCAGACCAGTCACACCCATTTCACCATTTTACTGAGAATTGACCCTATTACTTTCACATAGTTTCTCCCTAGAAAGCAATGCACTGGTCACCTAGAGAAGTTCAAAGTGCTCCCCAAGAAAGAAGCAACCAAAGTCTCAAGTACTTGCACCAATGCCTCCTATAGTCCAACCAAACCATACAGCATCCAAGCCTTCGATGCTTACAGTAAGTATTGCCTCCTTCAGGAGGCCTTCCTTAACTGCTCCTATCTTCACTGGTCTGTCTCCTCAATCCCTAAAACCTTTATTCCTCTAATTTAATACTTGAACATATTTCTGTAATAGTTGCATGTGTTCTAGCCTGTGAGTTAGTCTCTCCAATTGGCCTGGGGACATCAGAAAAGTGAGATCAAGTTCTGGGTGACTTTGATCACATTACTGATTTGTTGGTTGGCTTTGCTGTTCGCTATACTTTGCCTCCTTTAAAAACTCTGATGTAGCTGAAGTTAAATGTGCAAATAGACGAGGCAGTTAAAGGAAAGATAAGAAGGGAGATGAGAAACCACAGAGAGGAAAGAGAAGCACAGGAACCGGAGATAAGATAATTTTGTAAATGGATATTAAATTGAAGTCTGGACTCCCTGACAGTCAAAGCAAAAAGGGAAACACAATTGGTTACATCACTCTTATTGTCTGAAAAAAGGGAAGCAATATCAGCTCATGAGGAAACATAATGTTTTTCCTCATGCTAAAGTTTAAATTTATTACATAGGTCTTTAAAAGACAGACTCTGAGAAACAAAGCGGATAATGTCTTCCCTTGAGCTCTTTTTTCCCCTATTTCTTATGTTCATTTTGTAACAAATTTAGGACGATACTATTGAACCATGACTCAGTGAAAGCATTTTTGTAAGGAGCTAAGCTAACATATTCTAAATGTATTGGCTTCCGGTGATCTGATTAATAAAGGGGCACTGAGAAGTTTTCAGTTGCCCAGAGCTTTTATGAAGTTTTTATGTGTGGCTTTCCTAGTAGTTTCTGAGGGCCTTAAGGAAAAGGTGGGGATGCTATAGAAAATAGGCTTTTCGTTAGAGGAAAGAGGGTGCTACCCATAAGACCTTACTCCCTGCAAGCTAGATTCAGACAGTTGGAATTACCCACGCTGCCCAGTAGGTACTTCCCAGACACATCCCCAGGAAAAGGATAAAGGAAAACAGTGTGTCACCAAGGGCCCACCCCAGGGGAGGATCCTGGAAATGGCTTGAGACCCTGCCTGACGGACGTGTATCTTCCTTTAATGACCGCTACATTTGGGGATGCATTTGCCTCTCTTTTAAAGGCAGGCAACAAATAATTAGATGACTCAAAAAAGAGTTTCCTTTTTTCGGTTTTATTTGAGGCTTTTTTTTTTTAAACCAACTCCCTGATGGGTGGGAGACTAAAACAAACAATAAATAAACTATAGATTAAGCTCCCTCCACCCTGGGCGACACAGTACCAGGTAGAGGAAACTGTGGCCTGGGGCTTTGAAGGCTTGCTGATTAGCACACAGGTCCCCCCTACCTCCCCACCCGTCTTCATCTCAGAGGTACCAGTTCTTGTGCCTGGTAGCTAACAGTGGCAAAACCAAGATGAATCACCCTATGTCAAGATCCATAGATGATCAAAATACTAAGTAACAGGTCTGGGATGAGAGGTCAAAGCCACAGGTAAAACTCTCTGACATAGGCTTTGTTTGGTCTTTTGCTTTTTATTTTTTTTTTAATGTTTGTTTATTTTTGAGAGAGAGAGAGACAGAGTGTGAGCACAAGCTGGGGAGGGGCAGAGAGAGATGGAAGACACAGAATATGAAACAGGCTCTAGGCTCTGAGCTGTCAGCACAGAGCCCGACATGGGGCTCGAACCCACAAACCATAAGATTCTGACCTGAGCCAAAGTCAGGCGCTCAACCAACTGAGCCACCCAGGTGCCCCTGGTCTTTTGTTTTTAGATGATGGCAGCTTCAATTTCCTTCCTACTGGCACACAAAGGATGGCTAGAGTAGGCAAAGGTGGAGAGCTGCCTGAGCCATGAGGAAGCCTCCCCACCACTCCCTCTCCTCTCCCCACTGACACTGAAGGGAGAGACAGCCTGGGAGAAGTCTTACCCTCCTTCCCTGAGAGGAGATCAACTGGTTGTGCTGGCTTTGCTCCCTCCTAGGTGGCTGGCTTCTCAGGTCAATGGATACTGCCCTTACTGCTGGAATGTGGGTACTGGACTCATTTCTAACCCTCTGGCAGACCAGCAATATTGATCCCTCCCCTTCACTTGGGATTAGAGGAAAGGGGGTTAGTCAGGTCATTTTTCGTTACGCAGAGTCTGAACTCCTCTTCCAAGCTCAGGACATTTACCACCTTGTGAATCTTGGTGCTCTAAGAAAGAGCCCCAAGGGCGAGATGCTCTCCTCTCCAGTCTCCTTTGCAGCTAGGATGTGGACACACTGCGGGACCTGGCCAATATGGTGCACCTGCTTCCGATGGAATCAGAAGTTACTGGCACCAGCAAACGGGGCAGGGGAGAATCCTTTCTGGAGGATGTTCCAGGGCAACAGAAATATCCAGGCTCATGGTAGTATCCAGGGTCCAGGGCTGAAGGTGAGAGCAGCCTGAGCGGTGGTGAATCACCAGGCAGCAGCCACGGTGGTATCCTCTCATTTCTGTGCTGCGACTGCTCCTGTGGCCTGGGATATGTCCCTGAGGTCCCGGTCCCTGTGTTTTCTGAGCCTGTTTCTCCAGCCTTCTCTGTGATTCTGTGAGTTACTCGATAGCCTTCCAACAAATTCCTCTTCTGCTTAGATCAGTCAGCGCTGGTCTCTGTTGCTTGCAACTGAGAACCCTGACTCTGTCCAACTGCAACTGGTTTCAGTCAATCGTTTGCAGATGCTTTTTTTTTTTTTTCCTCTCTCACTGCCTGCATTCTTCATGTCTCTGCCCTCCTGGCAATTCCACAAGTAATCCAGAAAAGGAGGAATAAGCATGCAGAGAATTTGACCGCAGCTGGGAAGTGAGCCAACAGAACTCTGAAGAACGTGAATATTAGATCCCTCACTTTGTCAGGTGGGGTGGATGCAGGATTAAAGAGACAGAAGGCTGTGGGCTGTCCATCATATGCTATTTTTCAACCGACGCTGGGTTTTCAGTGATTACCCGTGGCACTTAAAACTCCCATGAGGGTATGGGCCACGTCTGCCTTGTTTTCTCTAGAACCTAGGTCATACTGGATACTGAGAAATAAATAGTAGCAAAGCGGGTGATGAGGGAAGTCTGGGGAAGAGAATTCAGGGAAGAGAAGCTTAATATATCCTCAATGTCTCTTTAAAAAAAGAATTGTCTCAACTCTGTGGGAGCCGAAGATTAAGGCCTGTGAGTCGAGCCAACACTGCAGATATTTGGTTGTGTTGACTGAAGAGTAGGAGCCTGGAGCTTTAGCCATCAGACTTTCAAAGACAGAGAGATGACACACTCCCAGGCAGGCAGAGCCTGACTTGGGTATAGCCCAGATAGAATGCCCGTCCTGTTTCTTCTTGGAAGGGGGCCCCAAGAGTACCTGCAAAGCTGAACTGCCATGGCTCTCCAAAAAGAATTTTGAATCCATTTCAAATGTGTTGATAGTACGTGGTTAAAACCCCAGAACTGGGTGGAGGTAGGGGTGGGGGGGATATAGTGTTAGTTTGAATCTAGAAAACCAAGGGCAGGTTTCCCCGTCAGCTACCTTAACCATATAAAGAACTTCGGGACGTCTGTTCTGGTAAGCTGTTTTTAACACTTATATCTGGATTTAGATCCACAGGATGCATTTGCTACACACTGACTCTGATTCTAATTCTTGTCTGTGGCATTAAACCAAGGCTGCCTTACCTTAGGTAAGTCTCTTAGCTAACTTGGTCTAAGCTTTCATTTCCCAATTTGAAAAATCCCTGGTTTTAAATTAGAGGCTTTGGACTATCTCATTCACCAATTTCCTATCTACAAATGTGACCTCTCTGTGATTTCCCTTAAGGACAAGAATCATACGTTCTTCTTCAATGTGCCCTTCTCCAAGCACGGACAGCCTGCAATGTGGCCATGTTCCAGAAAAGCCTAGGCCAGACTCCTCTAAGAACTTTCTCGAGCCAGGACCCAGGGCCAGCAGTGATAAAGTTAGAAGAGGAAGACCCCTGGCATCCTTTGACCTGTAACTGCAATCCGTAACCAGAACCTTCTAAACTGCTCATAGTGGTCAGGTTTGCTGCTGGAGCTGGACTTCCTAGGCCACGCTCATCTTTAAATTCATGTTGAGCAGTAGAAGATGCTTCCAGCTACCACTTCCAATACTGTCTGGCACTGGTGGAGGAGAGAATCGTGAAATCCCATGCACGCGTATATATTTTTTAAAGCTGTTTTGTAGAGCTGGGTTTTGACATGTGGAATCTGTGACCACTGTTCTTGCTTGGCGAGGGTCCTGGGATGCTTTCCAACCTGGGACTTGAATGGTAAATCATCAGTGACAGAAGACGGGATGGTCATCTTCTGTCCTCTGCTTCTTCCTGGGAAACAGGCAAGAGGCCTGCAGGGAAAAGAGAGAGGGGAAGGAAAACCAGTAAATCCCAGCCCGGGCAGCAAGGAGGAGAGAGAATGGCAACAGACATAGGCACTCAGCTGCCAGCAAAAATCTGATGCGCTGCATTGCTCCGAGGAGAGGAGGCAAGTCTTCCCAAATCCAGGCGCCCCAACATGATTTCAAAAGCCACACCCATGGGCCCACAGACAGCCAACACTGCTGTAGAACCAGTGAGACACCTTGGGAAGCTGCTCAAGTTTCTGGAGACAACTCTGTAAAAGCTGCCCTTTGTCCCTGGTGGATGCTTTGAATCCCAAGGTAGGGGAGGAGGGGACCCTGCAGCTGCCACCCAGAGCTGAAAATCTTTTTTTGTTGTTGTTTTTGAAGGCAACGTTAATTTCAGAAATTTTGTTCTCAATTTTGTTCTAGGGCTCACAGCCAATCCCTTCTCTCCCACTGGCGGCCAGCGGGGCTGACTGAGCAGGCGCAAAGGGCTTTGATGTCAACAGAGGTAGGCAGGGCAGGCCCCGGTGGAAAACTGTGAAGTCAGCAGTTATCTCCGGCACTCCTCCCTTCCCCCCTGCTTCCCCTTTCTCCACCCATTTCCCCCTCTCAGGCTTCCAGCTTCTCATTTCCCAGGGGACCCCGGAACACATAAAAACCCACCCTCGAAAGATATGAGGGAGCCAGCTCGGGCTCCAACTATCAAAGTCTGCTCTTTTATTTCCCCCCAAGTCTAAAACAAACAAAGGCGTGCATTCCATACATTTCCTAAGGAAAGAGAGTGAATACAAAAACCTTGTCCTTTGCTCTCTCTCGGTGAAAGCCCAAGAGCCTGGGGCTTCAAGTTTTGAAGCCGGCTTCCTGCCTCCTGGGGCTTTAAAAGGAATCAGAAGTGCCTCAGACCAGTGCATCTGCTTGGTTTATGGCTCAAATTTAAACCACAAATTATAAAATGATAAATCGCTGTTCGAATCTCTTCCAGGAAAGACTATGTTGTCAAGATTAAGTTACAACCTCATGGACGTATGAGTGAGTCTTGTTGCTGACTAACTCTCACTCATCTTCCTGCTGGAGATGTTTTTTCTTCATGAACTTTCACTGTTTCTGAATACTTTACACAGAGAAAATCACTGAAGGCTGGGAAAAACATCGGGGACTTCTTAACCCATGGAGCCTTTCACAGGCTTGATTATGTAACGTGAGACTGCTTTCGTTTTGTGAGAACCAAAGGAAGTTGAAGAAATATCTTTCTTCTTGAGCACTTAACTGCCAGAGAACAGTGAGAAATGGCTTCACGTGGGCAGCCGCACTCTCTTCGAGCTCTAGTTGGAACGTGGAGAGTGTGGTAAATCAAAGCTGCTTTCAGGAATTTGGGTCTTAAAGTATCTGTTCAGTGACTTGGGCAGGATTGCAACATGAATTACTGTATTTCGTCCCCATGAAAATCAATTCTTTGGAATTCTCTCACAGGGCCTAGTCTAGTGGACAGAGGACTGTGATGAGTAATTAGGCCACATGCATGCTTTCCTGTAATGATGCTCCTCTCTGCCAGTGCTTTGGCAGACAGAAGGAGAGAGGAAATACTTGGTTGAGGCACCTACCTGGCCTGGCTCTGGGTCTGTCACACTGACCTCATTTTGATTACCTGAGGCGGCGGGAAGAAAGTCAGCCGTCCATGGTGTTTCTCCGGCACAGTGCCTTGGTTATACAACTTATGACCCGGTTTCTCCAAGGCCACTCAAGTCCTGAGGGCCGTCAGACCGTGAGTCATAGCATTCACTCCTGAGTTCCTTCTGGTTCATTTTACACCTCAGCTTCCTTGGTCTCTTTCTTGGGGTCCCCGGGCCCTACGTGGCAGTTTCTGTCTCTCTCTCTCTTGAGTCCCTGGGTCCTCGTGGCAGTTTTTGTGTTCCGACATAATTTTACATTATCGCCCGCGCCAGCCCCTGCCAGCTCTGCCACAGCTCCTGTCTCTGCTTTTCCTGAAGTCAGCCTTCTGTCATTACTGCTGCTTTTTCTGGGATACTTCAAATGGTGGAGGGTTTTTTTTCCTGTGATTATAGCTCTTTCTTCCAATTTTGACTAGTCTGGCGTCTCTCTGATTATAGCTCATTAGGACTCCTGAAGCTGGAAGGCACTTTTTTTATGCTGTCTTGTTTTTTTGTTGTTGTTGTTTTTATTTTTTATTTTATTATTATTATTTTTTAATGTTTATTTATTTTTGAGAGACAGACACACACACACAGAGCGCGAGCGGGGGAGAGGCGGAGAGGGAGACAGAATCTGAAACAGGCTCCAGGCTCCAAGCTGTTAGCACAGTGCCCTACGCGGGGCTCAACCCCATGAACTGTGTGATCATGACCTAAGCTGAAGTCGGACGCTTAACCCACTGCCCCTTGTTCTTATTTTTTATAATAATATGCATAACTTATGGGGCGCCTGGGTGGCTTAGTCGGTTAAGCGTCCGACTTTCGCATAGGTCATGATCTCGCAGTTCGTGGGTTCGAGCCCCGCGTCGGGCTCTGTGCTGATTGCCAGCTCAGAGCCTGGAGTCTGTTTCAGTCTGTGACTCCCTCTCTCTCTGGCCCTCCCCTGCTCATGCTGTCTCTCTCTCTCTCTCTCTCCTAGAAATAAATAAAACATTAAAAAATTAAGAAAAATAATATGCATAACTTATTTTTGCAGGGTAGTATAAAGATGAGAACAATAGTGGTCATGAATCCCACATTTCAGACAACTCCAATAGCATTAAGAAAATAATAATAAAAGTCATAAATGTGGGGCACCTGGATGGTTCAGTCGGTTAAGCGACTCACTCTGGTCCCTGTCATGATCTCATGGCTTGTTGAGTTTGAGCCCTGCATTGGGGCTCTGTGCTGACAGCTCAGGGACTGGAGCCTGCTTCGGATTCGGTGTCTCCCTCTCTCTCTAGCCTTCCCTCACTCACAGTCTGTCTCTCTCTCTCTTCCTCTCAAAAATAAACATTAAAAAAAATAAGAATAATCATAAAAAAAAGAATGTGCCTTCCAAATGAAGGGCACTCAATTAATACAATTCCTGCCCCCTTTCTGTCCCTTCTACTTCTTCTACTCCCTGAGTCCAGCATGACTTATCTGACTCATATGTTTGGAAGAATAACCTAGACATGTTGGGTTCATCTCTGCCGTTTCTTCTTAGCACTGAGTTGCCTGTAAGGAGTGTGCCTTCTGTTCCTGTAGAGGTAGGCAGAACTGGGTGAATGGCTGTTCAGTTCTAGATTTCAATAGTACAAAATGTCTCCCACCTAATGTGAGATCACATATGGTCCCACTTTCAACTTTGCCTTTTATCAGAGATAGTTAGGCCTTCATCTGCTGGTTCTTTGTTTTATTTTTCATTTGGTTCAGGACCAAGCAGGGAAGAAGGCTGCTGTTTACTGGGCCTACCTAGGGTCCCCAAATATTGTTCCTTTATTTGGATATAGCAAAATGTATGTAATGTTTCCTGATGATGAATGTTTAGGTGGTTCCAGATGATTGCTTCAACAAACAACACCTCAGTGAACATCTTTGCATGTACCTGGGTGTACTTTTTCGCAAGCACATCAGGATAAATTCCTTACACTATAGGAGCTAGATCGAAGGTATGTGCCTTTGTGTTCCAAGTAAAGATGGGAAAAAAAGCCTACTTGGCAAGGAGGTAATAAGATAACAAATAATTATAATGGTGACAGTTAACATTGAGTTATTTCTTGTTGTGTTCCGGATTCTGTGCTAAGCACTTTACATATGTTAATGTTTTTTGACCTTATGAGATAGTGACTATTATTATCCCCATCTTACGGTTGAAGGTACTGAGATCAAAATTGTTAGGTAACTAGCTCAAGGTCACAAAGCTTGACCAGTAGCAATGGAATCCAAACCCAGTTTGTGTGATTGCAATCTGACTCCCTGACTAAAGGTGTTGCCTGTGACATAGAGTGGGTGGTAGCCTGGTCTAGCATTTGAAAGTGTGTGAAAAAGCATTGGTTAAGGGCTCAGCTCACACATGTATACATATATAGTAGAGTCATTAAGAGTATAGAATCTGTAGCCAGACTCCACAGGTTCAAATCCCAGCTTGGCCTCTTACTGTGTGAGAAGCACCTATGTGTCCTCTTCTGCAAAATGGAGATTCTTAAAAATAAAGTTATTCAATATTTGTAAAGCACTAAGAGCACTGCCTGGTATAGAGTAAGTTCTTCATAATTGTTTGTTAAATAAAAGTAATTCATTTATTTTATAATTATTTTCAAGTCCAAAAGCAGTGTACAAATTCACAATTTAATTACATTAAATAATTCAAATAAAATACAAGTATATGTAATAAGAAGTGAAAGTCCCCTTTCTCCTTAAGAATCTGCCTCCACCTGACCCCATTCAATCCTACTCTTTAGGAGGTTATGGTTAGCATCTATACTGCCAGACCTTGTTTTGTTTTGTTTTTCATATGTATTTATCTTTATATGCATATAGTTTTATTTGCATGAATATGCCGTTGGAAGAGTAGTTTAACATAGTGATTAATAAGTGGATACTGGAACAGACCATCTGAATTCAAATCCCAGTTCATCTATCTACCAGCTGGGTGATCTTAGATAAATTACATAGCCTCTCTGAGACCTAGTTATCTCATAATCTCCACAATGGGGAAAAAGCCAGTACCTACCTTGCACAGAAATGAGATGAGTTAATATATACAAAGCTTTTAAAACAGTGTTTGATGCATAGAAAATCCTCAGTAAGTGCTAAATCTCATAATTATTCCCACATATGTTTTATGGGGACTTCTCTCTCCCTTAACAATACATTTTAAGGATTATTCCACACTAGTATATATAGATATACCTCATTTTGAAAATGGCTAGTATGGTGTTTTATAGTACAGCCACACTGTAGCTTATTTAGATTTGTCCTGATTTGGGTTGTTTATAGCATGCAGTCTTTTCTCATCTGAGGATAGAGAATTCTATAACCAATCAGCACAAGCTTCACCAACCATCAGTATATTTTACTTCTATTTTACTAAGCATGTAAATAGCACTTACTATCTGTTACACAATGTCCTAATCACCTTCCAAATGTTAACTCATTTAATACTCATTATGATGCTACTAAAGTAGGAGCTAACTAATCCTCATATTACAGATTGGGAAATTGAGGCACAGAGAGATTAAGTAACTTACCCAAGATCACAGGGGTAGGAAAAGACAGGATAGGATTCCAACCCAGGCTGTCTGGCTCCCAAGTCCATACTCTTGACCTCTCTGTCCACACTCTGCACCTCTCTTCTCTGTTCTAAAATCCATGGCATCACTTCAATAAAACCCTGTGCCTCATTGTGTCACATTTTACATCCATCTTGTGAATGGGAGCTTGGCCTCTTTGGAATATACTTAGGACTATACCAGTACTCTAAAAGGGCAACATTTAAGAGTCCTTAAACTACCAAGAGCCAGTCTTACTAAGAATTGTTCTGACAATAGCCAGCCAGTGTTGAGAAAGTCCTTCAAGTAATGATACTAGCACTTGCCTTTAGAGGCCCCAGGTCTGGGCTTTTGACTCTGCCTCTCTGTGCCACGCTGCCCCACTGAGCAAACTCACAGTGTAAGTCAGCAGATGGCCTTAAAATAAACAAACATGTTTGTGTTATGTCCAGTTATGGGACAGTACGTATCCAATTAGGTAGTGCAAAACTCATGCAAATAATCTTTTCTTTTTCCAATTGCTGCTGCATGTGAGTCTTTCACAACTGACCTAGCCAACCCAAATTCCTAAAATGCTGAGGTTCAGAAAGTCTGGTCTAAAGCTTGCTCGTAAAAAATGAAACCCTGTGTCCTGGGTCCTCTATCACTGCCCCCATCCCTACCCTCAAGCTACTTTAGCTTTTATTATTTTTTAAAAATTTTTTAAATGTTTTATTTATTTCAGAGAGAGAGAGAAAGAGAGAGAGGGAGGGAGGAAGAGCAAGGGAGGGTCAGAGAGAGAGAGGGAGATACAGAATCTGAAACAGGCTCCAGGCTCTGAGCTAGCTGTCAGCACAGAGCCGGACATGGGGCTCAAACCCACAAACCATGAGATCATGACCTGAGCTGAAGTCGGATGCTTGATGGACTGAGCCACCCAGGCGCCCCTACTTTAGCTTTTAGATATGTGTATACTAAATGCCTTTTTCCTTAAAGATATGTGTAAGATATTTCTTTTGGAGTATGTCCAGACAATCTGGCAAATCTATGGAAGCATATTAAAAAAAATACAGACAAGGAACAAGAAACAAAATTAGGGCAGACTATGGGCCTACCCTCTTTAGAAATCAGTATATCTTTTTAAATGGAAGACTTCCTAAAACTGAATAGGTTTTTAAATTTTTTGCTTTGCTAAGGAAAAAATATGTATTGTAATTTAATATTCTAGAAATTTCCTGTTTTAATGATAAGAGTTTAAGTTTTTATTTCAAAAGTTATTGCTCATTCTAACATACAAAAACCTGCATTTTCCTTTTATAAACACACTTCTATCTCTGGATTCTGTCCTTATAGAAAGGAAGTACTTAAGGCCAGTTTCTACCTACCCCAATGCTTAAGTTTCAGCTCAAGGAGCTTCCTGTTCTGTTCCATCTGTGAATGTTTGTAGACCTGACAGTTGTGGACAACTCGTTATATTCTTTGAGCCTTGGCTGTGAGTCTAGCCCATACCATTTTAGGAAATATGGTAGAAAATAGAGAATGGGGAGAGCTCTAATGGAGACAAGAAATAGGGGCTTCTCAGGGACTCCTGTCTACTCCTTTACTCTTCCCATCATTCAAGGACACAAAATGTCTCTATCACCCATGCCTAATCCAGCTTCATTTGCAGGGAGGTACTTGAGCCTTGGGATGGGACCATGGACTCATATTACCCTTAATTACAGTGCATAAAACTGGAGATGAGATACAAGAAACTATATCCTGGCAGAATTGCTAAGACCAAAGGTAGAAATTTATTGAAAAAGAAGTGATCCCCTTTTCATTAAAAATACCAGCCACACATAAAAAGATCAATCACCATGCCCTCCCACACCACAATCATCTGGTGGAAACTGCTCAACTCCTGGCCCCTCCTTAAAAAAAACAAAAACAAAAAAAAAACAACTTAGGCCCAACAGTCGTGTTTTGTACATGTGATCCAGCTGTCTGTTCTCATGGCTGATTGGACAAGAAATGGTCACCTGATTCAAGGACAGTCAATCCATAGATTGGCTAGATTCCCTTGACCTGTAACCAGGTATGAAAAGAGACACTGGGTTGGGATGCCTGGGTGGCTCAGTTGGATGAGCATCCAACTCTTGATTTCTGCTCAGGTCATGATCTCATAGGTCATGAGTTCATGAGTTCATGAGTTCAAGCCCTGCATCAGGCTCTGTACTGACAGTGTGGAGTCTGCTTGGGATTTTCTCTCTCTCTCTCTCTCTCTCTCTCTTTCCCACTCTCTCTGCCCCTCCCCTGCTCTCTTTCTCTCTCTCCAAATAAATAAACTTTTAAAAAGAGAAAGAGATTCTGGGAGAATCAGAGTCCCTTTCTCAGAGAAGTGGTATGAAAGCAAAGAAAGATATTACCAGTTAGTAAGACATAAAGGAGTGTGGTTGAACTATATTCCTGATTATGAAATGCTATGAACACTTGTGAATTTCTCTGGGTGAGGTCTATATTGCCACTTCAAATTGAGAACTAGTTTTTACCACTAGTTACCATGAAGCCAGCCCATCATGGTTCCTGATCTTGGGTTCCTGAAAACTCTCGTTATCTTATCATGTATTTTTCTTAACATTCTTATACTTGAGCTAACTGGAATGAGTGCCTGATACTTGTAGCCAAAAAAAGCTAAACTAAAGCATTATCGAAAAGGCAGGCAAAAATAGAGCCAAAATAAAGGGGATGAGGAATCAGGAAAGTCTAAACCAGAAGCAACAGGAGTACATGACTTTGTTAGGACTCTTGAGGTTGCAAATAATATTACTGAGACTAACTGAAGTTGATTAAAAATGAATAAGAAAAAAAAATTCAAGTATTCATGTGAAGGATGCTTAGGTAGTTCAAGGGCAGCCAGAATTTTTAAAAACTAGTGTCAGTTCCTCAAAATGTTAATCCATAGGGCTATTACCATATGACCCAGCAATTCCACTCCTATGAAGAGGTATGTGCTCACAAAAATGGGTACACCAATGTTTACAGCAGCATTATTCATAATAGGCAAATAGTGGGAAGAAGCTCAAATACCCACCAACTGATGAATAGATAAACAAATTGATATATCCATACAATGGAGTAGTATTTAGTCATAAAAAGAAATGAAGTTTGATACATACTTCAACACGGAGGACCCTGAATAAGTGACAGAAGCTAGACACAAAAGGCCACATATTGTATGACTCCATTTATATTAAAAGGCTAGAATAGGCAAATCCATACACTGAAAGTAGTATAGTGGTTGCTAGGGGCTGGACAGAGTGGGGAAGGCTAATCGGCCTGGAGTTTGTTTTTTTTAAGATTTTATTTTATTTTTTTAATTAAAAAAGTTTTTTAATGTTTATTCACTTTTGAGAGAGACAGAGTGCAAGTGAGGGAGGGAGAGGCAGAGAAAGAGACACAGAATCTGAAACAGACTCCAGGCTCTGAGCCGTCAGCACAGAGCCTAATGTAGGGCTCAAACCCATGAACCGCAAGATTATGACCTTAGCTAAAGTCAAATGCTCAACCAACTGAGCCACCCAGGTGCCCCAAGATTTTATTTTTAAATAATCTCTACACCAGTGTGGGGCTCAAACCCATGACCCCAAGATCAAGAGTTGCACACTCCACCAAATGACCAAGCCAGGCATCCTTGGAGTTTCTTTTGTAGGTGATAAAAATGCTCTGGAATTAGATAGTGATGATGGTTCAGTACCCTGAGTATACTAAAAGCCACTCAACTGTAGAGTTTAAAAGGCTTGATTTTAGGGGAGCCTGGGTAGCTCCATCGGTTAAGTGTCCAACTTCAGTTTAGGTCATGATCTCATAGTCCATGAGTTTGAGCCCCACACTGGGCTCTGTGCTGACAGCTCAGAGCCTGGAGTCTGCTTTAGGTTCTGTGTCTCCTTCTCTCTCTGCCCCTCCCTTGTTCATTCTCTGTCTCTCTGTCTCTCTCAAAAATAAATAAACATTTAGGGGCACCTGGGTGGCTTAGTCGGTTAGGCGTCTGACTTTCGCTTAGGTCATGATCTTGCGATTCGTGGGTTCGAGCCCTGCGTCGGGCTCTGTACTGACTGCCAGCTCAGAGTCTGGAGCTTGTTTCAGTCTGTGACTCCCTCTCTCTCTGACCCTCCCCTGCTCACGCTGTCTCTCTCTCTCCTAGAAATAAATAAATACATTAAAATAAATAAATAAATAAACATTTAAAAACATTTTTTAATGGGCATACAACCAGACTACATTTCTTAGTATTCCTTGCACTTAGATGGGATCATGTGATGAGTTATGGCCTTTGGAATGGGGGCAGAAGTGATTTTTCCAGGCCTGACCAACTAAAAAAACCTACTCTGTACCCCCCTTCCTCTCCCTTTGACTAAAGCCTTAGAGAATAGAATGGAAGAAGCCTGTGTACTTGATAAAATTTGTGGAGCAAAACATTTCCCCATCTCCATCTACCTACATTGAAACTGTGATATTACAGAGAAATAAACTAAAGCTCCTAAAATTTGGAGATTGGCTGTCATAGCAGTTAACCTAATCTGACCATATAAGTTTTCTGTTTAAGAGACTATCCCAGATTGACTGGCTGGCTCTCAATTTCGATTTCAATTTCAATTTCAAATCTGTACGTAAGAAAATTGTGTGGTAGTTTCCTATTAGTTCAGTTAACTGAAGCCAGGGCATTAGGTCACAGAATATAACTATGGTTCCCTAGGGGCCTACTTATGTAAATGAGCAGCATATCTTAATGAAAAGATATCTACCATGATGGTCAAGTAGGAGGGGTCAGTGTGAAATATTGAGATAAAATTAAAATGCCTACAGTGGCTTTTTGTTTCTGTCCCCAACACATTCATAGATACACATATGGAGATGGATATAGATACAGAAATAAATGATACAAATATATTCTAGTGCCTAATTCTAAAAGTAAAGTTCCTTTCAATTTGGGGGGAAAAATCAAGTCACCATTTTCTTTCTTTCTTTTTTAATGTTTTATTTATTTTTGAAAGAGAGAGAGATAGAGACAGGGTAGGGTCAGAGAGAGAGGGAGACACAGAATCTGAAGCAGGCTCCAGGCTCTGAGCTGGATGTCAGCACAGAGCGCAAGGTGGGGCTCAAACCCACGAACTGTGAGATCACGACCTGAGCTGAAGTTGGACGCTTAACCAACTGAGCCACCCAGGTACCCCTCAAGTCACCATTTTCTTTCTTCCTTTACTTTTCATTTCTTCCCTTCCCCCCACCCTGTGAGGCAATACAATATAGTAGCTAAGAGTGGCTAAATCTCTAGAATGGGACTACCTAACTACAGTCTTGCTTTCCCACTTTCTGACTCTGGGACTTCGGGCAAATTCTTTAACTGCTCTCTGTCTTAATTTCTCCATCCACATGGGGATATTAATGATAGCATTTGCCCTAGAGGAGTCTCAGGAAGATTAATAGGTTCACATATGCTTAGTACCTGGTGTAGTACCTGATACATAGTGAGAGCTTGTTTACTGTTCATTGTTATTATTTATCTGAAACTGCATTCCAAATTTCTAAACTATTTTCTTACATGTACTAAGGATGGAAGATGGACTCTGTCTTTAGTGACAGCTGCTTTTATGTTCTTGTGGTTCCCAAAGAAGTGGCAACCGGTTGTTCTCCGTGGAGTAATGCAAATGCAGATGTTTTAGGTAGAGATGCTGAGGCTTCTGCTTAATAACACCAAGAGCCATCTTTTATTGGGGGCAGGTATACCTCTGTCCAGATTATTGCAGTGTCTCATTTTCTCTGTTGATGATCAGAAATAAGGAGTTGGGGCCCCAGGACTTGGGTTAAGAGTACCAGATGAGAGTCCCATCCAGGAAAGTGGGGCAGGTTCCAATGCCCCAGTGGCAGGCTGAGAGCTAAGGGGAGGGACTGCTCAGAGGGGGCCCCTGGAAAGGGCTGTGTAGGGGAACTTTAGAAGCAGTGATATCCAATATCCACCTTTAAGTTTTATTTTTCTGCACTGTAATTCCCTTATGTATTCCTCAAGACTTCACAAAGTTTGCTGAAATTGCAGCCTTATGTTAACTGTGTCTTGGGAAATAGAAAGGTTTTCCCATTTCATGGTAAGGTAGGTTAGAGAGTGACGGCCAGCTGGAAAAGCCATTATGAGATATCCAGGGGTGACTGGAGAGCAGGTGACCAGTGGAAACCAACATAGATTGTGGAATATGTAAGCACTTGCTGGAGATTCTCAGAAATACCTGGAGAGAAGATCAGACTTCCTGCAGTCCTACAAGATGAAGAGTAGAATTATGATATGTGAAATGAAGGTAATCTAATTGGAAAATCTGGAGAATTTCTCTCTCTCCATATATATATATGGTATATATATATACCAAATGTATGATGTGTGTATACAATATATATCTACATTGGGCTTATAGTATATACTTTTCCACTTTATATCAGGAGTCTTTCTTAGTATCCCTAAATATTATTCAAGTACATAATAAGTATATAATGAATAATGGCCTTTTAATACTCTGTGGTGTGATTATGCTATGATTTATTTAACAAATTCCAACTATTGGACTTTTTTTAGTTTTTCACTTTTGTAAATAACACTGCAGCAAACATTCTTATGGAGTCTTTTTTGGATATTAAAAGATTATTTCTCATGATAAGTTCTCAGAACTGAATTTTCTGTGGCAAATGGTACAGTCTGAGGCTTGTGACAGAAACTGACAAATTGCCCACTGGCAAGGTCATACCCAGAAGGACTCCATAACCACCATGCCCCCATACTTCCAGAATTGTATGAATGTCCATTTCACTACATCTTTTTCCGGTAACTTGCACATTCGGGGGTTTAGCTGTGCTCATTTAAAGGTGATATACATGACAGACACAAGAAGGCATTTGCTTGTTACCAAGACATTTCACCAAGAAAATATGTCTCAATTTCTATGTCAAAAGAATTGTCTTTCTTCACCTTCACAGTAGTCTTTCTTTAGCAGGAATGGCTGAAGAAACATCAATACTCCCTACAGAGAGAACACATTAGCTTCCCTTAAAGGGAGCTTCTTAATTCTCCCTTCTTTCTTTCTTTCTTTTTTTTTCCCCTGAAGTCATGGTCACATTTTATTATTATTTTTTAAATAGTTTATTGTCAAGTTGGTTTCCATATAACACCCAGTGCTCATCCCCACAAGTGCCTCCTCCATGCTCATCACTCCCTTCCCCTCCCCCCCCACCCCCATCAGTCCTCAGTTTGTTCTCAGCATTCAAGAGTCTCTCATGGTTTGCCTCCCTCCCTCTCCTCAGCTATTTTTTTCTCCTTCTCCTCCCCCAAGGTTCTCCGTTACGTTCCTCCTAATCCTCCTATATGTGCAAACATAGGATATCTGTCCATTGTATAAATATACCACATCTTCTTGATCCATTTATCAGATGATGGACACTTAGGCTCTTTCCATGTTTTGGCTATTGCTGAGAGTGCTGCTATGAACATTAGGGTACATGTGCCCCCGTGCATCAGCACTCCTCTATCCTTTGGGTAAATTCCTAGCAGTGCTAGTGCTGGGTCATAGGGGAGTTCTATTGTTAACTTTTTGAGGAATCTCCACACTGTTTTCCAGAGGGGCTGCACCAGTTTACATTCCCACCAACAGTGTAGGAGGGTGCCCGTTTCTCCCCATCCTCGCCAGCATCTAGAGTTCTCTGATTTGCTCATTTTAGCCACTCTGACCAGTGCATAATTCTCCCCTTTCTACTATGAAGGCAGTGTGAAATAATCCATCTGCTTGTGACATGATTGAGGGAAAATCTTTTTTTTTTTTTAATATTTTTATTTATTTCTAAGAGAGAGAGAGAGAGGCAGCGTGAGCAGGGGAAGGTCAGAGAGAGAGAGGGAGTCACAGACTGAAACAGGCTCCAGGCTCTGAGCTGGCAGTCAGCACAGAGCCCGACGTGGGGCCTGAACCCATGAACTGCGAGATCATGACCTAAGCGAAAGTCGGATGCTTAACCGACTAAGCCACCCAGGCGCCCCGATTGAGGGAAAATCTTGTCTCCAATTCTCTCAAGTTTATCCCTACGCATGGCTCTAGGTAAATGCCTACTTGGTCTTACATAATATATTCACAGTGACCAAGACTTTAAATATCATTATGGGGACTATTGATGGGAAAATATGACTGGGGAATGGAGATCACTTACAGGACCAGATTGACTTATCTAATGTGGCCCATGAGAACATGAAGAGTTTCAGGGAAGCTTTGATGTTATTGCTTTGAGAGAAACATTACAAATGAGCTCTCCTGGCTCATCCTTAAGTGCACCCCTCAATTCAAAGATCACTATGAGCATCTGAGGGTTCCTAGCACCCCAGGTGGTCAGGAGTGTGTAGAGTGCAGTCGACTAGGAAACATCTACCCTGTTGCCGACCCTCGTCCCAAATAAGGAAGTGTGGATCAAGGAAGATATCTATGCAAGCTGTTCCTTTCGCTGACTTCCTTAATTCATGGGAAGTAGTTCTTTGGAAGTAACTAGAACTCTGTTCTGCACTTTAAACACTTGACATTACAATTCCTGTACTGAGCAAATATGAAAACTAAGCGAGAAGTTTAGTTGTATCTCCTGAATTGGGTTTTTTTTTAATGTTGTATTTTATTTTTGAGAGCGAGACTGCACAAGCTGGAGTAGGGACAGAAAGAGAGGGGAGAGAGAGAATCCCAAGAAGGTTCTGCACTGTCAGCACAGAGCCTGATTCAGGGCCTGAAGTCACTAACAGTGGAATCGTGACCAGAGCCGAAGTTGGACGTTTAATTGACTGAACCACCCAGGCGCCCCTGTAGCTCCTGAATTATAATTAAGTCATAAAAAAAACCTGGGCTAGTGCTGGACATTTCTTTTTATTTGTTTTTAACAGCATTGTTGCTGACTGCCAAAGTAATGCATGTGCATTATAGAGATAGAAAAAAGTACAAAGAATAAAATCAAAATCACCCATAATCCCAGAACTCAGAGATTAACACTGTTAACATTTTTTAAATACATATTTATTTATTTATTTTTGAGAGAGAGAGAGAGAGAGAGAGAGAGAGAGAGAGAGAGAATTCCAAGCAGGTTCTGTACTGTCAGTGCAGAGCCCAAGATGGAGCTCGATCCTGTGAACCATGAGATCATGACCTGAGCTGAAATCAACAGTTGAACGCTTAACTGACTGAGCCACCGAGGCGCTCCACCAACGTTAACATTCTTGTAGATATTTTTCACCCTTTTGTCCGTACATGTATACACATAGAATCATCTCTTCTATAATTCTGAGATCATACAGTATTATTTTGTAATTTCCTCTTTTCTTGTTGTAGGTTGTTTTTGATTTTGCACCATTAAAGAAATAAAATTCTTTAAAATTAAAAAAAATTTTTAAATTTATTTCTAGGAGAGAGAGAGAGAGAGACAGCTTGAGCAGGGGAGGGTCAGAGAGAGAGGGAGTCACAGACTGAAACAGGCTCCAGGCTCTGAGCTGGCAGTCAGCACAGAGCCCGACGCGGGGCTCGAACCCACGAACCGCGAGATCATGACCTAAGCGAAAGTCGGACGCTTAACTGACTAAGCCACCCAGGCGCCCCTAAAGAAATAAAATTATGAAGCGGCTTCTTGGTGGGTACCTACTTGTACATAGCGCTGATTATTTCCTTTGGACTAATACTTCAAAGTGAAGTTGCTGAGTTAGAGGTAATCACATTTTAGGGCTTTTGATAAATACTACCATGCTTTCCAGAACCGTTGACCATTTTACACAACTATTAGCAGTACATAAGCCTACCTGTTTGCCTGCCTCTTCATCTACACTAAATGGTAGTTTAAAAACTTTTGGGATGCTGAGGTGGCTCAGTTGGTTAAGCATCAAATCTTGATTTCAGCTCAGGTCACAATCTCATGGTTTGTGGGTTCGAGCCCTGCATCAGGCTCTGCACTGACAGCATGGAGCCTGCTTAGGATTCTCTCTCTGTCTCTCTGTCCCTCTCTCTGCCCTTCCCTTGCTCATGCACATGCATGCTCTCCCTCTCTCTCTCAAAACAAATAAATAAACCTTTTTTTTTTTTTAAGAAAAACCACTTTCCCAATTTGATTTCTGGCAAATGGTATCCCTTTCATTTGTATTTGTCAAATGTTTTTGTTCTTATATAGAATTATTGGTGATTTGTATTTCTTCCTCTGTAAACTGTTTGTTCCTGTCTTTAGTTGTGCCTACATTTCTTGAGCTGCAGTTAGGCCAACTTGGTGAGCCTGGTTTTGTGCAAAATCCTGGATAACTGAGACTGGCAATTGCTCCGCACTGAAGAGAAGATGGTTTTCCCACTCCCTTGACCCTGGGAAGCTCCCCAGGGGCTTTCCCACAGGAATAGCTTCTTGCCTTGATGTGAGAGTGGCCTGTCATATGCTGTTGACTGTGTGCTCCTGGGTCACATCTTGCCACACAGGTTAGTGCAAAAAATGCTGCCATTTTGAAATGAAACTTTCAGGTCTGACTGTAATCTCATATCATTCATAGATCCTCCCAAAACTTCAGCCTTCCCAGTTTAAATTGAGAAGATGTGGCTAGGGGGGCCTTATCTGGAAAGGACCATGAGGTAATGAGGTAACCAAGAATAAAGAGCCCCTATTGTGTTGGGAGGACATTGATGATGCCATCACTGGTCTACGCAACTGGAAATGCTCTGTTATTATAGACCATGCACACCTTGACCAAGCACTCAGTGTGGGCAAAGCCAAGCTTTAGACTAGAAGGAAGGTGAAGAAAGATACAAAAACCTCTTGACCACCTACACGGAGGCACACATACGTGCACACACATGCATTCTGTTTGCATGCACATGCACATAAAATCATCAAGGAAAGAAACTAAAGGGAATGACATGATCAAAAGCAAATTATTCATATTATATTACTTCCTGCTTTCTCTAAAATAATTTCTGACTGCCTAAAGGCAAATTAGTGCAGTAATACACATACTGTTCACTCCTCTGATGGACCTATAATAGACACCGAAAGACTGCCTCCCTTAAGTCTGTAGGCAAAAAGGAAACTGCTTCTTAAATGCATTGGAAAGCCTTGATGTACTTTAATTATATCCATGAAGGAGCATACACTAGGGGTGAGAAACATCCAGGTCTTTAATCTTCTTACTATAGTCCAAGTGTTTCATTGTACTTAAGAACCACTTAGACTTCTTATACTTCTGGTTACAATTTATTTATTTTTTATTTTTTAAGATTTTCTTTTTGGGATGTGCCTGGGATGGCTCAGTCAGTTGAGCATCTGACTCTTGATTTCAGCTCAGGTCATGATCGCAGGTTATGAGATCAAGCCCCATATTGGGCTCCGCTTTGAATGTGGAGCCTGCTTGGGATTTTCTCTCTCTCTCTCTCTCTCTTCCCCCTACCTGCATTCTCTCTTTCTCTCTCTCAAAAAAAAATTTAAAAAAAATTTTAAGTAATTTCTACACCCAAGTGGGGCTTGAACTTACAACCCTGAGATTGACTGAGCCAGCTAGGTACCCCTACAATTTATTTTTAAAATACCTGTTCTTTATTCATAGACTTGTGACATTTGGAGAGAGAATAATTTAAAATAAAAATAAAAACTAAAAACTTTATTTTAAATCACAATTTTAAATCAGAGGCCATTTTACCTTTATGCTTTTATAATATTTCTTTACAATCTTTTGATATTATACTTGGTCATTTGGTTACTGGGTTTAAATTTTGGTGTTTTAAAGGACCATAGCATAGTGAATATATAAAAATGTACAATTGTGATATCATCTGATGGTATACCTGAAATTAAGTTTCTAGTTACTCAGACTTTTTTTTTTAATGTTTTTTTAAAATTTATTTTTAGGAGAGAGAGAGAGACAGTGTGAGCAGGGGAGGGTCAGAGAGAGAGGGAGTCACAGGCTGAAACAGGCTCCAGGCTCTGAGCTGGCAGTCAGCACAGAGCCCGACGCGGGGCTCGAACCACGAACCGCGAGATCATGACCTAAGCGAAAGTCGGACGCTTAACCGACTAAGCCACCCAGGCGCCCCTCAGACTTTTTTTTTTTTAATGTTTATTTATTTTTAGAGACAGAGAGACAGAGTGTGAGCCAGGGAAGGGCAGAGAGAGGAGACACAGAATCTGAAGCAGGCTCGAGGCTCTGAGCTGTCAGCACAGAACTCAATGCGGGGCTTGAACTCATGAACTGTGAGATCATGACCAGAGCTGAAGTTGGCACTTAACTGACTGAGCCACACAGGCACCCCGACTCAGACTTAGTTTTATCAGGTCATCTGTAACAGCTTGTTGAAGTTCTACTGTCGTATGAGAAAAAATATGTTCCTCTGTGTGGGACATAAATTAGTCGAAGAAATAGTATTTTCTGAGGACAATAAGAAATTAATGTGGATGAGGAATTGTTTTGTAAAGAATGGTAATTATATTAGCTTATCATACAAACAGACTGAATAGTGGAGTCTAGCGGATAGTAGTGTGGGGTGGAGAAGAAGCAGCTAATAGGTAACTAGGGGAGAGTCTAGGAAATCAGGTTCTCCAGCTGAAGGACGAAGGAGGAAGGAGGGGAGAGGATTTGATAACCCTGGCTTGCAAGCAAACTCAGGTACCCCCAGTTCTAGAAATGTGCCCCTTTACCATTCTTCAGTTCAAGTTAATTTTCTGCTTCTGCTCTTCTTTGTTCAATGAACAAATATTTGTTGAGCACTTGCCATATGCCAGGTACTTTTCTAGGGACTGGGAATACCAGCAAGACAGACAAAATCCTGCCAGACTTCTTTAAGTGTTTTATTTATTTCTGAGACAGAGAGAGAGCGCTCTCTCTGGGACAGATGATCCAGAGTGGGCTCTGCACTGACAGCAGACAGCCTGGTGTAGGGTTCGAACTCACCAACCTTGAGATCATGGCCTGCGCTGAAGTTGGATGCTCAACCGACTGAGCCACCCAGGTGCCCCAACCTTCTTTAAACTCTAGCCTATATTTTCTCCTCTGCTTTCATACTACCCTCTCAGTCTTCACCCCCCTATAACTCAATATCCTTTCCCATCATCATGATAAAGCAGCTCTCTAAAAGACCAGTGACCTTTTGGGGCGCCTGGGTGGCGTAGTTGGTTAAGCGTCCGACTTTCGAGCACCGCGTCGGGCTCTGTGCTGACTGCCAGCTCAGAGCCTGGAGCCTGTTTCAGTCTGTGACTCCCTCTCTCTCTCTGACCCTCCCCTGCTCACGCTGTCTCTCTCTCTCTCTCTCCTAGAAATAAATAAAAAATATTAAAAAAAAAAAAAAGACCAGTGACCTTCTAATCACTCCAGCTAATGCCCCTTTCTTAGTTCGTATCTTCCTTAGACCCTGTACTATTTAACATCACCTGATTCCCATCATTTTTCTAAGTCTTGGCTCCCTTAGGTTCTATGATACAGTGCTGTTTTTAATTCGTTTCCTACAACTGTTGCTATTTTTTCCCAGACTCACTCTCTTGCCTCCTAAGTAAATTTTGGTGGTCCCCCAATCCTACACTCTGCTTATTTCATTTTCTCTCCCTCTCAAATCTTTTCCCTTGATGATTCCTTACGACTTAAATCTTTGGCTGTCTTTAGAAATATCCTAAATCCACATTCTCAGACCCAGCCCTCTCCTTAACTCAAACCCCACATTTCAAACTGTGTGCTGGAGGCTTCCATCTGGGGATGTGGGCATGATGCTAGCATGATATGTTTAAAAGTAAAGGCAGGGGCGCCTGGGTGGCTTAGTCAGTTAAGCGTCCGACTTTCACTCAGGTCATGATCTCGTAGTTCGTGGGTTCGAGCCCCGCGTCGGGCTCTGTGCTGACTGCCAGCTCAGAGCCTGGAGCCTGTTTCGGAGTCTGTGACTCCCTCTCTCTGACCCTCCCCTGCTCACGCTGTCTCTCTCTCTCTCTCCCTCCTAGAAATAAATAAAACATTTTAAAAAATTAAAAAAAAATAAAAGTAAAGGCAGTGTTTGTACCACTCGGGCTTCTCAACTGCAAACAACAGAAACCCACTCTGGCTAACTCACACAGAAAATGAATTCACCGGGAGGATATCAGGTGGCTCACTGGGTCGACAGGGAAGCCAGAGTACCAAGCATGGAAAACGGGCAGGAGCCCAGGCAGTCTAGGGCACAGAGAGCACAGCCAAATTCACCCCACAGGAGTCTGTTGAGGACGCTGCCTTGGAGCTGGCTGTCCCTCCTTTCCCCCGCCTCCCCCACGATCAGGGCTGGACTTTGATTTCTCAACTGAACTTCCAGTGTGGTGCCTAACTGCTAGTTTTTGTGTTATTCCCCCCAATTTAAAAAGCTGAGCTGGGGCTTCTAGTTGGTCAAAAGCGTGCCAAAAGTGACCTCGAATTCTCATCAGTCTCCCACGAAAGGAAAGGAGTTCTGACGCAGGCCAACAAAAAATGCAATTAACCACATTTTCTTTTCTAGAATCACCTCATTTCTTTAGGTTGCCACTTGTATTTAATGCTGACGTCATTTTCTCCATCACTAGGAACTGCACCTCAATAATCTTCTTTACTCCTGCCTCTCCCTTACCTTGTGAGGCAGTCATCCAGGTCTGTGAGGGTGTTGTTGTTTATTGTGCATTCATTTGTTGTTTTCTTTCACACTCTTCTTCTTGGACCTTTCTGCAGCTACCCCTCCACTGCAGCAGTCTCCTAATTGCATTCCCCACTTTCAATGCCTCATCCAGTTTATCCACCCACAGGTTAATTTTTCTGTGACAACACTTTGATCATATCGCTTGCTGCTAAAACTACATTGTTGATAGATGTCTCAGCCTGGCATCCAAGAATCTGCACAAGAATCCCAAGGAGACTAAGAGACAAACTGGGGTGGTGAAAAATGTTTGACCTTCAGATACAGATTGACATGGGTTCAAACCCTGATTTTCCCACATCCTAATTGTATACTCCTGAGGCTCATTTTTTTTTTTTTTGGTCTGAAATGGGGGTAATAAAACATATCGTCTAGGGCATTCAAAAGTCAGCTCTTTGAAAGTCAGAATGGTGTTGTTATAATTTGCATCTAGGTTGCAACATCAACTCACAGATGCTTATAATAGACAATATTCAATTACAGACCTGTCTGATTCAAAACCTTAAGTAGGCTGCCATCAATGTGGTTTTAATGCAGGCAGGTTGGGATCAGTATTCTACATGTTTTGGGGGCTGGCAATCTAACCATCATTTATAGCGTTGTTCCTGATTTCAAACAGCTGACTTACAAATGACCTTTTGGAAATATTTTACTTGCAAGTAGAGAACTTCCTGTGTTATTAATTTTGAGTGTTGAATTTCCCTGATTGGCTGCTTTCCACTATAACATTGCTCTTTTAAAGTATTTCCCTGCAGAATTTCAATTTTGTGAGAGGCTGCTATGAATTCCTTGTGGGGAAAAAGCATATACTTATGGGTGGACAGATGAAAATTATTAGTTATCGTTTCTAAGGTTTGCCCAACGTCCAATAAATGTGGTGAAGCCCTAGTACAAATTTTGAAGCTGGTTCTACAATCTCAAAAAGTTTAAGCCTCACTTCACGGTATAAATCCTTGGTTGGCACCGGGAAAAATTAACTCCACAGTTCAGGCAGGTAGTCTTCTCTGCTAGTTGCGAATGGCACCCTCAGAACTATCAACATTAACTTGTGTGCACATCCGTTCGCTCACTCATGCATCCACACAGCAAATCCCCCTAAGTGAGGCAAGTTTGGCCATCCCCACAGGATAGATTTCATTCACCTAAGTGCTTGCCAAGAATTTACAGGACTGCTAATTGCTTGATTCTTTTCTGAGGTCAGTAAGTCTGGAAAGTCTTAGGTGAAAGATAGCAATCATGCCAAGATTAGTAAAACAGTTATTTAATAAGCATGATATTTTAAACCAGTCTCTACAGATACAGTTTGTGGGTGAATGTGCGAATTAATATGTGCTGCAACATATTTTCTTTTTGTTTTTGCATCCTTAACGGTTTTTAAAAATGAACACTTTTATGATATTATTGAAATAATATGACAGTAAAATCCCTTGTATCTTTCTCTACCTTTGCCTTCGCCCACTCAATGTTATTTCCTACAGACAGTTACTTTTTAACAATTTGGGGTATATCCTCCAACACTCCTTGTTTTTTTCCCTTGCAATAATCTTAAAGTTATCCCTAGGCATTCTTTATGGTTAGAAGCTAGAACAACACTGCCATTTAGCCTCTTACAGATTTTGGAACTTTTTCGTACACTGCTTATGCTAAACATAGAAACTTTTTTTTTTTCCAAAAGAAAAACATTTAAGTTTTTTTCTTTGTGTGAACTTATGCTCACACAATTCGATGACTATTGAATTTAGTCTTTAAAATAACATTAAGGCGGGGCGCCTGGGTGGCTCAGTTGGTTAAGCGTCCAACTTTGGCTCAGGTCATGATCTCACCACTGAATGGTTCAAGCTCCATGTCCGGCTTTGTGCTTCCAGCTCAGAGCCTGGAGCTTGCTTTTGATTCTGTGTCTCCTTCTCTCTCTGCCCGTCCCCCACTTGCACTCTATCTCTCTCTCAAAAATGAATAAATATTAAAAAAAATTTTTTTTAAATAACATTAAGGCAACAAGGGGCACCTGGGTGGCTCAGTCGTTTAAACGTCCAGCTCTTGATTTCAGCTCAGGTCATGATTTTGCAGTTTGCAGAATCGAGCACCGACAATGCAGACAGAGCCTGCTTGAGATTCTCTCTTGTACTGTTTCTCTCTCTCTCTCTCTTTCAAAATAAATAAACATGAAAAAAATTTTAATAATAAAATAGGGGCACCAGGGTGGCTCAGTTGGTTAAGTGTCTGACTTTGGCTTAGGTCATGATCTCATGGTTCGTGGCTTCAAGCCCCCCATTGTGGGGGCTGACAGCTCACAGCCTGGAGCGTGCTTCGGATTCTGTGTCTCCCTTCCTCTCTGCCCCTCCCCCACTTGTGCTCTGTCTCTGTCTCTCTCTCAAAAATAACTAAACATTGGAGCGCCTGGGTGGCTTAGTCAGTTAAGCGTCCAACTTTCGCTTAGGTCATGATCTCACGGTTCGTGGGTTCGAGCCCGTCGGGCTCTGTGCTGACAGCTCAGAGCCTGGAGCCTGTTTCAGAGTCTGTGACTCCTCTCTCTCTGCCCCTCCCCTGCTCATGCTGTCTCTCTCTCTCCTTCTCTCCTAGAAATAAATAAAACATTAAAAAATTTAAAAAAAAAACACTAAACATTAAAAAATAAAATAGAATAGGGGCGCCTGGGTGGCTTAGTCGGTTAAGCGTCCGACTTTCCGACTTTCGCTTAGGTCATGATCTCGCGGTTCGTGGGTTCGAGCACCACGTCGGGCTCTGTGCTGACTGCCAGCTCAGAACCTGGAGCCTGTTTCAGTCTGTGACTCCCTCTCTCTCTGACCCTCCCCTGCTCACGCTGTTTCTCTCTCCTAGAAATAAATAAAACATTAAAAAATAAATAAATAAATAAATAAAATAATAAAATTAAACCAAGTAACATTAAGAGAATGAAATAAAAGGAGTGGAAAGCCCAACACACTTTCAAACACTAAAACCAAACAGGGGCGCCTGGATGGCTCAGTTGGTTAAGTGTCTGACTTTGGTTCAGGTCATGATCTCACCATCTGTGGGTTTGAGCCCTGCATCGGGCTCTGTGCTGACCGCTAGCTTGGAGCCTGTTTCAGATTCTGTGTCACCCTCTTTCTCTGACTCTCCCCGGCTCATGCTGTCTCTCTCTCAGAAATGAATAAAACGTTAAAAAATTTAAAAAACCCCACTAAAGCCAAACAAAATACACTTCATTATTCTTGACTGACAGTTTTTCCCCCCTAAAGGTTGTTTTATTGTAAAACAATGAAGACAACACTGACATGAAATCATTTAAGTAATTGATTCTGTCAAACCTTTAGAAGGATATCTTTTGGCCTTGGCATCAACCAACTGGGAAATAATGTTGCAAGAATTCAAAGATAGGGGGTAAATTCTGGGCTGGGCCTTTTGGTCACTTAAGGAACCATGTAGAACCTTCCTCTTCCTGGGAATGTCCCACTTTTGAAAAAGAACAAACAGGTAAAAACAGCAACATTTAAACAACTCAGTTTTAAACATTATTACTTTATGGGGCGCCTGGGTGGCTTAGTTGGTTAAGTGTCCGACTTTCACTTAGGTCATGATCTCGCGGTTCGTGGGTTCGAGCCCCGCGTCGGGCTCTGTGCTGACTGCCAGCTCAGAGCCTGGAGCCTGCTTCAGAGTCTGTGTCTCCCTCTCTCTCTGACCCTCCCCTGATCATGCTGTCTCTCTCTCTCTCCTAGAAATAAATAAAACATAAAAAAAAATTAAAATAAATAAATGAACATTATTACTTTATAAAAAAAATTTTTTTTCCTGTTTCTTGCTTCCATTTGGTATCGGAAAAAGTTTTAAACATCATGAAACTGATCTGGCTGTAAATGGAGATAAGGAACCAAAACAAAGTGAAATGAAAAACCCAAAGGCCAAACAGAAAACCCAAAGTAACCCTCAAGTTTGGTCTTGGGGGTTTACAGGTCACAAGAATAGTCAACTCAAACCCCATGCAATGTGACTCCTTGGAGAGCTGTTGGATCCACAGCAATGACACAGGGGACTGCAAACAACGTATTCTTGACTGACAGTGAGAAAGCAAAAGTCAAGAAGCCAAAAGAGTTTATAGTTACCTATCAAGGTCCTCCAGCCAATAAGAGCAAAACAAACAAATCGGTATGGGAATCTTTCATTTTTCTTGAAATCTTAGGTAAAGGCTTTGACAGTAGGTATTGTGAGTCTTTAAAAGTATTCTGAAACTGCTTCCTCCATAAGCTCATAGAGGGGAAGGTAACTATGCACAGAGTCAAGATTCTATGTATGAAGAGAATGTTTTAAACTTGTATTATTTGATATAGCTATACTTGGCCTTTGCAGTAATTGGATTCCTGAAAATGTATATTTTACATTTGACTGAATTACATTGCACTTGAGGGGCTCAAGTGAGGGAGACGGGAGTTCTATATTGAAAATAATCTCAAGGGGAGCCTGAGTTGCTCAGGGGGTTAAGAATACAACTTCGGCTCAGGTCATGATTTCACAGTTCATGAGTTTGAGCCCCACATTGGGCTCTCTGCTGCCAGTGTGGAGCCTGCTTAGGATCCTCTGTCTCCCTCTTTTTGCCCCTCCCCACTCTCCCACTCTGTGTGTGTGTGTGTGTGTGTGTGTCAAAAATAAATAAATTTTAAGAAAGAAAATAATCTGAAGATAAATCCTTTGAAGAATCTAAATAATTATCCAGTAATTGGTAATTGATTATAGAGTATATTTGGATTTTTATGTGTGTTTGTTTGATGATAATGTACAGCTCTATTTTCATTTTGAGGGATTTATGTTCAATCTTCCATTTTATTATGGCATTATTGAACAGTTTGTCAGATCTAATTTGATAAATGTAAAACAGAAAAATGCATATTGGCTGCTTTAAAACAGTTGGGCATTGGTTGTTGAACTAATGTATTCAGATTGACTAGTTTTCAGAGTTCTTCTTTATTTGTCCACTATTAATAAATATTTATTGACCAGCTTCTTGGTAAAAGACCCTGAGTATACAACCATTTAAGCAAAAACAGACAAAACACAAGCAATAATTACAACAGCAGCTAATACCATGTACTTACAGCATAATGGCCCCTGTGCTGAGGACTCTATATGTATTATCTCATTGCATCTTTTCAATAACTCTAAGAATTAGAAATGGTATCATCTTCATTTTACAGATGAAAACATTGAGGCACAGAGAGAGCGTTACATAGCTACCAAGTGGTAGCATTAGGATTTTAATTTAAATAGTATGGTCCCAGAATCTGTGCTCTTCACCAGGGGGATGTACTACCTCCCCTATATTCTAAAAGCTCTCACTATGGTATATAATATAATGGGTGGGACACTTATTGAATAATCATGGAAGTCAAAGAAAAATTATAACTCTGATAAGAGATATGAAGAGAAATATAGCAGGAATTATTTGGCTAGCTGTCACCAAAACGTTTCCCTCTGTTAACAAAATTAGGCTGCACTTCCTAGCCTCCTTTGCATTTAAGTATGTTCATGCAACTAAGATGTGGCCCATGGAATGTGGGTAAAAGTGACAGGCAGACTTCCAGATCTTCCAAGCTTCCTGACTGATCCTCTATGTTGTTCTATTACTACTCATATTCACTAGCTGAAAAGAATACAGTCCAAGATAGAAGCCTGGGTCCTTGAATGACTTCATGGAGCAAAGTCCCCGATAGTCTGCATTGGATAGTAATAAGAGTGAAAACATTTTATTATATTAAGCTAACAGAAATGTGGGGATTGTTTGTAATAGCAGTTACCTTACCTGGACTAACACAGAAAAAGAAACCTTTAAGCTGAATGCTGCAGGAGGAAAAAAAATAACTAAAACATGTGACCTTGAATTTGTAATTAGGTTGGAGATGGTGTAAGAACAAATTTTGGAGGTAGAATTACTTGATAGCTTTGTTATGTCATGGCAAAAGATTCGCTACAACTATTGCCTGTGCACCTCAGGAGGCTTGGATTAGCGCCCCCCCGCCCCCCATTAAACTCAGAGAGAGAGAAACTGGGGAAGGAAAGGAAAGACATAAATCATACTTGAAAATTATGCGTAGAAAAGAAGTATGGGTGTGGTTATTGGCACATGTTGCTGACTGGAAGAAAACAGATCAGAAGCCTACCAAGTTTTTAAGGGAATCATGTTCTCAAAGAAATCCTTTAATTATTTGAGTCAGAAATAACTTTTGGATCTCATATTTGCACCAGTAAGAAGTGCACTGAACAGCCTGTAAGGAAGGTGTGCTTCTCAACGCCCTCTTGTAGAACAGCAAAGCCAGGGGCCATGGAGTATAATGAACAAGGAAATTCCCTGGAAAGAAGAATAAGATTTAAGTGAAGAACTTGCCTTACCCTTCATAACGCTTATCCCAGCATTCTGGTTATGTAGGCATTATGCTTATCCCAGGATTCTGAAATTACTGTAGACAGATGACTGCTATATTTCTCCTCTCAGTTGTCCTTTTTCTGAATGAGCATTTATTTCAGATTTCCTGTCTTTGCCCTTTTATATATACACAAATTTTGGGTTGCCTTCACTAGTTAGGATGAACATGGGCTATTTTTGTAAAAATAAAAGTAGCTAAAACAGAGGCTGATATATCATGGAGTTAATGAAACTTAAGCTCTAAGGGTCTTCTTTCAAGGCTTTTCTAAGCCTCTGGGCAAGTGTGTCTTTCCACTACAATCTCTCCTTTGTCACATTTCCCTTTATGTCAGGCGGTGTTGGAGTGGCGTTGGATAGTTTAGGTATCTGGCTAAGGGAAAGCTGAGCTGGGAATAGATTTAATTTCAGGCTTAATGAGACATACTTACATGGGCTACAGGCACTTACATTTAATGAAATTATTGCTGCCTCTCTTTGTTTAGCAATAGATTCCAGGAATATTCCTATGGGCCACTGCACTGATTCGCCCAGCATCCTGTCGTGGAAGTGGTAGGACTAGGAGTCATAATTGCTATGAGCATATGGCTAGCACTGGAAGTGTGTGGGTCTTGTGGGAGAAATAAGGTTTGAAACATACAAAGCCAGAAGTTAGCCCAGAGGATATTCTAATCATCACATATATGATTTATATTTGGTTCTCATTGATGTCAAACAAAATAGAAGTTTGGTCAGGAATATATACTCAATAATACAGTATGCATAACTTAAAATTCACCATACATTTTAATTATTTTCTTTTAAATTATTATTTTTAAATATTTATTCATTTTTGAGAGAGAGAGAGTCAGAGGAGAGAGAGAGAGAGAGAGAGAGAGAATGAGTGGGGGGGGCAGAGAGAGAGGGAGGGGGGGACAGAGGATCCAAACCAGGCTCTGTGCTGACAGCAGCAAGCCTGATGACCTCAGCCAAAGTCTGACGCTTAACTGACTGAGCCACCCAGGCACCCCTATTTATTTTCTTTTTTAAAATGGGAATCACGTGAAATAGAATTCATCACAATTCCTGCAGCAATACTACAAACAACCTGTACTATATATGCAAAGTGGTTTTTTATGCATTCCAACTATATCCCAATAATAAGACTAATTTGATAACCCATCCTAAAGGAAAAACTAAGTTATCTTTTTTATCCTTTCTATTATAAAGTTATTTAATAACCACTGTCATATTCATAACACTGATCTCATGGGCTTGGTGTAACACTGGAATAGGGTTAGGTGTATAAAAACCTGAATATAAAACCTGTCATATAGCAGAATCCCTGTAAAAGATGTCTATTAAGAAAAAAGAATTGTTGTCATATGAAGAAATAATCAGAGTATGCAACCAATAAAATTAGTAAAGAAAAAATTGGAGTGCTGTACGACAGTTAATTAAATGTTATATTTCTTGATTTTGTAATATTTGTAGTATTTGTAGGCTTCTTAAAATGTGCACTCTGTTGTAATTTATTTTCTCTAAATAAACCCTCCATTTAACCTAATTTTATATGTTTTTTTTTTTTAGAAGGGTCCCATCAATAGTAAAAGCTTCAGGCCCCACAAAATGTGAATCCTTCTCTGAATTAAAAAATATATATCTGTATACTAGTATATCAGTGGAAGTTCTTATTCTTTTAATTGACCTAAGGCAGAGAGTGTAGCATGCAGACATAGAAGAGCAACCATCAGAACTGGGGCTTCTCAAACCTTAAGTGGTTAGGCTTAATAGGAACATATAAAAATGACCATTGTAGATTAATAATTTAATTTTGAAACAGGAGGAAACTCTGGACACCATTTAGTCAGTAACCTCAATTTATCTTGGCTGCCTAATAGCCTGTCTACACATGGTATGGTATTCAGAAGACATACAGGTCTGAATCCTGTATCCAAAAGGCCATGAAAAGTAATTTAGATTTTTAGGGAGGATTTTTAAAGAGGCACCCCCGAGGGTTGGGAGGAAAAGTATACTGCAACATGGCAATAAAATGTTTAACAATCCTTTTAACCATCTAATTCTAAGTCCCTCTCATTATGATAGTTGCCAACCTATTTCTCATTTTCCTTCTTCGGGCTGCCCCTTTCTCCTGCAAACTGTCTATAATGACTCTAATTCTTCCCTAACTCAGCTCTTTTTTTTTTTTTCCAAATATTTTTATTTATTTCTGGGAGAGAGAGAGAGAGAGAGCGTGAGCAGGGGAGGGTCAGAGAGACAGGGAGACACAGACTCTGAAACACGCTCCAGGCTCTGAGCTGGCAGTCAGCACAGGGCCCAACATGGGGCTCGAACCCACGAACCGCGAGATCATGACCCAAGCGAAAGTCGGACGCTCAACCCACTAAGCCACCCAGGCGCCCCATCAGCTCTTAATTATTGTATACATCAATTTAGTTCATGAGCACCTCACAGTTTTCTTTATTTCTCTGTCCACACAGCCAAGTCCCAAGAGGAACTTTGGAAACCACTGGAAGGTCTTTAGAAGGATGAAGAATAGGGGAGAGCAGAGGAGAGAGGAGGAGGATGAAGGTTGTGTATATTTACATCCTTTGGTTACAAGTCCAGTCCTTCTGTTTGCAAGTGAATAAACTAAGTCCCAAATAAGTTTAGAGACTTGATGCTCACCTATTTATTGAGTCACATGGAGTTGGCCTGAGACTCAGGCTTACTTCACTAAAATCGTTTGTTACAGTGCACTAGTAGGCAATCCTATGTTATGCCCTGTAAGGGGTTGCTTTGCAACTCTTGGTGCAAAGAACACCAGGGGGAGTAAGGAAGCCTGAGTTCTAGTTCTGCTTCTACCAGGCTCCATGACCTTGGGCAGGTCAAATCCTTTCCTAGGCTCAGCGTCCTCTCTGAAGAGGAGGCAAGGGTCTTGTCCAACACTAAAGTCCTTGTTTCCAGTTTGTCTTGAGCCTTGTGGTTGTGGCGTTGATGGCCTTGAGTTAGGAAGGCTCGCCCCCATATACCTCCTACTGGGAGAGAGGGAGATCCCGGAGGAAGGGAGTCCTCACGGAACTTGGTTGCCTCCTTGGTGTCCTTGTAGGACCCACAGAGTGACCATCTTTTGTCCGAAGGGTTCTAGACTTGGGCTCCTGGGGTACTCCGTAGGCTCCCTAGGGCCTATGAGAGTCCCTCGACGCTCCTGAGAGTCTCAGGCCCGAGGCCAACCCTTATCGCCATCCATTCGCAACAAGTTTTAAGACCCAAGTCCCAGGCCCTTGGCAGGCCCACTGCGCAAGCGCAGTCACTATTAAAACTCGAGGCGGCAGGAACCCGAGGCCAAGGCAAGGTGAGAGGGAAGGGTCGGCAAGCACCCGCCTCCGTGTTGTCACGTGGGAGGCGGAGTCGGAAGCCTGACGGCGTGCGCGGGGGCGGGGCTACCACTGCGCGCGGGCGCGGGGGCGGGGCGCGGCGCGGCGTTCGCGGCTGCTGCCTGGGAGGGAGGCCGGGCAGGCGGCGGAGCGGTGCGGCTCTCAATCTGACGGGGAAGTGGCCCGAGCGGCCGCGGCTGACTGTCCCGGGGCGGACAGACCGACGGACGACGGAGGCGGGAGCTAGGAGCCGTGCGGGGCGACCGAGAGAGTGAGCGGGTCAGGCTCAGCGTTGGCCAGTCTGTCGGTCCGCTGAATGAAGTGCCCGCCCCGCTGAGCCCGGAGCCCGGCGCTTTCCCCGCAAGATGGACGGTTTCGCCGGCAGCCTCGGTGAGTACAGCTGGGAACTCCTCCGGCTTCTGCGCAGGGTGGGAGCCTTGTTCTCTCCACACACAGCCCAGGCCCTGCTCTCCACCCTGCCCCTGGGGATGGTAGTAGTTCCACTGCACATGTTCCCCTCGAGGCTGCCGCCCCTTTACTGGCGCGGGTGTTCTCAGAATCCCTCCCCCCATACCCAGCCCCCTCCCTCCACCCCCCGCAAGACCCTCCCTTCCTCCTAGCGTCCCCTTCAGTGCAGAGCCCTCCTTCCCCAAAGTGGAAACCCCCTCTCTGAGAGCCCCCCCGCCCCGTAACTGGTACACCCTTCTTATACACTCACGGCTCCCCCCCACAGACCCACCTTCAGGGTTGGGGCACCCCTTTCTCAAACCCTGACCTCGCTTCAGGGCACAACATTCCTCCCACTTTCCACATACTGAACTCTTTTTCACAGTGGAGGCACCCCTTACCCACGCAGAGAGTCCCTTTATAGGGTAGGGACCCCCATTCCCTCAGGAAGAGGGCACCCCCCCCCCCAGTCTTCACTTTAAATTTGGAGGCTTCTTTTAAGTATCTTTCCGTGTCTGCCAACTTCCCTTCTCTCCTTCCACTTTTCTGAACGTTTTGCAGTGGTGGAGAGAACTAGAAGCACTGAAGCATCATTTGCTTCATACAGGAAAGGAAGAGGTGCATCTGTATTGGGGGACCCTCTTTAAAAGAAGAGTGAAAGCAGAAGTATTTTCTGGTTCTGCCAGCATGCTGGGGAGAAATAATCCTGCCTAGTGAATCCATAGGAAAGGGGGCCTCTGTCAGGGAAAGAAAGGATTCTCCATTTTTGGAATATGTTGTCTTTGTGGAATGGAAGAGGTTGTTAAGTAGGCTGCAGTAACCTTCCAGTGTTCCCTTTCACCAGAATAAAGGTAGTAAATTTTGTAACTGGCTAAGGGAATCAGAACTAGAGGCTGGTACTCAGTGCCCTATAATCTGTGTCTGGAATTACTATTCTTTGAGGCCATTGGAATCTGGTTACCGTAAAGATTGAGCTCAACTGTTATGATGGTGAGAGAAACAGTTTCTGCTTTGGCTGATTCTGCAGTTATGTGATACCTGCTGCTGGATTTGTATTTTCAGTGTTTTGTGTGGAGGTAGTTTGTATTCAGAAGCCTTTCTTTTGCATTTCTTGGTAATAAGTCCCTGGTTGATGAATGTTCATGTATCAGTGCGTGATCTGGCCATAGGCCATACTTTATTCAGCCATGTTGGGATTAGATGAATTTTTTAAATCTAAAGAAAGTTAGTCGAAGAGCAGTGGACCCATTACTGATATTAAATAGTAAAAGGGCCATAATTTTGGCCCTGACCCTCTATGGGGAGAAAAGAAAAACACACATTAGAGTGCTTTGAGAGTGGAAATCCTAAAATAGGAGACAACTGAGTGTTACTCTTTCCTCCCAAAGGCACCTGTTGTCCATTATCTAACCTTTGATGTCTTATAATTCCTTACATAGTGTGGTGGTTTCATTCTTGGCTCCTTTTAAAGAGGCATCAATTTTTCACTGCTTTTTAATTTTTTTTTTTTTTAAGCCTCATGGGTGCATTTATTCACTAATCATAGGACTGAAAGACTTGTCTTGTACACAAAGAGGTGATCGAATACTAGGGCAAAAATAGAGCATACTGGGAGATGTTGTGGGACTGAGATAACACTGCACTGTCGGCGCCTCAGCTTTTAGGAATGGTGGGTCACCACTCAAAGTAGAAATCTGCTTTTATTTCTTTTCTTTTTGATTCCAAGGACTTCTGGAAGGCTTGCCAAGGCTTCGTTTTCTCTAAGTATTGTGAGGGAGCCTTTCTCACCAATTGGGGGCACTTAAGTTTATTTTGAAACAGTAGATATGTCTTGTTAAATAACTTTATCCCTTCTTATCCATTTCATGAGGCAACCGATAGGAGAGATTGGAAGATGAAGATGAATTGTTGTTGGGTCTTCACTTTTCATAAAGAGTGTTATAGCTGACCCTAATGTTAGGTATTTTTTGTATTCATTTGATGCCATCCTTGAGTGGGTGAGACTTTTCTTTAGATACGGTGTTGATCAGCTGCAGGGGGAGATACCTCTCTCTAAAGAGAGGAACCCTGTCAACAGAGAAGGAAAGAAATGGTTGCTGGCAGTATTTCTGAAGCTGCTCCTGATGAAGCTAGTTTTCAGCAGGAGCTCTGTGCTTTCTCTTTCTGTCCCCCTTGTAAGAGTAAAACTAGGCCCCATCTTAATTGAAACCTCTAAGGGACGAGGGGTGGGGGAGGGGTAATGCTGGTATATTTTACTGGTAGTCTTTAAACAGAGCTGTGCTTAGCTCTTGCCAAATTGCTTGTTTCTGTTCCCTGCAGTTCATTAGTCTAGAGCTTACATTGATCTTTATTTTATCATTAAGAGAGCCATGAATGTAAAGGCAAGCACTTGAATTCTAGGTGTTTAAAAACTTTTTTTTTAACTGAACAATTCAAAACATGTGACGTTCCTCTGGGGCCACAAGGATTGAAAGCATTTGTTTATTCTCAAGGAGGTATACGTGTGTATCTCCTTTTGTATACCAGATGAGTTCTTGGGGAAAAAATGTGAGAAAACTACACTTACATAAGCAGAAAAGTGCTTTATAAACAGAATGAGTCCAGAGAAGCTGATTATTTAAGGGAATCATATGGTGAATCATAAGATCCATTTGTAACGTGGAAATCTTAAAATTCAAGCTGTACCCTTAATTATTGAGTGTTTAGATGAGGAAAACACTTATATGCATTTTATAAGATGTACAATGGCAATTAAAACTGTGTGTAGTAGGTTTTGAAATTGTTGAGAGCAGTGTTAGCAGTGTTAGGGGATTGGTTATGTTATATGCGTCATATTGAAACTATATACCTGTTGTATTACTTTTGTTTTACATAAAAACTAAAGGATGCTTTTCATCTCTGCCGCTGATGAATTTTAGGCAATTTGGCTGGCAGGTGCTTGTACTCTGGAATTTCCCTTAGGCATAGTATCTTTTAGTTCACAGACTATGGTAATTTAAAAAGGCAGCACTTTGGAAACAATTAAAAAAAATTAGTTGGGGGGAAAGTACCCTGAACAATCTGTCTTGATATCCTGCCTTCAAATCACTGTCACTACACACATACACACCCCCCTCCCCGCCCCACCCCCTCCCCCAGCCCACACTTACTTAGGTGCATTTCATCCTTAGTCTTTTTAGCACTTCTTTTTCATAACAAAGGCATTACTACACACACACACACACACACACACACACACACACACACACACACACACACACACACACACACACACCCTCCCAGCCCACACTTAGGTGCGTTTCATCCTTAGCCTTTTTTAGCACCTCTTTTTCATAACAAAGGTATTTTTGGTTTTTGTTTCTGGTTTTTGTTTGTTTGTTTACCTTTTGAGAGAAAGACTGAGTTTGAGCAGAGGAGGGGCAGAACGAAAGGGAGCTATCAGCACAGAGCCCCGCGTGGGGCCTGAACCCACCAACCGTGAGATCATGACCTGACCAGAAGTCGGATGCTCAACCAACTGAACCACTCAGGTGCCCCACAAAGGTTTTAACTGAAGACTTTTATTTTGGAATTAGCCTAGGGATTCGTCAGTGCTTATACTTTAAAAAAAAAAAAAAGCCTGCAGTTAATCATATCAGTTTTAACTTTCTGCTCCAAAGGTTAAAAAACAAAATTCAAAAGTTTTTAAAAATAAAAATGGCACTGAATGAAATTGTAGGGTTAGTATCTGTAAGAAACGTTACATTTTGTTAAAGGGTATATGAACAAACAACAGCAGTGTGCCTCCATGTATTAAATATTTTAAGAAAACGATCTTAAGATCACAGTATTAGAACTGTTTTCATCTCATATATACTCTCAAAGAAACAATGAAGTGTATGATTTTTAATAGTCCTAAGCTTTCATTATCTGCATAAAAATGCTTCTCATACAATATTACTTGGGGGAATTTTTCTTTTAATTTATTAGTTGTCTCTTTGAAGGGCTTAAAATAGGCTTAAGTTATATAAGACATGAGTAGTAACTCTTACATGATTATTACAACATCAGTGACATGAGTTGCCTAGAGTATTTCTTAGTATGTATATGGGTTAGTACCTCTTTTGTGACCAGTACTGTACTTGGTTGTTCCTGTGGAAAGGACATATATAAGACATGCTTCTTGTCTGTTAGGAGTTTACTCTCTGGTTTTAAATGGATACCCAGAGATGTTTAAGCATGAGGAAGTATCAGAAATGGGACTAGAGAGGAGAAACACCATTTAGGATGCTGTGCTATGTATAAAGCATGTAATTTCTGAGAGGGAACATGTGGAGATTGCTAAGTTTACCTTTAAAGCTTGACTTTTATTTAAGACAATGAAATAATTTATTTAGCTGTCCAAATATTAGGAAGTGAAATTACTAGGTATTTTTCCACCTTATATTTGAGTAACATGTAGGAAAAGTAATGTCTTAATTTTACGTTTATGAATCTATTTCTATAACATGTAAAACTTCAGTATTCGTAAGAAATTTGAGAAGAACATTTTTATTTTGAAATGGGTAGATTCTAAGACTTCTAAGGAAGTAATCCACTTCTTCAGCTATAACCTCAGTATGGAAGATTCCCAAATCTGGAGTATATTTCTGTATCTGTGTATGATCTCTTGTCCTGTAGTTTTAGCTCTCTCAGACTATTATAATACCTTAATTTTGCATATTGCTTTGTAATTTACAAGTACCTTTATCTCACTTAATCTTCACGCTAATCTTGGGAGAAAAGAAATTGCTCTTTTATAGATGAGGAATCAGGTTCAGAGAGTCTGTGATTTAAAAAAAAAAAAAAGGCTATTTGAATCCAGGTGTGTCTTTTTCCTTTCTTACTTTTTTTGGGGGGTGGCTAATTTGTTGGATTTATATCCAGCGAAAACACAATACGAAGAAGAAAGAAAAATAATTGATCTTTTCTTTAGCTCATCTGTATGTAGCCAATGTTAACATGTTGATACACTTGTTTTTAGTCTTTTTCTATGCCTAATTTTTTACATAGTTAAAAATCATACTATGGACCTATTTTCTGGTTTTTTATTTTTATGCTAACCATTTTTTTCACTTGAACTCAGGTTTTTCTTTTTTCTTAAGTTTATTTTGAGAGACTGCATGCGTGCAAGGGGGTGGAGGGTAAAGAGAGGAGAGGGAGAATTCCAAGCAGGCTCCACACTCTCAGCATAGATCCAGTCTTAGGGCTCAAACTCACAAACTGTAAGATCATGACCTAATTCTAAACCAAGAATGGGACATTTAACCAACTGAGCCACTCAAGTGCCCTGAACTCTGATTTTTCTGATGGAGTTCAATGTTCTTTTCTGTTCCCTACTACTAACTCTTCATAACCTACTTCTACATCTAACATAACCTGAATCTGAACTTCTCTTCCTCTAAATCAGTTTCTTTTCCTTATCATTCATTGTTTGTATCATCCAGCCTTGAAATATCAGAACCATGTTTGTTTGATCCCTTGCCATTTTTGCCTACCACATTAAAATCTCTTGGGACTTTTCATTTCTTATCACCTTTTCTCACCCTTTACTTTCCTTTTCCCCAGCTGCAGTTCAAATACTTAATTATTCCATGTTTGGATTATTGCATAGCCTAAAGAATTTCCACCTGTCCAGTTTATTTTGTACATTGGCGGGGGAGGGAGCTTCAGATTAATATTCCTAAACCAGTGCTATGATTGTGCCATTCACTATCTCAGCTTTATTGCCCTGATGACTGAATTCAAACAAGTTAGCCTTGTTCTCAAGGTCTCCCATTATTTCCTTCTACAGTCTTAATTAAGCTCTGGCCAAAAATGACCTGTTTTTGTTCCCCAAATTTTGTGCTTTTTCATCCATGGCTATCCTCAGTACCCTTCAAGGTCCAACTCAAATAGTGTTTCCTTTCTAAACACCTTTGCTTGTTTGTTCCCTTTCATTGATTACCAGCCCAAAGTACTGAACTTTTAACCTGAGAGCATTCTTAGGGCGCTTATCACAGGATATTTCTTCTTATAAGGTAGGAATAATTATGACAAGCCTTAAAATTATTATTAGTATCATTTCTCCAGCCAAATTATAAACCCATTGAAAGGTGACACTCTTACGTGTCTTTGAAATCTCACAGCACAACATTGGAGATTTTATGTTCCAGGAAAATGTGGGGGAAAAGTTAGGGGACCAGTATATAATGGACCACTTACAACCTTCACTTTCACCATTGTTTCATAAAAGAGCTTTTGAAGATGCAAAAAATTATATACAATCTCAGAGTCCTTTAAAAAATCACACATTATGTTCTTTTTTCTTATTTCACCTGAAATTTGTTTCAGACTTTGTTGGGAATCTAATCTGGTAAAGAACTCCATACCAGATTCTAGGGTAGTGTTTTTCTTTCTTTAAAAAAATTTTTTTTGTTAATATTTATTTTCCAGAGAGAGAGGGCATGAGCAGGAGAGGGGCAGACACAGAATCTGAAGCAGGCTTCAGGCTCTGAGCTATCAGTCAGCACAGAGCCCCAATGCAGGGCTTGAACTCACAAACTGAGATCATGACCTGAGCTGAAGTCAGTTGCTTAACCAACTGAGCCACTCAGGCACCCCTAGTGTAGTGTTTTTCAAATGTAGGTCTTGTGCATGACTTATTATTATGGATTTAGGAATTTATTTGGGATCAAGACCTACATTGAGAAGAAAAAGGAGGAGGAAAAAAAGAAAGATTACAAAATATCTGTGGGTCACATGATAATGCTTCAAGAAATCTTTTTAATTTTGGTTGTATATGTTTGCTGTAGGTTGCAGTGTAAATTTTATTTCTTACTGTGGGTCACAGTCAGATGAAATACATACTTTTAGTGGCTAATCCTGATCTTTGAGAGACTAGGTGAGAAGGTTGACATACATATGAAAAGTTGGATGAACATCGGAAGTAGTTGTAATGAATTGTGTGCTCTGTTTATCAATAGCAGTAGAACTATATCTATAGTTCTAGAATCAGTGTAATTCAGGCAAACTCAGTATTTTTCTCAGTATATTTCTCAGTAGAAATATGGTTTTATACAACTAATAGGCTAGGGTATATTTTTTTACTTTGCAGAAGGATTTACCATACTGTGTTTTTTTAGCTTTCCTGATGAAGTTGTTTGTGTCTTGACTGGTTCTCCACTTCAGTAGCTATTTGAAGTTTATCCAGTCTTTGGGGGCCCCTAGGAAGCTCAGTCAGTTGAGTGTCTGACTCTTGATTACAGGTTTGATCCTAGGGTTGTGGGATCAAGCCCCGTATCAGGCTCTGCAGTGAGTGAGTTTGGAACCTGCCTTAAGATTCTCTCTCTCTCTGCCCCTCTCCCCAGCTTGCTTGCTCTCTTGCTCACTCACTAAAGAAAAAAAGATCTATTCAGTCTTTCGGGCATGGCTCATATACATTTGTTTTTTCTGGAAGCTCAGCCTATATTTTAGTCTTGCACTCAAACCACTGTACTGATGCTTCTAAAGTAGAGGAGATAAGCACTACACCGGAGGGGTCCAAGAGTATAGCTAGTCATTGATAAATACTAAATCTAAGGTGATAGCTGATGAGGAGCAGGTTGTTTGCATAGTCTTAAATATCTCCCCATATATTGCTCTTTAATTTCAAAGGGGGGAAAATAGTAACTCTACACTGTGATGAAATCAGACACTACCTAAAAGCATGTGGTCAAAATGAATAGCACTAGTGAACATTGTGTGCCTCTGAATGTAATGCCCTGAGAAAAACACATCATTTGTGTAGTTCTCCAGCCAGGAATGGATAACCTGAATCTAATCATGATTGAACTCCAAACTGGGGAGCATCCTACTTTTTAAAACGGTGGGGAAGACTGGTTTTGTGGTTTTTTGTTTGTTTTTTTAATTGTTACACAGACACAGAAAGGCTATGGAATGTCCCAGATTAAAGGAGAGTAAAGAGACATGATAGCTACTTGCAATATGCGATCCCAGACTGGATCTTACATTAAAAGAGAAAATGCTATAAAGGGTATCATTGGATCATTTGGCAAAATTGAACTATGGATGGTAGATTAGATAAAATTGGACCTTGGATGGTAGATTAGATAAAAACCTTTACTGAAAGTTATCACTATCCTAAGGTTATGGAAGGGAGTATTTTTTTCTTAGGAAACACACACAGAAGTTTTTAGGGATAAAGGGCCATGATATATGTAAGTTACTCTCAAATGGTTCAGAAAAAAAGATGTAATGTGTATGTGTGTTTTTGTATATGTACATGTATTTGTAATGTGTGTGCATATACATAACTGTATGTATATGCAAGGAGGGAGGATGTTTATGTGCAAATAAAGCAAATGAGTAAAATGTTAACAACAGGTGAAATTGGTAAAAGCTGTATGGCTGTTTTTTGTACTTCTTGTTCTGTGAGTTTGAAATTATTCTTAAAAAATCATATGAACTTTGCGTTAATCTCTATAATATAGCATTTTAAAAGTATAGAAATGTCTCCTCTCTCTGAAAATTCCAGGCAAACTCATGGGATAAAACTGTGGCTGTAAGAATATGTTCCATGTATATCATGTGGTTTCCTTTTATCCCTAGGCCTCGGTTTGAGAAACATGCCTTTGGGCCTGAGGCAGCTGTGGTTCAAATTTAGCCGACAGACATGTTTTGTTTGGCCCTTTTGAGTGTTTTAAAAATTGGGAAATTTCACATAAAAATCTGGATCTCTGGTTTCTCTTGAAAAAATGGACTGATCTTGCCCCAGGTGGCTTGCATTCCACATGATCTATATATGCACTAAGTGGTATGTCAGATAAGCAGCCTCAGTCCTTACCTTACACCTAGCTTGTTTCAGGTATTTTACTTTATTGCCTGACCTCTTTGTAGGCATATATTTGCAGCCTTTACTCTAGCCCCAAGAGGTGTTAGGGGTGTCTGTCTTCTTGCTCATAACATTTTGAGAATTAAGTTGTTGAACTTATTTATATAACTTTAGGGGCGCCTGGGTAGCTCAGTTGGTTGAACGTCTGACTTTGGTTCAGGTCATGATCTCATAGCTTGTGGGTTCGAGCCCCATGTCGGACTCTGCTGACAGGTAGGAGCCTGCAGCATACTTCAGATTCTGTGTCTCCCTCCCTCTCTCTCTCTGCCCCTGCCTGCTCACGCCTCCCCTCCCCCCCAAAATGAACATTAAAAAAATTTTATATGTAAGTATATATACATCCTATAAACGAAGTCATTCTCCTACCTAACCATACTACAGCCAAGAAAAATAGGAAATTACTATTGATACATAACTACTATCTAATCCTCAGACCCATTCAGATTTTGCTAATTGTCTTAATAATGTCTTTTATACCAAAAAGATCTAGTTCAGAATCAAATATTGCATTTAGTTGTCATGTCTCTTTTGTCCCCTTTAATAGTCTTTCCTTGGGTTTTATGATCTTGATACTTTGTAAGATTACAGGCCAGTTGTTTTGTAGAATGTCCCTTAATTTTATGTCTCCTCCTGATTCAGTTCAAGCCCTGTATCCTTGGCACAAATGCCACAAAGGTGAAGCTGTGTTTTGTTTCATTGTATCCCGTCATGTGATGCATAACTGAAATGTACTAATACTGATGGCCACTTTGATCATTTGATTAAGGTGTTGCACTTCTGCACTGTAAAAATACTTAAATTTTTTTGAAGTTGCTAGTCTTTTATAGGAGGTGCTTTGAAACTTTGTAACTATTCTGTTCCTCATTGGACTTTCAGTTTGTTGGTTTATTTTTATCTGTATGAACTCAGGTATCCTGTTTTTCCCAATGGGTTATAATCCATTACTATTTCTTTTGAAGCATGCATTGACCCCATTTTGGCTAGTGGATGCCTACTCATACTAGTTTCTGCATTCTTTTTTTTTTAATTTTTTTTTTTAAATTTAAAACTTTTTTAATGTTTATTCATTTTTTTTAACATTTATTTATTTATTTATTTTTATTTTATTTTTATTTTTTTTTTATTTATTTATTTTTTTTACAAATAGTTTATTGTCAATTTAGTTTCCACATAACACCCAGTGCTCATCCCCACAAGTGCCCTCCTCCATGCCCACCCCTCCTCCCCCCCACATCCACCAGTCCTCAGTTTTTGTCAGCATTCAAGAGTCTCTCATGGTTTGCCTCTCCCCTTTCCCCCACCATTTCTGCCCTTCTTCTCCCCCTTGGTCCTCTGTTAAGCTCCTCCTAATCCTCCTATACGTGCACACATATGATATGTTTCCATCCCTCTTTTGAGGACTTTCTTGCTTTTTGACACAATGAGATGATGTGGACATGAAATTCAGCCATGTATATCTATTTTATATAATTTTAAGTAGGTTCAGATGACAGTTTGAATTGAGTTACTTTAGTTAGCTGACATTTTTGATTTATGGTTTTTTAGTAATTTGTAACTGCATAGTATTTTATCTTACATTTAAAAATTGTGTTAAACCGTAGACCAGGCCATTAGTGTAAATTAATTTGAAGATATTTAATAGTGGGAAGTTATTCAGGATTATATTCATTACTATTCCTATTACTGTGTTTAAACGATCAGTAATTATCTTGGAGTAAAGTACTGTTAGGTGCTGTGTATGTTAGTGGGGTTGGGTAAAAGAAAATATATTTAAGCAGCAAAATCAACCATGTTTTTTCCACTTACAAAATTGTGATCATCTTTCTTTCTCAGCAGGTATAAATATAAACTTTAGTGCATTGGATTCATTATTTAGACATCTGATCTCCTTAAGCTGTGTATGTAGAGGATAATTTAACTTACTCTTAATAACTGATGGTGGTTATTATGAGTGTCAGACATGATTCTTTGCTGTAACACAGTAGTGCCTTCAAGAGCTTTTGTGTAGGGCTGTTTGCTCCATATACTAAATGACTCTACATAATTATAACTGTCTTCCTTGCTGTTGCTTATCACCTAACATCAGTGTGCTTTACCCTTTCCTCTTTCTTTATTGTATTATTTATGAAATCTCACCCATGATATTTGAGTTTATGACTCCTTTCATTATTCATTATTTTTTCATTACTGAAATTTTACAGTAACTTCTTAATATCAGATATCCAGTCACATATCCTGATTATCTCATAAGGGTAATTTTACAGTGGTTTGTTTAAATCAGGGTTTAAACAAGATCCATACATTGCATTTGGTTGCTGTGTCTCTTAAATCTTTTAATATGTATTTCCCTTTCCTTTTTCTTTTCCCTTTGCAATTTGTTAAACTAGACCTTTTATTCTGTAGGGTTTATAATAAGTGCTGAGTGTATCATTTGATGTTTTTAAAACCTGTTTCTTTGTCTTCTGTAGATTTGAATTGAAAGTTAGGGATTTTCATATATTTTATGTATTTCAGCATGTTGCCATTAACCTTTTTTTATGCTCAGATTTTCTTATTATTGGCCTGTAGAAGCATTTTTAGATTGACTCCTGAGCCCTAATTCTAGTGGTCTTTGCTGGTTTCCTTGTTTTCTGATGTGACAGTGTTCGAACTTTTCTTTTATACTTCTTGTTCTAATTTCTGCAGTCCACTGTTTCTCTAAGTCATTCCTTTGGGCATGAAGTGGTACTCTAGGCTCTAGAAGTGCTCATTGTTACTGGATTGGTTATTGTTTCCAGTCTAGCCTTTCTTTCGATTTCCAATTTTAAATATGCTATGGCCTAGGAAACCAGATAACAAAGCTAGTTTGACTTACCTGTAAGGATTGTTTTGAATCTTCAAAAAAGAGGAATCTAATGATCAAGACCTATGCCTATTGAAATTGGATGGTAAGGCACCTAAGATCATACCTAATAAATATTGCTGTTTGATATGTGATATGTGAATAACAAGATACCAGATGTTTTTCAGAGGAAGATAATAGGCTTCAGAATGAGGACCTTAATAAAATGCATGAGCTTTTTAGTTCACAGACTTGATTTTATATATAAAACATATAGGGTTCAGATAGATATACATATAAGTTGGAAAAAAATTTTAATGTTTACTTTGGAGAGAAAGAGACCGCATTAGTAGGGGAGGGCAGACAGAGGGGGGGACACAGAATCTGAAGCAGGCTCAGGCTTCAGCTGTCAGCACAGAGCCTTACGCAGGGCTCGGACACGTGAACCACAAGATCATGACCTGAGCAGAAGTCATCACTTAGCTGACTGAGCCACGCAGGTGCCCCTATATATATATATGTATTTTTTTAAATTGTAGACTGTTTATACTTCCAGGATTTTCTTTTGTTCAGATTATCTTTTGTTTTCTTTTTTTTTTTTTTCCTTCTTGCTAAGATAAATCTCTGGATTAGTGAGATGTTAGTGTATTATGGAGCCAAATTATGCTGTATTATTTTTGTCATATTCCATGAAAATGTACTTCTTTTTCCTTTTTAATTTTTTTCAGAGAATGTATTTTTTCTGACTTTCCAAAATGGATGACTTCCTAAAGTTGAGATGACTTCCTTTTTTAAAACAAAACTGTTTAGTGTAGATATCTTACATTTTTCCTTAAACCGTCTTTTACTCTTGCGTGCTGATCTCGAGATTACTACCTTTTGCTCATCTTTAAGTGATAGTGGAATGCTGATGGTTAAGTGACATATCAGAGTGAATGATGAAACTTGTTTGCAAGTTTCTTTGCAAGCCATTTGTTCCAAAAAAGTGTCATAACTGAATCCTGTTGATGAGTGAGTAGGTTTTGTTTTGTTTTTTAACTTTGAAGGATATCCTGTTTTCAGTTTAGTTGAGGCATAGCCTTTGATTTTCTTTGACCGCTTTGAGTACCTCTTGGCATTCATTTTATTTCTTTAGTCTCTCCAGTTATAATTAGTGTGGATGTATTTTTGACATAACAGTTTCTGAAACTTTAGGATCTAGTATTGTGGATTATTTCAGATAAATTATTGGGGAACAAAGTTTAGAGTAAGATGAGATGATTGGGAAGATAATTAATATTTGACTTCTTGAAATTTTTATGAATGAGATTTAATGATTATATGCATGCTGAAACACACACACTGTGAAACTCCTTATTTTGACTCATTAGTGCATACTATAATGGTTAAGTATATGGGTTTGTGTCTCTTGTAGACTATTTTTTAATTTTATTTTATCTTACTTTTTCTTGGTCATAATACATTCATTAATAGATTTTGATTAGTTTCTTTGGATCACATTCTGGGCTAAGTATATTGGAAAATTGGTGAATGAGATACTTGAAATCCCTGCTCTCATGAAGCTTTTAATTCTGTGGGGGATTCAGGCCATACTTATTCAGGAAGTATTTATTGAATGCTTGGTATGTGCTCAGCACTCTTCCAGATATAAACAGAGCCATATGGAGCTTATAATGTAGGCTTTTAAAATACAAAGCAGTAAGAATTATGGTGTTGAAGTATAGGAAGCTTTGGAAACATGGAGGACTCCTTTAAGCCTTAACCATCTAGCCTTTTTGTTGTTTTGTTTTTAGAAGCATATCTTTGTTTAGGATGTAAGCAGAAAAATAGAGGTCAGGACACAGTGGCACTCCCAGCTCTTGGAAACTGCTTAATGAAATGATATTTACTTTTTTTTTTTTCCTCCTCCCATATACCTGAGAAAATGACAGGCTACCTACCAATAGAGACCATTTTGGTAGCAGTTTTCAACCTAGGCCACCATTATCAGCTCTGTTCTCCTGGTGTCATCCTAATTTAAGGGAGTGAATTCTGTCACTTCCCTCCCCTGTCTCCTGTGTAAGCAGTCATTTTCTAAGATACTTGATTTTTCTGTCTTTTTTTAATTTTTATTTTATTATTTATTTATTTATTTTAAATATTTTTATTTATTTCTAGGAGAGGGAGAGACAGCGTGAACAGGGGAGGGTCAGAGAGAGGGAGACACAGACTCCAAAATAGTCTCCAGGCTCTGAGCTGGCAGTCAGCACAGAGCCCGACACAGGGCTCGAACCCACGAACCACGAGATCATGACCTAAGCGAAAGTCGGACGCTTAACCGACTAAGCCACCCAGGCGCCCCTTAACTTTTATTTTTTAAAAACATTTTTTTAAGTTTATTTAGAGAAAGTGCAAGTAGGGGAGGGGCACAGACACACACACTCACAGAGACCGAGAGAATTTCAAGCAGACTCTGTGCTGACAGTGCCCACACAGGGCTCAAACCCATGAACCTCAAGATCATAACCTGAGCCACAGTTGATCGCTTAACTGACCTGAAACACCCAGGTGCCCTGCTTTTTTCTATGTTTTTGTTGGAGTATGAGTCCTATGATTGTCAAGTCTATAATCTTCAGTATATTTGCTTTAGGAAATAGTCATTGATGCTATAAACTTCATAGACTACATTTCAAGAAATTTGGTTCAGTTGAATAACTTTTTCTTTTTTTTTTTAAAGAAACTTAAAAAATTTTTTTAATAATTTATTTTTGAGACAGAGAGAGACAGAGCACAAGTGGGGGAGGGGCAACGAAGAGAGGGAGACCTAGAATCCGAAACAGGCTCTAGGCTCTGAGCTGTCAGCACTGAACCTGATGCGGGGCTGGAATCCACGAATTGTGAGATCATGACCTGAGCCGAAGTCGTATGCTTAACCAACTGAGACACCCAGGCGCCCTGAATAACTTTTTCAAAGAGGGTAGTGAGGCAAAGACACTAACATTTATTCAGCTGTGATTTAGAAACTATGTCAGACACTTTACATAAATTAGTAACTTTCTTAAGGACACAAACATCTTAATTTCGCCTTTAAAAAATACCCTCAGAGGCAGAAAACTGGTAAGTGTGAGTGTTAAGTAAATCGAACAAAACTGAACCTATTATTACAACCTTTACATGGGGATGATGATTATAATAATATCCTGACAGCTTTTTGGTGACTGAAGTCTCCCAAAATGAAAATGTAATATAGATCAGCAAATATTTACTCAGCAACTGCTACATGCCAGGAATTGTTTTCATACTGGGAATATGTCAGTGAACAAAAGAAACAAAAATCCCTGCTCTATTGAAGCTTGTATTATAGTGAGGGGAGATAGATGATAAACAGTTTTCATTAAATTATTTACAGTAGGACCTCAATGACTCCTGTATAAACATTGATGTCTGCATTGTCAATTATAAACATACTATCTTTTTTTCATAGAATAGTGATAGAACCTGCGTGGGGTTTGGTTGTGTCCGATAAGCATAGAAAAGAGTAATCTTGGGGATACAAAATAGGTAAAACATTGACAGCTGTGCTAAGGTTGCTATGTTATCATACCATGGCATCTGATCTTATGATAGAGATTTGGAACATATATACTTTTTTAAATGTTCATTCTCAGATTATTAGTTTTTTAGTATTTGGACATGTATTCCATTCAGTTTTAGTATTTTTTCTTGTGAAAGAATTTGATTGTATTTCTATAAAATCTTTTTTTTTTTTAACCAGGTTAATTACTATAGGTTTGTCTCTTTATATCAACCTAGATTTAGGACTCCTGTTCATTTGCTGAGGAGAATTCCCAGGATGCACCAGAGATCTCCAGACAGCTGTTTGTGGGTGGTGGTGATGGTGGAGGCAAACAGTGGGTTGTGTGATCAGGATGAGGTCACCTCTTTCACCTTCTGGCCCTTTTTTCTTTCCGGACTTTAATACCTACTTTGGTACTTAGAGCAGTTTGGTGTTTGCTGTGCTCTGAACAGTTGTTCAGTAGTAGCACCTATAAGAAGATATTAGATGTGTTTTGGATGAAATTCACGGGGATTTGACTCTGTCAAGGCAACAACAAAGAAATAGTTTCAGTAGTTTGAAAACCACTGATGTGGTTTTAAATCTTCTGACCCACTTTAGGCAATTGTTTTAATATATAGAAATGAATGTTTTAGCTTTTGATCTTTTCGTGCTCTGATTTACCCTGCATATGGCCACCATATTATTCTTTCAATATATTAACATTTTGTCATTCCCCAGACTAAAAACTTTCTATCATTTCTAATTTCTGTGAGATAAACTTATAGCTGGGTTTCAACTTTCTCTGCCACCTGGCGCCAACTTACCTTTTCATTCCCAGCCCTTACTACTCCCTTTTTTGAGGGAATCTTCTATGGATACTTTTAGTATCCCCTTTTTTGCCATAAGATATTGACAGATTTATTAACCATACACCTTGGGAAAATGAAGGAATTTGAAAAACAACAGATAAGAAAAAGATACATTCCTGTGAGTTATGAGAAAGTGTCTTCAGACACTTTAGAGCAAGGTGTTGAGAATCATCTTCTTCTCTGCTTATTAATCAGTTCCTACTGCTTATCACTAACATTTTGTGTAATCATAGATGAACCAATCTGCTGTTTTGTCAAACTTTATTGGTCTTCTTCAAAACTAAGTGTACTCTGTTCTTTGGTAATTTGTTTGGCATTTTTGTTATCAAATGGAATACATTTTTTTAAGCAATTTCTACACCCATTGTGGAACTTGATCTCCCAACCCTGAGATCAAGAGTCACATGCTCTACCACCTGAGCCAGCCAGGCCACTCTTAAGATACATTCTTGATAGCAAATTCTCACATTTGTTTTAAAATATCACAGAATACCTCATTATCATACCTTGATTTTAGTGAAAAAAAATAAAAGGTAGTTTTGAGATTTCAGTTTTTAAAAATCAGCTTTATTGAACTATGCTTTACCTACAATAAACTGTGCTAATTTTAAGTGGCACAGTAATTACACCTTGAAAAGTTTGTGTAGTTGTGTATCCACTGTAGCAGTCAAGATGTAGAACATTTCCAGGGGGCCTGGGTGGCTCAGTTGGTTAAGTGCCCAACTCTTGGTTGCATCTTAGGTCATGATCCCACGGTTCGTGGAATCAAGCCTCGCACTGACCTCTTCGCTGACAGTGTGGAGCCTGTTTGGGACCTCCCCAGCCCCTGTCCTGCACGTGCATGCACACCCTCTCTTAAAAATAAATATATTTTGGAGGGAGGGGAGACCTGGGTGGCTCAGTTGGTTAAGCACCCAACTTCATCTCAGGTCATGATCTCCCAGTTCATGAGTTCAAGCCCCGTATCAGGCTTTGTGTTGACAGCTAGCTCAGAGCCTGGAGCCTGCTTCAGATTCTGCATCTCCCTCTCTCTCTGCCCCTTCCCCACTCATGCTCTGTTTCTCTCTCTGTCTCTCTTTCAAAAATAAATAAACATTAAAAAATTTTTTAAATAATTTTTTTTTAAAAGATACAGAACATTTCCATTACCCCAGAAAGGTTTCTTGTATCTCTTTGCAGTGGTGCCTTCTACCTCCAGTTACTGGCAACCACTGATCTACTTTCCATTGCTATATTTTATTTATTTTTTATAATTTCATATAGCTGTGACCTTACAGTTTTGAAGTCTTTTGTGGTGTTCACTTAGCGTAATGCTTTTGAGATTCATCCATGTTTTGTGTTTTAGTGGTTTGTTCCTTTTTATTGCTAAGTAACATTTTATTGTATGAATATAACACCAGTTGGTTTATCCATTCACCAGATGATGGACATCTCAGTTGTTACAGTTTGGGCTATTATGAATAAAGTTGCTGTGAATGTTTGAATATGTGTGTCCCCATAGCCCCTGCAACCACTAATCTACTTTCCTCCTCTATGGATTTGCATATATGGTGTTCATTTTTTTAAGTTTACTTATTATTTTTTAATGTTTATTCTTGAGAGAGACAGACAGCATGAACAAGGGAGGGGCAGAGAGAGAGGGAGATACTGAATCCAAAGCAGGCTCCAGGCTCTGAGCTATCAACACAGAGCCCCATGTGGGCCTCGAACTCGAACTCGTGAACTGGGAGATCATGACCTGAGTGGAAGTCAGATAGATACCCAACCAACTGAGCCATCCAGGTGCCCCAAGTTATTTATTTATTTTTTAAGATTGAGAGAGGGTGAGCAGGGGAGGGGCAGAGAGAGAGGGGGATAGAGGATCCGAAGCAGGCTCTGTGCTGACAGCAGAGAGCCTGATGCAGGGCTCAAATTCATGAACAGTGAGACCATGATCTGAGCCTAAGCCAAATGCTTAACTGACTGAGCCACCCAGGTGTACCATATGATATTCATATTTTAATAATTGGGTTGTCTCTGCAGATATTTTCTTCCAGACTGTGGCTAAACTTTTACTTAGTGTCGTTTAAAGAGTAATAAAATCCAGCTTAGCAATTTATTTTGATGTTCATTTTATTGGTTTTTTTTCTTTTATAGTATGTACTTCTTTTTGTCCTATTTAAGAAATTTTGGTTAATCCAAGGCCACAAAGATTCTAAAAGAAAACTCCTTCCTCTACTCAGAACACTTCTGACACTAGATGTATGGGTTTTCCACACCAGGCAATTCTGACACTAACAACCTGGAGTTAGTGCAGATCCTATAGTTCAAGGCTTCAGTCCTACAAAATTACCTCCCACTTCAGATGCCAGTTACAAGTTTGGGCCTCAAGTACTTCTCTTTTAAGTTTATTGATTTTGAGAGCAGGAGAGTGAGTGAGTGCACATGCAAAAGTGGGAAGAGGGGCAGAGAGAGAGGGAGAGAGAATCCCAGGCAGATTCCATGCTCTGTACTGGTCCCGATGCAGAGCTTGATCTCAGGACTGTGAAATCATGACCTGAGCCAGAATCAGGAGTCAGACACTTAACTGACTGAGCCATCCAGGTACCCTTGGTCTCAAAGTACTTGTGACTGACAGGTTATAAATGGGTGATTCCTATGACCCCCCCCCCCTTGGGTTTGACAGTTTGCTAGATTGGCTCACAGAACTCAGGAAAACACCTTATTTACTATTATTGGTTTATTATACAGCTATACCTCAGAAATATTCAGATGGAAGAGATGTATCAGATAAGGCATGTGGGAAGAGATTTGGAGATTCCTTGCCCTCTGAGGGCATCACCCTCCCAGCATCAACCGGAAGCTTTCTGAACCCCATCATTTAGAGTTCTTGAGGTTTATAACATAGGCATGATTGATTAAATCATTGGTCAAAGGTGATTGAACTTTCTCCAGTCCTCCCCAGATGCTCCAGTTAAGCAGTTGACTTTAGCCCAGGTCATGATCTCACAGTACGTGAGTTTGAGCCCCAGGTCAGGCTCTGTGGTGACAGCTCAGAGCCTGGAGTCTACTTCAGATTCTGTGTCTCCCTCTCTCTGCCCCTACCCCGCTCACGCTATTTACTCTCAAAAATAAAAGTAAACTTAAAAAAAAATTAAAACAAAATTCAACAACAACAAAAACATTCTTGGTGCACAGGCCATACAAAAATAGATGAGATTTGGCTGTCTACTCATTGTCTGCCAATCCCTGAACTGAAGCGTTTGTTTTGTGATTTGTAGTCTATAGGTTATATGGAATTTCATTACCTACTTTTTCTACTTAATACATCTATACATATACACAATTTTAGTTTTGTTAAAAACAAAATTTAGTTTTTAACAAAACTAAAATGATTACATTTGTCAAGTAATCTGAATCAACTCTGATTAAGAGTTTACAAAGTGGCTTTATATTCATTATTTCTTAATAGTAACTGTACATAAGTAAGGGCAGATGTACATTATCATTTGGATTTTCTCTTCCATTTCTCTGTACATATTGGCTTTGTTCTTTGAAATAACCTTTTCTAGAGGCAGGGGTCATCCCAGTAGTTCTGGAACCACCTTCTCAGTCAGTCTCCTTCTCTCGTGCAAGTTTGAAAAATCCAAAGAAAGGACTTTGTCCTGCTTACATCCAACTTTTTTTTTTATGTTTTTTTTTTTTTTTTTTTTTTTATTTCTAGGAGAGAGAGAGCGGCAGCATGAGCAGGGGAGGGTCAGAGAGAGGGAATCACAGACTCCGAAATAGGCTCCAGACTCTGAGCTGGCAGTCAGCACAGAGCCCAACGTGGGGCTCGAACCCACGAACCGTGAGATCGTGACCCAAGTGAAAGTCGGACGCTTAACCGACTAAGCCACCCAGGCGCCCCCTGCTTACATCCAACTTTAAAAAAAAAAGTTTGCTTATTTTTGAGAGAGAGAGAGCTGAGGAGGGGCAGAGAGAAAGGGAAAGAGAATCCCAGGCAGACTTCATGTGGTGGGCTCAGAGACTGACGCAGGACTTGATCTCACAAACTGGGAGATTATGACCTGAGCCGAAATCAAGAGTTGGACGCTTAACCGACTGAGCCACCCAGGCATCCCTACATCCAGTTTTTAATCCCACAACTAATCACTGTGTGTAGGAATGGCAAGGTCATCAAGTAGAAAGATAACAGTTTTCAGTTGGGACCAGTGTTTAGAATAATATGAGGGAGATTGAATAGTTTCTCAAATGCAAAGAAAAGTTAGAACGCATGCGGCCACTTGGGGGGTAGGGGGGTGGGTTATGAGTTGGACAAGCAATGCCAAATCAAATCTGTTTACAATCCTTGTATTGATTAATTTTATGTTCTTTTTATTTACCTATTTGTACCACATTTACTTCTTTCTTCACTCTAATTTTCATTGCCCCTTGCTTGCTTTATCACCATCTCAAATTGAATTTTAAAAGTCCCTAGTTTTTTTTTTTAATATTTTTTATTTATTTCTAGGAGAGAGAGAGAGAGAGAGACAGCGTGAGCAGGGAGGGTCAGAGAGAGAGGGAGTCACAGACTGAAACAGGCTCCAGGCTCTGAGCTGGCAGTCAGCACAGAGCCCAACGCGGGGCTCGAACCCATGAACCGCGAGATCATGACCTAAGTGAAAGTCGGACGCTCAACCGACTAAGCCACCCAGGCGCCCCTAAAAGTCCCTAGTTTTGAGTGTCTCCTTCCCAAGAGTCTAAGTCTTCTACCTCAGTGAAAATTATTTTCCTATAAAAAACTATGCCCTTTGCATTGTTTCCAGACCACTTCCAGTCCCTCAAATACAAATGTGCTTTGATGACAAAGATCTTGGTCCTCTCCTGTCACTTTTATAGCAACATGAAGGGCTGGGTGAGAAATGTGGGAGGATCGTTTTGGAATTTGCATATTAAAATGAGTGTGTTTTGCAGGAATAATTGGCTTCCACTAGAATTCAAAACCCTAGAAAGCAGTTGCTGTCTCAGTTTTCAGAATAATTGATTCCATTATCATTGTTCTCAGTTTTCTCTAGTCCTTATCTGGAGACCTTGAGATTCTTGGTACATGGATAAGAAGCATTCAAGATTTTGCTAATCTAGAGAAGTGATAGATGAAACCAACAGTGGTACCATTGCTTTGTAGGCTTTGAGATGGTGGAGAGTATGGCTGGGAAACTGGGAACTGACATGTTTGGCTGGTTGGATCCATTAAATAAACATAAGTCTTTAGTTACATCATAGCATGCTTCATAGTAAATACTACATAATGTGCATTCAATTTACTCTGCTGAAGGAAAAACTAATAAAAGGTTTGGGGATGAAGAATAAAAAGAGGAAAAGTATTTGGAGTTATTATCTGTTATATTGTTATATATTATTATATATATTGAACTTAAAACCTCCAAGATCCAAGGTTGAATGCTCTACCAAATGAGTCAGCCAGATTCCCCTATGCCTTCTTCTTTTTAATGTGTTTATCTTTATTGTCAAATGGTTGTGGAATTTCCCTGTTACCATTTCCAAGGCACTTTATGTGCTCATTTTAAATACTATTTATATCTTATTTTTATATTCTACATAAATACACACATAAAGATGGTTATCATAAACTTTCCTAACATGGTTTATTTAAAACTGCAATATCTTGCAATATTTGATGACGAAAATCAAGTCCTTTTAAATACAAAATATAAATATATTTGTATTTTTTCAGTTATTTTTTACTAATCATTTTTATTGGGTAATTTATATTTTTATTGTTGATTTGTTGAACTTATGTACTGTGAATATGAATCCTTTGTCAACTATATGTGTCGTAAATATTTTCCTCCGTGTTGCAGCTTGCCCAGTTATTTTCTTAATGGTGTCTTTTGATTAGTAGGAATTTTAAAATTTTGATTACATTTATCTTTTGTTTCCTATGGCTGGTGCTTTTACTTTTAAGTGTACTGTTTCAAATTAATTTCTGTATGTGGTATGAGGTTAAAGGGTTAAAGTTCAATTTTTTTCTTTAATAAACAGCAGTGTTTGTTAAAGACTTTGCTTTACTTCCCAATTAAGTTTTGAATATTACATTATAAAATAATTCATTCTCCAAGTAGTTACGTGGCCAGCTCATGGGTTATAGAAACTGCTTCTGAGGTCAGAGTTACAGGTTCAGGATCCAGCTAACTCAGCCTTGTTTTATGGCCATCCAGTTAATTTAGCCAGTTTTTTCTAACCTGTGTTATCTAGTTAGTAGAAATGTATTGTTCTGAAGTATGAGGGCATTAGGATAACTCCATTGTGCTACCAGATCAAACATAGAGCATATGGGATTTGGTAATTCACAAATTTAATTTTGTGTGAAAGACAGTACATTGTTACATTTCTTAAAGGACACATTGTTCATAGTAATATAGCATCTAATGTGTCATGCTCAGTTTTTATAACTTAAAGCAGAAATATATTCATTGTAGTAAACATTAGGAAATAATTTTCCAGAATTTTGTGTAGAGTAGACAATGTAGATATGACACTGTAAAGCCCATTTGTTAGGTTTTGTGGGTAAATGATAATTATAAAAAATTAAGACAGGAGAATTTTAAATGTATATCTACGTAGGCTTGTGTTAACATATAGATATGTTACATAGACCTAATCATTGGCTTACATTTTTGAGATAGCAGCATTAAACAGAAGTTATCTTTTAAGAGGCTGAATTTGCATTATATTACTCTGGTAGGATTTGTGCCAGCCTTTGGTTAATCATTATCTTGTTGATTATGTTTAGTTCAAGATGATTCATTTTTCAAAGAGTTTTATTGCAACATCATACATTTACGACAGGAAGCCTGGACGGAAATGGAGCATTAGGTCATTGTAGATTTTTTTTCCCTCCAATCTTTATTGCACCAAGTGTTATTAAAGTTAATTATTTTTCAGTAACTGAATTCTCTGTAGAACCTAGTATTTCATTAACCAGATTTTATAGGAGTAGGTTATTCCTTTTTCGTGGCAGACAAATGTGTCTTCGAAGATTGTTTAAATATTGGTGATATTTCATACCACACTTTGACTACATGTAGGTGGAATATTTTGTTTTCATTAAGTTGAGTATTGTAATTGAGAATTTTGGAGTCAGATTTGAGATTGAACCTTATAAAATTTGCTAGCTTTGGAAGCTTGGACAAATTAATTAGCCTTAGTTTTCTCATTAATAAATTTGGATAAAAATATTTACATTGCAAGATCAGGATTAAAAAGATATATAACAGTGTTACTTTAGTTTCAAGTGTACAACATAGTGACTCAACTTCTCTATATGTTATGCTGTGCTCACCATAAGTATAGCTGCCATTTGTCACCACACAGTGCTATTGTGATATCATTGACTATATTCCCTATGGTGTGCCTTTTATTCCCATGACTTATTCATTCTAACTTATTTCACTTATAATACACTATAGGTCCATCCATGTTGTTGTAAGTGGCATAATCTCATCCTTTTTTAAGGCTGTGTAACATTCTTGTGTGTGTGTGTGTGTGTGTGTGTGTCTTTATTCATCTACAGGTGGGCACTTTGCTTCCATGTCTTGTATGTTAACAATAATGCTGCAATAAACATATGACTGTCTATTAAAAAATTAATAAAGGGATATATAACAGTATTTAGCACTTAATATGTGCTTAATTCAGTGTAGGTTGTTATGATGCTGCTGACACTAACATAGTAAATGTTTAGGTTAGGGGTGCCAATCATTTAGCTCTCCTCTCTCCAGGTTCTAACAGATAAATAAGGGACACAGCATTAGGGCACATGCCCCTGTCCCTTTCTAAAATTTAGGCTTTCTGATAATGCTGGTATTTGAGAACATAGCATAGATCTCTGGACTAGTTGGGAATTGGCTGCTGTCTCTAACAAATCCTAGAATATGGGACTTGCCTATGGGGAGAGTTTGTTCTGTTGTGCTTACTGTGCATACATTTACCTAGCAGCTGGCTAAGAGATTACAGGCCTGCTTTACACACCTGGTTATCAGCCTACCTGAAAGCCTGAGGAAGAGCAGGAGTGAGAAAGGGAAAGAAGGCTATTTTCTATGCAGTAACTGCACTCCTTGTTAAAAATTTGGTCCAAAGAAGAATTTGGACTCTTAACCCATCAAATTAGAAGCTCCTACTCCTCTCCTCCCCAAGAGGGAGCATAAGTTTGTGGAGTACAGAGAAACTGGGAAAGTTTTCTGTAACTACCCTTGAAGGAAAGAGAAGGGAAGACCCATTTTTTATAGAGATTAATATGAGTGCATCTCTACTTTGAAAAAATAAATTATACTTCTTATATACACTGTTTTTGTAGGCCATAGAATAAATCCATAAAAGAGCTGTGCAAGAATGAAAAGCAGCCATGCTGGAAGAATCTAAATAAATGTTGGCTTAAGAAAGTAAACTGGGTCTTTTTAACTTATTAATAGAAAAATGATTGATGGTGAAGAAAACCCAAAATAGGTAAACATAGGCAATAAAATAGTAAGTCCTCTTTTGCTAGCAGGTGATAACAGTTCTGTTTGCAAAGATATATTTAAGATATCTACTTAACCAAATAATGTATTTTTTAATGACAATTCCCAGCAGTAAATTAAAAACAGTAGACTTTAGAAAGGAAGGTGTATAGTGTAAATGCAACACAAATTGTAGATCTTTTCAATAAATAGTTTTAAATATCTAGGAAATATATATTAATGTTTTATTTATTTCTGAGAGAGAGAGAGAGACAGTGTGAGCAGGGGAGGGTCAGAGAGAGAGGGAGACACAGACTCTGAATCAGGCTCCAGGCTCTGAGCTGGCTGTCAGCACAGAGCCTGGTGCGGGGCTTGAACCCACAAACCGGAGATCATGACCTGAGCCAAAGTCAAACGCTTAACCGACTGAGCCACTCATGCACCCCAAGAAATATATTTTAGTAGTGAATATTTTACCTTGAAAAACAAAGATTTGAAAGCAATCATTTACTTGCATTTCAGAAGAAACCAATGAACATATATCAGAATAGTGAATAAATGCCCATTTAAGCCATTAAGTGTATCATTAGCTATGGACAGCATTACAGTTCTGGAAATAATCAGGATGTGCCTATTCCCCACCCCTGACCCCTAACTTCCTTTAGTCAGGATTTGTAAGATTGAATTAGAGGAATAATATATGTGCTTATAATTTGAATATATGTTATATGTACTTATATTAGCATAGTGGTTAAGAATCTGGGCTCTAGAGAGAGTCATAGTGCCTGAGTATAAATCTTGACTCCCACAATTACTAGTTTATGTCCTCAGGTTATTTAATGTTCTGTGCCTCATTTGTGAAATGAGAATAAAACTTTTAGCTAGTTTACAGGGTTGTTGTGAGGATTAAATTAGGCTATTAGGGACTTTAGTGGAACTATAGAGACCATTTTGCTACAGGGTAGGTGGTGAATGGAAAATGAAAATGTCAAAACAACAACTGTGGCTTACTCCTACCAGAGCTTTCTTCTGGAAGCTACTGGAGGGGGGAGGGTTCTGACTTAAAATTGAACATGAATTGAGTTGATAGAGATGTGAATATATTTATATGCTGAGAGCAAATGATCAGTAGATAGGTTAAGTGTGAGACAGGTAGGACATGTATAATGGACATAATAAGGTCTATACAGATAGTAGTAGGGGTGGATGGACTACAGAGCACTGGAGGAGGGTTAGTATTTAACCAAAGAAACTGTTTCATTGAGTTTGGAAAAAGGATGTAAGGATACTAGTATTGAGAGTATTCTTCCTGAAGTCTGCTGTTTTCTTTTTGAAAGAAGAGGTGAGGACACGTTTTTTATTTTTAACTTTTTTGTTTTTATTCTTTTGGTGGGGGAGAGGAAGTATATGAGCAGAGGAGAGGGACAGAGGGAAAAAGAGAATCTTAAGCAGGCTCCATGCTCAGCATGGAGCCTGATGGCAGGGCTTGATCCCATGACCCTGGGGTCATGCATGACCTGAGCTAAAATCAAGAGTTGGACTCTGAACTGACTGAGCCACCCAGATGCCCACACTGAGGACATATTCTTAAAGGATGAGAAGTGGTGGGGTTGAAAGCTGGAAGGGAATTGTGAAGATTTGAAATAGTAACTGAGGTTAATGGGAGTAGGAGTTTACTTGGGAAATGTAGAGACTCAGGTGAGTTTGATGGCTGTGGATTTTGGGATGACCTCTGTGGTGTTGAGTATCTCCCATGCCTACTCTGAAGTACACTAGTAATGCAAGGACAAAACTTTAGAGAGAATGGTGTGAAAAAAACTAGGGACCAAAAGTTGAAGGTAACGTGATAAGAGTGGTTGAAAGGATATATCCTGGGTGCCTAGACTGGATAGGGAAAGGATTGAAGCCAAGAGAAAGCTTACAGGTAGGGAGAAAATGGAGGAGCGTAACACCAAAGTTCTATGTGGTTAAATATAAGTGTGAAAGAGCTGAAGGGTAAGAACTGGTAGTTATAGGCCACAGTAATGAATTTTAAGATTTCAGATGTTTAACTGTTTTGGGTGATAAGGTCCAGAGTGGTCACAGAGGTAGATTATATGGGTATTGGAGATAGAGACCATTGTAGTTGGATATCTTCTCCTTAAGGACGAGAGCAGCTATAGGTTTTTCACATGGATCTGAAAGTCACTCAGATTGATGATGACCAAAAAGGCAAGGGAGATAGTAAAACATTAAAATTCTTTGTAAGTTGGTGAGTGACAGGGAAGTTGGTTGATGATAGTAATGAAGGTTTAGTTAGGTAGAGCCTAATTACAAATAAAGGAGAAAAATTGTTAACAGGAGTCTTTCAGAGTAATCATGTGCCACAAAGGGAAAAGGATAAAATGCTGATATCTCCTAGTGTGTTGTATGAGAGGTATAGAGAAAGTAGAGTGAGGTCCTATAACGGGTCTAGGGAAGTTTGTTTATAAAAGAAAAGTAGCATTGCAAAGGACATAGTGTAAAGCATTGGAAAGGAAGGTAACCTTTCAGGAGAGAAGACGGGTGGGAAAGAGGAGGGACCAAGCTTATGGGAATCTAAGGTCTGTCATTTACTAGTCACGTGGTGAATGTGTTGAGGAAACAAAAGTCACCTATATTGTTGTCGAAGCATGCAAGGAGACCATTTTCTACAAAGTAGTGGTAACTATTATATGGAATACCTTTTGTACCAGTCTCAAAAAAAAACTATTTTGATAGGGTATCATTTCTTAATAGGATGAACAATGGCTAGGAAAAATACAATTGCTAGTATTTAGAATAGAAATATCAGCACTGTGTAGACGTGAGTAAGGAAGTATTTCAAAGGTAACTGCTTATGGCCTTTGCTATACACTTAGCTAGAAACAATAATCTTTCGTGAATTCAGTGTAAATGCTTATGTGGTTAAGTGTAAATTTGTGGTTGTCAAGGCAGATTCATTTTCTTTATTCAAATATGTATTATTTGCTAATCATACCTTTTTTGCTTGAATTCTCTCTGTTTATTTATTTTTTAATGTTTTATTTATTTTTGAGAGAGAGATAGAGACAGTGTGAGCAGGAGAGGGTCAGAAAGAGAGGGAGACACAGACTCCGAAGCAGGCTCCAGGCTCTGAGCTGGCTGTCAGCACAGAGCCTGACACAGGGCTTAAACCCATGAACTGTGAGTTCATGACCTGAGCTGAAGTCGGACGCTTACCCAACTGAGCCACCTAGGTGCCCCTAATTCTCTCTCAGTTTAAAAGTTAGTTTCAGAAATTGTGGCTCTAACTCAGCCTCAGACTTTCTTTGTAGAGACAATAACCCTCAAATTCAGCAGTTTGGCTGTAAATATCATAACATTTCTAAATCCATACATAAAGGATAATTTTAAATCTTTTTTTTGGCATTTTTAGTGTTTTTGCAGACACTCATAATAATATTGGCATGATTGTTATTCAGTCTTTTGTGGGAGAAAATAGCACATAAAGCAGAAGACTGACATTTCCAGTGCTTTGCAGGGATGTAAGGGGAGGCGGGCAGGAAATGATGGCCCACCCACAAACTACCACTGTGTAATCTTTTAGACCAGGTCTTTGCCACTCTTTTTCTCTGTGGATTGCTGATGTTTCCCTAGGGATGGTCCAGATGAAGGAAGTGAATTGCATCCTCTAAGTATTGACTGGAAGAGCAACATGACAGTGGTATATAGTGCTTCCCTAAATTCCCAAGTTTGGAAGACCATGGTCTTTAGATTTATGTATGACTTTGGGGCGCCTGGGTGGCTTAGTCGGTTAAGCGTCTGACTTTCGCTTAGGTCATGGTCTCGCGGTTCGTGGGTTCGAGCCCCGTGTCGGGCTCTGTGCTGACTGCCAGCTCAGAGCATGGAGCCTGTTTGTCTGTGACTCCCTCTCTCTCTGACCCTCCCCTGCTCATGTTCTCTCTCTCTCTCTCCTAGAAATAAATAAAACATTAAAAAAAAAAAAGATTTATGTATGACTTAGTTTAAAATTTGAAGTCCATGTAAATTTCCTTTTAAGTGAAGAATAATACCTTTGTTCTTTAAAAAAATTTTTTTAATGTTTATTCATTTTTTGAGATACACACACAGTGTGAATCGGGAGGGGCAGAGAGAGAGAGAGAGAGACAGACAGACACAGAATCTGAAGCAGGCTCCAGGCTCTTAGATATCGGCACAGAGCATGATATGGAGCTCGAACTCCCGAACCCTGAGATCATGATCTGAGCCAGAGTTGGATGCTTAACCGACTGAGCCACCCAGGTGCCCTGTGGAATACCTGTATTCTAATTTCCATCAGTAGAGTTGAATTTCTGAAGATTTTGTGATCTTTGCTAATTTTCAGATTGTTTTTCTTGGCCACAGGCTAGTTAAGAATTGTAACTGTGAAGGCATTTCCATCAAAATGTAACAATTTAATTAATTGAACACAATTCTGTATAAGGTTCTGTTCCAAGTTCTTTCTATATATTGACTCATTCAATCTCACAGTAAGTTTATGAAGGAGTTAGTATTATTATCCCCACTTTATAGAGGAGGAAACTAAGTCTTGGGTTCAATAACTTGCTCAGGGTCATAGCTAGGCTCAGTGTATGTCAATTTTTAACTTGGTTTATGAAGCTAAAACCAAATAAATAGTTATTTATAGCTATTAAATCTTTAAAAAAAACTTAAAATAGTATGATAAAACACTTTCCATAAGTATCATTTAAAGATAAGTTTATTTTGGGGGTACCTGGGTGGCTCAATTGGTTGAGCATCTGACTTTGGCTCAGGTCATGATCTCATGGTTTGTGGGTTTAAGCCTGGCATTGGGCTCTTCGTGGACAGTTCAGAGCCTGGAGCCTGCTTTGGATTCCATGTCTCCCTCTCTGTGCCCATCCCCTACTTACACGCTCTCTTTCTCTCTCAAAAAAATAAACATTGGGGCGCCTGGGTGGCGTAGTTGGTTAAGCGTCCGACTTTCGCTTGGGTCATGATCTCGCGGTTCGTGGGTTCGAGCCCCGCGTCGGGCTCTGTGCTGACTGCCAGCTCAGAGCCTGGAGCCTGTTTCAGTCTGTGACTCCCTCTCTCTGACCCTCCCCTGTTCACGCTGTCTCTCTCTCTCTCTCCTAGAAATAAATAAAAAATATTTAAAAAAAAAATAAAAATAAACATTAAAAAAATTTATAAAGTAGGAGCACCTGGATGGCTCAGTTGGTTAAGTGTCCAACTTTAGCTCAGGACATGATTTCATGGCTTGTGAGTTCGGGGCCCTGTGTTGGGCTTTGTGCTGACACTTCAGAGCCTGGAGCCTACCTCAGATTCTGTGTCTCCCTCTCTTTCTGCCCCTCCTTTGCTCACACTCTTTCTCTGTCTGAGAAGTAAACATTAAAAAATTTTTTTAAATTATAAAATAAAGGTAAGTTTATTTTTTTCATAGCCCAGTAGACATAATTTATCTTTCTATGGTAGTCCCTTTTTTGTTTACCATAGGATCTGAAATGAAAACATTTTGAATCTATATTATATACAGTACAGTTTTTCTGAACTTGAATAAATTTGGTTTGTCATTATTAAGCAAACCAAATGTCTTAACATAGCTATAATTAAAGTTAATATAACACAGTTCACTTGAACATTATGTAGATTTTATTTGTATTATAATGAATGGTATCATTGGCTATAGAAATAGTTGTACAGGGTGGCCATAAGGTCTGGAATCACAGATTAATATTACAAACTGCTTTTATGTATATTTGTTTCTGTAGCCACTCTGTATTTTATAAAGGTCTTTTCTGCATGTTTTGGTGTGACTTTAATTTGCTGGAGCTGGAAAGGGAAAAAATCAGAACAAGGATAAGTGCTGTACTTTTGTGCTGGGTATACAGGAAGAAGAAGGCCTAGATCCCAATAGTTTGATAAGGAAAGATTCCCCTACAAGTCTGTGATGATGATAATAGTAAAAATGCAAGAACATTATCTAGTATTTGTGCTTACTATATATCAGGCATAGTGCTTAGCACCCTACATGTGTTTATCTGTTTTAATCCTTGTAAACTGTCTTCTGAGGTAGATACTGTTATTGTCTGTATTTAAAAAATTTAGAAATCTGACTTTTAGAGCCATTTAGTGACTGGACAAGCCATGTAACTAGTGCCATATATAGATCTTGAATCTAGGTTGGTCTGATTTCCCTGCCTAAGGCTTAATCTCTTATCTACTGTGCAGTATGGCAAGTATTGGCAAACCTTTTCTGTAAGTGGCCAGATAGTAAATATTTTAGATTTTGTGGGCCAAATGGTCTCTGGAATAATTACTCAACTCTGTTATTCTTATAAAGCAGCCACACAATACCTAGAAGAATGGGTGGGGCGGTGTTCTGATAAAACTTTATTTATGGACACAGTTTTCTGTAATTTTCATGTGTCCTGAAATACTCTTCTTTGAATTTGTTTTTCAGCTATTTAAAAATGTAAGAAGTAATTCCTGTTTTCCTGGTCCTACGAAAACAGATGATGGGACTGGATTTGGGTTCTGGGCAGTAGTTTGCTGACCCCTGCTGAATGGCTTGCTATAATTGTTCTTTTCCCCACCAAGGATAACAGAAATGGAGAATTCTTCTAACAGTCTTTTACAGTAACCTAGTATTGTTAGGTACAGGCACAAGTTAGCTGTAACTCTAGGTAAATGTTCTTTTGAGCAGATATTCATGAAATGCTAAGATTATGAGAGCCTTTAATATTATACTTCTATTACCACACCCTGTGCTTTTAGAAATCATAAATATTCAACTCTTAGTCATTCCTATTAAATTGCTATTTTGTGTTCTATAATCATAAAAAAGCTACTTTGATTCTAGGCCTTTTGGTGTATTAGGTGCTGAGCTAATTTGATTCTTCTAAGGGAAAGGGTGTTGGAAATATAATGAAGGGTTCTCAAAAAAGATTATTCATGCAGAATTTGCAAAATTGGCATCTTAGATTACAGTTTGTCATTTATAAACTTGACCCTGTAGTATGAATTCAGTGTAAGTTTATTTATGTGCAACAAAAAATACTTCCAGATGTGATCACTGATATATGATTCTGAATTAAAATGCTTAATGAAAACTTTTAGTGTTGACAGATCAACACTAATAAAATAAAAATCTATCCCTATACTTAATGAAGTTAATGAGAAAATATTTACATTTTAATATTTCATAAGGAAAAGAGATACACTAAATAAAACTAAATTAATTTCTGCTTGACCAGTACCAGTTATAGGTGTCAGTGGTGTTGAATTAAATGGTCCTTTTTAGGGACTATATGGTTGGTGCTGAGTTACCTTCCATGGCTTGCCTGACCCCCTGATAAGCATTTAATAAATGTTTGGTATTGTGTTTGGTAAGCCCTGAGTCAGCAGGCATTCAAATGGAGGAAGCAAAAGATTCGTTAGCACAAAAGGAAAACGTTCTTTTAGGAATTGTCAAGTTGAGTGAATCAGATTATAGATAGAAATGTAGAAATTAATTTGTATTAATAGTAATATGTCAGAATCATTTAGTGGTTGGCTATTGCCTGTAGTATGAAATCTAATTTTCTTAGGGTAGGATTCAATGCTCTCCATGATTTGGCTCCAGCCTTCTTTCTGGTCCTGACTTTCATTCTCCTGTGTTAACAGACTATGTAGTCAATCTCTATTACTCATTCATTTATCTACAGATATTCTCCTTTGGAATGTTTTATTTCTCTTTTCTGTCTAGGCAGGTTTTACTTAGACTTCAAGACCTGAATCTAATGTCTTTTCTTTCAGTGGGACCATTCTTGTCCATCATGATCTTTTTTTCCTCTAAATTCCTAGCACTTTATTGTTTCTGTCACTCATTTGATAGCTACTCTTATCCTACTTTTCTTATTAAAAATATTAAATATTTTCTTTTGTCACTCCAGCTAAATGGATATTCCTTGATAATAGAGACCATATTTTGTACTTGTTTTTGATGTATTTAGAACTTGGGAGAAAAATAAAAACTTCATGAATTCCATGTTTTTGTGTATGGAAATTTTTTCAAAAATGCATTATTTGTCTTTTTCTCTTTAACTTTTATTTTGCAACAATTCCAAATATGTGGAAAAGAACTCCTGAATAGTCTTCACTCAGATTCACACTTCTTAACATTGTGCCATGTATGCTTCATCGTTCTTTCTCTGCATACGTCTTTTTCCTACTGAACCATTTGAAAGTAAGTTGCAAATATAATCCTTTATCCCTAAGTACCTCAATGAACATTTCTTAATTATAAGGGTATTCACTTACACAACTGTAGAACAGTGATCAGACCAGGAAATAGACATGTGTGCAATATTTTTAAATCTGTAGACATTATTAACATGTCACCAGTTTGTTCTGTATAGCATTTTTGTTCTGTTCCAATCCAGGATCATTCATTGTATTTAAATTTTTATGTTTCTTCTGGCACCTAGGTGGCTCAGTCCGTTAAGCTCAGGATGTGATCTCACAGCTTGTGAGTTCAAACTGCACCTTAGGCTGTCTGCTGTCAGTGTAGATACCTGTCACCCTCTCTCTGCCCCACCTCCTGCTCACTCTTTAATCTAGAACTGAACCATTCTGAGTCTTTTTTTCTTCTTACGACATTAACATTTTTGAAGATTACCAGCCATTTATTTTGTAGGATGTCTGTCAATTTGGGCTTATCTGATACTTTATCATGCTTAGACTTAGCATATGCATTTTTTGGCATGTATACTGAATGATATTGTGTCTTTAGAGTGTATCATATATGCTAGATGTTTGTTACATTATTTGGGATGTTTTCTTTGATCATTTTCATAAAGTGGTTTTTTTTTTTTTTAATTTTCCTTAATGTTTTATTTATTTCAGAGAAAGAGTGACAGCGTGAGCAGGGAGGGTCAGAGAGAGAGGGAGATACAGAATCTGAAACAGGCTCCAGGCTCTGAGCTGGCTGTCAGCATAGAGCCCGACACGGGGCTCGAACCCACGAACTGTGAGATCATTACCTGAGCCGAAGTCGGACATTTAACCAACTGAGCTACCCAGGCACCCAAAGCAGTTCTTTTCTTAACAGAGCCTAAGGGCTCTCCTATGGTGGAGCTGTTTAATATAAGACACATTTGAGAGCATTACTTACATTAACCTGAAGGATATCAACTTCTATTTAATTTAGCAAATAATAAAATTTGAATCCTCACAGTGGATTACAATAGACAACTGGTGAACTTGAGTAGAACAGTGATCAGAACAGGCCTGGGCATTTATCCAAACATATACTAACGATTACTATAAAGTTATAGTAATCAAAAAAGTGTGGTGTTGGCAGTTGAATAAACAGGGAAAATATTTTTTAAGAGAACAGACTTAAATATATAAAGTATTTGGCATATGATGAAGGTCACATTTCAAATTAATGGGAAGAGGATGGATTAATGAATTATGTTTGAGAAAAATATTCAGAACAGTTATGTATTAACATTTAGTTGCACAAACTCAGAATCTTTTCTAGCTAGTTTGAGCAGAAAGGAATTTATTACATGGTACTAAATGACAAAATCATTAAGAGGACTGGATGGTGGGGCGGATGGGGGGAGACTATAGGCTGTACTTCCAGGAATTAAAAAAAACAAAGGGCCTGGATTCAAATTCTGAACCTACTATTTATTGGTTATGTAACCTACTTCTCTTTGGTTAATTTCTACATCTATAATTATTTGCAGATAACTTAAATACCTTTTTTGTAGGTCAAAAACAGTTGTGTATTGCTAGTTTCATATGGTTTTATCTAATATTTCTAAATTTGTGAAATTTAAGTGGTACTACATGTAGCACTGAATATATGTTCAGTACACATTAGCAATACATTTATTGCCATTTTTCAGTATAGTTATGTAAAATGTATAAATATGTCAGCATGATTATTGATCACTTTCTAAAATGAAAAAACTTTTTTTTATGTTTTATTTCTGAGAGAGAGAGAGACAGACAGACAGACAGCATGAGCAGGGGAAAGTCAGCGAGAGAGGGAGATACAGAATCTGAAACAGGCTCCAGCCTCTGAGCTAGTTGTCAGTACAGAGCCCGATGTGGGGCTTGAACCCATGAACTGTGAGATTATGACCTGAGCTGAAGTCGGATGCTCAACCAGCTGAGCCATCCAGACGCCCCATGAAATATTTTTTTGAGTCAGATATGTAACACTTCCTCTATCTGATAATATCATGTATAATTTTAAATAAGTAATATTCAAACATAACCAAAACTTTTGTAAGTACTGTATGTAACTATGTATGTGTACAATACAACCTCCAAATATATGGTAATATATCAGGTATAATTTTCATATAAGCAAGTAAAAAAATTTTTAACGTTTATTTATTTGGAGAGAGAGGGAGCAGGGGAGGGGCAGAGAGAGAGGGAGAAAGAAAGATAATGAATCCCAAATAGGCTCCTCACTGCCAGTGCAGAGCCTGAGGCAGGACTCATCTCACAAGCGATGAGATTATGACCTGAGCCAAAATCAAGAGTTGGATGTTTAACTGACTGAGTTGCTCAGGTGCCCCTCACATAAGTAGTTTTTAAAATAATGCCTTAAAGGTGATTGGAATGTCTTTTTTTTTTCCCGAAATTAAAAGCATTTTATTAAAAAAAGTTTATTCATAAAACTGAATGATTAATTCAAGCTGCGAACAGCTAACAACTATATGGCAGTGAAAATGAAGTGCATAGTGGCTCAGATAAAGGTTGTCCTTATAAGGATGTTCCTTTTAGCCATGAATTTGGACAGATGAGTTTGTTTTGTTTTATATTTTTAAAAAGAGTTGATTTAGCCGGGAGTGGCAGACTCCTCCCTGGCAGTAATTACAACCTTCTGCCACTGCCGTAGCTACTGCTGCTGCTGGAACCGCCATAGCCACCTTGGTTTCGTGGTTTGGTAAAGTATTGGCCTCCACCACCGTAGGGGCCAGAGCTTCTGCCTCCAAAATTTCCTCCTTTCATGGGTCCAAAATTTGAAGACTGATTGTTGTAATTGCCAAAATCATTATAGCTTCCACCACCTCCAAAGTTGCTTCCATCGTTACCAAATCCGTTATAGCTATCCCCACTGCCACCATATCCACCACCACCTCGACTGCCACCAAAGCCACCACGCCCACTGAAGTTTCCTCCACGACCAAAGTTGTCATTCCCACCAAAACCACCTCCACGACCACCACCGAAGTTTCCAGAACCACTTCGACCTCTTTGGCTGGAGGAATCACTAGCCATCTCTTGTTTAGACAGAGCCTTCCTTACTTCACAGTTGTGGCCGTTCACAGTATGGTATTTTTGAATAACGATCTTGTCTACAGAGTCATGGTCATCAAATGTTACAAAAGCAAAGCCTCTCTTTTTGCCACTGCCTCGGTCAGTCATGATTTCAATCACTTCAATTTTCCCATACTGTTCAAAATAATCTCTTAGATGATGTTCTTCAGTGTCTTCTTTAATGCCACCAACAAAAATCTTTTTCACAGTTAGGTGGGCACCAGGTCTTTGAGAATCTTCTCTCGAGACAGCCCTCTTTGGTTCTACAACTCTTCCATCCACCTTGTGTGGCCTTGCATTCGTGGCCGTGTCCACCTCCTCCACAGTGGCAGAGGTGACAAACCCAAAGCCTCTGGAGCGCTTGGTGCTTGGATCTCTCATTACCGCACAGTCCGTAAACGTTCCCCATTGCTCACAATGGCTCCTCAGACTCTCATAGGTTGTTTCAAAGCTCAAACCTCCGATGAAAAGCTTCGGCAGCTGTTCAGGCTCTTTGGGAGGCTCTGACTTAGACATGACGGCGGTGGGAGGGGAGACTTTATCGATGCTTACTCGGTGGCGTCCACGGGCAGAAAGTGATTGAAATGTCTTAAGAGTTGTTTTCTACACTGAATGATCTTGAACCCCATGCTCTTTGCCTTTCTGTCTTTTAAAAAATAGTTGTTTCCTTATTGATGAATTGTTCTTGCTTCCCTTAGCTTCACCTGAATAACTTTTTAATTTATTGCCTTTCATTTTCTGTGAATTGGAAAACCAGATTACTTTGGTTTATTCACAGTTCTAATCAAGGGCCAGGGGAACCTTACTGAAAACAACTGATTTTCGTACTTAGTACTTCTAACTCTATGGTTTAAGGTTTGACTGTTGGAGACTCTTTTTTTTATTTGGTCATTTTCTGGTTACTGGCTCGATTCTGGTTGGTTGAAGTTGACAAATGACTTCTCTGGTTTTGGCATAATATAAATAAAAATGTGACTTCACTTTTGCTTTCCTGATGACTCATTAGTTTTCTAATTGTTCTGTGTTTTAGACAATCATATATTATCTTATTTGTAGGAAGCTTTTCCCTAACTGAAATGTTGCATTGCAGAGCTGCCTGGATGCCTCAGTGGTTAAGTGTCTGACTCTTGATTTCCGCTCAGGTCATGATCTCTCAGGGTTGTGAGATCAAGCCCTGCACTGGGCTCCACATTGGGTGTGGAGCCTGCTAAAGATTTGGTCTCTTCCTCACTATCTGCTCCTCCCCTGTTCATGTGCTCTCTCAAAACAAAATGTTGTAATACTGATTTGTAATGGAGAGTCCTCTGAAAATGGCAGTATTTGGAAATGAGCTTTGACACCTTCTGAAGTCAGAGAACAGTATGCAGTAGTCTGCTTTGTGATGGCAATTCAGATTTCTGGTTCATCTCTTCTTCAGTGGACAGATACAAACTACATTTGTCTACCATTTGGTTTTCAACCCATGTTTGTATTTATTCCATTTATTCTTTAACTTACCCTGGGAGGGAGGTCTTATTTTATCTTCTGAGTAGAGAGTAAATGATTTAAGAATGGATATAAGATTAGTAAATGATAAAGGGGAGATTCAGATTTTGAGGTAAACATTCATTTTCATACTGGTTTTGAAACTTAGGTAGTTTTGTCTCACATCATTTAGAACCAGAATTTTTTGAGGTACTGATTTTTATAATAAAAGAACTAAATTTTCTTTTTAAGATTTTGTATTTGGATTTTTAAGTGTTCTTTTTATAGTGTATTTATTTTGGAAGCCTATTTCCTTTCTCTCTCTTTTTGGTTTTTTTATTATAAAACTAAAACAGATTCAGAAAAAACATACAATTATATAGCTTAGTAAATTATTATGAAGTGATCGCCATTGTAACCTCAGTCCAGAACAAGAAATAGAACTTTGTCAGCCACTCCAGAAACTCCTTCATAATGTCCATCCCAATCACAGCCTGTTCCTTCCAGAATTCTCTCTCAATTCTGACTTTGTAGTACTGTAGTCCTTCTTTATCTGCAGACGATATGTTCTAAGCCCCCCAGTGGATTCCTGAAACCATGAACAGTACCAAACCATATATATACTATGTTTTTTTTAGTATACACATACTTACTGTACATGACTACTAGGTCGGTACCATATACAGCGTGGATATGCTGGTTGAAGGGATGATTCTCATTCCCAGTTGGTCAAAGTAGGAAAGCCTGGTTTTTCATCAGACTACTCAGAATGACGCATAATTTAAAAGTTATGAATTGTTTACTTCTGGAATTTTCCATTTAATATTTCAGACAATGGTTGACTGCGGTATCTGAAACTGCAGAAAGCAATACTGTGGATAAGGTGGAAACTACTGTACTCACTTCCTTTTTTTCCCTTGTGGCTTTATCTCTTAGTGTCTGTTCCTAGGTACTAGAGTTTGGTTTTACTCCTTTTTTTAAGTACTTAAAATACACCTTTATTATGATTTGATTGTAAAAAGTGAGAAATTACAATAATAAAAACATAATCTCTAATATAGTGTAAGCAGTAATTTGGCAACTCAAGACTCTACATAGCTAAAAACATGAAGTAATGTTAGACATTTATACTTAGTTTTATGTGGCTTTTTATTTTTAACACAAACACCACAAAGCAGAAGAGTACCTTAACTTTCCTTCAGCATCCATCTTTTTTCCAAAAGTATATGTTATATTCCTTCTTAAAATGATTGACATTTATACAGAGCTATACAATTTATAAAGCAGTTATTCATGATCTGATTTAATCCTCACAACAGTCTTGTGGTGTAGGTATATCCTTTTCATTTTATGGATGAGGAATTCCAAAAAGTTTCCTTGTGAGTGTTTGTTTTCCAGGTTTTACTCATTTGAGTACTACTTGCATGATTTTTCCCATTCTCCTACAACTGGTACTGTTTACTTAATAATTTCATTTAGAATGACCTTTCTTAATTGGCAGATTATTAGAACAGTTTTAAATTTACAGAAAAATAGTAGGAGAGTTCCCACATTCCCCCATTCTCTCCCACAGCTTCTCCTGTTATTAACATTTTATATTAGTATGCTACAGTGGTTACAAGTAACAAATCAATATTGATACATTATTACTAACTAAAGTCCATCAGGTTTGTTTAGTTTTTAATGTTCTTTTCCTATTCCAAGATCACACCTAGTTACCATGTCTACTTAGACTCTTCTTGGCTTTGCTAGTTTCTGTTTTTCCTTGTTTTTGACAACCTTGACAATCTTGAGTATTGGTTAGGTATTTTATAGGATGTCCTTGTACTAGTATTTGTCTGATGTTTCTCATGATTAGACCAAGGTTATAGATTGGGAGAGGAAGACCACAAAAATGTAAGTACCATTTTCATAACATCTTACATAGCTACATATATAAATGGGAACATGTGTACCTAGTAGTAACATGATATATAACCTGATGTTGACCTCAGTTACCTGGTTCAGGTAGTGTTTGTCAGATCTCTGCTGTAAAATTACTCCTTTCCACCCTTCCATACTGTACTCTTTGGAAGGAAGTCTTTATGCACAACCCACACTTTAAGGAATGAGGGATCTACCTCCTTGAAGGCAGTGTATCTGCATCATTTATCTGGAAGTACCTTTGTCTTTCATAACAGAGTTTAAAGTCATTGCTTTATGTATGACATGCCTGAAGGGATTAGTTCTAATTATTAAAGGACTTAGATATTTTAAATCTGCAGATAAAATGTTATTAGAGACATTCAAATCTTTATCTTTCCAAGGAGGTTTCTTAGTGAAACAATGAAATTTACGTTGTGTAACTTTGTTCCTATTACTGTAGTAATGTGTTGCCAGTGTTCTGACTAGGGTAAGATTTACCCTTTCCCTTGGTAGGTAATATAAACAAACTGGCAGCAAACAGTAATAATACTTTCTTCCTAGACATACAGTAACCCACTTAAAAATGGTACGTAAACATACATAATGGTTTTCCTTGGTTATCATGGGACTTGACTACTTTAGGGCTTTTTTGATTATCTGTTAAGATGGTAATGTTTTTGTTGTGGTTTTAATTTCTTAATGAAGAAGACTTTAATTTTTTGCATATTTTGTTTACAGAGTAATATATGGTGTTTGTCACTTTTAATGAAGTGACTTTTAATGAATTAAATACTAGATTTCGAAATTTACCTTTTAATAACCATTTAGAATTTTTATGTAACTACTTCCAGCATTTTAAAGAGAAGGAAAGGTTATGTGGAAACTAATTTGACAATAAACTATTTGTAAAAAAAAATAAAATAAAAAATAAAGAGAAGGAAAGGAAATATATTAAAAAATAGACTTTGCAGTAAATATAAAAATAATTACTGTATATATATGCTATATATGTTTTATTACAAGAAATCAGAATATTTTATAAACATTTCAGACTACTGGGGAGGTGCATTGTTTCTCTTCCCCAGCAAAATTTTGTTGCTAAAATTTTATCTTAATTTTCTTTTCATTAGAATTTTTTTCTTTGTAGTTGGCAGATATATTGATGTGAACTTGATAGATACATTTACTGTATTTGTACATACCATAGAAAGGCAGATTATTATTCCTTACATTCATTTCTGTGTCTTCATAACAATTTTCAAGTGTTTCTTTTAGGGCAGAATTACACCTACTATATTGTTGAGTGTTTGGGAATAGGAAAATATATCTGCAAGATATCTTTAAAAGTACCTACTAGAGAAAGAAGAGTTGTTAGTATTGTGTAGCAGTAAAGCACTAGAAGAGGAGTTTGGAGGGCTCTTTTCTAGTCTGCTGCTGCCTTATCTTATGTGACCTTGGAAGTCAGTTTCTGCATTCTCATTTGGCTAATGTGATCTTCAAGCCACCTTCTATAAATTATATCATTTTATGTCATGGCTCTGCAAACAAATGAGCATATTCGTGGAAAATACCATGTCTAAAGTGGTGGAATACCTCTTCTTCAGGTGTAAAAATATTAAAATCTATTTTTCTCTTCTCATTTTATTGTAAACTTTTTTTTTTAAATTTATTTATTTTGAGAGAGAGTACTTGTACAAGCAGGGGATGGGGCAGAAAGAGAGGTGAGGGAGAGAGAATCCCAAGCAGGCTCCATGCTGTTTGCGTGGATCCTAACATGAGGTTCAATCCCACACACTGTGAGATGATGACCTGAGCCGAAATATGCGCTCTACTGACCAAGTCACCCAGGCACCCTCCCATTTTAATGTAAACTTTTAATTGAAGTACAGCATACATAAAGAAAGTATGCAGATCATAACAACACATCACAGATCACAAAACATTACCAGAATTCTAGAAGCCTTTAGTGACTCTAAGTTATTCCTCTTCCTCCCCTAAGGAAATCCATCTTGACTTCCAACACTGTAGATTAATTTTGGCTGTTTTTGAAATTATTCCATATGGCTGTTGTGTGTGGCTTCTTTTGCTCAGCATTACATTTGCAAGAGTTTTAGAGTTCTAGTTTGTTAATTTCCATTGATATGTGGAATTCCTTTGTATAAATACACAATTGATTTATCTGGTCTCCTGTTGTACTTCCCATAAAGAAAAAGAAAAAAGGAAAATTGAACTACATTAAAGTTAAGAAATTGTGGTAGCTTTTTAATCTCCAGGGATTGAATCTTTCCAATTTATACTTTTATATACTGTTTGAGGCTTCGAGTTTCAAATGAGTGCTTCAGTTTAGTCAAACAAGCCTAATGTCTCCCTTTTTTCTCGTTGCCTTTACTGGAAGAAAGGAATAGTTTGATCATTTTAATAGCCTGCAAAAATTCTAGAAACATACATATAAAAGAAAAGAAAGATTAATAGCAGCAGTAAATTAATACCCTCTAAATTTTTAGTTCTAGGACAGATATAAGAATTAAAGTTTTAATTCATACAGCTAGTTAGAAGGTATTTTTTCCTTTTCTTAAAACTAGTATGAACTTAGGGTATTGATGACTATGTTGTTATTTAGGTGTGCCGACTTAAGGTTCTCTCACATAGTAATAATTTATAAGCTGAATGTAGGATTTTTAAAACATATTTACTTCATCAGTGTTTATCAAGTTCCAGTTATGTGTGTCGTCCTAGAGCTTCGGGGTTTTGTTTTGTTTTGTTTTGTTTTGCCTGTATCAAGTATTATGTTAAGTGATAGGTAACACACAAGTTTGTGATCCCTAAAATTTTTCTCAGCAAGTAAATGAAAACCAAACTTCAGAGGCTTAAAACATTTTCTGATTTAGATTCACTTCATTCTTTACCAGCTCTTTTAAATAAGGCAACAACTTAGGAGGGAGTTGCAGATCATTAACAGAATGTCAGGCAATAGATATAGTATGAATTTAAATAGCAAAAATTATATCTGACACTTCTATAAATAGACAAAATGTAAAAAAATTAATGGTTTAAGAAATGGTCTTAAACTTTAGTGTTTGGTATAATGTTTACTGTTTGTTGCTTAGCTGAGTTTTTAATATACACTGGAATTTGTGTATTTGAATAGCTAGCCAGAGATAATTCCTATTTAGCCTTTTCTTTTATCTTCATATCCTTTCTTCCCAAGCCTATAGTTTAGAGTTCTTTTTTGTTTTTTTAGTTAATTGAGAATGGATCAGTTTATAACTAAATAATTATTGCTTAAGGTGCCTCATTTATCTATTCTGGTTTTTTAAAAAGACTCAAAATTTAGTGGCTTAAAACAACAGTCATGTTATATTTCACATTACTGTGGGTCAGAAATTTGGGCAGAGCTTAATCAGGCAGTTCTTCTCCACTGAGGTCACTTGGTGATACTCGACTAGAAGGTCAGACAGTTTTATTTACGTGTCTGGTACATGTCTGGATGGCTGGCAGGCTGGACTTAGCTAGGACTGTCAAACTAAGCACGTATACGTGGCATCTCCAGCATGGTGGTTTAGAGTCGTTAGACTTCTTAAATGGCAGCTCAGTACTTTTAAAGAAAGAAACCACCAGAGTTTTAGAATCTGCAAGACTTTATTAATATCTAGTCTTGAAAGTTATGCAGCTTCTTTTGATCAAAAGCAAGTCATAGAGCCAGCCCAGATTCAAAGGACAGGGCTACCCAAGGGCATGTAGGGGCCCAGGAGTCAACTTTGAAGACTAGCCATTCTACATGGATCTAAGAATCTATAACTTCAAATAGCATATATAAAAATTAAATTTTTTTAACAGAATGGTATTCAGATCATATAATTCAAGCTGATTTTCATAAAACTCCACCACTATAATATTTTTATTTCCCCACAAAACTTCCACAGTACTCTGCAGTTTATATTTTCCTATAGAAGTATGTCTACGTAAGATAGTTTTTCTGTTTTATTATGACAAGCATTTAATATACAGCTAAGAAGAATGTACAGTGAACACCTATTTATCCACCACTTAAATTCTGTAATTAATGTTTTGCTATAATTGGGTTTTCCCATGTTTATCCATCATCAGTATCTTATTTTCTGATGAATTTAAAAGTTGCAGATAATCAGATACAGATTTAAATTACTTTTCTTTCTGATCCTTTTACCTTGAAAGATAGTCAGAAAATGTAAAGAATTCCTATTAGTATATCTTATCTGAGATCTTATCTCCTCCGAACTTCTCAACCTGCTTTATGTAATGTCACCTATCCAGTCATACTTCGGTTTAGTTTTTCACAACTCTTTTTAAAATATTTTTTAATGTTTTATTTCTTTTTGAGAGAGAAAAAGAGAGACAAAATGTGAGCAGGGGAGGGGCAGAGAACGAGGAAAACAGAATCCAAAGCAGGCCTCAGGCTCTGAGGTGTCAGTACAGAGCTCATTGCAAGGCTCCAGCTCTCAAACTGTGAGATCATGACCTGAGCCGAAGTTGGATACCCAACTGAGCTGAACCACCTAGGTGGCCCGGTTTTTCACAGCTCTTACTCCTGATAGTCTCACTAAGATCCTCAGAGAAAAAAGAAATTTTTTTTTGTAATTATAAAAACAATTGTCCACAACCCCAGCACAAGTACAACTATTAATTTTTCCTGTTCTTTTTATGTATTTTTATAATAGCTGTTAGTGTAAAATCTTACACTAGTAAGTAAAATAGTTTAAAAATCTTTTTTTTTTAAATATGTGAAGTGTTCAGATTGTTATATAATAGCCTGATAATTAATGGGTATTTGATATTTGATTGAATGGCAGGACCACTGTTTTTAACCATGGGCAAGCAAGTTGCTTTCCAATTGAGGAAAGCTATTGAATCCAGTGACACGTTATTGCTTATTGCCTGAAATTGGTTATATATAAAGTTTATTACCCCAGCCTTCTGATTCACACAACCTTAAGAGTTGAAACAAGAAAAGCAAAGAAGTTGAAAGGAATAAAGATTGACTTTAATTCTGTATCAGGAACAGATAAGGAAGTTAGAAAAAAGTTATGTTCAACTTTGATGAAACATTTTTGTTAAGTTTCATTTTTACCAATATTTTAACAACTATTCTCAGAGTTGAGTAAATTTCCTATTTAAAGTTTAAGCACATTAGAAACTTGGTGTCAAGTAAAAGGACTAGATATGTGTATTATATTTACTCTGAATTTTATTCCTATTTGCTATGTAACTCCTCTGAATTTTAAAAAGCAGTAGCCAGTGCACTACTACCTGTTAATGTAATGTATACTTACATAAGTGGTGGTTTCATATTTTTCTCTTAGCTTGAGCATAGTTAGCTAGAGAAGCCTAGTCAAGCAAATTAAATTCTATAATTGTAGGGATATAGAGTCTTATAGAAGATAATTTTTGAGTCCTCCTACAGTGATAAAGAATTATACTAAATCCACCAAGGCTGTTAGTTGAGTCTTTTGTTTTATGAATAGATTTTTCAGAGAAAGCAGTTCTTGATTGTCAAGATTAACTTTTCCTAGAATTAACCTTTATTGTAAAAAAAAAAATCCCATCTAACCTACATTCTTCATGTTCTGTAGTGAGTATATTTCATGTTGTTTGGCCCTCTGTGGAAACAGATGGTTACTATTTTTCATATAGTAACTTCAGATATTTGAAACCTAACATTTATCTTTTAGGCTTCACTGTGCTTGAATTAAGTTATTTACATAATACAGACCTAAACAGTTTTCTGCCCATGAAAAAGATGCACTCTGGGGACATTTGGTCATGTTTGTGTGTGCATATATTCATTGTCTTAATGAGTAGTTAGGTAACTTGAATTACACTGCTTGATTGCTACACTGGTGGGAGCATATATCCAAGTATCGGATCTATCAACAAATACTATAGCAAAATAAATGGAGAAAAAATGATCTGGATTTGATCTGACTTTTGAATATATAGATTTACTTTGGGGAAGACGCTGGGAATTTGATCTGGGCTCTGTTCATTAGAATTTTGGAAAATTCCTAGCATGCTAAGTTGATCCTGGGATTATTTTATGGGTCTGCGTCAGATCTGGGGAAATTGTATCACCTCTACACAGTGGGCTTTAGGACATCCCATGTATTCTACACTTAAGAATTACTACTTGTAGCTCTCATTTATATGGATCTTTCTGAGTTGATCTGAAGAGAATAGAAGGATATAGGAAAGGAGAATTAAATTTGTTCTATCATATTTACTTGGTGTCAGCCTTTCATACTTGGTTCCTGTCTAAATAGTACAATAAAATTCCATACTAGAAGTACACGGGTGCTCTTTTAAATTTTGAGGATGCTTTACTTTGACAATAAGAATATTTGAGTTTTGGATTTAACCAGTAGAGTGGTATTGGTTTCACCTTTTTTTTTTCAAAGTCCATGAAAACTTAAAAAAAAAAAAAAGGTTTAATATAGGTATAATGCAGTTGGGTAAAGTTGGGTAATGTTTGTATGTATTTTCCTAAAAATTTCCTGAGACACGTTGGCCTAGTTTTACCAGTGACATCATTTAACCAATGATGGCTCTTGGCTATAAGGAACTCACAGTGAACTTAGGTGAATTCTGAAACCAAGAAGTTTAGTTGTAGATCTTGATTTGATTAATTATAGCAGAAATCCCATTTGTTGAAGAGCCCATTTTCATAAGGAAATAGATGAAAAGCTTTTTCAAAAGGCTTCCTTTATAAATTTCCAAGTTCTGCAAATTGTAACTTGCTTTAGTTTTTTAAAATAATTTTTTTTATGTTTTTATTTAGTTTTGAGAAAGAGAGAGCAGGGGAGGATGCAGACAGAGGATCTGAAATGCCCTCTCTGCTGACAGCAGAGAGCTGATATGGGGCTCAAACTCAACGAGCAGTTGTGACCTGAATGAAGTTGGACACTTAACCAGATGAGCCACCCAGGCATCTCTAACTTGCTTTAGTTTTTATATTTGATTTTTCTTTTAGTTTTCACAAATTAAAAAATAACATTTCATTTAACAAAGTTTTTTTAAAAAATCAAATATGTGTTTATGTGATTCTTGCTTTGTTTTGGTACTAGAGCATTTATTTGAAACTTCTTTGTGGCCAGGGGTAACTGCTTCGTAATTTCTATTATAAGAAGGTAATTTAGAGGTGGCAATTTGTGTGCATGGGTGGAGTGGGGTGGTGAGAGATGTTTTGAAGCTTCTTTTAAATAATCATATTATTTTCACTCATATGTTCTAGATCATTCAAAGCAGCAGAGTTCTCTAAAAATGATCTTATTTACATATAATGCATATATCACCATGTAATTGGAAAAAATATCAGTTGTCCATATCAAATACATAGTTTGCCAATTGAAAGAAGTTGCTCTTTGAGTTCTTTGATAAAGAGGCTGTTAGAGATAAAGGGAATGGGGAGGATAAAGCCACTCATTAGCTCCATCACTGGCAGAAATGTATTTTACTACTTTATTTATGTTGCCACTGCCTTATTTATGCTACCATTACCTCTAACCTGCACAGCTCTCACAACCTCTTATCTGTTGCTTAGCTTCTGGTCTTCTCTCTCTCAGGCAGTTTCTTTGCCTTAAATTCATCCTCCATTTAGCCACCAGGGGATGAGCTGCTTAAATTGCACATTTGATCTGCCCACTCCTTGGCTCCCCTCCCAGACAGTATTCTTCAGAGTTAGGTGTGTAAAATGATTTATTGCTGATGTAGGAAAAAAATATTAATTAGAATTTTTGTATTTGCTTTTAACCTAAAGTAGAAGATAGAAATTAAGCCTTACCAGTATCTAATAGAACAATTAGCATGATCACTCAGTCTGTTGTCTGTTAGTCCTCTATCACCTAAGGAGGAGTGGGAATTCCACACTGCAGAAGAATTTACAGTGGAGCTCTCTTTGATTTGCTCTCCATGTGTTGCATTATACTGCCACTTGTACTTTGTTAAGTATTTTTATATATTATCTGATTCTCATAAAAATAGATAAGTGACTTAAAAAAGATTTCTTTGAAAAAACCAGAGATTTAAGTTAATAAGCACAGGAGAAAAAGAGGAAAATGGTACAGCAGATCCTTTTACATTTTGTTCAAGTTCTTTTTCAGATATAGTACAGGTTTAAAATTAGTGATCCAGTCAGGTTTGATAAGAAATCATCTCCCCAAAGTCAAAATTACTGAGATGACTTACTTGAAATGTTTGACTCTTTCCCTAAATATATATATTGTGCCTTAAAATATTAGCTAATGATAGAAAAACCAAAAATTAGTTTGTCAAGTCTTAATATTCACCACTCTAGGCCTGCATAAAATTTAAATATAAGCATCTTGGTGAAATCTCACTGGGAAAATAAAGGCAATGTATGGCAGAGTGTGAAAGTAATAAAAAGTTATAACAGCAAGATTAAAATACTTGCTTCACTTGGAAGAAATAAGTATGCTATTTTCCAGCACACATACACCAAACTCTAATGAAAGTATAAAGCTGATGGTTATTAGCAAGACATCTAACATATTTATTTTTTATCCACATTTTCCAGATTTCTATCTTTTTTATATGTTTTATAATGTTCATAACATATTAACACAGTAATACAGGTATAAAGAATATACATATATTGAGGGTGTGAGCTCCACATTTAAAAACCTTTTATTGCCATTTAATATATATAATCATAATCCAGGTTAAAAGAAAGAGAACATACCCAAGACCCCAGAAGACCCTACACCTTTCCTTATGCTTCTCCCAATTATTACCCCCCTCATATTTCCAAAATTAACTGCTGTCTTGATTTCTGACAGTATTGTATAGTTTTACCTGTTGTTGTACTTTATGTAAGTGGAATCATAAAACATATACTCTTTTGTGTTCAGTTTCTTTTGCTCAGTACTGTTTGAGATTCATCCATGTTGTTGTATGTAGCTGTAGTTCATTCAGTATCCTTGCTGAATGATACCATGTTATATGAATATGCCACAATTTGTCTATTCTAATATTGATGGATTTGATTTGTTTCCAGTGTCTGACTGTTACAGATAAATCTGCTCTGATTCCTGTACATATTTTTGTACACATATGTACATATTTCTTTATTTTTCTTAAAAAATATAAGTATATATATAAGTATAATCCTAGGACTAGAATGCAGAGTTGTAGCAAATGTCTTAATCACGTTTTAATAGATAATGCCAAATAGTTTTCCATAGTGGCTGTACCTAGTATGTAGTTCCATCAGCAGTTCAAGGAGTTTGTCTTGTTTCACATCTTCGCCAACACTAGGTATTGTTAGTCTTTTTAATTTAAGCCATCCAATGAGTGTGTAATGGTATTTTATTATGGTTTCAAATTACGTTTTCTTGATTACCAGTAAGGTTGAGCACCTTTCCATATATTTATTGGCCAATTGGATGTCCTCTTTTTTAAAGTTCCTATTCAACTCTTTTGTTCTTTTTTTGTATCTGATGACTATCTTTTTCTGGTTTATTTGTAAGTACTTTCTGTGTATTCAGGATATGAGCCCTTTGTCAATTATGTTCCTCTTGCTTTCTCGTATTCTGCCTTGCCCTTTCACTCTTAATATTATCTTTTTATAATAGACATTCTCAATTTTAAGGTTGGTCCCACTGTTAATCTTTTCCTTTATCAATAGTGATTTCTGTATCTTGTTTGTCTTCTAAAAGCTTTATTAAGTTTTGTCTTTCACAGTTAGATCTGGAATTGATTTTTGTATATGCTTTTTTTTTTTGTTTGTCTGTCTTTGTCTTAATTACTATAGTTTCATAATAAGTCTTGCTATGTAGTAGAGCAAGTGCACCTACATTTTTCCTTTTGTTCAAGAGGGTTTTACTTACTCTTGACTTTTTGCTTTTCTGTGTAAACTTTAGAATAAGCTAACCAAATTCCATCCACATGAACACACACATACGAACACAAAGTGTTGAATTTTTTTCCATACTGCATTGAACTTCCAAATCAGGGTAAAAGTAGCATATTTTTATTGAGTCTTTCAATCCATGAATTTGGTATATGTATCTAATTATTTAGGTCTTTAGTTTTTCTCAACATTTACTAGCTTTATATGCAGAGGTCTTAACATAGTTTTATTATTTTTATTAATAGGTTTTATTTTTAGTACTCTTGTAATGATATTTTTTAAAACCACTGTTTTTCTGTTTGTTCCTAGAATAGAGTAATATAGTTGATATTGTGTATTGACTTGTATCCATCAACTTTGCTAAGCTCCCTATTAATTCTAATCAGCTGTATATTTTTGGTATTTTTATATACATAATCACCTTGTCTGTGAGTGATAGTTTTATTTCTTTTTTTCTAATCTTTAATTTATTTCTCTTTTCTTACTGAACTGTTTTACCAAACTGAATGAAATAGAAGTGGTTAGAGTAGGTATCCTTGTTTATTTTGTTCTCTATCTTAAAAGGAAAGGTTTTAGTATTTCCTAGATTAAATATGATGGTGCCGTTTTTTAATTTTTGGTATTTGCCTGTTGCACTTACTGTGGCTGCATAATCAAAAATTTAATGGCATACTGGGCGTCTGGGTGGCTCAGTGGGTTTAGCATCCAACTCTATCCAACTCTTGATTTCGACTAAAGTCATGATCTCACAGTTCATGAGATGTAGACCCACATTGGGTTCTGCACTGACAGCACAGAGTTGGCTTGGGATGCTCTGTCTCCCTCTCTCTCTACCCCTTACCCCCCTTCCCATAAATAAATACATATTTAAGGGGAAAAAAAGTTTGTTTATTTTGAGAGAGAAAACACAAGTGGGGGAGGGGCAGAGAGAGAGAAGAGAGAGAATTCCAAGTAGTCCCCTCACTGTCAGCATCGAGCCTGACACAGGGCTCGAACCCAACAAACCACTGACCTGAGCCTGACCACTGACCTAGATCATGACCTGAGCCGAAGTCCTATGTTCAACCAAATGAGCCCCCCAGATGTCCCATATTTAAGAAACTTTTAATGGCATATGGGATGTCTGAGTGACCCGGTTGATGGAGCCCCACATCAGGCTTGCTGCTGTCGGGCCCCCCTCTCTGCCCCTCCCCAACTTGCACTCTCTCAAAAAATAAAACATTAAGAAAATTTTTAGTAGCATAAAGCAACCATTTATTATGATCATGGTTTTTGTGGATTAGAAATTTAAATAGGGCACACCACGGAAGGCTTTTGTCTATTCTGTGTTATCTGAAGCCTTGGCTGCAAGATGTAAAAGCAGAGGGAGACAGGAACCATCTGAATAATAATTTACTCCTATATCTGATTGTAGATGCTGGCTGTTTGCAGGGAGCCTCCTTTCCTCTCCACCTGTGGCAGAGTGGTCTCACTATGTGGTCTAGTGTGAGCTTCTTTGAAGCATGGTGGTTGGTTTCTCCTAAAGCAAACATTCCCAAACAAGAGAAAGCCAGGTAGAAGCTATATCCTTTTCACAGCCTAGTCTCAGAAGTCATATAAGCATTACTATTGCTATACTCTGATTGGAGCAGTCACAAGCCCCCAACCAGATGCAAGAGAAGGGAACACAGACCCTGCTTTTTGTTAAAAGGAATGTCTGTCAGTTGTATTATAAGAACAGCACATCTGTGTTTATGTATGCATGTATCCAGCTAGCGAGAGAGAGAAATGCAGAAAATGTGATCTGCTATAATGCCTTTGTTATCAGATTAAGGATACTCCCTTCTGTTCATAGTATTTAATGTTTTTGTTTTGACAGATTTTAAATTTTATGAAATGATTTTTCTTGGTTGAAATTAATGATTTTTTTCTGTTAATGTAAATTTCATGGATTTCAATAAATTCAGCTTGGTTGTGATTTATAATCTTTTTTTATATGTTGCTGATTTTGGTTTGCTAATTTTTTTTGTTTTTTTTTTTAAGGATTTTTACGTCTTTGAAAGTTCTTTGAGAGGACCACATCTTAACCTACATCACTTATATTCTACCATACACCTAATATAGTGTTGGGTTTACCAGGCCTTTATTTTAGAATCTTAGTAATTATTTTAGTAATAGCTGACATTTAGAAGACTTCCACTATTTTGCTGTCAATTTTAAGTGCTTTTTAATGATTTTTGTCTAATTAAATTCACCCATTTAAAATAATTCAGTTGTTCTTAGTATATTCATAGGGCTGTGTAACTTCTACCACTGTCATTTCTAGACCATTTCCAATACTCAGAGAAGAAATTCTGTGTCCCTTAGCAGTCACTCTCCATTCCTCCTGTAGACACTAGGTAACTAGTAATCTACTTTCAGTTACACATTTGCCCCTTTTGGACATCTCCTATAAATGGAATCATACAGTAAGTGGTCTTTTGTGACTGGTATCTTCAACTTAGCATGTTTTCCTAATGCATCCATATTATAATGTGTATTAGTACTCCATTCCTTTCTGTAGTTGAATAGTATTCCATTGTCTGGATATACCATATGAATGAATATCCATTTGATGCACATTTGGATTATTTCTGCTTTTTGACTCATGAATAATGCTGCTATGAACATTCATTTGTAAATTTTTATGTAGACATGTTTTCATTTCTCTTGGGTCTATAACTAGGAGAGAATTGCTGGGTCATACAGTAACTCTATGTTTAACTTTTTGAAGAACTGCCAGAATGTTTTCCAAAGTGGTTGTATCATTTACATTCTCACCCCCAGTGTATGAGGGGTCATTTTCTCCACAGCCTCACAGATACTTACTGCCATTTGGATTATAGCCATCCTAATATTTACCGTGAAGTGGCATCTCATTGTGAATTATTTTGGTGATTTCTTTATTGTGATAAAATGTACATAAAATTTACTGTTTTAACCATTTTTAGGTGTACAACTTATGCATTCACAGTGTTGTGCAACAGTCACCACTGTCCATTTTCAGAACATTTTATCATTCCCAAACAAATTGTACTCATTAAAAATAACTCCACATTTCCCCCTCTTTTCTCAGCTCCTGATACCCCTGATAACCTCTGGTCTATTTTGTCCCCATGAATTTTCCTATTCTAGAGACCTCATATAAGTGGAAGCATACAATACCTACCCCTTTGTATCTGGCTTATTTTACTTAGCATAATATTTTCAAGACTCACTATATTGTAGTATGTGTCTGAATTTTATGTTTTAAGGTTGGATCATACTCCACTATATGTATATACACGTTTTCTCCATTCATCAGTGGATAGACATTTGGGTGGTTTCCACCTTTTGACTGTTGTGAGTAATGTTACTGTTAAACAGTGGTGTACAAGTATATGTTTGAGTCCCTGCTTTGAATTCCTGTAGTGGAATTGCTGGATCACGTGTTTAACTTTGAGGAACTGCCAGGACATATTATGCAGTGGCTACATAATTTTACATTTCCACCAGCAATGCACAGGATTCTGATTCCTCCACAAGTGCTTTCATGTACTTACTGGCAATTCGTGTATCTTCTTTGGAGAAGTGTCTATTCAAGTCCGTGACCTATTTTTGAGACTAGTGTTGCTGGATTGCCGAGTAAGTAGATCTTAATATTTAGCGAATCTTGCTGGATTATTCCTTAAGGTAGTTTTTTAATGTACACTTCTCTTCAAAATATATAGACATTCTGATGCCAACATTTGATGTTGCCAGAATTTATAACTTTTGTTTATTTAATGGATATATAATAGTAGCCTGTGATTTTAATTTGTTTGTTCCTAATTACTAGTAAGGATGATCCATCTTCCCACCTTCCCTACAAACAGAAGTTTACCTGTTCATCTTTTTCACATTTTTTATCAGGTTAATGTCTTTTCATATTGATATATTTACATATTTCTTATATGTGTTGCAATATTTTTTTCCAAGTTATGCCTTTAAAATTTTTTCCTTTTTGAAATAGGAAGAACTGAATTTGAATTTGTGTCCTTGCGAATTAACATAGTGCCTGACAAACTAGTCACTCAATAAAATGTAGGGTGAATAAGTATTTTTCAGAAATCTAAAAATTTGTGTTACTTTTAAAAGCAATAATGCTCCATATTCTTAAAAATAGACCAAAGTAGGGGCGCTTCTGTGGCTCAGTCTGTTGTGTCTGACTTCAGCTCAGGTCATCATCTCACACCTTGTGAGTTCAGGCACCATGTCAGGTTCTGTGCTGATAGCTCAGAGCCTGGGTCCCCCTCTCTCTCCACCTCCTCTCTCTGTCTTAACCATTTCGATAAAATATTCTTTTTTACAAAAACAAATAGACTAAAGTCTCATATACTTAAAAGCTTATATAACATTTTAATATTTAGTACTTAGAATCATATTGTTTGGGTTATATCTATAATTTTATTATTCATAAGTTGTATTTTTGGGAGTGCCTGAGAAGCTCAGTTGGTTAAACTTTAGACTCTTGATTTTGGCTCAGGTCATGATCTTATAGTTTGTGGAATTGAGTCCCATGTTGGGTTCTGTACCGACAGTGTGGAGCCTGTTTGGGATGGTGTGTCTGTCTGTCTGTCTGTCTGTTTGTCTCTCTCTCTCTCTCTCAAATAAACTTTAAAAAATGCTTTTAAAAGAGTTCTGTTTTTGCCTGATGTTTTATAGGTTTAAATAGCTCTCCAGTTGCATTGCTTTAGAAAAATTCTCATCAGTATATTTTTTTAAAATAACTTGTTCCAGAGACCAAACTTTCATTTTCCCCCTCCCATTCAAAATTGACTGACTTCCTCTTTTGAGTCCCACTATTTTCTGTATAAATCTATCAGGGCAAGTGTTTCATTACACATTGTTAACAGTTCTCTCTCCCCTACTCATCCATGCTTTTTAGGTTTGGAGACTATCTTATTCAAATGCTAACAATGAGTGGCATATAATTAGAAGTTTATTAAATGTTAAAAGTGATTATCCAGGGGTGCCTGGATGGCGAAGTCAGTTAAGCGTCCGACTTCGGTTCAGGTTTTGATCTCACAGTTTGTAGGTTCCAGCCCCGCGTGGGGCTCTGTGCTGACAGCCAGCTCACAGCCTACTTCGGATTCTGTGTCTCCCTCTCTCTCTCTGACCCTCCCCTGCTCATACTGTCTCTCTCACTCTCAGAAATTAAAAAAAAAAAAAAAAAGTGATTATCAAGTAGATAATACAAACCTCTGTGTTGTTCTGAATCTTTCCTGCTAATTCTAATTTAACTTTTTTTTTTTAAGTGTTTATTTTTGAGAGAGAAGGAGACAGAGAACCTGAAGTAGGCTCCACGTTGACAGCTGAGAGCCTGACTCAGGGCTGGATCTCCCAAACTGGGAGATCCAGCTCTGAGTCAAAGTCAGACACTTAACTGACTAAGCCACCCAGCCCCCCCTCCCCCCACTAGTTTAACTTTCTGATGATGAAAATAAGTAATTAGTAAAATAATGTAGCATATCTTTCTGCTGACTTTTCAGAGACTGTTTCAATAAATCTTTACTGCTTGGGTGCCTGACCCTGCAAATCTTACTGAACATTGAGAACTTAGCCAGTCTAGGTTGGGGTTTACCAGGCCTTTATTTTAGAATCTTAATAATTATTTTAGTGATAGCTAACATTTATAAGACTTCCATATTTTGCTGTCATTTTTAAGTGCTTTTTAATAATTTTTATCTCAAGTCTCTGTAATTTTATATGTTAGATGCGCTTAGCCTCATTTTAAAGATTAAGAGGCAGAGGTGTGGAGAAGTTAAGAAACTTGACCAGAGTTATACAGTTAATAAATGGTGAAGCCAGTTTTTGGATCCAGATAGTCTAAATCCACCACTATATTCTTAACCACTGTATACATACTAAATAAGTTTTTGGTTACACATGAACTTTGTCAGTTTTGCTCATGAAAACTTACATGATAGAATATTTTTCTTAAAGCAAGACAGGTACTATATTTTTGCCAAGGGCTGATGATTTACCAGGAGGGGTGGGGGGCAGGGAGAAGAGGGAGAGAGAAAATGTGAATGAATAAGTTTAGGACTAAATACATAAAGAAAACATTGAATTTGTCTAAGGAATCAGTAAGGGAAATAGAGTGGGTTGTTTGTTTCTTTGTTTTAATGGAGAGATATAGTCATTTTAGCTTATTTACTCATAACAAAAAATCTAGTGAAATAAGTTGTCTGTAGTCCTGGGTTGAGGCCTGTTAGTGCAAAAATATCTAACCTCTTGATTGGGCTAAATCTCTAAAACTGTGACAGCAATAACAAAAATATACTTAATGGGCATATTGTGATAGAGAGAGGGAAAGAAGGGGAAGAAAGGCAGGGAAAGAGACACAGAATCTCCAGGTACAAAAGAGGAAAAGGGAATATTCAGGAAAGGAAGAAATATTTAGGGCAGTGAGAGATAGAACCTGTCTTTTCTGTCAGTCATTGGCCATAATTGTTCCTTCCAGATCCTCTTCCCAGCCCCATGAAACTTCTCATGTGGGGGTTCTGTTCTTCTAAAGCAAACCCAGTACTCTGCATGTCACTAAGGTAAAATGGGTCTCCAGCTTGCCCCTTGGTTTATTCTGTCTTTGCTGCTGATTCTATAGTGTGGCCATAATAAATCAACCAGTGTTTGGAGAGTTACCAGTGCTAATGGTGCTTTCCAGGTGTAGAGGAAAATAAAAAGAAATAGCTTCTCCCCTAGAGCACTTTGCAATCTAGTTAGGAACTTAGAATGTAACTTTATTAAAAGATAATTAACAGTATCCTGCAATATGATGTGTCAGGTGGTATAGACATTCCATACCCCACTCTAGCTCTTGAACTAGGTCTTTTTAATAGGCAAACTTGTCTCCTACTTTACAGATTAAAATCTTAGGTATAAAAACAAATATCTGGGCCTGCTTTTATCCTTTTCCTTCTTAGATAAAACAGTGTCCCTTTTCAGAACTCATTCTTTGGGCTGTATTTCTTTCCTTCCTTCCTCCCTCCCTCCCTCCCAGTAATCTCTACACCATGTGTGGAGCTGGAACTCACGACCCCAAGATCAAGAGTCATATGCTCTTCTGACTGAGCCAGCCAGGAACCCCTGGGCTGTATTTTCTATTTTAGCCCTTTACATTTTCTTTAACTAGTCCTTTCATATTAGTACACATCACTCTGTTGTTGATTTTTTTCCCAGACCCTGAAAATATTCTGCCCTTTCACCTCGAGAAAAAAACCCCATCGTCAACCTTACACAACACTGTCTCCACCTCTCAACCATTTATGTCCCCCCTTCCATCTTCACTACCTCAGAGTCACAGTTTAGTGCGTTGTGGACTCTTGATCTCACAGTTCATGGGATTGAGCTTGTGTTGGGCTCTGTGCCCACAGCTCAGGGTCTGCTTGGGATTCTCTCTCCCATTCTCTGCCCCTCCTCTGCTCATGCTCACGTGCTCACTCTCTCTCAAAATAAATAAGTATTAAAAAATCATTACTCCTGCAGATGTATTATTTTACAATAATTTGGAAAATAGTGAATTAAGAAAAACTACTATTCTCATTGTTAATTACATTCATCTCACTTAAGTGCAGTGCTAATCGCCATGTTTTAACACTAAAATTTCAAAAAAATCATTGAAAAGTGATAATTATCTTTGTTTCTTTAAAGTTTCAGTGGATTTTATTCAAAACAAAAAGGAAAAAGGAAATGTGACTTGCCACTTTACACACACATTATTTATTTTTTATTTCCTAGTAGAGAATACTTTGGGGGCTTTACCTCTGTTATTTATAGAAACTCTTTAGTATGTTTTGTGTTTCAGTTTCAAAGGGCAAAAACTGAGTTTTGTATTTGAAGCAGTTGCACCTTACGCTTAATCAGCTAAAAGAAGATCAGAAAAGTATCTGAGGACAACCAAATTATTGTAGTGAATATTCATTCATGTGGTGTATTAATTCATGTGTTTTTGCCTATGCCTGGAGTTTAGCCACTCCCCAAAGCAGCCAAAGTTTTTTGTCTGTATCTTTACCCCCTTATGGCTGCATGCTCTGTTTGCTCTCTCTCCTTCAGTGTCTTTGTCTGTCTTTATAAATAAGTAGAAAACTTTTCTTTACTTCAGAGAGCAAAGGGACAGGAGAAGAGCTATCTTAAGAAGGTTTTATTTGTGCCAACATAGAAGTGCTTTGTGGTAGGCCATCTGGACCGGGAGGATTTCCTCAGAATGTAAAGTATGTCGTGAGATTTAGAGAGCTGGGATTTGCTCTGGAACTATCTGGGAAGGCAGCAGGAAATGTAGACAGAACTGGTTTATATTGCTTGTAACGTAGGTGGCAAGAATGGAAGACAGCTTGCCTGGTCTCGCTTCAGTGTATGTTTCCTCTACACTTACGAACTTCTGCACTGGTAACGTATCTTTCTTTTCCTGGGAATTCAAGACTTGTCTCACAGACTTTACTCATGACAAAAGAAGTCTGAGGACTTGGGAATGAACCTAGATCCGTTCTCTTTTTTCCCCCCTTCTCTCTTTAAATATATGTGTCAGTAATGGCATAAATATTTGCTTACATACTTTTATAAAGTATTTAAGACAGAACTCACTATATGAACAAATATAATCCTTTTGTGAGGGCAGAGTGGGCTTTGCTCAACTTGTTCTTTCTCTGCCCTTCCCGCAAAGGATGGCCATTACATTATTCTTGAGGGAAAAAATTAAAACAGCAGCTTTTAATGGAAAATAATTAAAAAATGCTTCTCTAAAATAATAGCAAATCATAAATTTGTGTAATTAAGCTTGATGTTTGCTTCTATGAAATATAACCCAAAAATTTCATCAAAAGCAGAATTATCTGTTTTTAATTCTTTTGTGTTAAATTAAGTAAGAGTTTGAGGGGGGGGAGCCATTTTAATTGTAAGTGAATCCTGGTGATATAATGAAGTAAAGTCCGTCCCTGGGACCAGCCACCATGCTGAGTACTGTAGCAAAAATGTTTTTCCGTGTATGTGTGTGTATGTGTGTTTGGTTTTTTTGTTTGTTTGTTTTTGTTTTTTTTTACTTGATACAGTTTCTCTTTTAATTTATGCTAGTAGATGAATTTTTAGTAAGCCTGTATTACAAGGAAAAACAGTTTTAAAAATGGAAAATAAGCAACATTGTTTGTGTTATTTCATTGAAGCCAGAAATCAGTCTTATGTTCATAGAATCATATTGCTAACTGGAGGTAATTAATATTGTCATTTATTAGCGAAATAAAGTATCCAAGGTTTAACAATTTAAATGCCTTGCTTAATTAAAACTTCTCTGAGAGGAAAATGTGACTTTTGAAATAGAATACTATGATAAATAGGAAACCTTAATTCCTGCATAAATACAAATCTATCTTCCTAAGAGTGACTGTGTTTTTATGAATATATTTTCTTTGGTTTATTTCTACAAATAAATTGTAGCTGCTGTAGAATAGATAGTGCATGACTTCTTGATATAGTCCTTAAGTATTCTGTCTTTACGCAATATTTGAAGACCACCGATTACAATTTAGAACAAAACAAAAATACCATTTAAGATGCTAAATCCCTTCTGATATGAATTTAATGTGGTAAATCATTTGTAATTGTGTTTTGTGTTATGTTTAAAGACCAGGTCTTTCTATGGATGTATTGATTTTTATGTCTCCTCTTAGCCTGAGAATATTCTTTTTGAGTATCATTTATATTTATACTTTTACAGAAATGCTTTCATTCACTCTGCATAAAAATCTACAAATTAACCCAATTTGTACTCAAAATTTACTAAATAGGTTTACATCACAGCCTGAATTGACTTAGCTTTTTTCTTTACTGAGAAAATAATTTAAATTTTACTTACATAGAATTGTGTTTACGCGCGTATGTGCACATGCAGAAAATTCATTTAAAAGAGTATAAGATAGCAAAAATCCTCAGAAATCTCACTTCTCTGAGATCTACCTCTAGTGTCTCTATATCTGTATGTACATGTATACCTATATGTACATGTATACCTATGGATAAACAGTTCTACACAGAATATATGATAATTGTTGCCTTGCAAATTTTTTGTTTTATTACCTAGTATGTGGTCACTTTTAATAAACTTGTTTATGATTATAAATATACATCATCCTTTTTAAGAATACATAGTATACCATAGTGCAACCATTTAATCAGTTGCCTATTTATAGTCCTTTAAGCTAGTGCCATATTTTTTCCAGCTGTAAACAGTGCATGGTATTGTTAATATTTTCTCATATTTCTTCATCCTTATTAGCTCCTCTAATCTTCTAATTTGCATTATCTTTCTACCTAATAATGCCTGCCAGTGCCTTAACATAAGTACTTTAACAAGGGGAGATCAGAAACCAATTAAAAACATTTTTTTAATATTTGTTCTTTGAATGGTATTGTGTACTGAATAATATACTTTTCTGAAATGAACTACTTTTTTTCCTCACAAAGATTTATAGGTGACAACTAAGGGTCCTACCATTAGCCTCAAAACTGTCATAAAAACTATCTAATGTAGTTATTTTATGACATAAAACGTCAGAGTTTTTTGTATGTACAACTCCACTTTTTATCTGTTTTGGAAAATTTAATTTGCAAAGATGGTTTCATTGTTCTCCAGAAAATAAAGTGAGGAAAGTATAATTTACTTATCTCTGAAATTCTTTTATGACATAGATACCGTATTATCTGTGAATGCCTCCCGATACTAGCCCTTGCCCTATATGACCAGAAGTAACTTGTCATAAATATTGTGTATGTTATTCTCTTTATAGTTTTATTCTAAACATATTACTTATTTTTGTGTTTATAGAACTTTTATAAAGTTCATCTGACTTACCAGTATATTCCTTAGATTCATATATGATGTTCCATGTAGCCATAGTTTACCAATCTGTATTATTGTGTTGAATGTTCCTATCATCACAGTTTACCCATTTTACAGTTGATGACCATTTAGGTATTTTTCTCCAGTGTTTCTATTTTGAACTATGCCATTGTAAACATTCTTGAACATGCCTCTTGGTATATGTGTGCAAGAGCCTAGATTGGGAATACATGGTAGATAACCTGTTTTGTAAATAGTTTTATTGGAACATAGCCATACCCAATCATTTACATATTTCTTTATAGCTGTTTTTTTTTGTGTGTTATAAAGGCAGATCTGAGTAATTGCTACAGAGGCTATATGGTCTGCAAAGCTAAAATATTTACTATCTAGTTCTTTAACAGAAAACACTTGCCAGTCCTACTGTAGGATAGGGTATGTACACCTAGAAGTGGAATTGCTGGGTCATAAGATGTGGGCACCTTCAGTTTTACCAACTGATGCCATAGTTGGATTCCCCCCACCCCACCCAAAGTCATTGAAACAATTTATATCTCCTAGCAGTAATGTAGGAGAGTTCACATTACTTTGTACCCTTGGGAACACTTGATACTGTCACACTTTGAATGTTTTGCCAGTTTGGTGAGTATAAAATAGTATTTTGGATGGTTTTAATTTTCCTTTCCAAAATTATTATTTTTTAAACTGCTTATTTTTGAGAGAGAGAGAGAGAGAGAGAGAAGACAAGAGTTGGCGGGGGAGAGAGAGGGAGACACACATTCTGAAGCAGGCTCCAGGCTCTGAGCTGTCAGCACAGAGCCCAACGCGGGGTGCAAACTCACAAACTATGAGATCATAACCTGAGCTGATATTGGACACTTAACCGACTGAGCCACCCAGGTGCCCCTACTTTCCAAAATTATTAATGAGATGCTTGAGCCTCATTTCATATGTTCATTGGCCATTCCTTTTTGAGATGATTAGTCGAGATTTTTACCAGTTTTTCTGTTCAGTTTGCAGGAATTTTTTATTCAGGATTCTAATCCATTATAGGTTATAGGTGTTAAAACCCTCTTCTCCGTTTGTAAATTGCTTTTTCTCTTTATTGTGTATTTTATCGTTAATTGTTTAATCTACTTGGATTTGATTTTTGTGTGTGGTGGAGATAAGAACTTCAGTATATACTTAATTTTAATGAATTTGTAAAGTTTAATTTAGCTTGGGAAGTTTAGCCATGATTTCTTTATATATTTTTATTAGCTAGAATCTTTTTCTCTCCCTCTGGGCCTCCAGTGACACAAATATTAGGTCTAAGGCTGCTTTGTTTTTTTTTTTCCTTTCTTTTTATATTGTGTAAATTATATATATAATGTATGAAGTTCTAATTTCATAGATTATTTTCTTACAAACAAAAAGCTTGGTTATCCAGTATCCTGCAATGCCAGAAGTTAGATTGGGAGAGTGTTGCTATAGACAGGCATGGTTAATCCTAGATGCAAACAGCGAGGCAGAAAAGTATCAAGAAAGATTAGAAATTTCAAAATGTAATACTTTCAATTATTTAATTAGAAACATAATAGCCTCTAGAGCGTCATTCTGTCACAGTGCTTGTAACACAAAGTAATTAGAATTCTCAGTGAAGATTGAGCCATCTAGAAGTGGCTGAATTAGAATTGTATGTCCTCGTCAAGAAGGCAAGAAAGTATTTTCTTTAGAAAGACACAGAATGATTGGCATTGACAAGGTGCTAGAATTAATAGGCATATCTCATGCTGATGTGTTGCTGGATTGCCAGCTGTTGGATATTTAGAAAAGAACATATTTATCTCTGCAAAGGTAACGTATTTCTGAACAACTCAGAAGCCAAATTAACTGATTCACTGTAGTAAAAGCATAATGAACAGCTATCATAGTTTTAACACTATAATACTGAATATTGAAGTTTACTAGTTATGTATAAATTTGAATCCACCGCTAATAAAAGAGACTTATGCCAACAAATGAGAGTAGACTGATGGATAAGAGGTTTATGGACCTCCTTTCTCCATTCACCTCCCTCAGCCGTACTCCCACAATGAGTTTAAGAATCCTTGAGGATTGTTAGAGGCTAGAAACTATTTTGAAAAGGAGCAAAGAAATGAGATTATTGTGGTATAAGAAGCTAATATATACTTCCATTAGGAAAAGGAAGTGTAAAAAGCTCCCAGGAAGTAGATATATTCTATTTACCGAACAGATATATCTTGTGAAGGAGAGTGTGGTGCATTAGAGATTGAGAGAGAAAAAAATAAGAACAAAGTTTTCAAAATAGAAAGAGTAAGAGCAATGGATTCTTTAGTCATCTCAGGGAGCTTTTTGACCCCAGTTTACTGTTTGACCAAGAGTAACTCACTTGAGTACCTAGAGTCTTAGTTTATTTATCTATAAAATGGCAGGAGAGTGAGAGCGAGGGAGGGGCAGAGAGAGAATCCCAAACAGGCTCTGTGCTGACAGCACAGAGCCCCACGTGGGGCTCAAACTGAGATGGTGACCTGAGCCGAAAGTGAGAGTCAGACGCTTAACCGACTGAGTCACCCAGGCACCCCTATATGTTACTTGATCCTAAGTTAAAATACATTGCTTCAGAAGCTTAATTTCTTAAAGCAAGTTTGCTCCATGCACAGTGTTCCAGTTTTATTAAAAACATACTAGAATATAAGGCAATTAACATAAATGTACACTCATTGATTATGAAGGCTAGAAAAGAGGCTGTTTTAAAGACCAACAACCCTTCCTTCCTCAAAATAAATAAACTTAAAAAGATTAACATAAATTTTTATGGTAAATTTCAGATAATATAGAAATACACTGAAAAGCAAAAATTACTTTTTACTCCTCTCTTTCCAGTCTCACTCTCGTAGTCAGAAATAACCCAGTCACCAATTTGATGTGTATCCTTCTAGACTTTTTTCTATGTGTACAGTATATACATATATAAATATGAAGCCTTATTTTTATTTATTTTTAATTTTTTTAATGTTTATTTATAATTTCTGAGAGAGAGACAGAGTGTGAGCAGGAAGGGTCAGAGAGAGAGGGAGACACAGAATCCGAAGCAGACTCCAGGCTCTCTCAGCAGAGAGCCTGACATGGGACTTGAACACACAAACCACAGGATCATGACTGAGCCAAAGTCAGATGCTTAACAGACTGAGCCATCCACGCGCCCCTGAAGCTTTATATTTTTTACCAGTATGTTTGGTGCATGTGTGTATTTTAGTAACTTATTCAGTACATATTGTTTTGCAGTTTCCTTATTTGACTTAAGTCGTCTAGTAGATCTTTCAAAGTTTGAATTTTTTTAAAATGTTTTATTTATTTCTGAGAGAGAGAGAGAGAGAGAGAGAGAGAGACAGCATGAGGAGAGGAGGGTCAGAGAGAGAGGGAGACACAGAATCTGAAACAGGCTCTAGGCTCTGAGCTGTCAGCACAGAGCCCGACGTAGGGCTCGAACCCACGAACCTCGAGATCATGACCTGAGCCGAAGTCAGATGCTTAACCGACTGAGCCACTCAGGCGCCCCTTAAATTTTTAGTTTATATACCTACCTCGTTGCTTTTAATTTTCTATGATGTAAACGTATCATAGCTTATTAACCCTATCCATGGACTTTACATCATTTCCAATTTTGTGGCAGTAGTAAACAGTGTACTAAAGAACATCACTATGCAGGGTAAAATCTTACTGAACCCTCACTCTATGGCAGTACTGTACATTATTTTATCTAACAGCCTCAAGGCTGAGATACATACTAAGTAGCATGAAAAATTACATGTGAGGAAACCAGTCTCAGAGCTGGCAAGTAGCAAACAGATTTACTCAAGCCCTGTGACACCAGAGTTCATGCACTATTGTCCTACAGCTTTTGTTGGATTCTCTAAGAGATTCTTGTCCCTGAAAAGGTGAAGAGCCAAAATTTTAGACAGGAAGGGGTTTTGGGATTTGGGAGCTATAAGGAACTGTGGATATCACCTGCTATGCTCCTTTGTCTCCACTTGCTGCTGACCCTGTATTTGATCATCCAAAGGGGGAAATTTGAGAGTGCAAGAAGGAGCATTGTCATAATCTTTATACTAAGACAACAGACATATTTATGTTGGACAAATTGAGACACATGACACCTTAACCCTAACTTAGGCCACCATCACCTTTCACATGGGTTACAATAGTCTCCTGCCTGGTTTTACATTTACTCTTATTCTATTCCAGCCTGTTCTCACACAGCAGCCAAAATGACCTCCCTCCTTCTACCTCCCCATATAAATGTTTATTAATTTATTTTGAGATAGAGTGCAAGCAGGGGAGAGGGAGAATCTCAAGCAGGCTTTGCACTGGCAACATAGAGCCTGATGTGGGACTTGAACCTACGAACCATGAAATCATGACCTGAGCTAAAATCCAGAGTTGGATGCTTACCTGACTGAGCCGCCCAGACACCCCCAAAATGACCTTTTTAAAACAAAAACCTGATTATGTCACTCAGTAGTTATAATCCTTTAGTAGCTTTGTGAAAAAAGTATATTTTTTGGTCCTCCTGTGATTATTGTAAGAATGCAGCATAAAATAGAGAGCACTTAAATTGTGAGTGAAGAGTCCTGTGTTTGAGTCTTGGGTATCAAGACTGATTTGGTGACCTTGGGCAAGGCTATTTAACTTCTTATGATATTTCCTCAAATAGAAAATAAAGATAGTGTGAGGAGGGGGATAAGGCAATAATATGAAAGGTACAATATAAATTGTACAGTATATTGTTAATAGTTAACCTTATATTTGTTATGCTCTTTGAAAAATTGTCCTTGTGTCTTATCACAGTACCTAGCAGGTCATGGTAGGATTTTTACAAGCTGAACCACCTTTCATTTAACTATACAAGTTTCACATAATAAAAACCTCAGTCACTAAGGAAAAAAAAGTTGAGAAAAGTTAAGTGACTTGACAAAAGTAAAAACTAGTACCAGGTCAGTAGTAAAAGCCAGAATTATAACCTTGGCATTATAGTCTGATAATCTTTCCACCAGGCTCTGCTGCCTTCCCAAAATAATTGATTATGTATTTCTAAAAATCAGATAAATATGTTATTTGTGATTGCAATTTAATTATATAACTCATCCTTCATAAATTGAGAACAGTGTAGAATGGCATGTCCATATAATTTATTGACTTCATAGGATCTTTGGCTTATAAGAAATGGCTTGCAAAAAGGGAATTTATTAGGAGATATAATTAGCTAGGAGGAATATTAGAGCAACTCTGAGAATTGAAGGTCTTGGGCTTCAGAGACTAGAATTGGATCTCAGAGCAGTTAGTTAAGACTCTGTCACTAATGGCCCTAGGTCTGTGTCTTTAATTTGCAAACCAGTAAGAAGGATGGGTTACAGCTCTGCCTCTGGGAAGTGGGAGGATTCCCTTTGGCCTAGCCCATATCTCACAACCACTCCTGTAGGTAATAGTAGATTATACCATATTAAATTGCCAATAGTTAATATTTTTTACCAAGTTAAAAGGCCATTTTGTATGGTTCAGCCTGTTAATAGTGCAGGGTGGTAGAGGGGAGAATGAGGCACATTGGTTAACAGCCCTAATGGGACTTCAGAAAATGGTAGAGTTCCACAAAGGAGAAGAGGTTCTCTTCTTCCATCCAGAAGAAGGAAAATAAGAAAGCATCTGGGCAAACAAAAATAATAGTGGTGTAACATAACACACTTACAGAGAGTGTGGGTCAGCTAGAATCCAGCTGGGCCACTGTGGAAATGAAAGACACCTCAAATATTAAAATTTCTGAAGTGAGAGACTGAATTGTTCTTATTAGTCCTTTTCTTAAGCATCTCAGAGTTTGATAGAACTGCTTTTATGTAACAAATACACCCAGAGTTCTCAAATTACAGTTATTGTACTATTGTTATATCCTAACATTTATTGGATAGCAAACATGTAGTAGGCACCTTCCTCATAACCTGTTTAAAGATGAAGAAGTTGAGGTTCAAAGAATAAAATAATTTGCCTAAGGTGATATAACTAATTGCTGTTAAAGTCTAAATTGTGAATTTTCCTTCCATACTAGTACTTCAAAGGTTATGCATGAAATACATTAAAAAGCAGAAGAGAGTATGGGGCATCTGAGTGGTTCAGTCAGTTAAGCGTCTGACTTCAACTCAGGTTGTGATCTCACAGTTCGTGGGTTCGAGCCTCATGTTGGCTGACAGCTCAGAGCCTGGAGCCTGTATCTGACTTCTGTGTCTCCTTCTCTCTCTCTGTCCCTCTCTTTCTCTCTCTCTCTCAAAAAGAAATAACATTTAAAAATTTAAAAAACAAAGCAAATAGAAGAGAGTACATATGTATGCCTGAGAGGTCGGTTGGCATATGTGATCTTAAACATAAATATCGTTTACTGTTCCCTAACAAAATGATGATAGCCTTGCTTTTTAAATGGCTGTTATTTTTTAAACTCAAACTTTGAGTTAAATTGTCTTTTTAAGAAGATGGATGACACATTATCTCAGTATGAGAAAAATGGCACACTGTGCCTTATTTTGTGAATAACTGACCCAGTTTATAAAACTCTGGTCCAAACCATTCTTATGTAAGAATCTGAATTTTCCTGCTTATAGTACATTAGCCAACAGCAGTCGATCTTTCTCTACGTTTGGATTCTGATTGACCCAACTGTTAACAACTTGCTCTACAGTTACATAGCTTTAGAAGTAGTTTGTAATTCTATGTTATAGTTAAACTTTATTTAAGTAGCCTTTTTGTTGTTGTTACATGCCTAAGGCAAATAAGTATTAGTTATGTGCTTTATAGAAACCACACTTCCTTTTTCAAGAGGTTGGGACATCGGGTAAGAAAGAACAAGAATATATAGCAGAATCTTGTGGTATTTGGGAGTATAGTAGTAAAGACAGAAATAAAGAGTGCTTTCTGATCATTGATGCAGAAGGTGAGTGGTTCCCAGTCTGATACATAAAGCAAAACTGAAGTGATTTGTACAAGGTCCTTTTTTTATTTTCATAGAGAAGTAGGATAGTGGTGCTGTAATTTAAAAGGATGCATTGGATAGTTGACTGTCTTGCAAGTTTCCAGAAGTCTCCAAAGTGATCTATTTAGAGAATATTTTGATGAAAAACTAGTTAAAGTTGTGGTATAATAATAGGGAAAATTTGATCATGGGGAAATTCTTCATAATTTTAATTTATATGTCAGATATATTAACTTTTGCTGTTTTTAATTTATTCAAATAGCTATGAAAATATTTACAAGTTAATCTGTGTAAAAATGATGGGTTTGTTTCCCCCCTCCAATTTTTATCACCTTTATCTGAATGATCTGATTTTTGTTCCTTTCTTCTTCTTTTTTTTTAAGAGCATGGGTGTGAGTGTCAAGGGTGGGAGGGTGAGGAAAGACAGAGAAAGGAAGAATCATTTTTTTTTTTTTAATGTTTATTTTGAGAGCGAGAATCCCATTGCAGGACTCATACCCATGACTGTGAGATCATGACCTGAGCTAAAATCAAGAGTCAGACGCTCAACCAACTGAGCCACCCAGGCACCTCTGAATAGATCCTTTCATTTGTTGTTAGAGTCTTTCTTGAACAATTTACTTTAAAAAAAAAACAATCTTCTTCATTTTATAGATGATAGTATTTCTGCTGCAAGTACCTCTGACGTTCAAGATCGCCTCTCAGCTCTTGAGTTACGAGTTCAACAACAAGAAGATGAAATCACAGTGCTAAAGGCAGCTTTGGCTGATGTTTTGAGGCGGCTTGCAATTTCTGAAGATCATGTAGCCTCAGTGAAAAAATCAGTTCCAAGTAAAGGTAATTGTTTATTAAAGTAGGAAAAGTCTTGCTCTTTGCAACTTTCTTTGCAGTAATATATAAAACTTATGTATTTTATTAGTGACATTAAAATTGAGACTATAAAATGATCGGTTTTTTTTGGATTAGTGGTAACTATAGTTTGTTTTTCAGTTCTTTTTTTTTTATTATTCCCAAGAAATTCTGAAAGTTTACTATTTATTATTTTAAGTGGGAATATTTTTGTAATACCACTGATTGTACATACAGGCTTTTATGTCATAGTATTTGTGTGAATTTAGTATTTTCCAACTAGATAACAAATTTACTGAGGGCAGGAATTGAATCTTCTTTTTATGTCTCCCATAGTAACTAGCATTGTATCTTGAACATAGTAGGTATGCACCTATGAACTTTTTAGTTAGTCCTCTTACTGTTACAGAAATGATAAGTCATAGTTTAAAAGGCCTTACTCTAAGCATTCTATGGTCATTAGAGAATCCTGAAGAATTTAAGCTCTGAAACTTATTACCAACCCCAGTACCATGTTAATTTTAACTTCTAGATAGTAAGGGTTTTCATAGGCTGAGAGAAACAGTCGTTAGAATGCTATTATTCTGAGTTTAGAGCAAATAGCGTGTGGCCTTTCCCTTCCTCCATCCACCCAGAAAGAATTTTAAATTATTTTATGTTAATCAAGCAATTGAACCTGTTATTTTGTATATCTTAAGGGTTTTTTTGATAGAGTAGATGGACATAGGCATAATTATCCCCCATTTTGGCAATGGGCAAAGTGAGGATATTTATGAATTTAGTTTCTGAATGTTTAATTTGAAGTATAAGTGGTATGGAGGTAGACACATAGATAGCTGAATTATAGGTCTAGTGTTCATGCTCATCTTGGCTAGCAGGATGAATTTGGGAATATTCAGCTTATGGGTAATAGTTGAAGCCATAGAAAAAGGATGTAAAATGAGAACAAGGCTCAGGATAGTTCTTTTGGGAGCTCTAGTATTTCAGCAAAGAAAGAGTGATTCGTGTTGCTGGATGCTACAAAGAGGTTGAATAAAACAAAGACTGAGAGGTGACTCTTGGATTTGGCATTTATGAAATTACGAGAAACCTCCACAAGCAATTGTAGTGGAGTGATAGGATTGCAGATCAAATCACAGTATTTAGGGAAGCAGCTTGGTTGAGGAGAATTGTGGAATATAGCCACTCTTCAAACAATAGGCCTGAGAGGGAAGAAAGATGGCAGTAGCTACAGGAAGATACGAAGTTGAAGTCCAGCTTTAATTTAATTTTTATTTTTTAAGATGTTATAGACTTGAGGATAAAGATAAGTTGAGGACAAAAGACAGTAGGGACGAAGATGATGATAATGGGAACATGAGTGGGGGTTGGTAATTGAGGAGGCAGGCTTCCTGAAGAAGGAAGAATTGTAGAGGAGGTAAGAAACTATTGGTCTTAGAAGACTCCTTCTGAGATAGACTGGGAAGAGCTAGAAGTATGTGAGAGTCACTAAATACAGTTGTCAGGGCTGGAACTTTGATTCCTTACCATTTTTTCCTCAGGAGACAGTGATGCTCTTTAAGAAGGTAAGGCGGTTCCTGCTGGTGAATAAAGGGGGAGTTGGAATGACTAGAAAATAGGAGACCATAGACATGCAAAGGTGCTGAGTCACCTTGAGAGCATTGAGGTGGTACATTCTGACTGATTTTGTGGTTCCCATTCTTTCTAAAGTTATTTTTAATTTTTATTATTGAAGCATATAGTTGACATACAGTGTCATATTAGTTTCAAGTGTACAATATCATAATTCAACAAATCTGTTTAGTCAGTGCTCTCCATGATAGTCCCCATCTGTCACCATACATTATTATAGTATTAATGACTATATTCCCTTGAATGAATGGGTAAAGAAGATGTGGATATTTTATATATACACACACACACACACACACACACACACACACACACACAGTATGATTCCCATTCTTATACTTCTACCCTTAAACACTCTAGGCCTACATAGTTAATAGTGGAGAGTTAGACAGTAGCTGGATTAATCTGCTCCATTAGTGGTTAGTAAGCTAAATGTGTCAGTGATGGGATAAGGGACTGGGAAGTTTAGCAAAAGACTTCATAGAAACCATTTTGGCTAATAATGTTAGATTGCAATCCTTACATTTTTCTGAGAACCAGCTTTGAGGACTGCCAAAATCAAGCCAGGGAAAAGCTTTATTTGGTTATAAATTAATTTTCATAAGAGGATTCTGGAGTTGTCAGAGTTGAATGAGGAGCCAGATCAGTTAGTATGTGTGGGCTTTACGGGGAAGGTGAACTTGGTGTAGAGAAAGAACATGCTTACCATCTATAATTGACATATAACCTCAGCTTCTGACTGTATAAGTATTTTAAATTCTGAAAGAGAAAATGATACAGTTTTTGGTTATTTATCCACAATATTTTTGAAAGCTAATTTTAGGGGTGCCTGGGTGGCTCAGTTGGTTAAGTGTCCAACTTCAGCTCAGATCATGATCTCATGGTTTGTGGGTTTGAGCCCCACATGCTCTGTGCTGACAGCTCACAGCCTAGAGTCTACTTCAGATTCTGTGTCTCCCCCTCTCTGCTCTTCTCCTCCTCGCGCACTCACACTCTCTCTCTCTCAAAAATAGGTAAATGTTAAAAAGATTTTTTTAAAAAAGAGTTTATTTTAAATAGTTCATATTAGTTAAAAACATAGAGAATTTTTTTTGTTATGCTAAAACAACAGTATGTTGTAATTTTGTGTTGAGAAAAATTTAAACTTTTTTTTCTGATTTTTTATTTCTTAAAAAGTAAAATATATTTATAGAGAAATTTAATGACTGCTTTTTAAAAATTTGATAGACAGTGTTATGATATATCAGTTACTTAGCACTTGCCTGTTCCAGTGTCATAAAATAGAAATACAATTAAATAGCTGTAGTTCCTGTTTTCCGGGGACACACTTTCTGTAAGTTACTCTTTACAGTCTTTGTTTAGTTGTCTTTAGTCATAATTCCTTTTGTCTCTGAAGTGAATTTAGGATCAGTTTTATTTAAGGCTCTTTAGTGAAGACTTAACCCAGTTCTGGAGTTACAGAGTCACCTGAAGCTGCTACATTGGAACTTTTTCCCCCACATACTACCAACTCTTAATTTTTAATTACTAATTAGATAGGGAGCTCCTTTCCATTAATTGTACTTCATAAGCTTACTGTGACTGCTATTCTTACAATGTGCCAACCTGGATACATTCTGAAATGGGATCCACTAGAGATTTTTTTTTTTTACTTTAAAAAAAAATGTTTATTTTTGAGAAAGAGAGTGTGAGTGGGGGAGGGACAGAGAGAGGGAGACACAGAATCCAAAGCAGGCTCCAGTCTCTGAGCTGTCAGCACAGACCCTGATGCAAGGTTCGAACCCACAAGCTGGGATCGTGACCTGAGCTGAATTCAGCACTCAACTGACTAAGCCATCCAGGTACCTCACTCGTGGTTATTCTTTTTTTTATTTTATTTTTTATTTTTGAGAATGAGAGAGACAGCGTGAGCAGGGGAGGGTCAGAGAAAGAAGGAGACACAGAGTCTGAAGCAGGCTCCAGGCTCTGAGCTAGCTGTCAGCACAGAGCCCGCCGTGGGGCTTGAACCCACGAACCGTGAGATCATGACCTGAGCCGAAGTTGGACGCTTAACTGACTGAGCCACCCAGGCACCCGTCGTGATTATTGTTTAAGTTACTTAGATACAGGCTTCAAAATGCTGTCTATAAAATAGATTAATGGGGGAGTTGATTAAATAACAATTTAGGGAGCTAGTACTTTAGAGATGAGCATAATTCATTGTTAAAAATTAATTACTCTGATTCCTTCTATTTAAAAAAAATTTTGTTTTTTTTTTTTTATTTATTTCTGAGACCATGATCTAAGCTGAAGTTGGATGCTTACGACTGAGCCACCCAGGTGCCCTAACTCTGGTTCCTTTTAGTGGAAAAATTTGACCAGTTTTTGTTTGCCGGTATTGATACTTAGAGAAATACATATTTAAAGTTTTTAAATGTATTATTGGAAATTCTAAATAGCTCTATCTTTGAGTTTATAATATGCAATAGAAATAATTGTAAAAATAGGTGATTCTTCATTATTGATATTTGTATATAGCCTAATAAAAATCAGATGTCAGTTTTGATATTAAATAGGATTAATATGAATATTTGTAATGATCATTTTAAGCAAAGTGAAGTTTTTCATAAAATACTTTTAAAAAATAAAATTATTTTCTGGGGATTTTGTATATTTTTTTTAAGTTTTTTTTTTTTTTTTTCTAGGAGAAAGAGAGAGAGACAGTGGGAGCAGGGAAGGGTCAGAGAGAGAGGGAATGACAGACTGAAACAGGCTCCAGCCTCTGAGCTGGCAGTCATCACAGAGCCCGATGCGGGGCCTGAACCCACGAACTGCGAGATCATGACCTAAGCGAAAGTCGGACGCTTAACTGACTAAGCCACCCAGGCGCCCCTTTTTAAGTTTTTTTTAATGTTTGTTTATTTTTGAGAGAAAGAGAGAGACTGAGCATGAGCAGTGGAGGGACAGAGAAGGGGAGACACCAAATCCAGAGCAGGCTCCAGGCTCTGAGCTGTCAGCATAGACCTGATGTGGGGCTCAAACTCACGAACCATGAGATAGTGACCTGAGCTAAAGCCAGACGCTTAACTACCTAAGTGCTTCTTGTATATTTTTTCTTTATCGAAAAGGTAATTTCTCATACTGTGCAAAATTTTATCTTCTATGTGAATTTTTTTTTAGTCCTCTGTGAAATTAGAATTTATTGTATTCACTTTTACATAAATTACTGACAGGAGAATGATCACTTTTTAGAGTGATCACCTGTTTTAGAGGATTTTTCTTTAGAAGTAAGGCTAATCCCCTGTTGGATAAATAAGTGTTAAAGCTTTTTATGAAGCTGTGGTTAAAAGTGTAGGTCAACTTCCTTTTTGATAAAGTCAACTAATTTTGCTAGATGGTGATGATACAAGGGGATAGATAGGGCTGTAGGTGTGACTAAAACTAAATGTTGTGTATGTTGCTGGCTTAATGACATTCTACCGTGTCACTTCATAGTAATATTGTCATTCAGTAAATGCCAAAGTCAGAAGCACACCTAACTAGTCATTTCAGTATTTTTAGTTCTCTTCTTTCAGTTTCTTCTCCCTCGTGTGCCAGCGGTATTAAAAGCTAAGCCCCATTTTTTTCTTCAGTATATTATGCTTGACACTTAACTGAGGTAGAAAAATTTACCAATAGTTTTTTAAGATGGCCAGTCATTTAAGTTTCTCATATACCTTCTTTTCTATTGGAGAATTTTTTCCTTTTGACGGCATATGTTCATAATATATGTAGCAGTTGCAACTGAGTTCCTGCCAAAAGGGAAAAAAAAATTACCTGTACTTTGGAACAAACGGGAAGGCCCAGGGAACACTTTGGCAGTATTAGCTGCCAGGAAGACAAATTATGCCACAGCTGGTGCCTGGAAAACCCGTTAAGACCTCTCAGGGTGACCAAATGAATGTAATTTGAGAATACAGTCCAGTGGCATTATGTGAAAACAAGCTGTTAGTATACAGTGGTATATAAGCAAAGGAGTCAAATTTATCTAAAGATGGAAATCAGTCATTTTACACCATGAAACTGCTTGTAAACCAAAAGTAAGTAGCAAGCGTTGCAGATGCCACTTGAGAAATGAGAGAGCCCAGAGGCAGAATTAAAATGTAGAGGGTGTCAATTTTCTTTAAAAAAAAAAAAAAAATCCTAATTTGTAGAATCTGGGATAATGTATAGGCAACAGGCCTGTATCATTGCCTCTTACTCCAGATAACATTTGGGAAAAGATAGAGATGGTCATTAAGTTGGCTGTAAATGATGGTGGTGAGTAAATTACACTAATCTGGTTGGAATGTGTGAATTTCTCTGGTGGGCCCTTGGGCTAAAGTGACTGGTGATTGTGGTAGGAGATGGAAGTGTTCTATTATTTGACAGTAGATCAAAGACTTCTAAGATAACTTTGCATATAGAAGTATATGAGTGGATGTTGCCTCAGACCACGCAGCAATTACTGTTTCCAGAAATTCAGAGTTCCATTTCTATATGAAGGTCAAACCTATCTTTGGTGATTTCAACTCAGAATACACGTTAAAAAAAATCAGTGGCCATTAGGAGTTGAAAAGACTGAAATATACCTTTGTGTGAGACAAAAGGAATGGAGGTTGAAAATATGAAGAGAGGGGAAGAAGAGGTCTGTAGTTGGAGCTGTGGAGCATATGATAGAGAATCTGAGATAAATAAAAGATTTTGAGTATCAGCTAGAGTTCTATGTGAACCATCTTTATCCTTCTGAGAAAAAAATTTCCCATCTTTTTTATTTTTTTTAAACGTTTGTTTATTTATTTTGAGAGAGAGAGTATCCCAAACAGGCTCTTCATTGTCAGCACAGAGCCCAACAAGGGTCTCAGATCCACGGACTGTTAGATCATGACCTCAATGGAAATCAAAAGTCAGACATTTAACCAACTGAGCCACCCAGGTGCCCACTGTATTTTTCCATCTTTTTTTTTTTTAAATTCTTTTTAGTGTTTGTTTATTTTTGAGAGAGAGACAGACAGACAGACAGAACACGAGCAGGGGAGGGGCAGAGAGAGAGAGAGGGAGAGACAGAATCTGAAGCAGGCTCCAGTCTCTGAGCTGTCAGCAACAGAGCCTGATGTGGAGCTCCAGCCCATGAAACGCGAGATCATGACCTGAGCCAAAGTCTGGCACTTAACCAACTGAGCCACCCAGGCACCCCTGTTTTTCCATCTTTAAGGCTCAAACTATTTCCTGAAAATACTTCCATTTCTTTGTCTCTTCTTGGAATCATTTAAGAAGTTTTTTGTATGTCTGCTTTGGTATGTATATTTGATGTTCCTGCTAGATTGTAAACTAATTGAAGGCAGGGACAGTTTGTTACTAACATAGCTAGCCTTGGGATGACTCAGTAAATACTTGTTAAATTGAATGTGGGAAGAGGAAAGTTTTAGAAGCAGGAAGTTGTGGTTTAAAAAAAACTGGTTTAGAAAGGAGGGTTGGGATAGATCCAAGAATAAGAGGATATTATCGATGAGGGTAGCCAGGATTTTAGATTTTGAGATTTTGAATATTCAACAGTTTCTAGTGATAACTTTACTCTCTGAGTCTAGAGTATAGTGAAATTCCTTAGTATTTAGGAACTGTCAGGCTAAGTTATCAGAAAGGTCCAATGCTTGGGTTTGTCATCAGGGAATATAAACCGTATGGTTAGTAGTCTTATGTCATCGTAAAGTATAAAAATTATTGTTGGCCTTCAGCTGGCATTATGATGGTTTCTACTGTGATTAAAACTAAATACCTTCCTGGTTTATAGACTTTTAGCCTAAATTTCTCTTTATTTTAGCCAGATTGCTGCTCAGAAATAGCTACTACTTTTACTTTTGTAAAAAAGTAGAGTTTGCTATTGCTTCCAGTCCTGTAGGCTAATCTTTGAGATCACAGCTCTGACTTTATAGTGCCCAAGCCCTACAGGGGAGGGGTGTGTGTGTGTGTGTGTGTGTGTGTGTGTGTGTGTATACGCGCGCACACACACACACCACTAATGGTGCATTCCAGTCAGGGATTTGTGTCACTTCAATAATCATTTTTATGTTCCATTCTTCCAGGTAAGTTACTAATATTCTGAATTTCAAATAGTACACTTTAGACTTCTCAACCAAAACACAAGCATTCACCTACAGTTCCTTTTTGTTTTCTGCCTCTGCTTTACTTAATGCATTGCCACTACCTTGGGAGATCATTCACTCTTCCATCCACATGCTAAGGATTCCCAGTACTGAGAACTATTTCGAATTAAACTGTAGGATTGAAAGTGACCATGAAAACCTTCCTTTGACCTTTTCTTGCTTTTTATTTATTTATTTCTATTATTTTTAATGTGTGTTTGTTTTTGAGAGAACAAAAGCAATGGAAGGGCAGAGAGAGAGAGAGCGGGAAACAATCCAAAGCAGGCTCTATACTGATAGCAGAGAACCCGATGCAGAGCTTAAACCCACAAACTATGAGATCTTGACCTAAGCCAAAGTCGGATGCTTAACATCCTGAGCCACCCAGGTACCCCTCTTGCTACTTATATTAGTATCTGGGGCCCTCAATGGTTTAATACTATTATCTGCTTAGAATTTCCTTTCACCCTACTCTCTCTGATAAATATCTGTGTGTTATCCTGGCACTGCTTAAAATGTCACTCTACATTAGGCAGAATTATTTCTTTCTGCTTATTTATTGCTCCTTCTGCCGGTATTCAAATGTTGATTTCACTGCCTACTGCAATAGAACCTTGAGCCTGTTAATAATCTCTCCAGTTTCTTCATCAGTAAAATTGGGATGATAATAATAAATCCCTTTCAGGATTATGGGTAAGATTAAAGGATATTCCACTTGTAAAATACCTAGGACAGTGCCTAGGTCCTGGTAAGCACTTGATAAGTAATATTACTCCACACCAATTACCGTGTTGACAGTGTATGTTTCCTTCATCTTTTCAGTGAATGAGGCACTGTTTTAGGTGCTGGAGATTAAAGAAATAAAAAACATGGACTTTGCCCCCAAAGGACCTCAGGTAAACTGAGAAGACAGATAGGTCAGTATTATAAAATTATAGGAAATTGTTATTAAAAGGGTAAATTTTAGGGTGCTTTAGGAGCACCTAAAATAAATACTTAACTCAAACTGGAGTTGAAGGTTCCTTGCAGGACGTGACCGCAGCACTTATCCACCTCTATGATTTTAATAGCCACTTATTAGTACCAGTTCCCAAATTGTTCCCAGACCTAGGCTCCAGCACTTCAGAATTGTCTATCTTACTAGATTGTTCTATCCTTCACAATTCATAGATGTAAAATGTCCCCAAACTGAACTCTTAATTCTTTAACTTCTAAACATTTCTTAAAGCTGACTCCTCCCCTGCATTCATGCTCCCAGACTCTTATTTCAGATCTCCATCATCTGTGCTCGGACCACTGCCCTGAAATCTGCTCTTCACACAGCCACTAGATGATTTCCTCTAAAATGTAAATTGAACTAACTCCTTTTTTTCAGGTTAAAACCTTTTAATGGTCTCTATCCTCTGTAGATAAAGTCTCCATGATCTCACTGCTGCTTACCTCTCCCATCTGGACTGTGCTCTCTTGTTTCACATTTTCACCACACAAAGAGCTTTTTGTCTACCTCCTCTCTTCCATGCACTCATACTCACCCCATGTGCTATTCTATTCTTTCTGTTTCTTTACACATATTAGAGTAAGATCCAAGTATCTTATCACCCATCTTTTACCTGGCTTAACACTTTGGTCTGCATTTCTTCTAGGAAACCTTTCTTGAGTTCTGTGTTCCTACTCCTCTTTATAGAGTTATGTGTCTTTCCTTTGGCTTGCTCATACTCTGTTCATTTCACTGTTACTGTACTTATCACCTATTTTTGTTACCAGTGTGATTCTCTTACAAGATTTTGAACTCCTTGATGCCAGTAACTGCCTTTTACTCTTTTTTTTTTTTTTAATTTTTTTTTTTAATGCTTTATTTATTTCTAGGAGAGAGAGAGAGAGACAGCATGAGCAGGGGAGGGTCAGAGAGAGAGGGAGTCACAGACTCAGAAACAGGCTCCAGGCTCTGAGCTGGCAGTCAGTACAGAGCCCGACGCGGGGCTCGAACCCACAAACCGCGAGATCATGACCCAAGTGAAAGCCGGACGGTTAACCGACTAAGCCACCCAGGCGCCCCTGCCTTTTACTCTTTTGTAAACTCATGGATAGATGGATGATGAATATGTGTTAATTTAGGCAAGCAGGGATGACTAGCATATGCCAGAGAGGACAGCCCAGGTGCAAAAGCAAAAAGGAGTAAAAGTACTTAGTTGAGGAGATCAGATAAACTGAAGCATGAGGTGTGAGGTTGGGAGTGTTAAGAAATGAGCCTAGACTGGTAGATAGGGCCCCTAGTGAAAAGTTTTCTTATGCCTTGTAAGGAATTTAGTTCTTATCCAGAGGGCACTGGAGAACCATTCAAAAATTTTAAACTGAGGAGCAACAGGTTGATTTACAGAAATCCACTAATTCTGAAATCCCTGTATTTCTTGCATTTTAACGTCTGAAATTGCAGCACATGTTTCTTACAATTGTGTCTACAGTTCTCACAAGCAGCAGCTCCTTCTAGGGCATTCAAGATGATGGCGCATATTACTACTGATGGCATATCAAACTCAAGGACATACAGCATGTTTTAGAAAAATGATTCTAGTGCAGTGTTGAGAATGCCTTAAGAGAAGGGTAATCTAGCAAGTAGGGAGAATAGAACTAAAACGGAGCATAGTCTAGAACCGAAATTTGAGACAGTCGTGGTGAAGTTGCATTCGTTTAGTCTTCAGATACTGCTCAAGTGCTTTCTGTGTGCCAAGCACCGTGTGAATCATGGGGATATATACAAGAAGCACAAAACAAGTAAGGTTTCCAGATAGTTACAAATAATTATAAATGGTGGTAAGGACTGCAGAGGAAATAAAAGGGGGTTATAAGACAGTAAGGAGATTATAAAAACCTTCTTTGAGGAGGTGCTGTTGAGCTGAAATTTAAAAGATGAGGATGAACCTTCCAAGTGAAGAACATTCCAAGTAGCAGAACAAATGTAAAAGCTTAGGTGTAAGAAAGGATAGGCAGGAAAAATTGAATTCAAGATTTTGGTCATATGCCAAACACCCCCCCACACACACACACACAAAACCAAACCCACCTTGACTATTATCTCACACCGTACAAAAATAAAGTCAAAATGGATCATAGGCTTTTGCCTAAATCCGTAAGTCTTCTTTAAGAAAATACAGGGGGGAAACTTTAGTGACCTTGGGTTTGGAAAGGATGTCTTAAATAACACAAACAAGTACAAATAATAAGAGAAAAAACAATTAATTGAACATCAAAATTTAAAAATCTTGTTCTTCCAAAGACTTTTGAAAATAAAAAGGCAAGCTACAAAACAGGAAAAAATAGTTGTAACACGTATCTGTCAAAGAAGTTTTATCTAAAAGACAGCCCACTTAAAAAATGGGCAAAATATATAAACATCCACGTCACCAACAAAGATATATATATGTCAGATAAGCACATAAAAATTTTTTCAATACTTTTAGACATTAAGGCAGTGCAGATTAAAACCATAGTGAGATGCCACTACGTGCTCAGCACGGTGGCTAAAATGGAAAAGACTGGTCATTCCAAGTATTTGCAAGATGTAGAACGACTAGAACTTTTATACAGTGCAGGTAGGAATGTAAACTGGTGCAACCACTCTGGAAAACAATTTGGCAGTTTCTTAAAATGTTAAATATTCAGGTACCACACAACCCAGGTATTTACCTTAAGAAATGAAAGCATGCATCCCACAAAGACATACACTTATGTTCTTTGTAGCTTTATTTATAATATAAAAAACTGAAAACAACACAAATGTCAACTGGTAAATGAATAAAAAGTATTGTGATATATACATGTAATGGGATAGTATTGGGTTATAAAAAGGAATAGTCTATTGATACACTTACCAGCTCAAATGGGTCTCAACATAATTGTGCTGAATTTTAAAAATCAGGCAAGAAAGATACACATTGTATGATTCCATTTATTTAAAATTCTAGAAGATGTGAACTAATCTGTAGTGATAGGAAGTAGAATGGTAGTTACCTGGAGTCAAAAGTTGAGAGAGGGAGAGTTGGATTATAGGACACAAGAACACTTTTGAGGTTGATGGCTATGCTCACTATGTTGATTGTGGTGATTGTTTCACAGACATGTGTATATCAGCACTTAGTAAATTGTATACTTTATGCATTATACATTACTGTATGCCAGTGTGTCTCAATAAAAACAAGGGAAAATAAAACAAAATGAAATTGTGTATGCGACAAAGGACTTAGTCACCTATTAGTTATTGGCTGTATGGAAATGGAGGAATCAAAGCTAATTTCCCATTTTCTGGTTTATACCATGAGTGGGTGGTAATGTCTTTTACCATTAATAAGATATATCCTTGAGTATCAATATTCAGTTGCTTTGTTTGGTGGGAGGAGGGGCACATAAGTTCATGAGGAGGTGTTCAATAGCAGTTAGATATAAAAAATTATGGGAAGAGCATGATGGTGAAAAGAGATCTGAAGAACCGAGATATAAAATCCAAGTAGGAAAAGAAGATCGAGCAAATGAGAGTAAGAAAAAATGGTCAGAGAGCTAAGACAAAATTCAGGCAAAGACAGTGTGCTAGAAACTAAGGGAATTGTTCTTTCCTGCTTACAGTCCTTGCCTGAATGGTCAGCAGTATTAGTTGCTGAAGGAAAGTTGAGCAAGATAAGGACTGTAAAGCATCCATTGAATTTAGTGACAAAGAACTGTTGTTGATCTTGGCAAGAAGAATTTCTGTGAAGTGGTTAGATGATAGATTGCAGAAGGTTGAGTTGCATTCCTACCAGAAATACACAAGGATTCCAATTTCTTCCCATTCTTTACAGCACTTGTGTTTTTTTGTTTTTGTTTTTGGTTTTGGTTTTTTTTTTTTTGATGTAATAGCTATAGCGTAATCACACCTAATGGGAATGAGTGTGATTGATCTCCTTTTTGAAACGAGGTTTGGGGCATAGAGAGCTCAGAAAGTAGATTGCAGGGCATCTGGGTGGCTCGGTCGGTTAAGTGTCTGCCTTCAGCTCAGGTCATAATCTCACGGTTTGTGAGTTTGAGCTCCACGTCAGGCTCTGTGCTGACAGTTCAGAGCCTGGAGCCTGCTTCCGATTCTGGGTCTCCCTATCTCCCTCTGACCCTCCCTCACTAGCACTCTTTGTGTGTGTGTCTCTCTCTCTCAAAAATAAACATTAAATTTTTTTTAAAAAAAGAAGTAGATTGCAGATGGTGTGTTTTATGTAGTGGTTAATGGGGGGTTTTAGTGTGTAACAAAAAGGAAAATATTATACGCTAAACATTGCATCACAAGTAGTTTGTTCTATGAGTGTTTTTGCGAGATGAGCAAACATTTCTAATAAACTTTACCTTGATAAATGAGTCATGTCCTGCAATACAAGTAGTATGTGATGCTGAACACCACATGATCACAGCTGAGCCAATGGTTCTTCTCTCTCTCTCTCTCTCTCTCTCTCTCTCTCTCTCTCTCTCTCTCTCTCTCTCTCTCACTTAGTGTGCACTGTCTCTGTGTGCCTCTCTCTCTGCGGGGTTGTGGGTGATTGTATCACATGCTTGGTCTGAGTCTCCAGTGTTTCGCAGATATCAGTGATTTTTCAGAACACTGGAAGGTGCCCACAACTGGCACTTGTGTATTTTTTGTCACTTCAAAGCACCCATGGACAGTCCTTTGCTTTTCCATACAAGAGTAAGCTCAGCAATGCTTTGCTTCACTCTAGGCCAGGCTGCCTGCAGATATAGACCCTTTCCTCTGCTGCTTTATTGCCAGTTACATTAAATACAGTATATGACAAGAGAGTATTCATACTGTAGTGTAGCCACATCTGTGCGAGTGTATACAATGCCCCCATGCAGAAAAAGATTCCATTGAGCCAAGAGATAGCAGTGATTCCATTAATGAAAGTCATCCTACACAATAACCCTCCTCTCTCTTGTCTCCCTCACACCAGCCATGAAGGTTTTCAAAAATAAGTGCAGGTTAATTTATTTTTCTTTATGTTTTGTATTTTCTTTATCATTTTATATTATATTACAGCATTGTAATCATTTTTATATGAATGTTTTGGCCTTGTGGAATGAATCATCTGAGTTTCCATTCTTTCTTATGGGGAAATTCGCTTTGATATGCAAGTGCTTTGGGTTACAAGCCTGTTTCCAGAACAGATTATGCTCGCAAACCAAGGTTTTACTGTATTTCGAAACCAGCTGTTGATCTCGCAAAAGCAGTGCTCAGAGGAAAATTTGTAGCTGTAAATGTCTGTGTTAAAAAAGATTTCAATTTAGTAACCTAATTTTAAAGAAATAGAAAAAGAAAAATACTAAACTAGCAGAGGAAAAGAAATAATAAAGATTAGAGATAAATGAAGTGGAAAACAGAAAAACAACAGAACCAATGCAACCAAAAGTTGGTTTTTTAAAAGATCAACAAGCTTGACAAGATTTTAGGTAGACTGAAAAAGAAGAAAGCTTTAAATTGCTAAAGTCAAGGCACCACTGTTGGTTAAGTGTCCGACTACCACTCAGGTAATGATCTTATGGTCCAGTCCGTGGGTTCAAGCCCCAGGTCGGGCTCTGTACTGGCAGCTCAAAGCCTGCAGCTTGCTTCAGATTCTGTCTCTCCCTATCTCTGCCCCTCCCCCCCCCTCAAAAATAAATAAACGTTTAAAAAAAAATTAAATTGCTAAAATCAGAAGGGCCCCTGGGCGGCTCAGTTGGTTAGGCATTCAACTCTTGATTTCAGTTCTGGACATGATCTCACAGGTTTTTTGAGATTGAGCTCAATGTCAGGCTCTGTGCTGAGCATGGAGCCTGCTTAGGATTCTCTCTTTCCCTCTCTCTCTGACCCTCCCCTCCCCTCAAAATAAATAAATAACTATTTTAAAATTGCTAAAATCAGAAATGAAAGTGAGAACCTTTCAGAAATAAAAGGATTTTAAGTGCATTATGAACAATTTATATCATATTCTTCTGTTGAAAAATGGGCAAAGGATTTGAATAGGTAATTCTCTAAAGAAATACAAATGGCCAACAAGCTGAGTAAAAGATTCTCATCATTAGGGAAATGTAAATCAAAACCACAGTGAAATAGCACTTAATATTAACTGAGATGGCTATAATTAAAAATAAAACCCTGAAAATAATAAGTGTTAGCAAGGATGTGGTGAAATAATCCTTTATACATTGATGGTGGGATTGTAAAATTGTGCAGCTGCTGTCTTACTGGTTCCTCATTAAGTTCAAATAATCATGTGACCCAACATTTCTACTCTTAAGTTATATACCCCAAAGAATTGAAAACAGGTGTTCAAATGAAAACTTGTATCAAAATGTTTATGTCAGTACAATTCACATTAACCTAAAGATTGAAACTACCCAATTGTCCATTAACAGATGAATGGATAAACAGATGTGGTATATTCATATGATGGAATATTATGCAACCATAAAAAATAATACAGTACTCATACATGCTGCCACATGGATGAACCTTGAAAACACTGTGCTAAGTACAATAAGCCAGACACAGAACATATTATACGGTTCCATGTATATGAAATATTCAGAATAGGCAGATACAACGAGATGATGCAAATTAATGTTTGACATGGGCTGAGGGGACAAAGAAAGGAATGGAAGGTGAATGCTCAGTGAGTGCAGGGTTTCTGTTTGGGGTGATCAGAATGTTCTGGAATTGAATATGATTGCACAGTGTGGTAAATATGCTCAATGCCACTGAACTGTACCTTTTAAAATGGAAAATTTTGTTAGAAGTATTTTGCCACAAAAAAAAAAAAAAAAAGCTGTCACATCAACAAGAAGTTGCCTGTTTGGCTCACTAGTGATAGATGTGATGACTGGTGATATTAGCATAATTTGGGGGTTGCTATACATTATTATATGTGAAAGTTTTTCTAGGAAATAGGTCTCCTATTTACCCATACCCAACACGTATTTATTCCAGTCCTTCTACAATATAAACGAAGAAAGCAGAGGTTGCTTTATACATTTACGTTTTATTTATGTGGAATAACATTGTAAGATTTAACATTTATGGTTCTAGAATTTCTAAATAATTTGATCTCAGTAGAACCTGAGTGATTTTTAAAAATCAGTGATGTGGAGATTTGTGGTTTACTTGAACCACAGCTTTGAATCCTGTTTTTTAAGGCTGCTGTGTGCAGGGCACAAACCATTTAGCTAGAGAATAAGTCTAGCTGCATTGTAGCAATTTAGCATGGCCTTTTTATAGATCTGTTTTGAAGAGTTTAAGTTTTGAGACAATAATACTGTATTCTGCTTACCAGAGAGAGCAGTCTGCTTACTTAGTTCTAAACACATTATGATGGACTTAATTTTTAAATTCCCAATTCTTGAGGAATCTTTTGAAGTTTAATGTAAAAATTTTTCTTAACTACTTTTAGGCCCACCAGGCCTTCGAGAAGCTATTTCTATGTCCTGTATAACCAACGGGAGTGGTGCAAACAGAAAGCCAAGCCACACCAGCTCTGTCGCAATTGCAAGGAAAGAGACTCTTTCATCTGCTGCTAAAAGGTATCTGTTTGTAAGGGAAAGAAAAGTTACCATTGCAAAATTGTCTGAATGTGATAATTCTACTTTTGAAACAAAAAAAAATGAAATGGAGCTGTATGGAATTAAAGTGAGCATGTCCTTTCAATTCTTTAACTCTGAATATAGACACCACCCAGATTGTACTCATTCAGTTTACATTCATGTAGCCTATGGAGTTGTATGAGGAAACTTGGTTCTTACTAAAGAAAGTGTTTTTATTTCCTGGTTTGGTTTTTTTCTTTTTAATTTCTTTTTAATTTATTTATTTTGAGAGTGCAAGAAAGAGTATACATGCACATGTGCACACACACATGCTAGCGGGAGAGGGGCGGGAGGGGCAGAGAGAGAATTCCAGGTAGGCTCCCTGGAACTCAGGAACCATTAGATTGTGACCTGAGCCGAAATCAAGAGTCAGATGCTTAACCAGCTGAGCCACCCACGCGCCCTTGTTTTTGTTTCTCTTTAACAAGCATTTGATGAGATAAGCATCATTATATTTAATTATATAAGAACATTTTCTACAGCAAGGAATACATGTGATTACAGGAGTTTTTAAAGGAGAAATAGAGTCTTCAATATATATTTACATTTGTGGGAGGTTGAACACTATTATAACTTTTATTCTTTAACCATGGCTATAAATAAAGGCGTAATTCACAATACTATATAGTACTGTCGTGTGTGTGTGTGTGTGTGTGTGTGTGAGGGGATGGTAGGTAGGACAGTGGAAATACTGCAAAAATTATCAGTGAACTACAGATTTGCATTCTATATGTTCTTTTCATCAGTGAATTAACCTGTTGTTTCAATAATATTGCTTACAGAATTTTTCCACTTTTGTGTAATTCCTAGCAGATTATCCCATATAGAGTTTGGAGAGACCATAAGAGATCAACTACATAATCTCACAACTGTTTTCTTCAAATAATAACTGAGGAGAAACCTTAAGTAATAAAATTATATTTAAATTATATTTAAAATTATATTTAAATAATTTTAACATTTAAAATTATATTTAAAATGTACTGATAGAAAATGGCTGCCTTAATAAATTAATGCCAGTGACTTGAGTTATTCATCAGTGTGGATTTATAGATGATAACCAAACATTTGGTTACAGGAATGGTAAAGAAATAACAACATCTTTAGGTTATTTATTTACTTATTTATTAAGGATTTTTTGTCTTTAAGGAATCTGTTTACTCAACGTGGAGTTCAAACCTTGATCAAGAGTTGCATGCTGGACCGACTGAACCAGCCATGTGCACTGATCTTAGGCCTTTTAAAAGCTTATTATAGAATTCAATCTTTGAAGTCGTTGTCATTTTGGAATCCAGACTTTTCTCCTCCAAGGCATGCTAAAATGTATTATCTATGTTTCCCTTTTAGGAGAAAAGGACAAATTATAAGAAAATAAATGCATAGTGGAAATTTTTAATATTTTTAATAAACATCCTTGTTTTTAGTATTAGTTTGGATTCAGCCCATTTTCTTATGTAACTCAGGTCCTGTACAGTGATCAGTATTATGCACAAAAGTAACTCAGTAATCTTAAGACTAGCTGAGCTTGTTACTTTACGGTGCAGAGCTCTGTATTTTGCTTTTAAATACTCAGGAGGAAAACTTCTGTAGGTTGTATTGGGCCCACATAAGATTGGTGTCCTGTACATTCAGGATAGTTTGAAAACCAACAAGAAAGAATTTCTAACTCAGTTTTAAATTTCAGAGTTAGTCTGATATTTTTGAAGTAGAACTGTATTTCTCAGGAGAACTTTTAAAAAACTGAACATGAAGTAGACAGTTGGAAGCCAGTCTGCAGTCATAAGTTATCAGAACTGAATCAAATTAAATGTCACTTTAAAAATTATATTTAAAAAATAAAAATAAATAAAAATTATATTTTAGCATTTTTAACTATTACTCTGATAAATTCTATATATTGTGTGTATTTGTTTAATATGTTCTTAAACATACTTCCTTGTGGATTTATGCACCTTATAGTCAAATTACAAAAAGTCCTTTGATTAAGAACTGTAGACAGTTGATAGTTTTCTACCTTTTCAGCCATGGAATTCAAATCTTGATTCCATCTGTATTCTCAAAAATGTGCAGTAAGGACTCTTATCCAATGATTGGGAATGGAGTGTGCTTTATTAATCAAGAGTCAAAGTGCAGAATCAGGAATTTATACATAAATATCTTAAATATTTTAACTCTAAGTATATTGACATATGTTTATCAATTTTTTTACAAAAGGCTGAGGCTCCTCTAATTGTGTATCTGATTAGATTCCTTGTTGACTATCTTGCATAAAATACGCCCATAAATTATTTTTTGTAAATCATGAGTTTCAGTTTTAAGACAGTAAGAAATTTAAAACGCTTGCAAAACACCCTATCTCATTTTTTTTATTTTTAATTTTTTTTAATGTTAATTTTTTGAGAGGGAAAGAGACACAAGCACAACAGGGGAGGGGCAGAGAGAGAGAGAGAGGGAGACACAGAATCCAAAGCATGTTCCAGGATCCGAGCTGTCAACACAGAGCCCGATGCGGGGATTGAACCCATGAACTTTGAGAGTGTGAACTGAGCTGAAGTTAGATGCTTAACTGACTGAGCCACCCAGGCACCCCCATCTCTCTTAGAATTTTTTTCTTCAACGTTTTTTAATGTTCTCACCTACATAAAATTTAATAGTAGGGTGTTTTTGCTAACTGATTTCTGTGGAGTCTGTCCAGAGCATTCAGCTTGGTTTTCATGGAAATTACAGTTCTCTTTACATGTATATTTTGTCAGTTTTCTTTGTATTTAATTAATTTACATAATTAAAATAACAAGTTTAGCTGGCATAAACAGGTTCTGGATTGGTGGGGGGGTCAGTTGGTAAATTCAGAACTGAACTAGCAGGAGGAGAAATACACAGAAGAAATAGAAATTAGAGAGTAATCTCCTAAACATAGCATTTAGTGTACCTTGTGCATCATTCAATATGTTTTACAGAGGAAATGGAAAGTGTCACTGATGCTCTGATTTGGGTAAGTTGACGTCAGCTAAGAGAGCTGCTGCTATTCCCCAGAATCAGCCATTTTGGTCCCAAGGGACAATCTTCATAGGATATTCTTAAAAATTCTTCACTGAAGATTTTTAATAGTTTCCAGAATTTTCAAAGAAATATTTTCACCATTATATGAAAGCAGTGTAAATTGTATTAGCTGTATGATTTAGCATTTTGAATTATAGAATAACCACTTTTTCCATGGCTTGATATATCTTTTATTTGTTTCAATATGTGTTGTTCCATGTTATACTTTATTTTACAGTGGTACAGAAAAAAAGAAAGAAAAACCACAAGGACAGAGAGAAAAAAAAGAGGAATCTCATTCTAATGATCAAAGTCCACAAATTCGAGCATCACCTTCTCCCCAGCCCTCTTCACAGCCTCTCCAAATACACAGACAAACTCAAGAAAGCAAGAATTCTACTCCCACCAAAAGGTTTTAACTGTCCCTGAGTACAGAGCTAAGGAATGGTTGTAATGATACCTGAATTCTGTGACTTGAGAAAAGTTGGCTCTCCTTGGATTCCAATACTGCCCCCCCCCTTGTTGCTAAAATCTGTATTTTAGCATATTGGGGAATGAAGATTTAAGGTCAAAATTTCTCAGTTAAAACCGGAAAAAAAAATCCCTAAGTTATAGACCATTTGATGAAAGGAAAGCCACAATAACCTACTTTGAAACCAAACAATATTTTTATAATAAAATTACAGGATTTAAAAAACGTATATAAACTATGCATAAATTTATAACCATGGACAGAAAATTGCCATGTAATTATCCTCATAATATTTTGGCATCATTACAACCTTGAACTTGAAAGGGCCCTTCTCAACAAATGGCTCTTCATTTTGACTGCATCTCAGTTGCAGTTTTGGGTTTTGGGAGGATAAGTTCTTGCTTGAGTAGAGAAATCATTTCACCTGGTCTTTTCTATGCTAAAGGCTTGCTTGAGGGCTTCTCTCTGTGTCTGTAATAATTAATATTTTAAAGTTATGAGAGGGGGAGAAGGGAGAAACATTCTAACAATGTGTGTGAGCCTAAATTGGGGATCTAAACCTGCATGCTGGGAGTTCAGTGCTACAGCTGCCTTGTAATCAAATATTTAGACCAACTTAATGAAATTTGCCTGCTTAGAAATGCTGGTTCAGGCTTTATGATTAGGTATAGATATATTTTATCATCATATTTCTGCTTGGAAATCTTAGGACGTCCTAATATTAAACCATTCCCAGAACTAGCTAGGAAAATAACTTTAGTAAAACAAAGGATAACCATTCCTAAAAGACTTATAATATATTTTTATTTGCTCAATTTAATATTCTGTCTCAAATCCCTAATGGAAATTTGGGAAAGCAAAACACTCTTCATTTGATTGATGCATGTTTTTTAACTTTTAAAAAATGCTTTGTCTGTGTATCTCACACAGATTCTCTTGCTGTCTAAATGGTTTGTAATTTTTTTTGCCTGGTATCATGTGGAGTTCTTCTTGGATATAGTTTATTAATGTTACATAACTTTGGATTGTGTGTGGTTAAAGGTGGCTTTTTTATAATCAAGCTCTTTAAGGTTCTGATTTGACTTGGTATCTTCTTTGTCCCAGATCTTTTTTTCAGCTTCTTAGGTCTCGTGGAAATGTGCTTGCCATTCTAAATTGCTCTTTGGATATACTATTGCCAGAAGTATTGGAGACTGGATGAGTGGTAGGATAGTTAGCAATGCAACCAAAAAATCATTTATCAATCAAAAATTTCATTTACAAACATATGGAATCAGTGTTGATAATATATTTCTTGTGTTAAGTCATGTTGATTTCTGATCATTTTCTTTAAAGGATGTCACAAGAGCTTACCTTTAGTCCTACATTTTACTTCTAAATTGTCATTTGTACCATATATAATTAATTACACATGATATAAAACATGAAAATAGCCTTGTAATGACTTTGAAAAAGTACAAGTTTTTTTTCCACAAATTCACACAGTTTTACAAATTATGAGAAATATTTTACTTAGGGATTTAAGCATATGGATTTTTTCCTATTAACAAAAAGTACAGATTGATTTTTTAATCAAATAATATTTGTTCTAGCAAAAATTGTAAACGAGCTTGGTGAATGCCTTGTTTAACTCCTGCACTCATCCAGGCAGAACCTTTCAACTAATCCTTCCTTCTCTTTTCTGGATTAGCTTTAAGGAAATGTTAATTGCTGCTTTTATGTTCTGTTTAAGCTGTCAATTAAATGTCATTGCTCCTCAAATAATATTTCTCTAAGAAATTAATATATTTCTTCCAGCATAAAACGACCACTGACAACTGAAAAGTCACATAATTCATGGGAAAATTCAGATGAAAGTCGTAATAAATTATTGAGAGCAGTTTCAACATCAAAATTAATATCAAAAGTTATAAAAAATTCAGATAAGTAAGTATTATACTTTCTCAGTTATCTAATAATTAATAAGTATGTGACTGTCATGCTTGCATGTCCAATTATATGTCTGTTTTGGGATCATTTTTTAAAAATCTATATTATAATATGTATCTTCTTCTAAGTGTTCCAAAAAGAAAAAAGAAAGACAGCTGTATCTTCCTGTTTATGTTCCCCACTCAAATAATAAATCTCACTAATACCGTAAGATTTGGATTTTTTGGAAATTCTTTCTATACTTTCACTGTTTAGATGATCTTATGGGATATTCATTGTTTTATAAAACAGTATATATATTAATAGTTGAGTCCAGTGACAAACTTTTTAAAATAATGCTGTCTGAATTTCATTTCTAAAGATTTATCTTGGGTGTGGCTTAGGCACTGAAACTTAAACAATTTCTTTAGGTGATTCTAATGGTAAGCTAATTAAAATTATAACATAAATGTCCTTTGAATGTCTTCTTTTTTTGTAGGCATAAAGATGTCATCATCAACCAAGGTAAATTAAAAATCCTTTTTAAAAAATATTTCTCTTGCTTTACACCAGTTAAATTTTTGCTGTTAAAAATATTGACTTATTTCCATTCAGTGTACTTTATTAGTTCATAATAATCAAAGAGAAGTGCATTTATTATAGTCGTTTAAGAAAATGCCCAGTTTTTATTGTAAGATATGTCATTTTTGTCTCAACCAGCAAAAATGTCAACCCGTGAAAAAAACAGCCAAGGTAAGAATAAGCTACACAGTCGGTCGCCTTGTAAGTTAATTTCTTCCTGGATCTCTTATTTGGCTTTTCATGTTTTATACTATCTGACTTTCCTCTTAATAAGAGAAGTATGATAATTGGGACTAGTGAATCCAACTACTTTTCTAAAAATCCCTCTTATTTCTGGAAGCCCTGAAGTTTCAAGGTATATCATTACAAAGAAGTATAACTATTAAAGAGAATTTTCCCCTTTAAAAAAAAAAAGTTGTACTTAGAAAAGCCATTTAAAAGATTGATCAATTTTAACTCAATTTCCTGTCTTGCCAGCCTCATTGCAAATAATCACTCATTTCTTGAAGCTAAGACTGAATATATAATGAGTCTAGCAAATCCATTTCCTCTTGAGTTTTTCTTTTATATTATAATTTCTGGCTACTTGCTGTTGTTGGCTTGTTCTGACCAAAAAAGGAGAGCAGACTTTGTGTAAATGTGTATTCAATTTAATTGCAAAGTAGGTAAGTTCTGTTACATCAGTTTTACATTCTCCTTAGATTGCCTGCAAATTTAATTGAAGCATGCTGTTCTAAATGAAAGCATGTTCTTTCTGTGCATGCTTTTTGCAGCTCATTTCTATGTATCATAGTTATTTTTATTTTCTGGGCTATTATTATATTAACCAGATACAGTGTGGTTAAAATTTTTGTCAGATTAACTTGATGGCTATGGATTTTTCCTATTTTTTTATTCTAATAAGAAAAGAAATATTTATTTATAATCTTCTTTGGATCATTTGTTTTTGCATAGAAATTCTAAATGAAGTTGATTTTTGCTGTCAATCTTCTACAGTTAGGTCATACTTTCTTCCTCCTTTACAAATGAGTATAGCTTAAGTAATGGTTGAAATAAGGAAAAAATGAAATGTTACTTATAAAGACAATTCTTACTATATATCAAAACATTTTTAAAAAATAGAGATAGTGATGAATAGTGGAAAAAGCTGTGAGTGGAGAGTCTCTCTTTAGAATTTGGTCTTAGGTCTTCTGCATAATAGCTTTGTGACCTAGACAAAATGACAATGTCTCTGAGTAGTTTTCTGATCTGAAAATAATACCTATAAGGCTTACTTAACATGACTGCTGAAGAATAAAATAATGTATATGAAAGTACTTCAAAAATAGAAAACATTGTAACTAAAAAGGTGCTATTATTACATGTTTTGCTAAATAGCTCAAATTTTTAAAATCCTCATAGAGCTGCCTGTCACTTTCTTAGGTTGTGGTATGTTCTTTGGAAGGAAAACAACGTAAGATTAGTATATATAGGTGAGTGGTTTGTGTTGGTGACAATTTTCAAAGCCATTCAGGTAAGCAGGCAAATAAATATACTTAAGAGGGAAGGATTTTGCTACAGAAGCATCACTAAGCAGGATTTTAGTCAGTGTCTAGGAAGAAGGATGGAGTGAAAAGCTAAAAAAGAATACAGAAAAATAAATTCTGTTAACAAGAATTTTAGCTCAAAAAGATTGTCCCAGATGTTGAAATTTATTAATGTGAAGTGTTGCTTGCATTCACCCCTGTTTTTGGAATTTGAGTCTATTACTTTTCCACTTCAGTCAGCTATGTTTTGTCTGGATATAGACTCTGTATCACCAGAGTGTCCCTTCGTAGGGAACTCTTGTGCTGCAGCCTGTGAGGTAGTTGAGGCCTAACTATAAGTGAGACAGAAAGTGATAGAAAGAAGTAGATGGAGCCTAGATGGTTTAAGAGATAAAATAGATAGGATATGGGAAGTAAGGAACAGTGAGAATCTATGAAGGCTAGCTTGCATAACTAGGTAAGGGGTATTTACTAAAATGAATATTTGAGGAGGAGGAGATGTATGGAAAAGAATAAGAGTTTTGGATTTCAATTACTATAAGACTTAATCTACTTGTAGAGATGTGTAGCTAGCAGTGTAGTATAAATGTTGAAACATAAGTATTTTGAAATCCAGAGACCAGTTTCACCATTTACTTAGTTTGTGACCTTGAGCAGGTTATTTTGCCTTCTAAAGTCACTGTTTTCTCATTGTTGAGACCATAATACTTCCAGGAGTTAATATAAACATTAAAGATAAAGTATAGTACCTGGCACATAGTACCAGGTAAATTTTAGTTAATATATGTGAGTCTGACAGTTAAAATTTTGCACTCAGATGTGTGGAGTAAGATGAAAAGATAACCATTGAATAGATGATCTTCATTTGATATAAGTTGTAGTTACATTTTTGAAGTTTATATTCATTTTGCATGGCGTATTTTACAACACATTTTTTATACTTTAGGTATTAATCCAAAATTATCATTTTTGGACAGTCTTTTAAAAATATGATTTATTAATTTCTTTAGCCCTTTTTTGACAATGACAAGTGTGACTTGGTCCAAGCCATCTGCTTTGATTTGGGAAGAAGACTATTTACATTTGGTACCTTAGGTGAGTGGTAGCAGAGAAAAGCTTGACCTGAAAGGCCTGTATCCTTCAGCCACAGCCCAGTACAAGAAGAGCTATTAAACTGCATATTCTGATCAGCACTCAGGCAGAAGGAAGAGAACTGTAGCTGAAAGCAGTAGGAGATGGAACGGAATGGGATGTGCCCAGGACAGTCTAAGGCTAGGTGTGAAGGTCAGGATAGGTTATTCTCCAAAAAGAGGCTCTTACTGAGTTCATTCACTCAGATCCCTCAAATGTAAGTTGGATTCTGCTCCCATAGACTTAGAACATCAAGTTAGACTGTAAGTTTTCCTATAGGGTTGTTAGATGTAACAGATAGGTTCTGATACAGTGCTATTCATTTGATAAGTTATTGACAAGTCTTCTGAGCTAACTTAATGAGGCTATAAACACCTTTTATAACATTATTGGGGAAAATACATAACAGTCTGACAAATTTTGTCATAATCAAAATTAGTACATTAGCTCATTCTTATAATAGTTATCAAGTATATTACATTTTTTAAAAATGAAAAATAAATGTCACATGCCATCCTTTCTAGAGGAGAATCTGAATATCTTCAAATTATGGCATGTTGCTGGGTTTTTTTGAAACTTGAATAATCTTAAATCATTTTCTCTTATAGCATCTTAAACTTATATTGTTTAGAATTAGCACATAATTAGTCTGATCATGTTGAATGACTCAGATCCATACTGGAGAGATGTCTGCTTAATTGAGGAAAAAGGAACTTATCAGTCACCAAAGCACACTCTTACTTTCCTTCATAGAGCTGCCTCACTGCTGTAAGCTTAGATTCATTCTTGCATTACTACCAAATCGATGCAGTAATGTCCTGACTAAAGGTTTGGTTAGATGGGAGAACATTTATTATAATATCTTAGAGAATTGAGATGTAACTATTTCTTGCTAGTTATCTGACTAAAAATGACTACAGATGAAAAATACTTTAAAAGTTATTTTGAAATATATACTACCTAAACCCCTTCAATAATTCAGTATAGCAAAAAACAGTTGTTTAGATAATCTGAAAATTCATTTACAAAATTGGGAAAAGGAAAGACAGAGTGATCTTGTCATTTTAATAGGTATTATAGTTCTGATATGTTTCTTTATTCTTTATCAGATACACATTTTAAGCATTCCCTCAATTAACAAATATTTATTGAGTGCTTATTTTGTCAGGCCCTGCCCTTAAGCACTTGGGGATACAGTGGTACAGCCTCTTATACTCTACATAATAAAAAAATAACATGTCAGGAGGTAATACATATTAAGATCTAATGAGCAGATAAGTAACAAAAGCTTCATTAGGCACCTCACTTACGGAAGTAAAGTGTTATAGCTGAAAAAGTGCAAGAATAGTAAACATGAGTCCTGGTTAGGGGTGAACCATAAAAAAGGTTAAAGAATTGGGATGCCTGGGTGGCTCAGTCAGTTGAGTCCCCGACTTCAGCTCAGATCATGATCTCACAGTTCATGGGTTCCAGCCCCATGGTGGGCTCTGTGCTGACAGCTCAGAGCCTGGAGCCTGCTTCAGATTCTGTGTCTCCCTCTCTCTTCTCTCCCCCGCTCACACTCTTGTCTCTCTCTCTGCGTCTCTCTCTCTCTCTATCTCTCTCCCTCCCTCTCTCTCTCTCAAAAATAAACATTAAAAAAATTTTTTTTGAGTTAAAGAATCCAAATACTAAATGACTTGAAATTATGAATGTGAGTTAGGAATTTGCCAAAGGAAATTATGGGAAAAAGTGAAACATTATTCATCTGAAAGTGAAGTTTTCCATTTAACTCTGAGGCCTTGACCCTCAATTTCCTCCCATATAGTAAGGCTCAAACTAGATATTGCTGAGAGTCTTCTTTAATAACTTTTTAAGGCTCTTTTCTTGCAGCAAATAGAAAATGGAGGATGCCCCCCACCCCACACCTAAACTAACTTGCTTTCATTCTACCTTTTAAAGAATTTCAATGTAGGTGCTTTTGTTCATGACATGTGTTGTTTTATGACTTATTGGTTCCAGGCATGGTCTATCCTAAAACCTGATCACACCTGTGTAAACTGAACTTTGTACCTGAAAGAACAGCTAAAATTTGTCTCTAAGAATATATAGGATAGCAGTGTTCTGCTGACACTGTCTGTATATTATGTTACCTACTGAGAGGGAGGGAGTGTATTATCACCTCCTGAGAGGTTACGCAGTTTGAAACAAACCCAATAAGTCAAAAGCCCATAGTTGAGCTACAGGTAGAATTTATCCTTGTTGTTACTAAGATCCAAAACTTTCCAATTCCAGAATTTAGGAAGAAGAGTGCTAGCTTTTAGTCTGTTCCAGTGTGAATAGGAAGAAAGGGCAGGAAACCAAATATTCCATTTCCAAAAAATATACTCACTTCTGAAATTTAAATATTGGCTTATTTTAAATAGGCAACATAAACATTACTTGGATCCCTAGGTCTGAGTTTTGTCCAGGTATTCTCTATATTTTAAAAGGAAACCAAACAGGGGAAACTTTTCTCTGTTAAAGATTCTTTGAGTCCTGTGAAGCAGAGATCTTATTTCTTGATGTTTTTAACAGTCTTCTAGATTAAAATGTTTAAAGACTGTCTAGTTATTTTTTTAATATAAACAACACAACTTTTAAGAATATGTGTTCTTGGGGCACCCGGGTGGCTCAATAGGTTAGGCATCCAGCTTCGGCTCAGGTCATCATTTCACAGTTCATGAGTTCAAGCCCCATGTCCTGCTCTGTGCTGACAACTCAGAGCCTGGAGCCTGCTTTGGATTCTGTGTCTCCCTCTCTCCCTGCCCTTCCCCCACTCGTGCTCTGTCTCTCTCACAAATAAATAAACATTTAAAAATTATCATAGGAATATGTGTTCTTGACATCCACTTTCATTATGTTCAGCTGAGAAAAAAGTTCCAACCTGCCTCTTTTGGAAATGGAGAGCAAGACTTTTTGTAACAAACCATGATAGTCTTGTGCATATTTATTTTATTCTGGCTAAAGACTTTTTCATCCATTTTGTATTTTCACTACCTAAGGGCATAAGCTTTTTAAAAAGTCTGGGGGTGCCTAGTGGCTCAGTTGGTTAAGCGTCCGACTTCAACTCAGGGCATGATCTCACAGTTCGTGAGTTCGAGTCCCATGTCAGGCTCTGTGCTGACATCTCAGAGCCTGGAGCCTGCTTCGGATTCTGTGTGTCTCTCTCTCTGCCCCTCCCCTGCTCATAGTCTGCCTCCCTCTCCCCCCCTTCTCTCTCTCAAAAAGAAATAACATCAAAAAAAATTTTTTTTAAGTCTAATAAGTTAGGGGCACCTAGGTAGCTTCATCAGTTAAGTGTCTGACTTTGGCTCAGGTCATAATCTCATGATTGGTTTGTAAATTCAAGCCTCGGTTCAGGCTCTGTGCTGATAGCTCAGAGCCTGGAGCCACTTTGGATTCTGTATCTCCCTCTGTATTGGCCCCCACTGTCTCTGTCTCTGTCTCTGTCTCTCTCTCTCTCTCTCTCTCTCTCTCAAAGATAAATAAACATTAGAATAAAGAAGTAAATAACAAAAAAGTCTAAACTAGAAAATGCAGTTAACCAGAAAAATCTCCAGTCTTCAAGCATGTCGATGAACTGAGAGTGCATAGTTAGAAATCCATTCTGTCCAGAAATGGCAGTTAAGCTCCATTATTGTGTTTCTTACTCTCTCACTTATTACTGTTTTCCTGAAGCACTTTGAAAAGCATTCTGAAACTTGTGATTAGGCTTAGCAAGAAAGAGCAAGAAAATTCATCAGTGACACATACTGAGATCGCAAGAACCATAGCAAATCACATGCCATGTCCCTGAACTGTACTCCTGATTGGTTCTCACAGAACAGCTTTACCAGAAATATTCTGTTGACTATTTCGTTTAATAAAGCTTTTAAAACTTTTTAAAGATGGTGAAATATTTTTATCTTTCTAAAAATATATACAAATACTATAGCAAGCACCCATATACAAAGGACTCAGATTTCTTAAATCTTTATTTTGCTTTGATTCAGGTATATATGTATGTATTTAGGTTTTTTAAATGTTTGTTTATTTTGAGAGAGGGAGAGAGAGCAGACACACCAGCAAGGGAGGGTCAACTAGAGAATCCGAAGCAGGCTTCTTGCTGACAGTGCAGAGCCCTGACAACCATAAGATCATGATTTGAGCTGAAATCAGGAGTCTGTCACTTAACCAACTGAGCTCCCCAGGCACTCCAGCTCAGGTTTTTTTTAAGAAATAGAACATTAAAGGTGAAGTTGGAACCTCTTCTTAATTCTGTTTAGTTAGAATTTCATATACAGGTTTTTATTGTTTCCTTGGGACCTCCTGGTTCTCTTCCTGCTATAGTTAATTGAGAAGGAATTGAGGGATAAGTATTTTCACATCTGAAGTTTCTCTTTTGAATGTCTTATTTTTTCTGAATTTCTTATTTTTAAAAAATTCTAACTTGGTATATTCAAATAAAATGAAAAAAATTTAATTAAGTGCTTAAAATAACTTTTTCTGGGGATATAAATGAAAGATTTGAGGGAGTTTTAAAAATACAATCATATTTTGCTTAGCTCAGAAAAGTTTTTGGGGTGCCTGGGTGGCTCAGTCCGTTGAGTGTCCTATGCTCACAGTTTGTGAGTTCAAGCCTCGCATCAGTCTCTCTGCTTTCAGCACAGAGCCTGCTTCAGATCCTCTGCCCCTCCCCTGTGTACACACGCTTTCTTTTTCTCTCTCTTCCCCTCCCTCAAATATTTTTTAAAACAATTTTCAGCAGTATAGCAACAAGTTTTTTAGAAGTTTTGTGTCTTATATTGTTAGACTTAACTTCTTTCCCATTTTTCTCCAAAGAAAACCTTTTTCAGATAGTAAAAATGATCCAAGATGCTTAAGCAAACACCATTACCTGATTATCTTGAAGTGGTTTTAATGATAGTCACAGTTGTAAACAAAATATAGAAATCTGGTTAAAGGAGGTTTAAATTCAAGAAAGTAACTACAAGTGGACTTTTTACTCCAATTAGTGTAAGAGCTGATTAGCAGTTATGTTAGTCTTGGTTAATGTCTCTTATAATAAGCTCCTAAAAGGCTAGGTTCACTTCTTCTATATTTTCATTGTGTACCCTCACCTCACCTTGCTACCCCCATGTCATTAAGAATTCCTTAAAATGTACCAGCCAGTAGAAGTCTGAACAAAGAAAACTAAGGTAGCATTTTACTCCTCGGTCACATTTTTCAGATCTGAGTTCTTGTCTTAGCAAGTAAAACATAATACATAATACAGTAATACATAATATTTGGCAAGCACCCCAACCAAGAATTTTTTAAACTGTGAAATTAGATTATATCCTTCTCTAAGTCTACATCCTCCTTTTTTATTTAGGGATCTACATTTTATCTGTTTTTATAAGTAAACCTTTGAAAAGGGGTGAAATTTAGTCTTTATTGTACAAATCAAGTTCCTTATTCAAAGTCCAGAGATTCTTGCAGATTACACTGTTTCATTGGAATTTTAAAATATTAAACTATTATATAGTATAATTGAATAATTAACTGGGACTTGAAATCTTTAGAGAATAAATTCTTTTTGAGAAAAGATTTTAGCCTACCCAAAATGCTTTTTGTCACTTTCTGCTATAAAATTATAGTCAGTATTTCTAGCCTCTTATTTATCCACCCGTTCTGGAGCTTTATGGTTTTGAGGAATAGAACTGTTAGTTCTATAGAAAAAACTCAGACCAAGTAAAGATTCCCCAGTTTTCTGTTTGCTAGAATTAGATACCATCACTCTCTCCTACATTATAGTTAAATATAAAATTCAAATTCCAGATTAGGGTTAGCAGGGAGGCTCTTTGGGTCTAAAGATTGTAAAATGCAAATAAAAGTGAGGGGTGTCTGGGTGGTTCAGCTGGTTGAGCATCTAACTCTTGATTTCAGCTCAGGTCATGGTCTCACAGTTCATGAGTTAGAGCTCCATGTTAGGCTGACAGCACAGAGCCTGCTTGGTATTCTTTTCTCTTTCTCTGCCCCTCCTGAGCTCATGCTCACTCTCTCTAAATAAGTAAACTTTAAAAAAAAAAAAAAATGCAATTTTCTAAAATGGAAACTTCGGGGAGAAAAATCTGTTAAACTGTAAGCACTCTAGACATTCAGAAGGCTTTCTGTATGCAATGCCCTTACACAAACAAGTGCAGTCACTGTCCAAAACCAAAACTCTGCTGTTGCCTTTGAAAGCCTTTGTGGGTGTTTTTTGTTTTTTGTTTTTTTTTAACTCTTAAGTCCAAAAAGGGAGCAAGCTTTGGCCAAAAAAAAAAAAAAAAGCACTAGGAGAACTGATCATGGAGCAGAGTATGCCCAACACTAACTTCCTTCTCCACTTTTGCCTTTTACTATTAGTCTATGAAAGATTAATAAATTTTACATAGTATGTTTTAAAAAAGTAACTTTGGGGCACCTGGCTAGCTCATATGGTAGAGCATTGCAACTCTTTTGATCTTGGGGTCTTGAGTTCGAGCCCCATGTTGGTGGTAGGGTTCACTTAAACATGTAAGTAACTTTAATAACCAGTTGTTTGTATCTATATGAATCCTTTCAGCAATACTGCTTTTTCAGAACACCTTAGATAACTATCACAAAAAGTTTGGATTAAGGAATATGAAGATCATTTTGCAATTTGGAGCACTTTGCAGGATAGGACAGCTGCAGGATAGGATAGCTTAGGGGAGGTGCTAGAGTAGGAGATTAAATTAACAAGACCTAAGCAGACGGAAGGGGAAGTGCCAGCAGTGAGGACAAAGAAAGGAAGTGTTAACATCAAGTGTTTCAAATTTCTGCCTAGCATTCACTCTTCCCAAAGATAGTAAGAGGAGAAACATCTTCCTCTTTTGTAATCTCTCTGATTTCCTTCTGTTGGGATCCAGAGCTCAAGTGTCTACTATTTGGATTGTAAGTAAGGTATATTGTCAGATAGTTGGACTTCTGTGGACCAATCTGAGGACCTTACTACTGTCTGAAAAGTACTATCCAGTAGAAACGTATGTGTAACATATACATAATTTAAAATGTTCTAGTAACAGGGGCACCTGAGTGGCTCAGTCGGTTAAGCATCTGACTCTTGATTTCAGCTCAGGTCATGATCTTGAGGTTGTGAGATCGAGCCCCACATTGGACTCCGTGCACTGAGTGAAGCCTGCTTGGGTTATCTCTCTCCCTCTCTCTGCCCCTCCCCTTCTCAGCTTCTCTCTCTCTCTCTCTCTCTCTCTCTCTCTCTCACACACACACACACACACACACACACACACAAAATAAACATTAAAAAAAAGTGTATGCCCCTACATACTATTCTGTGGACAATCATTTTAAAGCTTATGAAGAGATATTCCAGTGTGTTAAATCATGTAAGCAGTTCCTAAACAGTATTCAGAATGGCCACAAATCCTTCTCAAAGGGAAGGAAATAAATATTTCTTCAGGACCTCATATTATCCTTTACAGTGTGAAGTCTTATTTAATTGATCATAATCACAGGTGGTAAATAGTAGTATCATTTTGTGTTATTAAGAAAAAGAGTTCAGAGTCACTCAACTAGGAAGCAGTAAAGCTGGAACACAGATCTCTCGATCAGTCTTTTTCCAGAGCTCATGTTCTTTCCACTATAATGTATTGCCTTCCTCAGTCTCAGGAATTGTTCGTGGTTCCTAGATGACCTACTTGGCCTCCAACATACATACTGCCAGTTTCCAGAAAGGGAAAGCACTTTCATCCTGACATGTATTGCCATTTTTATATTAGAAAAGTTGACAAGCACTAGATAATTCCTTTGCTTTTACTTAGTTGTTTGTGCTGCTAAAGGAATAATTGATAAATAATAACTGACAGAAGAATCAATATGGTATTCTTAGCTTTCTCTCTTCGCAAAGGACACCTTTTATTTTCTTTGATACTGTTATTCATTACCCATTCCCTTCCCTTCCCTAGTTGTGTGATCTCTTCTTGGTGGTGATAGAAGCATCTACTAATTGTTTTGTTTTTTAATTCAGAAAGCATTTATGATATATACCCCTGATCACAGATCCTGGAGGAAATTCCAAGGGACAAGATACCAGCCTTTAAGAATTTATATTCTTTAGGGGCGCCTGGGTGGCTTCGTCGGTTAGGCATCCGACTTTTGCTTAGGTCATGATCTCACAGTTCGTGGGTTCAAGCCCCGTGTCAGGCTCTGTGCTGACTGCCAGCTCAGAGCCTGGAGCCTGTTTCAGTCTGTGACTCCTCTCTCTCTGACCCTCCCCTGCTCACACTGTCTCTCTCTCTCTCTCCTAGAAATAAATAAAACATTAAAAAAAAAGAATTTATATTCTTTAAAAAAACAAACAAAAAACCTTGAAGGAAAATTAATAACAAATTGATCCCTGTAAGAAAATGAAGTGTACAAGAAAGGACAAGGAGACACAGATAAAGATGATTGCAGAAAAGAAATAGTTGCAGCTGGTAATCATTTAGTTCTCATCAAAGTCCAGCTGTGCTAAAAATCATCAGGAAGCAGAGCCCACTCTTAGATTCAGAAGTAGTAAAGACCTACATCATGTGGTGTGAAAACTGTGGCGTGGGAGGTCTTAGCCTGTTCTTAGATCAAACCATGAGGCCAAGCACAAGTGAGTAATAATAATAAAAATAACTTGAACTTCTCACCCATAATGAGCACAAGTGTTGAGTCTGACTCTGAAGAAATACTTGCAGACATTCATCAAGTAATTTATCTTTCCTTTTTCCATGATTTGCATTATACAAACTGTTGAATTATTATGTACTCTTCTCCTTAGTAGGTTAGGTCATTATTAGATATCCTAGAGTTGTATCAGCCTCAGGTTGATGACCACATTTCCAGTCTGTTTCTAATGCTATTTTTTCATACCAAGCCAAACAAATTGGTAGGTGCTAGATGTTTCGTAGGCTTTTGTACTGAATCCTTTACTTTAACCTTCCCATTCAGATTCTCTTGTAACTATTTAACAATCACTATCAACATTTATTAAACTTACCTATATGTAGATCATTGGAATGCTGGGCCAGGGATAGGTGTTGTTTTTTGTTTTTAAGAAACTATCTTATCTGTTTAGTGAAGTTTTATTTCCTTTTGTAAAAGGTACACAATAAATATTGATTTGAATCTAGACTTGGCTTTAACATTTTTAGTTTTAGATTCTTGCAGATCTTACAAACAACAGTTTGTTCTATGTAAATAAAAGATGTTTTAGAACCTATACTGCTAATTAGAAAACTGTTTCCTAGCACTGTCTTTTAAAAATGTTAGCATGTTGTAATTGAATTGAATTGTTTAGACCCAGCCCAGTCATGCATTGAGGGAAGTTGGTCTTCTTTCCAGCTGCACCTACTGTGTGTAGCAGAGCTCTTGTTTTCTCACTGCATCCTGACTCTTCTCCTCATGGTATATTCTCAGACCATGTTGTTTGTATGTCATTAAACATCAGTAAGTTGATCAAGTAGTGTGGTGGGTACAGTTGTTGTCAGCCCTGATAATTTCTTCTTTTCAACTGTCAGAAAAACTTCCATCATAATTTTTTTTTTTTGCATTTTTCTACCTCAAACTTCCTGACCTCCTTGTTTAGTTTAATTGTGAAAAATAGGTATTCTCACTTAAGGAGATGACCATTATTTTTTTCCTACAGTGTTTTAGACAAGATCTTTATATAAAAACAATTACATGTGAGAATAGAACTATGAATTATCTATTTTTGTCTTGCTCTTACTATATCACCTTAAAAATCTACTTTTCTAAAAAAATCCACTTTACTGTGTTCACAAAACTGACTTAATTTTTGTCTTGTGTTTCAACAGAAGGAGAATATGTTAAAATGTTTATGCGAGGTCGACCAATTACAATGTTCATTCCTTCTGATGTTGAAAACTATGACGAAATCAGAACAGAACTGCCTCCTGAGAAGCTGAAACTGGAGTGGGTGTATCCTTCCCTACTGTGACAGCAAATGTGTTCACTTTGTCTTCATTTTAAGAAAAATTAGTTTGCCTAACCTCCATCAAAATTGTTTTTATACAAGGGGCGCCTGGGTGGCTTAGTCGGTTGAGGGTCCACCTCTTGATTTCATTTCAGGTCATGTTCTCATGGTTCATGAGATCCAGCCTCGCATCCGGCTCTGCGCTGACAGCACGGTGCCTGCTTGGGTTCTCCCTCTCTCTCTGCTCCTCCCCAGCTCATGATTGCACATGCACACCTGCTCTCTTGAATAATTAAACTTTATTAAGAAATTGTCTTTATACAAGAAAAGTGTGATGAGTATACCAACCACTTGAGAAAGTAATGTTACCTCTCATCCTCTACATATTACATGTATTTTTCTAATAGCAATTTAAAACCACCCAAATTATAATAATTTTGGATAGGGCAGACAGTGTGCTGTGAACATCGTGTCAGGTACTTACGGTGTGGTAGAGAAGGCATGGGAATGGAATCGAAGAATCAGCTCTGCCACCCCCAGTGAACCTTCCCTTACTCATAAAAAGAAGTTAATAACTCCTGCTTCACTGAACTGTTGTAAGAATTAAATAAGAAAACATCAGTTTAGCATTTTGTAACCTGTGAAATAATGTAAATTATTTTATAAAGAGCTGAAATTAACAGGGTTGATTTTAATTCCAGAATTAATTTCTTAGCCAGACTTGATAAAAAGTGACTATATAAGAGAGCTCTCTTAATTTCACTTAGAAATTTTTCTCTCAGAACCTTTGAGAAATTCTGCGAAGCAGAATGGAGTCAGTAGTTTGACCTCAACTTTCTGCCTCCATTCTTCTATACCCTCTTCCCCTGTCCCTTGAATCATCCCCTCCTTTCCACACAAATTAGCTTGGGAAAATTCACCAATCCTGCAATTCTATACAACTTTTTTTTTTCTAGTGTTTATTTTTGAGAGAGACAGAGTGCAAATCGAGGAGGGGCAGAGAGAGAGGGAGACACAGAATCTGAAGCAGCCTCCAGGCTCTGAGCTGTCAACAGAGAGCCCATCATGGCCTCGAACTCCTGAGCCATGAGATCATGACCTGTGCTGAAGTCGGATGCTTAACTGACGGAGCCACTCAAGTGCCCCTGTCTTATTCATTATTTAGGTCATTTTCTCTGCCCTTCTTTTGATCCCTGTCTTCACTTTCTCTCCATTTAAATTAGGTGTTCCCCATCGCTTCTCGGCCTTTTGGCTAAGATCAAGTGTAAATTAAGTGTTCCTTCTGTACTGTTACTTTTCTTCCCACAATTTCTAATGATATATTGGTGTTTGTTTTTGTCATCATTGCCAGAGCCTAAGCTCCAGGGACAACAGGCATCCATTCGTTTCGTTCAGAACTGTATGTTCAGTTCTATGCCTGCCACGTATTAGGAACTCAATATGTATTTGTTTGGGGAATGAGGAAACTAAGTTTTGTACACGTTAAAAACTCAGGGTTGCACCCTGGCAAGTAGCAGGACTTGAGTTTCCTAGTTCTGATGCATTCTGGTTTTCTTTATGCCTTCCTGATTCTCTTAGGGATCCGTGAAAAACCTGTTAGTTTACACCTTAAAAATGACATTTATTAAAAACCTTGACTCTTGTTTAAGGTATGGTTACCGAGGAAAGGACTGTCGCGCTAATGTTTACCTCCTTCCTACTGGAGAAATCGTATATTTCATAGCATCAGTAGTAGTACTATTTAATTATGAGGAGAGAACTCAGCGACACTACCTGGGGCACACAGACTGTGTGAAATGGTTGGTATCATTTAACACTTGTGTTTTTCCTTGTCATTTTTGCATTTCTTTATAATTGGGGTTTTTCAGAAATGATTTCTTCTGGAGAGCACAGATCTTATGGATATTATGGGCATTATGTAGAATATATTTTTAAAAAGCACTTTAATATGGGGAAGCTGTAATGGAACTTTTCTTAAGATGATTTTAACTGATACTACTCTTCTGGAAAGTAATGAGCAGTACATAACAAGAACAAAAAATTTACATTCTTTTTTTTTTAAATATTTTTATTTATTTCTAGGAGAGAGAGAGACAGCGTGAGCAGGGGAGGCTCAGAGTGGGAGATACAGACTCTGAAATAGGCTCCAGGCTCTGAGCTGGCAGTCAGCACAGAGCCCAGTGCGGGGCTCGAACCCACGAACCGTGAGATCATGACCTAAGCGAAAGTCGGACGCTTAACTGACTAAGCCACCCAGGCACCCCAAAAAATTTACATTCTTGATAAGCTTACCCCTTAGTTGCAAGAAGTAGAAAGAGACTAAATGTGGAGGAAGACATCTTTAAAAAGAAAAAAAAAACTTTGCTAGTCACTCATATATTTATCATGAGAAATGTGGGCATAGATGCTGCACAGTTTTCAGGTTGTTCTTAAAAGTTTCATGCCCCAAATTTGACTTCTGAGAGTTTAGCATTAAGACCTAACTAAAAGGTTGGAGGTACTATATGTGAATATGTTCATTGTTTTCCTTTGTATAAAAGTAGAAATGGTAGAAGAGCTGTTAATAAGATGCATACAGATGATGTAACAGAAGGGGGAAATGCTGACGTTCGACACAGAATTTGCACAGTGCAGCACTGCAGCTTCACTATAATAAAGCCATCTGCATGTGCGTGCCTATGTGCAGGACTAGAAAAGAAAGGAACTGGAACGAATGAAGACATGCCACAGTTGTGAATACATACTTTCTTCAAATTTAGAGCTCCATTAATTTGTTTCGTTTAGCAAGGAAGGAAAAGGTAAAAGTGAAAACTTAGAAAAAAAATCTTCTAGATGATTGATGTTTATTTGATTTGCTAAAGAAAATAAAACAGGTCACAATGAGAATTCTTTAATAATTAAAAATGTTTGAAAATGGATAGATGTTGATCCTAAGGCATATTTTCGGCTGTTTGTAATGTTTCCCGTATTAAAACTGATTAAAACTGTTGTTAATACTGCTTTTTAGCCTTGCTATACATCCTGACAAAATTAGGATCGCAACTGGACAGATAGCCGGAGTGGATAAAGATGGAAGGGTGAGTGGCATAGTGTTCTGCACTCTGTACCAGTGACAGTGCCATTAGAATGGAATTGATAGTAATTTTAACCACAGCTCATTTACTTCATTCTTTTAAAATTTGGCAGTTAAGGGATTTCTAGTATAAGTAGCAGGGAAAAAATAGCATGTAAAAAGATTCCAAAAAACAAAAGAGAATCATACTACTTAAATATTTTTCTCTAAAAGTAAGAGTTCTCCTAAGGAAACGATTTACTTGTAAAGTTGGGAGGACTTGTAAGCTTATTTTATATACATATATATGTATATTTTTTAACATAGCATAACTTATCAGCATTTGCCAGAAGATACTGCATTTTGCACTATGTTAATGGACCTCTTGATTTTATATATGACTAGAACTGATAACACTTTATTTTTTTTATTTATTTTTTTTAAATATTTCATTTATTTCTAGGAGAGAGAGAGACAGCATGAGCAGGGGAGGGTCAGAGAGAGAGGGAGTGACAGACTCTGAAACAGGCTCCAGGCTCTGAGCTGGCAGTCAGCACAGAGCCCGACGCGGGGCTCGAACCCACGAACCGCGAGGTCATGACCTGAGCGAAAGTCGGACGCTTAACCAACTAAGCCACCCGGGCGCCCTTGATAACACTTTAAAAATATCAGTTCCTATTCAGCATTATTAAATTGGCTTGTATAATAAGTCCCTTATTTGTAAGGATCAGCAGTGAATATTATTGATGACTAACATGTGTATGACTTTGCCCATGACATTCTCTGGCTTCAGTTTATTTAAAGAAAAGGAGTTGGAATGGTTATAATGGATAACTTCTAAGGCCCCTTTCAGTTCCAGATTCTTTTTAAGAACTATTTGGTTAGCAATTTATTGGACACTTACTAGAAAAACAGTATTATTTTCCTAGAAATGAAGGTAATGTTAAAAGCAGAGTATCCAGAGCAAATTTGCCTGGGTTAGTGTCCTAACTACACCTTTTAATAGCTGTATAACTCTGGTCAAGCTGTTCAAATCTTCATGTAAGTTTCTTCATCTGTTAAATGGTAATTATAATAGTACATAGTTTATGGGATTAAATGAATTAATACATGTGATGTACCTAGAATAGTGTATGACATAGTAAATAGTAAATACTAAATCATTTGCTGCTACTATTATTATTAGTGTTGTTATTTTCTTGTTTTCATGGTATGAGGAAAAAAAATGCCTGCTCAAGATTCTTTGGGGTCATGTCTAAATGTAGCTATTTTATATTAGATGTTTATCCAGGCCTACTGTTTTTGAAAGATGGCGTGTGGTTCTGTGTGATAGTACTATTTACTTGCATCCACCTGAATACCACTTAGTCTTGCTATCTTCCCCTTGTTTTTGCAGCCTCTGCAACCCCATGTCAGAGTGTGGGATTCAGTTAGTTTATCCACGCTGCAAATTATTGGACTTGGGACCTTTGAGCGTGGAGTTGGATGCCTGGATTTTTCAAAAGCAGTAAGTAACAATAAAGGAAGTAAGCAAGCTTCACAAAGAAGCAGAAAAGAAGCTAAAGCTCAGGAGTGTGTGTGTGTGTGTGTGTGTGTGTGTGTGTGTGTGTGTGTGTGTGTTCATAGAAAGTGATAACTCTGAATTATTAGCTATTGCTTAGCAGTGACCAGCATTTTAACCTAAGTACTAAAGTACTCTTGTTTAAATGGGCTACAGGTTATTATACTTAATTATACTTTTATTCTTTTCTAAACTAGGATTCCAGTGTAGTAGCAGGAAATGGGATATATATATAGCATGGTCCAAGTGAAATAAGCAGTAACGTGTGCTTTTGCTTCAGCTTGAATCATGGAAATCTTATTTTACTTAGAAAATTTACAGACCTGAAAGTTGGCCAATTCTGCTAGAAAAGAAGTTACTTATGTTTAATTTATCTTGTTTATTTGTGTTAATGTAAGTCAGGTGTATCATGGAAAACTAAATTCCTATTTGAATAATACAAGTAACTAGATGGTAAGGGAAGTTAACCTACGAAATAAAATTTAAAATAGAAACCTTTTTAAAAAGAATCTTCATTATATTTCTGAAGAAAATAATTAGTATTTAATTTCAAGGAACTATTAGTTTACAGGATCTGGGATTATATCTTAATGTTGGCAGTTTTAATAATATGGTATTTCTTCTTAGAAAGTCAGCCTTATCTAAAAAGTTTTAAATACTTTAATTGACTTTTCTTTAGGATTCAGGTGTTCATTTATGTGTTATTGATGACTCCAATGAGCATATGCTTACTGTTTGGGATTGGCAGAAAAAATCAAAGGGAGCAGAAATAAAGGTAAGTAAAAAAAATTTTTAATTGAGCATTATTTTTTAGAATACCTTACTTGTTTTTCAGATCCTTGAAAGGATATTGCATATACTTAAGTTTTAAGAACATACCAATTGACCATATCGTTAGATTTATTGATTTGTCATCATTTTATGGTATTAGGAATACTATTCTTAAAAGTATTCTTTTTTTTTTTAACAACACCTGTTTATACTTCTGTGATAGTTATCTATAAATTCTGAGATCAATTCTTTTTTTTTTTTAATGTTTTATTTATTTCTAGGAGAGAGAGAGAGAGACAGCGTGAGCAGGGGAGGGTCAGAGAGAGAGTCAGACTGAAACAGGCTCCAGGCTCTGAGCTGGCAGTCAGCACAGAGCCCGACGCGGGGCTCGAACCCACGAACCGCGAGATCATGACCTAAGCGAGAGTCGGATGCTTAACCGACTAAGCCACCCAGGCGCTCCTGAGATCAATTCTTAAAAGTATTCTTTTTTCTTTATTGTTTGTTTGTTTAGAGAGAGCGAGACTCAAGCAGGGGAGGAGCAAAGAGAGGGTGAGAGAAAATCCCAAGCAGGCTCCATCCATGCTGTCATTGCAGAGCCCGACATGGGGCTTGATCTCACGAACCATGAGATCATGACCTGAGCCACTCAGGCACCCCAGTATTCCTTTTTTTTTTTTTTTTTTTTTGAAAGAGTGGGAGAGGGGCAGAGAGAGAGAGAATCAAAGCAGGCTCTGCCTTGACAACATGGAGCCTAACCCAGGGCTTGATCTGACAAACCTTGAGATCATGAACCTGAGTCGAAAACAAGAGTCAGTGCTTAACTGACTGAGCCACCCAGGTGCCCCAAAGTATTCTTAAGATAAAATAGGGGCGCCTGGGTGGCTCAGTCAGTTAAGCGCCCGACTTCGGCTCAGGGCATGATCTCATGGTTTTTGAGTTCGAGCCCCGTGTCATGCTCTGTGCTGACAGTTTGCTCAGAGCCTGGAGCCTGCTTCAGATTCTGTGTCTCCCTCTCTCTCTCTCACCCTCTCCTGCTCATGCTACCTCTCTCTCTCTCTCAGAAATAAATAAAACATTAAAAAATTTTTTTTAAAAAGATAAAATAGTCAGACACCTTCAACCAAATTTCAGTGGTATTTCAGACATATTGTGCTACTGAAATGCCAAATTAGATGGAAATCTAATCTCAAAATTAACTCTGACTACTCTACCTGGCTTCTTCTTTAATAGAATTTGTTATTTCATTCAATCTTTAATGCTTTAAAAATCTAAAGGAAAAATTCATCCTTAGGAATGTAACTGACATAACCAAAAAGCATATGTAATGATAAGTTTTTTGGTTTTAATTACATGTATGTGATTATTACATAAAATACTATAGCATTTATAATTGCTGTACAATAGGGTTGATCCCTTTGTGTGGATCTGGCTATAACTTGTAAGAGATGAATAGAAGGTTAATGTTGCAACTGTGTTCATATGGGTTGAAATGGCCTCCCTCTGACAGGCTTTCAGAGGGATTCAGAGTGACAGGATGACTAAAAAAAGCCTATGACATATTTGCCGTACTCTTAAATAACATCACATTCCTCTTCAGTTGACCTCTCCCTCTCTCTTACCAGTTTTGTTTGGTATAAGCTTAAAGCTATCAGCGTGTTGGTCAAAAAGAGATTCTTTTAAATAATGTGAGTTACTCTTTAAAAAAAAAAAGTAGATTTGATTGTACTTGAAAAGAATATAACATATCCAGAAACCTCAAACCTTGAAAAACATAAATGAAGATATAGATTGTCTTTCAGCCATGATTTAGAGTAATTTAACATTGAAACATAAGGATTTTATACTGAAGTGAGATGTGTGCATTTTGATCCTTTGTAGTAAAGGCTATCAGATGGTGTCTTGAGGTTTTCCTCCCACTGGCAACTCTGTTCTCCTTTCCAGGACCTTAAATGTTGGTATCCTTCAGAGTTCTATCCCATGTCCTCCACTGGTATCATATATTCTCTCATGGCCTTAGCTACTGTCTGCTGTGTCCCAGATCAGTTAACACTAGCGCAGATCTCTCTCATGTATTGGAATGTCTTTATTTGAGTGTCCTGTCCTGCAGGTCAAAATCAACATGTCCCAATCTGTAACAGTCACCCTCCTTAGACCCCATCCAGTTGCACCTCTCGGTGATTAACACCACACTCCACCTACTTGTGCAAACTAGAAACTCTTTTCCCCTTGCTTGTAACACTGAAGTTCCCTAAGCTCTGTGTCCCAGATGTCTGTATTAGAGCTCTTTCCAGTGCAAGTGACTGCAAACAACTCCTTAAAGATAAGGAGAATGTATTCACATTTAGGGAGAAAAAGAAAACCTCTAATAAAGGTCAGAAGGGAATTTTATCTCAGGAATGACTTGATTCAGGGACCAGATCACTGATTCTCCCTGTGTGTTGACCTTACTCTCTTCTGCAGGTGAGCTCTTTTTTTTGTTTAAGTCACAAAAATTTGAGGACTGGTACATACCTACTTAATTTATAGAAGTTTAAGATTCAGTAAGGCAACTTCAAAACCTTATTGACAGAAATTAAAGACCTAAATAAATGGAGGAATATACAATAATCATGGATAGATGACAGTATTATAAAGATGTTACTTCTCTGCATTTTGATCTGTACTTTTTAAAAATTTCTGATCTGTACTTTCATTTTTTAAATTTCTTTTTTAACATTCATTTTTGAGAGACAGAGCACAAGCAGCGGTGGGTCAGAGAGAGGGGAGACACAGAATCTGAAGCACGCTCCAGGCTCTGAGCTGTCAGCACAGAGCCCAACATAGGTCTTGAACTCATAAACCCTGAGATCTTGACCTGAGCCGAAGTCAGACCCTTAACTGACTGAGACACCCAGGTGCCCCTGATCTGTACTTTCAATGTAGTTAAAATCTCAACATGATTTTCGTGGATGTTGACAAGCTAAGTATATGTGGAAATATGAAGGGGTAAGAGTAGACAAAAATAACTAAAGTTGATGAGGATGTATGTAAAGTTACTGAAACTGTCATACACTCCTTTATGTTGGACATAGAAACTGGCATAGCCATTTTGGAAAACTGTTGGGCATTACCTTCTAAAGTTGAACATACACATGTGCATGCCCTCTGTCATCCTGTTCCACTCCTTGGTATACATCCGGCAGAAGTATATACATGTGTTGACCAAAAGACAAGTATTCAAAAATAATGGTAGCAAAAAATAAAAAAAAAAAAATCACCCAAATGCCAGTTAGTAGGAGGATGCATAAATCAATAATGTGATCTTTACATATAAAGGAATACAATACAGTAATTAGGAGGAACAAAATTATAGTATATGCACCAATATGAAGTGAATCTCATGAATGTAATGTAGATAAAATGGGGCCAGACGCAAAGGAGTAGATTCTGTATGATTCCATTTACATAAAGCAAAGTAATCTGTGCTGCTACAAATCAGGATCATAGCTGCTTGAGCAGAGGTAGGGGACAGTGTCCCCTTTTCTAAAGGGATATAAGGTGTTTGTGTGATGTTAGTAATAATGTTCTTTTTCTTCTCTGCAGAGATATGTTTGATTTGTGAAAATTTATCAAGCTGTGCACTTAGAATTTGTGTACTTTAATGTATATATAATATACAAAAATAAAGCTCAAAGTAAAGTGTCTTCTTATGCTACATTCATACCCAAAGTGTTTTAATTTCATAGATTACTTCAGAATGTGTCTTGAATATCTTAACCGCTAGCATTATGGGTTTGTATACTGGATGTATTTGTAGTTAGCTTTACAACCCTCAATCCATTTGGTGTAAGATTCAACTGTCAAGTTTTGATTTTGTCTAAGTGAAAAATAAGGACTATTTAATTTTTAAAAGGCAGGGGTGCCTGGGTGGCTCAGTCAATTGAACATCCAACCTTGGATTTCAGCTCAGATCATGATCCCTGAGTTGTGGGATGGAGTCACATGTCAGGCCTCATACGAGCATGGAGACTGCTTAAGATTCACTCTCTCTCCCTCTCCTCGCCCTCCTGCTTGTGTGCACTCTCTCTAAAAAATAAAAAAAATGAAAAAATAATTTATCAAATATATAGAAATGCGCTATTTAAAAAATAACCTCTGGGTGCCTGGGTGGCCCAGTTGGTTAAATGTCCAACTTCACCTCAGGTCATGATCTCATGGTTTGTGGGTTCGAGCCCCACATCGGACTCTCTGCTGTCAGCACAGAGCCTGCTTCTGATCCTCTGTCTCCCTCTTTCTCTCTGTACGTCCCCTGTGCTTGCTCACTTGCTCTCTTTCTCTCTCTCTCTCTCTCTCTCTCAAAAATAAACATTAAAAATGTTTTTAGTATCCTCAATTCAGTAATTTCAGTAATTCCTTTGTGACTCTCATGACTGTTTTCTTCCTTTTTCACTCCAGTTCATTTAACTCCTGTCCCTTCTAGGAAGTGCATAAAAATTCTCACTTTTTTGTGCAGAATGGTTTTTCATTTCTCTAGTAATCTGTAGTGACCCTTCTGTATCTACTTTTTAAGCCTTCAGCCTCATGATGAATTTCTAAATCAGTAATATTTTCTTAAATGGTCAATAATAATAGTACAAAGAAAGATAAGACTTTTTTAAAAAATAAAAATAGTGGTCTGTCCTTAAGATAGAATGTACCTGGCTCTTGATTTACTAGTATTAGTGTACTTTTCCCTGAATGTACAGGAAATTAAAATAATCTAAATCTTATTCATAGGTCTTCAATGCATTTATTATATATAAATAGCGTAAAAGATGATACAATAGTATGAGGACGTCAAATTTAAGTCATTATTCTAAAAATCTCTTAAAATTTTTCAGGGAAATTGATCTTAACAGAAAAGGCATTTTCTTAGAATGTTTCTCAATTTTCATTAGTTCTAATTGGTACTTGATGGAGATAAGGATATACACTTCATCTAAAGCTTTATTTCTTTATCCACAGACAACAAATGAAGTTGTTTTGGCTGTGGAATTCCATCCAACAGATGCAAATACCATAATAACATGTGGCAAATCTCATATTTTTTTCTGGACTTGGAGTGGTAATTCACTAACAAGAAAACAGGGAATTTTTGGGGTAAGGATCAGAATGTTATAACTTCATTATAAAACTTTCAATTTTTTAGTTGTTTAGTTAACATAAAGTTATCATGCCAAAGGGAAAACTAAAAATTCTCATTGTTTCGTTGTAGAAATATGAAAAACCAAAATTTGTGCAGTGTTTAGCATTCTTGGGGAATGGAGATGTCCTTACTGGTGACTCAGGTGGAGTCATACTTATATGGAGCAAAACTACTGTAGAACCCACGCCGGGGAAGGGGCCCAAAGGTACGGTATTCTCACATTAAAGTCCTTACTTTTACTTTGTACGTCTTGCTGTTGCAGGTCAGCTCTTACTCACACCAGGAGAGAGTCATCAACGTGCATTTTGTTTTTAGTTTTTCATGATCCGTTTTCTTAAAGTTAAATTTTTTATTCATCTGTTCATTGAGCACATATAATCTACATTTGATTCTATTGAACCTTTCCTTCCAGGAGGTTAATACAAAGTAATTAGAGATGGTAAAGATACATGCTAATTTTAGGAGTACAAAGATTGAGAGGGAAATCATCCTCATCTTTAGTGTTTTGTGAATCCTTCACAGAAGAAATGGTATTTAGGCTAGTGAATGTACAAAACTTCAAAAGATATGGAACCTTGATCCCAGTTTAGGGAAATAGTGCAAGCAAAGGCAGAAAGATGGAGATGAATATGAGGCCTCCAGGATATTGTGAATAAATTTGTTGTGTAAAAGTGTTAACAGAGATGAGAAATAGCCAACTTGAGGGAGATTTTATTTTAAAAAAGAATAGTGTTTTATAATTCCTACTATTAGTTTAATACATACTATGTAATTAAAAATTTAAGTAAGGATTAATGTACAGATTTTTTGTAACCAAAAGAGAATCCTTAAAATTCGTTGAGCTGACCGTGGACAAAGAGTTATGAGGCTAAGGGTCTTTATCCCCCAGTTAGATACCAGAAGAGACCCTAGTGAGAAGTAAGATGTAAAAAGAAAAAAGTTACCAAGATAGAACTCTTTATTTAGTGCCCCTGAAGAAGGGAGGAGTTTCTAGGAGTATCAGTGCTATAGAGAAGTCAAGAATAAAAGCTAAGAAATAGCCATTAGTTGTTTACAGGATCAGTAGAACTTAAGGCCCCAAAACAGGTAAGTATAGAATGGCCACTTTCAAAATGGAGAATTTTGAGAATACAAGTTGAAAATGGAATGGGAAGTAGAGTTACTAGAGTCAGTCAGTAGTCTTTTGAAGGTTGCCTAAAACCTGAAGTAAAATGGGAGTTCCCAGTGAAGAGGAGGAAACTAAAACTCTTAGAGAGAAAGGAGAAAGCCTGAATTGGGCATAAAAGGAAGAATTATCCTTGAAAAAGAGCAAGAGCTTCCATTTATTCTGAGACTGGAGCTTTAGAGGCTGAGATATCCTATGTGGGTAAATGGTGGAGTCATGCAGGATGACATTGCTGTCAGTAAAGGCAACTCTGTTAAAGGTTTGAAGTTTTTATTTTTATTTTATTTATTTTTTAAGTTTATTTATTTTGAGAGAGAAAGAGACAACATGAGCAGGGGAGGGGCAGAGAGAGAAGGAGAGAGAGAGAATCCCATCCCAAGCAGGCTCCACGTTGTCAGCGCAAGGTCCAGTCCCACAGAGCCAAAAGATCATGACCTCAGTCAAAACCAAGAGTCGGACACTTAACCAGCTGAGCCACCAAGCACCCCTGAAGTTTCTGTTTTAATAGATAAGAAAAGAACAATAGTAATGTTGTGTAAAGTGTCACATAGTCAGACTTCATTACTTCAGAGTTCTGCGCGTTGGAATTGAGATCCAACTGAAAGCTTTATCTTTTCTATGGATGGTAGATTTATTATAATAAATGAATAATAAAACCAAAACCCTGTAAATTTAGAGGTATTCTTTTCTAAACAATTTTCTAAAACTATCCTTATCAACTCTTGGAAGCCTGTTTCCAAAGATCATAACAACTCATGGCTAGCAATTTTTATAGTATATTAATAATGAATGATAGTCCCAATTACTAAATTTGTGGCAAGTTTCCTACCTTTTTCCTCAGCTTTTCCCACATAGCCACAGACTGGAGGGCTCATTCTCCCTTGGACTGGAGCTGGGTATTTCTGTGAGGGTAATATGCATGGCCATGTTATAAAATGGGAGAGAGGGAGGGAAAAAGAATAAACTCATAGTTTTGGTCCCCTTCTTTTGTTCTCTACAGCCCCTCTTCCCAGCCCCTGTAGTAGGCTTTGGCATTTCTTCACCTTTACCTCAAATTGATTGTTCTCAAAAATACAGATACGGTTTTTAAGCCCCATTTGCACCCAAACACATATGTCACTTTGCCCTTTTTTCAGGTAGATGAAAAAAATCATAACATTGAAAGCCTTTTTGTCAGCCCCCTCCCTTTTTTTTCTTACGATTTAAGAAAAATAAAGCTGAAAAAATATCCAGAGGACCATGCTTCCTTCAGAGTAGAAGGTTTTAAGAGAAAAATTAGAGATGTTCTAAAATCAGTGAGCTGGGAGCAAAGAGAGACTATATATTAGCAGTAACAAGTAGCAGCAGAAAGAAACCTAGCTGTACCAATCAGAGTCTGAGAATCCACAAGAAGAGAGGTGGGGGTTGACAGGGAACCAATTTGGGGTTCCTGAGATGCTTCCCCTGGGGATTGGCAGAGCAGCATGCCCTGGTTTCTCTTATTCATCCCCCCTCACCTTAAACACACTGAAACAACTTCCCTTTGTCTCTCCGGAGTTCTGCATCAGACTGTGGAAATCACCACAGATAATTTAAGAATAAGGGAATCCTGGTTTTTCTTCCCAGAAGGAAAGTCCTAATCTACATGGCTGTCTGCCCTAATAGACTTTCCCGGGATTAACACAATCTCTGGCATTTGGTAGCAGCTGTTTGAAAATTATTTGTCAAACATTTTCTTAAGGAAATGACTTTACTCTTACCTTTGGGTGTTAGTGTAGGAATAAAAGTTGAGTGGAACTGATGAAAGCACTGTTTTCATGGAAATGTGGAATTTGACTCTAGCACTATAGATTTCTTACAGTTGTGTAGATTTTAAACTATATATATATATATTTTTGGATAGAAGTTAATCCTTAAATTGTATTACCAGTGATCCTGATCTCAATCATTGGCCATACATTCTTTAGCTTCTTTTGTCCAATTCAGGTTCAAAATTCACAATAAGACTATCAATGGATTGCAGATTCTTAAGAAAAAAGAATAGGAGGCAGGAGCACCTGGGTGTTTTCCGTAGATTAAGGTTTCCAACTCTTGATTTTGGCTCAGGTCATGATCTCCGGGTTTGTGAGTTCAAGCCCTGCGACCAGGTTTACACTGACAGCACAGAGTCTGCTTGGTATTCTCTCTCTCACACATGCACACGCATGTTCTCTCTCTCAAAATAAATAAACTTTAAAGAAAAAAAAGAACAGTGATATTTTTTTTTAATTTTTTTTTTTTTTATGTTTTATTTATCTAGGAGAGAGAGAGAGAGAGCGTGATCAGGGGAGGGTCAGAGAGAGAGGGAGTCACAGACTGAAACAGGCTCCAGGCTCTGAGCTGGCAGTCAGCACAGAGCCCGACGCAGGGCTCAAACCCACGAACCGCGAGATCATGACCTAAGCGAAAGTCGGACGCTTAACCGACTAAGCCACCCAGGCGCCCCAAAAGAACAGTGATATTAATCACCTACTTTTCCCACTTATCTCTGTTTTCTTTTTCCTGGGCACATTTGTTCAGTATTAGAAATGCAAGGAAGAGCATTGTCTATCAGAGCAGTGACTTAAGTTTTTGACGTTATCCTCTGACACTAAGCAGAATTTGGGTATAAATGTACCCTTCATTAGCCTTAATGTATGTTGAGGTGGGAGGTAGGGAGAGGTTGTTTTCATTTTGGTTTTTGTCTGAAAAATTTGTAGCTTAGCCTTGTTTCCAAAAATCTGCATGTGAACATACAGGAAACAGGAAATCTAATCTTTGTAGATTGCTGGGCATATGAAATGGACTATGTTGTCCCTGCCACATGACTGAACCTGTTATGGGTAAAGTTGTTGAGAATTTTGTTCCTTCCTTTATATTTAAGGGTTCCTCTTCTGTAAGAATGCAGTGAATGCTCAGTTTCCATTTTTAAATTCTTGCCAAAAGTTTCAGTAGATTGATCCATTTTGCATATTCCCTATTATGACATATCTGTATCTGTGACAGTCTTAACCAAATCTGAGTGTATTATGGTAATGTGTCTGATAAAGTGACATTTATCCTTTTATTTTGGATGACAGAAGTATAATTTCGTAGCTAATCTTTTGCTTTAATAAATAAGAAGCAAACCAAAACTGTATTTTATACTTCATAAGCTCTTTATATATTTTCTTCCTGCTTTCAAACCATTTTTCCTTTACCTTACATTAACAGGAATCTTCAAAATAATTACTGTTTTCTGTTTTTTTCCTGGTTTTATTGAGTGTAATTGACATATAACATTGGACAGTTTAAAGTATACAACATAATGTATATGCCAAATGATTACTGTAAATGTTTAGTTAATATCCATCACTTCATAGTATTTTTCTTGTGATAAGAACTTTTAAGATTTACTCTCATCATCTTTCAGATGTAAAATATAGTATTATTAACTATAGTCACCATGCTGTGTATTACATTCCCAGAATTTATTTATCTTATAAGTGTATATTTGTACCTTTTAACCTTTGTCACCTATTCCCCCCACCACCGCCACCTCTGTTTCTATTCATTTTTTTTAGATTTTACTTGTGAGATCATATAGTATTTGTCTTTTTGTGTCTGACTAATTTCACTAAGCATAATGCCCTCAAGGTTCATCCATGTCGTTACAAATGGCAGGATTATCTTCTTTTTTTATTCCATTGTATATATGTATGTGTGTACGCATTCATCAATTCATCTGATGATCACCACTTAGGCTATTTCATTATTTTCTGTTTCTCATGCTGGGTACAAGGTATTTATTTCCTATGTATACGAAAAGTTCAAATTTTTCTTTTATGAAATAATTCCTAAGTTTTAAGTGAGGGAAGGGGAAGTTGAAAATATCTACAAGATGATTAAAATGTCCATTTTTCTTAAATCTTTGCCAAATTTCTTTAAAGAACTGTGAAACACCATTTTTAAAAAAAAATTTTTTTTTTTAATGTTTTATTTATTTTTTAGGAGAGAGAGAGAGACAGCGTGAGCAGGGGAGGGTCAGAGAGAGAGGGAGTCACAGACTGAAACAGGCTCCAGGCTCTGAGCTGGCAGTCAGCACAGAGCCCGACGCGGGGCTCGAACCCACGAACTGCGAGATCATGACCCAAGCGAAAGTCGGATGCTTAACCGACTAAGCCACCCAGGCGCCCCTGTGAAACACCATTTTACCTGTTCCAGATTATCAACATGGGCACATTTGCCCAGTTGTAAAGAATATAACATAAGTTTCAAAGTCTCCCTGACATTTGATTCCATAGTTATTAAACCGGCACAGAAAGCCCTCCAGACTATTGTTATTTGGCAGTCAAGGTAAACTGCATTTTAAGGAAACTGTTTCTGTTAGAGATGAGAAGAAAGGGGAGATTTGCATTTAAATACCTGAAGGTACAATAGGCTTTTAAATTCAAGGATAATTATTTTTCTTGGTAGATATTTCAAAAATTACTTGGCTTAAATTGGAATGTCAGAAATAATTTGGGCTTTTTTTTTTTTAATGTTTATTTATTTAGAGAGAGAGTGTGTGAGAGCATGTGCAGGGGAGGGACAGAGAGAGAGGGAGAAAGAGAATTCCAGGCAGGCTCTGCCCTGTCATTGCAGAGCCTGATGCAGGGTTCAGTCTGACCATGAAATCATGGCCTGAGCTGAAATCAGGAATCAGTTGCTCAACTGACTGAGCCACCCAGGCGACCTGGCTGAAAATTTGTTTTGTCTAAAGGGAGCTTTGATAATTTGTGTAAATTTGAAACACAGAAATTTTAGCTCAGCTAATATTAGGTCTCAGGAAATAACTCTCCTGGGGTGGGTAGGTGGAAAGTGGAAATTTCATGGAGTTTATACTACTTACATCTTTTTATTCTTGATGAAACATTTGGTCCTCAGGGTTTTTTTTTTTTTTTTTCATGTTTTCTAACATTCCATCATTCTAGGAAGATCTTAAGTGTTTAATGAGATTTTTGTGGTGTTTGAAAGTATGGAAGACTGACTTTAAAGTAAACTATATTGCATGTTTCTACATTCTGATGGAGATCCATGGAATTCCTTATGTCTGGGTTTTTTTGTAATTTCTTGCATGGTACCATGGTACTTTCAGACTACCCTTGTTAGTTTGACGATGCATGAGAAAATAAGCCCTTTGCTTTTTTTTTTTCCCCTTAATTGCCCAACTAAACCCAACAATACTCAAAAACTTCACATCTCTCAGATATTCTTTCTCTCTTGGTCACATCAGAGCCATGATAGATAATTGGCTGGCTGTCCTACTGGACACAAATGTGGTGGTATTCAGTGTTTAAAGTATTTTTAGGTGGCGAATGTTGATGTGCACTGAGGCAGTTGACACGAATAAAAGTTTATTGCAGTTCTGCTCCCAGCCCTGCTGATTCAAGCAAGCTCTACTCCAAATCAGGCAAGCCCTTTCCTTTCTCCCTGCCAAATATACTCCTCCATTAAGTATCTGTACCACTAGCATCCTCAACCTGAGTAATTTTCAGAGCCTGCAGTAGCATTTTTTTAAAGGATACCAAAGCCCTACAAATTTTAGTTAATTTCTCAAATACAGTGGCAGCTCAAGTAGATAAGTAAAAATGAACGATCTCAATGACAGCTTTATTGAGACTTATTAAGGTCATATACCATAAAACTCACCCTTTTAAAATGTACAGTTGATTTTTAGTACATTCACAGAGTCCTACAACCATCACCACCATCTGATTTCAGAACATTTCGTCATCCCCAAAACAAACACAGCCCATTAGCAGTCATTTCCTATTTCTCCCTCGGGTCAGCCTGTAGCAGCCATTCCTCTGCTTTTGGTCTCTAGGGATTTGCCTCCTTTGGACATGTCACATAAATGGAGTCATACAGTATACGGTCCTTTGTGACTGGCTTCTTGTATTAGAACCTGAATGTTTTCAGGATTCATCTGTGTTTTGGCACGTATCAGTACCTCATTCTTTTTAAGGCTGAATACGTTATGAGCATACATATTTTGTTTATCCATTTTTCAGTTGAACAAGTTAGAAAATGAATAATTTTGTTCAGTTTTATTGAGGTATAATTGGGATATAGTTTTGTATACATTTAAGATCTATAACATAATGATTTGATATGTTTATATTGCAAAATGACTATCACAGTAATTTTGTTTACATCCATCACTTCACATAGTTACAGATTTTTCTCTTTTGATGAGAGCTTTTAAGATCTACTCTCTTAGGGGCACTTTGGTGACTCAATTGGTTAGGTGTCCTACTCTTGATTTCGGCTCAGGTCGTGATTTCATGATTTGTGGTTCAAACCCTGCATTGGATTCTGCAGTGACAGTGTAGAAAGCCTGCTTGGGATTCTCTCTCTCACTCTGCTCCTCCCCATCCCCTTCTCTCTCTCTCTCAAAATAAACTTTTAAAAAAAAGATCTACTCTCTTAACTTTCAAAAATACAATATAGTATTCTTAGTCGTAGTTAACACCATGCTGTGTGTTAACTTCCAAGAACTTCTTTATCTTATAACTGGAAGTTTGTACCTTTTAACCACCTTCACCCGTTTCTCCAACTGAATAATTTTTAAACTTGTAATTTGTTTCACTTTTCCAAGCGGTTTAAGATCTGTTGACTGATTTTGGCCATATTTAAACAAGGCTCTACCTTCCCATTTTTAACCTGCTTACTAATTCTACAAGATATCTTCCTAAGAGCTTTACTCTTTCTCTACTAACCTCACTAGCCAGATAAAGAGCTTCTCTGAGTTAAGATGTCATGAATACCAAAGAAAAGGTCTCAGGAAATGAACTGTTTGTAGTTGAGTACTAAAATTTTACCCTCACCCTTAGGAAAGAGGATCTGAGGGGTCCTGGATAGCTCAGTCAGTGGAGCATGCCACTCTTGATTTTCGGTTCATGAGTTTAAGCCCCATGGTGGGCATGTAGCTTATTTAAAAATAAATTAATTAATATACATACATATGTAATTGACCCTTGGACAACATGAGTTTGAATTGCATGGGTCTGCTTATATGCAGATTTTAAAAAAGTTTTTTTTTTAACATTTATTTATTTTTGAGAGAGTGAACAAGCAGGGGAGGGGCAGTGAGAGACATAGAATCCAAAGCAAGCTCCAAGCTCTCTTAGCACAGAGCCCAATGTGAGGCTTGAACTTATGAGCCATAAGATCATGACCTGAGCCGAAGTTGGATGCTCAACCGACTGAGCCACCCAGGTACCCTGATATTTTTTATTCTTTTAAAGTTTATTTTGTGAGAGAGAGTGCTCGGGGGAGGGGCAGAAAGAGAGGGTGAGAAAGAATCCCAAACAGGCTGCATGCCATTGGCGCAGAGCCCACCTCAGGGCTGGATCCCACAAACTGTCAGATCATGACCTGACCTAAATCAAGAGTCAGATGCTTAAGCTACTGAGTGAACCATCCAGTTGCCCCCCAGATTTTTTTTATAGTACAGTACTGTAAATGACTTTCTTAATATTTTTATAGTTTTATTGGACGAATACAGTATGTAATACATGCAAAATACATATTAATCGACTGTTGGTATTATTGGCAAGGCTTCTTGTCAGCAGTAGGCTATTAGTTACGTTTTTGAAGAGCCAGACGCTATACACAAGAGTTTGGATTGCACAGGGGTTGGCACATCTAACCTTGTGTTATTCAGGGGTCAGTTGTACATATGTATGTGTGTGTGTGTGTGTATATGTGTATATATATATATACACACACACAATTTGTTTTTTTTATCTTCACATGGACTTAACTATTTTTTATGAACCTGCCTTGTCTCTCCCTGGGTACTTGTAAAGTGCTATGGAGATACAAGAAACTGGGCTATCATTCAGCCGTCACATTAGTATAACCAGACTGGTTATTAAAATGCTTCTGTAGTTGAGGGTGCCTGGATAGCTCAGTCGGTTGGGTCCCACTCTTGATTTCAGATCAGGTCATCCCAGGGTTGTGAGATCAAGCCCCACATCAGGCTCTGCGTGAGTGTTAAGCCTGCTTAAGATTCTCTCTTTTTCTGCCCCTTTTCCTACTTGTGTGCCCTCATTCCCCATCTAAAACTTTTTTATATATTCCTTGGAGTGCCTGGGTTTCTCAGATGCTTGGCCATCCAACTCTTGATTTCAGCGCAGGTCATGATCTCACAGTTCGTGGGTTCGAACCCCTGCATCAGACTCTGCACTGACATAGGGAACCTGCTTGGGATTTTCTCTCTCCCTCTCCCTGTGCCCCTCCCCTGCTCGTGCTCTCTCTCTCTTCTCTCTCACAAAATAAATGAACTTTAAAAAAAATTATTTAAAAAAATACTTCTTTAGTTGATCAAAAGCCATGGCTCTAGACTGCCAGTGCCCACTTCTGCCCTAGTATCTTTCTCAGCCCTCCATTTCTTAGCAAGTAAAGGGAATAATCCTTGGCAGAGCAGAAGGCTTCCACATCAACAGTGTTTGTTAAATGTTAAATATTATGGATCTTACCTTAGCAGGAAATGAAGGCTTTTTGGGAAACTTAAAGGAGCATTGAGTAAAGCCTGCGGTACTTGTCACAGCTTTGTCACTAGCTATGTGGTGCTGGTTAAGCCACTTCTATTACCTCTGTGTCCTTAGCTCTAAAATCAGAAGAGTAATACCTGCCATAGAGGATGATTATAAGAGATAGTAAGTTCTGAGGCTAATATATCCTGTATTGTCTGTAGAGTTATCACTACTTTAGCTTATCTTTTGAAATGTTTTCAGAGTAACTGAATATTGACATAAATGCAAAAGTAGGAACTTCTGATTATTTGCTCTGTAAAGTTTTCTTCCAAAAAGACACTGAAGTGTGATGGAAAATGTATCACTAGTGTTTTTTTACTCTCATCTTACTAGGTGTTTATCAGATCAGCAAACAAATCAAAGCACATGATGGGAGTGTGTTCACACTTTGTCAGATGAGAAATGGGATGTTGTTAACTGGAGGAGGGAAGGACAGAAAAATAATTCTGTGGGATCATGATCTGAATCCTGAGAGAGAAATAGAGGTAAGAATGAAAATTTTAAAATATGAAGCCCTCTAAATGCATGTCTTTCATCCCACATTGAGATAACCCACTTTCCTGGGAAATTGATACATATTCTTGTCATTTCATTGTCTCAAAAAAAGAAAAAAGGAAGAAAAAGGGACCATTCATTAATAATTTGAAAGAGTAAAAAATATACATATATTGGTCACAATAACTAGTTAGTTGTTTATTTCTGAGATTAGTTTGTAGGGATCCAAAAATATAACCATGCTTACTTAAAATTTAATTAGCATTCATCTAATAGAGTATCCAGTTTCAAGGTATACATAATAAGCAGTTTGATTTTAAAACTTGAAACTACTCTTTAGGCGCTTCTGGTAGCTCAGTCAGTTAAGTGTCCAACTTTGGCTCATGTCATGATCTCACAGCTCATGGGTTCAAACCCCGCTTTGGACTCACTGCTGTCAGCACAGTCCACTTCAGATCCTCTGTCCCTCTCTCTCTCTGCACCTCCCTCTGTCTCTCTTTCTTTCTCTCTCTCTAAAATAAAACATTGAAAAAAATTGAAAATAACCTTTTAAATAATGGGCCTAATGATAACTGCTAATTAAGTATGTGTCTGCTTCATATTATCGACCAAGTGTATCCACATGTATTATGTGCTCAGTGAAAGTTTGCTAATTAAATTGAGGTCTCTGGAAGTGAAATGGGTTAAGAATAGTATTTTATAGGTCAGTAATTCTCAGAGCAAGGGCAAATTTCACACAGTTCTGTGTTCTATTTTTTTGTGACTTAAACTTTGAATTTATGCTCAGTGTTTTCAACATGTAACATGTTTTTCAGACAAGATGTTTTCTATAAAAGAGGATCCTGATAGTACTGCTGTTGGTTTTATTTCCAAGAAGATAGACAAGTCAAAAGATTCCCTTTATCACAACCTTAAGTTCATCATGGAAATGCCACTTCCTTTACGATTTCTTTTTTTTTTTACAGATAACTTACATTCTTTGTAATCAAAAGCTATACCATCTAGTTCATTCCTCCCCTCACCATCAATGTGGATTACTTTAGAATTCAGTTATTTGTTTCCTCCTTTATAAAGAATTGTATTATTTCAAGGTCATTCCTTGGGCTTATTACATTATGAATACACCATTCACTGAGAGTATACCATGTAATACATTAAATGAGATTGAGCTCCCAAGTAATCCTATTAAGGACAGTTCTAACACTTCACAATATATTGCTATTTAGTTAACAGAGAAATTTCACATGTACTATTCTCACATTTTCATACTTAAAATAATTAAGAATAGGTAAGGTATATATTATTATTATTATATATTATTTCCCCATATTACAGATAAAAAAATTTATCTTAGGCTAGGTAAATTATGTACCAAAAATAACATAACTGATAAATAACAAAAACTATTAGAACTTTTTCCTTTTTCCTTGCTCCTAGCCCTTAACTCTTGAGATCATATGAAATATAAATATAAAACTTGACTAAAGCAGGGGTGCCTGGGTGGCTTAGTTGGTTAAGTGTCCAATTCTTGATTTCGGCTGAGGTCATGATCTCATGGTTCATAGGATCAAGCCCTGTGTCGGGCTCTTCACTGACATTGCAGAGCCTGCTTAGAGTTCTCTCACTCCCCCTCTACCCCTTCCCACTTGCTTGCTCATGTGCATATTTTCTCTGTCTCTCAAAGTAAATAAATATTTTTTTAAAAATTGACTAACGCAAAGAATGTTGATAATAATGTGTGATAACTTTTGTGTAATAAAATGTGATTGAACAAATAGATTTATTAGTATATTATTACCATATGACTTTCAGATTTGGAATTTTGTCATTTATTACTGCATAATTGCTTACAACTATAAATGTAGTCTTCAGGTAGTAATTAATGCATGTTTGTTATATATGGTTTCTTTACAAATTTATCTTATAGGTTCCTGATCAGTATGGAACCATCAGAGCTGTAGCAGAAGGAAAGGCGGATCAATTTTTAGTGGGCACATCACGAAACTTCATTTTACGGGGAACATTTAATGATGGCTTCCAAATAGAAGTACAGGTAAGATGTATGATTTTAACCAGTTTTTTTTTAATGTTTATTTTAGAGAGAGCATGTTCACAAGCAGGGGAGGAACGGAGGGTGGGGGGCAGAGGATCTGAAGCAGGCTCTGCACTGACAGCAGAGGGCCCGATGTGGGACTTGAATTCACTAACTGTGAGATCTTGACCTGAGCTGAAGTTGGACGCTTAACCAACGGAGTCACCCAGCTGCCCTGATGTATGATTTTAACCATTAACTGAATATTTTTGATGATACCCTTAGTTTCTTATAATAGTATGTATATTTCATTTTCAGGGTCATACAGATGAGCTTTGGGGTCTTGCCACACATCCCTTTAAAGATTTGCTCTTGACATGTGCTCAGGACAGACAGGTGTGCATGTGGAACTCGGTAGAACACAGGCTGGAATGGACCAGGCTCGTAGATGTGAGTAAAGTAAAATGTGATTATAATCTCCCCACAGAAGCTCCCTAAACTGGCAGTTCGGAGCAGCAAAGGAAAAAGGACTCAGCATTAATTAAAACTAAGTGTTTTTATATAGTTTACTAAAAAGGATAAAATAAAGGAGAGTTTAGTAACAAAGTGTAATGTGAACCCACTCTAAATAAGCAAATTAGGGCAAAAGCTCAATTTTTCTGTCAGTTTCAGAAAAAAGTCAAAAAGATTTCACAGAAATGTTTGGGCCTCTGGTGGTGTTGAAGTTGGATTCTGTGTACGCCCTGCTCACTAACAGACTCTACTCTCTTCTTTTTGAGTTGATCTCTCACTGTGTTTTCTCCCTACCCCACCCAGACATCCACCTCGTCTGGCCCAAGGGTGTATACATGTTCTTTGCAGACTAAAGAGCTGTATACATGTTTGTTGTTGTTATTGTTACACTGCCCAGCCACAAGCTGGTATCCTTTCCCCTCACCACTTTGCCCACATACCCTTCCTGCTCTGAAATTCTTTTACCTCATATCCATGTGGTATTTTTCATTGGCTACAATAAAGTTGATCGGAATTCCATGATTATATGATTATATGGTTATTTTCAGAGGTTTTTGCCATTATCCCATAGATCTAGGGAGACTGTCTTATGTACTCCCCAACAGCTGTCTGTCTCTCTTCTAGGAACCAGGACACTGTGCAGATTTTCATCCAAGTGGCACAGTGGTGGCCATAGGAACGCACTCAGGCAGGTAGGGTCTTGAAGGGAAATGTGAGCTGAATAATCTGAAGTGGTGGGATGTTTAACCATTATTCAGGAATGTTCTCAATCTGATCTGGAGAATTAATCTTTTAAGTGGCATATGAATATGCTTGTCGCTCTTACCTGCTTGTATCCTCATTCAGTCATTCAGTAACTATGTCCTGAACACTTAGGATTTGCTGGACACTACTGTGGCCGTTCAGACTACTTCCGAGTGCAAAAACAAAAGTCCCTGCCCTTTGGGAGCCCACATTTTAGTATGTCTGGGTGGAGGCAGAATAAAAAATAAATACTACAACTAATTAAGTTAAAAAATGTTAAAAGCCATGAGGGTGGCGGTGGGGCATTGAGTATAGTAAGAGGGATTGAGAGGGGGTGCAGTTGCAAAACGATAGGGTGGTTAGGATAGGCTTCACTGAGAAGGGGATCAATATGCTGATTTGACTCTCCTTGGTGAAACGTTCTATGGTGTCAGAAAACCTCTTCTCGTTTTCTTTTAGGAAAGGGAATTGAAACTGAAATAACCCAATTGGGCTTTTATAAATTGTTCTATAGTTTTTTCATCCTGTGTTTTTTTAATGTTACACAGATAGATAATAAAGGTTTATTTCCTGAAATTGTTAACTAATTACTTGTCTTTACAGACCTTACATAGTACCTGTCCTTAATAACCTTAATAAGTAGCATGTATTTATTATCTGCATATTTTTGAGCCCTTTTTATTGGCTCTGCTAATAAGAAGCCCTCTAACCTAATTTCTTTATTAAAGAGACAGAAGAAAATTATGAAGTAAATTTCCAAAAGTTAAACCCATAGAAAATGTGGCATGCTGATTTCTGATGAGGTGAAACTATCATGAACACACTTATATAAATGCTTTTATTTATATGATAAATATTTCAAATCAGCCAGTTCATTTAATTCTAAAGTGAGTCATTTGGAGTTTTTTAATATCAAGTTTTTTTGTTTGATTGTTGGATACAAATTAACACCCCTAGAAAGTCAAAACATTCAAATTTCTTTTCCTATAAAGCACTACAGATCTTTCAGAATCATGGAAAAACAGATCTCTAATGATAAGCTTTGAAACATGGATATGTAATAGAGATGCTATTTAACTGACTCTGAAATAATTGTATTTTAGAATTAGGGTGCTAGGGAAGGAGACTGATTGGTGAAACTTACAAATATAGACAGCTTTGCTATCTCAGATTTTCCAAAATGCATGTTGGTATTAGATTATTACTTTAACTTAGGCAAGCATATGGCAGTCACTTTGTAGGACTTGAAGGAAATTATTTTCTATTTTACAAAAAAGTCTTAGACACATAAGGAACAACGTGAGCTATTAAATATTAAACTTGTTTTCAGAAAACCACAAAGAAGTTCACTTCAAGATTTTTTTGGGCAGCTGAACAAATATCACAGATGCTGAAGTTTAGACCTTTACTAAATTATTTTTATATATTTAAATTTTCACAAGAGTGCAACAACATAGTTATTAATATCTCCATCGCACAGACAGGAAACCAAGACCCATAGTACTTATCACTTGAAATTGTGCTAGGATTTGAACTCAAGTTCTTTATGGTTCCAAAGCTGATCTGTTTTCACTACTCCATCAACACTTGACATGTGCTTATGGTGTTTGTAGGATTATTTAGAAGCATTATAATGAAAGTTTATCTTTGAAGGTTAAATCACTGGCTCACAGATATTAGAAACATTCACTATTTATACAAAGGAATTAAACACTGAGTAAAGTGCAGAGGGTAAAGGGATTTGAATCATTAAGACATACCACTTCATTTAATGAATGGAGCAGAGTGTGTGTGTGTGTGTTTACAATATTTTTTTGAGGAATTTTTAAGGAAAAACTAATGTGATTTAAATATACTAAAGTTCACAAAACTAACAGGCAACCAACGGAATGGGAAAAGATAGTTGCAAATGACATATCAGATAAAGGGTTAATATCCAGAATCTATAAGGAACTCACCAAACTACACGCCCGAAAAACAAACAACCCAGTGAAGAAATGGACAGAAGATATGAACAGACACTTCTCCAAAGAGGACATCCAGATGGCCAACAGACACATGAAACGATGCTCAGCATCCATCCTCATCAGGGAAATATAAATCAAACTCACACTGAGATACCACCTCACACCAGTCAGAGTGGCTAAAATGAGCAAATCAGAGAACTCTAGATGCTGGAGAGGATGTGGAGAAACGGGCACCCTCCTACACTGTTGGTGGGAATGTAAACTGGTGCAGCCCCTCTGGAAAACAGTGTGGAGGTTCCTCAAAAAACTAACAACAGAACTCCCCTATGACCCAGCAGTAGCACTGCTAGGAATTTACTCAAGGGATACAGAAATGCTGATGCATAGGAGCACATGTACCCCAATGTTCATAGCAGCACTCTCCACAATAGCTAAAACATGGAAAGAGCCTAAGTGTCCATCCACAGACGAATGGATCCAGAAGATGTGGTTTATCTATACCATGGAATACTATGTGGCAATGAGAAAGAATGAAATCTGGCCATGTGTAGCAACATGGATGGACCTTGAGGGGGTTATGCTGAGCGAAATAAGTCAGGCAGAGAAGGACAAATGTCATATGTTTGCACGTATAGGAGGATTAGGAGGAACTTAACTGAGGAACAAGGGGGAGAATAAGTGGGGAAATGGTGGGGGAAAGGGAGAGAGGCCAACCATGAGAGACTCTTGAATTGCTGACAAAAACAGGACTGATGGATGTGGGGGGGAGGAGGGGTGGGCATGGAGGAGGGCACTCGTGGGGATGAGCACTGGGTGTTATGTGGAAACTAATTTGACAATAAACTATTTGTAAAAAAAAAAAAATCGCTAAAGATACTTTCTAAGATTTATGTAGCTGCAGAGTCATCATTAACAAGCTTAGTGAAGAGTCAATTTAAGTGACAAACTGAAGCCAATCATTCATTTCCTCTTGGTGGTGTGATTAGAAAACACCATATAAATGAGAGTGATGGGATAACTAAATAAAAAGTGGAGATTATTTAGAATCTAGGAGAGCTGTCATTATCCATGTTCATTCTATAATTATTCCTGTCTTTGGTTTCACAACTAGTTAGTTAATCTATTGATTCCTGGAGAACTTTCTCATTTATTTTTATTTTTTACCTAGGGTCTGTGAATACCTGGCTGTAGTGTCTAAACTGAAAATTCCTCAGGGTAGCCATTCAGATTAATATCACTGACTCCTCAGCCTGGGGAAAAAAATCATACACTTAGGGCAAGGAATTTTATTTTAATATAATGCAGCAGATGTCCAAATTGTTCATGACCCAGAAAAGGTGACTAGCAAAAGGGTTAAAGATCTTTTTGTGTCCAAATCTAGAAATCTACTTCTTGGAATCAAGAAGTAAGCACAAGTGTAGATGAATTATTACAGTTATAAATAAAATAACATTTAAAGTAGTGTATTACTGGGGTGCCTGGATGACTCAGTTAAGTGTCCAGCTTCAGCTCAGGTCATGATCTCACTGTTCATAAGTTCAACCCCCTCATCAGGCTCTATGCAGACAGCTCAGAGCCTAGAGCCTGCTTTGGATTCTGTGTCTCCCTCTCTCTCTGCCCTCCCCCACTTGCTCGCTCGCTCTCTCTCTCGTTCTCTCTCAAAAATAAACATTTTTTTAAATTTTTAAATAATGTATTACTATTACAATTTCTAAGGAAAAAAAATGCATAGCCCTAAGTGAACATAGTTCTTTCTTAATGTGCTAATCCTCACAAAATAAGGATCCTTTTTAACAGCTTTATTGATATATATATATATCATTCATACCATAAAAGTCACTCATTTAAAGTATTATTATATTATTTTTGGCCAAATAATATTCTGTTGTATGGATATACCTTCAGGTAGTTGATAGATATTTAACTTTTTCTACCCTTTGGCTCCTATGATTACTGCTGCTACAAACATTCATATACAAGTTTTTGTGTCGACATATGTTTTCAACTCTCTTGAGCATATACTAAGGAGAAGAGTTGCTGCATCATGTGATAACTCTGTGTTTAACATTTTGATGAACAACCAAGTTGTTTTTCACAATAGCTACATCATTTTACAATTCTACCAGCAAAGTATAAGAGATCGAGTTTCCCCACATGCCCACCAACACTTGACATTGTCTGTATTTTGATGATAGCCATCCTAGTGGATGTGAAATGCTTTTTTGTTGTGGTTTTGACTTTCGTTTCTCTGATGGCTGATGATGTTGAGTATCCTTGTTATACGCTTATCAGCCACTTGTATAGCTTCTGTAGAGAAAGGTCTATTCATATCCTGTGCCCATCTTTGAATTGGTTTCTCTTTCTATTGTTGAGTTGTAAGGATTCTTCATATATTCTGGATATAGTACTTTATTAGATATATATTTGCTCTTGTTCCAAGGGTTGTCTTTTCACTTTCTTAATGGTAACATTTATGACGCACAGGTATTAATGTTTTATATAGTCCAATTTATTTTAGTCATAAGGACTTACTCCTTTGTTTTCTCCTAAGAACTTTATAGTTTTAGCTCTTACCTTTAGGTCTTTTGATTCATCTTGAGTTAATGTTTGTGGATGGTGTAAGGTAGATCTCCAGCTTCATTCTTTTGCATGTGGGTATCCAGTTGTTACAGCAACATTTCTCCTGCTGCATGGTACTGATATCCTTGTTGAAAATCAGTTTATCATAAGTGTATTTGTTTCCATCTTGACTCTATGGAATACTGTTCCATCGATCTATATGTCCATCCTTGTGGCAGTACCATGGCCTTGATTATTATAGCTTTGTTAGTTAATTTTGAGACTGGGAATGTGAGTCTTCCAACCTCCAACTTTGTAGGAGGATTTTGTGTTTTGTTTTTTTGAGGTTGTTTGGCTCATCAGGATCTTGTGAAATTTCCACATGAATTTTAAGGTCGGTTTTATCTGTTTCTATAAAGAAGCTTGCCAGCCTTTTGATAGGATTTTTTTTCATAGGTCAATTTGGGGAATGTCAATATCTTAATAATACTAAGTCTTTTAATTTATGAACAGATGTTTTTCCATTTATGTAGATCTTCAGTTTCTTTAAAAAAATGTTTAATTTTAAATTCCAGTTAGTTAACATACAGTGTAATACTAGTTTCAGGTGGAGGCACCTGGTTGGCTTGGTTAAGTGCCCGACTTCGGCTCAGGTCATGATCTCGCAGTTCATGAGTTCAAGCCTCACATCGGGCTCTGTGCTGAAGCTCAGAGCCTGGATCCTGCTTCTAATTTGGTCTCCCCTCTCTCCCCCTCTCCGCCCCTCTCCTGCTCATTCTCTCTTTCTCTCTCAAAAAGATAAAGATTTTTAAAAACATTTTAAAAAAAATACTAGCTTCAGGTGTACAATATAGTGATTCAGCACTTTCATACAACACCCCAGTGCTCATCACAAGAAAGATCTAATCCCCATCACCTATTTCACTCATTCACATATTCCCTCATTACCAGCTCCCCTCTGGTAACCATCAGTTCTCTATAGTTAAGAGTCTGTTTTTTGGTTTGCCCCTCTCATATTTCCCTTTGCTCGTTTGTTTCATTTCTTAAATTCTACATGAGTGAATTCATATGCTATTTGTCTTTCACTAATTGACTTATTTCACTTAGCGTTATGTTCTCTAGGTCCATCCATGTTGTTGCAGATGGCAAGATCTCATTCTTCTTTATGGCAAATGAATATTCCACTGTTTATTTACCACACTGTCTATTTTTCTTAAATGTGGGTTTCTTTTTTTTTTTTGAGAAGAGAGCAAGAGAGCATGCACAAGCAGGGCAGGACCAGAGAGAGAGAGAGAGAGAGAGAGAGAGAGAGAGAGAGAATCCCAAGCAGGCTTCAAGCTGTCAGTGTAGAGCCCAACATGGAGCTCGATCTCATGAACCCATGAGATCATGACCTGAGCCAAAACCAAGAATCGGTCACTTAACTGACTGAGCCACCCAGGCACCCCTAAAATTTGTGTTTCTTGGTGGGATTTAAAGTTTTTCATAGACCTACCTATATGTAAACCTGAACTATTATGAATTTGAAAATTTATATAATCTCTGAATTATTGGTAAAAATACATTCTGCTTGATTTTTTTCCAAGACCCCAGTTGATTATCCTTTTTCCTGATTTTTGAAACTAGTTTTTCAAAGGCACTTAATCTTTATACCACCTCTGGACCTTGAAAGAACCACAGATCCCATCCCATCAGGATGTCAGGTCTATATCAACTCAAAATTCTCCCAAGTAGCTTTCACAGAACTTTACTCTTGTCTTGGGTTGAAGCCAGTTCTATTTCCAAACCAACATACAGTATTTAAGGAATGAGTTTTTGCCATAGTCATTTTATAGGCTGGTAAATGGAGGTAAAACACCCAGAATTAGAGAAATCAATAGACCTGAAATGATAAAGAGAATGAAAAGCAAGGATTAAAGCTGAAAATTGTTTCAAAGAACGGAATCCACAAAATTGAGTCCGTATATAGAACAAGTATGTTCTGTACATAGTAATGTATAACATACACAGATGGAAAGGGGAGTGGACAGACTGAGAGAAGATCCCAGAATTTCTTCTGGTCTCCAGTGACCGTGACAGTTTTGACAAGGAAGCAAGCTGGGAAAGTGAGCTCAGTTAATGGTCAGGTAAAGAATTTAATTGACCTGGAATCACAAAACCCTAAATCTGGAGAGACTCAAGTGATCTGGCTCAGCTCCTCAATTTTGATGGTGACTGTAACTTTGGCAAGCCAGCACCATAGCTAACTAAAGTCTTTTGTTCCTAAACAGTGGAATCCAAACTTATTAGCTTGGCCTTAAAAAAAATTGGGGAGGAGGAGCTCTTAGGTGGTTCAGTTGGTTAAGTGCCCAACTTTGGCTCAGGTCATGATCTCATGGTTCATGGGTTTGAGCCCCGCGTCGGATTCTGTGCTGACAGCTGGCTCAGACCCTGGAGCCTGTTTCAGATTCTGTATCTCCCTCTCTCTCTGCCCCTCCCTTGCTCACGCTGTCTCTCTTCTGTGTCTCTCAGAAATAAGACATTTAGAAAAAAAATTTTAATGTTTGTTTATTTTTGAGAGAGACAGAGACAGAGTACAAGCGTGGGGGCGGGGAGGGGCAGAGAGAGAGAGACAGAATCTGAAGCAGGCTCCAGGCTCTGAGCTGTGAGCACAGAGCCCCACGCAGGGCTAGAACCCACGGACCGTGGGATCATGATCTGAGCCAAAGTTGAACGCTTAACAGACTGGGCCACCCAGGCACCCCTAAACTTGTTAGCCTGGCCTTTAAAGCTCATTTAAAATCTTTCCCTCAACACTCTGGCCAGAGTGGTCAAGTAGTTGTTCTTTATATACATGTCAGCCCATTTTATAATTTCTTGTCTAGTGCTCGCCACCTGTTTGTTTCCTGCCACGTTTGATGCTATAAAATCCTAGACCACCCATCTCCGCAGTGACTGCACCCTGCTCTGAGACTTCATAAACCTTATAACTTGTGTAATTCATGTTACTTCTAACTATTTACTTTATGAACTCATTCTGTCTCCCCAATTAAATTATAAACTCCTATTCTGCCTCCTTTGCTAACTCCTTTTTTCTCTGGATCCCTGAACGTTAGTGTATCTCAAAGACATAGAGCACTTCCCATGCATTGTCCCCTTATGTGATATTAGTGAAAAGCACAAGGGCCAGAAGCTCTGACACCTAACTGATTGATTGATGACTGGTCAGATGTTTTGAAATCAGAGCATGTCATTGTTTTTCATTTGTAAAATAAGAAAGTTGAATTGGGCTTCTCTTCCCCATTTTGTGGCTTTACATTTTTTTATTGTAAAAGCCGTACTCCTATTCTTGTAAGGAGAAGATCATAAAGAAGAAAGGGGACAACGCAGGGCATGGGGTGGGGAGGGTTTACAGACGTGCCACCCAGAGGACACACTTTATATTAGGATGAATATTATGAATGTATATATTCACTTAGGGATTTTAAAGTACGATACTGTCTATGTCTAAAATCTTGATTCTTTTCTTGCCACTAAAGACATCAATATAGTGTCTTTTTAAAAAGATAAATGATGGTACTACGTTTTGGTATTTGACCACAAGTCAGATTAAGTGTATGACCAAAGATTTCCCATCTGTGATACATTTAGAAGGATCCATTAGGTCCTACAGGCTGTAAAAATCCCGATAAGATTCTGAATTATCTTAAATCATCTTAAAGCAGAAGTGTGGTTCCATTGTATATATTCTGTACTGGAATAAAAATACATACAAGTTCAACATGGTAAAAACTTAAAGATTTGTTTCTCAAAAATTCCCTTTGCTACAGGATTTCTCGTCTTCTGTACACATTTGTTAGAGACAGAGGTCCTCAGCCCAAAAGTCTTTTCTGAAAGGTAGAACATAATTCATGCAATGGGAAGGGTGGGAGCTTTAAAATTATTGCTAGGGTCCATAAGGAAGTTGAGCTCTTTCTATAAGAAAAAGTTATTGATTTATTACTAAAAATGACTTGCCTAAGGCAGACTAATTACATTTTGGCATATAATTAAAGCAATAGAAAAAGTAGTCAGGGTTTTTATTGTTTTGTTTTATTTTGGATAGCTACCATCTCTAATCAGTAAACAACTCCGAACTTCAGGTTTCTACATCTTAACACCAACAGACATTCTGGGTTTTTGTTTTTGTTTTGTTTTGTTTTTTCTACTTTTTAAGGGAATTCCAAAAAGAGAAAATTATTTGCAGTTTTTCTAGTAAGATTAAACTGACTTGGAAAGAGTCTTAAAACAGTAGTTGGGGCTCTCCAGATAAAGAATAGCAATTTTTCAAATGCCCAAGAAAGTATAATAAAGTTTCCATAAACTCATTAAAAACTTGAAACCTGATACCTACAGAGTGGTGCTGTCATCTCATTGTTCTTTAGGTCTGTCTGTTCATTCTGAGTTGGAATATTTTGTTTGGAATACTCTGAAAAGGCCATTCACTTGGCTTCACCTTTGGCATATCTTGGCTCAGATGAGTCTCACAGTGGTAGCTATAAAAATTGATTCATGAAGGAGCACCTGGGTGGCTCAGTCGATTAAACATCTGACTCTTGCTTTCTGCTCAGGTCATGATCTTAGGGTTCGTGAGTTCAAGCCCCACATTGGGCTCCTCGCTGACTGTGGAGCCCACTTGGGATTCTCTCTTTCTCTGCTCCTTTCCTTCTTGTGCATAAGCATACTCTTTCTTTCTCTCTGTCTCTGTCTCTCTCGGTAACTAAATAAATCTTTTTTTTTTTTAATTAATTACTTTCTCAGAAGAAACCTATAATCTATGGGTACTGTCTAGTTACAGTAAAGTTACACACCTTTTGAAATGGAAATGATCACTAAACTTGCAGCGTAGAGCTTCAGAATGCCAGTTTCCTACTTTTGATCTTAAGTATTTACAAATAGAAGGTATTTCTCTTATCCATGTAGAAAACAGAATTTATGAATTAGGCTAGCTACCTAGAAGCTTCCACCCTTAATTCACAAGTTACTCATATTCACTCATGACCATTTTTAATTAGAGAGGGATTTCACCAATAGATAAGAGTTGGGATATTTCATTTCCTACCTTTCATTTCTACCTATATAGTTTTTCATTTTCTACCTTGTGTACATCAACATGGTAAGCACTGTTGCTAAACTTTTTTTTTTTTTTTAATTCTTCATGCCATATCCTCTCTCCTTCAGTATTTCTTTTAATCTGAAGCGGGAAATGGTCTCTTTCCAGGTATCAGTTTTAAGACTTCAAAATTATAGGGAACTGTCATTGTGGTTTCTGTGTTGGCTTATTTTAGTGGATTAGTGGATTTTTGTTTTCTTAAAAACAAAACTTGCTGCTCTTCTCCTGTCCAGTTACAGAAGATTAAGATGGTATTTTACTTTTCTAGTCTTGCCCCATTCTCTCCACCCCAAATATTTCTTTCTACACACAGCACTATTTAATTCTTGCTAAAACTTGGCTTTTGTTATGTTCAGGAGTCACATTATATTAGTTTATTCATTCTCTATATGTTTATTCAGTGACGGATGTGAGCCAGGCAATGCCCAACTCCAAATTCCTCCAACTAGCTATATATGTTGTCTGTACCCTGCCATCCTCTCACTTATCCAGGCTCTAGTTGTCTGTCCTTAGTTACCAGTGTTTGCTTTATACTGCATATCTTACCGTGCTTTTCTGAAACACCACCCCCCTCCTTCAGGTGCTCTTATAAAAAGATTTAATAAGTCATTTATTATATAGTTGAATTTAAGTCACTATTTTACCTCTTAAGGCTTTTACATTTTGACTTTTCCTGTAAATGTGAATGAAAAACTATCTTTGAAAGAATTCAGAGCTGTGTGCACATGCAGAGGTTTTTGGAGGGGCAGAGCGCCCCCTGCTGATTTCTTTGAAATCACACCTAATGAACAGCCCTCTGCCTTCCCCTCCCACCTTGTACTGTTTGTGCTTCATCCCATTTCCATAGCCCTGTAGCTGTCACTCTTCCTGCTTGAACTGCCTGTACCTCTTTCCCTCAGCGTTCAGCTCAACCTATCCTACATCCTTCCTCAGGGTGTTTCTGTGTCCTCTGTCATTCACTTCCTTTCTGTGAGTTCCTCTGTGGTTCATGGTCACCATCACTGAGATTGGAACTTATTGTTGTTTGTTTCAGCTGGCTCTTTTCTTTTTCCCCATCTCGAGTATAATCTTGAAGAAAATTGATCCTGTCATCTTAACTTTCTGTTTAGATGGTGCCTAGCAAAAAGACACAGTTGGCATTCAATGAATATCTAAATGGAAATGAGAACATGCCGAGGCCCACATATTTATATTGTATTTAGCAACATTTTGCAAAATGAGTTCATCCTTCATTAGAAAGTGGAAACGTCATCATGTCATACTTCAGGGCATTGTTAAAATTTTTTAAAAGGGAAAAAACGTCAGCAGTTTTTTTTTCTGTAAGTGCTAACATCTGAAGAAAGTTTGATTTTTACTTCTTAATAGGTGGTTTGTTCTGGATGCAGAAACCAGAGATCTAGTTTCTATCCACACAGATGGGAATGAACAGCTCTCTGTGATGCGCTACTCAGTAGGTAGGCAGATTTACCCCCTCCTGGCATTCACAGCATTTCTCTGAAATTGCATATTTTCACTTCCAATAAAACTAACTACGTTTTTTTCTACTCTCTAGACTTGTTAACTATTGAATATGTTTCCCCCAACATCATATTAAATTCTGCTGCAGGAGACTGCAAAATAACTTCTTGAGTTAAACAACAATACATATAAATCGTCAAGTAAAATTAGAATGAACTGTTAGAACTGCTTTTGCAATTGAAAGCAGAATATAGTACAGTCAAATACCACTTTAGGGGAATTACATATACTTAGAATTTTGAATAGGTATTAGGCTGACTGTTATATCTATTTGGCAACCTTTTTTTGTATGTAAGAAAATATAAAAGAAGTTATAGTAATGTTCAAAATACACACTGTGATAGAACCTATTCAGGTTCTTTAAAATCTAGTTACATTGTTACTGGCTACATAGTAGTGATTGGTTTTGTTAATTAGATAAAATACTCAGCAGCTCATTATAAGAGTTTAATAAATTCATTTGGCCTTGTTTGAAAAATTCTTTATACCTTACTCAAAATGTTAATTATGTTTTCACAGTATTCCAGTTTCTTTTCCCTATTATTAATCTGGTTTTGACTCATATTGTTCTTCTCTGGAGTTAGTGTGAGTGACATTTGCTTATATTTGAAAATCTATGCCAGTAGTTGTTGGCTCAGTGTGGGATCCAAAGGATCTTTTTGATTGCTTCTAAGTTGTTTCAAAGGAAGCACAGAATACTGTTTTCAGAGTTGAACATGGAAGGAAAAGTATTTGCTTCAAGCTATAAGCCTGGCAAGTTATCTTAAAGCAGAAAAGGTATTCTATTTGGTTTGGCTTTTTTAGTCTATACTAGCAAATTATTGCAAATGTAGCAGTTAAAAATCCAAAGGTCAGTTGGACTTTATTGACCATCTGTTCAAAGTGGTAAGAACAATAGAAGAGACCATGAAAGAAGAGAACATAGTCCCTTCCCAAGAGACTGTAGTTGGAGAAGTCATATATGCTCGGCTGAAATGAGCAATTGTACCCTCAGCTTATGAGTACTGTGTGCTGAGACCCATAAGAACAGGTTAACCTCCCTGGGGCCATATCGTAGCTGCCTAGAAAAGATGAGGCTAAGGTCCAAGGCCTGTAAGTATCTCCAAAAAAATGACTGCTTCTCAAGTGCGCTTAGTGATGGAAGGATTTATTCATCAAATGTCAAATACTAGTTAAATCTGTGAGATTGAGCAACATTTGTAAAAAAGCTTTTAGTACAGGTCCATAGCAGCAAGTAAATCCGTCAATACATTTCTCTAGTTAACACTTTTTCCTGTTTCATTCTAGATGGCACCCTCCTGGCTGTAGGATCTCATGACAACTTTATTTACCTCTATGTAGTTTCAGAAAATGGAAGAAAATATAGCAGATATGGAAAGTGCACTGTAAGTGGTTGAAGTAAAGTAAGCTGTAAAATTGTTGGAAAATTTTACTTCTGTTAAAAAGAGTTAAATGTTTACATTGATGTTTCCGTTATTTTCTCTCACTGCTTTAAACTTTAATCTCACTCTTTGAAAATGGAGATTACTTGATGCAAAATACTGCAGTTCCCTGTGTGCTTTAGAAATATTTCTTCTTTTGGGGTGCCTGCGTGGCTCAGTCGGTTAAGCATCCAACTCTTGATTTCAGCTCAGGTCATGATCTCACAGTTGTGAGATCGAGCTCCATGTTGGGTTCTGTGCTGAAAATAGAACATGCTTAAGATTCTCTCCTCCTTCTGCCCATCTCGCCTGCTCACATGCTCAATCTCTCCCCTCCCCTCCCCTCACCCCCCTCTCTCTCCATCCCCACCCACCTTCTCTCTCTCAAAAAAAAGTTTCTCCTTGGGGCGCCTGGGTGGCTTAGTCGGTTAGCGTCCGACTTTCGCTTAGGTCATGATCTCGCGGTTCGTGGGTTCGGCCGCGTCGGGCTCTGTGCTGACTGCCAGCTCAGAGCCTGGAGCCTGTTTCAGTCTGTGACTCCCTCTCTCTCTGATCCTCCCTGCTCACGCTGTCTCTCTCTCTCTCCTAGAAATAAATAAAACATTAAAAAAAAAAAAAAAGTTTCTCCTTTTGATGGAAGTTTAACACTTCTTTTTAACTAGATTTAAGGCAGTTTCTTAAATCACAGCTCTGTCCAAAGGAAACCCTTAGAATAATAACAATTCTTAAAAATGGAGTAAGTCAGAAATGAGAGAGAATAATCTTTTAATCCCAGTGTCCCACATTCTTGTCCTCCCTGCAGTTTCCACAGATCTCTCTTACCACTAAAGGTGATTTATTTAGAGATGTGTCTGCATTAAGAGAGTTAACAGAAGCGTATTTTCTTTCATTTGTTGTCCTGATTGACTAGGTTATCATTGTAAGGTAAAGATTCGATTTAGTACTACAGGTATACTGAGTACTTACCTTATGGCAGTATTCTGCTAATTTAAGAAATGTTCTGGACACCAGGAATATACATAGGATTTTTGTTTCTTGTCTTCAAAAAGTGTACATTTGAGCTGAGGGCAAGATAAGAAAGTGGTCAAGGGCACGAATTTGGGATCAGACTACCTAGATTTGAATTCTTATTTCACTACTTATGAGCCGTTGTAACCCTGGGCAAGTTAACTTAAACCTTTTGTTTCGGTTTTCTCATGTCTGAAATGAGCATAATAGCAGTTTTCTACTTCACTGGATTAAAATAAGTTAATACATATCAAGTATTTTGAGTAGTGCTTGGCAAATAATAGGTACTCAGTATGTGGTAACTATTATTTTTATAGAAAATGAGGTAGCATGGTGTGTATGTATGTCAGGAGATTAGGGTTAGAAAATTGATGAATTAGTGATTAGTGGCCACACAGATCACAAAATAGTTTTAGGGAGATAAAAGAATTTGTTTTTAGAAGCATGTACATAAGCAATACCCATTTACTATTCAAAGAAGAGACTTGTTTATTTACTTTGTGTATATGCACCTAAAACCAGCCTATATATGCAGTCTACAAACAACCTCAAAGTTTCAGAATTTATCCAAATTTTTTTTGCCTTGACAACAATTATGAATCATTACCCAGTAATTTATTGAAATCTCTCTCTTAATTGATTTTTATATTAATATTTGTGATGTGGCATACTAGAGCAATGCCTCTTTGTACCACATGAGTAAATGAAATGCTCCAGTGAAAGGAATTTTCAGGTTACTGAGGTTTACCCCACCAGGCACCAAAGTTTTTCTTACTTTCTTTACCTCGCCTTTTAAAAAAGTCCATGTCTTAGTGAAGAGAGCATATCAATTATAATTTAATTGTGGAACCATATGAAATTTTCCAGGGATCCTTATATAGCACATACTTGGCTCAGCTCATTGTACTGATGTAGAGACTGAGTTTGAGAGAAGATAAAGAACTTGGCCTTGGTTACATCTTGACATGGTGGCAAACCTGGGGTGGGAACCCTCTTCTCTTCCTAGAGCAGACTTTCTACTGTAATGATAATGCCTCAGATTTTTCAATATATATCTCATTGTCCTGAGAATGACCTTGAGAGTGTTCAGAAATGGCAAGCTTATCAATTGCATGAGATTTGGCCTCCAATTAGGCAACTTTTGTCTTGAAAGCGCTTGAAAGTATTATTTTGAGATACCCTTAGGAACTGTTAAAGTTGATAGTACTGTTTGAGCCTGTAATGAGAGGCTCTGCTACTCTGCTTTTCTAATTATCTTCTGTTTTGTACTTTGCTTCCAGCTGTCACTTCTCCTTGCCATCTCCTTCCACCAGCTGGTGTTACAGTTTCATGTTAACTGCTTTTATCTGGTATCTGTTAGGGTAGAGGACAGACAGAACAGAGCTAATGCTGGTTTTGCCGCTTAATAGATTTCAACTTTAGGCAAGTTAGTTGACTTCTCTCTTGATTTTTTTTTTTTTAATGTTTATTTTTGAGAGAGAGAGAGAGAATGATCAGGGGAGGAATAGAGAGAGAGGGAGACACAGAATCTGAAGCAGGCTCTAGGCTCTGAGCTGTCAGCACAGAGCCTGACATGGGACTCGAACCCACGAACTGTGAGATCATGCCCTGAGCTGAAGTCAGTTGCTTAACCAACTGAACCACTCAGGTGCCCCGATTTTGTTATCTTAAAATTGGACATTTTAATAGTTCCTACTACATAGGATTGTTGTCAGGATTAGGAACTACTCTCAGTTGCAAATACAAATGCTGTTTTCTGTTTCAATTTCAATATTTTCCTATTACTAGCCAATATTTTAAGTAACCAGCATAGCTGCAGAAGCATATTTATTTAGAATTTTTAGAGACTGTCTCTCTAATAAATTAACCAAGCAGTTGGAGCCTGTCCCTCTTGATGGCATCACTTTATGTGGAAATGACAATTGGGAAGGTGACTGGTACCAAGAACACCAAGAAGTACTTCTCAGTAGAAGGCAGCTAACTGATGGTATGTGAGTTCTTTCCTCATCAGTGGCTTGCTTGACAGGGTTGTGACAGGCCAAAGCCTTGCTCACAGTCATAAGCTAAGAAACCAAACCAGACCCATTTTAGAGACATGGACTTACATCATGCATATTCTCCAAAGCTGGTTTGTAAAATACCAATTTATGAGAGCTATAACTGATAAGGGACTGAATCCTAGTTTCCTCTGGGCGACCCAGTTTTCTCTCATAAGCAGGCCTCAGGAAACCAGCTCATAATCAGAACGCTAGTTTATTCATTTAAATAAGATCTATAAATGCCAAGGGGACAGGACATGCACTTAGACAGAAATACGCATGTGAGACCGGACTGTCGTCAGGAAGTGAGCAAGCTTGGCACCTCCGTCCCCAGGAGGTCAGCAGCTGCCTCTGCACCCGGTCCTGCTGCAGGTCCTTCTACCCTAGACCTTCGGTGGTGCTGGCCACACTTGCCGTGGCTCTGTGTATATGCTGACCCCCTCCCGCCACCACCTCAGTAATACTTGCTGTGGACAGATTCGTACGTGCAGTCGGGTAGTACTGTAGACTTGCTGGCCTCGGACCGATTAGCACTCTTGTTTCTTTACCCGTTTCTCACATGACTTATTTGATGTTAATTCTAAACATCACATTCCCACTGCAGTTTCCACAAACCCACAAAATTTGTTCTTCTATTTATTGACATTTACTTGCTATTATGTTGCAAATATACCCCTTCAAACACCTCAAGTTTGTTTCTACACCTAGCTGGTCCTGGAACTTCTCTTTGAAGGAACCCTAGTGATCTTCCAAGAAATCATCTGCTCTTCATGAGCCTGAACTCTCTGGGCTGGCTGAGGGATAGAGAGGAGGAGACATAGAGTAGAATCCTCCTGGGGCGCCTGGGTGGTTCAGTCAGGTAATCGTCCCACTTGGCTCAGGTCTTGATCTCACAGTTCGAGCCGCGCACAGGGCTCCCTGCTGTCAGCACAGAGCCCACTTCAGATCCTCTGTCCCCTTCTCTCTCTGCTCCTCCCCCACTCTTACTCTCTCTCTCTTTCAAAAATAAACATTTAAAAAAAAAAAAAAGGAATGAAGCCATCCCTCTGTCCTGTTTCTGTGTGACCAGCCTTTCATTTTCTCTTTTGTGGCCTGTCTGCGTCTCACTTCCCGTGTTTGCCCCTGGGAGCGCACGGTCTTCCTGCTGCTCTTGGGTTCTCGCATCCCCTCCAGCACACACCCCCCAAGCCTACTTGACCAGATCTGTGGCATTTTGTGCCTCTTAATCAGATCATACAATTTAGAATGACCTTTTGTCTTTCTTTTACTTCCCATGAAAACATCCATCCTCTTAGCGTTTAGTACACACTAGAAAAGGTGGTTTGACTAACCTGTAGGGTTCAGGGGTTCATGGTTATATCATATATTCACTGTATAAGCAGTTTGATTTTATAAGTGCTGCTGTGGAAAAGTGTATAAAAAGGCTTTGGATTCAGAAGCTCTTTTTAACTTGTATTCTGTAAAGCCCCAGGGTTTGGGGGTGGGGCTGGGCCAGGCTAGTATGGATCTGATTTTCTTTGCTTTGCATATGGGGCTTCTCTTGTAAGATTTAATATGACAGAAAGATTTTTTAGCTAAAAAGAATTTGAGGACTGGTTGGTTATCCGAAATACCTCTGAGGATTGTGAGGTTTTATAGTTTTGTTGCTTTCCATACAATGTTTCTTTACCTCAGCTTTTCCTGTGCTGTTTTGAAAATGCACTGAAAAAGTCCTTACTTGTACATTCCTTTTCTAAAATGCTACTTTTAAATTACTTTCTGCTCATCTTCAGTGTTAGAGAAATGACTAAATGATAAGCATGATTGAAATGCTGTGCTTCATTTGGTCCAGATGTCTCTGACCTGGGCTTAAACTCTGGCTCTACCTATTCTTTATTATAATGGTGACTTCAGAAAAGTTATGTAACCTCTCTGCCTCCTGGATTTGCTCATCTGCTAAGTGGGCGTCTTCGTGCAGGCTCCTGGGAGATTGAGAGTTGACCGTGTATGTCCTGTGCCTAGAATGTTCTCTGCTCGGTGTTGGGTGCCAGCAGCAGCAGCAGCACTGTGCTCAGGAACTAGATGAGACAACCCCGGGTGTTATGTAAGGTGTTTTTCAGCATTTAGTATGAATCTATGAAAGTTCAAACATAGTTTTCTAATTATGGATGATTGTATATTTTCCTTGAAAGAGTTTAAGTGTTCTGACCAACCTGAAGTTTCTACTCTATTTGCAGTGGGATTAAGATGACTTTTTTTTTTTTTAATTAAAAAAATTTTTTTTATGCTTATTTCTTTTTGAGAGACAAACTGGAGGAGGAGTAGAGTGAGGGAGACAGAGGATCTGACATAGGCTCTGCATTGACAGCAGAGAGCCTGACACGGGGCTCAAACTCACAAACCGTGAGATCATGACCTGAGCCGAAGTCGGGCACTTAACCAACTGAGCCACCCAGGTGCCCCAAGGATTAAGATGCTTTTATTCTGCATCTGAGTGCCAGCACACTGGCTTTGTCTTTGACTCCAATTCCTGGTAAAAGGATTTAACTAACACTGCTACTCTGAGACCTTAGTGTAGGAAATGTAATAGTACATTGAAGGTGCAGTGGTGTACTGTTAGAAAGTCTATTCTGATAGGAAAGAAATGCTAATAAAAGTAAGGTCCTTTTTGCCAGGATTTTGGTAATTGAAAATGTACATCAAAAAGAGAAGCATAAAAGAGTCTTTAACAGTCTGCTTAGAAATCTCCAAAAAAAATGGGGCAGCTGGGTTGCTCAGTGGTTAAGTGTCCTGTTGATTTCGGCTCAGGTCATGATCTCATGGTCGTGAGCCACGCATTGTGCTCTATGCTGACAGCACAGATGCTGCTTGGAATTCTCTCTCTCTCCTCTCTCTCTCTGCCCTCTCCCACTCATCCTTTCTCCCTCTCTCTAAATAAACAAACATTAAAAAATCTTTAAGAAACTAATCCAGTATTTCAGTACTTTGGAAAGGCATAGGATTCAGTGTTCATGTAACAGGATATATTACAGTAAAAAAATGAGGGATTTGTTATCATTTAAATAAAAGTCATCAGGGACTCAGGATCCTCCTTTCTTTATATTCCATCATCCTCCAAATCATCAGATCCCAGTTCCAGGAGGAAAAGATCAGAGCAAGGGAAAAAGACATGGCTCCTCCAAAGTCAATTCTCTTAAGAGTTTGCCTGGAAGCCCCACTCAATGATTTCTACACCACCTCTAGCTGCAAAAGAAGTTGAAAAATCCAGTGTTTTAAGTGGGCATTTAACAAAAGGGTGGCAGAATGTGGATTGGATAGGTAGCTAGCAGCCTATATGCTAAAGAATAACTTTCTCTCAGGGCGCCTGGCTGGCTCAGTCAGAAGAGCATGCAGCTATTGATCTCGAAGTCTTTGAGTTCAAGACCCACATAGGGTGTAGAGATTAAGTAAATAAACAAAACTAAAGTAATAATAATAACTTTCCCTCAGACCAGCAAAAGGACATCAGAACTTTGATGGGGGATAAATCCTGTTTGCGGTAGCAACCAGAACTGTAGATGTTTTGAGACTAAACCTAGCAAGTAAAGCACAGGAAACAAAAGACTTGATAGAAATAGCTGTTCTCTACAAATTACTCTCTAAATTTGATGCGGTCTTAAATATTTTCATTTATTTATTTATTTTGGAAGAGAGAACGCACAAGCTGGGGAAGGTCAGAGAGAGGGGGAGAGGGAGAATCCCAAGTAGGCTCCGTACTCTCAGTGCAGAGCCCAACATGGGGCTCGAGCTCCTGAACCGTAAGATCATGACTGGAGCCCATATCAAGAGTCAGAGGCTTTAACTAACTGAGCCACCCAAGCACACCCTTATTTAAATTTTCAACATGTTATTTATGAGCTTGATAAAATGGTTTTAAAGTTCATCTGAAACTTTCCACATACCACAAAACTATTCACAGTTGGCTGGAGATAGGCAGACTAATGGAACAGAAAAAAAGAGACCAGAAACAAAGATCTGTTTATATGGAAATTTACTAGATGATAAGAGATATTTCAAATCAGGGTAAGAATGGATTGTTCTCTGCATTATCCAGCATCACAGCTATAACTTTCTGTTCATGAAATTGAATACAGTCCAGTTCCCTGGGAGCGCCAGCCATATTTCAGGTCCTGGCTAGTTGCTTCTGCACTGGACTGCGTACGTACACAGCATTTTCATTACTACAGAGAGTTCCGTTAGCACTGCTCTAGGTGGTAAGGGGAAGTCATGTGTGGTACCTACTTAAAAGGAAAAGGTTAGATTCCTAACCCTAGCCACCTTTTTAGAAAACTCTCCATATAATTTTTAATATATAGGCCAGGGCTCCAAACCACTGATGTAAATGCTCCTCTAGTAGACAAAGATTCAGCTAAAATATTTCTCATTTGAGAGTAGTATCCTTGAGCTCCATCAGTGTGATTATCACTCTGATTATTTAATAGCAATAATGACAGTTCTGGCTTAGAGTACTCTACTGCTTCTTTTCAAGGAAGTATAGTAAAAAAAAAAAAAAATTTTTTTTTTTTTTTGAGAGAGCAGGCAGGGGAGGGAGGGGGGAAGTTAAGCAGGCTCCGTGTAGATTCCAGTGCAGAGTCGGACATTCAGCCACCGGGGCCACCCGGACACCCCCACAGGTGTGCCAGATTTTCCTCCCAACTGTGCCATGCCCTTGGGGTGATATTTGAAGCTCCCTTCCCCCAAGCTGTGCCTATATCTTCCACGACCCAGAAGTGGACATGGATGCCAAACTGTGCATTTAATTTTTTCTTTGCTTATTTATTAGAATCCATACAAGAGAGAAAATACTCACTTTGATTTTCTGGTATGAACTGGTAACTTCCCCAAGGTCTTTTCTACTGGATCCTTTTGCCACCCAGCAGTCCTTTTTGAGAATACTTTATACTGATTTACCTTCTAAATATGTTATGTTTCCAATACAGATGGAGCTACTTGAATATTATGTATACATACAATGCCTTTTTTTTTTTTTTTAATGTTAGAGAGCAAGCAAGTGGGGGAGGGGCAGAGAGAGAAGGAGACCGAGAATCTGAAGCAGGCCCTGCACCGCCATCACACAACCTGATGTGCGGCTCAAACGCACAAATTGTGAGATCATGACCTGAGCTGAAGTTGTACGCTTACCCGACTGAGGCACCCAGGCGCCCCTACATATAATGCTTTTGATGCTCTTCTAAGTAATGTTATTAAAACCTTTTCACAAAGATCCAGGTGATATTTTTAAACACTTCTACGTTAATGTGAATACTTCTTGGAGGTCTGCGCTTTGCAGATTAATCTAATGAGATCATTCCTTCATGTAGTTTTCTTACCTGAGAAGCATGGTGGCTCCTGACGCCAGGGCCGAGCATCATCAGACTCGTGTGCACCAGGAAAGGGATTTGTGTGAACCCCATCCTTCTGCCATATTCAGAAAATATCCAGTAACCCCATGTGTCTTTCTGGCTTTGAAAATTTATTTCTTGTTAAGTTGGTAGATCTCCATTGTTCCCTAGCAGGTGATTCCAAACCCGTTTTCCAGTATACCTCCTGATCTCTGGTGAGTTTGGGAGCTTCACAGTTCTCAAGTTCCCATAATGTAAATTTATTTAAGTGTGTAAGTATATATATTTGCCATACAGCCCTGTGAGGAGATCATAACTCTAGGGAGGTGTCGTTAGACTTCAGAAGGGTAAGGGAATAAATAGAATACTTTGTGTGAGCCATTAAAAACTGCGCCTAAAGTACTTTGAATTTTTTAACTTAAAAAAATGTGTGCAGAAAGCTAGTAATTCAAAAAGTACAATAGAAATTAAATATGTTTTTACCACAGACTGTAGGAGATAAAAGTGCTTTTGACTCTCCATTGACTTTGGTAAACCATTAAGACCTATGTGTGGTTTATCTTAGAAATTATGAGATGCTCACATAGCAAGCCAACAAAATACAGCATTTAGTAGTTTTTTGTCTTAATTCCCACAGTGTTAGTAAAACCAGAGCAGAAAAAGATCATGGTCTTAGGCCATCTAGGTGACTCAGTCAGTTAAGCGTCTGACTGTTGAGTTTGACTCACATCATAATCTCAGGGTTCATGGTTTCAAGTCCCACATCGGGCTCTGTGCTGACAGCTCAGTGCAGAGCTTGCTTGAGATCTTCTCTCTCCTCTTTCTGCCCCTCCCCTGAAGCTCACTTTCTCAGAATGAATAAGTTAAAAAAAAAATCACTGTCTCTCTGTTTAAGGGGTTAGATAATTATATTGGATCCAGCTAGCTGTTCTGAAGGAGTACATGTTGGGTGACTTTTTCCCCAGACATATTCTTTGGAGATTAGAGTTTTTCTAGGAGCCCTCCATATACCCATATACATGCGCCATATTCCCCAGCCTTTGGGGTGTACTGTGGATACTAAGAAGCAGCCTAGGAAAACTTACTTTTTGTGAACAGCCCAGAACCATTACTTCATTCTCCAAAATGAAGCCCCTCTAAAGGGGACACCCGTGACTTTAAATAAGGCCTGAGGATATGGTTATCTGTGAAGTATCCTTTAAGGCATAAGTTTAAGAGACTCCTCATCCTTGGAAGTCTGACACAAGTAGCCAGTGCTTGTTGCTGCTATCAGGGTGGAAAGGCCAACCGCATATTCCCAAGTTCCAGTTGTTTCCACGTTTGCACTGTGGTGAGATCTGTGTCTCCCAGAGTTCTGCCGCAGCCCTTCACGTATCACCGACAGTTTTGTATACGTGCATCTTCAGTTGCCAACGAGAGAGGGTAAGAAAGAACTAAGGACCTGCTGTGAGCCCTGTTCAGTTCGAGGCTGTGATACTCCTCTCTCTACTTTGGAAATTCCAGATGAGTGGCTACTCAGAAAATGTATCAACTAACTACTAAACGACTTATTCAAAATACTGAATGCTTTCTAATAGTCGCTCTGTTATTCCCTAGGGACATTCCAGCTATATCACACACCTTGACTGGTCCCCAGACAATAAGTATATAATGTCTAACTCAGGAGACTATGAGATACTGTACTGTAAGTATGAACGACTCTGTATGGCTGAGATGGGTCTGTCGGGCACAGGTGAACAGGCTGTGTAGAGAGTACCTGCTGGCCTCTCTGACTTGACACAGCAGATGTTACTCTAAGAGGAGGGAGAATCTCAAATGTGGTTCACTTCTCCAAGAAAGTGATGAATTAATTTAAATAGGTAGACATATAGTCTTAAATTACTCCGGGAGATTGCCGCTCTAATATGGTTTTGTATTTAACAACTTCCTGGAGACAGGAAAGACATAATGGGTGGGCATTTATGCTTCTTAAAGAAACAAGAACAATTTTAGTGGGGAAAAAGTTTGTGGTTCTCTTTTCCTTTTTAAATGTGTCTTAATGTTTTTCAGTGTATGGATTATAAATACAAGTAAACGTGGCTAGTTTGAATCAAAATGCACTTTCAAATAGATTTGTGCACAGGCACTATGGTTATACTTCCTGTTTCTAAACTTAAAGGGGACATTCCAAGTGGCTGCAAGCTAATCAGGAATCGATCAGATTGTAAGGACATCGATTGGACAACATACACCTGCGTGCTAGGCTTTCAGGTCTTTGGTAAGAACATGACACCTGATGGGAAAAGGCAGTTTGTGGGATTTTTATATATAATAGTTACTTAAATTGCTGAGAGAAAAATAGTCTGTGTATGTTCTTCAGTGCGTCACTGTTGATGCCAGATGCAGGGAGATGAAGTGGATTAGGATTGAGCCAGTGCGAATGTGTTCTCTGCAAAGTCCGGCAGACTTTTGGTCCTCAATAAATATGAAAGACAATTAAAAGGAAAAAAATTTACACTAATAAATAGCACAGATTGCCTTCCCATGTTTTTCCTCCAATTGAAAACTAAAGTTTTTAAATTTGTAAAGGCATTTTTAAAAGCTTTATTGAGCTGTCATTCACATACTATATAATTTGTCTATTTAAAGTATACAATACAGTGGTTTTAGGATATTCAGAATTGTGTGGCCATCAGCACTATCTACTTGTAGAACATTTTCCTCATCCCAAAAAGAAACCCTCTTCCCATCAGCAGTCACTCCTCATCTCTCCCCCTTCCTCTGCCTCCAGCAGCACTAATCCACTTTAATGACTTGCCTATTGAGTACATTCATATAAATGCAGGCATACAGTGTGTGATGCACTGACACAGTCCTCTTTCCTATAGAATGTTTTTAAGGTTCATCCCCATTGTAACCTGTATGAGCACTTTGTTTTATGGCTGAATAATATCCCGTTGTGTGCATGTACCACATTTTGCTGCTATCTGGGTGGAAAGGCCAACAGCATATTCCCAAGTTCCAAGTGTTTCCACGTTTGCACTGTTTGTCAGTTGATGGACACAGCTGTTATAAATAATGCCGCTCTGAACAAGTATGTGTAGGCTTTCATATAGACATGTCTTCATTTCCCTGGAGTCTATACCTCGGAGTGGAATTCCAGGGTCAAATGGTAACCTCGTGTTTAACCTTTTGAAGAACATTAGATTTTTTTTTCTTTTCTATATTTTTATTTCTAGGAGAGAGAGAGACAGTGTGAGCAGGGGAGGGTCAGAGAGAGAGGGAGATACAGACTCTGAAATAGGCTCCAGGGTCTGAGCTGGCAGACAGCACAGAGCCCGACGCGGGGCTCGAACCCACGAACCGCGAGATCATGACCCAAGCGAAAGTCGGACGCTCAACCGACTAAGCCACCCAGGCGCCCCAGATTGTTTTTCCGAAGTGGCTGCACCATTTACATTCCCACCGGTGATGTACAAGGTTCTGTTTCCCCACATCCTTGTCAACAGTTCTTACTCTCTTGCACGTGAATGTCCAGGTATCCTACCACCATCTGTTGAAATATAAAGACACTTTTAATAGACATTAATTAAAGATAAAACTTGGGAGTTTGGGAGTGCCCAGGTGGCTCAGTTGGTTAAGCATACTGCCTCTTGATTTCAGCTCCGGTCATGATCTCAGGGTCAGGGGATCAAGCCCTATGTCAGACTCCCAAGCTGGGCATGGAGCCTGCTTGGGATTCTCTCTCTCCCTCTGTCCCTCCACTTGCCTGCTCTCAAAAGTAAACACAGTTGCTATAGAGATGGAGGAAGAGTACTAGGCTAACAAGAAATTTAAAAAATAATCCTGACTAGTCCACATATAGTTTCATTGCTCTGGGTGAAACTGAAGCCGTAGCCAATAGCTGGTAATTTGCCTAGCTACGTTAATGAAATAGTATTTATTTACTTTTAGTAAGAGGTGTCAGTTAAGAAAGGTTTTGACTCGTCTTAGCCAATTTACCAAGAACGTACTTGTTCTCTAGAATAGCACTGAACCATAGGAGGCCAGCATCTCAGCCCTTACACATTCCATAATTTCCATCTAGTCTAATAGAGTTTTGTGCTAATGACATGGAACATGATCACCGGTGCCTCATAATAATTCAGAAAAATTTGTAATGTCTCTGGACGTAAATTATAGTTACAGGAAAATTCTATGGGACAGCATGATAGGCTTGTAGATGGTCTATGCATTTCCATTAAGAATCTTTGAGATTTTCTTCAGGTGCCTGCCTGAAGTGAACAGCAAAGAGTGTGTACATTTATACAGTTTCCCCACAGTCTACTTTGAAGAACTAGTGCTATGGCCTTGTTTCCACACCTTGCCGTACAACTGAGAATTTCCCCTCCAGCTAGAAACTTTAGAAAGGAACTTATTTGCTGAGGTGAGTTAAGCTAGAACAAATTATTAGTGCCACCTGCTGGTTACTAGGGAGTACTTTAGTGTCTTAAAATTTTCCATCTTGAGGCTGTTTTGGTTTAATTTTATTAGATTTTGGGTAAAACTTCATCCTTTGAAAGAAGTATGGCGCTACTAAGAAATTTGTAAGGAAAATGTCAGCAGCTAATAGTTTGAACACAAGATGAAAGATTCTAAAAATAAATAAATGTTATTGTGATACTACATAGGTTTTAGACTGATTTTTCTCCACTGCTGTGTTTCCGTATCAAAGGTGTCTGGCCGGAAGGATCCGATGGGACAGATATCAATGCACTGGTGCGATCCCACAACAGGAAGGTGATCGCTGTTGCTGATGACTTTTGCAAAGTCCATCTGTTTCAATATCCCTGCTCCAAAGCAAAGGTAAAAATCGATGTAATAAAAACTAGTGTTGTAGGGACTTTTGTTTGGGACTGATTTTGTGTCAGTGGCGAGAAGATATGTGCAGAGTTACCCACGCTGCTGTGGCATGCAGGCCCTGCTTCTTTTAAGGTCAAGACCAGTACAGAAGGCAGCTGGCAGCTGATGTTTTATTATTGTTTATTGTCTACCTTTTAAATAATTTTTAGAAGGTTTAAATGTCTTCTAATCCTGGGGCGCCTGGGTGGCTTAGTTGGTTAAGCATCCGACTTTCGCTTAGGTCATGATCTCGCGGTTCGTGGGTTCGAGCCCCGCGTCGGGCTCTGTGCTGACTGCCAGCTCGGAGCCTGGAGCCTGTTTCGGTCTGTGACTCCCTCTCTCTCTGACCCTCCCCTGTTCACGCTATCTCTCTCCTAGAAATAAATTTAAAAAAAAAAAACATTAAAAAAAATAAATGTCTTCTAATCCTGCTAACATACTTACACATATGATCACCATTATAAAGCTTATGGAGCCGGAGTGCCTGGGGGACTCTGTCAGCTGAGCATCCTGGCTCGTGATTTTGGCCCAGATCACGATCCCAGGGTCATGGGATTGAGCCCTGTGTTGGGCTCCATCCTGAGCATGGGCCCTGCTTAAGATTCTCTCTCTTCCCCTGTGCACCTCTTCAATAAAAAATAAATAAAAATAAATAAAACTTGGGGCGCCTGGGTGGCTTAGTCGGTTAAGCGTCCGACTTTCGCTTAGGTCATGATCTCGCGGTTCGTGGGTTCGAGCCCCGCGTCGGGCTCTGTGCTGACTGCCAGCTCAGAGCCTGAAGCCTGTTTCAGTCTGTGACTCCCTCTCTCTCTGACCCTCCCCTGCTCACGCTGTCTCTCTCTCTCTCCTAGAAATAAAACATTAAAAAAAAAAAAAAAATTATTTAAAAAAAAAAAAAATAATAAATAAATAAATAAAACTTATGGAGCCATTTCCTAAATCAGCTACAGTCCTACCCGCCTAGTAAATTCTCCCTTTGCCATCTCAGCAGAATAGTCACTGAGGTCTGCTAAGTATACCAAAATGATCTCCAGAAGAGACAGACTGTTATTTTTTAAAATATATGGTCTGACAGTATGGATGTATGTCCGATTACTCTGTTTTGTTTCTCCCATGTAAGTAGGTACTGAAAGGAAACTGCTGCTAGCTCTATTCCTCAGATTTGATGACTGTGGCTTTGGTTTGAATTACCTGTTTCAGAAACTGAATTACTTCCCTTACCTCGTCGCTTCCATTGCTGTAAGGAGGCACGTAAAGAATGAGGTTAATTTTCCCGTCTGATTTGTTTCATACAGGCTCCCAGTCACAAGTACAGCGCCCACAGCAGCCATGTCACCAATGTCAGTTTTACTCACAATGACAGTCACCTGATTTCAACTGGTGGAAAAGACATGAGCATCATTCAGTGGAAACTTGTAGAAAAGTTGTCTTTGCCTCAAAATGAGATTGTAGCCGATGGTACTCTAACCAAAGCCCCCATCTCTTCCATTGAAAGTGTCATGCAATCTGATACTCCCACACCGCCTCCTTCTCAGCCCTTAAATGAGGCAGCTGAAGACGAGAGTAGAATAAGCAATTCTCCCACACTTCTGGAGAACAGCCTGGAACAGACCATGGAGCCCAGCGAAGACCACATCGAGGAACAGAGTGAAGGGGGCAGTGATGACCTCGGTGAGCCTACTTTTGAGGAGCCGTCCAGCGAGATGAGCAAGGAGCAGAGGGAAGCTATTCTCACCGAGGCCCTGCAGAGCCCCCCACCCCTGTCTTAACGCCAGGGCTTCGGTGCGATTCTCTCCTCCTCCAGCTGCATGTGATCTTGTGATAGGGGTCAGATAACAGGCCGGGAAGTGAGGCAGATCGCTAGTGATTGAGATCTGGTTTCCACACGATCTGTTTTCAGTGGTCTTACCTTCAGTCTCAAATGCAGCCGACCTAACCGTTGTTTGGTGTGTGCTGAAAATTAACCAAACTCTTAAATAGCAGGAGAGACTGAAACATTAATGTCTCAGAAATGACCACGGATGTAAGTGGTGTGATGTAAATACTGGAAACAAAAACAGCAGTTGTATGGATTTAAAATAAACCCCTTGTCATCTGAACAAGTTTTCTTCAGGAACAACCAGAGGCATCACAAACACTGTTACTCATCTACTGGCTCAGACTGTGCTTTTTTTTTTTCCTGATGCAGAAAAATCAAAGAAAAACGCTCTCTTACTGAGCTGTGCTCCCACCCCAGCTGTCTAGTGGAAATTTTTTTGTTAAAAACTGCAGTCTTGCCACAAGCGATGGTGTTGCCTTTGCCTTGAGTCCTGACGCCGTTTCCTTCCCGTAGCGGTAGGCGTCACGTGCTGCCTTTCTCAGTCGCGAGGAGGAGCAGTCCCTTCAGTTCTTGTGCGCAGACCTGGTGTATCTGAGACCTAAGAAAGCAGGCGTTTGTTAAAGAGCTTTTAATGTATATTAAACCAGTAATACTCAGAAATAATGGATTCCTACAAGGATTCCTTTACTGGCCTAAACATTTTTCAGTGTTTGGCATCCAGGTGAATGGAAAAAACCGCATGCCTATAAAACTGTAATAAGTACTTGGCTAATTTGAACTTAGCCTTCCTCATAATTTGTTTCTTGGATAACAGGAGATATACAAAGACCGTAAGTTTGAATTGGTGCTTGAAATTCCTTGGTTTCGTTGTAATTTTTATACAGATTACATTGAGGGATAAGATACTCAGCAAATTACAAATTCTTTTTTATATAAGTATGAATAACAGTCACTTTTTATAAATGGCATACTTAACAGACTTGCTACATATGCTACTTTTTCTCTGGTGGAGTCGCTCAAGCCCTTGCGGTTCTGATGGGACTGCCCGCCGCTGTGTGGGCGATGCAGGTGTTGTGCATTGGGGGTGGGGGGGGTTTTGTTTTGATGTTTTGTCAGATAACTATGTTTTTCTTAAGTACATGTTTCCTACTATAAAGGTAATTACTGACAAATACGCATTTCCTATATATTTGTTTATACATTGATTATAAAATACTGTTTTGATTTATTTTTTAACTTGCTGAATTGTTTTGATTTTTTTTTTTGTTAGACCATGTTCAGAAACTTTGAGTTCAGAAGTCTTAAGTATAAGTATGCAAGTGTTTACGTGATTGTGCCATTCCAAAGTGCATCAGAACTGTCATTCCCTTCTAGTATCTTCTCAGGAGTAATACAAATCAGGTATTTCATCATTTGGTAATTAACATACAAACTCCAGTGAACTCCCAAGGACACTCACAACGTTTATATTCACATGCTGTATGTAAGGGTGTGGGTATGTGTGAAGGGGTGAGTGTAGACACTCTATAGGGGAAGATATACACCACATTGAAAGTACTCAGTGTATATTTCTACGTGTATAGGTATATGTCCACGTATCTCTTTCCTTTTGTTTACAGTTCAAAACAACCTCAAAGGAGTTCTCTTCAAAAGAGACCTAGATTCCAAGCAATCCATCTTTTTTCAGTATGTTCTGTACCTAATCATCAGAGCATCAGTAAATGTCAGGCATATATACTTGCCTATCAGTGTAACTCAGTGTAACTAAGTCATCAGATCAGCATGTGCTCTTCCCTGCAAGAAAAATACGGAGACGAACAAGTAGTTCTAGAAGAAAAAGCATTTCTTTACCTGGGAGATACAGCTCTCCGATCAGCAGGGTGTGAACCCGGGACCCCAGGCGCCGCCGCGGTTGCCGTATACAAGATGTATACTCGTGAGACTCTTGGGTGGTAGTTTCAAAATGAGACACTACTAACACGCAGAAGCGGTCCAGCCCTCTTGCTGGCAACTACTGTTTAATGGTCAATTAAATCTGTGATAATGGTTGCAGGTGGGTGGGATTATGAAATTGTAGATGTTTTTAGAAAAACTCGTGAATGAAAATGAATCCAAGCGTTTCATGTGAAGATGTTGAGCCATTTCTATCATGCATTCCTGTCTCGTGGCAGAAAATTTTGAAGATTATGAAATAAAATAATCAAAATGTTCCACGTGTCTCGACTTTTCCTTTGCTCGTGCTGCTGGTTTCCAGGACTGCCCGGCTGCTGCTGCGGACACCATCGTTCTGGTAGGAACGAAGTCCCATCTCCTCACGTGACAGGAAGTTACTTTTCGTTTACGCTCCCACCTGATAGGCGAATAGCTTCATTTTCATTTATGGCCTGACTGCGCTCACCGCTGGGTAACTGGCTGGCCTCCCCTCCCCCCGAGCCAGCCCTTGTGCGCCGCACCCCCTCTTACCGGCTCGCCGGTGCTACGCAGGGACCCAGAGCTTCTAGCCACAGCCCTATGCTGGCTGCTGCAAAATTTTCTTTCTGAGGACTTCGGGAGCATTCGTACATTCCTCAGTTTTGAAAGCATGGAAATGATGGGGTTTTCACCGCTCCCTTATTCATCCTCGCTGACCATGAATCTCTGACCCACAGACACGAACCCCCGAAAGGCTGCCCTGGGGGAAGAATTGCTGGTCTCTGAGTCGAGTCAGACACGGAATGGCTGACACATCTGAGCAAACTCCCTGAACAATGTGATTTTTCCTCAGTAACATGGGATCCAAAAGGGGGAAATGGTGTTGGATTAAATTTTGAACACACTGAGGTGTTGGTATAACTTCTAGAAGGAATTCGTTTTCCAGCTTAAAGCTGGAACTGAAACGAGAGTTCAAGAGCATGTTTTTAGGACAAAGCTGACAAGCCTGACAAACGGACATGTAGAACTTTGGGCAAGAAGAGCTGGGGTGGGTGGGGGGGCTGGGGATTGGGAAGTGGCCTGGGAAGGGCCAGGACTTCGCATTTTGTAACCTCAAAGCTTGTGTTTCCGCCACTCAAACTACAAGGAAGACCTGCTTCAGGAACAGGGAGGGAGGAGGCAAGAAGGAGGGCACGTGTTCAGAGAGCTGGCCGGGGGCGAGGGAAACAAGGAGCCGCCCGTGTCCGGCCCCAACTAGGCTGCGGGAGTGGGGGAGCCTCGGACGCCCAGGACTCTGGTCCTCAAGGACCACAGAAAGGTCTCGGGCATTTTTCCCAAAATCACAGATGTAACTCTATTTGTAAAGAGGCAGCTCCTGCTCTCCTCACAGGGTCTTACATAATGTTAGACTTTCTGTGCTAAGTGGCTCACCTTTCCAAAGAAAACGAATTTCTACTCTACGTTCGTTAATAAACCCCTACGATAATCCCTAATGCTCTGATATAAAGGCGGCAAAGGAATAAAGAGAATCCCGAACGGAAAGAAGAAAGTTTCATGGTCTCCTCTGGAAATGTCAGCGTGTTTCTGCATCCCTGGGTGACATCCTCTGGAGACCAGAGCTTATGGAAGTGAACACTTTTTTTTTTTAACCAATCCAGAAATCTGGCAGAAAAACCTACTGGTACTACTTCTAGATCTCAAAGGACAAAAACAGGAAATGGGCAAAAACAAGTGCTCAGTGGCTAAAATCTGGCCCAGCCATATATCTGATTGCTATTCCACAGTAATAGCAAACGCCTCACATAACACATGCTTTCTGGTGTTAACTCGTTCAGTTCTTCCAACAATCCTAAATCCCATTCTCTCCATTTTACACACATGGCAACTTAAGGAACAGAGAAGTTGAGTCCCACTACCAGCAAGCGGCCAGGCCAAGACTGGAAGCCAGGCCTCCGAGTGAGTGACCATTCAGTCGCCGTTAACACAAAGAATGAACTAGGTTAAACGGATAGCCAGCATTTAAGAGCAGCATAGGGGGACACTACAGAAAGCAATTAGACTTGGAGAAGGCAGCACTGGGCTCCGAACAGAGTCACAAAGTTGATTGGACCCTTCTCGTGCCCAAGTCCCCTCTCCTACCACCCCTACAACCAGAGCGCAGGGTAGAGAAGCTTCCAGGCCCTTACACCATCCTGTGGCACCTGCTGCCAGCAACTGCCTGCTCTTCCCGCCTTCTTTGCAGCCGGGCACATGCGTCCTCTGTTCCTAATATTCAATTTAAACTGTTTGTGTGGAGACGCTGCTCCCTCCTTTTCCAACCTTTGGGCAATTTCCATTACACCTAACAAGGAGCGTAGCAACTTCTGTCATTAGCCAAGTGCATTCTGCACTTTGTCCTCATTCCCCATCCCAGGACAAGCCTGGGGGGCTCTGCCAGCCCCCTGCTCAGCCACGGGGCTTTGATCTGGCACCCCCTCCCCCTCAGCAATGTAAACATGTGGTCCTGAAAATAGACCTTCCCAGGGAGCCACCCATCGACAGAGATGAATGTGCATAACTATGGTGCTGATGGCTCAACATCTTAGTGGGATTACACAAAATGGCTCCAGAGGCACATTTCAACCAGATCTCCCAAAAGGAACTGAAAACAGTGGTGGTGCCAGAAGAAAGGGTCCCAGGTAGGAAAAATAACTTTTCAGTAAAAAGCAAGGCCTTCATACCTGGTCTTCCTGGTTCCTTCTGGATGTTCACACGGCCCCCAGGCCAGAGCGCATCCTGGGAAAGGGCTTCGGAGCCTGCCTCTCCCGGCGAGGCCCATTGAGCCCACGCTGGGTTGGGCTGACTTGGAAAGCTGGTTAGAATCAAGGAAACCAGAAGCTGGCATTCTCACCATGTCAACCGCAGAACTCTAGTTCGGTTAACCTAAGTCAGGTATCCGGGTAAGGCGGGTCCTCTTCCTTCTAAGGCTTGTGTCCCTACAGTAAAAATGTCTTGTGCTGCCACCAGCACCTTCCAAGTGGTAGCCAGTGGGCGACCTGGGGCGGGGAGGGGGGAGGAGGACTACATCCAAAGAGGTTGTCGCGCACCCGGTGTTTGTTACCACCTGCCCTGTGCAGGGGGCTGTGCTGGGATCAGCAGGGAATCCGACAGCGAGACCTCCCCGCCCGCCCTTGCGGCGCCTGTAACCTAGAAAGGTTGTATAGTTTAGAATTGGTATATAGAGCAAAGCGGGCTTCCCCCAAAGCTAGAAAACTAAGTGCGTGCTATCAGTAGTGTATAAGATCTGAAATGTGAGAAGCGTCCTTAACTAAGGAATCTTGGGTTGGTCATCGACTGAAACCACCCATCCACTTCTTTTTTATTATGGTTTTTTTTTTTTTTTAATTTCTAGGAGAGAGAGAGAGACAACGTGAGCAGGGGAGGGTCAGAGAGAGAGGGAGTCACAGACTGAAACAGGCTCCAGGCTCTGAGCTGGCAGTCAGCACAGAGCCCGACGCGGGGCTTGAACCCACGAACCGCGAGATCATGACCTAAGCGAAAGTCGGACGCTTAACCGACTAAGCCACCCAGGCGCCCCCCACCCATCCACTTCTTAAATTCTAGAACAGCCAAAAGGTTAAATTTTTATATTTAATTTAAAAATGGTGTCGAGGCACCTGGGTAGGTCAGTCAGTTAAACATCTGACTCTTGAATTCAGCTCAGGTCACCACCTCAGAGCTTGTGAATCTCTGCCTCTGTACTGACAGGGCGGAGCTGACTTGGGATTCTCTCCCCTGCCCTGCCCCCCCCCGCCCCAGACACATGCATTCTTTCTAAATAAACTACTTAAAAAAAAAAAAAAAAAAAAGAACTATTGGTATGTGAAAATTTAGAGGAAGCATAAGGGCATTCGTTATTCATAGTGAATAAACCAATCTTGAAAGCTTATCAACTGTATTTCCGTTTCTGTAACATTCTTGAAATGACACTACGGCTACGGGGAACTGATTATAGTGATTCCCAGGGGACCGGACAGAAGGGAAGAGATATCACTATAAAGATATCACCTGGAAGGTTGCTCTGTGGTGATACAGAGTCTGCAGGCATCTCGGTTGTGCGGGTGAATATATGAATCTATACACGGGATTTGAATGCACAGAACTAACCACACGCACATGCAACACTAGTGCAGACTGACCAAGGTCTGCCGTGCGGATCGCTCTGTTGGCCGGACGTCCTCATCTCGGTGTTCTCCATCACAGAAGTTGCCACCGTTGGGTGAAACTGAGGGAATGGCTCACCGAACTCCGTACTGCGTCTGAAACCTCCTGAGTCTACCTATTTCAAAATAAAAAGTTTAAACATAATGATGTAGAAGCCTGACCTTCCGGTTATGCTTTGGAAGGGAACGTGGACAAGAAAATGGGCCTTAATACCCCATTTTTTCATAAAATGTCGAACCTTGTGCACTTGAGGTGCTCCACCTGCAGGTCAGATAAAGCATTGCTGCTTATCAGGCAGGGCTCTGCCCCCGGGGTCTGTGGGAGAATTCCCAGCTCCCCGTGGGCGTGCAGGAGCCCCAGGCAAGGCAGGGACTGCAAAGGAGGGCAGCCTGGGGGCACCAGGGATCCACCAGGCCGTGCGGCCCCTCTGATGATCGGCACGGAGGGAAGATGGCCCCCTGGTGTCCTCCCCCTTTGCTGGGCCACTCTGCGGCCCCTCCCTCCAAATGGTTTCTCACCAGCTTCTAATCTGGAAACACCCTTTCTTGGAAATCCTCTCCTGAAGCGACCCTGCTGCCGCTTCCTGCCCTCGGGGGGCTGGGGCTGAATCACCTTACTCAGAACTAATAAAATGACAAGAAAAAAAAATTCCACTCCTTAGCCGGCCCTCTTGAAACTGCTGCAGAATTGAGATTAGGTTATCAGGGTTTCTCCCTCGAGAGAGACAGATCCCGCTTCCTGGGCAAAATCCATTTTCACGTGGCCTGCTGTTTGCCGCCCGTGAATTCCTCATCACCAGAATCATTAGCACGAATGTTTGCCAGGCTTTGACATTTCCATTTAGAAGATGAATTAATTCGGGACTGAGCCAAGAGTCCCCTCTCTCCTGGAAGAATTGTGTTAAGACTCAGCCCTCACAGGACCGCGGAGCGGGCATCGCAGAGATCCAGTCCCGTTCCCACTGCACAATGGATCAGCCCTGCCTTGGGGGCAAGTGAGGAATTTGACAGAAAAAAACAAAGCTGAGATGAGAAAGCCATTTTTCATTGTGGGCTTCGGGAAGTTCAGGTCTAGGCTGAGAGGCGAGTGAGGGCCGGACCTGCCCACAGCGTCCCAGGTACAGGAGAGGCCCTGCCGGCCAGCTTAGGGCCCTGCCCCTACCTGCCCGGTGATGGCCCAGCATTCACAGGAGAGAGACCGGCTGTGCTGCTGTCACAGGGAGGGATGGCCGTCCCCTCCCGATGGCTGGCTGGAGCCTCCCGCACAATAAACAGTGTTTGCACTGGAAGCGCGCGGAGCAGGACGACAGCCTGTCAGGGAAGCCAGCAAAGCCTGCAGATGGCTCCCTTAATGAAGCCGCCATTGAGGGCCGCCGGAGCTGAAGTGGTTTCTATGGCAAACCCGCGAGTTAAGATACAAGACAGTTCTTTTCAATTAAATTACAGTAATTAACCACCTTTTTAAATTAAACGTTATCAAATTTAAACACCGGGATTTGTCGGGGAACCACAGACGCGGCCATTCGCCCTGGTCTACGGACCAGGCACGGGAGATTCCTCAGGCTTGGCTGCGACCTGAGGACCTTCACTCCTCCCTGTGCTGATTCCACGTCAGGGTCTGTTCTATGCCGCTCATTGGACGGAACCCGCACGAGGGAACGCGGGAGGCTGACGGGGCAGCCTCCAAGGACACGGCCACCCGCATGCCCACCCGCATGCCGCTCCGCAGGGCCAGCCTGGGGCCGCGCGCTCGGTGTGAGCGACACTGGCCATCATTCTTTCTTGAATATCCATCCTCTCCTGACACCACTGGCTCCAGGCTTCCTTCTTCCCCCTCCTTCCTCCCTTCTTTCCATCTTCCTTCCAAAGTGAAGCAGAAAACATGCCACCCAAAAATATGCCACTCTGGTAGGTGAGGGCTTGGGGCTGTAGGCACTTGAAAACCAGCAGATGTAAGGAGAGCCTTTCTCTGAACCCCCTTCCTGCCTAGACAGATGCTCCAAAAGGAACTCACTGTCACAGACTCCCTCCCTGGGAGTGTCTCCAGCCACCGCCACAGGAGGAGACTAGAGGTGGACGCCCCATGCTGACAAACTTTGCCACAAACCGTTCTTCCGAGGGCCCTTCCAAGACCTTCCCTAAAAACCATCTGCCTTCCCCTCCGAGGCCTGCGTTCCCCTTGCCCCACTGAGAGGTGTTCAAGCATGAGATCTAAGCCCCACAGGGAATGAGTCACTGGCCCCCCTCCCGGGGCATCTCCTGTGTGCACGAGGTAAACATGTTATTAAACTTTCTTCTCTTGTTAACCTTTTATGACAGGGGTCTCAGCCAAGTCAGAAGAGCGGAAAGAAAATTATTTTTCCTTCCTTCCACTTCTGTCTTCCTTTTAAGATGGTCGTTTAGGTGTAACTTACAGTTGTGCGGCCACATCTTGCGTAGCTGTCTACACACATACAAACATGGAACCACCCACTGGCAGACCTAGAACATTCCTCACGAGGCTGACCTCTATCACCACGGGTTAGTCCTGCCTGGTTTGGACAGACATAGAATCATACGGTATGTTCTTTTGTGTCTGGCTTCCTCCATATAACATGCCCATGGTCCCCTGTTTTTGTCCCCCTCTGAGCCATCACAGCCTCCCTATCCCCAGTCCGGAAGCAGTGCAGTTCCCCCCATTCTGGCTCCTCACGTACACGAACGCCCTAGCAGTCGGCAGACACCACTGCCCCCCGAATCCTGCTCACTCTCCAATTTCTTTTTAATTTCTGTTAATGTTTTTATTCATTTTTTGAGAAAGAGAGCACGAGCAGAGAAAGAGGGAGACACAGAATCCAAAGCAGGCTCCAGGCTGAGCTGTCAGCACAGAGCCCAACGCGGTGCTTGAATCTGGGAACTGCAAGCTCATGACCTGAGCCTACGTCGGTCACTTAACCGATTGAGCCACCCAGGCGTCCCTCACTCTTCAATTTCTATCTCCAGACCTAACTGCCTATCAGAATTCTTTGCCTACAGCCCTCACAGACCATCCATTTTTACCCAACAAACATGCCCTGTTCTGTTTAACCGCCCCAACCCCGTCTTGTACCTCCACTCGCCCAGAAGCCAAGCTGAGGCATCACTGCTCTCTCTCTCTCACACACACACACACACACACACACACAACACGGGTTGTTCATGAGCTGTCCCGAGCCTCCTCTTCAGTCACAGGCCTCGCCGTTCCTGTCTCCCCACCTGCCCACACGTGTGCAGGGCGCTCTCACGCCTCAGCACGTGCTCTTCCCTCGGGCCAGTGTCCTTCCGCACCGTGTTCGGGAAAGCACCTTCAGCGCACTACGCAGTGCACACAGTGCCCCCCTCCGAGCGTCCCTGCCGCTCCTCCCCTGGCCCTGGCTCCGCCTGTAGCTGTTCTGTGGTATGTGGCTTGTGCTCCCAACTCTGAGCCCTGGAGACCAGACAGGGTCACCCCTCCCTGGTGTTTCCTGCCCAACACGGGATCTGGCACAGCAATTAGAGAATGGACAGTCTGTGCTGAGGCTCAGTGATGGTGAAGAAGGAGCAAGTCCCCAGTCTGACAGGGAAACAGGACGTCTATCCTCAGAGGACCCCGCATCTGCTTGTGGCAAAGTCTGTGGGAAAGGACAACAGGGCACCTGATGCCCCGTAAGGTTAAGACCATAAAACTCATGAGGAGCCAGAGAGAGACAGCCCAGGGAGTGAGGGAACCAAGAAAGAAAAGAACAAGACTTGAAGAGCCAGCTCAGGAGGGGTGGGGTTGACCGGCAGCGCTAAGACCCCCCAGGCCTCAGCGGCTCTTGCGTACAAAGCCTGACTGTCTTCACAAGTGGAGTCAGCCTGTCCCTTCTGTTTGGTTTTGTTCAGATTTTATTTTCTAAGTAATCTCTACACCCAACCTGGGATTCGAACTCACAACCCCAAGGTTAAGAGTCACTCGCTCTACCAAGTGAGCCAGCCAGGCTCCCTACCCTGTTTAAGTCTATTTATTTTTGAGACAGAACATGAGCAGGGGGAGGAGCAGGGACAGAGGGAGACAGAATCCCACGCAGACGCGCGCTGTCAGCGCAGAGCCGGACACGGAGCCGGATCTCACAAACTGAGATCACAACCTGAGCCAAAATCAAGAGTCATAGATGCCTGGCAAACTGAGGCCCCCACGCGCCCCCGCCCACCCCCAACCCTTTCTGTTTTTAATGGCAGCAAGCACACTCTCCTCCCCACCCACAAGCCCCGCTGGGCAGACCATACCTCACCTCGACGTCCCAGGCTGGGCAGACTACTCATCCATTCCTTACCTTTGTCTCCCGCAGCCACGCCAGTCCCCTCACCCAGCCACAGCAGTGACGACTCATGCCAGCCTGCGGCCGCGGCCCACTCCCCCTGGTGCAATTCTTCCTGGTGTTCAAAGAATAGGTCCTGACTGAAGGAGGGACGGGCAGACACAAAGTTACAAACCAATTTTCCAAATGACCGTTTCTTCAAGAGGACATAATTCCAGAGGAGAAAAGGGAACAGACACCAAGTATAAACAAAGGCTCTTCTGTGTGACTCTACTTTAATTAGAATGACAACTAATTGAAAGCTTTTAATGTGGTTCACCAAAGGTTAATGGAACTCATGTTTTGGAGATGCCGAATGCAACGCAGACTCAGCCAGAAACACAAATCTAACCTTTATTCTCTTTAATTATTCGGTCAGAATAATTTCCTGGGAGCAGGTTTGGCCTCTGGATGGCTTTAATTAAACACCACTGAACTTTGAAGTTGACATCAACTCATCCAGCTGCAACTCAATTTTCAAATTAATCTGCTGTCTAACATGAAGGTTCTGTGGCCGGAGCAGGGGAGCTGTGGGGGATTAGTAGGAAATGGACCTGGTATTAACGGATTCTGGAACATCCTCCATCTTCTTGCCCACCCTCTCTGGTGGCAAAGCAATTCCGGAACCTCTGCCAGGGCCTAAGGAGAGGGGCTTGCACTGAGCCGAGCGACCAAGCTGCCTCCTTCCTCAGCTTTTCCCGCAAAGGCTGGGGACGGCAGACCCCTGTCCCGGCCCATCTCCCCGCTCTCGAGGTGGCTGAAGCACATGAGGGGCCCTCAGGAACCCTCTGGAAGCCAGCAGCCTGCACGGCAGCCCAGCCCCGAGCTCTCCTGGTCGGCCGGGGCTCTTTTCCGCTGCTGACCGGGAGGCGCCTCCTGCAGCCTGGGGGGCTTCCACCAGAATGTGGGATGTACACTTGGCAAATCTGGCAGTATGTGAAGGGCCCGCGCTTTGGCCCTGAGGTACACCCATGAGACCATACAAAGCTGAAGGTCACGGACAAGGTCAGGACAAGGAAAGGCATGATGTGCCAGGACGGCTTTGTCAGAACTGGAGGGAAAGGAAAAAGAGAGGAAAACGCCATTCCCAGCCACTCTGCTGGCCCTCTTTCCATTGGTTTTTGCAGCAACCCCCTTGGACATCAGTTCTAATGGGCTCCAGAGCAGCATCTGCCCACAGTCCACACGGCCAACACCTCCTGAGACCGCATGGCACCCCTGCATCCTGGAACCACACAAAGGTCAGGATTCCCAACTGAAGCTTATGCAAGTGACAGCTGCCAATGGCAGAAAAGGGGAATGACCCACCCACTCCTGTCCCCACCCCGGGAGGTGGCTGGGCTATACCAGTTGCTCCACTTATGTCAGGAGAGTAAGGTTCAGCAGATGCTAACGATAGCAGGGGTGACCTCCAGCCTTAGCACACAGAGTTTTCCAGAACAGCGGCCACAGTCAGGCTTTCCCCCCGCCGTCCGCACCAGGGGCAGCCTGTCCCAGAGCGGCAAAGCCACCAGTCACGTGGAGCTCCCAGATTGGGACAGGGGAGGGACAGTAGCGGAATTCCTCCGTAACAAGTTTCTTGGTCACATGGTTTACCAACACGGACCCTGAGAGACCCCAAAAAGGATGTAAAAACTTTCATGGAGCTTCCTTAAATATGATCCCAGCGCCTGCTCACAAAGACAAAGGTCTCTGATGCACCTCTGGGTCCCTGGCACCTGAGGGCATGTGCTTTTTTGCACACTGACGAAGTACCTTGTAGAAGCAGAGGTACCTTACAGTAGTAGAAGTGCTTGATACCAATGGGTCAAAGGAGCCCCAGACAACCAAGGAGGACGGCCCATGACCCTGACAAGAAGAGCACGAAGGACAGGACCCCACCTGCCAACCACACTCAACTCAGGCAACGTCACCTGCTAGATTAATGATCCAACCCAGGGTATGTGCAACACGTCAAATAAATGTATTGACTGTGGAGACCAGGTAGTATCACAATTTCTAAGCAATCAATCATTGTCCCCGGCCTAACCTCTAGCTACTGAAGGTCACTGGGTCAGAAAGTAAAGAGGTTTGCACAGTTTGCCACCATAAGAAAAGTCTGAAAGAAGGGGCGCCTGGGTGGCTCAGAAGATTGAGCTTCTGAGTGACTTTGGCTCAGGTCATGATCTTGCGGTTTGTGGGTGTGAGCCCCGATTCTATGCTCTGTGCTGACACCTCAGAGCCTGCAACCTGCTTTGGATTCTGTCTCCCTCTCTCTCTCTCAAAACTAAATAGACATTTAAAAAATAAAAATAAATAAATAAAAAAGAGGGGCACCTGGGTGGCTTAGCATTTGAGGGTCCGCCTTTGGCTCTGGTCATGATCCTGCAGTTCGGGAGTTCGAGCCTCACATCGGGCTCTGTATGGACACTGGGAGCCTGGAGCCTGCTTCGGATTCTGTGTCCCCCTCTCTCTCTGCCCTTCCCCCATACACACCCTGTATCTCTCACTCTCTGAAAAATAAGTAAACATTAAAAGATTATTTTAAAGAAAAAGAGAAGTGTGAAGGATGACTGGGGGAGTGGAAACCTCAACACCGAACAGGCCCGGGGGGCCTGCCCAGGCCACACACACAAAGGGAAGGAAAAGTACAAATCAAAGCCAGCCAGCCAGCGTTCCTAAGCCACCAGCTATGACCTTCCCCACACCACTGGCAGCTTCACAAGCAGAGCCATACAGGTTGAAGGGTTGAGGGACCAGGAAGGAGTCAGGCTGACAGAGAAAACAAAGAAAGGGGCGGTTCTCTGAGAGACGTGTAAAGCAGTCATTTGCAACCTTTCTTGCTCTCCTGCACCTGAAAAGAATTTGAGAATCTATGTGTGCCCTTTTGTATACAGAAGTTTAACACCTCAAATGTTTCACTGTAAGGTTAGATAGTCGCAAAGAGTATAGTTTCTGGTATATGGTAAATATGAGCTTAACCTATTAAATCACTCTTATGAGTGTATTCAGTGTTATATAAATACCATTGCGATTAGACATAAATACCATTGCGATTAGACACCTTCAATTTACTTCTCCACCTAAAATTTTACCTCCCCCCACAAATTTTATCCCAATGGGATGCATTTTTAGGCTTTTGAAAGTCTTACCGATACTTCTAATTCTCTGCAACATGTTAAAATCCCTAGGACCATAAGATCTAAGTGTTAAAAGTATTTTATTCTGGATTACACTATAGCACAGCTTTGATTAAAACCGCAGAATATAAATATTGATAATTATTAGATACAGGCAGTTTTACTAGAAATGCATCTTGATAAGGGGACGGGAGCTTGGCTCCCACGTCCATGGATTGGTCCCGCTCGCTGCTGGTATGACACCTGCTGCACCAATTCCATTCCAGTTCTGTGGTAGTGTCTCTGATTTCTCAACTCCTGAGTTACACACCAAAAGCCATGTAAGTAATCTATTACCAAAACTTTTTTTTTTTTTTTTAATTTCTAGGAGAGAGAGAGAGAGAGAGAGAGAGAGAGAGAGAGACAGCATGAGCAGGGGAGGGTCAGAGAGAGAGGGAGTCACAGACTGAAACAGCTCCAGGCTCTGAGCTGGCAGTCCACAGAGCCCGATGCGGGGCTCGAACCCACGAACCGCGAGATCATGACCTAAGCGAAAGTCGGACGTTTAACCGACTAAGCTACCCAGGTACCCCTACCAAAACTACTTTTAATGACCAACTGAACTCAACTGGTGAAAAGCAAAGACTCAGAAAACTTGTAACTTGCAAAGGGACCGGAAGGAGTGGCAAACGATTATAAGGGAGCCCCTGAGCCAGGTGCATTCTCAGCTCAATTTTATGAAGTATCACGGAAGCTGAGGACCTAAAATTTGATTCCCTTAAAACTACCGTTGCCTGGGTAACCTACGGACGCTTCCTGCCCCCCAGGGGTATGTAAGTCCACACCAGCACTGAGAAGACTAACCACATGACCTGCAGGAAGGGGAGGAGAGGCGAGTGTCCCTCTGGTGACAGCATTTCATCCAGACAGCACTGACAAGGAGGAGAGTCAGTCCCCCTCTGAGTAGGCAGTCCAACCTAACAAAGGTTCAAAGTAGCATGCTTAGCAGGAATAGTCCTGAGGACACACCCCAAAGGCTCGAAGCCATCGTTTAAGGTCCAAGAACGCACCAACCAGTGATCCTTCTCTGTTATCTATCCCCAAGGCCCGGCCCCATAGGGAATCCGACCCAAGAGGAGCCAAAGACAGTCTCTCTCCTGAAATTTTTTTAAAATATTTTTTTAACATGTATTTATTATTGAGAAACAGAGAGAGACAGAGCATGAGCAGGGGAGGGGAAAGAGAAGGGGAGACACAGAATCTGAGGAAGGCTCCAGACTCTGAGCTGTCAGCACAGAGCCTGATGCGGGGCTCCAACACCACAAACCGTGAGATCATGACCTAAGCAGAAGTCGGACACTTAACCGACTGAGCCACCCAGGCGCCCCTCTCTCCCCTGAAATTTGAGGCTTGTTTCTGGTGACTGGACAACTGGACATTTCCTACCATGTGCAACAAACAAGAAACAGAAAGAAAAAGCTATACAGCCAACTGTGACAAACATCAAGCACCTTATCCCAAAAGTCCATCTTTGTGAGGCCCAGCCCCACTGGGGTTCTGCAAAGTCCCTCTTTCTGTACTGGCTGGTTTTAATAAATTTCTGGGACTTACGATCAGAAGAGGTTCTGCTCACACAGGAGGCAGCAGAATCTCTGTTCCAGAGAAGTCGACCACGTGAACCAATGGCACTTACAGTATTATCAAAGAGCACCTGGACATGTGTGGGCAAAGTACCTGAACGGATAGTTCACATAAAAAGAAATAAAACTTTAAAAATAAAAGGATTTTAGGGGTGCCTGGCTGGCTCAGTTGGTGGAGTGTGCAACTCTTTTTGTTTTTGTTTTAAATGTTTTATTTATTTTTGAGAGAGAGACAACGTGAACAGTGGAGGGTCAGAGAGAGAGGGAGACACAGAATCCGAAGACGGGCTCCAGGCTCTGAGCTTTCAGTACAAGAACCCAAGGTGGGGCTCGAATTCACAAACCGCAAGATCATGACCTGAGCCGAAACCAGACGCTCAATCAACTGAGCCACCCATGCCCCCCAGGAGTGTGCAACTCTTGATCTCAGGTTGGGAGTTCAAGCCCCATGTTGCATGTAGCAATTACTTAAAAACAAAGGGCACCTGGGGGCGCCTGGGTGGCTTAGTCGGTTAAGCATCCGACTTTCGCTTAGGTCATGATCTCGCGGTTCGTGGGTTCGAGCCCCGCGTCAGGCTCTGTGCTAACTGCCAGCTCAGAGCCTGGAGCCTGTTTCAGTCTGTGACTCCCTCTCTCTCTGACCCTCCCCTGCTCACACTGTCTCTCTCTCTCTCCTAGAAATAAATAAAACATTTAAAAAAAAAAAAAAATACAAGGGGCTCCTGGGTGGCTTAGTCAGTTAAGTATCCGAGTCGATTTTGGCTCAGGTCAACATCTCATGGTTTGGGAGTTTGAGCCCCACATCGAACTCTGCACTGACAGCGTGAAGCCTAGTTGAGACTCCCTCTTTCTCTGTCTCTCTCCCCCACTCACTCTTTCTCAAAATAAATAAATGGACCAAAAAAAAAAAAAACAAATAAAATCTTGGGGCACCTGGGTGGCTCAGTCAGTTAAAAGTCTGATCCTTGACTGCGGCTCTGGTCATGATCTCATGGTTTGTGAGTTCAAGCCCCATGTCAGGCTCTGAGTAGACAGCAAGGAGCCTGCCTGGGATTCTCTCTCCTCTCTCTGTCCCTCCCTGCTCACTTTCTCCCTCAAAATAAATAAACTTAAAAAAAAAAAAGGATTTTAAAAATTAAAAATAAATTTTAAATAAAAGAAAGATATTCGACATCATGAATTACAACAGAAAGACAACGTAAACCAAAGAACTGTATCGCTTACCAGGATAACAAAGATAAAATCTGATACAGCATTTTGCTGGCAAAAGGGAGGAGGGAGGGACAGGTACCGTCATCACAGCTAACCAGGGCCGTACGTGAGCACCGCTCTCTGACAGCAGGAGGGGCTATCAAAATTTGAAACACCTATCACGTTTGCCTTACGGTCTCACTTTGAGAAATTATCCTACAAATACATTCAACAATATGTAAAATGAGATGGAAAGATTATATATTAAAGCATTGTTTATAAAAGCAAAACACTTAAGACTAAATTGCCATTGGAAGGAGACCTGCTAAGTAAACTATGGTGTGTTCATAAAGTTGAATATAATTCAGAAAAATGAGGCAGAGAACAAGTTCCAGACTATGACTGACTAGTAGGAATGTGCAGTACCATTTAGGCAAAAATAAACCAGGCAGCGAAGGAAAATGCATCCATATATAAAAATAGAACATATCTGAAAGTAAATAGAGGAATCTAGGGTAGAGAAAAAGGCAAGGTAAGCGTAGAAAGCATCTGGTGCGTCGGAACGTAAAGTAGTCCAACACTGATGGGCCATGTCAATACGACACAGAAGCCAAACCTGGGCTGAATTTAAGCACTGGAACGAATAATGACAGGGATGGTTATGACACTGAATGAGGAAATTACACTAAAATTTCTGAAAGGAGTGGGGGTAACCCAGCTTCACAGGTAAATGTCAACAGTGTGGAAGGAGTCATAGAATACCGAATCACGTTTTTACAACCACCTTAGCAATAAACGACTCAGTCACGAATCACCAAGGACTGCACACTGGGTGCCACACTGCTGAGGACAGGCTATTCCCAGTCTCAAATATCCCCCCACAATTCCTTTAGAGAAAGGGTATCTTATAAGGGAGAAATCTGGTAGAAAACAGTGGAATTAAGTTATCCTAACTTCAAACTGCCAGTAATGGTTATCAAGTGCTACTTGATATAGTAAGAATACCACATCGTATGTGAAGAATTCCTGACAAAAATGTTTTAACTTCAACTCAATCATAAAGAGACAGAAAGACAAATCCAAGTCGAAGGATCTTCTACAAAACACTGCCCTGAACTCTTCAAACTCTTCAACGAAGGGCCCCGGGGACAACTCTGGATTACAAGACTAAAGGGACATGACAATTAAATACACTGTGTGATCCGTGAGTGGATCCTGGACCTAAACCAAAAGTCAACTAGCACTGCTGGTAGAAATGTAAAATGATAAAGTTGATTCAGAAAGTCTGGCGAGTCTTCAAAAAATTAACCATGGGGTTACCAAATGACCAAGTAATTCCACTCCTAGGTATATCCCAGGCATGGACCCAAGAGAAATGAAAACACAGGCCCATTTAAAAAACCTGTATGTATATCAACTTCCATCAAAGCATAGTCATAGTAAGTAAAAAAGTGGAAATAAACCAAATCCACAAACTGATGAACGGATAAACAAAATGTGTTGTGTCTATACAACAAAACATTATTCAGGCATAAAAAGGAATGAAGCACTGACATGTGCTACAACATAGATGAACCTCAAAATCGTTACACTGAGAGAAACCAGTCACAGAAGATCACACACTAAATGATATTTATGGGGCACCTGGGTGGCTCCGTTATGGTCTCTGACTTTTGATTTTGGCTCAGGTCACTATTTCACAGGTTTATGAGATTGAGCCCTGTGTCGGGCTCTACACGGACAGTGTGGCGAGTGTGGGGCCTGCCTGGGATTCTCTCTCTCTCTGCCCCTCTTGTGCACTTGCTTGCTCTCTCTCAGGGAAAAAAAAAATGACATTTACATGAAATGCCCAGAAAAGATAAATCTGTGTAGACAGAAAATAGATCAGTGGTTGCTTAAGGCTAGGTATTGGGATGGGGAAGATGAACGACTGCTAACAGGCACAGACACAGAACTTCCTCTTAGGGTAATGAAAATATTTTAAAATTGATTATGGAGATGGTTGCACAACTCTATATGTAATAAAAGCCACTGAATTGTACATTTTAAATTTTTTTTAAGAGACAGGGCAAGCATGCACACACAGAAGCAGCGGGGGTGTGGGGGGGAGGCAGAAGGGGGAGAGAAAGAAACCCAAGGAGGCTCCACACTCAGCGTTCCCCAAAGGGGGCTCGATCCCTAAGACCGTGGGATCATGACCTAAGAAGAAATGAAGAGTGGAACTCTTGGGGCACCTGGGTGCCTCAGTCGGTTAGGCATCCAACTTCTACTCAGGTCATGATCTCACGGTTTGTGGGTTCGAGCCCCACGTCGGGCTCTGTGCTGATAGCTCAGAGCCTGGAGCCCACTTCTCTATCTCTCTCTCAAAACTAAGTCAACATCTTAAAAAAAAAAAAAAAAAAGAGACACAGTCAACCTACTGAGCCACCCCAGCACCCTTGAACTGTACACTTTAAATAGGTGAATTGTATGGTATATAAATTATATCCCACTAAGTTATTTTTACAATTCATCTTAACCAAAAGGCCAGGAGCGATTTAAGTTATTTTTAAAAACACAACTATAAAGGATACATCATTGAGATACCTGGGGAAGTTTAAATATAGACTATATATTAAATAGTAATGTTACCAATGTTAAATTCAGTATGACAACTGTATTATGATCATGAAGGAGAATGTCCTTATTCTTAGGAGATACTGCCTGAAGTAACTATGGCTGAATTATCATAATTGCATGACTTAAATGATTCAGCAAAAACCAAATGTGTGTGTATTTACATACATTCATTGTGTGTCCACATTTGTGAGAAAACAAGGCAAAGGTGGCACTATATTGCTAACTGTACATACCATACTATTCTTATCATCTTTCTGTAGTCTGAAATTTTTCAAATTAAAAACTTGGGGGATGGGGTGCCTGGGTGGTTCAGTCGGTTAAGCGTCCGACTTCGGCTCAGGTCATGATCTCACAGTTCATGGGTTCAAGCCCTGCGTCAGGCTCTGTGCTGATAGCTAGCTCAGAGCCTGGAGCCTGCTACAGATTCTGTGTCTCATTCTCTGACCCTCCCCTACTCACACTGTATCAGAAACATCTCTCTCTCAAAAATAAATAAAACTTAAAAAAATTTTTTTTAAAACTTGGGGGAAATAACAGAGATAAATACAGTTTGGATTTGTATAGACTTCCTACCCAGTGAGGATGCTAGTTGTGTGTTTATTTTATCCTTAGTAAAAGGTCACTCGTCTTTGCTATGGCAAGATACAGACTATCACTTTCTATAAAAAAATTCCACCTTTTCTCAGCATTAATATAGGGTATGTGAAGTCTACCAACTGTGACAGCACAGGAAATTAATGTCTAAAGAACCGTGTGTTACAGGCACATTTCACGAAGAGGCAAGCTGGTTTCCTACAAGGAACCATATGGTAATCATCAATACGCCACTGGCCTATTACTTGACTTTGCGGAACTATTTTGTAAAGATTATCTGGTGCCCAATTAAAAAGAAAGAAATTAGATTCAAGTTTACGATGCTGAAAGTATTCTGAAAGGTCATTCAAAAGGACTTGAAAATTTAGATTTTTCATTCATGTATTTATTCCACATTCAAAGTGAATCACAATTTAAAGCCATAACATTTTGAAGAGGTAAAGGATAATCTGTGTCACAGCTGCATTAATAAAACACACTGGTCTAAAGTGCAACACTAAACAGGTGTTCTCTGTTCCCAAGGTGGAATAAATACATAACAATTACACATAAAATTTCACTAAAGATCTGAGATGAGGCAAATAACCCTTGGAAACAAACTGCCTGATGAACAGATGCAGGCTACAAATAATTTTTCTTAACATTTTATCGCAAGAAGGAAAAATCCCCAAGGTGTCTACTACCTCAAACCCCTGTGTCATGCCCTTGGCCTCGGCTTCTGTCTTCCTTCCTCAGTCACATCCAAATCCAGAGAGGCTTCTGCACCCCATGCTCAAAAACACCCCCCTAAGTCCCTAAGGACCTCAGCACAGACTGCTGTTAATGAACCTGTGTGCAACCTTCATTCAGAACCTCCAGGGAAATCAGGAGCTCAAAGAGCAGCAGCATTTCTTTAAACAATAGTCTTAACTATCCAATGAGCTCTGATGGACCATGTGCATTTCATAAACAAATCAAAATATTGCCTTAATATCTTTCTATTTTTCTGGGAAAATGTTAAGTAAACTAGTCAAGTAAAAAAGAAAATGTTTACAGAATAATGAAAAATGAAAATTCAAAGGGTTTATGCCAAAAAGCAAACCAGTCCTCTGCAGCCTAACTCATTTGTTTTTGGGCTGGGAAGCCATATAGAGAGCAATCAGGCAGTAGATGGTCCCTCCCACCGTCAGCGCCATGGTGGTCCGGTACAGCATTTGGTCAGGCAGGCCTCGTTTCAGGTGGATGGGCACACCGTCGGACTTCTGGAAACCAAGAATCATCAAGGACATGGTTAATAAAAATATTTTACAGTTTAGGCTAATAAAGAACAAAGGCCTTTATAACTAAGCCATCAACACACTGCAGTGGAAAAGACCCTAACCAATTAGAAATCCATTAGAATCCTGACTGAAACGGTTTTCTAATATGCAGCTAAAGCTTGTAAGGCCAAAGTCATTCTCCAAAATGGGGCCTCAGGAACATGTATGCAACAAATTCCATGTTTCTAAGGAATTTATCATATATTGCTTAACTAGGCCAGTAGCACTGGTGCATTTCTTTTAAAGGCAAAAGTAATCCTCAGCTGAATGACTCCAGGCACAAGGCCTGCTCCACATTTAGTATGACTTCTGACCATTAGTCATTGATGTCTGCGCACACCAGGTCAGTTAGTGGGTTCAAGTCCATGTTGTATTCAACTTCTGTCCATTAAGCTGGTAAATCCTTGTTTAAAAAAAAAAGACTCAGGGCGCCTGGGTGGCTCAGTTGGTTAAGCGTCCGACTCTGGCTCAGGTCATAATCTCACAGTTCATGGGTTCGAGCCCCACATCGGGCTCTGTGCTGACAGCTCAGAGCCTGGAGCCTGTTTCAGATTCTGTGTCTCCCTCTCTCGCTGCCCTCCCCCACTCGTGCTCGGTCTCTGTCTCAAAAATAAACTATAAAAGAAAAAATTTAAAAAAAAAAAAGAAGACTCCAGGGGCACCTGGCTGGCTCAGTTGGTAGAGCACACAACTCTTGATCTCCGTGTCATTGAGATTAAACGACACAATGGGCCTGGAGCCTACTTAAAAAATAATAATTAATAAAGTCTTTAAAAAAGAGATTAAAAGAGATTAAAAAAGATTCCATAAAATGTTTAGTCCATTATTTTGCACAGTCTCCAAAATCCCTCCCCCACTATAATTCAAGACTCCGAATGTCCAATCAAGTCTTTTTTTTTTTTTTAATGTTTTTCATTTTTTATTTTTGAGAGAGAAATAGAGACAGCATGAACAGGGGAGGGTCAGAGAGAGAGAGAGAGAGAGAGAGACACACAGAATGTGAAATAGGATCCAGGCTCTGAGCTAGCTGTTAGCACAGAGCCTGACACGGGGCTCGAACCCACGAGCCGTGAGATCGTGACCTGAGCCAAAGTCAGATGCTTAACCGACTGAGCCACCCAGGCGCCCCCCAATCAGGTCTTACTTATCAGATAAAAAAAGGGTTTGACATGATCAGCAGTGCCAAGCCAGGCCTAAATCTGCACATATTTCTGAGGACAGGGAAGCTACCTTCTAGCAACAGCAGTAACAGACACTCACTCCCGCGGCACCAGAGATGCAGCTGGGCCACTGACCTCTCAATTATCTGTATGTAGATTAACATTAATAATATTCTAAAATCCAATTCTGGCTTCTCTCTGTTAATCAGCAAACCCAAGAGAGCCTTTTCTACTTCTAACAGCTCAGTGAATTTTAATATCAAGCAAGCAAAAACAATAAGAAAACTTGTTGCCAAAATAACAAGTCATTCTCTAATGTCTGTTCTAGTGTTTTCTCTCACCTGGAAAAACTTCTGCAGCTCGGGAACTTTGTTTTTCCCAGCATAATCATATGCAGTAAAATCTGAACTCAGTTTGGTGGGTGTGGCAAATATGATAGGTGGTGCTTCTGTGGAAACCACAGGCCTTAATCCCTGTAGGAAAAAGGAAAATGTCAAGTTGAAAGCACGTCTGGGCATATAAACCACCTTTCAACAAGCAGGCTGTCTGGAATCATGGAGGCAGTCATTCAACCACACAAGAGGGAAGGAAAGGCTCTTCGAGTATGCATTACAAGGCCTTTAATTTTAAGATTTAAAGTTCATAAACTTTTAACAAAAACAGTTTCCCACAGCAAACCCCATCAAGAATTCCCTGCCGTTAAGATGGGGGTTTGAGGTGAGGAAGAGAGAAGCAAATAATCACAAAAGCCCAATCTGAGCTTCCAGAAATACCTATTATGTCTACCTTCCTATCATATCAATAAAACATTTTTTAAATTTTATATTTATTTATTTTTGAGACAGACAGAGACAGTGTGGATGAGGGAGGGGCAGAGAGAGAGAGAGGGAGACAGTATCCTAAGCAGGTTCCAGACTCTGAACTGTCAGCACAGAGCCCAACACATGGCTCAAACTCATGGAACTGTGAGATCATAACCTGAGCTGAAGTCGGATGCTTAACTGACTAAGCCCCCCAGGTGCCCCTCGATAAAACATTTTTAATCTGTATGAACTTTTGGCTACATTTCAAAAGGAACCTGGCTGTCCCTTTTCTACTCTGGATGAGCTGATGTACTAACACAGTATTTCTAACCCCAGAAGTACACTTCAGAACTTTCTAGACACACAATAAAGAAACAGCTTAATCTGGAAGAGACTGCAATGGTAAGAGACCTGTCTTTCAGGACAAGAAAACAAACAAAAAAATTAGAGAAATTGAGGGGCGCCTGGGTGGCTCAGTTGGTTAAGCATCGGACTTCGGCTCAGGTCATGATCTCACAGTTCGTGGGTTCCAGCCCCGCATCGGGCTCTGTGCTGACAGCCAGCTCAGAGCCTGGAGCCTGTTTCAGATTCTGTATCTTCCTCTCTCTCTGACCCTCCCCTGCTCACTCTGTCTCTCTCTCTCCTAGAAATAAATAAAACATTAAAAAAAAAAAAAAAAGAAAGAAAGAAAACATTAAAAAAATTTTTTTTAAATTAGAGTAATTGAATTTCCAGCATTAATACAGCCATAAGTTAAAAAACATACATAGTAAAACTTAAGGAAATTTCACTGTTCTCATCTGTGACATGTATACAAACGTAATAATATCTACCAGTAAAAAAACAGCATGATATAATATGTGCCTAACACTGAATATTTACATTCAATAAATATAAACAGAATGAGACTTGGGAGTTAACACAGGTTTGCTGTTAGTAACTCCCTGAGCCACATGGACAGAAGGACCTAGGACAGAAGGCTTAAAAAGAACCTAAAGGAGAAGAAAAATGGAAGTACTGTTACAGGCTATGCCAAGTAAAAGAAGCTGGTCAGAAGACCACAGATTATATGATCCATTCATATGAAAGTCCAGAATAAGAAAACCTACAAAAACAGCAGTAGAGAAGCAGCTGCTCAGGGCTGGGGGTGAGCAGCAGGGGGAGACAACTGCAGGGTACAGGTTTCTTCGTGAGGGGATGAAAATGCTCTAAAATTAATATGGTAACAGTTGCACATGGTCTATTAAAAAAAACACTGTTGTACACTTTAAATGAGTGAATGTATGGTATGTGAATTATATCTCAATAAAGCTACTTTTAAAAAAAAAGGAACCCAAGGGAAATTCTGGTGTTCTATCTGACGGAGTGAATCTACAGTGGCAAATATAGATAAAGATGGTTCTCTAAAATAACCTGCAGATTAAGATAGAAGCGAAGAGTTACAAACCAACACAATCACATCCTTTTATATTAAATTCTAACTACAAAAAATAAAATTTAAAGTTAGGAAGCAGAGTTCAAGCCCATCCTCTTCTATTTTACAGATGAAGGAGGAAACCCTTTGCTCAAATTAACATCGTTGTCAGACCCCTGGTTCTTGATCTCTTCAAGGAAATATAAATTTACCTATAACTGACAAGACATATTCTAAAGATCCTATACCGAACGCCTCAATGATACTCCCACCAGGTAAGCATTAGGATCAACAGGGCAACAAAAAGTATTAAAGCAAATTTGGTTTTGGTCCAAGATGGCTGCACATAAAGACCCTGAACTCCCCTCCTCCCAGGAACACACCAAATCTACACCTACACAGAGAGCAATTCCTGCTGAGTAAGGACTGAAGGCTGACTGAACAGCTTCCACACAACAAAGGATAGTGGGACTGCACAGAACAGGAGACAGAGATGTGGGGTTAACAACAGGAATCCCAGGCAGAGAAGGACAAATATCATATGTCTGCACGTATAGGAGGATTAGGAGGAACTTGACGGAGGAACAAGGAGGAGAAGAAGGGGGGAAATAGTGGGGGAAAGGGAGAGAGGCAAACCATGAGAGACTCTTGAATGCTGACAAAAACAGGACTGATGGATGTAGGGGGGAGGGGGGATGGGCACGGAGGAGGGCACTTGTGGGGATGAGCACTGGGTGTTATGTGGAAACTAATCTGACAATAAACTATTTGTAAAAAAAAAAAACAAAAAAAAAAACAACAGGAATCCCACCCTGATACAAGGAACGGCAGGAGGGACGGACTGCAGCACAGAAAGGGCTGCACACATTCACCCAACCTGCGCCACAGCAAAAACAACAACAACAACAAACCCCACAACAGTATAAACAGCAAATAGACTATAAGTGAAGGAAACCCGTTTATTAACCCCAGAGCAACTACTCACTGGTAGGGGAACCGTTAGGACTCTCTCCGGTTAGAAGGTGCTAGCAAGCACCACTGTTTCCATTCCCTCCTCTACCCTGACAGTGCAGCGGGAGCAGGCACTCTAGCCCCAGGCCCTGGCCGCACACCAGCTGCAGGCCCCCCACCACATGCACCTCCCTCGCCTCCAGCTGTCTCACCAAGGCTACCTCAGCCTGCACCAGCTACAGCCCTAGCTATCTCACCAAGGTGGCCCAGGCAAGAAGCACCCTGGAACACCCCCCTCCACCCTGGCCTGCATCTCCTTCAGCTCCACCCACCCAGCCAGGGCACCTCCTATGCAGAGCACCCTGCCCATACCTGCCCCAGCTCCAGCCATCCCACTAGGGAGAGGCCCAGGGCAGAGAGCCTGAGAACAACCCAACCTAGGCCTGCCCCAGCTCCTGCTGTCTCAGTAGGGCAGTGCTGGCACCAAGCACTCCTGAACTTACCCCAGCTCCCACCATCCCACAGGGAATGTGCCCTCAGCCTGAGCCCACTACAGCTCTAGCAAAACAAGGCCACCAGGCACAGTCTACACGAGACCACCCCTTAGAGACTGGGGAAGGTAACTGTTTCACTTAATTCATAGAAACAAACACAGAAAGCCAAACAAAATGAGTAAAGAGAAAAAAGAATACTTGCCAAAGAAAAGAACAAAACTTTAGAAAAAATAAAAAACAACGGAGATAAGAAATCTACCTGATAGCGGCACCTGGGCGGCTCAGTCGGTTGAGCGTCCAACTTCGGCTGAAGTCATGATCTCATGGTCTGTGGGTTCCAGCCCCGCATCGGGCTCTGTGCTGACAGCTAGCTCGGAGCCTGGAGCCTGCTTCAGATTCTGTATCTCCCTCTCTCTCTGACCCTCCCCTGCTCACGCTGTCTCTCTCAGAAATAAATAAAAACATTTTAAAAATAAAAAAAAAAATTTAAAAAAAAAAATCTACCTGACAGAGTTCAGAGCAATGGTCATAGATGCTCACTGGAACTGAGAGAAGAGTTTAAGAGTACTCAATATTAAGAAATAAGAACCAATCAGTATTGAAGAGTACAGCAATCGAAAAACACACTAGAAGGAATCAACAGCAGATTAAAAGATACAGATAAACAGATTAGCAATCTGGAAGACAGGGTAACAGAAAGTACCCAAGTTGAACAGCAAAAAGAATAAGAAAAAATGAGGATGGGGCACCTGGGTGGCTCAGGTGGTTGAGTGCCTGTCTTCAGCTCAGGTCATGATCTCATGGTTCACCAGTTCAAGCTCAGCATCAGGCTCTATGCTGACAGCTCAGAGCCTAGAGCCTACTTCAGATTCTGTGTCTCCCTCTCTCTCTCTCTCTGCCCCTTCCTCTCCCCGGTCCACTCATTCTCTCTCAAAAATAAATACAAACATTAAAAAATAAATAAAAGAAAAAATGGGATAGGTTAAGGGGACCCACGGGACAATGTCAAGTGTACTAATATTCACATTACAGGGGTCCCAGAAGGGACAGAGGGAAAGGGGCAGAAAACTTATTTGAAGAAATAACAGCTGAAAACTTCTCTAACCTGGGAAAAGCAGACATCTAGGTTCAGGAAGCAGAGAAAACCCCGAACAAGATGGACCCAAAAAGGTCCGTACCAAGCCATAATTAACAAAATGACAAAGATTAGACAGAATCGTAAAAGAAGTAAGAGATAAGCAGCTAATTATGTACAAAGAAAACCCCATAAGACTGATTTTCCAGCAAAAATGGTGCAGTCCAGAAAGGAGTGGTACAATATATGCAAAGCATTGAAAGGAAAAAACTTACAACCAAGAATGCTCTACTCTACAAGATTATCATTCAGAACTGAAGGACAAATAAGTTTCCCAGCAACAGTTAAAGAAGTTCATCACCACTTAACTAACCTTAGAAAAGTGTTAAAGGGACTTTAAGTGGAAAAGAAAAGGCCATAACTAAAAGAAAATTAGGAAAGGAAAAATTTTCACTGGTAAAAACAAACATAATAAAGGTAGTGAATCAATCGCTAAGAAAACTAGTATTGAAGTTAAAAGACAAGAGTAGTAAAATCAATTACATCAATTCCATCAAATTTGCTGGGGGTGTCTGGGTGGCTCACTTGGTTAAGTGTCCAACTCTTGACTTTGGCTCAGGTCATCATCTCACAACTCATGGGATCAAGCCCCATGTCGGGCTCTGTACTGACAGCATGAAGGCTGCTTGGGATTTTCTCTCTACCTCTGTCTGCCCCTTCTCTGCTCCTGCTCCTGCTCTCTCTCAAAATAAGTATTAATAAAAAATTTGTTGGGGCGCCTGGGTGGCTCAGTCAGTTAAGCATCCGACTTCAGTTCTGGTCATGATTTCACCGTTCAGGAGTTCGAGCCCCGTATCAGGCTCTGTGCTGACAACTAAAAGCCTAGACCTTGCTTCAGATTCTGTGTCTCCCTCTCTCTCTTTGCCCCTCCTCTGCTCATACTCTGTCTCTATCTCAAAAATAAATAAACATTAAAAAGTTTTTTAATTCAAAAAAAAAAAAAAAGGGGCGCCTGGGTGGCTTAGTCGGTTAAGCGTCCGACTTTCACTTAGGTCATGATCTCGCGGTTCGTGGGTTCGAGCCCCGCGTCGGGCTCTGTGCTGACTGCCAGCTCAGAGCCTGGAGCCTGTTTCAGTCTGTGACTCCCTCTCTCTCTGACCCTCCCCTGCTCACACTGTCTCTCTCTGTCTCCTAGAAATAAAAAAAAAAAAGTTTTTTAATTCATTGAGATTCATAAAATAAAAAGATGTAAAATATGACAGTATACACATATACACATGGGGAAGTTTTTATTATGTAATGCTTTTAGAATGTGTCTGAACTTAAGCAACCAACAACTTAATATAGATTGCTATATACTTAGGGTGTTATATATGAACCTCGTGCTAACCATATACCTATAAAAACCTATTAAAAAATCCACAAAGAATAAAAAGAAAGGAATCCAAGCGAAAGACTAAAGTCATCAGTTACAAGGGAAGAAAGCAAGTAGAGGAAACAGAAAACCTACAAAAACAGGGAGAAAAGAACTGACAAAAGAGCAAGCAATAAGCACAAACCTGTCAATTATTACTTTAAATGTAAACTATCTAAATAAATACTTCAATCAAAAGACAAGGGTGACTCAATGGATAAAAAACAAGACCCATCTATACGCTGCCTACCAAGGGCTCTTTCAGTCCTAAAGACGCATACAAACTGAAAAGTTAAGGGATATAAAAAATATATATATTCCACATAAACGAAGCAAAAAGAAAGCTGAAATAGCAAAACTTATGTCAAGACAAAGTAGAATTTAAAACAGAGATAGTAACGGGGCACGGGCGTGGCGCAGTTGGTTAAGTGTCCGAATTTGGGTCAGGTCACGATCTTGTAGTTAGTGAGTTCAAGCCTCGCATCGGTGTTTGTGCTGACAGCTCAAAACCTGGAGCCTGCTTCAAATTCTGTGTTCCCTCTATCTCTGCCCCTTCCCCATTCATGTGCGTGCTCTCTCTCTCTCTCTCTCTCTCTCAAAAATAACATTAATAAAAATTTAAAACAAAAACTCTAACAAGAGACAAAGAAGGGTATTATATAAAGGGATTAATCCAACAAGATGATGTAACAACTGTAAATATCTATCTATGCACCCAACACAAGGGCACCTAAATATACAAAGTAAATATTAATAGGTACAAAGGGAGAAATTGACAGTAACACAATAACAGCAAGGGACTTTAACAACCCACCTACATCAATGGATAAAGCATCCAGACATAAAAATCAATATGGATTTGAACACATTAGACCAGATAGACCTAGCAGATATATATAGAATATTCCACCCCAAAAGAGCATAATATACATTTTTTTCAAGTGCACATGAACATTCTCCAGGACATATTAGGCCACAAAACAAGTCTCAATTAATTTAATAAGACAGAGCATCTTCTCCAATCACAACAGTATAAAATCAGAAATTATTGGGGGGGGGTAGGGACTAGGAAAAAACCCACAAACACATGGAGGCTAAACAACATGCTCCTAAACAACCCAGGAGTCAAAGAAGAAACCAAAAATGAAATTTAAAAATCCACAGAGAAATGAAACTGGAAACAATGTTCAAAATCTTTGGGATACAACAAAAGCAGCTCTAAGAGGGAAGTTTAAAGCCATACAGGTCTACCTCAAGAAACAAGAAAAATCTCAAACAATCTTAACTTTACACCTAGAGGAACTAGAAAAAGAACAAAGACCAAAGTTAGAAAAAAGAAGAAAATAACAATTACAGTAGAACTAAGTTAAACAGAGACTAAAGTAGAAATAAGTGAAATGGGAACTAAAAAAAAAGATGTGAAACTAAGAGCTGGTTCTTCAGAAAGATAAACAAAATTTATAAACCTTTAGCCAGATTTATCAAGAAAAAAAGAGAACTCAAAATCACAAATAGAAGTTACAACTGACACCACAGAAATACAAAGGAGTATAAGACACTACTATGAAAAGTATATACCCACAAGTTGGATAACTTAGAAGAAAGGGATACATTCCTAGAAACACAGAACGCTTCCAAGACTGAATCAGGAAGAAATAGAAAATCTGACCAGACCGATTACTAGCAGTGAAAGTGATATCTGTAATTAAAATAACTCCCAAGAAAGAAAAGCCCAGGACCACATGCTTCACAAGTAAATTCTACTTGTGATAACACCTATCCTTCTCAAATGATTCCAAAAACCAGAAGAGGAAGAAACTCTTCCAAATTCATTCTACAAAGCCAGCATAACCCTGATAAAAAAACCAAAGGTGATACAAATATATAATTACACACACACACACACACACACACACACAGGCCAGTATCTCTGATGAGCACAAATGCAAAAACCACTCACCAGGATGCAAGATTGGTTTCATACCCACAAATCAAACAAGGTGATACACAACGTTAACAAAATGAAGCTGGACGCTTAAGCAACTGAGCCACCCAGGTGATCCTTAAAACTATTAAGACAATGATGAAAGAAACTGAAGACACAAACAAATGGAAAAATATACCAGGTGCATTAATTGGAAGAATTCATACTGCTAAAATGCCCATACTGGGGCACCTGGGTGGCTCAGTCGGTTAGGCGTCCGACTTCGGCTTAGGTCATGATCTCACGGCTCGTGGGGTTGAGCCCTGTGCTGACAGCTAGCTCAGAGCCTGGAGCCTGCTTCAGATTCTGTATCTCCCTCTCTCTATGACCCTCCTCTGCTCATGCTGTCTCTCTCTCTCTCTCAGAAATAAACAAAAAACATTAAAAAAAAATTTTTAAAGCAAAATGCCCATATTACCCAAAGCAACCTAAAGATTCAATGCAAACCCTATCAAAATACCAATATGATTTTTCACAGACCTAGAATAATCCTAAAATTTGTATGGAACCACAAAAGATCCAAAATAGCCAAAGCAATCTTAAGAACAAAGCTAAAGTTATCACAATCCCAAATTTCAAGATATTTGGGATTAGTAATCAAAACAGTACTAGCACTAAAACAGATTAACAGAACAGAGCCCAGAAATAAAATCACATTTATATGGTCAACCCTACAACAAAGGAGACAAACTTACAGAATGGGGAAATGACAGTCTCTTCATAAATAGTGCTGGTAAAACTGGACAGCTACATGCAGAAGAATGAAACTGGGCGCACCTGACTGGCTCGGCTCAGTGGCAGAGGATGTGACTCTTGATTCTAGGATCAGGAGTTCAAGCCCCATGTTGGGTAGAGAGCTTACTTTAAAATAAATTAAAAAAAAGCTTTTGACTTTTGCCTTGGAGAAGGTGAAGGTGCAACTGTCTTTGGTCATCCCAAATCTGGGTTCATCCGACACCAGCCACCTCCACATGCCACCTAAGTTCAACCCTAATGAGATCAAAGTCCCATACTGAGGTGCACAGGGAGGGGAAGTTGGTGCCATGTTTGCCCTGGCCCAGAAGATTGTCTCCCTGAGTCTGACCTGTTCCAGGGGCGCCTGGGTGGCTTAGTCGGTTAAGCGTCCGACTTTCGCTTGGGTCATGATCTCGCAGTTCGTGGGTTCGAGCCCCGCGTCAGGCTCTGTGCTAACTGCCAGCTCAGAGCCTGGAGCCTGTTTCAGAGTCCGTGACTCCCTCTCTCTCTGACCCTCCTCTGCTTGCACTCTCTCTCTCTCTCTCTCTCCTAGAAAGAACTGACCATTCAGAACAGATAAGCCCAGATTAAACTGGGACCTCGCTCCTTGCCTCTGCTCTCAACACCTCAAGGAACCACCAGGAAACAGAAAGAAGCAGAGAACTATTAAGCAGAGTGGAAATACCACTTTTGATAAGTCTATCAACACTGCCTGACAGATGTGGCACCAATCTTTAGCCAGAGAACTCTCTGAAACCATTAAAGTCATCTTGGAAACTGTCCAGTCTGTGGGCTGCAATGCTGATGGCCATCACCCTCAGGACATCACAGATGACATCAATAATGGTGCAGTAGGATGCCCTGCTAGTTAAGAACTACAAAGGAGAATATTTCAATAAAGGATCATTTGACAACCAAAAAAAAAAAGAATGAAACTGGACTTTTTTTACACAATACACAAAAATAAATTCAAAATGGATTAAAAATTAAATGTAAGTCTTAACTCCTAAGAAGAAAACATACACAGTAATCTCTTGGACGTCAGTCTTAGCAATATTTTTCTGAATCTGTCTCCTCGGGTAAGAGGAACAAAAGCAAAAATAAGCTGGGACTACATCAAACTAAAAAATTTTTTGCACAGTGAAGGAAACCAACAAAACAAAAGGGCAGCCTACTGAATGGGAGAAGATACATGCAAATGATACATCCCAGAAGGGTTAATATCCAAAATATATAAAGACCTTATACAACTCAATACGAAAAACATACAAAGGGCCTGAACACACATTTTCCAAAGATGACTTACAGATGGCCAACAGGCACATCAAAAGTTGTTCAATTATCACTACTCATCAAGGAAATACAAATCAAAACCACAGTGAGATATTACCTCACACCACTCAGAATGGCAAGAATCAAAAAGACAAGAAATAACAAGTGCTGGCGAAGATGAAAAGACAAGCCTCATCCACAGCTGATGGAGATACAGACTGGTGTAGTCATTATGGAAAACAGTATGGAGGTTCCTCAAAAAATTAAAAATACAATACAAATACAATACACACCAGTAATTCTGTTTGAGTATTTACCTGAAGAAAACAAAAATGTCAATTCAAAAGGATATGTGCACCCCTGTGTTTACTGCAGCATTATTTACAACAGCCAAGATACAAAAACAACTTAAGAGTCTACTGAGAAATGAAGGGATAACGAAGATGTGGGGTGTGTGTGTGTGTATGTGTGTACACAGTGGAATAATATTCAGCCATAAAAATGAGATCTTGCCATTGCCAACAACCTGGATAGGAATGAAGATATTATGCTAAGTGTAATAAGACAGAAAAAGACAAATACCATTATTATTCCACTTGTGTGGGATCAAAAAAACAAAGAATAGATACAGACCCATAAATACAGAGAACAAACTGGTGGTTGCCAGAGGGGAGGGGGTCAGAGGATGAAAAAGTCGAAGGAAATTAAGAAGTACAAATGTCCAATTATAAAGTTAAGGAATCACTTTGTGAGGTGACAGATGTTAAGTACCTTACTGTGGTGATCATTTTGTAATGTACATAATTGGGAAATCACTCTGTTGTATACACCTAAAACTAATATAGTATTGTAAATCAACTATACTTCAATTAAACTTCTCCCTCCAAAAGTAAACTTGGTTTCTATTTCTTTGACAAAGTCCCACAAATGGGAATTATCTGCACTGCATTCACTCATTCAGCATATATTATTGAACACTTACTCTATACTAAAAATATACAATGAAGACAAATACAATATCTGCCATTATGGAGATTAATGTTAAGGAATAACAGCCACTAATTATCTACTGAGCCCTTATTATAAGCCCAGTATCCTGTCAAGCATTTCACATGCATCATCTCATTTAATCCTGCCAGCAAACCTACCAAGATGTTACTATTCCTATTTTATAGAAGAGAAGACTAGATCAGAGAGGGTAACTTGCCTAAGATCATGTAGCAAAAAAGATGGAGTCTAGTGCCAAAATTCAGGCCTTTCTAAAGTCCAGATACTTGAGTTTGTTTTTTAATTTTCCTTTTTAACATTTATTTTTTGAGAGACAGAGAAAGACAGAGAGAGCGAGCGCGTGAGCAGGGTGAAGGGCAGAGAGAGATAAAGTCAGATTCTGAAGCAGACTCCAGGCTCAGAGCTGTCCACACAGAGCCCCACACAGGGCACGATCTCACACACCATGAGATCATGGCCTGGGCCAAAGTCAGATGCTTAACCAACTGAGCCACCCAGGTGCCCGAGAGTCTTGGGTTTTTAAATATTCTACTACCTCTCCCACTGCCCCTCTCAACTACTGCTTAAAACCAACAATTCATTTAAAGTTTGGTGAGTAAGCCACTAGCCTAAATTTAGTATATAATATACTCAAACTCACAAGGATTCAGAGATGGGAAGAGAGTCCCTAACGACTAAGAAGGCTAAAAAGGATCACTCTGAACTGAAAATTTTAACATGCTTCCTAATTCTGCGAGCTTTGTATTTTCTTCTATAAGGATTTCTCCTTGAATGCAAAAATTTAAAAAACTTTATACCAAGTATCTCTAAAAATGGTTTGAAATTCTTGTTTTGACAGGACTAATGTGAAAGCGTTTTTAGAAAGGATTATACCTAATTGCTCAGTGTTTGTTCACCCATCAAAGGATTCAGAACTAGAGAAGCTTCTGAACAATATCTGAAAACAGGAGTATCAACCATCTGAATGGTTTTAAATAACTCCGTTATTTCCATTTAGAATACTTTAAAAGTCTGGAATACATAATTTTAAAATGACCTATAATCCCATTACTTTATCCCATCAACCATTATGAATTGTATATTCTCTTCCAATCTTTCTTCATATGCATATTTGAACATAAAATTCTATATTCTGGGTTTTTTTTCATTTAATAAGCATTTCTTCTCAGAATCCTACAAAACTTTCATGAATAAAGTTACTCTTCACATCAACCCTGTAAGTAACGTCTTATCAGCCCATCTAATAGATGATTAAAACAAAGCTCAGAGATTCCATAAGGAAAATGGGATTCAAACCCACACACTTTTATTATACCATACAATCAATAATTCAACTGTCCTAGCCCCGCCGATAAAAGGAATGGATATTCATCTATCTGTCAGTAAACCTAACAATTTAAGAGCAGTCAGTGTTTCCAGTGTTTAAAGGCAGCTAGACAGGAATGACACTGGGGTTCTCAAAAGTGGACTTAATTAACCAGGAATGTAAATACAAAGCAAATTTGTATCTAAAGCAAATCCCTTCATGTATGCCTCTTCCGGTGTGGCAGCTGTCCCAACAGAGAATTATGAGCCTCCCCATCCTAATAACTGACAGGTTTTCTGGCCAAAATCCTTGGAATCATTCTTAATTTGATGCACACACATTGTAAATCCTTTTGGCTCTACCTTCAAAATCTATTCAGAATCTGACCACTTCTCCCCATCTCTACCAACCATATTCTGGTCCAAACCCCTGGATTTTTTTTTTTTTTTTTTAAGTTTAGAGAGAACATGACCAAGGGAGGAACAGAGAAAGAGGGAGATTATGACCTAAGCCGATATCAAGCATCAAAGGCTCAACCAACTGAGCCACCCAGCTGTCTCCAAACTCCTGGATCTTTATAACACCCTTCTAACTGATCACCCTCCTTCCATTTCCACACTTGTTACCCTGAATGCTACTTTTAATGCAGCAACCAGTGACTAGAGATGTCACTTTTCAGCTCAGACTTCCACCAAAGCGTCCCATCTCATTGAGCTAAACCCAAAATTACAATGGCTTCCAGCGCCACGAGATGCAGCCTTCAAACCCCACCATCCCGCCACCTACATCATCCCCTCTCTCTACCGTAGCCCACTAGATAAGCCCCTTAAATCTCCCAGGCATCAGGCACTAGAATCCCTCTACCTAGAATGCTCTTCTCCAGGTACCCACATAACTGGCACCCTTACCTCCTTCAGGTCTTTGCCCGTGTCTCACCTTCTCAGTGAGACATTCCTTACCACCCTTTTAAACTGCATGTCCTCCTCACCTGGCCTTTTTTTTCTTTCCCCTCCACAGCACTTACCAGCACCTAGCATATCGTACTTTTCTTTGTTTACTGTGTCCCCCACTACCGCAATGGAAGCCCCGTGAGGGCAGGTTTTGTTCACTGCTCTTACTTCCCTAGACTTAAAAAAGCAAAAAGCATATTCAGTAAATATTTGTTTAAATTATAAACAAACAGGGGCACCTGGGTGGCTCAGTCGGTTAAGCGTCCAACTTCAGCTCAGGTCATGATCTCACGGTTTGTGGGTTCCAGCCCCATGTCGGGCTCTGCGCTGACAGCTAGCTCAGAGCCTGGAGCCTGTTTCAGATTCTGTGTCTCCCTCTCTCTCTGACCCTCCCCTGCTCATGCTGTCTCTAGCCCTCTCTCAAAAATAAATAAATAAAAACATTAAAAATACAATAAAGTACAAATAAACAATAGCTTCACAACAAGGTAGACTTTAGTATTTCAGAACTGAAGTCTGTAAATCAAGTCAGCACTTGATGGCAGAGCCTCCCATACCTCCCACAAAGAAAACTAGTGAATAAATGCTGCCACTGTCCTTAAAATAGTGGACTGTAAACCAAGTGGAAATTACAGGTTTTGCTTTTTACTATCAAATCTCTTAGCCATTTACACAATCACTACCCCTACAATTAAGACCATTCAACCACAATCATTTAGCAGTTGAATTGTTTTTAGTCTAATTGCTCCAAAATAAAATTTTTTTAAGATTTTATTTTTAAGTAATCACTACACTCAACACAGGGCTCAAACTTACAACCCCAAGACCCAAGAGAGCCAGCTCCACCAAATGAGCCAGCCAAGGGCTCCTATTTGCTCCAAAGTTTTAGAGAGAAGTAAATTTGATAATTTCCCCTTGAAGTTGACTGGCCCAAGTTTCCCTTTTGTTCTACCTTTTAGGTTTGAGAAGGAGAGAGGAGTAATAAGATAATTATCCTTTTTTTTTTTTTTAATTTTTAGGGGCACCTGGGTGGCTCAGTTGGTTAAGTGTCCAACTTCAGCTCAGTGACCTTGCGGTCTATGAGTTCAAGCCACGTGTCAGGCTCCGTGATGACAGCTCAGAGACTGGATCCTGCTTTAGATTCCGTGTCTCCCTTTCTCTGCCCCTCCCCTGCTCATGCTCGGTCTCTAAAAAATAAACGTTAAAAAAAAAAAAACACACTTTTTTTTTTTGACACCCGACAGGTTAATATCTTTAATATAGAATGAGCTCATTAAAAATTGATTGTTTTTTGTTTTGTTTTGTTTTGTTTTTTTACTGCTAGAAACCTAAGAACTCTTGCACTGTGATTTAGGGCTAGAAACAAGTTTCAATCCGCAGTGACTCAAGTTCTTCCTAACTCCCATCTAGATATCAATCACCACCTCCATGTTTCCCGGACACATCACACTCTGCAAGTCCAAAATTCACCATTTCTCACAAATCTATTCAGGAGTTCCCTGTTTCTAAGGACAGCACCACCATCCTCTCATTACCCAGTCATCTGCAAGATCTCCTTTCTCATCCCCCCAATCTCCCTTATTGGTCACTAAGTCCTTATCTCCCAGACCTGTTCCTCTTTCCCACTCAGACGACCCTGAACTATTCTAGGAGTATAACTCATAGAATATCCTATGGGGATAACAGGCATCCCCAGCACTGGTCTCTCCCAGGCAGACTATCTTTCCAAAGCATAGCTCTGGTTATGATACTTGCTCCTCCATATTAAATCTTCATGGGGCGCCTGGGTGGCTTAGTCGGTTAAGTGTCCGACTTTCGCTTAGGTCATGATCTCGCGGTTCGTGGGTTCGAGCCCCGTGTGAGGCTCTGTGCTGACTGCCAGCTCAGAGCCTGGAGCCTGTTTCAGAGTCTGTGACTCCCTCTCTCTCTGACCCTCCCCTGCTCATGCTGTCTCTCTCTCCTACAAATAAATAAAACATTTTAAAAAAATTTAAATCTTCATGAAACTAAAGGTGAGAAGTATGTCCTTGTTCCAACCTCTGGGTAAGATTCTACCACAACTTTCTGCATCAAGTTGCTTTGTAAATCCTATTTGTTTCTCACAAAATTAAGTCCTACCATCCTAGACCCTTCATGACCTCCTCCACCTACAGCTAAACTTACTACTCAGTGATTTCCCTGCAGCCCCCCCACCTCCTCCTTCACTCCCACAGTTACCTTTACCTAGAAGGTCATCCTACCCTCTTAATTAGGAGAACTGTTGGGTCATAAGGTAAAAATGTTTCACTTTTTAAAAAACTTTTAATGTTTATTTTTGAGAGAGAGAGTGCAAGCAGAGGAGGACCAGAGAGGAGACACAGAATCCAAAGCAGGCTCCAGGCTGAGTTGTCAGCACAGAGCAGGATGTGGGTTCAAACCCACAGACTGCAAGATCATGACCTGAGCCAAAGTCGGACGCCTAACTGAATGAGCCGCCCCGGCACTCCAAAATGTTCACTTTTTAAGAAATTACTAGACTATTTCCAAAGTAGCTGTGCAGTAGGGTCCCTTCTCTAAGGAAACAAAAAAAACCTCAAGGCAACCAGATTACACCTCCTATGGGACAATCCCTCACGACCTTGTTAAAATGAGACCACTTAATCAGGATACATGTTTGTGTGTTACCATACGTGGGAGACAAAGAAGCAAAAAATATATTAAAAAAACTATGCCACAAGGCATTCAGTGATCAGTTCTTAAGAGTACAAACCCAACTGAGCAGTGTGGGCAAGAATAAAGTTGCTTCCTGGAAAGAAAAGCCTTAGTGTCACCACTTATTGTGTGAGAATCCCGCTACAGCGAAATCATTTCACATCCCCACCAGCAACACAGTAAGGTTCCTGCTTCTCCACATTCTCATTGACACCTGTTGTCTGTCTTCTGATTTTAGCAGGTGTGAAGTAGTATCTCACCTTAGTTTTGATTTGCATTTCCCTACTGACTAATGATGTTCAGCATCTTTTCATGTGTTTATTAGCCTCAATTTATTTTGACACAGGACACAGAAAGGTAAGGAAAATGTTTTTCATTCAACCACTGGAAAATACAATTACTGGTCATCTAATCTACCCGTACCATTGTTAGAAAACTAGCTTTTCTATACCAAGTTTTTCAATGCACGCTAGCTTATTCACTTTACATAATATTGGAAGTTACAAACATTTTACAGTGTTAATGTTTCCAAGAAAAGAAAAAGGAAAGTATTCCTAATTACTAAAACCGTAACACCTGGCCTGGAGGGTACGCCTCTCACAAGCACTCTGAAATCTACATATAAAACCTAAAAAGTATCATTTCTTTCAACATAGCTTAAGAAATCCCTGAGTGCCTGGGTGGCTCATTCAGTTGAGCTCTTGATTTTGGTTCAGGTCATGTCCCCAGAGTCCTGGGGTAAGGCCTGCATAGAGTAGAGCCTGCTTGGGATATTTTCTCTCTCCCTCTCTCTCTGCCCCCCCCCCCCTCGCTCAGGATCTCTCTCTTAAAAAATAAAAATAAATAGGGGCGCCTGGGTGGCCCAGTTGGTTGAGTGTCTGACTTCAGCTCAGGTCATGATCTCACAGTTCTTGAGTTCCAGGCCCCCATCAGGCTCTGTGCTGATAGCTCACCTTCAGATTCTGTGTCTCCCTCTCTCTCTGCCCCTCCCCTGTTCACACACAGTCTCCAAAATAAACATTAAAAAGAATTTTTTTAATAAAAACAGATTTTAAAAAACCTTTAAGTGACTAAGAAGCATGGAGCCTGCTTGGGTCATTCTCTCTCCCTCTGCCCCTCTCCCCCACTCACTCATGCTCTAAAAATAAGTAATAAAAATAGATCAAGAAAAAAAAAGAAAATCCTTAAGTAACTAAGACGTTTAAAATTCTCAAGAGAAGCACAATTTAAGAGGTGCTAGAAATCTGAAGGCCCTATCTGTAAATGAATTTCAGGGTAATAATCTCTGCTAATCTCAGGGTAATCTCTGAGAGCTAATTTTAATGTGCTGGGGTGCGTGGGTGACTCTTGGTTAAGAATTCAACTTCAGCTCAGATCGTGGTCTCAAGGTTCGTGAGTTTGAGCCGCGCATCAGCCTCTGTGCTGACAGCTCAGCACCTGGAACCTGCTTCGGATTCTCTGACCCCCTCTCTTCCCTGCCCCCTTCTCGTACTTTCTCTCTCTCATCCTCAAAAATAAACAAACAAAAAGTACTGAGGGAGAAAAAAAACCTTACAAATGAGTAGTGTGTGGTTCCACATCCACAAAATTCAGAAACAGGCAGAACTATTTCTAAAAGTCTGAACGGGGAAGGAAACTTCCTAGGGGTGACTAAATGTCCTATAATGTTAACAGGGCTGGAGATTACAGTGTACGCCTTTGTCAGAACTCACTAAAACTGTAACATTTAAGTTCAGTGCATGAAAACTACATTACATGTCTTTTACTGAAACAAACAGGATAGAAATGGTTACTCCCCTGTAATCTGCAAAATAAATCCTTATTGACATTTCTTTCTTTGACCTCATTACCAATTTGGCTTCAGGGACACCACCACACTGGTTTCCCTTCTAATTCTGGTTTTGTTTTTGTTTTTCTTCCTAAACGTTTATTTATTTTTGAGAGAGAGACAGAGACGGAGCAGGAGGAGGGCAGAGAGAGACACACACACACAGAATCTGAAGCAGGCTCCAGGCCCTGAGATGTCAGCACAAAGCCCAAAGCAGGACTTGAACTCTCAAACCACAAGACTATGACATGAACTGAAGTTGGGCACTTAACAGACTGAGCCACCCAGGCGCCCCACCCGGTTTGTTCTTTTGATAAATTTTCCTCCTCTACCCTCCGCTTAGTGTTTCCGCAGCCTAACCATCTTCCCACCTTTCTTCTCTACATGCTCCCTGGATGATCTCCTTCCCACCACAGATTCTACCAATTATGGGCTTATAAATCCAGATGCTGCCAGACATGACATCATCACACGCTCAACATTTATAAACCTCGACCCTTCCTCCTGAACCCCACACTCCCCAAAACTTGCCCTTTCCCCCTCTCTACTCGAGATAATATTAATAGCACATCTAATCTTAGACTGAAATTACTCTTAAACATCTTCCCCACTTGGACAAGCTGCCATGTCCCCCAAAAAAAGGAAGAAGTAACATAATAGCACATTCTTTACACCCCACCTGGGATCCTTACTATTCCAGTCCAGTTTTCCAACTGCATATTTCACCAACGGTTCCCACACTACTTTATAAGAATAAGGAATATGATGGTATCTCACACTCAACTTCTAGAGGGGAAGTAGCTACCACTTATCCAGTTCCAACCACCTGCCAAAGGCTGCTAGTCACTTCATTTAACCTGTACGAAAGGTGCCCCAGATGAAACTAAACTCACAATAAAGTAACCTGGTGAAGGCCATAAAACTAAAGCAGCAAAGCCAGGATGTTAGCTCATATTAAGAGTCTACAACTGAGAGGCACCTGGGTGGCTCAGTCGGTTAAGCTCTTGATTTCAGCCCAGGTCGTATCTCAGTTTGTGAATTCGAGCCTAGAGCTGGGCTGAGCTGGGCTGATGGTATGGAGCATACTCGGGATTCTCTCGCTCTCCCTCTCTCTGCCCGCGCGCTCTCTCAAAATAAGTAAACGTAAGGAAAAAGGTCTAAAACTGAGACAAACTCCAACTGGTAAAATCTAAATGAAATCAGATTACTTTTTTAGACTCAAATAACAGCGATCAGTTGAGACGCGTAAGGTCGTTACACTGCCCAGGCTCGCCGAGACATTTAAAAAGAACCCATTAAGTCTCTTAATTCTGACCCGACAGCCTCTCCTGCCCCTACGGCTTCCCTCGGTACTGTCGTCCCAGCTCTCCAATCTCGAGCTTTGATGAGGCTTTTGGGCTACGCGGGGGGGGGCCTAGCAATGGAACACCGAGGAAACTAAAAGCGAGACCTCCTTAAAGAGGACAAAGACGAACTTCGGACTCTGCTGGGTCGCAATTCGGGGCCACGACGACCCCACAAGCCACCCCGACGACGCAAAAGCAACGACCTCGGAGGTCACCTTGACCCCAGCTAAGTGCCAGGCCAGGCCCAACTTCCGCCGCGGGCCAACCCCGCCGGGGAAGCAGCTACAGAATTAGGAGCCTCTAAGGCCGCCGCAAGAAGATGCTGAGAGGCGGCCGGAGGGGTGGTACCGAGCTAAACCGAACCGCAGGCAGGAATCCCACCCGGCTCCGGCGCCACGACTGCCTGGCGCAGAGGCTCGGGCGGCCCTTCCGAGAGGGCCTGGAGCTATCTGTACCTGCGGGCTATAAGCGTCGGAAGCCCATGTTCCAGTCAACTTCTGCGTGAAGCCACTAAACTTGTAATACATGACGCCCGGTAACCGGCTTCCCGCAGCCGCTGCCTGCGCGACTGCCTCAGAGAAGGACCCTGCCTTCCCTGCGGTCGCCTTAAGCTTCAGCCCAAGGACCCTGCGCCAGGAGACAGGCTGCCCGGAGATCGCCTAATTTGTAACATGCCCTCTTCAGCCACATCAGGGAGCAAGAAGCCGGAGTCTCAGGACCAAGAAAGGCAAAACAAAAACAAACAAACAAAAAAACAGCTCTAAGAGAGTACAGAAGCCGCCAGAAAGGGACCTGTAGAAACTACGAAGTTCCCTGCCTCTCACCCACATTTAGATTCGGGCAGTGCCAAGACGCCTTAAGAAATGCGCAAGCGCCCCACAAAACCAGGATGGAGGCTACGGGACTCGCGGGTTGAGTGGGGCGGGATCATGGGCGGAGTCAGGGGCGGACGTGGGCGGGGTCATGGGCGGACCTGGGCGGGGTCAGGGACGGGTGGGGCGGGGAAAGCTAGTGTTGAAGGCCTGCCACTTGACCCTTGGTTTGAAGGCTTCTCTTCCTTTACAAACTTAACTTGCTCAGTCTTATTTCTTTCCTCCCTTTCTTTGGTCACCTGGCAAAGGGCCCAGTTTCTCACTCAGTCGGAGGATGAATCCGTCTACCAGGCTTCTCCGGCAGCCTGGGAGTGGGAGAGCAAATAAGAAAATGTGGAACCTTCTGCTGAGAGCCTTTTAGTGTAGAGGGCTGTTAGGGGTTTCGCCCCAGTAATAAAGATAACCTCTTGCGCTTTGTGCAGATGAAATACCTAGTGACCTAAACTTCAAGCACCAGGATGTAAATTTTGCAAAAGTTTCTCAGAACTGGTTTTTACCCTTGAGTTTTATGGGAATTGGTTGGTTATTCATCCTTTTTCAGGCCTCTGCCCTTTGAGATGAATGAGGTGGGGAGTAAAGGGAAAGTAAACTAGAAATAACTTGAATTTTTTGGTCATTGAGGGGCACTTGGTGGCTCCGTCAATTAAGCCTCCAAGTCTTGATTTTGGTTCTGGTTCTTGGGATCAAGCCACCTATGCAGCTGTGTGCTGACAATGCAGAGCCTGCTTGGGATTTTCTCTCTCTCTCTCTCTGCCCATCCTCCCACTTGTATATTCTCTCTCTTTCTCAAAAAATAAACTTAAAAAATTTTTTTGGACCTTGAACGTAGAAGGTCTAGGACTACCATTTTAAGTTCCAGTAGTATTCACTTTAGTTCAATCTAAAGATGTTTCTAAATTAAAAATGAGAATACCATATGATTCAATAATTCCACTAGTATTTACCCAAAGAAAATCAAAACACTAATTTAAAAAGATATGTATGCAGCCCTGTTTATTGCAGCATTATTTACAATAGGCAAAATATGGAAGCAACCTATGTGTCGATCGGTAGACAAATAAGGAGTGTGTGTGTGTGTTTGTAGATAGATATAATGGAATATTACATACTCATAAAAAAAGACATTCCCATTTGTGACAATATTGATGGACCTAGAAGGTATTATGCTAAGTGAAATAAGTCAGACTAGAAAAGACAAATACTATATGATTTCATTCATAAGCAGAATGTAAAAAAACTTTGAATAAGCAGAATCAGACCTGTAAATAAATACCCAGAGGGAAGAGGGGTACATGGTTGGACTAAATGGGTGAAGAGGAATGGGAGATACAGGCCTCCAGTTACAGAATGAGTAAGTCACAGGAATAAAAGCATAGCAGAAGGAATAGAGCAATGATATCGTAACAGTGATCTTTTGGAACAGACAGTGGCTACACCGGCAGTAAGCACTGCATGATATATTAACTTGTCCAATCACAATGTTGTACACCTGAAACAAATGTAACATTATGTCAACTAAACTAAAAAAATAAAATAAAATAAAACTGTTTTTTAAACCTCTGCTATGTGCAAGGTACTGTATGAAAGGAGTATAGTAGTTTCATACCCCCAGGGAAAGAGCAAGGCTTTTCTTTTTTTTTTTTTTTTTTAATTTTTTAATGTTTTATTTATTTCTAGGAGAGAGATAGAGACAGCATGAGCAGGGGAGGGTCAGAGAGAGAGAGACACAGACTCTGAAACAGGCTCCAGGCTCTGAGCTGGCAGTCAGCACAGAGCCCCACGCGGGGCTCAAACCCACGAACCGTGAGATCGCGACCTAAGTGAAAGTCGGACGCTTAACCGACTAAGCCACCCAGGCGCCCCAGAGCAAGGCTTTTCTTACCTTTGTCATCTAACTACAGGTTTTCACAAGCATATTATAATGCATTTATGAAAGCATGTGGAAAACTGATAGATGATACTAATCTTTATATTGCATTTTCCACAAATAAACTCATTTTATCTTTACAACAGTCCTATGAGGCAAGTGCTATTATCATCTTGATATTTTAATACAGGAAAAGGCCCAGAAAAGTTAAGTGGCTTGCCCAGGTCAGCTACTAGTTAGTAGCAGAACAAGTAATCTGGCTCAAAACCTGAACTCTGAAGCACTGCATTATAGAGAATAGACATAACTGAAGGAGGATGAAGGCCGAGTGCTGAAGATCTGGGGTATACACCAGCACCCTAACTTTGCCATGTCTAAGCCCAAGAGCCCCAAGTGCTCAGCACTGCCAAAGGTCTTAAGAGCAAAGGTTTCAGGCACATTCATATGATCAGCTCATCCAAAGTGGCTGCTTTTTCAAAGCAGCATTGTGGTATCATGCAAGGAACGTGCAATTTGGGTTTGAGTTGCAATTTCTTAAAGGCTGAGTGATTTGCTACTAGTCATTTCCATTTTCTGAGCTTCCCTTGCCTCTTCTGTAAGGTAGGAATCATCATAATCACATCATATTTTCCCTCACTAGTGTTCTGAGAATCAACAGCTTAGTGAGTTGTAAAGTTTACACAAATGTTAACTTGCTGATCTTATCTTTCACTCATTTGACTTTCCCATGGTTCTTTTTTTTTTTTTTTTTTTCTGAGAGAGAGAGCGTGACCAGGGGAGGGTCAGAGAGAGAGGGAGACACAGAATCTGAAACAGCCTCCAGGCTCTGAGCTGGCAGTCAGCACAGAGCCCGACGCGGGGCTCGAACCCACGAACCGTGAGATCATGACCTGAGCCGAGTCGGACGCTTAACTGACTGAGCCCCCCAGGTGCCCCTCCCATGGTTCTTGATGATGTAGAAGTTTTTTCTTGATTACTATAATTTAATTAATTTTTTAAATGCTGGAATCACTCATACTAAGAAAGGGGACTAAGCTTGCTAACAAATACTAGGTGGAAGGAAAGGTGTTTCATAGAGTTTGGATTGAAAAGAGAGCTTAAATGATTTAGGACAGCTCTTTGTTTCCATTCTACTGTCCCCGACATATATTGGAAGAAGTAAGTAGAAAACATTCCCCAACTCTTAGTAGCACTCAGGTGTACCAGCTTCTTGAAGTATAAAGGTGCCTGTCAACACTGGTTCTTTTCTTCAAGTTCCTGCCATCTGATTTTAGATCCTGCAAGACATAAATTAAGAATCCTGAAAATGTTACAACAGCCGGGCTGTTCAGTGGGAGGTAAAATGTCAGTAGCAGAGTGTGGGTTGGGATGTCACATGGAGTGGCTGATCATAGGAAGATTTTGTCTCATTTCTCAAATAAAACACAGCACTCTGACAGCACTAAAGCCAGCTATTCTCATTCTTATTTGCATATCCCACCCAACATCAAAGCATATCTTCCTTTATATCATGATCCCTTCAGGTTGTTCGCTGGATCCTATTCTGAGGGGAAGTGACCACAATTCACAGTGCAGAGAGGCTTGTCGGTCGTCAGGTGATCTGAGAGAGTGCAAGTGCCAGTCTGGCTCTGGGTGAATCAGACTACCACCTCTTCTCTGCTTGTGAGGACTGTGTGCTAATGGCTTCTGGCAGGCTACTCCGTGAAAGCACTGGGCAGTGGATGGAAGACCAATATAAATTTTAAATTGGTTTGTGCTGAATATAAATAGAAACCGCCTCCACGTGAAAGCGTTCTTAATTTTTTTTAATTATCCAATTTTCCAAGAATTGACTTTTTAAAAATTGAAGCTTGGTGGGTCTGGCCAACTGAAAGCATGTAGGTCCTGTAATAGTTGAGGGAGGTCATTGAGGGAGCCTCTCTCCGATTCCTTCAATCCTTCCCTGTCTTCAGAAGGGTTTGTATATCACCTGGCCTCGGTGTCACCAGCGGGGAGCAGGAACCTGAGTAACCAGCAAGTGTTCCAGGCTGGTTTACCCTGGGGAAGGCATCTCGGGCATCCAGGCCTCCAGGAAGCCCCACTTTTCCCACTTTTACAGTTCCTTTGCTGCCAAATCTGCAAACCGAAGGACGTTTCTAACCTGGCGAGGCATGTTTGTGCATGTGGATTTTGCCCATTCTAATGCAGCTTCCCTGGTGGGAAATGGACTATAACAGTATCATGGGTTCTTTATTGTGGCTTCTGTCTGTCCTCTCTTTGGCAAAAAAGGAAGGCAGAGGAAAAACAGTTTCCCAACATTTAAAATGGCTAATGATGTCCCCAGGAAAAGCAGCCCCAGTAAAAATACTGGAAAACAAAATGGCGAGCTACACACATTTTATGATGCTCAGAACGATGACAGCTGTCATGCGTTTACTTGGTGATTTTCATGTGGCAGAATAGGAATTGCAGTGGCCATCCTGTAGTCCTTTTGTCAAACAAAGCCCTATGTGGTGCACAAATATAAGTTTGTCTTTGAAACCTGAAATCTAGATTATATCGATATTATCGAAAAACAATTAAGCCTGTGTTAAAGCCTTGTAATTTCACAGGAGGAAGTAAGGGTCTGAATGTCACATTTCTCACCATAGGAGGAGGAAAGGCAGTTGGGGTTGCAGTTGCTGGGACAGCTTTATTGCAATGCAGGATGAACATATTGACATCAACTCCCTGCTCTGACCTTCTCGTTGTTGAATGTCAATATGGTGTGTGAAGCTGCCTCGCTCTCATCTGCCTGCTTCTCGTTATGTGCAAGTCAAAAGCACATCCACGGAGATTATGGATTTAACTCAATTTTGACACATCACATTTCATCTCTCTTGTTAAGAAAGGCTGAGGTATGACTCATAATTTATTTTAAATCATTTTAAATACACTTAATTATGCATAGAAAAAAGTTGAAATCCAAAATAAGATTCATGCAACTTTGCATTAACATCATCTATTCAAATTTAGCATATGTAACATAACGTTGTCTTGTAGATAGAATGAAAGAAGTGGCCTTCTCCGTGTGTCTCAGAGGGTGGTTCCTAACTACTGGAGATTCTCACTCTGTGTCCCAGATGTCTGCAGTGTTGCTAGATTTTACAATGAGCTTTAGTAACCTTTTTTGTAAGTCCATATATACACACAGACAAATTATACAAAGTCCCCCAAAGTCAAAAAAATTAGAATTTTTAAATGTTTCTGTGTACTTATACCCCAAACTACCAATTAATGTATAATATTCTTTTATCATCCCTTGCGTAGACGTGAGGAGGCTATTGAGTGACAGTCTCCAAGTTTTAAGCCACAAGAAAGGTCACAGGAGGGTCCTTCTGCCCCTTAGGGTTAACATTTTAGTGGTTCTTCTTCACAGGGCTGTTGGAGAAATGAATGCATGAATGATGAACAAACAAAATGAACAAACATCACCTCCACCTATTGCTGTGGGAAATGAGTGACCATCCTGGGTAGTTATTTACGTGAGCATTCTGATGCCCATGGAAACTGGTGATTAAGTGAAAAAAGAAATGAAAAACCTGGGATTCAAGAAGGCAAATGTTGATGGATCATTTTCTTTTCAGGTAGCAGAACTTTCCGTCTTTAGAAGAAAAATCTGTGTGACTTTAACCGATATCAAAACATGGGCTCTCCACAGCCAATAAAAGTTAATATGTCCAAGTGTCAGCTCTGAGCTGGACTGATGTATGCTACTTCCTTAACCTTTCTCAGCCACAGAATAAAAATTTCAACTTAACAGGGTGATTGCAAGAATTAAATAAGATGGTGTGAAAAAAAATTAGGGGAAAATATGTAAATACTTAGAAGTCTCTATGGAAGATAATATTGAGCAAAAATTGGGGCACCTGGATGGTGCAGTCGGTTGGGCGTCCAACTTTGGCTCAGGTCATGATCTCACAGTTCGTGGGTTTGAGCCCTGCATCGGGCTCTGTGATGACAGCTCAGAGCCTGAAGTCTGCTTCGGATTCTGTGTCTCCCTCTCTGTGCCCCTCCCCCACTCATGCTCTGTTTCTGTCTCAATAATAAATAAACATTAAAAAAAAATTTAATATTGAGGGGCACCTGGGTGGCTCAGTCAGTTGAGCTTCTGACTTTGGCTCAGGTCATGATCTCACGGTTCGTGGGTTTGAGCCCCGTGTCAGGCTCTGTGCAACAGCCAGCTCAGAGCCTGGAACCTGTTTCGGATTCTGTGTCTCCCTCTCTCTCTGACCTTCCCCTGCTCAAGGTGCTTCTCTCTCTCTCTCTCAGAAAAAAAATTAAAAAAAAATTTTTTTTTAATATTGAGCAAAATTATAAAACTGAATCTAGTCGCTGATATGAACCAAAAATTAACTTAGGATGATATATAAAGCATGAGAATTTTAAGTCCATTGGATTTCGTGTTTGTATAAAGTTAGCTGGCTTCAATTAAAATTGTAAGCTAAAAATCTTTCCATTTCCTCAAACACCACCGCTATCTCCCTTTAGCCTTTCCCTCTTCCTTTCTCCTTTCCCTAAGAGTGGTAAAGATTAGTTAAGGCCATGGGACAATAGATCAGAACTGTCAGGTAGAACCCAGTATGACAACAGGCCCCAAAGATGTGGAATCTATCTTGAAAGCTTGAAGGCCAAAGAGATGAGTATCCCACTAAAATAATAGCCAACCTTTTCACATCAGCGTGAAAATAAAAAATCACATTTTTTCAAGTGCCTAATCCATAATTTTACTTGCCTCTCCTGCCTTAGATTCTTAAACAGTAGAGATTTGACATTTCTCTAGTTTCTGCTACACAGAAACAGAGTCACAGGTCTAGCTTCAGATCACCTTCTGTAAGAGGGTGACAGGTACTTGGCTTGAACATTTGGCCAGAACATCAGACCAGCCTAGCGCTGAATCCCAGCTCTTCCTACTGACAAGTTTAGTTACCTTGGGAAAGTGACTTCCCCATTCAGGAGTCTCAGAAGTGAAATGAAGGATATATATCATAGGACTGATTGTGTTATCCAGTAGCAAAGGTACCAGCCTGTGTTCACTAGTACCTGGGCACAGTTTGCCAGATGATTCTAGATGGCTGACTTGGGGTGGAGGCACAGGGAGGTTAGCCTGAAGATCTTCTTCCAAGAAATGATCAGGCTTCCGACTCTCGCCATTACAGTCTGGGAAGCAAGACCATGGGAGGGGAAGGGTAAGAGGAAGTTATACATCCGGGAAAGGTGTCTAATGGAAGGCAGTTCCCCTTGAAAGAAAGGGGACTGGAGAGAGTATGACATGACATTCCCAAAATCACAGCTAAGAAACTCGGAAAGCCCAAATCAAGCACCACTTGCTCTGGGCCTGTAACCCCCAGCCACAACCCTGCCCTCCACTGACTCTGACCTAGGAGAAGAAATTTGCCAGCCACAACCCTGCCCTCCACTGACTCTGACCTAGGAGAAGAAATTTGCCAAAGCACCAATCCAAACAACCCAAAGATTTCCAGCAAGAGACTTACGTGGAAGCCAGGCTTTCTAACATTGAGGAGAGCAGGAGAAGACGTGGCTTTCAGCACACGATTGCGTGATCATCACACATCTCATTCAACTCCCAACTCAAGGGTACCCTGTTCTCTTTCCTCGCACCTACTCTTTTCTATCCTAACAGTCCACGGATCCATAGTGGAAAACAACTGCTTCTCTATTCATATAAATCATGGTAAAGGTAAAACTCAAATCAAGGTGTTTGTGTTTTCTCTCCCCGAGCAGAAGCGAGCGCTCTGCGAACACACAACCGTAGCCTTGCTTCGGCACAGATTGTCAGCAACACAGAGCCTGTAAATCTGCCCAGGCAGTTCTGTTCTTGAGTCATTAAGAACAACTGAGTGGGTGGAACGAGAACATGAAATTGCTGTGTGCACTCATGTTTTGTTTATGGAGCAATCATTTCTAGATGTGTTTTCCTTTTTTTTTTATGAAGAATCTTTTCTATGTTTGCCTTTTAACACCCCACCTTCCTTCCTGTCCCCAGCTCTCCCACACCCACTAAAAAGAAACATCGAGAGCACTACAAAAATCTCCATGATTTTAAGAATAGATTACATTAAGTGTCTCTCTACACCAATTCCTTTTACTTACACAAAATAAATGACTAATATGAATAACACAGGTAACAACTGAATTTGAACACAGTATATAGTTTAAAAACCTCGTAACAACTGCTACCAAATCATGAAAAGCACCTTCCTTGTTCCATCATATGCCACGAGAACCTTGTTGACCCAGTGAATGGAAAGTTCTGTGATGTTAAGTCTCATCAGGGTTTAATTAGTGGTTTATGCACCTGCCACAGGCTTTTTCACTTCACTGTCCCTCACTTACTTTACAAAATGGGGATAATATCTACTCTGTGAAGACTGAGTGCCTAGAATATAGTAAGCACTCATGAAACTGTAGCCGCTATTTCCACTGCTAATAGTTTGCGGCAGCAACTGGCCAGACGGGATGGCTTTTTTTTTTTTAATTTTATTTATTTTTGAGAGAGAGAGATAGAGGCAGCATGAGCAGGGGAGGGTCAGAGAGAGAGGGAGACACAGAATCTGAAGCAGGCTCCAGGCTCTGAACTAGTTGTCAGCACAGAGCCTGATGCGGGGCTTGAACCCACGAACTGTGAGATCATGACCTGAGCCGAAGTTGGACGCTTAACCGACTGAGCCACCCAGGCGCCCCCAGACGGGACGGCTTTTGCCAGATCCTATGAACCCTTTTCTCTGATACACCCATCCCCCAGCCTTGGCCGGAGCGGCGTCCAACCCAAGGGGGGCCCCCGAGACTGACCATGGTGATCACCTCAGTTAGGGTCCAGTCTTCTTGGACCCCTGGCAGTTACGGTTCATCTCTAGACTGACCTGCCCGGCTGCTGCCCCCACTCCTCCCACGCCCCCCACCATTGGAGGGGCATGTGTGTGTTTGTTGAGCTCTGGTGCTGTGTTTACCATCTGGGTGGATCTCACTTCATCGTTTTTCCCCTTGTTGTTTTTGGCTCCTTGGCATTGTCCTGCCTGGCGCACACACCCCAGCCGTGTTCTCCTCACAGCACCATCCCCTTGCTGCTGCTAGAGGCAGAGTGGTGACATCAGGTGCTTTAGACGAGAGAGCGATTGCATTAAATCCTCTCTCGGGGAAATGAGTTTGTTTTTTAAAAAAATATTCCACGGAACGGATCTAATAACTTGGTTCTGTAATCATTTCCCCTCTGCCTCCTCTAATTGCAAGGATTTTTTTTTTTTTCAGAACCCATGGAGTATTACTGCTTTTCAATAGGCTGGTGAGACTGCATTTGCAGAGGGTTTTCCTTCACAGGAGGGCCTTTCAGACTTTACCCACGACACAGACAGGTACAGAGAAGCCTCCCCTATAGGAACTGCAGGTAGCAATCCCAGGGCCAGTCCCGGAGAAGGTCTAGGAGGCCTCTGGGGTGCCCCGGGCCCCCAAACCATTCCCTCCCTGGGAGGGCTTGATGAGGCTCCGCACAGATACCTGTCTTTGGATCTGGAAGCCTGTCCAGCCAATAACATTTCGTGTCCAGGACAAGGTTTCACGGCAGGGATGCTAACCAGGCCAGGGGCCCGACTTCCTGCAAGCTCTGGGAGGGCTGCGGGCTGATCAAATTCGAGAACTGAGAGCGGTGGCCACAGGCTTTTCCAAGAGAGCTGTATTGCTGCCAGTCAAACAGCACTTAATTTCCGGTGGGTTGTAAAAGTGCCATTTATCCTGCAGGCTTCGGGGCAGGCGGCACACTAGGATTCTAAGTTAAATGATGCAAGAATAATTGCTCTCGGTAAGGATTCTCTGCTTCAGAATTAAAAACGAGGCAAAAAAGCCCAAACCTGCTTTTACTCGGATGGCAAATACTGTAGTGAAGAAATCACCTTCCATTAAATTCTCTTGATAGAGTCGCTGTCACCTGAGTTGATGGCCACCACCCGAGGCCCACAGCCATTTAGCGGCACCTGTAGGCACAAAGGGAGTTTTGTCCCTATGGCCTCAGGCCACGTTTTCGCCACATTGACACTGTCCCACCAATAAGAGGAAGGTGCCCAGGGGAAATGGGTGGAGTCAGGCCTGTTAGGATCTGAGGTGGCCAGAGAGGCGGTTGGAAAGGGGACAGCAGCAGTGGCCCTAACACAGCCAGGCAGTTGGCTGAGGATGCTGGTCTGCTGCCATCAAACGTTTACAGCCCTCTCCTGGGTTTGCGGACCTATGATTTAGAAAATTATGGGGAACTTTTCATTTCTAAGGAGGACCACATAAGAAACAACCTCAGGGAGCCATGTATCTGGAGCAGAGTCAGTAGGGTCTGTGTGTGGCGCGGGGTGTTGGGAAGATGAGATTTAGCGGGGGGCTGGTGGGGGGGAGGGGAACTACTAAGTGTTTCAGTGACTTGTTAATTAAATTACTTATAGGATACAAAAATGCTGTTTCATAAATACTACCCCAAAATGCACAGTTAGCTTTGATAATAAACGTAGATTAGCAGTACAATAGAACATTCTGTGGGGAGGGTAATATTCTAGGTCCGTGCCAGCCAAGTGTGGCTGTCGATCCCTTGAAATGTGGCTGGCAGAGCTGAAGAATTTAATTTGTAACTTTACATTATTTCAATATTTCTTTAGATAACATACAGCTGATGGCTACGGTATTGGACAGCTCAGATTTAAGGGCATCAAAGTGGGAAAGAGAGCGGTGCCTGGGTGGCTGAGTCAGCTAAACGTCTGACTTCTGTTCAGGTCATGATCTCATGGTTCATGAGTTCAAGTCCCGCGTCGGGCTCTGTGCTGACAGCTCAGAGCCTGGAGCCTGCTTCAGATTCTGTGTCTTCCTCTCTCTCTGCCCCATCCACCCCACCTCAAAAATAAATAAACATTTAAAAAAAAAGTGGCAAAGGGAAAGGAGACACTTCCTGTTTGTCCAAATCCCAAAAGTAGGAACTCCCACTCATTTGCTAATGAATTCAGGCCACAGGAGTAAAAATAATAATAATTTCAATTTCGATCCAAAGTGCTTTAATGCCGGTCTAAATGTTGAACCATAGTAGCTTCTTTTTTTCACAATTTCTCCAGGGAAAAAATACTATTTTATGCTTCTGGGAAATGGAAGTGTCATTCTCAGCATGGGTAGGCTTCTCCTGTCAGGTTATGATTTTTACAGCCAGAAGTATAAACAAGTTCTTCTATTGCTAATGACAGGTGAGGCTTCCCAGCCTGATGCAGACAACCACTTCATCCCATAATTCAGTGCGTTTCAACATTTCTGCTTGTGAAGTGGCAGCTTGCTCCTACGAGAAATGTTTCACGAGCTGATTGTGCAGCTCATGTCAGTGGATCTGAGCGCCCCTCGTGGGCCTAGGTGAGTCCCCTAAAAAGTGGCCTCTGCCCACAGACAACAGGTACCAGGGAAGGGGCAGTACACAGACCTCCCTGTTCCCCATCCAAGCCCAAGACCCCAGCAGGCCCTGTGGAGCAGGACTTGAAGCCCTGACCTCACTTCCTGCAAGGGACAAAGGTCAAGCAGAGGGGGCATGAATAAGGTGGAACATAGGCCTCTTGAGCAGGGCAGGCTGGGAAGCAGGGAAGAGAGGGGTCAGATTCTTCTGGTTAAAAACAAAAAACTAGGGACGCCTGGGTGGCTCAGCCGGTTAAGCCTCTGACTCCTGATTTCTGCTCAGGTCATGATCTCATGGTTCTCGAGTTTGAGCCCTGCGTCGGGCTCTGCACTTATGGTGGGGAGCCTACTTGGGATTCTTTCTCTCTCCCTGTTTCTCTCTGCTCTTCCCCTACTCATGCTCTCTCTCTCTCAAAATAAATTAATTAATTAAAACAACACAAAAAAACTAAAAGATCCAGGAAGCCAGCAGCTCGGAGTCAGGTGTCTGAGCCAGACAACAATACACTTGTTAAAATCCCTGAAGGGCAAGCATCACACAGCAACACCTTCTGATCTCAGAGCTCTGCCCTGGTCTTGTGAAAAGCACCAGGGCCCCTAAGCGGTGGCGTGTCCCCTCAGCAGCCGGGAGGGGCGTGGGGTGTCCCAGCCGGCTGGTGGGTGTGAACACAGGCACGCCGGTACAGGAGGTACAGGCCTACTTAATTGATACAGTCTCCTAATGAACGGGATAAACACCATTTGGGGCCATTTGCTGTGAAATGGACTGGGGCGTATAAGAAGCGGGCCTTGTACGAGCAGAAAACATACACGTCGGCAGAAAATAATGTGCTGGAAAAGTTTTAAATTAAAGACGTGCCGTTCTGAGTGTGCAGAGGCGTTAATGCTTATGTAATTAATCATTTCATATTTAAAGATTGGGATTTTTTCCCCTTTTAATTAATTAGCCAGCAGACTCATTATACTACATTTTTCATGTCAAAAAGGCAGTAGATTCTAAGAGAAGGGAGGGAGGCCACAGGGGAGAAGTGACAGCCGTGGTGATAGAGTGTGCTGTGAAAAGGACAGGGAACCTCTGTCATCTCTGCCTAAAAATTCCCTTTGAAGGGCCCAGGAAGGCAGAACTGGTCCAAATGCATGGGACTTATCTACGTCCCATGAATACAAGACTCCATTGGTGCTCACCATTTCAGAACCTGCATTTAGCCCCTTACCGAGAGCTGCGGCCTGCTTGGTCCATGCATTTGTCTTTTACTAGAAAGCATGAGGCCAAAGATTGGGCTCTGAAGCCAACCACCCTGAGTTCCAGACCTGGCTACTCCTTCTCAGCTGGGGACTTTGGCCACATTGCCTGAACTTCTTCATGCCTCGGTTTCCTGCTCTGCACAATGTAAATAAAAATAGTACCTGCCTTTAGGGTGGTTGAGGGAAGGAAATAAATAATGCATAAAAACTGTTTACTAGGTGCCTGGCATATACTGAAGACTTAGAAACAGTAGGCTTTATTACTAGAAGAACACACTTCTTTGTGGCATAGAACACCACCCTTGACTCCTTCACAAAACCATTTTGTGGGGGGGGGGGGATAAAATATACAGAACATAAAATTTAGGGGTGCCTGGGTGGCTCAGTCTGTTGAGCATCTGACTCTTGATTTCGGCTCAGGTCATGATCTCACAGTTCGTGAGTTTGAGCCCCACCTTGCCTCAGGCACTGTGCTGCCAGTGGGGAGCCTGCTTGGGATTCTCTCTCTCCCTCTGTTTCTCTGCCCCTCCCCCACTCATTCTCTCTCTTTTTCTCTCTCTCCCTCAAAATAAATAAACTTGAAACAAATAAAAATTTAAATGAAAAAAAACCCAGAAAATTTACTGTTTTAACTATTTTTAAGTGCACAGTTCTGTGGCATTAAGTACTTACATTGTTGTGCAGACATCACTACCATCCATCTCCAGGACTTTTCATCTTTGCCAGCTGAAATTCTGTAGTCATTAAACACGAACTCTCTATTCCCCCAACCCACCCACTGCCCCGGCCCTTGGAGCCACCATTTTACTTTCTGTTTCTGAATTTGATAACTCCAGGAACCTCATATAAGAGGAATTATACAATACTTGTCCTTTGCGATTGGTTTAATTCACTTAGCATTATGTCTTCAAGGCTCATCCATGTCGTAACATGTGTCAAAATGCCCTCCCTTTTTAAGGCTGAATAATATTCCATCACATGTACATACCAGATTTAGTTTATCCATTCATTGCTCAACAGACACAGGTTACTTCCATCTTATTCTCTGTGAATAATGCTGCTGTGAACACAACATACAAATACCTGTTTGAGTTCCTGCTTTCACTTCTCTGGGGTCTAAACCCAAAAGTGGAATTGCTGGGTCACATGTAATTCTGTTTCATATTTTGACAAATCATCATACCACTTTTCACAGTGACTGCACTGTTTTACATTCCCACCAGCAATGTACAAGGTTTCAATTTCTCCACATTCTCATCAGCACTTGTTACTTTTGGGCTTTTTTCTTTTTAATGTTTATTTATTTTTGAGAGAGAGAGAGAAAGAAACGGAGCATGAGCAGGGGAGGAGCAGAGAGAGAGGGAGACACAGAATTTGAAGCAGGTTCCAGGCTCTGAGTTGTCAGTGCAGAGCCCGACGCAGGGCTAGAACTCAAAAATGTGAGATCATGGGGCGCCTGGGTGGCTTAGTCGGTTAAGCGTCCGACTTTCGCTTGGGTCATGATCTCGCGGTTCGTGGGTTCGAGCCCCGCGTCGGGCTCTGTGCTGACTGCCAGCTCAGAGCCTGGAGCTTGTTTCCGTCTGTGACTCCCTCTCTCTCTGACCCTCCCCTGCTCACGCTGTCTCTCTCTCTCTCTCTCTCTCCTAGAAATAAAAAAAAAAAAAACAAAAAAACACAAAAATGTGAGATCATGACCTGAGCCCATGTTGGACGCTTAACCTACTGAGCCACCAAGGTGTCTCAAAAACATTTTTTTAAAAAACATCCTTGGTAACATTTGCAATTATCTTTTTGTTCATAAGTTAATAGATTCAAGGAATACAGACCAAGAGATGCAAAGCATAAATGTTTACAGGGAAACCTTTCTGCTGCTCTGTTGCATCCTATCTGGCAAAGGCATAGTAGATGTAGCTCTTGACTATGTGTCTGCCTCTCTGTTCAGCAACGTCAGCACCTGCCCTGGGGTTTGCTAGGAAGCTAAAGGGAAGTCCACAGGAGTGTAAGATCTACATATCTGCTTTTGAGATATTTGCAGTCTGTTGATGCTTACACATGACACGGTGAGGGTACCACAGAGGGCTTCGCAAAAGTGCAAAATTGTGCCTGTGGATGTGATCTTGGTGCTTTTGAGATAAGATTGCCCAGAACCTGTGAGTTTGGGAACCTCTCTGGGGAGGAACGACAGGAGTAGTGGTTGGATACTGAGCCGACCTTGAAGTAAAAGGACAATTCAACAGGTGTGATAGGGGAGGAAGGCAGGCAGCACTCTCTGTCCTGGGGACAGCAGGGTTCCAGGCCCTAAGGCAAAGTGAGCCAGGGCTGGGAGGTAGGACAAGGACTCTGTCCGAAGTTCAGTAAGACCCAAATATGCTAATGTTTGAACTTCCAAAATAATACATGTTCATTACAGAAAGTATAGCTAAAATATAATATAGATAAATATAGATGGATACTTTACCAAAATAAAATGTTATACTGTTCTAGAACTTTCTATTTTTTCAACGATGCCCCTATGTCATCATAGCCTCTCTTTACATACATACACATGCAGGTGTGAGTGCATGCACATACTCTTCCTTCCCAACACACCCCATTTGCATGAATGTGACATAATTTATTTAAAAATTTTTTCTTAATGTTTATTTATTTTTGAGAGAGAGACAAAGCATGAACAGGGGAGGGGCAGAAAGAGAGAGGGAGGCACAGAATCTGAAGCACGTTCCAGCTTCCGAGCTGTCAGTACAGAGCCCGATGCGGGGCTCAAACCCACAGACCTCGAGATCATGACCTGAGCTGAAGTTGGACGCTTAACCGACTGAGCCACCCAGGTGCCCCTGACATAGTTTATTTTTATAGGTCCCTATTGATGAGCAACTCTGGGTTGATGAGGGTATGCATCCAAATTTTGTTAGGTATTGTTGACTTACCTTACAGAAAGGCTGCAGCCATTCCTTCAGCCCCTCTACCCCGGGGTGTGTGGGAAGAGTGCAGGCTGGCATGTGGGGCCTCAGCCCCACTCCCGCCTCATGGCTACACCACCTGCTTAACATCACTGAGCCTCACTCCCTATCAGGAACGAGGAAGACAGAACCGGCAGCAAAGGTCGCTGTGGGTGCTACATCAGGGAATCCCTCTCAAAGTGCCTGGGATGACATAGGCACCCATAAAGTCAGCTGCCTTTATGATCTTTCACATTTAATTTTTGCCTAATTTGATAGGCAAAAATGTTATTCTGTTGTTCAAATTTGTTCTTAAGCCACAAAGATGATTATGCCAATTTCCTCACAGACTTCCTGGCTTCTCAGTGATGTATTCATTCGGCCAGTGGATTGTGAAAGTCATGTACCAATCTAGTCCCAGCACTCTGCCGGGAGCACTGGGGTCTCCTACAGCAGGCAGTGCCTTTTCCCCAGGGCTGATGCTGGAAGAACCAGAATTTGCCACAGCTCTGGGGGCCCTTACTTACCATCCAGACCTCCCTTTCTTCATCCTCAGGACTGTCCTGTGGCTGGGCTTAGAGGACCAGGACACTGGAGGTAGTTGAGGATAGGGAGGGCTCAGTTTTCCGAGGGGTTGGGAACCTGACCCCTTCTGGTGGGTCCCAGAAGGCCTGCACACCCAGACCTACCCTCGATGGGGCCACTCCCCAATTCAGCTACTGGTGGGGTGACGAGGTTTAACAGATAGTAATATGAAATACACTGTTAAATTTGAAATTCAGATAAATAACAAATAATTTTCCAGTGTAAGTATATCTCAAATATTGCATGGGACATACTTACACACAAAAAATATTTAAAATTGTATTAAAAAATTATTCATTGTTGGTGTGCCTGGGTGGCTCAATCAGTTGAGCGTCCAACTTTGGCTCAGGTCAAGATCTCACGGGTTTGTGAGTTCAAGGCCTGCATCAAGCTCACTGCTGTCAATGCAGGGCCAGCTTCAGATCCTCTGTCTTCCTCTCTCTGCCACTCCCCAACTTGCACTCAGTCTCAAAAATAAATAAAACATTAAAAAAAGCAAGCAAGCAAGCAAGTCATGGGGTGCTTGGGTGGCTCAGTCAGTTAAGTGTCCGACTTTGGCTCAGGTCATGATCTCTTGGTTCATGAGTTCAAGCCCCATATCAGGCTCTGTGCTGACAGCGCAGAGACTGGAGCCTGCTTCAGACTCGGTTTCCCTCTCCCTCTGCCCCTCCCCCACTCATGCTCTGTCTATATGTCTGTCTCTCCCTCTCTTGAAAATGAATGAATGTTAAAAAAAAGAAAAAGAAGAAAAAGAAAGTCCTTTAAAAAACTATGTTTATCAGAAATTCAAATTTAACTGGGTATCTTATATTTTATCTGGTGACAGTTAACCTACTGCACTGGTTTCCTATTAGTGCTATAGCAAATTATGATATATTTAGTGGCTTAAAGCAATACAGATTTACTCATATTCTGGGGGCCAGAAGTCCAAATCAGTTCTGTGGGACTAACATCATGCTCTTGGCAGTGCTGGTTCCTTTTCCAGATTCTCAAGGATGCCTTCATTCTTTGGCTCATGGCCCCTTCCTCTGTCTTAAAAGGTAGCAGTGTAAAAGCTTTAAATCTTTCCCTCTCTGAGTCTGACATTTCTACTTCCCTCTTATAAGGACTCTTGTGATTACAGTGGGCCCATGTGGATAATCCAGGTTAATCTCCCCTTCTCAAACTGTGTGATTTAATAATTTCTGTGGTCTCTTTTACCATGTAAAGCAATATATTCATAGGTTCTGGGGATCAGGAAGTGGACATCTTTTTTTTTTTTTTTAATGTTTTATTTATTTCCGGGAGAGAGAGGGAGAGACAGTGCGAGCAGGGGAGGGCCAGAGAGAGAGGGAGTCACAGACTGAAACAGGCTCCAGGCTCTGAGCTGGCAGCCAGCACAGAGCCCGACGCGGGCCTCGAACCCACGAACCGCGAGATCATGACCCAAGTGAAAGTCGGACGCTCAACCGACTAAGCCACCCAGGCGCCCCAAGAAGTGGACATCTTTGAGATGCCGTTATTCAACCTATTATATCTGCCTGGAAACCAACAAACATTACACTGTTTGTATTGCATTCTAACTTCCTACCTCCAACTCTCTTTCCCAATGTCTATGATAGCACTTGGCATACTATACTGTACCTATTTCATAAATGTCTGTCTCTGTCTTTCTACTCCCCTTCTTTGAGGATAGACACAAGACCTATTCCTCTGATCTGCCCTGTGCTTGATACAATGATGATCGACACGTGTGCTTGAGCAAACGATGATTAAATATGTACATACTGAGCTATAAATTAAGGTGTGCCTCTACAATATACTTTTATTACCAAAATACACAAGAAAACGCGCTGGGTGGGAATGTGACTCCATGGGAAGAGAGATGGGCTCTGGACCAGAGAGCTGAGCAGCAGAAAGAACAGAGAGATGAGGACCAGGGAGGCTTGGGTAGGAGAGAAAAAAAATGAGGCAGAAAGGCAGGAGTGCCCCAAGCCATGACCCTTCCCTGGCCCTGAGTGCAGACAGTGTAAACCCAGGAGGTGGTTATGAGTGCAGCAGGGCTTCCCAAGCACACTGCGAGGCAAGCACTTGGGTGCAAGCGTGTTAGTCGAGAGATGGCCTTAGGGAGTAGAGAGAGTAATGAGACTGCAGCAAGGGCGTGCTGATGCGCGCTAGGGGCATCCAGGGCTCTACTTCCTGAGGGCCCTCAGGTTGCCACATGGGGGCGCCTGTGTGTTAAGTAGCCGACTTCGGCTCAGCTAGTGATTTCTCGATCCGTGGGTTCGAGCCCGAGGTGGGGCTCTGTGCTGACCGCTCAAAACCTGGAGCCTGCTTTGGATTCTGTGTCTCCCTCTCTCCCTGCCCCTCCCCCCCTCACACTCTGTCTCCCCAAAATAAATAAACCTTAAAAAAAATTTTTTTAAATATATAAATTATTGCAGGGAATATACATTCTTGGCCCCTTAAGGTCCGCGTTGGACCCCTGGAGAGCGACTAGTTTTCAGTCTCCAAGGCTGATTCACCCAGTCTGAGAGCTGTACAGAAAACATCCCACTGGCATTTCTGACTTTGGTCAACTAAATTCTCCTCTTTCTCCCACCCCCTGGCTGAGCCACAATCGCTATCAGTTACCACTTTCCAGCCTTGGTTCATCAGAGTCCATCTCTGTAAGTGTGTCTTCTCAAAGGAAAATAAATCTCGGTCATTATAAATTCACTGAGTTTCATTCTCACAGAATGAACTTTTTTCTTTTGTTTTCTTGCTATAATTAATTTTGTTTTATGTTTAAAAAACTTTTTTCAACGTTTATTCATTTTTGAGAGACACAGGCAGAGGGTGAGTGGGGGAGGGACAGAGAGAGAAGGAGACCCAGAATCTGAAGCAGGCTCCTGACTCTGAGCTGTCAACACAGAGCCTGATGCAGGGCTCGAACTCACAAACTGTGAGATCATGACCTGAGCCGAAATCGGACCCTATCTGACTGTTTTTGGACAGTGACTACCTTGTACTGGGACTGGTCTGTGTGAGTATCTGCATTCATTCCTTGGTTCCTAAGTGTGAGTCATGAAGAAAAACGCCATCAAACTAGTTGTCATAAGTGACAGGACCCTGCTGAGTATCAGGAACTCAAGTGAACTGCCAGGCTCTTTGGCAGTGGAATGCCACCCCTTTGGGGTCCATGATGACAAGACAGCTGCTCCCAGGTGCAAGTGAAGGATAACTACCCTCCCTGAGACCACCCCCTCCCCCGGTTTGGTATCATGGATCACACACTGACCATCACAACCCAAAGGTACTGAAGTCACCCCTCCTGTCTAGTTCCTTGAAGAGAAACAGAATAGAACAGGTTTTGTTTTTGTTTTTTCACTTATTCATCCCACAAATTCTTGTTGAGTATCCATGATAAGCCAAGCACTGTATGGAGTACTCAATCAGAGATGAAATGTGAACCAGGAGGAAAATGTGTGCTACCTGAGATGCTATCCCAGGTCAGCTCTGAAATAAAACAAAGAAGGGTGGGAAGAAAACAGAGAGAAAAGGGGAGAGGAAACAAATCATCTCCACCCAGAGGAAACAACTAGCAAAACAGCCAACTGGTGACCACAGACCGATGGTGACAAGGTTTAGAAATGCATGGTATTGGGGCACCTGGGTGGCTCAGTCAGTTAAGCGTCCGATTTTGGCACAGGTCATAATCTCACGGTTTATGGGTTCAAGCCCTGTGTCAGGCTTTGTGCTGACAGCCCAGAGCCTAGAACCTGCTTTGAATTTTGTGACTCCCTCTCTCCCCCACTCACTTTCTCCCTCCCTCTCAAAAATAAACATAAAAGAGAGAGAGAAAGAAAGAAAGAAAGAAAGAAAGAAAGAAAGAAAGAAAGAAAGAAAGACATGGTATCGCATACTATCCCAAACCTCAAGGAACAGTTTTTCCATAACTGTCACGCACATACACACACACACACACACACACACACACCACACACTCCAAAAGTCCTACTAGTTGTCACATACGGTGGAGTGGGAGGGTTGCATTTTTGTTTACTTTGGCAAATCTAAATTTGGATCTAGGGCCTCATTACAAAGGCTGCCTCACAGACCCTGGTCCCTGTCACACATGTGTCCCTCAGGCAGCAGGCCCAGGCAATGGGGAGAGCCGGCCAACCCACCAACACGGGTTAAAGGCCAGGCCTGGGGTCCCCTGCCAGACGTTCCCCGACTGCCCACCATTCTGCTCTTCGACCGAACAATCTGCCTTGCAAAAACAATTGCCATTCAGTGTTCAGAAGATGAGAACCAAGCGCAAAATATTTACCATCCAGAAGTTAAGCTTCGGCACAAAATTGGTTGCCTCCTCAGTGAATTAAATTCAATTAGCTGCCTCCTTATCTCAGCTGTGCGTTGTAATAGTCGGTGACACCCGCCTCTGCCCACATCCACGTAAGGGAGTTTGAGGAGGGGGGTGTGCAACACGGGCACTTGGTGGGGTATGCCGTCGGCAGAATGTTTTGCCGCAAGACGATCATCTTCGCAGCAGAGAAATCGTTGGCTTTTCCTCCACATTTATTTCCACTAAGGAGTTTGCTCCCCCTGCCCTCCCCTCATCCACACTCAGCAGTCAGAGAGCAGCAGGAGACCACTCTGCTCTGACAACCTTCTCTGCCACTGACATTATCTCCTAATTATCTTCTCAGCAGCGACGGCCGGGTACCAGTCTTCAACTTGTGCAAAATCATTCTAATACCCGATCTGATTGGGAGGAAAGGGAGTCTGTCGTTCATCGAGCTTCTTGGGGCTGTTACCATTTTTCCAAAGGAGCCTAAACAATATTCACAGCAACCGGAAGGGAGAAAACACACACGTTACTTCAATCGACAATTACTCAGAACACGGGGACATGTTTTCAGTCAGATGAATGTTTCTGTACAGGGTAACGCTTATCCTCAGCAGACCTTCCAAGCACCAGGGCCATTAAGTTAATGGCCTGAAACAGAGCCCAAAGACCCGTGTTTCTTCTCCGACACTCGCCCTGGGTGGTGGGATTCACTGCAGTCTTCAAAATAAGAATTTTTTTTTTTTTTTTTTTTTTAGAACAGATGACTTTTCCAACAGCCTTGAGGGACACAGCTGCATAGTCCATGGTAAGCTTTGCAAGGGAGAAGCCAGTTTGGCCTGGAAATCAGGTGGCTGCATTTAAAGGTTAACGTTAACAGGTTTGTCCTTAGAGAAACCAAGGCTGGAAGTTCCCTGCCCCCTCCAATCTCTCCCAGACCTTAAGCCCCTTCTCTGGCCTCTAGTCACCTCTTGGTTACTTACGCCAGTGTCTGGTTACCTAAGCACGTTTCTTTCCCCCCACTGCCAGTGAGGGGCTGATTGGTCAGATAAATGGAGCCTAAAACCACTGAGCTTTGGGTAACTTCCTCTTGGTTTCATAAACCCAGAATCCTGGCCAGCTACGCTGGTGGTTCAAGGGGAACCAGCGAAGGGCCATGGATGGAAACGCCACCCAAAGTGTTTGCAGGCCTGACACCTTGGGTAAGGACCCTCACAGAGTTCCACAGTGGGTCAATCAGTCACCCTCCTAAACCCTTCCTCCTCAGGGACTCTCAGGGGACAGTCTCGGGGAAGTGCAAAGGCCTGAGAGTTTGCAAGGCATGCCACAATGTTGCTTGCTTCTTGAAAATCTGGTCAACAGCTTTTAGACCCCCAGACCAGAGCAGCCGAGAGGGTTTGCTCTAACTGGGAGCTGGAGCGGGAGCTCAGGTTCGACTCTGAGCCTCCTGTTTAATTATCTAAAAACCACCTACTGGTTTAATAACAACAACCGGGCCATTTTCTTTCATTTTGCAAAAATAAAGTTATTAGAGTAACCTCCCAAGCCATCAGATTACTGGTCCTCAAGCCTCAGAATTGCTCAGGTAAAAGGGATTGTCTAAATTTAAAAGAGCGGCGTTAATGATTCGATGACCGGCTTTTATGACAGAAAACGTTGGAAGAGTGTGTTGCAAAGCCCAAGCTGAAATGCTGGCTTCTTTTCCAAAAATACAGCAGCTGGTGCTTCTCTGAGCCTCCTTTCCTCTATCCTGCCCCACCTGCCTCCCCCCAGCTCTGTGGGGTCCCATCCTTTCCAGTCTCTGGAATGTGGTCATCAACAAGGCCACCCCCTGCCACTCCAGGAAGTTGGGACACATGGGTCATCAACTGGGCTGCCAGTTGATGTTTATAACTTCAGGCCTCTGCTATTTCTTGAAAATAATTGGGGGAACAAATGCCTCCCCAGTGCTAGTCTTTCCTTATTCAGTCCTCAAATCAAGTCAGCAAAGATTTGTTGGCCAGTTATTAAGTGTTATACAGTGGAGGAGAGAAAAATGTAATCCTGGTGAAGAAGTATTAATCATTACCGAGGATCTGCAAGGCACTGAGGTGGTCCTGGAGAGTGCCGGAAGGAACAGGGCAGCCTTTGGGATGCTGAGCAAAGACCAGTCCTCACTCTTGAGGAACACAGAGCCCTAGAGACCAGTGGAAGGGGCTAGTCAACCCACTGTGACACGACGCTGGTCAGGCCAGGCGATGGCCAAGTGCTCCAAGGCAGCAGAAGGGAGCCCTTCCCAAAGCAAGGACAGGGGAAGGCTTCCTGGAGCCTGAGCCAGACTGAGATACACAGGATAGAGTACAGGAAGGTTTCAAGGAAAGCCAGCAGGGGTGTGCGGGGGAGTAGAGAGATGGGCTGTGACTGCAAGACAGGCCACTAGGGGGGCGTGGAGGCCATGCTGAAGAAATTGAGTCTGAGTCTGCACGTCTGGCCACGTTGGGCAGCCACGGAGAGTTTTAGAAGGGAGGGCCTCTGTCTGATAGCCTTGCTCCCTCTGAATGAGGCTTCCCCCTCCTCCTGCTGAGGACTCTCACCTTCCAAGCATAAGGAGTAAAGCAGGAAGAGGGCTACCACCTGGCCACCAGCTCTCTCCTCACCCCACCAGCGACAGTGTGAGGGAAGTGAGCGCTGGGGGCTCTGATGTCTGGGTCAGTCCCAACTCTGATCACACTGTTCTGCTGTGTGATAGCAGGTCAGCCCCGCCCCTGTCTGAATTTCACTCAGGTGTGTAAGATGATCTCTGAGGTCCTGAACCACCCCAAAGGCGCCTTCATGATTTAGGGACAGCGCATTTGGAGACAGGGACATGGCTCTGGGCTGCAGCTCCGCCTCTCCAATATCCACCCCCACCCGCATGGGGGGGAAGGTCAAGGGGGAAAGACCAGAACCATCCCTTTCACCAGTGGCTCACACACTTTTGCACCAAAACACACCAATTTGCATATATATAGTCAGCTTTGGGGCTCAGCAGCTGGTAGTGGTGGCAGCAGGAACCAATAAACCTGAAGCCACAAACGGGAATGACCACTGTTACCAACACATGCTGGGCGCTTTACATAATGTCTCCCGTAAACCTTAAAACAATTTGTGTGCTAGGTATTTGGTAGATGAGAAATCTGAGGCTAACCCCCAAGTGGCGGAGCAGCTCTCTCCCCCAATCCCACACACTGCTCCCAGGTTCAGCCTTCCAAAACAGTTTTGCCTTTGTTCCGCGTCTTGTGTATGAACTTCCTTCTGGGACCTACCCACCAATCAGGAAACAGAATCCAAACTTCTTAGCATGGCGCTCCAAGACCTATTATATGTTTCCAGCCTTATCTTTACTCCCCAAACTTTGAACAGCCTGTCATTCTAAGACTGTGCCCTGTGTGTTCTCATATCTGGTGTTGGCTCACCTTGCCCCTCCATCTATGACATCCCTGTGCCCATCTGTCCTATCAGAACACCCCCCACACACCTGTAGGCATCAATCAGCTTAGTGCGCTCTCTTTGGAAGCTTCAGCCTCTCCACCCAGCTTTGTGTTTTTCCTGCACCAGATCCTCCCTTCAGACACTCAGCATTTTGAGCCAGACAAGTTTGTGTTGTACAGAACACTTCCTAAGACTGAAGGATGTTCAGTATCCCTGGACCTACCCAAGTGCCTGAGATGATCTCCAGCGAGTATGACAGTTAAAATAATGTCCATCACATTTCCAACCACCATCCAGGATTGAAACCTGACTGCCCTGGCTAACGATGTGTTTACATGTTTATCTCCCCAGGGGACTACTCCTATCTTGAGAGTATTATTTTTGTGTTCAGCTTTGCATTTCCTATAAGTCTAGTGCAATGCCCTGCACATTTCAAGCACTGATATATCCACCGAATATACATAGAGGACAGTGGCTTTATTTCCCTACCTTATAAGTAAACTGATTTTTTTAACTTCCATAGTCAAAGAGGGCAGTAGCAATCGCCGTGCCAATACAAACTCTTACTGGTTCTATCATTTAGTCACCTAAATTTTTATTTAATCCTCTGAACATTAAGAACCTGTGGGGCACCTGGATGGCTCAATCGGTTAAGCGTCCAACTTTGGCTCAGTTCATGATCTCATGGTTCTTGAGTTCCAGGCCCACATCAGGCTCTGTGCTGACTGCTAGCTCAAAAGCCTGGAGCCTGTTTCAGCTTCTGTATCTCCCTCTCTCTCTGACCCTCCCCTGCTCATGCTCTCTCTCTCTCTCTCTCATCTCAGAAATAAATAAAACATTAAAATTTTTTAAATAAAAATAAATAGATAAATAGATAAATAAATAAATAAATAAAAAGAACCTAGAAAATAGGGGCGCCTGGGTGGCTCAGCCCATTAAGCGTCGGACTTCAGCTTGGGTCATGATCTACCGGTTTGTGAGTAGAGCCCTGAGTCAGGCTCTCTGCTGTCAGCGTGGAGCCTGCTTCAGATCCTCGCTTTCCCTCTCTCTGTGCCCCTTCCCCGCACTCTCTCTCTCTCAAAAATAAACATTGGGCACCTGGATGGCTCAATCAGTTAGGCCTCCAACTCTTGGTTTCGGCTCAGGTCATGATCTCCCAGCTTTGTGGGTTGGAGCCCTGCATTGGGCTGTGTACTGACAGAAGGGAGCCTGCTTGAGATTCTCTCTCTCTCCTCTCTCTCTGCCCTTCCCTCATTCATGCTATCTCTGTCTCTCTCAAAGTAAACAAACTTTAAAAATAAATACTTTTACAAAAATCTAGAAAATAACACCTATGTCTGCAACTGCTCATTCACTAATACAAAAACTATAAAATCTCTAAGAGAACATAAAGATATTTATCCAAACTCTTACCTGCCGAGGTAGAACATGTACATAAAGAGATCTGAAGCTAGATCCCAACACTGATGGGTCCTGACTTTTCCAGTTTCAGCACTACCTTGTTTCTGGAGACCAGGGTCCAGGCTTCATCTTGCAGCCAGGTAGTCAAGGGTAAGTCAAGGCTGCTTGCTTGAATCTCCATCAAAGCTTGAACAGCCTTTTGAGTTTCTAGAAATAGGTCATGATTGGCACGGAAGTGGAAGAATGTAATGTCTTTCTGTCTCCAATACAAAACTTAAGAGGACCGGAATTTGCCTGGGTGGGACTCTGAGGGACTGAGTCAGCTCTATTTTTTTTTAAATGTTTTTTATTTATTTCTAGGAGAGAGAGAGAGAGACAGCGTGAGCAGGGGAGGGTCAGAAAGAGAGAGAGTCACAGACCGAAACAGTCTCCAGGCTCTGAGCTGGCAGTCAGCACAGAGCCCGACACAGGGCTCGAACCCAGGAACCACAAGATCATGACCTAAGCGAAAGTCGGATGCTTAACCGACTAAGCCACCCAGGCGCCCCGAGCTCTCTGATCCTACTTAGGAGATGGCCCAGGACTGCTACAAAAGAGCTGGACCTGCAGTAACTGATAGCAGAGATGAGCACTGGTCTTGGAGTCAAAAGGCCCAGGTCCTGGTTCTGGCTGCACCTCCACTAGGCATGCGACCTTGTCAAGTCAGGTAACCTCCCTAAACTTCACCCATGGGGTGTGATACTACCTGCTTGCTTACTTCTATGATAGTCAAATGAGTTAATATACACAGATATGTGTTTTATTTAGTTATTTTCAAGGTTTATTTACTTTTGAGAGAAAGTATGTGAGCAGAGGAGGGGCAGAGAGAGCGAGGGGGACAGAGGATCTGAAATGGGATCTGTGCTGACAGCAGCAAGCCCGATGCAGGGCTCAAACTCATGAACTGTGAGATCATGACCTGAGCTGGAGTCGGACATTCAACTGACTGAACCACCTAGGCACCCCTTTATTTAAGATTTTATTTTTAGGTAATCTCTACACCCAACACAGGACTCCAAGTCACAACCCCGAGATCAAGAGTAGGGAAGAGCCTGACTGCAGGTTGACTCCATGAGGAAATGATCGCAAAGACTATTCCTGAGGGAGACCCAGGGAATTGTGTTTCCTTCTATTTTAGGTAAAGTGAAACCCTTAAAACACAATTTTCACATTCTTCGTCCTCCAAATAATAAAGCAATTCATATTCACTACAGAAAAGCAGAGAGCAAAACCAAGAAAACCTAAAATATCCACTGTCATAGTCAGCTCAGGCTGCCATAACATAATACCACAGACTGGGTGCCATAAACAACAGACATTTACTTTCTCACAGTTCTGGGGGCTGTGATCAGGGTGCCAGTGTGCTCAGGTTCGGATGAGAGTTTTCTTCTTGTCTTGCAGACAGTTTCCTTCTAGCTCTGTGCTCACCTGATGCACATGCAAGTGCCCAGAGAGAGACATCTCTCTTTTTCTTATAAGGCCTAATTCTATAGGTAGAAATAGGACCCTTTCCCTTGTGATGTCATTTAACTCTAATTGCCTCCAGAAAGGCCCTCTCTCTCCAAATACAGTCAGTCGCGTTGGAGTTTAGAACTTCAACATAAGAAGTAAAGGGGACACAATTCAGTCCATAGCACCCACAATCTCACTTGCCCTGAGAAAACCACTCTTTATCCTTCAGTGTATCTCCTAGTATCCTCGTATGCTCATAGATTGAGAGAGAGAGAGAGAGAGAAACATGATACCATGCAGACTAGTTTGTGGCTGGCTACTTTGACTCAACAATATATGGTGACAATCTTTCCACATCATCAAATTTACTTCTCCTACCATCGATTTTAGTAACTCCGCATACTCCTTGGCATGGCCACATCATTGTCCCTATGGTCCCAATTTAGTCTTTTAGTTTGCAGCCAACTTTCCCCATTATGGAGAGTGCTGGGATGAACAGCCTTGACTATTTCCTTAGGACAGATTACTGGGAATGAAGGTCTATGACAACGGGCCTGGGCACTTCTAAAGCCTTTTTTTAATTAAAAAAATTTACTTATATATTTTGAGAAAGACAGGGAGAGCACGAGTGGAGAAAGGGCGGGGCGGGGGGGAGGGAGAGAATCTCAAGCAGGCTTCCAGCTGCCAGCGCAGAGCCTGACGCGAGGCTCGAACTCACGAAACCATGAAATCATGACCTGAGCTGAAACCAAGAGTTGGACACTCAAGCAACTGAGCCACCCAGGTGCCCCTCTAAAGCCTTTGGTGAGCAGTGTCAGAATACCTGCATTCATTTATACTCCCACAAGTAGCAAATGAAAATGTAGCCTCACTTCTTTTGACATAAACTTTTGATTTTGGAATAAATTTCTATCTACAGAAAAGTTGCAATGATAGTACAGAGAACAGAGTTCCTAGATGCCCATTACCCAGTTTTTCCTAGGGCTACCTAACATATTACCAAACCAGGGTGCATCTGTCAAATCTAAGAAAGTAATGCTGGTACATTACTATTCAATCAACTGCAGACTTAGTTCTCCCTTTCACCAGCTTTTCTGCTAAAGTCTTATTATCCCAGGATTTCACTCAGGACATCACATGGTGGGGTTCTGCTTGTTTGTTATACTCCATTGTGTTTTGGGTGGCATCATGCAGCATTTACAATAGCCAAATTATGGAAGCAGCCCAAGTGTCCATCGACAGATGAATAGATAAAGATGTGGTATATATACACTTTTTAGCTTACTTTTTATCACCCACAGGAAAATCCCTAGTGTTTTGGGGGCTTTCTGTCTCTAATGCTAACTAGTTGTTATTGTTCATTGCTTCGGGGTATGTCTTGTTCCAGCTTATGCTTGTTCCATCAGCAAAGCTACTGCCATACAAGGCAGTGAGGGTGATTTAGAGAAATTGACCATTAAGGTTTATCTCCCCAAACTCTGTAAAATGCCAAGGGGAAGGCTCTTTATGTGGGAAAGGTCATGCATGTGTTCCCACAGGGTCTCTCATGTCACTGTTAGGCAGGAATCATAAACAACAGCATCGCAATTGGATTTTGCTCTATATTTGGAAAATTTGGCTCTTCATTATGAGGCGAGCTGATGCTATCTTATTTAGTTCATTCTTTTGCTCATCTCCTGTAATCATTAAATTATAGAGCCATATTTCTAAAGCTCTAGGGCAGGGGGAACGGATTAAGAATAAAATCTTTTAAGCTCCTGTAGAAAAGCTCTGGATTCGTTTTGGAATGGTGGGTGCAGAGCCTGGGGAATGATCTATTCTGAGCCGATCTAGGTGAATGATTTGCTTCATTTTCCGGGGCTCTATGATGTTCTCTCTTTAATGCAGAACAAGGATGGCACCTTTACTATTCTGTTCCTGGATGTATCCCTGACAGCTCCATGACCCTATCCCCAGGGGCAAAAGTGAATGAAGGAACCAGAAGTCATGAAATGTAGGAATGATCAGAAGGGAGAAAATGAAAGCTGAGAAGAAAAGGCTGCTGGGTTGTTTATCAAACTCCCCTGAATAAGGCCATTTTGATCCTGTGGAGCAGCTCTGTGCCTTTCTCAGAACTGTCTATTTGAAAGTCTTTGTTCTTTCCTTAGAGAGACTGTTTCTCTTAAGTGATTCAAAAACTTAACAAATATTGGGGCGCCTGGGTGGCTGAGACGGTTAAGTGTCCGACTTCCGCTCAGGTCATGATCTCACAGTTGGTGGGTTCGAGCCCCACGTCGGGCTCTGTGCTGACAGCTAGCTCAGAGCCTAGAGCCTGCTTCGGATTCTGTGTCTCCCTCTTTCTCTGACCATCCCCTGCTCATGAGCTCTCTCTCTTTCTCTCTTTCTCTCTCTCAGAAATAAATAAAAAGCATTTAAAATTTTTTCTAAAAATTTAACAAATATTTAGTGAGCTGTTAGAACAATCCTCAGACCGGCATTCATAGGACTTATCTCCCAAGCTCCAAATCTATCTGAAGCCGTGATTGCTTCGCTTATCATTGCTTGCTTTCATTTCCTCTCATTTTCTCTGAGAGTCCAATTAGGACACTTTCAGCAAGTGACGGTGGGGACAACTATTTGTTTCTTCAGGCAGTCTAGCTTTGGCTTAGGCTTTTTCCCCCAGGCCATCACCACCACCCCTGTTCAGAGGGGAATGGCTATGGTACCAAGCTTGTGGCTCTCCTGGGGAATCTTCTAGAAGGACTCTAGTGGTGAGAGCTGCTACAACTGTTTCCTCCCAGGCAGCTCTGTCAGGGGCTGTGGCTCTGGAAGCCAGATGTGCATTACAAATGCAGGACCCACATGCCTCATTATATGGTGTGTCTTCATTAAGAATGCGAGGGAAAAATCGGAGCAGAAGTATATCTCTAAGATGGTGCCATTGATCCCACAGCCTCCTCATGGAGCCCGCCAAGGAGACCACCCTTCTCATCTCTCCTTACTACTGTGACCAGGAGGCAAGCTCCTGAGAGCTGCCTCAGGACCAAGGGCAAACTGACTCACAGCCCCCAGAAATCACAGCTAACTAGCACGAGCTCAAATTCTGCCTCAAGCACCTTCTAGTGTGCAAAGGTGTCCTTGTTTAAAATCAGCTTGGGGACCAAGGACTGGAATTGATGTCCCTAGGTATTGCAAGTCGAGGAGAGATTAGGCAATAAAAGGAACAGCCAAACTTCTTTCTATAGCTTCCTGAGAAGGCTGCACCTCCCGGCCTTCTCATTAATCAAAGGAGTTAATGTCCAGCATATACTCATCTCTCTTATCTATCTACCTAGCTAGCTTGCTAGCTATCTATCTAGAGAGAACGTGATCAAGAGAGAAACAGAGGGGGAAAGAGAGAGAGCAAGAGTGAGAGTGAGAGAGAGAATCTTAAGCAGGCTCCACTCCCAGCTCAGAGCAAAACGTGAGGCTCCATCTCACAACCCTGGGATCAAGTCCTGAGCCGAAATCAAGAGTTGGATGTTTACCTGACTGAACTACCCAGGCACCCTCATCTCCCTTTTTAACACTGTATGTCTCTTGTCTTGATTAATTTGGTCAATAAAGATGGTTTCATGGTGCCAAGAGCTCTTATTAGTATCTTAAAATTTGGCCTCTAATTTTACCTACCGGGGATATAGCAGAATCTAGGGGGATCTCTTTATTCATAATGAGCGAGCATCTGAAATTGGGTAAAGAATGCTTTCATCAGTTCAAATGAAGTCAAGAGTAACAAAAGCCCACACCTGGGAATCTGTCCTGAGGAAATGGTTCAAAATGTTGGAAATGTGTTTGGGGAAAGGGGCTTTGTCTGCCATTGGCTCTTTGTCCGTGCTGCTGCCCACACCTCCCTGCCCTGTGACGTCACTGGGTCCTTCCAGCACTCTCTGCTTCTCAGGCCTTTGCACCACAGCCGCTCACAACCTGTAACTCTGAAATCCCCTTCAATACCTTCAGTGTCAGGGGACAGGTCACACAGGGGTCCAGGGGTGGGTGGGGGTGTGCTTACTGCCTGGTATCTTATAAATCATTTGCCAGGAATTCTGAAAAGTCACCAATTCTGCATGACTGTGGTGGGTGGCAGATTCCGGGGTGACACTGCACAACCGTGTTAGTGAGGATGGGGTTGGGCCATGCTTAGGTAACAGAGCAAAGTGCTTACAAGCCCAAACTGCCTAGTTTACTAGCGTTTCTTAGCTCTGTGGTTTCAGGCAAGTTAGTTAATCTCTTTGTGCTGCATCACTCATGTGTCAAACAGGGACAGTAATAGTACTGACTTTATAAGGTTGGTATACAAATTAAATTAGTATATAAGCCAAGCACTTAGACCAGTACTTGGCATGTGATTAAGTGAAACAATCAGCAATTGGCAGGGATTCCAATCAACCTAGGATCATTAGAGGGAAGCCTCTCCCAGGAAAGAGATCAAAACCAACAGAAACTACATGGAATGAACAAAACTTAAAAAACAACAACAACAAAAAAACATGGCATAAAGGAACAAGGTCAATGACATCATGAATAAACAATCAGACAAACCAAGGATGTGGAACATCCTTGGTCACAACTGGCCAAGTCTCTATGAGTCAGTTTGATGACAAAAAGGGCTATGAGGGGGAACCCGCTTTAAATAAAAAAGACATAACCAGATGCAGTCTGTGGTATTTGATTGGATCCTGGTTTCAAAAAAAAAAAAAAAACTATATAAAACTTATTTTAGAACAACCAGTGAAATTTGAATAAATACCAGGTGTTAGAAACTAGGGTCCTTCCTTATTCCAGGTGGCCGGGAAGATGGTGGACATTCAGACTGAGCGTTACCTACCAAAAGCAGCCAACCATCTTTCAAAATAAGAAGAGGGTCCTTGGAGAAACTGGCAGGAGAAGCTCCTGCAGCACTAGAGAAACATCGGCCTAGGCTTCAAGATGCCCAAGGAGGCCATTGACGGCACCTAATATTGACAAGAAATGCCCCTTTACAAAGTCACAAAGGCCACTTGCACCAAGAAACAATTCCAGAAGTTCTTCTGAGATTAGATGTCTAGCCACACCCCCAAAGGAAATAAAGTTATTTTCCCAGTCAAAAAAAAAAAAAGAGAAAAGAAAAAGAAAGAAAGAAAACAGAAAAAGAAACTAGGAAATTAGTCTACTTAAAAAAAAGTATTGTTTATTACTGAAAAGTGTGTGTAATGATATTTAGCAGTGTCCTTACTTGTTGGATTGTATCCAGAAGGATTTAGATGTGAAGCATCATAATGTCTTCAATTTTCTTTAAAGTAACTCAGGAAAATTATACATAGATGAATCAAAAATGGCCAAATGTTAGCAATTTTTTAATCTAGATGAGGGCAGGTATCAGGTTTTCACTCTCCTATTCCTTCTCCTTTCCGGCTTGAAGTTTTCATAATAAATAATAAAACAAACCAAGCAAAAAAAAAAGAAAAAAAAAATCAAGGAATGATAAACTGTGATATAAACTCTTTTTTTTTTAAATATTTTTATTTATTTCTAGGAGAGAGAGAGAGAGAGAGAGATAGCGTGAGCAGGGGAGGGTCAGAGAGAGAGGGAGTCACAGACTGAAACAGGCTCCAGGCTGGCAGTCAGCACAGAGCCCGATGTGGGGCTCGAACCCACGAACTGCGAGATCATGACCTAAGCGAAAGTCGGACGCTTAACCGACTAAGCCACCCAGGCGCCCCATAAACTGTGATATAAACTCTTCAAATTGTTTCAGAAAGAAGCTAGGCAAGGAGGTGGGGAGATGAGTGGGTCCCTGCAGGCATTTCTATCTGGGTCCACAGGAGGTGAGTGGGAGCTGGGGAAGAACCAATTTGAGACCCCTCAGGAAGCTGAAACTCTAATCATGGAGAACCCATGCCAAGGCTTCAAGTTCAGGGTAGGGAAGACTCAGGCTGTGTGTCCATAATTCACGATGTGGCAGAGAGAAATCAGAGCAGGAATAGAGGGGGTCAGAGGCAAACTTCGAAAAGTGATGGACAGGTGAAGTTAGGCATATTCTGTAACAAATAAATATTATATTTACACAGGTCATTCATTGTGGCTTTACTTATTTTTCAAGTAGGCTTCATGTCCAATGTGGAGCCCAAAGAGGGGCTTGAACTCATGACCCTGAGATCAAGACCTGAGCTGAGATCAAGAGTCAGATGCGTGGGGCACCTGGGTGGCTCAGTCACTTCAGTGAGTGTCTGGCTTCAGCTCAGGTCATGATCTCATGGTTCGGGGGTTGGAACCCCGTGTCAGGCTCTGTGCTGACAGCTAAGAGCCTGGAGCCTGCTTCGGATTAGTGTCTCCCTTTTTCTCTGCCTCTCCCCTGCTCACACTGTCTCTCTCAAAAATAAAATAAGCATTACAAAAAATTAAAAAAAAAAAAAGTCAGATGCTTAACTGAGTCACCCAGGCATCCATTTCAATTTCATGAAATTGAAAAGAACTTAAATGTCCATTGTTTAAAAAACTGATTGAACTAAAATACAGCCAAGCATTGCCATAAAAAGCAATAAGGAAAAACTCTTAAGGAAGGGAAAATATTAATTATATAAGCACTGGAGGGCGTCTGGGTGGCTCAGTTAGTTAAGCGTCTGACTTCGGTCAGGACATTATACCATGGCCTGTGAGTTCGAGTCCAATTATCAGGCTCTGTGCTGGCAGCTCAGAGCCTGAAGCCTGCTTCAATTCTGTGCCTCCCTCTCTCTCTGCCCCTCCCCTGCTCATGCTCTGGCTTTCTCTCTCTCTAAACATTAAAAAAAAAAATTTTTTTTAAAGCACTAGAAAGCAAATCATCGACAAATAAAATGGTTAGAAGCAGGCAATGGGGTAGGGGAGGAAAGGGGTTGGCACTTACTTATACACCGATTATATAGTTTCAGCTTTGGAATCATGGTTTTCATAACCAAATAAAATTAATAGTAAGGAAAAAAACCCTAGGTTAACAAAGACTGCAATAATGTGAGAAAGTCTTGTGATAACCAGGTACAGATATGACACCCAACATCTTCTGTTCCACATGCTTACAACAGTGTGAATAGCCCTCGCCATGACTACAAGGACATGGGATACAGTTACGTGGTTGCTCTGCTTCAACTTGTTTGTTTCTCAAAACTCTCATGCACCTGAGCTCATTTAACGATGAAAAAAAAAGAGAGAGAGAGAATCGACTTTTAAGAAGCCGCGGCTGGCCATGCTCTGTACTAGAAAAGCTTGCATTTGTAAGCCCCTACACTCACACACATTCATTCTGTCATGTAATTCTCATGACAGCTCCAGCAGGCAGATGTGTCTTTAAAATCGAGGCAAGGTAACAACGCTTTGGAGTTGGACTCTGAGATCAGGGCTTTCTGCCACAGCTGCCTCCATCATGCCGGCAGAAGGCCCTCATTTTGCTCAGTCCAGAGGTGAGAAGGCAGTCCCCCACAGGAAAAGCCCTGGTAATCAGGATCTGGTTCTAATACCCAGGACAATCCGAAGTCCTACCATGAGTTTTTGAGACACACGACATTATGAAAGACTCAGAATGGCTTTGATAATGATTATAACTTTCCAAATTAAATTTTAAAAAAATCCTCTAACAGAAGCCAATCCTTTAGGGACCTAAAAAAACACAGGAAGAGTCCAAGAAATGTAGCAGCTGCTTCCAAAGGAAACCCCATTACAGTTTAAAGCTCTGGGTATTTTTGACACATGTAATCTGATTATTAATTCTGAAATGGCCTTGGAAGAATACAATTTGTAAAAAGGAGGTTTATCCCTCCTACCCTGCAAGTGAGGGGATCCACAAGATGTCAACGTGCTACAGACAGGCACACAAAGATGGGAGATGGAGAGGGAAAGCTTCCCATGTATCCTGGGGCAGGACAGAGGGCTCATTCTGGGGACTCAGGGCAGGAGTCCTGCTTGCACCAGGATCTCAGAGCTCCCAGGAGAAATGGGAAAGGAATTTCTGACACATGGCGCCATGAACGATACTCCTCAAAGAAGAGAGAACAATACTCCTCCTGACCTCTGGGAGCAGGATAGGAAATGCCTCATCCTCAGTGTCTTTTCAATGTTCGTTGCCCTAGAAGGTTCATCTTTTTGACTCGCCTGCTCATATCCTTTGTGAATTAAAAAAAAATTCTGGGTTGACTCTTTTTCATTTGTAGAAGTTCTCTATTCTAGTTCTCTGTGTCACAGGATGTTAAAACAGGGCTCTTCCTGCTTCAATTCTAATCTTCACTTAGGGCTACTGATATGTTCTATACCAAATACCAAAGTGGGCATGTGGCTTGCTCTCCATATGCAGAATTTACAAAGGAAATTTCAGAAAACTAGAGTCCTTAGCCAAATCAAGAATAACAGGGCAACCCAGCAACTGCACTACTAGGTATTTATCCAAGGGATACAGGTGTGCTGTTTTGAAGGGGCAAATGCACCCCAAGTTTATAGCAGCACTCTCAACAAATAGCCAAAGTTTGGAAAGAGCCCAAATGTTCATCGATGGATAAATGGATAAAGAAAAGATGTGGTATATATATATATATACAATGGAGTATTACTCGGCAATCAAAAAGAATGAAATCTTACCATTTGCAACCACATGGATGGAACTAGAGGGTATCATGCTAAGTGAAATTAGTCAGAAAAACACAAATACCATATGACTTCACTCATATGAGGAGTTTTAAGATACAAAACAGATGAACATAAGGGAAGGGAAGCAAAAATAATATAAAAACAGAGAGGGGAACAAAAACCTAAGAGACTTAAATATGGAGAACAGAGGGTTACTGGAGGGGTTGTGGGAGGGGGGATGGGCTAAATGGGTAAGGGGCATTAAGGAATCTACTCTTGAAATCATTGTCATAAACTATTTGTAAAAAAAAAAAAAGGAAACCAACTTGGCAATAAACTATTTGTAAAAAAAAAAAAAAAAAGAAAGAAATCATTGTTGCACTCTCTGCTAACTAACTTGGATGTAAAAAAAAGGAGGGATAATAGGGACACCTGGGGGGCTCAGTTGGTTAAGCATCCAACTCTTGATTCTGGCTCAGGTCTTGATCTCACCGTTTGTGAGTTCAAGGCCCACATTGGGCTCTGTGCTGAGTGCAGAGCCCGCTTGGGACTCTGCTCTCTCTGTCTCTCTCTCTGTATCCCTACTTCTCTCTCTGTCTCAAAAATAAATAAACATTTAAAAAATAACAGAAGAGTCAGAGTGTGGAGAGAAATTTCTGAAGAGATTTCTTCAGAGACTTTTTGCCCTACAATGAAGAATCCTCGCCCTGCCAATCTCAGCAGGAGGTACAGGGTTTTTTCCTACTTTGCCTCCGTCCTAGAGAAAATGGGCATCTCACGATAACACCATTCACGGAGCTCACTGTGTGTGTTCCTATGGTTGGGGGGTCTCCGTGGACAGCGTTTGACTCTTGTCCAGGAAACCCAAAGAGCAGGCATGAGAACGAACTGCTTAGATGGCAGAGACAAGAGACTGCTGCTGCTTTGGCTCCCTATTCTCTGAGTTCCTCAGAAAAAAGGATGCATGAATGTTTCCATGAGCAGAATGAGGGCAGTATGGAGAGGGCTGGCAATGGTCCTGTCCAATGAGGCTGTGGCCCTGTCCAGTGGGGCTGCTTGAAGAAGCAAAGGGGTGGGGTGCCCGGGTGGCTCAGTTGGCTAAGCGTCTGACTTTGGCTCAGGTCATGATCTCGTGGTTCGTGGGTTCAAGCTCCATATCGGGCTCTGGAGTCTGCTTCGGGCTCTGTCTCCCTCTCTCTCTGCCCCTTCCCTGCTCCCACTCTGTTTCTCAAAAATAAATAAACATTTAAAAAATTGGTTTTTTTTTTTTTTTTAAAGAAGCAAAGAGGAAGCAGCAAGAAGCTAGAGATGAAGCCCAATCCTAGGGGGCTGGAAGGAGACACACTCACACCAGAACACATCTGTGAGGGTGGACGGATCTGCAGGAAAGAGGACCCTAAGAGAATCTCCTAAGAGGCCACAAAAGTGTCCCCAAGAGGGAAAAAAAATGCTTTAAACTCTGCCAAACCCACAGCTCAAAGCCATGTTATGAGAGAGCCCTGCTTTCCACTCATTAGTCCTTCCTTCCCTGGGCCATGGAAAGATAAGAACCTAGGCTAGGGAGTGGGGTCTGGAGTGAGCCCAAGACAATGACCTAGCAAAAACACCAACTGCCCCCTTCTTTCTCACTTCAGGCTGCCCACTCAAAGCAGATCTAAGTTGGAGGAAAGAAAGACATTTTTTACATTAAATCAAGTTCAAAGATTTTTCTTTTTTTAAGATTTATTTTTAAGCAATCTCCGCACGTCCCTGAGATCAAGATTTGCATGCTCCACCAACTGAGCCAGGTAGGCTCCCCAAGTTCGAAGTTTTAATTAAGAATCTGAATGGATAAAACTTACAAAACGAAAATAGGCTTATGCATTAAAGTGACTCTAAGACTGTTACCGAAGAGTGAATGGAAAAGTCTCAGACTTGCCAGAATTTAATCTAGGAGTAGGAAAAGATTATCACCCTGTTGAATTTTTTTTAAACTTTTAAGTTACTTATTTATTTTTGAGAGAGAGAGAGAGAACAGAGAGAAAGAGTGGGGTAGGGGCAGAGAGCGAGGGAGAGAGAGAATCCCAAGCAGGCTCCAGACCGTCAGCACAGAGCCCAATGTGGGGCTCGAACTCACAAACCGTGAAATCATGACCTGAGCTGAAATCAAGAGTTGGATGCTTAACTGAGCCACCCAGGTGCCTCATTAAAGGAAGGTTGAAGCAGCCTTCCTTTATCTCTACCTCTCCCCAGCTCACACTTGTGCTCTCTCTTTCTCTCTCAAAATAAGTAAAGAAACATAAAAATAAAAAAAGAAAGAAAAAGAAAGTTTGAACCGAAAAAATAAAAAAAGTTGTCTTGGATTATTTTACAAGTCAGTCACTAAAATACATCTATTACAAGTATTTCACTTCACTAAGACTGTTGTCTTTTAATTGCAGATGTTGACTTTTGTTGGAAAACTTTTTACAGTTTTGGGGGTAGAGCTTACTTAAAAAATAAAAAAATTATAAAAATTTTACATTTAGATGTGAAATTTATTCACTTTCCTTTTTGTAATTAAAAAAAAAACTTTCTTGGGGCACCTGGGTGGTTGATTAGGCATCCGACTCTTGATTTCTGTTCAGGTCATGATCTCACAGTTCATGAATTCGAGCCCTGAGTCTTGCTCTATCAGCTCGAAGCCTGCTTTGGATTCTTTGTCCCTCTCTGCCCCTCCCCTGTTCACACATTCTCTCTCTCTTTCAAAATAAATAAACTTAAAAAGATAAAAATAGAGGCGCCTGGGTGGCTTAGTCAGTTAAGTGTCTGACTTTCACTTAGGTCATGATCTCGCGGTTCGTGGGTTCGAGCCCCGCGTCAGGCTCTGTGCTGACTGCCAGCTCAGAGCCTGGAGCCTGTTTTCAGAGTCTGACTCCCTCTCTCTCTGACCCTCCCCTGCTCACACTGTCTCTCTCTCTCTCCTAGAAATAAAACATTAAAAAAAAATAAAAATAAAAAATAGGGGTGCCTGGGTGGCTCAGTCAGTTAAGCATCCAGCTCTTAATCTCAGCTCAGATCATGAACTCACGGTTTATGAGTTCCAGCCCCACCTAAGGCTCCATGCTGACAGTGTGGAGACTGCTTGGGATTCTCTCCACCCCCCTTCCTTACCCCTCCCCTGTGCTCTCTCTCTCTCAAAATAAATAAATAAACACTAAAAATAATTTTTTTTATTTTGAAAAATTGAAAATACTTTGTCTTTAATAGTTTTCAAGTTTTGTTTTCATGCTCAGATTTTTAATTCATCTGGAATTTGTTTTTGTGTTAAAAAAGGGTCAAATAATGGGGCGTCTGGATGGCTCAGTTGGTTAAGTGTCTGACTGTTGATTTTAGCTCAGGTCATGATCCTGGGGTCATGGGATGGAGCCCGGTGTTGGGTTCTGCACTGCTGGTGCAGCTTGCTTAAGATTCTCTGTCTCCCTCTCCCTTTGCCCCTCCCCTGCTCTCTCAAAAAAAAAAAAAAAAAAAAAAAAAGAGTCAAGTAGTTCGCGTTATCAATGAGATATGTATGAAAATGAAGTGTGCCACTTCTGAGTAGGAGTTTTAAGAGCCTGCAAGCTTCCACCATCTTCTCTTTTTCCTGTGACACAAGAATAGCAACATCTCAAGATGAAGGCAGCTTCTTCACCCTGGATCCTGCAATGAAGAAGATATGGCCAGAATCACAGGCAATCTGTGAAAGACGTGTAATGTGAGCAAAAAATAAACTTTTCTGCCTGTAAGAAATAAAGATTTGGGGGGGGTTCTGGTTAGCACTGCATAACTTCGTCCAAGGTGACTGATACAAACTTCAAGCTGTCAAGTGTAAATACTTTTTAAAAATATTTTTATCACATATTTTATATCGTTTCTAAGTGTTTAGAGTAAATGTGAAAATTACATGCCCACTGTGCTTTTCCTTTTTTATCATGGAAAAATATACATAAAACTTGCCATTTTAACCATTTCAAGTATATAATTCAGTGGCATTAAGTACATTCAAAATGATGTACAACCATCATCACTACCCATTTCCAGGAATTTTCACCATTCCAAACAGAAATCCTATATCCATTAAACAGTGATTTCTCCAGGCCTTCCACCAAGCCTCTATGCTGCTTTTTGTCTCTACAAACTTGTATATTCTAGCTACCTCACGTAAGTGGATCTGCACATTATTAGTCCTTTTGTGTCTGACTTATTAACTTAGTATCATGTTTTCAAGGTTGATCCAAGGTTGATCCACATAGGAGCATGAAGGAGAAGCTCATTCCTTTGTAAGGCTGAGTATTAATCCTGTGTGTGTCCGTGCGTGTACATACATGTGTGTATCCCCAACGTTTTGTCTATCCATTCATCTGTTAATGGACATGAGTTATTTCCACCTTCCTGGCTACTGTTACTATGCTTTCTTAATTCAATAGTAGTCAAACACATACATGCTATTATGGAAAAAGGGCTAAAATATTACACAAAAAACACTAGCAGTGGATGCCTGCTGGGTTCAATTCATTTATTTAAAAAATTTTTTTAATGTTTATTTATTTGAGAGAGAGAGAGAGAGAGCACAAGTGGGGGAGAGGCAGAGAAAAGGAGACAGAATCCAAAGCAGCCGGTCAGCACAGAGACTGATGTGGGCTTGAACTTATGAACCATGAGACCATGACCTGAGTCAAAGTCAGACGTTCAACCAACTACACCACCCAAGCACCCCTTTTGGGTTCAATTTAGAATGGAGAAAACTTTTACTCTTCATCCTATATATTCTTATATTATTTAAATTTGTTATAATTTTTATGCAAATTAAACAACTAATAAAAAGTTTTAAAAATAAATGTTTCCTTTTGATCAGAAGTGGGATAAATGAGACATAATGAGTCACTGCAAATGTGGTTTTGTTTTTATTTATTTATTTTTTAAATGTTTTATTTATTTCTATGAGAGAGAGAGAGACAGCGTGAGCAGGGGAGGGTCAGAGAGAGAGGGAGTCACAGACTGAAACAGGCTCCAGGCTCTGAGCTGGCAGTCAGCACAGAGCCCAACGCGGGGCTCAAACCCACGAACCACGAGATCATGACCTAAGTGAAAGTCGGACGCTTAACCGACTAAGCCACCCAGGCGTCCCTGTTTTTATTTTTTTTTAATGTTTTATTTATTTCAGAGAGAGACAGCATGAGCAGAGGAGTGTCAGAGAGAGGAGGAGACACAGAATCTGAAACAGGCTCCAGGCTCTGAGCTAGCTGTCAGCACAGAGCCCGATGCAGGGCTCGAACCCATGAACCGTGAGATCATGACCTGAGCTGAAGCCGGACCCTCAACCGACTGGGCCACCCAGGCTCCCCTTGTTGGTTTTTTTTTGTTGTTTTGTTTTGTTTTGTTTTATTTATTTCTAGGAGAGAGAGAGAGACAGCATGAGCAGGGGAGGGTCAGAGAGAGAGGGAGTCACAGACTCCGAAACAGGCTTCAGGCTCTGAGCTGGCAGTCAGCACAGAGCCCGACGCGGGGCTCGAACCCACTAACCGCGAGATCATGACCTGAGCGAAAGTCGGACGCTTAACCGACTAAGCCACCCAGGCGCCCCCCCCCCCTTGTTTTGTTTTTAAATAAGCTCTATACCCAACATGGGGCTTGAACTTACAACCCTGAAGTGAAGAGTCACATGCTCTAACATCTGAACCATGCGTTTTTAAAAATTATTTGTAAAAGGGGCACCTGGGTGGCTCAGTCAGTTGAGTGGCCAGCCTTTCATTTTGGCTCAGGTCTTAATCTCATGGGTCAATGAGTGTGAGCCCAGTATCAGGCTCTACGCTCACATCTTAGAGCCTGCTTCAGATCCTCTGTCTCCCTCTCTCTCTCTCTTTCTCTCTCAAAAATAAACATTAAAAAGATAAAAAATCCTTTAAAAAAATATTAGTCAAAACTCAGGGTACATCCACTAGTGGGCCAGCAAGAGAACTCCATAAATGAAGAACATTAATTAAAAATTAAAATTACCCTGCAGGAAGCTATATATGACTAAATGACACTCTTCCACACATTATGATCACTTTTTTTTTCTCCTTTAATTCTCCTATTCTTCTGTATCAGAGTTTATGGGTCAGAATGATTAATGATTATTAGCAATCACAGTCCTTTTTGGACAAAGCTGAAGCTTATTACAGTATCACATTCCCTGAGCCTAAATGTGATTAAGAATACACTTCATTTCGGCTACAGCATTTGCAGTAAAAACGCTACCTTGTGTAACCACCCCTGGTTTTTAACTGAAAAAGCTACCAGGATTCCAGCTGTTCACACTGTGGAACACTGTTCCTGGCAGGCCCAAGGGGACCTCCCCTTCGCATCTCCCAGGTGCTTACAATGATGTTCAAACGGCACTCGTAACATCCTTAGAAGAGGTTACACTCAAGGAAATGGCAACTTGGAATCGAAGATCTGCAAGATGGCCGGTCGGCCTGGAGTGGCACCCAGCTACGTCCACCTTGCATGTGATATGACCTGCACCTTCTGCCCTCGATGTCACGCTCTGGGCCTGGTGGGACACAGCTGCGGTAGAAGCAGCTACTCACAGAGAGCCAACCCCCGAGCCCGGCTTCCAGGCCAGCACCACTCATGAGAGTGCAGGCTGCCAGTCAGTTGTGACCACCGACTCCCATTCTTCCACGGGGCAGACTGCCTTGGGTAGAGATGCAGGCACCGCAGGGCTAGGTTTAAATTTCAGCCAAAATGTAACTAGAGCTCCCAGTTGCTGAGTCCAATGATTGCTTTTCAGTCTTGGGCTCTCTTGACTGTTGGGAGGCACTCCACGTGGTGGGGCCCTTCACCCTCCCCTCCTCCTCTGGCCTCATTTGCTAGTCTCCTGGAGGTGAACCCAGGTTGCCTCCTCTATTCCCTCCACACTCCCTTTCTAGGGTAAGAATTTCTTTCCTACCCTATTCCACACTAGCTTCTATTTCCATTTCTGTGCCAAGGATTCCCAAATCCTGACCGCTCAGATGACTCTAGATCAGACCTCTCCCTAGGGATTCAGGCGCAGTCACTAGCCTGCTGGATATTTCCATTTGGATGCTGCCCAGCCTCCTCGGATTTAATGTCTAAAATGGAACTAACTCCCACCAAAAGCCGCTCACTCTCTTCCTGTCTCTTGTCTTTGCTACTGGATCCTCTCTTATCTCACTTCTATCTGGGTAATGACTACAGATTTCCTATTTGGTCCCATTTCACCCTTGACTTAGCTGCAAGAGTGACCCTCCTTGGTGTGTCTGAGTGGCTCAGTTAAGTATCTGACTTTTTTTTTTTTAATGTTTTATTTATTTCTGAGAGAGACAGACAGCGTGAGCAGGGAAGGGTCAGAGAGAGAGGGAGACACAGAATCTGAAGCAGGCTCTAGGCTCTGAGCTGTCAGCACAGAACCCGACTCGGGGCTCTAACCCATGAACCCTGAGATCATGACCTGAGCCAAAGTTGGACGCTTAACCGACTTAACCACCCAGGCGCCTCAAGTATCTGACTCTTGATTTCGGCTCAGGTCATGATCTCACAGCTGTGGGATCAAGCCCCAGTTGGGCCCCTGAGCTGGGTGTGGGGCCCGCTTAAGATTCTCTCTCCTTCTGGGGCGCCTGGGTGGCTTAGTTGGTTAAGCGTCCAACTTTCGCTTAGGTCATGATCTCGCGGTTCGTGGGTTCGAGCCCCACGTCGGGCTCTGTGCTGACTGCCAGCTCAGAGCCTTGAGCCTGTTTCAGTCTGTGTCTCCCTCTCTCTCTGACCCTCCCCTGTTCATGCTGTCTCTCTCTCTCTCTCCTAGAAATAAAATAAAAAACATTAAAAAAATAAAAAAAGATTCTCTCTCCTTCTGCCTTTATCCTTCCCCCACTTGTGCTCACTCACACATGTGCACTCTCTCTCTCTCGAAAACAAAACAACAACAAAAAAACAATCTTGAAAAAGAGTGATCCTCCTTAAAGATGAACCTTGCCATGCCATTCTCCTGGTTTATGTCCTTCATTGGCTCCTTCCCTACACGGTCAAGTCCATCTCCTTGGCTGGCACATGTGCCCTTGCCTAATCTGGCCTCTGCTCACCCAGCAGCACCCCTCACACACTTCCCTGTGCACCTGCACCCCAAGTGCAATTGCCAGTGTAAGTCACCTTCTCTTGCTGCATGCTGAACCCTGTATATGTTGCAAATCCTTAAGGGCCTGTCTTCCCTGAACTGAATCTCAGAATCACTTCTTCCAGGAAGCCTTCCTTGACTCCTGAGCTGAGTGAGGTGACTCTCTTCTGGGATCCACAGCAGCCATTTCATGAACTTTACCCCTAGTGCCCTTTCATGTTTTATAACTGGTCTCTTTATCCACTGGGAGCTCATCAAGAATAGGAAGCGTGTCTTCCACCTGCATGCTTAGAGTCCACCACAGACAGAAAGGAGCCAGTCAAAGGGTACACATAAAGCCAAGGGGCAACAGTAACTTGTAACACTGATGGGGAAGCATGTAGTTATATTTTTCTTTTCTGGTTTCCTATGTTTTCTAATATGTATATTATACTGCTTTTATACATTTTTGAAAAATCAGTTAATTTTTAATATGTGTCCAATCTCTCCTAAATAGCTCCAATGAAAAGAATTCACTGCCTAAGTAGTCAAGTTCCTTTCCCCTTAGATGCCTCTGGCTCAAGACCCCTGTCTCAAGCACCACAAATTCTTCAGAACTGAGCAGAGTAGAAACACTTACTTCAACACTTTCAGCACACAGAAGGACCACCCACACACACAAAAATTCCTTGGCCTTGAAAAGGTTACAGTGCTCTACTAACTGAGTGCCAAAATCCATTTTTGGCCAAATATTCGTCAGAACCTTGTATTCACAGCCGAACACAAGTGAAGAGGTACATTCACAAACCTACCCGAGAGTTCTAGAGGATGGAGATGATGGAGCTTCTATGGGATATCTCTCTCACCTTGTCAATTCACAACACTAATGGGGGGATTCCAAAAATTCTTCCTGTTTGTTTTTTTTTTAAACCAAAACATTAATTATCTTCTCAGCCACCAAAAATTTCACCCATGCAACACTGGCTTGTAATTCTTTTAAATATGTGAAAAGTAATACAACCACACACTGTTCAGTCTGACATTTGCTATTGTTTTTCCCTAAAAGAAAACAAAAACCTGAGTAGTTCCAAAAATAAAACATAAAGAAAAACTCAGTTGAGAAGCAAACCCTGTGGCTTAGAAGCCATCATTCTGATTAACAGCACATAAGTGTTACCTGACAAATGGATTCCTATCTTAAATGCAATTATCACAAATTCCTTGTGGTCCCCACTGTTTTTGTAGCTTGATGCCCAGCTCCTGAAACAATAACTTTTAATAGCAATAAACGAAAACCTCGCCTCAACACTGGGGCTGACTAGACTGTTTTCCCACCTCAGTCACCAGGGCTCCTGGGGGGTTGGGGGGGTATGTTGAGCCTGAACTCCACAGCTCTCCAGGAAGGTACCCACTTCTCTGCCCTCAGCAGTCCCTGCATCTACTGCTGGAGGGGTGCTTTCCACAATTACGCGCATTGCCAGGGCCTGCTGAGACAATCAGGACAAGCAGGGCCTCTGCTCTCAGGACATCCCTGCCTGAGCCATCCTCCGCTGAAGGACTGTGCCATGCTGGCGGCAGCATCTGAGCTTCTGGCAGTGGGGCTGAAGCACCATCAAATCAAGGGCCCACTAGGGGCGCCTGGGTGGCTCAGTCAGTTAAGGGTCCGACTCCAGCTCAGATCATAATCTCACGGCTCAGTTCGTGAGTTCGAGTCCCACATTGGGCTCTGTGCTGACAGCTCTGAGCCTGGAGCCTGCTTCGGATTCTGTGTGTGTGTCTCTATTCCTCTCCCACTCGCACTCTGTCTCAAAAATAAAAAAAAAAGGGGGGGGGCGCTCGAGTACAAGAGTGTCTATTCTAAACTCACTTTCTCCAGGTAGTCAGGGGAGTTGAGAGGAGTGGAGGGTGGGGTGTGGGCAGGGATCATGCAGAGGAGAGAGACACAAGGGGTAAAGGGGAAGTGGCAAGGGTCATGTGGCCTTTTCACAAGGAAAACTGAAAGGGTCTGATAGACATTTGTGTCGCTGAAAACATACTACAAACAAGCATAGCATTTAGAAGGTACAATCTCCAAAATTTCTGATTCAGCTCAACACATACAATGTGCCTATGGACACCCATCATCATAGCCTGGAAACTTAACCCACGCAGATTATTCATGTTCTTGGCAAACAGAAGAGGAGTTGTTAAAAGGGAGAAAAAGAGGGGCGCCTGGGTGGCTCAGTAGGTTGAGCATCCGACTTCGGCTCAGGTCATGATCTCAAAGTTCGTGGGTTTGAACCCCGTGTCGGCCTCTGTGCTGACAGCCAGCTCAGAGCCTGGAGCCTGTTTCAGATTCTGTCTCTCTCTCTCTCTCTCTCTCTCTCTCTCTCAGAAATAAATAAATAAAACTTTAAAAATTAAAAAAAAAGGGAGAAAAAGAAAATGTGAAAGCAGATCAGAGAAAGATCAAAGGATTGATTCAAAGCCACGTGACCATCAGAGACATTGTCACAGCCAGGAGACATCTTTTGTGCTTCATCCACCATTAGTTTATTGCAAACTGAAGTTTTGGTTCAGAACAAATGGGAAAGAAGTCCACCAAGAATGAATTACACTAGTTAATGAAGTCAACTCAACAGACAGTAACATGTACTTAGTAGCAGCTGTAGGTGGTTCTCAAAGTCAAAATTTATTAGATATTTCAATGTTCAGGCTGTACAGGTTATTTTCAGATGTACATACAACATATTTATATCATAACAAAGCTAATATTTTATAAAATATTTCCTTAAGGATTAAAGATGCTAAAAAGCTTCAACCACGAATTAATTAAATATTTGATGCACATTTTAGGTACTATTAAAGATCTAACATAAATACACATGTTGCACAGCCGAGTAAGAAAAGCTATGACCCATATGATTACACATTTTACTAATCCGATATTAAAGTAGAAAACAACAAAATTGTACCACATAAATTGAGCTGATTTTAACAATCTTTTTATTAGAAGACAGAAACTATGTCCGTTTAAACCATCATTCCCAAAAAAGCTACCAAACAACAAAACTATTACCTGAAATCCAAAACTATATATAATACAGTCTTTCCTAACCAAATTACTTTCCCTCTTGTTTGATACAGTACATCTGATTCCTCCATGATCTATGCAGTAGCCAATAATAATGACAATTAGCACTAGTTATGAGTACACAGTGGAAGTAATAGAACTGGCCATACACACATTTGAATCACTATTCCCATTGAGAATAAGGTCAATAAGAAATAATGGTTAAAGCTAATACATATTTAATCTATTCAACCACTTGCTATCTTTACCCACACACATACACATTAATTTTTCCCATAAAAATCTTTACATGTCAAAATGCTTTTTAATCTAGGTTTAGATTACTAACAATGAAAAGATGTTCATTTTCTTTCTTACCTCCATGGACTTTATCAGGCCTGCAGTCACCAGGTGCACAGAAAGATGAGTAACTGAAAAGACAATTTGACCACAGCTGTTTGCAAAACAGAAGTGCTCTATTTTAAGGCAAGTATCTTTATCACACACATACACAGCAATTTATCCACCGGTGAACTGTATCATATGACAGTACAAAATTCAGCAAAAAACTGAGGTATAACTTTTACTTAACATAAATACAAGTGTCAGAAAGTATAAAGACATTCTCAATGTATTTAACATATTTTACCCATAACTAAATAGAGAACTCTTTACCAAGTTCTTGTATGTCCAGAAATACCCAAGATTCTGAATTCTAGAAAAAATACTAGAAATTAAATACTCTAAAATCTTTGCAATAAGGCTCTCCACATAAGGCTACCTTTGATATAAGGCTACTTCAACTTGGTTTCTGAAAATAGCAAAAATGTGCACCAAAATTTAAGCTATTCTGAACAAAAGAAAGGACTTGGTCTCATGTGGGATGGTGAGATGATGAGCTTATTGAACAAAATTAAACTTAAGCAAAAAGCAAATTTTAAAATACATCCAAGAAAAACTTTTCCTATAATTTTTTAACAATAAGACAGAACTACTGTGATATAAAAATTGCTGAATGCATAAGGTACTGTTTAGTGCAAAACAGACATATATATATATATATACCTTTACAGAAGTAATTTAAATAGAATAGCATCTATAACTTGGTGTGTATAATATATTTAAAAAAATCTACATTCTGTGACCTTTACAAAAGTAGATATATTCTTTACTTTCAAGTTAGAAATGGCATAACAATTTTACCTTTGGATGTTTCCAGTCAATGGCTGTATACAATGAAAGATAATATAAATCTAAGTCATAAGCATTCAGTACATTAACATGAAAGCCATTAGTTTGGGGCCCCAAAGTGGAAAGTGAGGGATACTATGTAAAGTGGAAAAAAGCGTATCCTAGATTTCTGCTTGTTCAAAAACATATAGTCTGTATGTATTTTTAGTTATTGAATAGTTTGATGCAATGACATTCAAAGAATTCTGATTACTAACTACTCACATTAAAAATGTTTTCCTTAAAAAAAAAAATGTTTTCCTTAAAAATGAGAGTAGATAGTATTCATTATACAAAGATAAACTAATGACAGTGTAAATTTATTTTAAGTTTGATAATTACTGCACCTGTTTCCTTTGCCAAACTCCCAGTGACATAAAGAGAAAAAAATTCTAATTATTTTCACCTATTAATTTAATCAGGTACTCTAAAAAATATTATCCTAAGGGGGCAGTTCAACAGGAATTGCTTCTTAAATATCCAAATTAGATCAAAATAAGGGAAACAAAGAGGGACCCAAAAAATTAGACTATGTAAATGAATATATAATAGTAACAAAAAAACTGAATAATATCCCAGATTTGGAAGGGGCTCCTGGCTGGCTCAGCCAGAAGGTCATGTGACTCTTGATGGTAGGGTCGTGAGTTCAAGCCCCACGCTGGGTGTAGAGATTACTTAAATAACTCTTTAAAACTTTTTTATGAAATGGGAAAATTCGACATTTTGGTAACTTCCATCTTGATGGCATATAAATAAAAGGAGTTTAAGACTGTGAATGGCTGAACAGAAGTTTCCATTAGAACAGACATACACAGAGTAACCGGAAGATCCACAACCTAAATCCCACTTCCACAGTGGTATCAGGCACCGTCTGGCTGTGGGGGTCTCCGGCTGATTCCTACAGGGACAGGCACAAAGTACACTGAAGTTCTCATTGGCACCGAACTTAAATTTCTCCTTTGTAAAAATATCTTGACAGTGGTTAATAGTAGGGGGTAAAGGAAAGCCGCTCCGAGTGTAAATGTTAGGTGTTCCTTCGTTTGAAGGGATCTAGAAATCTGCTTATTTAGTAATTAACCAAACGTGCCCCTGACTTTAAACGCTCGGATGTCTAGAGACAGCCACAGATCAACCACAGCTTCTGCCCACAGAATGACTCATGTTTGTAACCCTGGCTAATCACAACAACAACTTGAACTCTTGGTAAGATTGGTTTTCTACTTTGACTACACCAGACAAACCCAATCACTAAGCACTCGCTTAGTAGCGAGTTCATCATGCCTGTTCATCATGTACAATCGGCAACATGCCATAAACATGGTGGCCTGGGATGTGGTTCTGCGCATCTGTCTGCAGACCAATTATGGCACTTTCAACATCCTCTCCTAAGAGAAACTGCCCTGCCCACAGCAATATCTGATCTCAAAGAGACTGCTTTTCCCAAGCCTGGAGGCCTGGCTTAGAAAACCACTCCCACACCTTGGTGATGGTAAGGCTAAGCTAACGCTACTCTGGAATTTGAACAGAGAAAGAAGAAAAAGAATCAACCAGTGTGTACCAGGTGCAGACAACAGTAGAAGGGGTGCATTGCTGAGGGATGCCATCTCCGAGTGGCAGAAGAGAAATCAGAACCGCCAGACCCAGTCAGGCAGCTGCTGCTCGGTCTTTTACAACAAACACCGTTACCTCCGGTGCCCACAGGTTCCCTGTAACATGTGAACCTACAAATACAGTGAGAGTGATGTATTTTTGAGTTACTGCTAGTTACACTTTTTTGTCTCAGGAAATTTTGATTTTTAGGATGACCAACTAGGGTCAGAGACTTACTTAATAGTTAATAAAAGTATTAAGTAAAAATAAAAGAATGGCAATTACATTTTATGGAAAAGCTGCCCTAATTTTCATTACCCTGTAAATATGAGGAATTGCAGTCATTGTTAAAGTACTCAACAACTAGTAATTGGGAATCTTACTATTCCTAAGAATGGTTGTTATGAATAGTACTGAATATATTTGTAGCAAACTATACCTCTCTGAGACTTTTTTTCCTAAACATTTTTGGTAAATAACATTACAAAAGTAGGGTGCCCAAAATCCTGGGTCATAACTCCATTGGGTCTAATGTCCACATTTGTACTGAAGATTATTAACATTCACCCAGCATACTCGTGAGATTTATTAAAACTGTAGTCATTAACCAAAGGCCTTTGGGGTATATGTACAAAATTAGACAGATGTTAAATATTCAGTTAAATACTACAATAGCAATATGACTTGTAAAAAAAAAATGCCTAGTGGAGTTCTCATCCATTAAGTTAGTCAGACTGCGAAACGCGACCTTGCAAGTGCTCTTCCAAACCATGTGGGGAAGTGTTGTTTACAGATAATATTGAGCTTTTCTCCAATTATTTTACTGACATAATTTCCTAGAGGAATTTCACAATGATTATTCATGGTGAGGGATTACATTTAAAAAATCTGGGTTTAGGATTTGTGTAAAGGACCCTCAGGTTAAACAAACAAAAAAGATCTTTTGCACAGAACAGGATGGGTTTTTTCAAAGGGCATCTGCCAGGGTGAGGCCGGCTGAGAGTCATCTCCGTGTACCCACAGGGCCCAGCATGGCAGGGATACTTGTTAGGCAAACACCCCTACTATGTGCACACAAAGGATTTATAAATAAATAAATAAATAAATAAATAAATAAATAAGTCACTTCCCTACAGCAATACCACAGGCTAATTAACTATGAAGTCCTATTTTGGAGATGACTCCTTCCCCTTCCCAGTAATTCAGTGATTCTTAGACTTCCTGAAAGTACTATGGAAGGATGCGGACTTACACATGCTAGGAAATCCAGTTTCCAGAAGCACAGAGAGGCTCCCTGCTTCTCGAGCTTTTCTATGAAGGTATCCCCAAGACAGGCAGAAGAGAACTGCATGCAACAGCAAGGACCCTTCATGGAGGTGGAGCCCGCCTCGCGCCACCCTCTGGCATCCCTGCCAGTATTCCTGGACTCTCTGAGTATGAGAAGCACAAGGTCAGGTAATAAAGAGGCATTTAAAAAACCCAACCAACAGAAACACATTATCTTTCTTGTGTCTTTGCGTCTCTATATCTTTAGGCAAGAGAACACAAACTCAAATTAACTTGAGTTAATGAAGAGAACTGGTTTAATAGTCTTAGAAACCATTAAATGTACATCAATTGATGAACCATAAAAAGCATCACCAAGCACTTCTACGGCTTCAACCCGATTAGTTATCTTATACAGATTTGGAAACTCACTTCAACAAAATTTATTTCCTGACACAGATGGTACAACTCAACTCACAATAAAATCTACCCCATCTCTTCATTAAAACATATTTCTACAATCCAAAAACTTTTCATGATAAGGCACTGAACAAACTAGAAATACAAGAAAGCTTTCTCAACCTATTCAAGGGCATCTGTGAAAAACCCATAGCAAACATTATGTGAAAGACTCTAAGTTTTCTCCCTAATATCAGGAATACGACAAGGATACCCACTCTCACCACATCTATTTGAGACTGTGCTATAAGTTCTAGCTGGGGTAATTCAATAAGACAAAGAAATAAAAGGGAGGAAGAAGTAAAATGATCTCTTTTTGCAGATGATATAACCTATGTGTAGAAAACTGTGAAGAATTCTCAAAAAACCATTAGAACTATTAAGCTCAGCAAGGTTCCAGGACAAAAGATCAAGATACAAAAATCAGTTATGTTTTTATACACTAGCAATGAATAATCAGAAAATGAAATTAAGAAAGCAATTGCATTAACAATAGCATCAAAAAGAATAAATACTAAGAATAAATTAAACCAAAGAAGTACAAGGCTTCTATACTGGAAACTATAGAACACTGAAGAAAATTAAAGAAGACTTAAGTAAATGGAAAGACATACTGTGTTCGTGGATTGGAAGGCTCAATATTGTTAAGAGGGCAGAACTACCTTGATTGATCTACATTCTCAATCAAAATTCAATGTAATTCCCTATCAAATTTCCAGCTGCCTTTTTTTTTCAGAAATGGACAAGCTGATATTAAGTTCATATGGAAATGCAAGGAATCCGTAACAATCTTGTAAAAGAAGAACTCACACTTCCTGATTTCCACACTTACTACAGTCTTTGCTGTGGTTCTGGCATGACAGACATACAGATCAATGGAAGGGAGCTGAGCATCCAGGAATAAACACATATATCTATGGCAATCTGATTTTTAACAATTATGCCAATACCACTTAATGGTGGAAAAAAGTGTCTTCAATGGTAGAAGAACAACTGAATACCACCTCCAGAAATGAAGTTGGAGGTATACCACCTCATACCATATACAAAAACTAATTCAAGATGGATCAGATACCTGAAAGTAAGACCAGAAGTATAAAACTTTTAGAAGGAACATAGGAGTAAATCTTCATGACCTTCAGTCATGACAAAAGCACAAGAGACAAAAAAGATACAATGGACTACACTGAAAATTAAAACTTGTTTGCCACAAGGGGCGCCTGGGTGGCTCATTAGTTAACCAACTCTTAGTTTCTTCTGGGGTCATGATCTCAGTTTGTGACTTTGAGCCCTGCGTCAGGCTCTATGTTGCTGCTGTGGAGCTTGCTTGGTAAAAGGCGAAAGATTTATACAATCTGAAGAGAAACCACAGTATGTGTGGAGCTTGCTTGGGATTCGTGCTCTCTCTCTCTCTTTTTCCCTGCCCCTACTCCCCACCCCCAAAATAAATAAATAAACTTAAAAAAAAAACTTGCATGCTACAAATGATACTCTTAAGAAAGTGAAAAGACAACCCTTAAACTGAGACAAAAGACTTGTAAGTCATGTATCTATCTGTTAAGGATCTGGTATCCAGAATGTATAAAGAAGTCTTATAATTCAAAAATAAAAAGACACCCATTTTTTAAATGGGAAAATTATTTGAAAAGACATTTCTCCCAAAGGATACACAAATCATCAATAAGTACATGAAAATATGCTCAATATCATCAGTCATTAGACAAATGCAAATCAAAATCACAATGAGGGGCGGCTGGCTGGCTTAGACAGTAGAGCATCTGACTCTTGATCTCGAGGTCATTAGTTCAAGCCCCACATTAGGTGTAGAGATTACTTTTTAAAAACATCACAGGGCCATCTGGGTGGCTCAGCTGGCTAAGTGACTTCTCAGGTCATGATCTCACAATTCATGAGTTTGAGCCCCACATTGGGCTCTGTGCTGACAGCTCAGAGCCTGAAGCCTGTTTCAGATTCTCTCTCTCTCTCTGTCCCTTTCCCACTCCTACTCTGTTTTTCTTTAAAAACATTTTTTAGGGGCACCTGGGTGGCTCAGTCGGTTGGGCGTCCGACTTCGGCTCAGGTCACGATCTCACGGTTGATGGGTTCGAGCCCTGCGTCGGGCTCTGTGCTGACAGCTAGCTCAGAGCCTGGAGCCTGCTTCATATTCGGTGTCTCCCTCTCTCTGACCCTCCCCTGCTCACGTTGTCTTTCTCTCAAGGAAAAAAAAAAAAGAAAAAAAAATTTTTTAGGGGCACCTGGGTGGCTCAGTCGGTTGAGTGTCCAGCTTCATCTCAGCTCATGGATCGTAGATCCAAGCCCAGCATCAAGCTCTGTGCTGACAGCTCAGAGCCTGGAGCCTGCTTCAGATTCTGTCTCCCTCTCTCTCTGATCCTCCCCTGCTCACGCTGTCTCTCTCTCTCTCTCTCAAAAAATAAATAAAATATTAAAAAAATTTTTTAATAAAAAAAATCACAATAAGATACTACTTCACATCCATCAGAATGGCAAGTATTTAAAAAAAAAAAAAGGAAAAGGAAAACAAGCATGGGTAAAGATGTGGAGAAACTGAAACCCACATATGTTACCAGTGAGAATGTATGTCAGTTCCTCAAAAAGTTATACATTGTGTTATCACTATGACCCAGTAATTCCAGTGTATATATATACATATACATATATATATATATGTGTGTGTATATATACACACACACACATATATATATATATATATATGGGAATGGAAAACATATCCTCACACAGTAACTTGTACATGAATGTGCACAGCAGCCTTGTCTAGAACATCCAAGCAGTGTCAACAAGCCGAACATTCATCAACAGAGAAACGAATGAACAAAATGTGGTATATCCACAGAACAGAATATTATTCAGCAATAAACCACTGAAGTCTGACTCATGTTATAACACAGATAAACCTTGAAAACATTATACTAAGGGAAAGAAGCCAGAAACAAAAGCCACATGTTTCCATTTATATGAAATGTTCAGAATAGGCAAAACTAAAAAGACAGAAAGTAGCAGTTACCAGGGGATAGGTGAGGGGGGAAGCAGGGGAAGGCGACTGCTAGCAAGGATGGGGTACCTGAAATCATTCTGGAGTTAGAGGGTGGTACGGTTGTATAGCTCTGTGAATATACTAAAATTACAGAACTGTATACTTAGAAATGATAAATTTTACAGAATGTGAATTATATTTCAATTTTTTAAAAAATGCATTGTTAGGGGCACCTGGGTGGCTTAGTCGGTTAAGCGTCCGACTTTCGCTTAGGTCATGATCTCGCGGTTCGTGGGTTCGAGCCCCGTGTCAGGCTCTGTGCTGACTGCCAGCTCAGAGCCTGGAGCCTGTTTCAGAGTCTGTGACTCCCTTTCTCTCTGACCCTCCCCTGCTCACGCTGTCTCTCTCTCTCTCTCTCCTAGAAATAAATATTAAAAAAAAAGAAAATTTTCAAAAAAAAAAATGCAGTTAGGACACCTGATATTTCAGCAGTTGATAAAATTCTTCATTATTAGATCAAATGTTGTGATAATTCCTCAGATTGGATATGTCAGTTTTTCAATAATTTGATCAGTTTCTTTTTGTTTTTAATTTTTTTAACGTTTATTTATTTTGGGGGGGAGGGGCAGAAAGAAAGAGGGAGACACAGACTCTGAAGCAGGCTCCCGGCTCTGAGCTGTCAGTACAGAGCCTGACATGGGGCTCAAACTCACAAACCACAAGACCACGACCTGAACCAAAGTAGAACACCTAACCAACTGAGACACCCTGGCACCCCTATTTAATCTGATTCTGATTCCTATGCAGGTATGCCCATCTCAAAAGACCTCATTCTTGGGGCGCCTGGGTGGCTTAGTCGGTCAAGCGTCCGACTTTCGCTTAGGTCATGATCTCGCGGTTCGTGGGTTCGAGCCCCGCGTCGGGCTCTGTGCTGACTGCCAGCTCAGAGCCTGAGCCTGTTTCAGTCTGTGACTCCCTCTCTCTCTGACCCTTCCCTGCTCACGCTGTCTCTCTCTCTCTCCTAGAAATAAATAAAAATATTAAAAAAAAAAAAAAGACCTCATTCTTATATACATGAAAAGTCAAATCTAAAAAACATATGTTAGGGGATAACACAAAAAAAGGTTGAATCACAGGAATCATTCCCTAATTGAGTCCCTGTACGCATTCATTATTGTGTATATGAAATATGATGAAGTTTACCAACTTTTTTCATACAAATGTTTGGAAACCTACTTATTACAAAAAGTGGGATGCACCTAATTATTTCTTGCAGGCTACAGTCCTTCTATCTCTGCTTTGTACTGCAGCACATAAAGGTGCATAAATTTAAACAACATATATAAGGGGCGCCTGGGTGGCTCAGTCTACTGACTCTTGATTTTGGCTCAGGTCATGATCCCAGGGTTGTGGGATTGAGCCCCACATCAAGCTCTGCACTGAGCATGGAGCCTGCTTGGGATTCTTTCTCTCTCCCTCTGTCTCCCTTCTCTGGTCATGCTCTCTCTCTAAAGTAAATAAAATAAAATAAATTTTTGTAATGAAAAACTTAAAAATGTATTTAAGAAAAAGATATAAATATACATATATACGTTGCTCAACATCCATCCGATCTTTTTAAACTGAGTTGGTTGGAAGAGTTAATAAAAGGTGATTTCCCTTAAATCATTATAAGACAAATCTTATTCAGAAGGGGACCATGATCCATTATTCCAATTTTACAACTATGATTTATACTATTTATTTAAAAACCTTCAAAATGGTAAGAAAAACTGAATAAAAATACAGATAAGAAGTTAAGCAGTTTATCTCAAAGCAAAAAATCTAAACTTTTCAATTCTGTCCTATGAACAAAAACAACCTGTCACTTAAACCTTACAAGCCTTACATCAATTTCATGATTTTACATTTTCATCTCCAAGCATTTCACATAAAAGATTGGCTATGGCTAAAAAAATAAAACAAAATAAATGTACGTATAGGTATGGCTGGCCACACCCACACACACCCACACACACCCTCCTCTTGTATCACAGTTCAAGATTTATAACTCAAATACTGTTCTCCACTAAAAACGTGAAATACTCCTGCCTTTTCTACTGTAGAGAAGGAAGACATGGACTTCCATTAGAGCTGTGAGATCAAGCTTGTAGCATACAGCTAAAAAATATGTTAAGTTGAACAAATTACCGTATGTTAATACAGCAAAAACACCTTGTCATTATTTATGTGTCCTTTCTTTAAAAACAAATCACTTTGGGGCACCTTGGTGGCTCAGTTGGTCAAGCATCCCACTTCGACTCAGGTTGTGATGTCTCGATTTGTGAGTTCAAGCCTCACTCCAGGCTCTCTGCTGTCAGTGCGAAGACTGCTTCAGATCCTCTGTCCCCCCCTCTCTGCCCTTCCCCTGCTTGTGCGCATGCGGGCGCAGTCTCTCTCTTCCTCTCAAAATAAATAAACTTTAAAAAAATGAAGTAATTAAAGTCTAAGGGGAGGGAAAACTGCCTAATGCAAAATTACGTGAAATTTTAGTTTCAGTTTTAATACAATGTTGCATAAATAAAGCAAGATCACTTCTTCAGATATAAATGACATCGCATTACTTAGTTCTGGTACGTGAAATCCAAATATTTATTCCCTTAGACTTTCATTCACTAAATGTCATTTATGCTTTCACTATGCTTGGTATAGTGTTAAATCAAAGGATTCTCACCAAAGCTAATTAAAATTAATTTGCTTAAATTGTAGCATAAATGCAGATTACCAAGTTCAATTCACTAAAACAAAAACTGACAATTAAATTTATAATGGTCCAAAGTTTAAGTACTTATTGGATGGTGCCTGGGTAGATCAGTCAGTGAGGGGCTTTGCCCCTCCCGTGCATACACGTGCTCTCTCACTCTCAAAATAAATAAATAAAACTCTACTGAAAGTCTGAGTTCTCAAGCCATCCTTCCTGACATCTAGGGTGTCTAAAAGCAACATTTGCTCTTTATTTGACCTATAAGAAGGGGCTCCAAAGCCCCAAAGAAAATATTTAAAAAGAAATCCTTCATGCCTTCTGATGTTATAAAATAAAGCAGAAGTATGTCCAAAGACTACTGAACTAGAAGTCTGGAAATCAGGTTTCTGGGGTCTGACCTGATATTATGGTGACCAGCTCTCCCAGTCCACTTGAGATGAAAGGATCTCCTTGGATGGGAGGCCCTTCGGTGGCAAATCAGGATGAGAGCTAAATCATAAGCCACTGGGAGCACAGTTCCCCGGCTGCTGACATTTGGACAAGATAAAGAGCAAAGGAAAGGGACATGGTAGGCCATAAAGTCTCTAGGGCCCTTTAGTTTTTGTTTTTTTTGTTTTTTTTGTTTTTATTTATTTTTGAGAGAGACAGAGAGTGAGCGAGGAAGGGGCAGAGAGAGGGGGAAACACAGAATCTGAAGCAGGCTCCAGGCTCGGAGCTGTCAGCACAGAGCCTGATGTGAGGCTCGAACCCACAAACTGCAAGATTATGAGCTGGGCCAAAGTTGGACGCTTAACCAAATGAGCCACCCAGGCGCCCCTAGGGCCCTTTAGTTCTAATTTACGATCACCCTCTGAAATATTTACACCGTATTTGTTTGGACTGTATATCACATAGCATAAGTGAATGTACATTTATGTAAGAAAAGAGAGCTCTGGAAATATTTTGTGAAGGTATGTATTAAGTTTCAGGTTACAGAAGCTTAATAGTAAAGCATAGCTAGGAGGTTTCAGTTTTTTATTTTTCATTTCTATAGCCAAGAGGAAAAATAAGCTGCTTTTAGAAAACATCAAGCCAACAAAGGAAATCCTTCCAACACCAATATGCAATGTAACCCCATCTTCCCCGCCTCCCAGGTCACAGGATACCAAGGAAAGACATCTTGACAAAAACTTAAAAACAGAATACTACTTTGACTTACTGACAGCCACTGTGAAGGAATGTATTTCTACATTTTTAAGTAAGAACTTACAAATGCGTGGTTACAAGTAATTGTGAAAACCAAGAGCCAAGCAAATGCAAAATGCCAGTTTCAACCAGCAACCCATAGTACAAGAGAGCCATAAAAGAAAAAGATAAATAAGGCCTTGGATTGTTAAGAGTATGTTCGCATCTAAATGCATTCTGTAATTTCTAATTTTAATTCGAAAAAAAACCCCACCATCTTAGAGGATATAAAACAAGTTATATGTAAGATTAAGTCACAATCTCACATGTAGTAAAAATCAGAGCAAACATTCGGGTTTCCTCTTTCCTCACTGAGCACTCTAATAATTCAGGATAACATTTGACTTACTGGTATTAATACAGACCCTAATGAAAGTATCTGTGCCGTGAAGACAGAGTTATGAGAAACGTCCAAATGCCCAACTAAAGAAGTCGTCCTACTAAATGACTTTTTAAAAAGCAGTAACATTCAGGGGAAGGTTTAAGAAAAATGTCTCTGTCCCTCAAAAATTACAACGTCCATGTTATAGTCTCTTAACTCATGAATAGAGTATTCTATCATTTCTCATCACCATTCTTAGTAAAGGGGTAGCTGAGCTTTCATTAATATCGGTCATCAATGCCCTCAGTCGGCTGTCACCAACAAGAGATGTCTTGTTACTTAAAGGGCAGCCTCAAAGTCTGTGTGTCCACACATGTGGCTCTACATGCGCACGTGTGGGTGTGGGCTTCTCCTTGCCTCTTCACACAGAAATCTCTCCCCCTGAATCACTCAATGAGAGCATGTGCCCAAATCTATCACCGATGCTGTGGGGATATGAGGGTGTGTGCACAAAAGAGGGTCCAGCCCTCAAGATAATCATAATCTACTTGGGGATATAAGACGTTTCCACGAAGGCTTCCCAGTGCCAGCAGAATGGATGGCTATCATATTTTCATTAGTAATATGGGGATGCCATCATCTGCATATTATTTGCATGAACCACAAAGCCTTAATCAAAATAGGTAAGAAAAAATAAATCCATGCCATTTATTTCAAATATATTAAAATACAATAAATATACAATAAAGACCAGAATTTATTTTGAGTATATAATAAGTAGCATACCAGTGTGCAATAGTAAAAAAGAGCGGGTGAGATTCTTTGCATGGACAAAATGTCACATAAACTCCGAAATTAGGAAAAAGGAATGGTTTTACTATTTTATTACCCCAACAATGGCAATGGCAAAGAAGTGTGGCTTCTTGAGGCTTTCCTCAAGCCCCAGACATGTGTTAAGAATAGGCTGCTGGGCTAGGTAGGTTTCTAGGCATCCAGGTTTTGGCCTTAATTCCTCCACAGTCCTATCCTCTCTTACCCTGCTTGTCCACCTGTGCTGGTTGACGTTTGAACTAAATGTTGGCTAATATTCTTTTAATGAACATTTCTGTTCTATAATAAACATATCCAGGCCCCATCTCCTCTCTACCCGCCCTCTCCGCTCCCACAAAATTACAGTGTACAACATTAAAGTATTTGTCAATCTATGACTTTAATTTTTTTGTGTTTATATGTTAACTTCTTTATGGCAACTGGTTAACAAAGCAAAATCTTAATTTATAACGATAAAATTTATCACTAAACAGTCATCGATTTTATATCATCTAATCCTAATAATCTACCCAGATGAATGTGGCATATTGTTCAATATTATTACAAGAAGTTTTGGTGTAGCTGCAATTCAACGTGGTGAAGCTCAGATCAAACAATTATGTATTCATTGCTTTTAGCTGGCTTAAAACTAGCTTAGCTACATAGCAACCAAGAGTAAGGAAATATTTAATTTCTCTTTTTATGATAATCCAGTGACAACATCTAAGTATGACTTTGGTATAAAACGGCTACATAAACATCCTTTCATCTGGTAAGTCTTATTAAACCCACGGAAAAAAATTAAGAGCTGAAGTAGATAAATATGGGTTGTAATATCAAACTATTTCTGTTATCATTTTTATGTTGGAAATATTCTTGTTTGGACATCTGAATGTTAGGACAATTATCACCTAGTAACAGCAGTGAATGAATTCAAGTAAAATGAACTCCAATAAAATGCTAAAACAATACAAACTCCCCTCATTCTGAAATACTCTGTTGAGTCATCTCAGTAAAGAGATAAAAGAAATCCAAAATGGAAAAAAGAAAACATGCTCAAGCTTCCATAAAGCTGTATGATAAGGTGAATAACAGAAACAAAAATAAGTCAGGGAATTGAGAAATATGCTAGGAAGGTTTTTCAAATACTATCCTTGCTTGTATCTAGCTCCATTATACAATTTAAAATTTGGCCAAATTTTTAAAGTATTTGTTAAACAGTTCCTGCATGTGACATATGTTTCCAGGATACTTCTGACATTGATATGAGAGATTATAAAACATTTAGAAATAAAAATGTTTCTCTCCAACAAAAAACAGTATAACTTCCAAGCTTCTTCTGAATTCATAAGATTTGGAAAACATTTGGAAAACGGGTACCTTTCGATTTTAAAATGTTCAAATAATATACTTTAAAACAAACACAAAAAGTATAATCGTTCAAGGCAAGAGGACGACAAGCATAAATAAAAATAAGGTCCTAAAATTTATTCTAGGAGTCATTACTTTCCTTCGGGTCTCAATCCTATTTACTCCATTATAAGTACATTTTTTCATCCCTTCAGCTGGAAAGGGTAATTTTACCCTACCAACACGATGGCAGCACACGGCCACGCTCACCCAGAAAGATGCACATGGTGAATAGGAAATGGCGTCAACTCTTTCTATCAAACGAAGTGTGTGCAAGAATTGATTTGCAATGCATTAATTTAGGAATTCAGCAGAGAGGCTTCTACTATATCTGGCTGATCTAAACTTGAGCTCATGATAACACTGCACGAAGCTATGGTAGATAAAAGTGATAGGCAATGCCAAGAGAACAATCCCACTGACAACACAAACTCCTCCAAGAATTCTTCCGGGCATGGTGATAGGATACATATCTCCATAGCCAACTGTAGTCATAGAGATAATCACCCACCAGCAGGCAGCAGGGATGCTGGCGAAGTCCTTGTTGGATGTTTCAGGTCCAACCCATGTTCAAGAAGCTGAGAAAGTGCACTAAAGATTGCCATGGCAACACAAATGAAGACAAGTAACATAACCATCTCTCGATAACATCGTTTGAGAGTCAAACCAAGCGTCTGGAGACCAATGAAGTGACGGGCTAGCTTAATCACCCAAAAAATCCTCATCATTCTAAGCACCCTCAAGGTGACTCCAGCCCTCTGGAGTTGAGAGTTCTCGCCCGTAAATACTGTCATTAACACGGAGATGTAATACGGAGTGATTGCTAGTAAATCAATGATGTTCAGGGTCTCTTGACAAACTCACACTTGTTTTTGGAGACGATGAACCTCACGATGCACTCTGCAGTGAACCAACCTATGCAGATAGCTTCAATTATCCTGTCAAGAGAACAAAGGAAGAATTGATCATTTTATTTTTAAGCATTTTAATAGCTCTTAGATATCTTCAGATAATACTACATTGAGATACTAATTCAGTTACTTTTTCCAGAAAACATAAAGAACAGACAGCATTACCAACATCATCAGACCCACCAGGACACAACAGAGTAACATATAATTCAAATGAAGATTGAACTTGATAAAGTTTCTATTTATATACTGAATGAAATACCCTTTTTTTTTTTTTTTTTTTGCTTGGCACTACTTCTTTAAAAAACTTGATCTCTTATTTGGTGTTTTAAAATTACCTTATATGGAGCTAGCCACAATATGAATGTTACTTACGCTATGAGGACAATGGTTCCCAACTGAAGTCAGCTACGGTAGGGCAGAACGCCTTTGTTCCTACAGATGGTGGACATACCCAAGTTTTCAATGATTCATTTCTTGGTAAATAAGAGTGAACTCAAGAGGCGCCTGGGTGGCTCAGTTGGTTAAGCATCCAACTTGGGCACAGGTCATGATCTCACACCTCGTGGGTTTGAGCCCCACATTGGGCTCTATACTAACAGCTTAGAGCCTGAAGCCTGCTTCGGATTCTGTGTCTCCTCTCTGCTCCTCCCTTACTCATGCTCACTCTCTCTCAAAAATAAACATTAAAAATTTTTATTTTTTATTTTATTTATTTTTAAATATTTTTATTTATTTCTAGGAAAGAGAAGAGAGACAGCGTGAGCAAGGGAGGGTCAGAGAGAGAGGGAGTCACAGACTGAAACAGGCTCCAGGCTCTGAGCTGGCAGTCAGCACAGAGCCCGACGCGGGGCTCAAACCCACAAACCACGAGATCATGACCTGAGCGAAAGTCGGACGCTTAACCGACTAAGCCACCCAGGCGCCCCCAAAATTTTTTTTGAAAAAGAGTGAACTCAAGATCATTTCTTAAAATGTTACTCTGCTTTCTTTTCCTGTAGGCTTGTGTGAGAAACACTGAAGCCAAGGCAATTTTTGTGCTATGCAATAGTGCCAGTGCCCTCACCAGGATGGCGCCAGGTCACAACCATCCTCATCACAAGGGGTGCGGTGGAAAAAAGGCTAAGGACTCCTGCACTGGAGCAGAACGATCACTAGTTTCTTCCTAAAGGCCCAGCTCGTTTGTTTGTCTTCCATAGCTATTTTTATGCAACATGTATTTTAAAACATAAGGCCACAGTTTACCTAGAGCAGTATTTACTAACCTTTCCACATCACTGCACACAGTGAAAATAATAATATTTACATAGCACATTGGCAGCAACGGGCAATATTCTTGAAGTAGATAGAAGCCACCAGCCCGGGGGGCTCTGGCTACACTGGCCCTCGCCTGCACTCCTCAAGGCTGAGGAAATTAAACCTCAGCACACTGTTTTGGAAGCCTTGATCCAGAAAGAGAGGTGATTCTGAGGTAATTTTTAATCAAACTACCTTCTGAAATTCTAAGCAAAAGTTACAAGTAGCATACCATCATTTATTTTTCTCCACATAATTCTTTCCCACCACTGACTTACTCCTAAACATCAGAAGTACAATGGAGAGAAGAGAAATTGGGATGGGAAGGCCCATGGGGCAACATTCTGAAAAGAATGAAAAATGCATTCTACAGATCACAAGTTGGCTGGAGGTTACTTAGAAAAATGAACAAATAAAATGCACCATGTTCCCATACTACAGGGTTGGCAGGACTATAAATGTTCATTTTATTTCTTTTTTTTTTTTTTTGAATAGGTAGTAGATTCACACGATTTTTTAAAAGATAAGAAGAGAGAGTAGTATGGAGGGGCGCCTGGGTGGCTCACCCAGTTGAGTGACCAACTCCTGACTTCAGTTCAGGTCATGATCTCATGGTTTGTGGATTCGAGCCCCATATCAGGCTCTGCCACTGACAGCATGGGGCCTGCTTGGGATTCTCTCTCCCCCTCCCCAACTCGCACCTGCTCACGTTCTCTCTCTCTCTCTCAACATTAAATGTTTAATGAATAAACATTAAAAAAAAAAAACCCAACAACTTAAAAAAGAGAAGGAAAAAGAGAGTATGGAAAGAAAATTCTCACTCTTGCCCCATTCCCCAGTTACTGGGCCACAACCCCTTCAGAGGCTCTCGGGGAGAATCCACTCCGTGCCTCTTCTAGCTTCTGGTGGCTATAGGCATTCCTTGGCTTGTGGTCATGTCACTCAAGTCTCTGTCTCCATGGTCCCTGCCTCCTCCTCTTCTGTCATAGTGTCAAATCCCTCTGCTTCCTTCTCATGAGGATAGCACTCAGGGCCCACCAGGCTAATCCAGGATAATCTGCCATCTCAAGATCTTTAATTTAATCAATCTGCAGAACCCCTTATAACATATAAGTAATACCCACTGGTTTCAGGGATCAGGACCTGATATCTTTGGGGTAACGGGGGGGCGGTGTTTTTCAGCCTACTACAGGAAGTAAGCACACCAAGTCAGCAGAAGAAATCACACCTGCTCCCACTGTTTCTCTATTGTATTATCTGCTGCTCCACTCATGAATCCCACTCCCCTGTGATTGGCGGCAGCTTCCCTGTCCCTACCAGGCCATCAGTAAAAGCTGCTGCCATAATGGCCTCTCTGAACCTGGGGGTTTAGAAAACTGGGAGGGTAAATGAAACTTGTAGATATAGAAAATAGGAAATTGCATTTTTTTCAATATGTAGTTTCTTTTTAAATATTTATTTTTGGAAGAGCTGAGTGGGGGAGGGGTAGAGACAGGGGGACAGAGGATCCAAAGCGTGCTCTGAGCTGACAGGCTGACAGCACTGAGACCCACGTGGGGCGCGAACTCACGAACCGCAAGATCATGACCTGAGCCAAAGTCAGATGCTCAACCAACTTAGCCCCCAAGTGCCCCTCAATATATAGATCTAACACATATAATACCACATATCACAGGTTCTCCATATTTCCAGTCCCACCACTGCAATTAGGCAGGGTCATGTGACTCGTTTGGACCAATGAGCTATGAACAAAATGACTATCCCTTCTGGGCAAAAGCACTAAAGAGTGAATGCTAACTCTCTTCCCTGCTGTGACAACCTGGAAGCCAGGAGTCCCCCTAAATACCTACAACATGGTTGGGCCCCTGTCAACCCAAGCCCCTGAGTGGCTGTACAAAGACAGACATTCCCCATCCTGACTGTGATTGGATATGATATGTGAGCGACAAATAAATCTTGGTTGTGTTAAGTCACTGAGATTGCTAAATTGGCTGCTATTCTAGGTAATAAACTTGTAAATATAGTAAGTAGTAAGATGCATACTCAAAAGGGACTGTAGCAGCACACGGTGGTGATAGTAAGCATCTTCTGAGACTGGCTGTGGTTAAAACACACCAGTTCTACAGCTAAAGTCCTCTGTCTCTCCTCTAACCAGACAGGATCAGGAGCACCCCACCTGTGGCAGGAGCAGCCACAGGCCTGCTCAAGGGGCCTACGGAGTGACAGACTCACAGTGATCTTGCAAGGGCTCTCCCAGCAATAAAACTCTAACATTCCATTAACTTAAGCACAGCAAAAATTCCAATTGTGCCAAAAATACCAGAACATGTTCTAATTATTTCCACCAGCAGCCAAAGTTGTTCGGATTTTTTTAAAAAAGGAGGAAATCCAAATGGTGTAGAATAATCTGTCAGTATGGGAATTTCAAAGAGGTAAACTCTGTAATGAGGCCCTCTGGGCTCTTCCTGCCCACCCCCCAAGTCAGATGCAGTTTATCCAGAATTCCCTGCCAAAGGGATGAATCAGTAAGAAACCCCAGGCATCCCTCCTTCACCCAGGACTATGCCAAGGCAGTCTCCAACAACAAACACGACGAAGCCTGCCAAAACTCCCCATGTTGCCAAATGGTGCTCTCGCCAAAGCCACCACCACCAACGGCTGAAAAACTGAGTACTGTTTTACTGAGTGCTACAGCCAACAACTGGGTACTCCCAAAGGTTACTTCTATAAAAAAACAAACAGAAAAAAAAAGAACTAAAGAAGAAGATACCGAGGGACACCATACTCCGTTGAAGTCGATGTTGATTTCTTTTGAGGCCCAAACATAAAACGCTCATGAATTCACGGTTAATAAAAATATTTACCATTTATTGAAGGCTTTCAATGCTGGGCACTGTGCTAAGCACTTTATAGACATCACCTCATTCAATCTTTTTCTAGAGTGCACTTCCCCAAATATTTCCATTTTCCAGATGATGAAACTAAGCCTGGAAAGTTAAACACACTGAAAATTGTGAATCTTTTCCAAGGTCACACAACTAAGATTGCAGTGGCACGTGTAAAGTGACCCAGCTCCCTTGGGCTTTAAAGCTCTTAAGGAACATTTGAAGATGCTAACAATTTTGATGGCAATGTTCACTGTAAACGTGAAATTATGTACATCAATCTTTTGGTCTCCACGGTTTATGTGTGAGAGCAGCATTTTTCAAACTGTCAGTTTTTAACCCTTTAGTGGATCAAAACTGACCTTTTTTCAGAAATTGAACAGCAAACATCAGAGTGCAAAGCATAGTTCTATGAAACTTTTGTTTCAGTTACATATAATTGTACCTTAAGTTACGACATAAAACCATTCTTTTCTTCTGGTACCAAAGCACCACAGCAACTGCTGGCTAGCATCAGTCATCAACTGATCCCACATGACAGAAGGCACATCTGTCCAGAGGCTCCAAAGGGGAGCAGATACTTTCAGTACTAACCAGTTCTGCTGCTTGCCCTGCCACCCTGCCAAAAGTCACACAAAACCTAAGTGGCCATTAACTATGCCGTGTGGGGTAAAGGAAAGTCTCCCTCTGTGTACCATCTGCTCATCTTCTTTCATCAACATTTTATTATGAAAAATGTCAAGCATGAAGCAAATTCACTCATATTTTAAATACACTTGTTTATCACCTATTAACCTCTCTACCCTTCTATTACTTTTTATTTGTTTGTTTTTAAGTGTTTATTATTTATTTTTGAGAGAGAGAAAGGGAGAGAGAGAGAGAGAGAATAAGCAGGGGAGGGACGGAGAGATAGAGACAGAATCTGAAGCAGGCTCTAGGCTCTGAGCTGTCAGCACAGAGTCTGACATGGGGCTCCAACCCAAGAACTGTGAGATCATGACCTGAGCTGAAGTTGGATGCTCAACCAACTGAGCTACCCCAATCTTTTTTTCAAAAGGGAAGAGCACTTCCCTCTAAAAACTTCAAAATGCATATCATTTACTAGAGTTCAATATTTGTTCCATTTTTTAATGTAAACTTCACATGCAATGAAATGCACAACCTTAAGTGTACATTCACAGAGTTTTGATAAATGTATAACCTCTATAAACTTCTAGAGATGCAGAGCATTCATTCACATCACCCCAGAGATGTGAACTTTTTATTATTTTATTATTTTTATTCTATTTATTATTTTACTATTTTTGTTACCTCCTCTCATTTTCCAGACCCATTTTACTATTTTTGTTACCTCCTCTCATTTTCCAGACCCATCAGACACTTAGCGTGTGCTCAACAGATGTTTGTCCAGTACAATGTAAATGACTTTGATAGACCTCAAGGGCCCAGGATAGCCACTTCACAGCCACAGCAAGCCTTTTGGTTCTTCTGGGACCTTTAAGGAATAACTGAAGCACACCATCAAAAAGGGTGTGGAATTCAGTTGCACCTTTGTCTTATACCATGTATAAAAATGGACTATAGACCTCAAACTATAAGACTAAAAGAAAGCATAGGGAAAACTTCATGACATTGGACTTGGCAATGATTTTTTTGAACATGACACCAAGAGCACAGACACCAAAGGCAAAAAGAGACAAATGGGATGATATCAAACTTAAAAACCTGTGCATCAGAGGACACAATCTGTAAGCAGAGTGAAAAGGCAATCTACAGAATGGGGAAAGTTATTTGCAAATCATGTATCTGATAAAGGGTCAAAATCCAGGATATATGAAGAATTCCTACAACTCAACAACAAAAACCTAATAACCTAATTAAAAAATTAGCAAAGGACACGGAGCACCTGGGTGGCTCAGTCAGTTAAGCGTCTGACTTCGGCTTAGGTCATGATCTTGCGGCTCGAGAGTTCAAGCCCCACATTGGGTTCTCTGCTGTCAGGGCAGAGCCCACATCGGATTCTGTATCTCTCTCTCTCTGCCCCTTCCCGTTCTCTCTCTCTCAAAAATAAACAAACATTTAAAAAAAAATTAGCAAAGGACTTGATAGACATTTCTCAAAAATAATCTACCATGGCCAACAAGCATTATGAGAAGATGTCAATATCATTAATCATCTGAGAAATGCAAATCAAAACCATGAGGAGGTATCCTCACACCCATTAGGATGTTTACTATTAAAAAACAGAAGGGGCACCTGGGTGGCTCAATTTGTTAAACATCCAACTCTTGATTTCAGCTCAGGTCACCTTACGGTTATGGGATCAAGTTCTTCATGGGACTCCACGCTGAGCATGGAACCTACTTAGATTCTCTCTCTCACTCTCTCTCCCCCCATACCCAACCCTCTCCCCTGCTTGTGCTCTCTTAAAATTAAAACAAAGCAGAAAATAACAAGTGTCGGTGGGGATATGGTGAAATTGGAACCTTTGGGCGCTGTTGGTGAAATTATAAAAGGGTACAGCTACTAAGGAAATCATTCTGGGGGTACCTCAAAAAATTAAAAATAGAACTAACATATAATCTAGCAATCCCGCTTCAGGGTATATATCCAAAGAACTGAAAGCAGGGTCTAGAAGGGATATTTGCACACCTAAGTTCATAGCAGCACTATTCAGAATAGCCAAGAGATGGAAGCAACTGAAATGTCCATCGACAATGAATGGATGAACAAAATGTGGTGTATACATACAATGGAGAGTTATTCAGGCTTACCAAGGAAGGAAACCCGTCACATGCTACAAGATGGATGAACCTTGAGGATATTATACTAAGTGAAATAATCCAGCCACAAAAAGATAAACACTGTATGATTTCCCTTTTATGAGATATCTAAAGTAGTCAACTTCATAGAAACAGAAAGTAGGATGGTGGTTACCAGGGGCTAGGGGGACAGGAGAAAGAGCAGTTATTGTTCAGTAGGCACAGAGTTTGGATTCACAGGATGAAAATGTCCTGGACATCTATTTTACAACAACATGAATAATTCTTTTTTTTTTTTTAATTTTTTTTTTTTAAATGTTTTTATTTATTTCTAGGAGAGAGAGAGAGACAGCGTGAGCAGGGGAGGGTCAGAGAGAGAGGGAGTCACAGACTGAAACAGGCTCCAGGCTCTGAGCTGGCAGTCAGCACAGAGCCCGATGCGGGGCTCAAAGACTCGGGGCTCGAACCCACGAACCGCGAGATCATGACCTAAGTGAAAGTCGGACGCTTAACCGACTAAGCCACCCAGGCGCCCCAACAACATGAATAATTCTTAATGCTACTGAAATGTAGATACAAAAAATTATTAAAATAGTAACTTTTTGTTTTTTTTAAAAATCAGAATAAAAAAATAATAAGGCAGTGGGGGGATTCAAACCTACTAGAGACTGAAGCCAGAGCCTTAGACCACTGAGCATGCTGGAACAAGGGGAAAAAATTGTGCTGACCCTGTCATTAATTTAGTGACTTATTCAAAAGGATTTAAGGTGATTGTTCTTGTGGTATGTACCAAGCAGAACCTGATTCAAATTCAATACTACATGGACAATTAAGAAAACAGGGGCACCTGGGTGGCTCAGTTGGTTAAGTGTCCAACTTCCACTCAGGTCATGATCTCACGGTTCATGAGTTTGAGCCCCATGTCAGGCTCTGGGCTGACAGCTCAGAGCCTGGAGCCTGCTTCGGATTCTCTCTCTCTCTCTCTCTCTCTCTGCCCACCCCCACTCATGCTCTGTCTCTCACAAGTTAAGACATTAAAAATATTTTTTAAATAAATAAGGAAAGGAAACAAAAGAAAAGGAAAGAAAAAAGAAAAGAAAAATATAGAGGCACCTGAGCGGCTCAGTCAGTTAAGCATTCAATTCAGTTCAGGTCATGATCTCACAGTTTGTGAGTTCAAGCCCTGCCTCAGGCTCTGTGAAGACAGCTCAGAGCCTGAAGCCTGCTTCAGATTTTGTGTCTCCCTCTCTCTCTGTCCCTCCTTTGCTCTCTCTCTGCCCCTCCTTTGCTCTCTCTCTCTCTATGACAAATAAATATTTTTTAAAAATTTTTAAATAAAAAAATAAACAAAAGTTTATTTATTTTGAGAGAGAGAGAACATGAGCATGGGAGGGTCAGAGAGAGAGACTGAGAAATGGTTAGAATTCTCTCATAGGAGAGAGAATCCTAAGCAGGCTGGCTCCTCACCATCAGTGCACAGCCAGACCCAGGGGTCCGCCCACAAGCCACAAGACCATGACCTGAGCCAAAACCAAAAGTCAGAAGCTTAACCGACTGATCCACCCAGATGCCCCAAGATATACAGTATTTATCTTTCTTTGACCTATTTCACTTGGCAAAATGCCCTCAAGGCCCATTCATGCTGTCACAAATGGTAAGATTTCCTTCTTTTTATGGATGAATAATATTCCATTATATATGCATTTCATTAATCTGTCAATGGACACTTACATTGTTTCCAAGTCTTGACTATTATAAATAATGCTACAGTAAACATGGGGGTACAGGTATCAAATTATCCTTAAATTGGAATAGGATTTTAAGGTTCAATTATTTCTTTTAACGTTTGTTTATTTTTGAGAGAAAGAGAGTACGAGCAAGAGAGGGGCAGAGAGAATGGGAATACAGAATGTGAACCAGGCACCAGGCTCTGAGCTATCGGCACAGAGCCCGATGTGGGACTCAAACCCACAAGTTGTGAAATCGTAACCTGAGCCACAGTCCAACGCTCAACTGACTGAGCCACACAGGCACACCAATTATCAGTAACTTTATAAATCTATACTGTATAGGTATGAAAAGGAATAAGGTGCACTACTGAGCTCTGATGTGAAACATTCCTCAAGATGTATAGATACAGGGGAGCCTGGGGTGGCTCAGCCGGTTAAGCGCCCGACTTCGGCTCAGGTCGTGATCTCACAGTTCATGGGTTCGAGCCCTGCATCGGGCTCTATGCTGACTGCCAGCTCAGAGCCTGGAGCCTGTTTCAGATTCTTTATCTCCTTCTCTCTCTGACCCTCCCCTGCTCACACTGCCTCTCTCTCTCTCTCTCTCTGTCTCAGGAATAAATAAAAAACATTTTAAAAAGTTAGAAAAAAAGATGTACAGATGCAGAACAGTACATAATTATGCTATAATGGTGTGAATGTGTGCGTGTGCACATGCATGTTCTAGAAGGATACTTCAAGAACCTGTTAACACCAGCTGCTGCCTCTTAGGGAGGGAGCCTGGGAGCCTGATGCAGGATGGATACTTACTTCCATTCCCTTTTGTACTGTTAAATGCTTTACTGTGTGCACATAATATTTTTCCAATTTAAAAACAAATTTTTGTTAGGAAAAAGTAAAAAGCATGCCCAGATAGAAGAGCAATCACTATGATGGAGTTGTCAGCAGCTTGAATCAGCCAGCACAACCCCAGGAGTGCCACAAAAGGAAAAGTCACACCCTTCCTACCCCAAGCTTTCAGACCTAAATGTACAAAGCATTTCCAATCATGTTTCTAACAGGCACATAGAGCGTAATAATACAAGGTATAATAAAAATTTCCAACAAACTGCACATCAATGTTCACCACATTACCTACAGTGTCTTTTATATCCATACAAGAGTTTTCTCCACAACAATAAGTTAAATGGGAAAAATAGCAGAATTTTTGAAACAAATCGTGATTTTTCTTGTGCACTTTAATTACCTTTAAAAAAATCTATACCATTCCTTTTTATCTTCCAATCTAGATCAATAATGAGAATAAATAAAAACAGACTATGAACCCACTCAAGTACCAAGCATCTTTCTCTAAATTTACATGTACTAATTAATTTAATTCTTACAACTAAATGCAATAGGTTTACTATTTTCACCACTTATATTTTTTTAATTTTTTATGTTTTATTTATTTTTAAGACAGAGAGAGAGAGACAGCATGAGCAAGAGAAGGACAGAAAGAGAGGGAGATACAGGTTTCGAAGACAGGCTCCAGGCTCTGAGCCAGCTGTCAGCACAGAACCTGACGCAGGGGTCGAACCCACAAACCGTGAGATCATGACCTGAGCCGAAGGCCGAACGCTCAACCAACTGAGCCACCCTGCTGCCCCTATTTTCACCACTTATAAATGAGGAAACTGAAGCAAAGAGAAGTCATTCACTCATGCCACACAGCTAATAAATGGTAGATTAATAATATACTCATGGGCCACCTGGGTGGCTCAGTTGGTTGAGCATCCGACTCGATTTCAACTCAGGTCATGATCTCAGAGTCATGGGAGGGAGCCCTGCATCAGGCTTCGCACTGAACACGAAGCCTGCTTAAGATTCTCTCTCCCTCCATCCCCTCCCCCACTTGCACACTCTTTCTATATACATGTGTGTGTGTACAATATTAATTACTATTATTATTATAACAATAACTGGGTGGCTTAGTTGGTTGAGTGTCCAACTTCGGCTCAGGACATGATCTCACTGTTTGTGAGTTTGAGTCCTGCATCTGTAAGACAGAGCTGGCTTTGGATCATCTGTCCCCTCTCTCTCTGCCCCTCCTCTGCTCATGCTCATTCTCTCAACAATAAATGATGATAAAAAAAATTTTAATGATACATACTCATTGGTTATGTACTACATTGAATCCTCACTGGGATTTATGTATTTCCTTATTGCTGTAATCAAGGTATACTTGCTATTTTATGTTCCTCAGTTGATATTATTGTGTTTACTCATGCCTGTGTTTGGATGGCCATTTCTTTAGAATATGTGGCAGGATAAGGATAGTGATAAATAGAAAGGCCACTGGGAGCTGAGGATTGGCTATGCAGGACTGGGTTCTCCCACTGGAGTTTTCAAGAAGCTGCTGTTATGCTGCTCCATCTCTTCTCCACAGGACCCCTTGCACCGGGCTGCCCTTGCTCTTTTACTCCCCACTTAGCAGACAGGAGCATACACTTTTCTCCCCTGCCTGAGTAAAATGGGGCTCTACCTCCTAACTGCACGGCACAGTTTCTCCTCTGTCATTTCTCGGTCCTCCACTTTGACAACATGAGCACCAGGCCCACATTCTCTCTTTACAAACAGGGACCAGCGATCTTCTACAAAGGAACCAAGTTCTTGATTGTACACCCAAGGATCACAATACCTGCTCTGCCAGGAGAGGGAGCTATTCATCATATATAAATCCATCAAATATCAGAGTGTGTTTCTGTGAGAAATCACAGGCAATTATTACAAACAACCATGACCTTCTCCTTCAGGCATAATAATCAGTCCCATTTTCAACCCAAATACATGAATTAACTGCATTGTGGTAGAACCTGAGGAGTATATATCTTGCTAGGTATTCTGTCCAGCTAGTGTGACTTAGTAGAGATGGATTCTAAAACCTAAAGGAGATACAGTTTTGATCCTTTGGCAATGTGGCTGTGTGTGTGTGCGCGCGCGTGTGCGCGCGTGTGTGTGCACGTGTGCAAGTGCGTGCTGAGTGGGGGTTAACTTTTGAGATGAGGAATCAAGACCCATTCAACATACAAACGAAGACAGAATGGTGTTATGAACCCCCACGTACCCCATCCCATCAGCTCATAGCTAATTCCTCCATACACACGCCCGCGTCCACGTCCCTTCCCAGGTATTATGTATAAATAAATCCCAGGTGTGGGCATGTATCTCAGAACCCTTTCTTGTCCTCCCTGCCTGGTGGGTCAACCAAATGTTCATGAAAAGAGTGAGGAAATGTCCAAGGCCCTGGTCTGAGTCTCCTGAGACAGGTCTGTACAAATCAGGGCAAGCCAATGTCCTGTAGTGAGGATGCAACGACAACTTGGCTGTGATTCTAAATCCATGAGCACATTAATTCCTTCATCATGCAATAAGGCTTATGAGTGCCTACTATATGCCGGGCTCTATAGAGCCACAGAGAGGTGTGGAAAGATGAATTACAGATACAACTTAACTATAGTTATATAAGATGTTAACTGGAGAAAGCTCAATGAAGGGTACACTGGAACTCTACACTATTTCCACAACCTCTTGTTGAGTGTGAAGTTATTTCAAAACAAAAAGATTTTTTTATTTTTAAAAATACTTTATTTATTTCGAGGAGAGAGAGAGAGAGAGACACTGTGAGCAGGGGAGGGTCAGAGAGAGAGGGATCACAGACTCTGAAACAGGCTCCAGGCTCTGAGCTGGCAGTCAGCACAGAGCCTGACATGGGGCTCGAACCCACGAACCGCGAGATCATGACCCAAGCGAAAGTCGGACGCTTAACCGACTAAGCCACCCAGGCGCCCCCCAAAACAAAAAGTTTTTTTAAAAAGATACAATTTTGTGGAGGTTTGGCTGGCTCAGTCCATTGAGCATCTGACTCTTGACCTCAGGATCATGAGTTTGAGCCCAATGTTGGGCACAGAGAGTACTTTTTAGAAAAAGATACAATTTCAAGCTTTGAGTTTCTGGGTTTGTGAACATGTGGAGATTTGGAGCGAAGGGTGCCCTTGGATAGGTCGCAGAAGCTCCATGCCCTTCCTCCATATCCTGCCCTATGCATTTCTTTATCTGGCTGTTAATTTATATCCTTTATCACATCCTTCAATAAACTGGTAAACCTGAGAAGGAGAAGAAGAAAAAGAAAGACTAGAACTTAGTCTAAAAATTTTTTTTAATTTAATGAAAAGGTAAGACATACCATCTCCAACAACCTTACACATATTATAAACTCAAATACAAAATGTAGAAAGTGGTAAATGCTACAGTCAACCACATAAAGTTCAGAAAAAGGTAAGTTTTCCTTCACCTAGGGGACTACAGAAGGCTTCTTTGAAAAAGGGGCAATTTAATTTGTCATGAAAAGACCAGCACAAGCAAAGGGCAGGAAAATCTGGAGATATAAAAGCAGCTACGTTTAAGAAGATGAAAAGGGAAACCGGAGCCTGAAGTTTATGTGATGGCAATGATCATGGGAACCATTTATTAAAGTGACTATGAGGCTGGTGCATTAAATACACCATGTCATGTTATAGGTATATATGTATGCAGGAAAGGAGCCAAGTGATCAAATTATTGACAGTGGTTATCCCAAGAGAAAGAGGGGGATTGGCAAGTAGAGGACTGTAAAGGCAGGAATCCATTTTTCAACATAAGCATCTATGATTCAAGAATTAACCATGTGATTTTTTAAATTTCAATGTTTTTTTGAGTTTATCTATTTTGAGAGAGACAGAGAGAGCTCAGGGGAAGGGGCAAGGGTAGAGACAGAGAGAGAGAGAGAATCCTAAGCAGATTCTGTCTGTGGGGGTCCATACATAGAGCCTGATGTGGGGCTCGATCTCACGAAACCATGAGATCATGACCTGAGCCAAGATTGTGGATCAGATGATGAGGCACCTGGGTCGCTGACTCCGTTAGGCATCCAACTTCGGCTCAGGTCATGATCTCACAGTTCAAGCCCCATGTCAGGCTCTGTGCTGACAGCCTAGAACCTGCTTCTGATTCTATGTCTCCCTCTCTGCCTCTCCCTGCTCATGCTCTGTCTGTCTCTCTCTCTCAAAAAAAATCGGACACTTAATCCGCTGAGCCACCCAGGTGCCCCAATGTTTATTTTTCTTGAGGGGGTGAGCAGGGGAAGGGCAGAGAGAGAGGGAGAGGGAATCCCAAGCCGGCCTCGTACTATTAGTGCAGATCCCGACCCAGGGCTCAAACCTGAGTTCATGACCTAAGCCGAAATCAAGAGGTGGACGCTTAAGCAACTGAGCCACCCAGGTGCCCCTATTTATTTTGAGAGACAGAGAGAGAGAGAGAGAGAGAGAGCGCATGAGAGGGGAAGGGGCAGAGAGAGGGAAACACAGAATTCCAAGCAGACTCTGCACTGCCAGCAAAGAACCTGGGGGGCTCAAACTCATCAAAGAGATGTGGGGCTCAAACTCATGAACCGTGAGATTAACACCTGAGCCAAGATCAAGAGTTAGATGCTCAACCAACTGAGGCAGCCAGGCCAAGTCAGAAAAAGCACAGAAGCAGAAAAGCATCGTGGTGCTCAGAGAACAGGAGACTTTCTTGGTTGCAAAGTTGAGATGTGTAGTGGGAAGAGGGGGTGGATGTGGGAATTATGGCTGGGTGTGTACACAGAAGCCTTACAGTGAAGCTGATGGGTTATGAAAGACAAGTTACAGCCTTTTTTGTTGTTGTTGAGAGAGAGAGCAAGCACACAAGCAGGGGAGAGGCAGACAGAGGATCTGATGCAGGCTCTGAGTTGACAGCACAGAGCCCGACGTAGGACTCAAACTCATGAGCTGAGAGATCATGCCCTGAGCAGAAGTTGGACACCTAACTGATTGAGCCACCCAGGCGCCCTTCAAGTTACAGCTTTAAAGGCAAAGGGATCGCATTAAAGATTTGGCAACAGGTGGATTCATTCATTCCATAAGCATTTCTTAAGTTCTTATGTGCTGGGCATGCTGCCAGACCCGGGAGCTAGGAAGAGGCCAAGTGGGCTGTGGGAATACGCATCAGGCAGTTTATGGGATGGCTGGAGTGTGCAAACAGTCAGGAGGCTACGACACAGGCAAGACACATGGAAGGCCCCAACTAGTAGAAGAGGATAGGAGTGAAATGAAATGAAATGAAATGAAATGAAATGAAATGAAATGACAGAAGATAGATGCCAGAAACATTCAGCAAGACCCTGCCACTGACTAGCAGTGAGGGGCGGAGAAAAGAGCTACAAGGATGTGAGCAGACACCCAGCACTCAATTGACGATCACTGTCCTAAACCTCCAGGAGAGATGTACGAGGCAGAGGAACCAGGCTGTCTCTAAACTGAAAGGCAAGTGAAGAAAGAGAAACCACCCGGAAAAATCTCACTACAAGAGATGGCCACTCTGAACCATCCTCATTTTCCTAACAGATGGAAAGACAGAAATCATCTTTTCGGAGTGAAATTATGTAAAGAATCGCATCAACATCTTGCTTCAGTGTTCATGTTCATTACCTTCTAACTGAGGACCTCAGCTCTGTTTTGACTGCGAAGAAACCATCTGCATTTTGGGGTGAGCCGAGGCTCTCAAAGTCAGGGACATCAGGCTAGTCTGTCTTCGCCAGCTGCTAAGGAATGTGTTTTTAGATTGCCATGTTCTCAGTGGACATACATTTACGAGTGAAGAGACCCAAAGCCTGTGGTTCCGATCTCGCTACTAAAATAGAAATCCAAACTGATCAGCACCTGTCCTCCTAGGCCACCTGACTGTCCACTTCAGGTGGACCCGTCATCTGCAGGCCTAGTGATCTCTCCCAGCACCTTCACCACCTCCTCAAACAGACACAAATCCATCCAAATACTATAAGAAAATCTGGGCGCTTGGGTGGCTCAGTCAGTTAAGCGTCTGACTTCGGCTCAGGTCATGATCTCATGGTTCGTGTGTTCGAGCCCAGTGTCAGGCTCTGTGCTAACAGCAAGCTCAGAGCCTGGAGCCTGCTTCAGATTCTGTGTCTCCCTCTCCCTCCCCCTCTTCCCTCGTACTCTCTCTCTCTCTCAAAAATAATGAAAAAAAAAAAAAAAGAGACCTAACCAACTAAGCCATCCAGACTCCCCATATTTGCTATCTTTAACCACAGGTAAATAATAAGTCCAGAAGTTAGGTTGAGCTATTTTTGCTTAATTACAGTGTACCAGGTTCCCATACACAAACATCAGGACACAAATGATACTTCTTCACACAAAGCTTCCTACAATATACACATAAATACAAAAGACTTAATCAATTATAGGGCTATTAAAATATGCAGAAATTAGGTATTATTGAAACGACAGGCTAAGTGTTTTATTCTACAGTCAAGGATACAAAACACTTGCGGCACTAAAAGCAGCAATGTTCAACTGCCAGTAATGAGTTACTGACTCCCAACTACCATCAGATAGAAACTGAATTCATGATCACACCATACAAGGCTCCAGATCATGCCACTCACCGCCTTGCACCATCTGTTCCCAGGAATGTGAAGTATTCTCATGCCTCTTCCTTTGCACATCTAACCCCCCATCCTGGCTAACAGCAACTAGACCTTCAAATCTGAGCTGAAGTATCATCACCCTTGGAAAGCATCCCTTTCGGTTCCCAGCATGACTGGGTTTCTCCAATGCCCCCTGAAACAGCCAGTGTTTACCTCTAGCATAGCACATACCACATTGTGACATGACTGTATATTTGTCTATGTTTCCCCAGCCAGGGGGCAATGGGGACTGTGTCTGTCTTTTTATTTTTTTTTATTTTTATTTTTTTTAATGTTTTATTTATTTCTAGGAGAGAGAGAGAGAAAGAGACGGCATGAGCAGGGGAGGGTCAGAGAGAGAGGGAGTCACAGACTGAAACAGGCTCCAGGCTCTGAGCTGGCAGTCAGCACAGAGCCCAATGCGGGGCTCGAACCCACGAACTGCGAGATCATTACCTAAGCGAAAGTCGGATGCTTAACCGACTAAGCCACCCAGGTGCCCCTGTGTCTGTCTTTTTAAAAATCACTACAGTGCCTAATCATGAGGTATTCAGTAAATGTTTGAATAAATAAATGGTATAATAATTTCCTCATTAGTGAGTGCATTGTTGTGTCTGTTGTGTTGATTAAAAAAACAAAACAAAACAAAGGGTGCGTGGGTGGCTCAGTAGGTTAAGCAACTGACTCCTGATTTCAGCTCAGGTCATGATCTCATGGTTCATGAGTTCAAGTCCCACATCGGGCTCCATGCTGACAGTGTGGAGCCTGCTTGGGATTCTTTCACTCCCTCTCTCTCTCTCTGACCCTCCCATGCTCTCTCTTTCACTCTCAAAATAAGTAACATAAACTTTAAAACAAAATAAACAAACAAACAAAACAGCAGCACCTGGCTGGTTCAGTCAGTGGAACATGTGACTTTTGATCTTGAGTTGTAAGTTCAAACATCATGTTGTATATAGACAGTACTTAAACTATCTTTCAAAGCTAAATGAATAGGGGTGCCTGGGTGGCTCAGTCGGTTAAGCATCTGACTTCAGCTCAGGGTCATGATCTCACAGTTTGTGAGTTCACACCCCACGTCGCGCTCTATGCTGAGTGCTCAGAGCCTGGAGCCTGCTTCAGATTCTGTGTCTCCCTCTCTCTCTTTGCCCCTTCTCTGCTCATTCTTTTCTCAAAAATAAAAACATTAAAAAAAATTTTAAAGAAGCTAAATAAATAAAAACTAAAATAATAATAAAGATAATATATTACCACTTATTTTATATCACACACAAAAATTAATGAGATGGAGTATAAAAGCTAAAACCATAAAAATTTTACAAGAAAAATGCAGGAATCATCTTTGTGATTTGGCAGCAACCAACCTTTTTCATGCAGGACATACAAAGTACTTATCGTAAAAGAAAATATCGGTAAGTTAGATTTCATCAAAATTTAAAACTTTAGTACATTAGTCCCACCTTATCCATGGGGGATACATTCCAAGACCCCCAGTGGATACTTGAAATCACAGATAGTACCAAATCTTATACATGTTTTTTCCTATACATACGTACCTCTGGGAAAGTTTAATTTACAATTAGGCACAGTAAGAGATGAACAACAAAAACTAATACCAAAATAAAACAATTTTGGGGCACCTGGGTGGTTCAGTCAGTTAAGCGTCCGACTTCAGCTCAGGTTATGATCTCACGGTTTGTGGCTTCAAGCCCAGCGTCGGGCTCTGTGCTAAAAGTCAGCTCAGAGTCTAGAGCCTGTTTTGGATTCTATGTCTCTATCTCTCTCTGACCCTCCCCTGCTCACGCTGCCTCTCTCTCTCTTTCAAAAATAAAACATTCAAAAAATAAATAAAAGAAAAAAGAACATGAGTAGGCAAAATACTAGAGGAAAATACACACAAAACGTTTATCTGACAAAGGACTGGTATCCAGGATGCATAAAGAGTTCCTGTAATTCAACAATAAAGACAAAAAAAGCCCAATTAAAAAAAATACACTAAGGGGCGCCTGGGTGGCTCAGTTGGTTAAGTGTCTGACTTTGGCTCAAGTCCTGATCTCATGGTTCGTGAGTTTGAGCCCCACATCAGGCTCTGTGCTGACAACTTGGAGCCGGGAGACTGCTTTGGATTCTGTTTCTCCTTCTCTCTCTGCCCCTCCTCTGCCTGCACTCTGTCTCTCTCACTCTCTCAAAAATAAAACAAATTTACAAAAAAAACACACTAAGTTTTTGAACACTTCACATAATATAATATAAATATAAATAAATACTTCACATAAATATAAACAATAAATACATGAAAAACATGTTCAATATTCTCATCATCAGGGAAATGAAAATTAAAACCACAGTGAGATATTACTATTCACCCAACAGAATAACTAAAACTAACAAGATTGATAACACCAAATATTGCAAGGATGTGAAATAACTGAAACTCTTATACATCGTGGATGGTGGTACAACATGGTACATCCAATCTGGGAAACGGTGTGGCCATGGCCCTCATACCCTAAATAGACTTCTGATGGGCTAAATCACATGACAAAATCAATGAGTTAATTTCCTGAACTGAGTTTTCATTAAAGCAAATTTTGTATGACTCAGAAACAGAACTGGAGAGCAGAAGGGAAAAGAAAGAATCAGGAAAGTAATAAAGATCAAAAAATACAAAAATAAAAAGGACACAAAGATGCAAAAAAGAGAAGAACAAAAACAAAAGCTGGTTCCATGAAAATATTAATTATATTTTGCCCCTAGCAAGACTCACCAAGAAAAAAAAGGCAACTAAAAGCAATGGAGAGAGCAGTGAATCCAGAAGTCCACATACTCACAGAGATGGGATCCATGGCAGACAAGGCTCTCCATATCAGTGGGGTAAATACTGGACTATTCTACAGTGTGGAGGAAACTATTATCCACATGAAAAAAACAAATTAGAGGTGCCTGGGTAGCTCAGTCAGTTAAGTATCTGACTCTTGATTTAGGTTCAGGTCACGATCTCATAGTCATGAGATCTAGCCCTGTGTCGGGCTCAGGTGTAACCTGCTTAGGAGTCTCCCTCCTTCCCCCTCTCTCTGTTCCCTCCTCCAAAATCAATAAACATTGAAAAAAAAAAAGAAAAAGAAAGAAAATTAGATCCCTCACATCATAAATAATTTTAGCTAGATTAAAGGCCAAATTTGAAAAATGAAAGTTACAATTAACTTTCTAAATATATTTTTTCAATCTTGGGAAAAATTAAAAAATATACAAGAATCCTTATGATGCTGAAGATATGAGATGTTTTCTTAATAAGAAAAAAAGATGTAAACCATAAAGGACTATACTGATGAATTTGTCTATACTAAAATACATAACTTCTATACACCAAATAACACTGCAAAGTCAAAAGACAAGCCATAGTCAGGAAGAAAATATTTGCAATTCACATAATTGACAGAAATCAGTACCCACGATGTGTAATTAATCATTAAGAAAAAAACAGAAATAGAGGCACCTGGGTGGCTCAGTTGGTTAAGTCTAACTCTTGATTGCGGCTCAGGTTATGATCTCGTGGTTTGTGGGTTCAAGCCCCACATGGGCTCCGTGCTGACAGCATGGGGCCTGCTTGGGAATTCTCTCTGTCTCCCTCTTTCTACCCCTCCCTGGCTCTCTCTCTTTCTCTTTCTCTCAAAATGAATAAATAAAAAAGAATTTTAATAGAAATAGAAAAATGAGCATAGGATATGAACATACAGTTCACAAAGAGGAAATGCACATGGCAAAAAATAATATGAAAAGATGCTCAACTTCACTAGTAATCAGGAAAATGCAAATTTACCACAATGACATATCATACACTCCCACTAGAACAGCCAAAATTAGAGACTGACAAGCCCAAGCGTTAGTGAGGACACAAAGCAACTGGAACTCTCATATACTGTTGGTGGGAGTATAAAATAGTACAACCACTTAAGAAAACAGTTTGTCAGTATCTTAAAAGTTAAATATACATCTACTCTATGATCCAACAATCCACTCCTAGGTATTTGTCCAAGTGGAAAAAAATATGTCCATAAAAACTCTTGTACAAGAATGTCCATAAGAGATTTATTTATTACTAAAAAGAAGTAGTGGGGTGCCTGGGTGGCTCAGCAGTTAAGCATCTGACTTTGGCTCAGGGCATGCTCTCACAGTTTTTGAGTTTGAGCCCCACATCAAGCTCTCTGTCAGCACAGAGGCCCCCATTCTCTCTGTCCTTCCCCCAAGCACAGATTCACTCACTCTCTTGCTCTCTCTCTCTCAAAAATAAATAAACATTAGAAAAAAAAAAGAAGAAGCAGGGGTGCGTAGCTGGCCTCGTTGGTGAAGCGTATGACTATTGGCCTTAGGATTATGAGTTGGGTGGAGAGATTACTTAAAAACTAAATCTTAAGAAAAATAAAAAATAAAATAAAAACAAGGAGCAGTGCAAATGCCTATCAAGTGAGGAACTGATAAACAAAATGTATATTCATACAATGGAAGACTACAAAATGGAATGATCTTTCCTCAAAAAACTACCTAAAATTATCATATAACCAGCAATTCCATTCCTAGGTATCTACCCCAAAGAAATGAAAACATGGGTTGACACAAAACCTTGCAATATACGAATGCTCATAGCAGCATTATTCATAAAAGCGTGGAAACAACCCATATGCTCATCAACTGATGAGTGGATAAACAAAATGGAGCATAACCATACAACAGACTCTTACGCAGCCATAAAGAGGTATGAGGTACTGATTCATCCTGTAACACTTATGAATCTTGAAAACATTATGCTAAGTGGAAGCCAGACACAAATGACTCCATTATTGTATAACTGCATTTATATATGTCCAAAACGGGCAAATCCATATAGACAGAAAGCAGATTAATGGCTGTCAGGGGATAGGAGGAAAGGGGAATAGAGACTGACTGCTAACAGATCAGACGTTTCTTTCTGGGGTGATGAAATGTTCTGGAACAGTGGTGATGGTTGCACAATACAGGGACTATAATAAAAACCATCAAAATTGTACACTTGAAGAAAATGGTCAGTTTTATGTGAATTACATCTATAGCCTTTTTTAAGTCACAAACTACTAATATAAGAACACATGGATGAATGTTTAAAAACATGATGATGGGGTGTCTGGCTAGCTCAGTCAGAAGAGCATGTGACTCTTGAGTTCAGGGGTCGTGAGTTCGAGCCCCACACTGGGTAGAAAGATTAAATAAATAAACTTTAAAAAACACAAAAAACATTATATTGATGAAAAGAAGTAAGACACAAAAGAGTACAACCTATATAACTCAAGTCATGTTAAATTCTAAGTACAGGGATCCCTGGCTGGCTCAGACCATGGAGTGTGCAACTCTTGATCTCGTAGTCATAGGTTCAAGCCCCACATTGGATGTAGAGATTATAAATAAATGAACTTTAAAAAATTTTTTCAAAGTACAGGGGCACCTGGGTAGCTCGGTTGGTTGAGTGTCCAACTTCAGCTTAAGTCATGATCTCATGGCTGGTGAGTTTGAGCCTCAGGTCAGGCTCTGTGCTGACAGCTCAGAACCTGGAGCCTGCTTCCAAGTCTCTCTCTCTGCCCTTCCCCTGCCCACACTCTCTCGCGCTCTCTCTCTCTAAAAATAAACAAACATTAAATTAAAAAAATTTTTTTAAATTTCTAAGTAAATACAGTGACAGAAATCAGTGGCTGCCTAGGGCAATAACACAGAGGGCAACTTTTTAGGGTGAAAAAATGTCCTGTATTCTGAATGGGACGGTAAGCACACGATACACACATTTGTCAAATGTCAATCAAACTATGTACTTAAAAATGGATGCACTTCATTTTATGTAAATTACAGCTCAATAAAATTGATTTAAAAAGAATAAAATGTGAGATATTATTTCACATCAATTCAATTAGCAAAGTTTTAGTCTGACGCCTGACAACATGTGGATGTGGCAAGGACTGAGCAAAAAGACTCTTCTCATTCCCTACCAGTAGGAGAATAGATCAGTGCAACCAATCTGGAGAACTATTAGCAGTATGTAGGGGAGATGTGCATACCTTTCAATACAGCAACTCCAGTCCTCGGTAGATACATGACAGCAATTCTCCTATATGTGCACTGAGACATAAACAAAACTATTCACTGCAGTACTACAGTAACAGCAAAATTTCCACTGCGGGAAGAACAAATAAATCAATGCTCACTACATTACTGTTAAAATGAAAGGGCTACAGCTATAGATATCAACATACACAAATCTCAAAAACATAAAGTTGAGCTAAAAAGGCAAGCTGCAGATTCCACTAATGAGACCATTTGGAAAAATGGTTTTAAGTGTGGGAAACACCACTATACCTCATGTGTAGCTACATACAAGTACGCACAAACATGGAAAAAGGCTATTTAAATGTGTGGAAACAATACCATTGAAGTCAGGGGGCACGTGGCTAGAAGAACATGTGATTCAGGGTCTTGGGGTTGTGAGTTCTAGTCCCATGTTGGGTGGAGAGGTTACTTAAAATTTTTAAAGAAAGGGACCCCTGGGTGACTCGGTTGAGCGTCAGACTCTTGATTTTCTCTCTGGTCATGATCCCAGGGTTGTGGGATTAAGTCCTGCATTGTTGGGATGAGTGTGGAGCCTGCTTAAGATATTCTCTCTCTCTCTCTCATTCTCTCCCCCTCCCCAAGTGATGCCCCTCCCCTGCTCGAGCTTGCTCTACAAATCTTTAAGAAAAATTAGCCATGAAAGTGACTATTTCTGCTGAAGAGAAAGGGACTCCAATGGCAATGAGGCAACCAGTGAACTTCAACTGCACTTTTTAAATGTTTATTTACTTTGACAGAGAGAGAATGTGTTTGAGTAGGGGAGGAGCAGAAAGAGAGGGAGACAGAGAATCCCAAGCAGGCTCCACGCTCAGTGCAGAGCCTGATGCAGGGCTCAATTTCACAACTGTGAGACCATGACCTGACCTGAAACCGAGTCGGATGCTCAACTGATTGAACCACCCAGACGCCCCTCAACTATCCCTTTTCTGCTTTATTTTTTAAGTTTGTAGTAGGTAGACGAGAGTTCAGTGTACTATAATCTATATATTTTTTACCTGCCTGAAAGACTTCATAATAGTTTTATGTATAATCTCCTCTTCTGCCTTTGTATAAAGCATGTGTTTATTTTAATTCCATGGATTGATTTATTCTGCTGCCTACATTTCTGATAGCTGTATTCCAGGAAAAATATATTTTGATTGGCATAAGGAATTGTATTTTTTTTTAATGCTTAAATTTTGCTTTATTTCCCATAGTCTCTATCTAAAAAAAAAAAAAATTCCTGAGAGCATTACAGCAATTGCTCTTTAAAGCAACAATATTTAAATAAATTATATAGATTTAAAAAAAAAGACAATCTGTTTCAAAGCCCATTATATATTGTACTGTTAGCTAGACACTTTCTATCTTTATAGAGACTGAAAAATTACTTCCATTTACTTAAACGACATACAGAAAAATAACTATCAATTAAATTCAACACGGTCCTTAATTTGGTTCCTGAGATATAAGTCAAAGGTCTTCACACATCATCTACGAGTCCAAATGCAGAGCTGCTGTGGCACAGAAAGCAAGAGTGTGGACGAGGCACACGAGCTCTGGAACCAGACCCAGGTGATTCCTGGTGCCGTAGCACCGTAGCATTCCTGTGACCTATAGTTGGTTACTTATCGCCTGACCTATGACCTGTGACCCGACATACTAACAGCCTCAGGATGCTTCGTCTAAAGAAACAATTCCAGTGTGGTTGGGCATATAGTGGGGAGCTCTGTAATATTTACTTCACCTACTCCCACCCTGCACCCACGCAAAGACACTCACAAGATGACACGCCAACTGGCCATACTGCAAAGTTTCCCTTAAAGCAATGAAAAAAAGGAAAGGTTTCTATTTCCCTTCAAAACGTTAATATATCATATCACACAACCATATCCTTGGTGATTATAAATTAGTGCACATCATTAGTAAATGAACACAAGGGTGGGTAAAACCCTGTCACCAAGTGTTCTATGAAGAGGCATTTTATACAATCCAAAAGCTGAATGCTGTCTTCCAGGCACTTCAGTACCATTATGGAAGAGCTTTAACACTTCCTTGGCATCTTGTCCCCTTCATATAAAGGTAAAATCACTTAACATGTCACTCAGGGAACTGCTGCCCAACTTGATGCCCCACTTGGGACCACCTCATGATGCTCTCCTGACTTACTGACCTGTAGCAGTGAGATCCTCCAAAACCATGCCAGCAGCTCTCGTCTCCTCTCACTCCCTTGAGCACAGTGGTCCCCAAACCTCTTGCTCGTGTGACTCCTGAAACAGTTTAGAAAAACTATGTATCGGGGGCGCCTGGGTGGCTTAGTCGGTTAAGCGTCCGACTTTCGCTTAGGTCATGATCTCACAGTTTGTGGGTTCGAGCCCCGCGTCGGGCTCTGTGCTGACTGCCAGCTCAGCCTGGAGCCTGTTTCAGTCTATGACTCCCTCTCTCTGACCCTCCCCTGCTCACGCTCTCTCTCTCTCTCTCTCCTAGAAATAAATAAAACATTAAAAAATTACTTTAAAGAAAAACTATGTATCGGACAACTTAGAAGAAATGGACAAATTCCTAAACACACATTCACTACCAAAATTCACACGGGAAGAAATAGAAAAGCCTGAACAGACCCATAACGGTGAAAAATTGAATCAGTTATCAAAAATCTCCCAACAGGGGCACCTGGGTGGCTTAGTCGGTTAGCGTCCGACTTTCGCAGGTCATGATCTCACGGTTCGTGGGTTCGAGCCCAGCGTCGGGCTCTGTGCTGACTGCCAGCTCAGACCTGGAGCCTGTTTCAGTCTGTGACTCCCTCTCTCTCTGACCCTCCCCTGCTCACGCTGTCTCTCTCTCTCTCTCTCCTAGAAATAAATAAAAAATATTAAAAAAAAAATCTCCCAACAAATAAGAGCCCTGGACCTGATGGCTTCCCTGGGGAATTCTACCAGACATTTAAAACAGAATTAATCCCAATTCTTCTCAAGCTATTCCAAAAAATAGAAAGCGAAGGAAAACTCCTGGACTCATTTTATGAAGCCAGCATCACACTGATTCCCAAGCCAGACAGAGATCCAGCAAAAAAAGAGAACTACAGGCCAATATCCTTGATGAATACAGATGCAAAAATTCTCAACAAGATCCTTGCAAATCGAATCCAGCAGCATATAAAAAGAATCATCTACCAAGATCAAGTGGGATTCATTCCTGGGTTACAGGGCTGGTTCAACATTCGCAAATCAATCAATGTGATACATCACATCAATAAAAGAAAAGATAAAAACCGTATGATCCTGTCAATAGATGCAGAAAAAGCATTTGACAAAATACAGCATCCCTTCTTAATAAAGACTCTCGAGAAAGTTGGGATAGAAGGACCCTACTTAAACATCATCAAAGCCATCTATGAGAAGCCTTCAGCTAACATCATCCTCAACGGGGAAAAACTGAGAGTTTTCCCCCTGAGATCAGGAACACGACAGGGATGTCGACTCTCACCACTGTTGTTTAACATAGTGCTAGAAGTCCTAGCATCAGCCATCAGACAACACAAGGAAATCAAAGGCATCAGAACTGGCAAAGAGGAAGTCAAACTTTCACTTTTCGCAGATGACATGATACTCTACACAAAAAACCCGACAGACTCCACCAGAAGCCTACTAGAACTGATCCAAGAATTCAGCCAAATTTCAGGGTACAAAATCAACGTACAGAAATCGGTTGCATTTTTATACACCAATGATGAAGCAACAGAAAGAGAAATCAAGAAACTGATCCCATTTACAACTGCACAAAAAACCATAAAATACCTCGGAATAAACCTAACCAAGGATACAAGAGATCTGTATGATGGAAAACTATAGAAAACTTATGAAGGAAATTGAAGAAGACACAAAGAAATGGAAAACATTCCATGCTCATGGATAGGAAGAATAAATATAGTTAAGATGTCATTACTACCCAAAGCACTCTACACATTCAATGCAATTCCAATCAAAATTGCACCAGCATACTTCTCAAAACTAGAACAAACTATCCAAAAATTTGTATGGAACCACAAAAGACCCCGAATAGCCAAAGTAATCCTGAAAAATAAAACCAAAATGGGAAGGATCACCATCCCAGACTTTAGCCTCTACTACAAAGCTGTCATCATCAAGACAGTATGGTATTGGCACAAAAAAAGACACATAGACCAATGGAACAGAATTGAGATCTCAGAAGTGGACCCAAAAGTATACAGCCAACTAATCTTTGACAAAGCAGGAAAGAATATCCGATGGAAAAAGACAGCCTTTTTAACAGATGGTGTTGGGAGAACTGGACAGCAACATGCAGAAGAATGAAACTAGATCATTTTCTCACACCATGCACAAAAATAAACTCAAAATGGATAAAGGACCTGAACGTGAGACAGGAAACTATCAACACCCTAGAGGAGAAAGCAGAAACAACCTCCTTGACCTCCACCGCAGCAACTTCTTACTTGACACATCCCCAAAAGCAAGGGAATCAAGAGCGAAAATAAATGATTGGGACCTCATCAAGATTAAAAGCTTCTGCACAGCAAAGGAAACAATCCAGAAAACTAATAGGCAACCAACGGAATGGGAAAAGATAGTTGCAAATAACATATCAGATAAAGGGTTAATATCCAGAATCTATAAGGAACTCACCAAACTTCACACCCGAAAAACAAACAACCCAGTGAAGAAATGGGCAGAAGATATGAACAGACACTTCTCCAAAGAGGACATCCAGATGGCCAACAGACACATGAAACGATGCTCAGCATCCCTCCTCATCAGGGAAATACAAATCAAAACCACACTGAGATACCACCTCACGCCAGTCAGAGTGGCTAAAATGAGCAAATTAGAGAACTTTAGATGCTGGAGAGGATGTGGAGAAACGGGCACCCTCCTACACTGTTGGTGGGAATGTAAACTGGTACAGCCCCTCTGGAAAACAGTGTGGAGGTTCCTCAGGAAACTAACAACAGAACTCCCCTATGACCCAGCAGTAGCACTGCTAGGAATTTACCCAAGGGATACAGAAATGCTGATGCATAGGAGCACATGTACCCCAGTGTTCATAGCAGCACTCTCCACAATAGCTAAAACATGGAAAGAGCCTAAGTGTCCATCAACAGATGAATGGATCAAGAAGATGTGGTTTATCTATACCATGGAATACTACATGGCAATGAGAAACAATGAAATCTGGCCATGTGTAGCAACATGGATGGACCTTGAGGGTGTTATGCTGAGCGAAATAAGTCAGGCAGAGAAGGACAAATATCATATGTTGCACATATAGGAGGATTAGGAGGAACTTGACGGAGGAACAAGGGGGAGAAGAAGGGGAGAAATGGTGGGGGAAAGGGAGGGAGGCAAACCATGAGAGACTCTTGAATGCTGACAAAACCTGAGGACTGATGGATGTGGGGGGGAGGAGGGATGGACATGGAGGAGGGCACTTGTGGGGATGAGCACTGAGTGTTATGCGGAAACTAATTTGACAATAAACTATTTGTAAACAAAACAAAACAAAACAAAACAAAACGAAAAAAAACTATGTATCTCCCTGGGACAATTTTATTTTGACACAACAATTTTTTTTTTAAATATTTTTTATTTATTTCTAGGAGAGAGATAGAGAGACAGCGTGAGCAGGGGAGGGTCAGAGAGAGAGGGAGTCACAGACTCTGAAACAGGCTCCAGGCTCTGAGCTGGCAGTCAGCACAGAGTCCGACGCGGGGCTCGAACCCACGAACAGCGAGATCATGACCCAAGCGAAAGTCGGACGCTCAACCGACTACGCCACCCAGGCGCCCCTTGACACAACAATTTTTAAGTTAAAATAGTTGCAAAGCATGTAAATTCTGGCAGGTCGCAATAAGACCATTTAAAGATAAAATGTGACTTCATTTTTTTTCTACACTTTATAATGTTTTATTTTGAGGGCACCTGGGTGGCTCAGTCAGTTAAGCGTCCGACTTCGGATCAGACCATGATCTCGCAGTCCATGGGTTCAAGCACCGCATCAGGCTCTGTCCTGACAGCTAAGAGCCTGGAGCCTGCTTCAGATTCTGTGTCTCCCTCTCTCTCTGCCTCCCCAGCTTGTGGTCTGTCTCTCTCTGTCTCAAAAATAAATAAACATTTAAAAAAATTTATAATGTTTTATTTTTATTTTTGAGAGACAGGGACAGAGACAGAGTGTGAGCGGGCAAAGGGCAGAAGAGAGGGAGAGACACAGAATCCGAAGCAGGCTCCAGGCTCTGAGCTGTCAACACAGAGCCTGACATGGGGCTCAAACCTGTGAACCTCAAGATCATGACCTGAGCAGAAGTCGGACGCTTAATCGACTGAGCCACTCATGCGCCCCAAAATGTTACCTCATTTTTGAAAATTATCTAGGAGTACCTGGGTGGCTCAGTCAGTTACGGGTCCAACTCTTTTAATAACAGCTCAGGGCATGATCTTACAATTTTCGAGTTCAAGCCCTGTGTCTGCAATGTCAACAAGGAGACTGCTTGAGATTCTCTGTCTGTCTCTCAAAATAAATAAATCCACTGAAAAAATTATCTAATGAATCTACATGCCATAGTGTTTTGATAAAACCCACCAACTTTCATTAAAAAAATAGATTAACAAACCCTCTAACAGAAATTTTACACCGTTACTTATAAAACTTCTACTTCTGGGACGCCTGGGTGGCTCACTCAGTTAAGTGTCCACCTTTGGCTCAGGTCATGATCTCATGGTTCATGAGTTTTGAGCCCCACATCAGGCTCTGCGCTAACAGCTCGGAGCCTGGAGCCTGCTTTAGATTCTGTGTCTCCTCTCTTTGCCCCTCCCCCCACTCATGCTCCATCTCTCTCCCTCAAAAACAAATAAATATCAAAAAAAAAACCTTGTATTTCCATTTCACATGATTTTGCTCTGACTTAATATACTTCTAATGCTTGAAAAACTTTAAATTTTTTTTAATGTTTTATGTATTTCTAAGAGAGAGAGAGACAGCGTGAGCAGGGGAGGGTCAGAGAGAGAGGGAGATACAGAATCTAAAACAGGCTCCAGGCTCTGAGGGGGCAGTCAGCACAGAGCCCAAGGTGGGGCTCGAACCCACAAACCATGAGATCATGACCTGAGCCGAAGCTGGACGCTTAACCGACTGAGCCACCCAGGCACCCCAAATGCTTGAAAAAATTTAAACATCCTATCATACATCTATATGCTTATATCTTAATTTTCTTAATTTCCTTTGAATCTATAATTTCTTATAATATGTGCTAATTTTTTTAGTTATCATTACAAAATTTAGCACATAATAATTAAGCATAAAATAAAATTTTATTTGAACTGCATCTTTTAATGAAATTGATAGGTTTCTTTCATTTTTAATTAGTTTGTCTTTTTAGCAGCTGGATTTTTCTTTTCTTTTTTTTAATTTTTTTTTAATGTTTTATTTATTTCTAGGAGAGAGAGAAGGAGAGACAGCATGAGCAGGGGAGGGTCAGAGAGAGAGGGAGTCACAGACTGAAACAGGCTCCAGGCTCTGAGCTGGCAGCCAGCACAGAGCCCGACACGGGGCTCGAACCCACGAACCGTGAGATCATGACCTAAGAGAAAGTCGGATGCTTAACCGACTAAGCCACCCAGGCGCCCCAGCAGCTGGATTTTTCTTATTTTTATTTTTTTAATGCTTATTCATTTTCTGAGAGAGACAGAGCATAAGTGATGGAGGGGCAGAGAGAGAGGGAGATAGAATCTAAAGCAGGCTCTAGGCTCTGACATTTCAGCACAGAGTATGACGCAAGATTCGAACTCCGGAGCCACAAGATCATGACCTGAGCCGAAGTCAGATGCTTAACCAACTAACTGAGCCACCCAGGCACCCCAGCAGTTAGATATTTTATTTCAAATTAATAAAGGAGTATTTCTTCCAATTGGTAGAATGACATAGATCAGCATCATTTCTAATCTTATTTTTGTTTTTATACATAAAATGTTTTGTTTTTACACATAATATGGCTGAGAGTCCTTATTTACTTAAACAAGTAGAGGAAGATGGAAGAAGCTGTATTATAGGAATGTTATTCAATTCTTTTACCTCCTTCCAAGTATATACAAAAAATATCACATTTTGATCTATTATCATCTATCATCAATAATTCTTTTCACAGGGGTGCCTGGCATCTAGGCATCCACTAGACGGGGTACCTAGGTGGCTCAGTCAAGCGTCCAACTTCTGTTTGTCTCTCTCTCTCTACTCCTACCACATTCATGTTCTGTCTCTTTCCGTCAAAAATAAAAACATTTTAAAAATTAAAAAAATTAAAAAAAAAATGAAGAAGAGCATGTGACTCTAAATCTCAGGGTTGTGAGTCCAACTGGGTGTAGAGATTACTTAAAAATGAAATTTTTAGGGCTACCTGGGTGGGTCAGTCACTTAGATGCTGGACTCTTGATTTCAGCTCAGATCATCATCTCACGGTTCATGAGTTCGAGCCCTGTGGCGGGCTCTGTGCTGACGGTGTGGAGCCTGCTCTAGATTCTCTCTCTTGCCCTCCTCCCCTAAAAATGAACATTAAAAAAATGAAATCTTTTTTAAAAAGTTCTTTATACCTCTATGTAGTATTTCTGTCGAGAAGGTTTGGTTTGAATATAATTATGAGACTGTCAGACAAGTTCAAATTCAGGGACATCTATAAAACAACTAGTTTAGAGTCTCCAAAATCATCAATGTTAAATAATATCCAGGGGCACCTGGGTAGCTCAGTCAGGTGCACATCCAACTCTTGATATCGGATCAGTTCATGATCCCAGGGTGGTGGGATGGAGCCTCGCTCTGTTTGTCTGTCTCTCTATTTTTTGGTTTGTTTGTTTGTTTTTAATTTGTGAGAGAGAGAGAGAGAGAGAGAGTGTGTGAGTAGGGGAGAGTCAGAGAGAGAGAGGGAGATACAGAATCCGAAGCAGGCTCCAGGCTCTGAGCTAGCTGTCAGCGCAGAGCCCGACGCGGGGCTCGAACCCACAAATCATGAGATCATGACCTGAGCCGAAGTCAGATGCTTAACCGACTGAGCCACCCAGGCTCCCCTGTCTCTCTCTTAAAAAAAAAAAAAATCCTGAGTGTGATCAGAGTTATATGCTATTTCAAGACCCAGACAGGCACCCTGTCAATACATCATTTTGAATTAAATATTTATATCTTACTATGTGCTTTAAGTATATTTTCATTAAAATCTGGGAATTGCACACTTATCTCATTCAGCTTTGGGAACATGCCTGCTATGTAATTGAATCCGCAAAGTCAATCCTCACTGTGAAACCAATCATTCAAATCAGATGTACATTCTTAAGGAACAGATGGATTTTTTTTTTCAGTTCAAATGATGTGTAAATGCATTTCCCTATGACAACCTTCTCCACTTTTGAATTCTAAGATAAAAAGAGAGGAAAAGGAAGGGAGAGAGGGGAGGAAAGGAGATAGAAGGAGGGAGAGAGAGAGAATTGAAATGTACATATAAGACAGCTGATTGCTGCATTCAATATGCCGTACTGTGTTGTTTTATTTAGTTTTTGAAAGAGAGCACATGCACCAGTGAAGGAGAGCCAGAGGGAGATGGAGAGAGAGAATCTTAGGCAGGCTCAGAGAAAAGCCTGATGCGGGGCTCAATTCCATGACCAACCGTGAGATCGTGACCTGAGCCAAAATCAAGAGTCACATGCCCAACCGACTTAGCCACTCAGGCAGCCCAAAAAGTGGTAGTTTCTTAAAGGTTAGCTACTATGTGGAGACATATCTTGTCACTGAACTTCTGATGTTCAGTACCTTCAAACCCATTAGTTCCTGATCACTTGGGGTGGATCTTTTGCATGGTATTGTAACATCAGGTGTTGGTCACTTAGGATGTATTGGTTTCTGAGTTATGCAGATCTCCCAAATATTAACACGTTTCATGCTATAATATTTTAAAACTCACGTTTATTAATATCACTACCAAGCTCATCAGAAAAGTATTGGGAAGCTGGCAAGTGCACAGTGGCAGGTTCAAGTTTTCCAAGCGTCTAGTTTTTACTGAAGAGCTCTCATTTTATCACTGGCAACAAATACTGGCCATCATTGTCCTTGAAGTGACAGACTCACCTTGTTCAATGAAGAGAAAAATGTCCGCCAAGTTCAAGTCTGAATAACCACGGTTTGTCAGTCATTCTTGCAAATAAAAATGTTTCGTGAAAAAAGCTGCTAGTGCAGCTTGCAAGTCATCCAGCTGTACAAGTTATTTCCCTCGAGGCAGCCATAGTACTTTAGCATGCGGCCAAAGTGGCAACTTCCCGTTTCATCATGCAGAAGATGTTAAAATATATACTTAAGGATCAGGTGTAATAAAAGCAGTAATTGTGACTGCACTGTCAAGGGCATTCCTGCTGATACACTTTTTACTAACTATGAGCACACAGTGGTGGAGAATATAACAGCTACTAACCCGGCTGGTGCCACCACCCCTTCCCAGGAGCTCTTGTGGCCAGCATTCCAGGAATGCCAGGACGACTTAAAGGACACTGCACCAGAAGCACTTCCGTGATACCCCAGGTAGCACTCATTCTGCTCCCACATCTGTGTTCCCTTCTACAGCAGCACCACCTCACCTTCTCACCATCAGTGACTCTGGTTCTTCCCCTCCCTACACAGGAAGCTACTGGACGGCAAGGGCTGTCTGTCTTGGTTATGTCTCAAGGCCAACTGAGTTACACCATGTATTAATAAGATTCACTTCCTTTTTTGGTTTGCTTTGTTTTTTGTTTTTATTTTAGAAGAGAGAGAGCAAGCGGGCGGAGGAGGGATGAGAATCTTTTTGGTTGTGTGTGTGTGTGTTTGTGTTTATTTACTTTTGAGATAGACAGAGACAGAATATAAGCAGTGAAGGGCAGAGAGACAGAGGGAGACACAGAATCTGAAGCAGGATCCAGGCTCTGAGCTGTTGGCACAGAGCCTGATGTGGGGCTCGAACTCACAAACCGCTAGATCATAACCTGAGCCGAAGTCGGATGCTTAACAGACTAAGCCGCCCAGGCGCCCTGAGAATGAGAATCTTAAGCAGGCACCATGCTCAGCGCAAACCTGGACACAGGGCTCAATCCCACCACCCTGGGATCATGACCTGAGCTGAAATCAAGTGAAAAGCCAGCAAGGCATCCCAGGACGCCCTTTCTTTCTATGTTTTTTTTAATGTTTTATTTTTATTTTTGGGAGAGAGATAGAGACAGCATGAGCAGGGGAGGGTCAGAGAGAGAGGGAGACACAGAATCTGAAGACAGTCTCCAGGCTCTGAACTGTCAGCACAGAGCCCGACGCAGGGCTCGAACCCATGAACTGTGAGATCATGACCTGAGCTGAAGTCGGACACTTAACTGATTGAGCCACCCAGGCATCCCAACCCTTCTTTTTTTGAAATATACTTCCCATTTTATTTCCCATAAAAATGCAGTCCCTGATTTAATAGGGCTTACTGACCCTTGTGAACACCAGTTTTGATCATCCATCCTTTCCCCAACCACCTCTCACATTCAGCACCTCTCACATTTACCAGTAAACTGGTAAATCTACATCTGTGATCTGAAATTAATAGACAGTCCCTAACTTATAAATACTTGATTTCTTGCACCAACCGTAAATACTAATAAAAGTCCCTACTGTACCAGAACTCTTAGGATCGAATAATGAGCTCTGGTTAGGGGAAGTATCTTGGGAAAAGAGAACACTCTGTGAGTCACCTCGGTGAGATCCGAGGGCAGCATCTGGCATCAAGCTGGTTAGAAGACAGCAGTTAGTAATCCATCCTCAACCCTCTACTTCTCTCCTTACTTTACACACGAGGACATCAAGGCTTAGAGAAGGAATGAGCCCCAGGGCACATGGCCAGACAGGCTGAAACCCATGACAAGGCCATTCTGGACCCAGGGTTGACAAGCTCCTTCTGTAAAGAGCCAGAAAGGGGCGCCTGGGTGGCTTAGTCGGTTAAGCGTCCGACTTTTGCTTAGGTCATGATCTTGCGGTTCATGGGTTCGAGCCCTACATCGGGCTCTGTGCTGACTGTCAGCTCAGAGCCTGGAGCCTGTTTCAGTCTGTGACTCCCTCTCTCTCTGACCCTCCCCTGCTCACACTGTCTCTCTCTCCTAGAAATAAATAAAACATTAAAAAAAAAAAAAAAAAAAGAGCCAGAGAGTCAATGTTTCAGGCTTTGCAGGCCAGCTAGCTTCTGTTGCAAGTAAGTGTTGACTCCACCCAAGTAGCAGGAGAGCTGCCACAGACAACATGTAAACAAATGAGTGTGGCTGTGCGCCAATAAAACTCTGAAATCCGAACGTCAGATAATTTGCATGAGTCATGAAACAGTATTCTTCCTTTGATTTTTTTTCCTCACCATTTTAAAAGTGTAAAAACCATTTAGCTCAGGAGCTCTACAAAAACAGAGTTGTCTGCAGGCCACCACCTGCCCACCCTTGCTCCAAACCACCAGTCCTGCAACAGAGTTGGTGGGGGGGACAGCAGAGCCCCTGGTCATGCAATGATGTCAGAGGCAAACATGACCAATGACAATAGTGTTACCCAGAAAATAAAGAAGGAAATCCTGCCACCACAACTTGGATCAACACAGCAGCTAGCTGCCTGGACCCGGGGCTCCAGGCAGCCCTTTGCATACTAGGCGAAATGGGGGTCCTAACTGGCCCCACTGGCTCCATCCTTGCCCCCTAGAGCCTGCCCTCCACATGGGGGCCAGAGTCAACTCTTAAAATTTTAAACTAAATTAGGAGCACCTGGCCAGCTCAGTCCATAGCGCATCCAACTTGTGATTTCCAGGTCATGAGTTTGAGCCCCCTGTTGGGTGCAGAGATTACTTTAAAATTTTTTAATTTAATCAAATTATGTCTTCTGCTCAAAACCCACATTCCAATACAAATCCAAGTCCTTACCATTTTATTTTCTCTTTTAAAAATGAAGACTATCAAAAGTATATCCCTTTAGCTGGTGCACCCATATAGCTCTACAAGAACTACATTCTCCCACAGTCACTGTCACCACCACGAATTCCCTACCCCTGCCCCTCTGCTGTACAGAAACAGGGCGCCTAAGCTGTCTGCAGGCCACAGTCTACCCACCCTTGCTCCAGACAACCAGTCCTGCAACAGAGTATGGGGGGAACAGCAGAGCCCCTGGTCACCCCTACCCCCCTACTTCCTTGCTGTGCCTCCAACAGACTAAGGGCACATGCCCGTCAAAGTCTGTGCTACATGCTCTCTGCCTGGAATGGCCTTGACCAGATGCCTTCATGGCTGCCTCCTGCATCCCTGCCGGTCCTTGTTCAGGCATCCATCACCTGATCGGAGAGGCCTTTCCTGACCATGGTTCACACTCTTATAAATCTGATACTGTTTTGTTTCCTCACAGCACTTACCACTATCATTATATATTTATTTATTAGAACAGATGGTTCTTGAGGGCAAGGACTCTGGTTTTTCGTTCACTGCTGTATCCCCAGCACCCAGAACAGTCCCAGGTACATAGGAGTTGCTCAACAAATGTTTGTCGAACTTATTCAATAAGTGAATGGAAAGCCACAAAACCAACATGCAATTAAGTCCTTACAATATAACCCACTCATAGGTTGAAGACAACTTATAAACATACACTCTTCTATCAAAAATGAAAATGTGGGGCACCTTGCTGGCTCAGTTGGTGGAGCATGCAGCTCTTGATCTCGGAGTTGAGTTCAAGCCCCATGTTGGGTATAGCAATTAATTAAAAATAAAATCTTTAGGGGCATCTTGGTGGCTCAGTGGTTAAGCATCCAACTCTTGATTTTTGTCTCAGGGCCTGATCTCACCATTCATGAGATTAAGCCCCATGTTTGGCTCTGCAGTGAGCATGGTGCCTACTTAAGATTTTCCCTCTCTCTCTCTCTCTCTCTCTGTCCCTCTCTTGCTCACGCACGCTCTCACTCTCTCTTTCAAAGTAAACATTTTAAAAATAAATAAATAAAACAAAATAAAATCTTTAAAAAAATGAAAACACTGTTGTAGGATGTTTCTTTCACATGTATTTAAAATATACACTGAGGGGGTGAGGGAGACAGGAAAGGGGGTGATGGGCATTGAGGAGGGCACTTGGGATGAGCACTGGGTATTGTATGGAAACCAATTTGACAATAAATTATATTTTAAAAATAAATAATAAAATACATACTGAATCACTGCCCATTCAGTGCAAGGTATTAAGCCACATGTTGTGAAGCAAGAATTTCTGTTTTGTTTTTTTTTTTAATTTTTTAATGTTTTATTTATTTCTAGGAGAGAGAGAGAGACAGAATGAGCAGGGGAGGGTCAGAGAGAGAGGGAGTGACAGACTCTGAAACTGGCTCCAGGCTCTGAGCTGGTAGTCAGCACAGAGGCCGACGTGGGGCTCGAACCCACGAACCGCGAGATCATGACCTAAGCGAAAGTCAGACGCTTAACCGACTAAGCCATCCAGGCGCCCTGAGAATTTCTGTTTTCAAAGAACTCATAGGCCAAAAAGGAGGTAAGCCATTTACAAGCAACCTCAAGAAATGATAGACAGTGGGAAGGGGCACAATACAAAGAAAGATAAAGAGCTAAGGAGTTCAGCTTCCTGCTGAGGGCCCAGTCTTCATTCTCTCATTGACCCTTCCACGTAAAATCCCCACTTAACAGAGGAGGGTACAGGCCCAGAGCAGGGTAATGAATGAACTCTAGGGAGGCCTCCCAACTTGGAATCCTGGATTCTTGTCACCACAACCTTTTCCTTTTGACATTTTTTTGGCCCGAAAAAGTCAGATGATTGCCTCAATTGCACACTTCCCTTAGCCGGTTGAGTAAAAGCTGAGGAGTCCTTGCTACTAGCAAGCAAAGAAAATCACTTAAATATATATAACTCTTCCAAACAGAACCCACCAGTTCATGAATGAATTAATTAATTCAAACACAAATGTTTTGCCTATTGCTTCATCAGATTCATCTGTTCAATGAAAATGCATGGGTCCCTTTCCTAGCCATTCATGGGTTCCAGCTTTCTAACACATTTTAATACTCCTTCAAACACATCACCAAAACATAATGCTTAAAGTAGGATGGATAATGATTGATACTTGTACAACTGCAAATATACTAAAATTCACTGAAATGTGCACTTTATTTTATTTTTTTAAGTAGGCTCCATGCCCAACGTGGGGCCTGAACTCACGACCAAGATCAAGAGTCTTCTGTTCCACACAGTGAGCCAGCCAGGCACTCCTGAACTGTACATTTTATTTATTTTATTTTTAATTTTTTTAAATTTATTTTTGAGAGAAAGAGACAGAGCATGAGTGGCAGAGGGGCAGAGAGAGAGGGAGATAGAATCTGAAGAAGGTTCCAGGCTCTGAGCTGTCAGCACAAAGCCTGATGTAGAGCTCAAACCCACGAACCGTGAGATCATGACCTGAACTGAAGTTAGGTGCTTAACCAACTCACTCAGTCACTCAAGGGCCCCATGAATTGTGCACTTTAAAGGTGAGTTCTACTGTATGTGAGTTATATCTCAATAAAGCTGTTATATATTTTTTAAGACATTTTTTTTTTAAGCTTATTTATTTTGAGAGGCGGGAGAGAAAGAACAAGCTGGGGAGGGGCAGAGAGAGAGGGGACAGAGGATTCAAAACAGGCTCTGTGCTGAAAGCAGACAGCCTGATGTGGGGCTTGAACTTAGGAACTGAGAGATCATGACCTGAGCCAAAGATGTTTAAACAAGTGAGCCACTCAGGTGCCCCTTTTAAGCTGTTTTATTTTTTTAAGGTGATTATTTCCAAATGTTTGCTATTAAAATGTTATTAATATTAGCATTCTATTTACTATTAATTTGTATTATAATAGTCACTATCACTAATAAAGAGTAGTGCTGAATTGCGCTCACAATTTCGAGGGAAATTTGGTAACAGCTGACAAAAAAAATTTTTTTAACACAATCCTCTTGATCCAGCTATATTTCCACTTTAGAATTTACCTAACATATATACTCACTCCAGCTTGCAAAGACATGTTAAAAAGATTGTTCTGTATCACTGTTTGCATTTTTATAAAACTAGAGTCAAACCAAACATTCCACAGTAGTGTGGATTAGGGACATGGGAATCAAATGCCAGGCCACCACTTCCTCACTCTGTAAGGTCACATGCCACTTCACCTCCCTAAATCTCACTCATAAAATGAAGACAGTAACGGTGCCAACTCACAGAATTGTTATTGGAGACTTACATGACAAAATACACGTAAAAACTTAACAAGCAGCCAGCATATACTAACTATGAAATATTACTAAGACAGCCATCACTGTGATTGACAGGACAGATGCTTGTAGACTGAACTGTGGCCTGGCCATACAATGGAACATTCTACAAGTTTTCAAAAGAACAAGGAATATTGCTATCAACTGATATGGAAAGAGTTCCAACATGTTTAGAGAAGAAAGCACATTGTTAAACAAGATTATAGAATGATCCCAGTTATAAATTTTTAAAAATATCTATGTAATATGTATATATAATTTATATACACACACAAGTGGAGGGGGGGGGCATTTCAGGAAAGAATACCGAGAAACTGGGTAATGGGACTGAGGAGAAAGGGGCATGTTTACTCTTCAATTCCTAACGCTTAGAACCATACTTTTTGCCAGTGAGCAAACTTTTACTTAAAAAAAATAAAAAGAACATTGAAAATTAACTTGCTTACTAAGGGAGGAAAAAAAGCACCTCGATTAAAAAAAAGAGTATTAACAATAGAAAGGTTCCACTGAATTCTAAAATTGGCAGCAGATAGAAAAACCCTGTACACATATTAAAAGAAACAGTCCACTGTGCAAGAACAGAATTTAACTGAGATTCAGGGTTATATTCAATCCTATCAGAGATCTATTAATTACCGGCTTCTGAAAATATCCACCTTATCTGCAAAGTAAAAGCACTGAGACTTTCACCTTCAGCTTCAAATACTGCTTTTTATTTTTAAAGTACTTAAAAACCTACTGAATTTATACAATATTGACCTAATAGGCAATAGAAATAATACAACTGATTTTTAAATTTCCATCACTTGGTGCTTCATTTTGATTATGTATCTCATTTTTAAAAACTGGGGTTAAAAATAACATTGCCAAAAACCTGAACATCTTTACATCTCTTCAGATTCTCACTACCACACCACAAAACAATACATATTAAAGATCAAAATTCCAACATGAAGCAACTTTTAGAAATAATTTCTGAAGAACAGATTGGTGCAAGACTTTGCACCTTAAAGAGATCTAAAATTCAAAAGAGGACACATCAGGTAAGATTGGCTGAAGGGATGTGTCTATTTATTTTTGAGAGTGACAGAGCACAAGTGGGGAAAAGGAGAGAGAGAGGCACTCAATCGGAAGCAGCCCAGCACAGGGCTCAAACTCAGAAACCACGAGATCATGACCTGAAGTGAAGTCGGACACTTAGCTAACTGAACCACCCAGGCGCCCCATGAGTGATTTTAAAAGAGTAGGTCAGGCACCTGGCTGGCTCAGTCAGAAGAACATGTGATGCCTGATCTCAGGGTCATGATTTTGAGCCCCAAGTTGGGTGTAGAGATTACTAAAAAATAAACAAAGTTAAAAAAAAAATGAGGCCTCCTGGTTGGCTCAGTTGGTTAAGCAAGCATCTGACTTGGCCTCAGGTCATGATCTTGAGGTTCGTAGGTTCAAGACCTGCGTCGGACTCTGTGCTGACAGGACAGCTCAGAGCTTAGAGCCTGCTTTGGATTCTGTGTCTCCCTCTCTCTCTAAAAATAAACATTAAAAAAATTATTAAAAAAAGCAACAACATGAGTATACCTATATGTTAAAATGCCAAAAAACATTCATCTCCCTAGCAGTGTTGGAATGATAATCAATGGTACTGGAAGGCAAACTGCCTGGAAAACCTGTACTTTGTCTTATCAATCAGATAAAACAGTAAGAATGTCATCATTCTAAGATGACCAGAACTGTTCATTAAGGGAGGTTGTGAATGCATTTATCAAAGATCTTTTAACAGAAGTCCTCTCAATGAGATGGTTTTGGTTGTATAGAAAGGAAAATGGTAAATGATCCCTCTCCCACCAACTCTCAAAAGATCCCTCTTCCAGATCCTTCTCCTCACAATACCTCCAAAATAAGAAGTAGAAACTGTAGAAAAGAACTGGACTCCCAGCTCAGTACATGTGAGCCAAGCCAGTTAAGCGGGAGGGAGCCCGGGGCCTAGAGCCCTAGCACTGCTTCACTCAGTAATACCTGACGCCTTTCCTGGTACTGGGCAGATGAGTCACCATTAATACCACGACAAAACCCTCATAATTACCTGAATCCAATGACTTCTTACCATGTCCACTGCTACTCCCCTAATCAAGCCCCATATTCTCTCTCCTGCCAGGTCTTGCTAACATCTGCAGCTGCCCTTGGTCCCTTCTCCACCCTGTGGTCAGTGATGTTTTGAAAGCACAACAGATCATATCTTTCCACTGCTTTAAACCTTCCAAATTCTTTCCTGTCATACTTGGAAGGAAATCCACACTCCTTCCCAGGGCACACAGGCCCAGCCTGATAGGTCTCTGCCTCCCCTCTCATTTACCACACCCCTTGCCCTTGACTAACTGCTAGCCCACACTGGCCTTCCTTCCATTCTATACACAAGCCAAGCTCATTGTCACTTCAGAGCTTCTGCCTTTGCTGTTCCCTCTGTCAAGAACACTCTTCCCTCCCTCTTCCAAGGCTGGGTCTCTCTCATCATTCAGGTCTCCACTCATGCCACCTCCTCACATCTTAAGCAAAGGACACTCCTGTTCTACACCTATATACCCTCTTTGACTTCCCTTCACTATCTGCAATTCTCGTTTATTCGCTTCCTTTGTTGTCTGTCCTCCCTTCCCACTACCACCACCAGCCCACCAATTCCATGAGGAGGAACCTCATCTTATGTGCCTCTGCTGTCACACTGATGGGCAGTCGCCAGAATCAAAAATGGCTGATGAATGGTCACAATTCAGGATTGTTTTTCACTCATTGTGCATTCTTTCTCAATAAACAGATATTGAAAGTACTGCTACTGTGTTCTAAGCAATTGTGGTTTTCTTTTAATGGGGTCCTAAATAAGAGAACAAAGTATATTTGCAACTCCTATCATAAACAAAGGTCTAATTTCTTAATGTATCATTCAAAATTTTAAACTAAGAAAGTCACTGACAAACAAAACATATAAACAGTTCGCCAAAAAAGTCAGAAAAATGACTCCTAAATATATAAAGATACACAATTTTACTCAAAATAAGGCAAAAGCAAATTAGAGCTATTAGATATTTCTCTAGTATGTATGGGTAAAGATTACAAGTATCACAATGCTTTATGGCATATAAAAAAGCATGTTCTGGGGCACCTGGTGGGTCAGTCATTTGAGTGTCCAACTCTTGATCTCTGCTTAGGTCATGACCTGGGGTTTGTGAGTTAGAACCCCATGTTAGGCTCTGGGTTGATAGCGTGAGCCTGCTTGGGATTCTGTCTCTGCCCCTCCCCCACTCATGCACATGTACTCTAAACAAACAAACTTTAAAAATTAAAAAAAAATTTTAAAACTGAAAGAAAAAGCATATTTGCCCACATGTTGCTGGCAGGGATATAAAATGATATCATTTTTTTGGAGAGCAATTTGGAATTGGCTATGCAAATCACAAATACACATGCTCTTTGACCCTATGTCTTAGCTTTCAGGAATTTATCCTACGGATAAAAGCAAAATAATGTACATGTATAAGGATATTCATTGCAGAATTTCCTATAGATGAGACAACATAAATGTCCAAAAGTTACGAAACATCCATACAGTGGATTATACAGCTGCATAAAATAATTGGGTAGCTCTTTATAAACTTATACAAAACAATCTCTAAAACATGCTGGTTTGAAAAGTAAGTTTCAGAAAAGTATTATTGCACTGTTTTTGTCATTGTTGTCTGTAAATATGCATGATATGCTTGTAAATACATAGAATGTCTCTAAAATGACACACAAAATCAAATAACTTTGGTTACATCTAGGGAAAAGAAGTAAATGCCCAGGAGATGGAGAAAGGCTTGCTTGTATAGCTTCTGGACTTTAAACCATTATTTATATGGTTATGTTCTAGATTAACCATCTAGAACAAATCAATTTAAAAGAAACATATTCATGGGGTAGCTAGGTGGCTCAGTTAGTTAAGTGCAGACTCTTGATTTCAGCTTAGGACATGATCTCAGGGTTCATGAAGTTTGAGCCCCATGTCAGGCTCTGTGCTGACATTATGGAGCCTACTTAGGATTCTCTCTCTCTCCTTCTCTCTCTGCCCATTCCCCACTTGAACACAGTTTCTCTCTCTCAGGATAAATAAACTTTTAAAAAAAGATCATATTCATACAGAAAAAACTTTCAAATTATGGATTTGGAAGACCTCTCAAGATTTCTGCAAACTTGAGACTGTATGCTATTCCAAAATTTCAAAGATTAATAAAAAGAAATTTGATGCTTATATTCCTTTTGCAAAATCACTACTTGATCAACAATCATTCCTTGATTTAATAGACTTTTTTTCTCATTCCTAGCACAAGATCCTGTCCTCAACTAAGAGTTCCACCAGCTGAAGTCCACAGCCTTCCCCACACAGTTCTTCAATCTATGCAACAGAAGATATAGCCCTGGAAGGCTATATTTTGAATTATAATATAAACAGCAGACATTTATTGTGCCAGAATAATAATTTTTTTCTATAAGATGCTGTCATAATAAAAATAGTATAGGAGAATTTAGCTGCCTTCTAGGCCTTTTCCTCTCATCTAGCTTAGGTGCTAGGACATACTTATATGAAAAAATAACCACCAAGCTAGGAAAGATATTATAGATGGCAAATAAGTAGTACAAATAGCAACCCTCAAGAAATTCGGAAGAAAACATCACATCTACTCAGGCAGGCAGGAAAGGCTTCAAAAAAGAAACAGAATCTAAGTTGGGCTTGATGGATGATCCCATTTCAATAGACAAGGGACTGCACAGTAAGGAACATTCGGGTGGTTCAGGAACAAGTAAGCAGGCCAGTATGGACAAATGGAGCCTGCAAGTGACAGGGAGTACTCGTGGCTCCCGGAAGTCCAACTTTCCTGATGCCTGTAGCCTTCCAATGCCCTGGATTGATTATGAGTCTTTCTAATATTTTCCAGAGAGATCATTTCTTCTCCATTCTTACCACCGCAAAGCAATCCTTCCCTCTGCAGAGATCTCCAAACTCATCCTCCTGTTTCCAATCTTCCCCATCCCCAGTTCATGTACACAACTCATGACACTCATTATTTTATATACATAACCTACTTACCCCAAACCTGCCAACAGCTAACTAGTGCCTGCAAAATAAAATCATTCTCCTTCTCATCTGAGGCCTTCTAACATCTCTGCATCCACCTTTTACTCAATCACTGGACGTAATAAGCAAATTTCATGCCTATGCCCCTTCTGTCCCTTTTCACCTGGAAAATTCTCCTTAATATGTTCTCAGGTAGAACATACATGGTTGTAAAGGTTGTGAATACAGTTTTTATAAATGATTAACACCCCCACCACTGTTGGGCAGTACACAACCTCTGCAACCTTCCAAAGATGACTTGTTTCCATCCCTGTTCCCTTTGAAGCCGGATTGTATCCCAGAACAACTCAATTCTGCCTCTCATTCCTACATCACCAATTTGACACATTTTCTTTAGGAAACTGTAACAAAAAAAGTTATAATACTTGGAATACCAACAGTGCCTTACACAGCACACACTCAAAAAAGATGCTTGCAAATGATGACAAGATAAGTCAAGAAAGGCAGATTGTGGTTAAACCATAAAGAGCTTTGAAGGACAAGAAAAATGTTTTGACTTTATTTGGTAGATGCCAAATACAGTCGGAGGATCCGAAGGATCTTTTATAAAGTCTAATTTCGGCAAACACAAGCAAGCAGGGTTTGAGAGACTATTGTCAAAGCACGAGCACAGAGGCCCTGTCAGCTGGAGGAGGCCTATGGGGGGGCTCCTTCTGTGACTCCAGCCTCCTCAGCTCCTTACTGGTCCTTCAGCTTACCTGTTTGGGATTACAGCGGTTGGTTTTCATACCTACACTTGGAGAGTGAAGCTTAAAACTGGGCCATTAAGCCAAGAAAAACATGCTTTTGCCTGAAATATCTGGGTATCTAGGAAACAGTTCTGACTTGAATAATTACACACATAATATAAAATACATATACACAAATCAAGAATTCCTCTTCTTCCCTGACTTCTTGTGCAGTCTCAGGAAGTCTAACTCAATTCTCCTGTTTCCTTTGCTAATGGAGCTTGAACTTTTACTAACCTTAGAATTCCACAATTACTAGTGAATCATTTCAAAGCCAATCAGTTATGGCTCATTTTCCTATGGTCTCCTAAAAGAATCAAGGGCACTTATGTATTTAGGTATATAAATTAATTTCATTGTACTGATGGGAGTACTAAATAAGTAATTCTTATCTGTAAATCAAAAACTCAGAACCTAACACATTAAACAAAATTAGTCTACTAATGAATTTCCTTTTAAAGCATGTATCTTGGATTTCATGCCAAGATATCACTATATCGGTAATGGACTCTGCGGTACCAGACAATTTTATTTACCTCTTACATTAAAAAACAATCTTCACTCTCCAAAGGAAGACTATTATGTGGAAGTAATGCACTGAAACATCAAGGCACTAATATCACCGGAAACATGCACATCTCTATCAGGAAAAGATTATCAGGCACAACCTAATTTTAAAAATGAATGGAAGAAGTAAATAAATAAATAAATACGAATGGAAGAGGCATCTTAAAACAGTGTCAAAGGTAAAACATAATATACAGTTTTGCGTTTATGCCCCCAAGAGATGGTTTCCCTTCAAAGCCAACTTTACTGTTTATTCTTCCTACCCAATATGCAAAATAAACTCACTAGCATTATAAACAGAAGTATGTGATCTTTATTGAAAGGTAAACATGATCTATGGAAAATGTAAAATATTTTCCTTTTATCTCAATAAAGTGAGAGGGGAAAAAAAACTATTAACTACTCCAATAGTGTTTCTGGATTTGGGGCAGTTTAAGTATTTCCTCTTTTCAAAGATAGTGATTTTTCCCTCCTCCCCATACTGAAGATCCTTCTGAAAGTCACAGTGGTACCAAACGGTGTTATCTTTGCTAACTCCAAAGAGAGAAATGGGCACAGGCATCCATTGTTTAGAGTCTCTTGTTAATCTCCTTGATAATACAATTCCATTAACATACATATTAGGTAGAGTGTATAGAATGCGTGGCCAGGGTATCGTAAACCACATTTCACCATAACACGACTTCATCTTTTCAACTACCAAAAATTGGCAAATAATTCAAACTGCTTAGCCCAAGGTTAAACAGTAATACTCACAATAAAAGTTTAAGAGAAATGTAATTAGTTACTATTTTCTCAAAAGTAAACTAAAAGATGGAAGACTTGTTTCTCTCCACCTGCCCCTGCCTATGCCTGGCGATTCGCCCTCCAGAGGGAAGTCTAGGGTAAGGACCAGAGCCGCCGAGTGCCAGGTAAATCGAGAGTGGGGAGTGAGGACAAACCCATTCCCGGGCTGGGCCCGCCTGGGGTCCCGGCTGGGGCCTCGCTGGGCAGCCCGGAGGCAAACAGGACGGAGACGGGACCGACGGACCGGACGGACAGACGCAACAGGACGGACGGGACGGGCAGAGAAGCAGTGCGTCCTACCCGGAGGGCTCCCTCCCAGGGACGGCGGAGTACCTGCTCCGGTCATCCAGGCTACGGTTGTCGGCCGCCGCGGCGCGCCAGTCGGGCAGTGTGCTGGCACACAGCACGACCATGGACACTATCACGAACACTACGGACACGCTGGCCAGGATCTGCGCGGCCAGAGACGACGTGGGCTCCTCGAAGGTCCGCCGCATGCGCTCGAGCCAGCGCCTGGAGGGGGCCGCCTCGGCACCGCCCGGTCGCGCCTCGTCGCGGCCCAGGGCGCCGGGTTCGTCGGCCGAGTAGAAGGTGTAGGTGTCGGACATGCGGTCGTCGAGGCGGCGCTGGCAACAGTACTCCAGGTGCGCGCCCTCTAGGCCCCAGTAGATCATCTCGTTGTAAAAGGAGAGCTCGCACATCCGCGGCGCGAAGCGCAGCTTGCCGTGGCCGCGCACGTAGAGCAGGATGAAGCCGAAGGCCTCCGAGTGCCGGTCGAAGAAGTACTCGTTGCGCTCGCGGTCGTAGTCGTCGCACACCTCCAGCACGTCGCGCTCCGAGCGGCAGCCGTGCAGCCGGCTCACGCGGCGCAGCGGGAAGTCCTTCAGCAGCTCCCGGGACAGCGAGTACCGGGCGCCGCCCACGTTCAGCACCACGGAGGCCGCCCTGCTGCGCCCGAAGGTCATGGCTGGCCGCCCCGAGGCCCCGAGGCCCGAGGCCGCCGCCCCCCACCCGCGGCCGCCGCGCAAGGCCTGCCTGCCGTTGGCCGACGGGGGAGCGCGCCGTCGGGGCCGGCGGGCTGGCCGACCGGCTCTCGCTGCGGGCTCCGCTCCTGCCCTTCGCTGGCCCGGAGACCCCCTCGGCTCTAGCCTCCTCCGCGGCTAGGCGTTGCTGCTAGCGACGCTCCCTCGGCGCGGCGGTACCTGCAGGTGGCCGGGGAGTCCCCTCAGGCGTCAGCGTTGCGCCCCGCTGGCAGCGAATGAGGCAGTCAGCGCCCGGGGGGGGTAACCCCCCCCGAGAGGCCGAGGTGTCCTTTCAAAGCGGCGGCGCTGTGCCCCCCGTGAGGGGCGCGGGCGGCAGGCGGAGGCGCCGGTGCGGGATGGCTCGCGGTCCCCGGCGCTCCCTCTGGCCGCGGTTCCGGCAAACGCCCCGCCGCCGTCCAGAGGCGAGAGGCAAAGTGAGCGGGTTCGGAGGCGGCGGAGAGCCGGCTCCGCGAGGCGGGGGCGGGGCCTCCTCGCGGTTCCCCCTCCTCGCCTCCCGGCTCTGCTCTGCTCACCTCCCTCGGCGCGCCGCCCTCCTCTGCCCACCCGCGCCCGCACCTCCCGGGCCCGCTCGGCTGGGATTCCCCGGCGCCCCGCCCTGGACCTCGGGCTACCCGCCTCGTGACGCCGTCCTCCCCCTCCGCTGCCGCCCGCCGCGGCCAGGAGTGGTCCGCCGAGCGGGGAAGGGAGCAACCGGGAGCCCCGGGGGTGGGGGTGGCCAAGCCCCGCGGCCGGTGTGCCTGCTCCCGCGCGCCGCCGGGAGCCATCAGGATGACTTGGGCAGCCCCCTTTTAACAGCCCCCCCCCATGGAGGCAGTAGGAGGGTAAGGAGGGGTGAGGACTGGGGTGCAGTATTTGAGGGGCGGGGGCAGACGGCGTTTGAAGAGCTTTTTCCAGAAACTATCCGGAACCGAGCGCAGTTTCTGTGAACGCCCCAAGGGATTTGTCAAAGAAGGCACCCCAGCAATTGCTTTTCTTGACGACTTGCCTTTCCTCTCGCGGCACGGAGACCCACGTACCGCGTGCTCTGAAGGCGGCCACACACCCCAACACCCTGGCTCGGTGTCGCCCTCCGCCGGTCCTCCGGCGGAGGGGAGCGGCCCCAGCCGCGGCTTTGTGGGGCGCGGGTCCTAAAAGGGCGCCTACGTGCACAGCGCCTGGACCACTCCCCCACCCCACCCCCGACGCTTCCTGTAGAGTGGGGCGAAAGTCTGGGGAGAATCGTTCTGCCACTGGCAAGAACCGAATTTTCCCGTAGCCTTCATTTTCATAATGTCTTGATTTCCCCTGTGCACCCCCGAGCCCGCCGCAGCACCAGCTCTTGAAGCTTCAAGAGCCCTTTAAGGCTCCTCAGCGACCTGCCCTGCGCTCTGGTCGAAGCCCAGGGAGTGGGTTCCACTTGGCAGGGATTATATTAAACTGCTACCTGCAATTCACACATCCGACACCGGCAGCCCAGCCCGCGCGGTGCCCGCCAGAGGCGAAAAAGGTGAGTTGTAAGGCAAACTGTTAAATGCAAAACAAATACTGGAATTAAAAATAAGGGTGGGGTGGGGTGCGGTCATCCGACCTCGGGGTAACCCAGCTGGTTACTGGGAAGGGTTTTTACTTTACCCTTCACTTTTCATAATTTTGTAGGATTGTCCCGTGCCCACTAGAGGTCACCATAAAGAGTCATTTTGCCCTGATTCTAGTGTGGATCCCTAGCTAAAAAGCAGACACCTAAAAATTCAAGAGGATTTTACTCCTCACAAAGTAAAATCACTCTGGGTGGTTTCTTAAAGAATGGAAATCTCTATATTTTGTTTATCCCTTGACTTGGATAATTTATCTTAAAAGCACTTAATGTGATTAAAAGCTCAAAAACAAGAGTTGTTTGTTTGCAAAGTAGCTACTAAACCAGGAAAACATCCTGAAGGAAATGAGTTTCAAGATAGAATGGAAAGAGGTGATGGTCATGAGCTGGCAGAGAGAAAGAGCAGAAAAGCATTCCAAACAGAATCTCAGATGTAAAGATTAAAGTCTGTAAAGAAAGCTAATGCATTTGCTTGGCTCAAGAGAAGGGGATCTCAGCTGCAGAATTTAGATTTCAGACTATAAGTAATGGGATGCCTGAATGTTTTAATAACAAAAATGGCTTTATTCAGAAAGATTCTTTTGCCCTTCTGTTTATTCTAAGGAGAAGACCATTTCTGCCACCCAGGAATACGAACCCCAACCCAAATCTTTGTAGATGAGGAAAAGCCAGTTCTTTCTGGTCTTTCTTTCCTTTTTTTTTTTTTTTCTTTTTTCTTTTTTGAGAAAGAGTCAGTTCTGAAAAACACAGAGACCAAGGACTCAGCAAGGCTTGGAAATGAGAATGGAGATAAGGATATGGATAGGATATGAGAATGGAGAAAAGTTTGCAGATGTGAGCGGACCGAAGAGCCTGGCTTCACACCAGTAAGAGCCGATTCCTCAGGGAGTTGTTAAAAATACCTTCTAGAAGCATCACAGCAACAGAACAAAGAACAACTATTTTCTTGATTATTTGCTCCGTTACTACATCTATTTCCTGTGTTCTCTATCTAAAATCCCTTTAAAGTCTGTTGACTGTTTGAGAAATATCACATTTTAAATTAAATTTGAGCTTAGAAAACCAATTAATCTGATGATAATATAATTTGTGCCTCCTAGGTATATTTTCATAAAATACCTTAGATAGGTTTAAATAATTTCATTTGTTTCAAAAGCAATGTTTATTTGATTTTAATGTCATCAACCACTGCTGCCGCTGCAATAATACCCAAATCATGTTCTTTTTTTCCCCCCTCAAATCATGTTCTTTTTTTTTTTTTTTTATGTTTTTATTTATTTATTTTTTTAGGAGAGAGAGAGACAGCGTGAGCAGGGAGGGTCAGAGAGAGGGAGTCACAGGCTGAAACAGGCTCCAGGCTCTGAGCTGTCAGTCAGCACAGAGCCCGACGCGGGGCTTGAACCCACGAACCGTGAGATCATGACCCAAGCGAAAGTCGGACGCTTAACCGACTAAGCCACCCAGGCGCCCCTCAAATCATGTTCTTAAACAAAACAGTAAGATGCAGAAATGATTGGTTTGCCTTAATATAATCCAGTTTAGAAAATATTCTTAAAAACTGTGTTCTTAGAGTTATTAAAAATTCTATTCCTTTGTACTTTGAAAAGACTACATTGAGAATCATTTCATCTAAATTCTTTTCTGGATTCCAGGTGATATTTAGGGCTTTCCTAACATAAATCTTTAGAATGCATTAAAATTTAAAGGGACCAGGTGGAATTTTAGAGTTTGAAAGAACGAAGAGATTGTCTACAGCCCATTATTTAGGGAGGAGTAACAAGATTTCAGAGATGTGGCCGTAGCGTGCTTAAGGTTCCCCATAGCAGCCATATGGTGAGACTAGGCTGCAAGCAAGTTTTCTAGTTCCAGACTCTGGTCACTCCATCTCCAGGGCCTGCCTTGCTGCCACAGCCTTCCATCTGATGTCTCCATGCTCTGGTTCTTTACTTCCTCTGTGAGTCTTGTGTTATACCACCAGACAGCTCTTCTTTCTGTTCATTTTCATCAAGCCATTCCCCTGTTCAGAACCTTAAAGGACTATAGATCTGTGAAATTACAAGTTGTCTAATAACCAGTCTGAACTGGTTATTTGGGCCCTCCCTAGATTGAAATTCTGGCTGCACAATTTATTTGCTAAGTGACCTGGAACAAATTCTTTGAGTCTCAGTTTTGTCATCCATAGAATGGAGAGAATGGTAGCTATATCACAGGGTGATGTGAGGATTGAGAGGTCATACGAAGGTGTCCTACAGCTCAGGGCATGATACTTGAAAACTTACTTCGTGTATGCTTCTACTAGCCCAGTCAGGCCACGCTCACTCTTATTCCTGTGTTCTAAATAAAGACAAATGGATTCTTCTAAAAATGTGACCAATCACAATAGTAACCTAAAACATCAAAAGTTAAGTGAAACTTGCTGACCCTCATACTGCTGAGTCTGAGTGGAACACATTCCTCCATTGCTTAGACTTGCACAGTTGGTTGTGCTCAGGGACTCTGAACACCCTGCCCCAAAACTTTATAAATTTAAATACCCTGTGGGCACTATCCGTCTTTGCTACTTACTTATTGGCTGTTTTGAAAAGCCCTCACTCTGCTGTTATTTCTTATTTCTAGGTGTTTATGGTTACTCCAGCTTATTAGCATCTACATATTCAGTGGATACTTTAAAAAGTCAACTTTTTGGGGCGCCTGGGTGGCTCAGTCGGTTGGGCATCCAACTCCGGCTCAGGTCATGATCTCATGGTTCGTGGGTTCGAGCCCCGCGTCGGGCTCTGTGCTGACAGCTAGCTCAGAGCCTGAAGCCTGCTTCAGATTCTGTGTCTCCCTCTCTATCTGACCCTCCTCTTCTCGTACTGTCTCTCTCTCTCTCTCTCAGAAATAAATAAAAAACGTTAAAAGAATTTTTTAATAAAAAAAATCAATAAAAATTAAAAGTCAGCTTTTTGAATGGAAACGTAGCCTTCCAATGTCTCTAGTTTTATACAAATGAAAGACTCTAATGACTTTACCTACTATTTATCTACAATCACCCAAGTAGAAAGTAAAACTGCAACTTTTGATAAGTGGCCCTCAAAACCACCCCACCACACGAACCACGTTCTTTTGTTTGTTTTTAATGTTTATTTTTGAGAGAGAGAGTGCAAGTAGGAGAAGGATAGAGAGAGGGAGACATAGAAACAGAAGCAGGCTCCAGGCTCTGAACTGTCAATACAGAGCCCAATGCAGGGCTCAAACTCATAAATTGTGAGATCATAATCTAAACTGAAGTCGGACACTCAACTGCCCGAGCCACTCAGGCTTTCCCACCCCAACCCTGTTCTTAAACGTAAGAAGCCGCCAGAGGGATTTTCACCCTCATCTCACACCAATTTCCTTGCCTTATTCTCTGCTCCAGGACATTTTATGCTCTTAAAGCGTAAGGGAACACTATCTTCCTTAAATCTACAGTTTTGAGAGGATCACTGTATAATCATTATAGGGGAGGCAAAATTTTACCTCTAACATTTTAGGATTTTCGACTGGGCCTAAGAATTAAGATGATATAGGACAAATTAACAGAGAAAAGCATACAAATTTAAGTTTTATGTGACCTTGGAACCCTCCTAAGGAAATGAAAACCCAAAGAAGTGGCAGAACCTAAATGCTTTTTTTGAGGGAAAGAGCTAATCTGAAGCGGGCTCCAGTGCATGGAGCCCAACGTAGGGTGCGATATCATGACCACGAGATCATGACCTGAACAGAAATCAAGAGTTGGATACTTAACCGACTTAATCACACAGGTGCCGCACTTAAATGCTTTTATACTGGTTGAACAAAGAAAGGCAGTTAGAGAAAAGTAACTAAAATATATGGGAAGGCTAAAGGAAGATAGGAATTGTTTTGACAAAGTCTGCTTATACAGAATTCTCTCAGCTTCAACTTCTCCATGGTTATAAAAAAAAATGGTTATAAAAAACATGTTACCTCCTGATATAGGGAAGACATCTTTCATATGCCGGTTTCATCTGCTTTTAGAAATAAAAGGGTGGGGGCGCCTGGGTGGCTTAGTCGGTTAAGCGTCCGACTTTCACTTAGGTCATGATCTCGCGGTTCGTGGGTTCGAGCCCCGCGTTGGGCTCTGTGCTGACTGCCAGCTCAGAGCCTGGAGCCTGTTTCAGTCTGTGACTCCCTCTCTCTCTGACCCTCCCCTGTTCATGCTGTTTCTCTCTCTCTCCTAGAAATAAATAAAATATTAAAAAAAAAAAAAGAAGAAATAAAAGGGTGAAGGTCAGAGCACCCTTCTCGTACCTGATATTTTTGTAAGTGCTTTTAGCCCAAAGTAATCCTTATGCTAAAGTGGCATATTTTAGGGCAGCATATTATGCTACCCTTCACTATTACTAGCAAAAACATTTTGGGTGCCATTTACAGAATGGCCCTTCTACTTTATCTTCACCCTCATTCCTATGCTGCTATGTTGGATGGTAATGTAATGCCCCTTCTCCCAGCTACCACTCCTTGTCCCTTGCTACTTACAATGACTAAGAGCCCTTATTGTGTGGCACCACAAGCTCAGCTTTCCACAAAAATGTCTTCCTATAACCCTCACTTTCCAAATAAGGAAATGAGGCCTCAAGAGGTTGGACTTGCTTAAGTACCCACAGCTGCTAGGAAGCACTTGCCCCAGTACCGAAACCCAAAGTCCATGCGGCATCTCTGGCCTACCATGCTATCTCACCACCGACTCCCTTCTCTACCAAGCATCAAACACCCCTGGGGAGGGCGGAACAATTTCAGTCAATCCAGACACAACAATCTGACAAATCTTGAATGGGGGTCATTGTACAAAATAACTAATGTTCAAAGAGTCACCTTCAGATACATATTTAAGCAGGAGATGATACAATGTCTGACTTTTGCTTCAAGATAATCAAGGGAGAGGTTCCTGGGTGGCTCAGTGGGTTAAGCATCCGACTTCGGCTCAGGTCATGATCTCACAGTTTCATGATCTCACGAGTTTGAGGACCTGTGCTGACAGCTCAGAGCCTGGAACCTGCTTTACATTCTGTGCCTCCGTCTCTCTCCGCCCCTCCCTGGCTTGTGTGCTCCCTCCCTCTCTCTTTCTCTCCCTCTCTTTCAAAAATAAACATTAAAAATTAAAAAAAAAAAATAAGCAAGGGCAAGTGGATCGAAGACATAGATTAATGAAAAGAGAAAAGTAACTAATGTATATGGGAAGGCTAAAGGAAGATAGGTATTGTTTTGACAAAGTCTGCTTATACAGAATTCTCTCAGCTTCAACTTCTCTCATCCATGGTTATAAAAAAATGGTTATATAAAAAAATGGTTATAAAAAAAATGTTACCTCCTGATATAGGGAAGACATCTTCTGTATGCCGGTTTCATCTCCTGCTTTTAGAAATAAAAGGGTGAAGGTCAGAGCACCCTTCTCGTAATAAGATTAACCATGAGTTGGTAATTGCTGAAGCTGAGTGATAGTAATTCATGACATTAATCTCTCCCCGTTTGTATTTATTTGAAATTGTCCGTAATACAAAAATAAAAATTTTAAACCTTGAGCTTCATTTAAGTTTGTTTATGAATGTTGACAGTTATCCCTTCAGACCAGACCAGAATGTACTTTTTCATGATGTACAAGAAAATGTAAAGTCCCTCTCATTTCTCTAGAGTATAAAAAAGCTCAGCACACATTCAACTATGTCTATTAAAATTTTAAATGCACACACCTAATGGTCCAGTAATTTTAACACTAGGAATTTATCATACAAATCACATATTTCATAAAGACGTACACTTAAGGATCACTGAACTGTTTTCAATAGCAAAAGTCCAGAAATTACCCAAATGTCCATAATTAGGGAACTGGTTCTATAAATAATAGCGTATCTGTGAACATAATATTGTTCATATAGATTCACATAGAACCATTTCTAGGTCAAATTGCTAAATAAGTCTTAAGTCCTGTGCTATGGGTTAAATTCTGCCTTCTTTATATTAAAGATACATGGATGTATTGGGGCACCTGGGTTGCTCAGTAGGTTGAGCATCCAACTCTTTTTTTTTTTTTTTTTAATTTTTTTTTAATTTATTATTTTAAAGATACATGGACTGAAACAGGCTCCAGGCTCTGAGCTGGCAGTCAGCACAGAGCCCACGCGGGGCTCGAACCCACGAACCGCAAGATCATGACCCAAGCGAAAGTCGGACGCTTAACCGACTAAGCCACCCAGACGCCCCTTGAGCATCCAACTCTTGATTTCAGCTCAGGTCATGACTTCAGGGTCGTGGAATTGAGCCCCACAGCAGGCTCCACACTGAGCATGGAGCTTGCTTAGGATTCTCTCTCTTGTTCCTTCTGCCCCCCTTCCCTGCTCATGCTCTATCTCTCTAAAATAAAAAACAAAATTTTAAAAATATGTGGATATGGATTTAGGATAAGACTTCTGAAAGGATACATAAAATTCAGTTATGGGTACTTGTTTCCTAGTCAAGGGACTGGGAAGGTTAGAGTAAATATGAGACTTAACCTTTATTGGTTGTAAACCTTTTGTGTGTGTGTGTGTGTGTGTTTTAACTGAATTCAAAGATTATGTCTTCAGTTTTTAAAAAATAGTTAAAAAGAGAAAAACTTTCAGCATATGTCCTTCTACCAAATTCTCTTCCCTCGGGCCAGTTCTTGCTGTACCCTGCCTCTTCTGCTCGGCTACATCTGGGACCAGGCACCTGCTGCTCCCTCTACCCAAAACACTCTGACCCAGAGCGTTATGTGGCTGCCTCCTTGTTTCTCAAGTCTCAGTTCAAAGGTCACTTCCTTGGAGAGGCCTTCCCCGAACACCCATGCTAGTGTATGAACCTATTTTTTTCTTCCCTTATCACGATTTTAAAAAGAATCATCTTGTTCGTCCACCTGTTACTTGTTTATCATCGTCTCCCCCACCAGACTCTGCTCACTCCCTTTGAGAACGGGAGCCCGGAGACTTGATTCGCAGCAATGTCGGCAGCTCCTAGAGGAGTACCAGGCTCCTTGCTGAAGCTCAATAACTGTATGTTGAATGAGGGAATAAATGACTATTATTGCTGACTAAAATAATGTTCTAAATAAAAACAGGAATGCTTAAAATAATGTTGCCTGGGGGCCCCTGGTTGGCTTAGTCAGTTAAGCACCTGACTCTTGATCCCAGCTTAGGTCTTGATCTCAAGATCGTGAGTTCAAGCCACACACTGGGCTCCACGCTCCGTGTGGAGGCTACTTTAAAACAATAATAGTAATAATAATAATGTTCCCTGAGTGCTGAACTGGCAGTATCAGTGTATACATAATAGTGAAGTTAAAAATGACCAACTTGAAAAATCCAAGCTCTTTCTGAAAAGCCACTTCAGTTTTGTTAAATGATTGGCATACTGGCAGAGAAGATCTTGGCACTGTCTTCCCCAGACCTGCAGGGTGTACCAGCTTTCCAGCATTAAAAGCACTGCAGAAGCTCTACTCATTTAGCAGGCCCAACCTTTGGTCAGGCCCCAACCCTGGAGTCCTTACCTAGCAAATGCTTTAGTTACAAAAATTCTTGGAATCAGTTCTATTCGTGTCTGGGTCCCATCATCCACCTGTACCTGTCCCTGGAGCAAGGAGATATTGTGAAAGCAGACCAGAGGCTTCAAGGGAAAAAAACTGGCCATACCTGAATTAAACACTTCAAAACTATTACCAAAAGATAATTAAAACTGTCCGGAAAGGGTTGGATATGGATCCAGGAGGTTCTGTATGTCTTGGCTCAGGAACTACAGAAAATACGGAAAGAAATGTAAGAGGCTCTTGCCCTGATGGTAGACTGACATCTCCGAAACCCTACTGCCTGATTGGGTGTTCCAGATCAGCAGGAGAAGCTTTCCAGCAAAGCAGGCTTTGAGCCCAGACAGGAAGGAAGTGGGAGAGCCAAGCAGAGAGAGCAGGATTCCCCCACTTTGCCCCTTACCACATCACAGGGCATATTCAAACAGCCCAAGAAAGGATTCTACACACAAGAAAAATCAAAGACATTTTCAAAATGAATGAAAGTTCCCCCGCTGTGTTCTATCCATTCTGCAAAGAAGAGAACTGCCTGTATCAACATTAATGAACCAAAATTAACTAGTTGAGGAGTCTGCTTTGAAAAACACCTGCTGTTCTTACCCTTCTTTCCCTGTAACAATCTCGTTTCCCTGCCCCACAATCCTAGCCCTCCTCCCCACCCCCACCAATGCCCACTGCTATTATTTCTGCCTCATAGGAAAGATTGGGCTGGAGTTGACTGAAATGAAGTTTATGGTATTCCTGGAAATGATCTTCTGGTAGATGCAACCAAAATAGCATTGGCTCCACACTTAATAATTGATACACTCTTGCAACAGCGATTGCATTTTTCTCTAAGGTAGAGAATTTAAAATATAGACTATTTTTTTCCATCTTAACTGGAGATAAAATCATCCAGTTCTGATTTGTGTGATCCCATACCCTTCTATGGCAAAACCCCAGCCTCTGTTTTCCCTGAGATACATGTTCCAACGGGTTAGTAAAAAGTATGCTTTTAGTGGAAAGCTAAGAAATGCAGCAATCTGGAAGATTTACTAGTATTTAAAGGAAGTCTGGAGCAGATGCAATTAGGTTGGTATAAGCCTCGCTAAGGCCTGGGTCAGAGAACAGAGCCGATGGCTCAGCAAAAAATACTAAAAAGAATGCTGGCTGTAACACCACGTGGCTAAGTGACATCAGATCCTATCTGCAGATAGGACCTTCCTATGCCTGCGAGGGACCTTACCCTCTGCTTAACACTTGCTAGTACTTTCCGTCTTCCAAGGAGAATTTTCTTCCTTTCCAGAGGAAAGCAATCACAAATAAAAATCTTGGTAACAAAGGAACACAGAGAGGCATTTTATACCCTTTCTCTAGCTTCTATTGTGATGGATGAAACTGCAAGAACAATTAGACTAAATGTCAGTGTAAATCTCCCAAGAAAGAAGAAAAGAGGCTTACCGAGTTCCCTTTGAGGATGCCAAGGCATTCTCTTCTCTAGATGTAGTCTATATTTAACTTAGACGGTGTCAAGGGATCAACAAATGCTCAATGACTATACCAATGGACTATCTCAGCAGCAACAGATACTTATGGAAAGGGAGAAATTGTGAATGTAACTCCCACTGAATCAGCATTAGTCAAGATTTTCAATTTATAGATCACTGATTTCCTCCTAGTAGCCAAGTCAAGATTTATATTTATATGCTGTATAGATTAAACATTGCTAAGACATCCTCTTATTTATAGGACCCTTACAGAAGCCAGTTTGAATGGTGCCGTCAATTCTCCCAGACTGTGAAAATGCAAGGTATACAAGTAACATTGCCACTTCATCTGATTTCATCACCATGGGATCCTCTAGAGGAATATTCACTGTGCCCTCACTTCTAACCTGCTAAATAATCAACTAGGCACATAGGAGAGGCTGACATCTCCAGTTACCCCTTCACGGGGCATCCCATTTTATCTCTGTCTTAGCAGGTGCCTTGTTGGATGTGTAAGGTATTTTTTAGATGTTGAACTGTAGTGATTTGTATTGCAAAAACCAGTTGAAGTCAGAAGAACTTTAAGGGGCAAAATGAGAACTACTTGGAATTCTTGCCATCAATGAGCTTCAGTAGGTCAACCTTCTTGGTTTAGCAGATATCTTCAGAACTGAACATTTTAGAAGCTAAAAGAAGAACCTTCCAGAAAGCCACGAGGAGCCCCAGAAAGAAAAGAGCAGCGACTACACCCAGGAAAACAGATGGGTTCTAAGTTACGAAGACAGTGGCCTCCAGACACCACGTAGTCAATGGTAGGTAATGCTACACTTAAGCTGTGGGGACACAGCTCCAAGGAAGAGTATAACCAGACTTATCAAGACCTGCAGGAAGGACATTTGGAAAGTTAGGCCCAGCTGATTTGAATCCCAGACAATGAGGGCTGGAATCAATAAGCTGGGAATCAAGGAGAGTCAGAGGGCCAGAGAAGCACACGGGTCGCCAGGCATCCCAGGCTGATCTGAGAGGCAAATGGAGGCTCAAAGGCCAGAGAAAGATCTCAGACTCTCTGGTCCTGCTCCTCCCTTTTAGGTTGATTGACAAAAGTGAAGGCTTGAAGAATCCCAGGTCTGTACTAAAGAAAGCTGGGCAAATCATGGTTATCTCAGGACAACAAAACTATGCTGCTAGCTCACCATTTTTATGCTGTTTGTACAATATCAATACTTTCACATCTTCATTTGTGTGTGTGTATTTTAAAAGCTCTTTCTGTAAAAACTTAGTGTGTGTTTATTAAACTGAAAGGAAAAGGATTTGAGTTTCAGGGTAATAGCCACAGAGATAAATTATTTAAAAATGCCATAAATATTGCTCCCTTTTCCTTTGATCCAGGCTTTTTATTAAGCACAGAAAATTATAAATGAACACATCTTAATGAAACTCAAGCCTTTTCCAGTTTAGGGTCCCAACTCAATCCAGGTCCCTGGGTGTTCAGCCTCTCTCCTTCCCCAACAATGGGTTTACAAAATTCTAATTTTTTAATTATTTTTTAAACATTTATACATTTTTGAGAGACAGAGGCAGAGCTTGAGCAGGGGAGGGGCAGAGAAAGAAGGAAACAGAGTCTGAAGCAGGCTCTGAGCTGTGAGCACAGAGCCGGATATGGGGCTCGAACGCACAAACCTTGAGATCATGACCTGAGCCGAAGTCGGATAACTGAGTCACCCAGGTGCCCACAGAATTCCAGTTTTTACAGGGTTACAAACTCAAGGCAAATGTTATATTTTTATTTTGCAAAATGGCAATCAATATCCTTACATTCAGAAGGAAGAAAATGACTCTAGGAGCTTAAGTCTAGACTTGAAATAGTAAATGTGACTGCGAAATCTAGTGGTGACAACCCATGGACATCAGTTCAGCCAAAGTCCATTTAAACACTTTTATACATAGAAAGCAGAAGAGAAAATGCATATCAAAGTATGCAAAGAGGAATTCTTGGGTGGCTCATTTTGTTAAGCATCCAACTTTTGATTTCAGCTCAGGTCATGGTCATACAGGAGATCAAGCCCCACATTGGGCTCCAAAATGGGCATGGAGCCTGCTTAAGATTCTCCCTCTGCTCCCCTCTACCCCCCCACTCCCAAAATCCACAAAGTTTATAAAGAAATTAAGAAGCCATAATGGAAACAAAAGTAGGCCTTTGAAAAAGTATAACACACTTTACCTTAGGTGAGGAAATAATAAAGTTTGAAAATACAGTTGAGTTGAGCACACTCAGCACCCAGATCTTGGTTTCTAATACCATTCTCCAATAAAAGGAACCAAGGCTCCTTGGAGAAATGGCTGAGTCTAGGACCAGGCAAGAAATAAACACAATAAATCTGGAGTATCTTGTAGCGTCAGAAAGTTAGGAAGTGCTACCAAAACAAAACAACACTGCAATGATGGCAGTATGTCAAAGCAACAGAGAAGTCAAACTAAAAGGGCTTCCAGTGGTGAAAGCTGGAACAATTTGAACAAAATGGTCAGCGTCACCAATGATACCATGTTAATAGTAAGTATCCCTTGAAATGGGGTGATGAGAATGACACGTTACCTCTCTGGTCTTCTTCCCCAAAACCTTCCCCAACTGTCTCTTCTTCTGCTTGGCCTTTCTACCCTAACATCCCAGCTTCCTAGCTCCAACCTCAAGTCTTCAACTTTGATAAATACCCCACTGCTCTGTCCTGACATCTTCTAGAACTGACAAACCCCTTACTGGCATTCCATCTTTGACACTTCCTTTGATAGACAGCCTGTAAGATGACCCCCAGTGATTTCTTGGATAGTCACCTCCTCGAAAGTGTGGACTGGATCTAGTAACTCACTTTTCATAAATAAAACCAAGCAAAGGTAATACAATGATATTTTCAAAATTAGGTTAGAAAAAGACTGCAGCTTCCATCTTGGGTGTTCTCTCTTGCTCTCTCTCATTTGCTCACTCTGAGGGAAGCCAGCTGCCACGTTGTGAGCTGCTCTACAGAGAGGCCCATATGGCAAGGAAGCAATGTGTCTGGCCATCAAATAGAGAGGACCCAAGGCCTGCCAACAGCCATGGGAGTGAACTTGGAGGCAGGTCCTACCCTAGTTGATCCTTGTGATGAGTGCACCCTCAGCCAGCAAACTGACTACAACCTTGTGAGAGATCCTGAACAAGAGACACCCAGATAAGCTGTGCCCAGATTCCTGACAACAGGAACTGAGATAATAAATGTTGTTTTATATTTTTGAATGTTTTTTATTTATTTCTGAGAGAAAGAGAGACAGTGTGAGCAGGGGAGGGTCAGACAGAGAGGGAGGTACAGAATCTGAAACAGGCTTCAGGGTCTGAGCTAGCTGTCAGCACAGAGCCCGACGCGGGGCTTGAACCCATGAACTGCGAGATCATGACCTGAGCCGAAGTCAGACGCTTAACCGATTGAGCCACCCAGGTGCCCCAATAAATGTTTTATACTGCTAAGTTTTGGGGTAATTTGTTACACAGCAATAGATAACCAATACACCTCGCAAACCCTTGTACCACCTTTGTGGGTAACTCAAACTGGGTGAGCCCACCGTCACACTTAGAAACCAGATATCATTATGCAGGGCCATGAATGAGAGTTCAAAAGGAATGAATGGCACCCGAGAGTAGGCAGAACCTGGGGTGTCTGGATGGCTTAGTTGGAAGAACATGGAACTCTTGATCTTGGGGCTGTGAGTTTGAGCCCCACGATTGGTGCAGAGATTACTTAAAATAAGGAGCACTTGGGTGGCTCAGTTGGTTAAGACCAACTTCCATTCAGGTCATGATCTCACTGTGAGTTCAAACCCCTCACCAGACTTTCTGCTGTCAGCACAGAGCTTGCTTCAGATCATCTGTCTTCTTTTCTCTCTGACCCTCCCTGCTCATGTGCACACATGCGCATACTCTGTCTCTCTCTCAAAAATAAATTATTTAAAATAAAACAATTTAAAATGTAGGCAAAACAGTTTCCTTTTCATTAATTCAAGCCAGTTTGGGAAGCCCTTTGTCAGACTGGCTCATCTAGGCTGGCTAGTTGCCAGATAATTGTATCTGTTTCCTTCTAAGGCAGCTGAGTCAAGCTGTCCAAGTTCCTTACCAAACAGATAATTTACTAATCTTGCCAGCTGTGTGATAGAGGCTGACTGAGCAGTCTTCCTAATTTTAAACCCGACTGGGGAGACTGAGAGATCGTTAACAACGATGCTCCCTTCCTAACTTCAACATGCAATAGAATCATGAGGGGTTACTTCCAGCAGAATATGAGATGCCTGTGTCTTGAATTTGCAGGAAGAGTATAGTCAGAGCACAGTGGCGTCCCCAGGAAGGTTGGAGCAGGTGAGTTGTGGGTCTTATGGGGCTTGCTCTGGAATAATGCTATTCCGGTGGTCAGCCCCTCTGGAATAAGACACATAAGCAAGCTGCTTAGCGGAACTGAAGGCCCCATGCTTCTAGAAGGCTCAGGGAAAGGCAAAGCCAAGGTATAGTCTTAATGGTAGAATAGAGATTAGACTGAGCTTCCAGGGGCGCCTGGGTGGCTTAGTCAGTTAAGCGTCCGACTTTCGCTTAGGTCATGATCTCGCGGTTCGTGGGTTCGAGCCCCGCGTCGGGCTCTGTGCTGACTGCCAGCTCAGAGCCTGGAGCCTGTTTCAGTCTGTGACTCCCTCTCTCTCTGACCCTCCCCTGCTCACGCTGTCTCTCTCTCTCTCTCCTAGAAGTAAATAAAACATTAAAATTAAAAAAAAAAAAATAGACTGAGCTTCCATTCATGCTTCAGGTCCAAGCACAGGCAGAGGAAGGCAGAAGAGCCATGTCCTCCTGAAGCACGTAGACCCATACGTATGGTGGAGGTTCATCAGACCTCAAGGTACCTACCAGAGTCCTCTGGGAAATTTGTAAGGCATGAAAGTAACAAACTGGGACCCTGCCAAGATTACCACTGCCTAGTGTGTGTGCCATCTATACATGTTTTCAAAACCACCTCCAAGGCTCAGCTACTTTGTTGTTGTTGTTGTTTTAATTTTATTTTTTAATGTTTTATTTATTTCTGAGAGATAGCATGAGCAGGGGAGGGTCAGAGAGAGAGAGGGAGATACAGAATCTGAAACAGGCTCCAGGCTCTGAGTTAGCTGCCAGCACAGAGCCCAATGTGGGGCTCAAACCCACGAACTGTGAAATCATGACCTGAGCTGAAATCAGAAGCTCAACCGACTGAGCCACCCAGGCACCCCAAGGCTCAGCTACTTTGAATAGCTTGTCCTATTCTTTGGCTACTGCATTCCCACCTAACAAACTGAAGCTTATAAAACTTCCTGAACTAGAGTGAGGTCAGGCATTGGAATAATAATTTATGGGACTATTTTTCCTTCTCCGGAAATGCCCAAAACACCGGTCTGGTGACCAGGGGTCTTGTCTGTGTTTTTCCTCCCAGCTCCTGACTAGAGCTGACTGATAGGGAATGACAGCTGGCCCCGCCTGGGACAACCACATTCTCTTGCCGATGGATCTGGAGTATTCAATGAATCAATAACAACCAAGCCTCAGGGTTTTGGGAGCTGAATCCAGAGAATTGCCCTACAGAAAATGTCCATGAACCAACTGCTGAGGCCCCTGCTGTGGCAGTTCCCGTTCTTTCTGAGACTTCGTACTGAGCTCCTTTTTGTCAATTCTAGGTGTCACTCAGAGAAGCTTTCCACTAAGCTCTCAATATTTTCTTGCAACTAAAAGAAACTTAACTAGCACAAATTTCAATGTGCATTTATTAGCAACATTTATGTGTAGTTACTGTGCTAGGTTCTGGGAATTTAAGATGCAAAGATGACATTTTTTTTAAAGATTTTAGTTTTATGTAATCTCCATACCCAATGTGAAAGTTCAAACTCACAACCCTGAGATCAAGTCACATGCTGTATGGACTGAGCCAGCCAGGCACCCCATAACGATCAATTTTTAATGAACCATTATCCTAAAAGGATTCATAGTTCAACCTACATTTTTTAACTTGGCCTCAAAGTTCTAAAGGTGGGCTGACACAGGGTCTCCTTCTACTGCCCCATTGCGAGAATCTGGACAAAGCAGCTTCAACCAGGAGGTAAGACCATAGGAGATGGAGGAACCATAGGAAGGAACCTGGCCTCTAAATAACCTCAAGGAGCAAAGTTACCTACTGACCTAAACACTCATCTCAGATGTTATGCAAAAGAGAAATCAGCTGCTTTGTTCTTTAAGTCACTGAATTTTGGGATTCTCTTTGGAAAGGTAACTTAGAAACCCTCTCTCCCCACAAGTTACTATAGTCACCTATCTAGAAACAGAGACACTGTATTATGGCTGGAGGTGGCCGCCCTAGAGTATTTCTTTAGTCAGGGCATGCTGACTCTAGCAAAGATGACCATGGTTCTAGACTGGAGGCTCTTCAAGCCATCAAAGTCACAAAATAGTTCCTGCATTTTGTAGATTATTCCTTTAGTCTGATTCCTCTCTTCTCTACACGTCCCCTTTAGTTGGCCTCCTGAAAAAAGGAAAGTTTCACATTTGCCTGAAATGGTTACAACCATTGTTTTGGAAATTTTAAGACCCTCTTCATCTCTGTGTCTATCTTCACATACCCTGACCCAAGATTTATACTAGACACAGATGCCTCTAATCTTTGGGTGGTTTCATTTTGTCTCAGAATCCAGAAGCACTATGCCCTAAAAACTTGTATTTGAGCATTGGTGGAAGACAGGAAAAGAACTGTTCAGTTACTTTAAAAGGGGGGCGGGGGGCACCTGGGTGACTCAGTTGGTTAAGCATCCAACTTCAGTTCAGGTGATGATCTCACACTTTGTAGGTTTAAGCCCCGCATCAGGTTATGTGCTGACAGCTCAGAGCCTGGAGCCTGCTTCAGATTCTGTGTCTCCCCTTCTCTCTGCCCCTCCCCTGCTTGTTTTCTGTCTCTCTCTGTTTCTCAATAATAAATAAATATTTTTTAAAATTTTTTTTAAAAATGCACTTATGGTAAGGCAATTTTCCAGGCCTGAAGGCCAACTTGGAGGGAACCAATACTGCATGACAGGATACTGAAGCACCTGTGGGTCTCTTGAAAGTGAAGCACAGTATGTACCTCTAGTCCTATTGCACTTCAATTTCTACCTCTCTTTTGCCACTGAAAATAACAGCCATGTCATTGCTCTCCCAGGGAGCCAGAGTACCCAGGGACTCCAATGCCGCCTGAGAAAGCCCATAGTCAGATAATCCCATCTAGACCTAGAAATCCTTGCTCAGAACCGATGATAACACCAATCTGATTGTAGGAGCTCCATCACTCCATCGCCCAGACACAGTCCCAGAGAAAGGCAGGTGCAGGGGTGACTGCCTGCCTCTGAAGCTGATTGTTTGCCCTTTCCTAGTATTTTTTTTTTTACTTTTTTTTTATTGTTTTATTTGTTTCTGAGAGAGAGAGAGAGAGAGACAGCATGAGCAGGAAAGGATCAGAGAGAGAGGGAGACACAGAATCCGAAACAGGCTCTAGGCTCTGAGCCGGCACTCAGCACAGAGCCCGATGCAGGGCTCGAACTCATGAACCGTGAGATCATGACCTGAGCCAAAGTCGGAGGCTTAGCCAACTAAGCCACCCAGGCGCCCCTCCTAGTATTTTTTCAAATATTCTCTAAGACACAATTCTTGTTGAAGGCGAACCAACAGGCACTTGGTTGTGCTAATTGTGGGACCCATTAAAGCTGCGTTGATTCAATAAATGATTGCAGGTGCCTAGATCAAAAAAAAATCTTGGGGCACCTGACTGGTTCAGTTGGTAGAGCATGAGACTCTTGATCTCAGGGTCATGAGTTCAAGCCCCATATTAAGCACAGAGCTTACTTTAAAAAAAGAAATGAGTAAGACCAAGATTTGTGGCTCTGCCCATGTCCCACACTTCCCTAGGCCTCCAGGGTCCTGCCAAGATGATTAATGCATTCCTTGGAACTTCTAGTGGCCCTGCCAACACTCACTGTGCTCTGCTATGTGAACCCAGACGAATGACAGGCACCCCGAGGGCAGCTGCATTCACCCTCATCTCTGGGCCCCCTAGAAGATGGCCTGTGTTTCTGAGCTCCCCTTTCCCCATGTCTGGACCATGATTTATTTTGTTATTCTTCCATTCGACATTTATTGAGAAATCCCTATGTGCCTGGCATTGTTGTATTATCTGAGAATACAGCAATGAACACAACAAAGTCTCTGTAGCTTGGGAGCCTACGTTCTAATGGAGAAATGGAAATGATCCCAAAAAAAGTAAATATAAACATTCTATTACATACCTGACCAATACTCAAAACTGTGAAGTAAAGTTTAATGATATTTTTTTTAAGTAAATATATGTTAGGTGCTGATGAATGCTATGAAGAAAAGGCAGGGTTAAAGCGCTCTTTTAGATAAGGTGATCAAGGAAGCCCTCTGCATTCAGCAGAAACCTCAGTGAAGGAAAGGGGTTAGGTGTGAGGATTTTGGAGAAGAGAGAAAGAGGAGTGCAAAGGCCCTGAGGCAGCAACATGCTGAGTGTGTTGCAGGAATACTAAGGAGGCCTGCATGCCTTGCCTTTGTCTTGAGTTAGTCATTCCCTTTCTTCCCTCCCTGCTTCTCTCTCCCTCCCTTTCTTCCTTCCTTTTCTTCTTCTTTTTTAAATGTTTTATTTATTTTGAGAGAGAAAGAGCAAGCTGGCATGAGCAGGGGAGGGACAGAGAGAGGGAGAGAGAAAATTCCAAGCAAGCTCCATGCTCAGGGCAGAGTCTGATAAGGGGCTCAGTCCCATGACCTTGAGATCATGACCTGACCCTAAATCAAGAGTTTGACACTCAACCAACTGAGCCACCCAGGCGCCCCATACTTTCTCTTCTTTACTGAAAAAGTATGTTGAATGTTCAGTTTGGAAGGAGAATAGCTGGATGTGGCCCTGAGAATATGCCCATATACATATATGAGCCCCTTAAGGCATAAATAAGTCCTCTTGACCTCCATGGTATTACAAACAGACAAAGATAATGCAGGTTTGAAGAGCCCAGGGAAGGCATGTTGACTCAAACTTTAGTCATACATATTTCAAACACTTTTTCTTCTTCAAAAAAAAAATACTGCTTTTTAATAAGTAAACATGTCAGGGCGCCTGGGTGGCTCAGTCGATTGAGCCTCTGACTTCTGCTTAGGTCATGACCTTGCAGTTTGTGACTTCAACCCTGTATCAGGCTCTCTCCTGTCAGCATAGAGCCTGCTTCAGCTCCTCAGTCTCCCTCTGTCTCTCTCTGCCCCTCCCCTGCTCATGCTCTCTCTCTCAAAAATGAATAAATATTTAAAAAATAAATTAAAATGTCAAAATTCTTCTGCAGAATCCTGAGACTTCCCCTCCTTCACTTGTTAGGGCACATTCTCAGCAAGAGTTCATTATGCCTAGATCCTATCATTACATGTGAAAGATTCATTCTGCCAGGCGATGTCTTCTTGGTTTCACTACTCTCCAGGCACCACAGTATCTTTGTAGTGAGCCAAGGAAATTACCGATTTCTCCTATAAAAGGAGCTTAGCTTTATGAGATACACCTGGTCCTTTCAATGCTGGCTTTACCACTGACCCACTGTAAAACCACCTACCCTCTCTGAGCATCAGGATTTTTTCTTTTCTTTTTTTTCCTATCTTGGTCACTTTCAAGTTTTTGTTTTTTGTTTTTGTTTTTATTTTTTTAAGTAGTGGAGCCATTTAAAAAATGAATTATTGTGCAGAACCTAATGCCTGAGTAGATAAAAGAGACCCTGCTCAGGTTGAGGGGGGCTTGGAGCATAGAGTTCTATCCAGTAGGCATCCCCTTTGCCCCCCTTACATCCTATTTCAGGCAGTCCCCAGAGGATCTCCACACACAAGGAGCTTCAGAGTACTGTTTGAAAATCACAGCTCTATCAACAGGAATTGGTACAACTGCACCAGTCCCTGGCCTTGATCCCTCCTGCTCCAGGTCCTTGCCTGTCCTTAGGTGCCAAGAGAAATGTGATGACCTCATATATCCACTGGGCAACTGAGAGCCAAGAGAGAAAGCCCTTCTGAACCTGACCGTACCCTGTGTCCCAGTTTTGATTGCCAATCTGAGGACTTACCAGTTTCCCAAGTGATTAACATCAAGAATAACCTCACTCATCAGGTGATTCTGCCTCCCACGCTTTGTTTCCTTTGCAAGATCTTAACTCTTGGCATGTGGGAATCAATGGTGTGAGACTGCCAGTGTGAAGGATCAGCCATATAACTGAAAAGCACCAGAGGAATGTCACACATCTGAACTTCCCTTTTAGATATCAGGTTGTCAAGGTGAGGCACAGAATGGAGATGGGGCTGGTCCATGACTATATGGACCAGGAGGCAAAGAAGATCTAAAAGATCCAAGAGCACTGGGAAAAAAAAAAAAGGATCAGGGCACCTAGGTGGCTCAGTCTCAGAGCCTAGAGCCTGCTTGGGATTCTGTGTCTCCCTTTCTCTCTCCCCTTCCCCACTCCCCACCCCCCACCCCCCTCCCTGCCCTGCTTACTCTCTGTCTGTCTCTCAAAAATAAACTTAAAAATAAAATTTTGTGTAACGCATCAATCCAAAAGAGTCAGGCAGAGAGGCAAAAACCTCACCATGAGATCAATAGGGAAAAATCTGTTAGAAGATGGCCGACAGGACTGATAGGGAAATTCCAGTCCCCGACCAAAGACTCCCCTTTCGGGTTCTTCCTACCCTGCTTGCCACACGCACCAAATTACTACTAATGCAGAATGTGGAAGTGTCAGACTATAAATTGTCCCCCGTGTTTGTGCTAGGGGCTGAGACATCTGGAGGGTGATCTCTGAGCCTGCAGGTATCAAATAAACCTCCTGCCTTCCAAGGTCTCTGAGTGCCGTTTGGTTCTTCTGTGGGGGATCCAGATCAGGTTCCCTAACAAGATTACAACCAGAGGCAGATTATAACCATCTATTCCTGTCCAATTGCTCTGTCCAATATGGTAGCCACTAGCCACATGGAGCTATTGAACACTTAAAATGTAGTCAGCCCAAATTAAGATGCATCGTAAGTGTAAAATATATACTAGATTTCAAAGACTTGGAACAAAAAAAGGCTATAAAATCTTTTTTTTGTTTGTTTTTTACTTTAAAGTGAACTCTACACCCAGCATGGAGCTCGAACCCATAAGCTCAAGATGAAGAGTCACATGCTTGGGGCACCTGTGTGTCTCAGTTGGTTAAGCTTCTGACTCTTGACTTAGGCCAATCTCTCAGTTCATGAGATAAGAGCCCGGGATCAGTCTCTACCCTGAGCCTGCTTAGGATTCTGCCTCTCCCTGTCTCTCTCTTCCCCTCCCTTGCTCGCATATGCTTGCTGTCTCTCTGAAAATAAACAAATAAATAACCATTAAAAAGAAGAGTCACATGGTCTACTGACTGAGCCAGCTAGACACCCCAAGCGTAAAACATTTTATTAACAATTTTTATATTGAATACATATGAGCAAATATAGTTTATAATGATTGTTTATACTGATTACATCAATTATGTTGAAATTGATAGTATTTTGTATATTCTGCATTAAATAAACTATATTATTAAAATAAACTTTACCAGGAGTGCCTCCGTGGCTCAATCGGTCAAGCACCTAACTTTGGCTCAGGTTGTGATCTTGCAGGGAGGAGCCTCCTTGGAAATCTCTCTTTTTCTCACCCTCTCTCTCCCCCTCCCCTACTCAAGCTCTTTCTTTCTCTTTGAAAATAAAAAATAAACTTTAAAATAAGTAAATATACTTTACCTATCTCTTTTTAATTTTTCTTAATGTTTATTTTTGAGAGGAAGAGAGCGTAAACAGAGAAGGGGCAGAGAGAGAGGGAGACAGAAGATCTGAAGCAGGGTCTGCGTTGTCAGCACAGAGCCGGACCCAGGGGTTAAACTCACAAACTGAAACTGTGATCTGAGCCAAAGTCGAACACTTAACTGACTGAGCCACCCAGGACTCCGGGAAATGCCTTTGAGAAAGATGACTTTACTGCCTTGAATAAAATCATGGTTCTGTCACTAAGAAGAGGAAAATGAATACTGGAGTAACACATTTGTACCTCTTGATGAACTGCATCATTCTTTTTTTTTTTTTTTAATGTTTTATTTATTTCTAGGAGAGAGAGAGAGACAGTGTGAGCAGGGGAGGGTCAGAGAGAGAGGGAGTCACAGACTGAAACAGGCTCCAGGCTCTGAGCTGGCAGTCAGCACAGAGCCGACGCGGGGCTCGAACCCACGAACCGCGAGATCATGACCCAAGCGAAAGTCGGACGCTTAACCGACTAAGCCACCCAGGCGTCCCGATGAACTGCATCATTCTGAAAGGACCCATAGAATCGCCCTACAGCTTCCAACATGAATATGTAAATAAAAGAGGCTACAGAGCATTGACCCTCCAAAGAGCTCTTCTGCCTCACAGAAATGGAGAGGGAACACAGCAAATCAAATCTATGCACAGAGGCAGGCTGAAGATCATCTCTACAGCAATCCTGCCTCCTTGGCAGATAGGGTGATTAGGATAGTGGTCCCTCATGCCTCACGTTTGAGCATGGCACAGATATGCCCATCAGTGGCTTTATTGGCTCATGTAATCAAACTGCAAGAAGGGCAGAGGCAGTCGGCCTCAGAGACACTCGAATCAGACACTCAAATGCCACCCTCTCTCTGCCTGCATCATCTGCATTTTTCCTTCCTGCTGCAGACTGGCTCTTTCTGTTCAGCTGGAAATTTGTCAACCAAATTAGCTTCGAGCCTCACATCAACCACTAGAAAGGAGCTGCACCTTCCTTCCTCTATGGCTGGAAATTTCAAAATGCCAGAGAACACTCTAGATGGTCCAGCGTGCATCACATATCCTGTCCAGTCACAGGAGTTGAGTGGCGTGAAGGAGACGGGGTCCAGCTGTACAGAGACCAAATAATGCCCATTACAGCCAATAGTGGGCATTAGTTTCGTAGTAGAAGCTAACTTTTGCTAAAAGGAGAAGTGAAAATGTGAGTAGAACAAGTATTTTCCCTTTATTTTATTTTTTTTTTTAAGGAAATGGTTACTTTATTTTTTTATTTATTATTATTTTTTTTATTTCTAGAGAGAGAGAGAGCGTGAGCAGGGAAGGGTCAGAGAGAGAGGGAGTCACAGACTGAAACAGGCTCCAGGCTCTGAGCTGGCAGTCAGCACAGAGCCCGACGCGGGGCTCGAACCCACGAACCGCGAGATCATGACCTAAGCGAAAGTCGGACGCTTAACCGACTAAGCCACCCAGGCGCCCCAGTATTTTCCCTTTATTGTGAGTCATCCCCCCAATGTGATATTTGCCTTTTAGTTTTAGCTATTCAATAAACACTACAAAGCACCCATTTTGTACTAACCTCCTGTACCCTCCAGGATCCTTTTTTCAGTCATAGTAACAGTTGATTAGTTTATAGCTTTTGCTAAATCCATTTCAGTCCTAAGGATACACTTCAGCCTCTTGATAGGATTTAGGCATTCTCCAAGTCTTCTCTGTAATACCTATTCTAACCACTTCTCCCATTGAGGCCCTTACCCAGATGGCTACTGTGATCGCTAGATTGGTTGTAAATAACAGAAATAGCAGCAGAGTGCTCAGATCGGCTTAGGCAAAAAGGAAGACAGAGGCCATGGGTCCAAAAAAACAGGCCTTGGGAGGGAAATCCAGAAATGGAGCGCTGTGAGGAGCCAAGGCAGCTATTTTCTCCATTTTTTAGTGTATTTTCGCTGTCACTGTTTCTCTCTCTTTTGGGGGCTACATTGATATTCCTTGCTTTATTCTGCTTTCTCTGCAGATGAATTTCCTCTGTGCTCACAGAAAAGGTAGCTGACTTCCCTCTGCCAAAATTCTAAAATGTGTGTACTCCTAGATCAAGTACAGGGATTCACGAGTACTTGTGATACTCCTACATTCTTGAGTAACTGACTCCCCTGAGCCAGGGGTCTTTCCCTTCTTCCCCTGTCAATGACAAACATGGCCCTGATCCCAGCTCTGCGCAGGGGGTGGGAGTGTGGGTGAGTTCTCAGAAAATGGAGGTTGGGGCACCTGGGTAGCCTAGTGTCTGATCCTTGATTTCGGCTCAGGTCATGATCTCTGGGTCATGAGTTTGAGCCCCACCTTAAAACTGAGCTCTGCACTCAGCTGGGAGCCTGCTTGGGATACTTTCCCTCTCTCTCCCTATCCCGTGCCACATGCTCTCTCTCTCAAGATAAATAAACATTTAAATTTTTTTATGTTTATTTTATTTTTAAAAGAAAGAGAGACAGAGACAGAATGTGAGCAGTGGGGAGAGGCAGAGAGAGAGGGAGACACAGAATCTGAAGAAGGCTCCAAGCTCTGAGCTGTCAGCACAGAGCCCAATGCAGGGGTTCAAACCCATGAACTGAGATCATGACCTGAGCTGAAGTCAATGTTCAACTGGTTGAGCCACCCAGGAGCTCCAAAATAAATAAACATTTAAAAGAGAAAAAAGAAAATGTAGGTCATGGGCTTATATTATTATAATTTTCCTCAAATGTGATCCTCAAATGTGATGAGAATGATACTGAACACCAAAGACCACCCTGGCCATTTCTTGCCTGGCTACTTGGCCATAGGTGGTACTTGACAACCAACTAGTATCTGACCCTGAACAGCCCATCCTTTGATCACCACAATGGTTTGTTTAGGTCTCACAGAGAGTAGAGGCCTCTAGTACCCCAGGTCCATGTGATAATTGCTGTAGAAAACAGCCTGGTCATGTGACCATCAAGATTTTTAATCCCAGAAGAGTTATGCTCAAGTGAATTCTCAAGTGGATTAACTAATGTCACTTGATTTATGGATCTGTGACATTATAACAAGAAGGGACACATATGAAAAAATGCTAGATTCTTAGCTCATTCTACAATTTTCCCCTCTGTAATCCTCTCTACTTCTATAGTTTTAACTGTCACCTGTATAGAAAAGACCCATAAATCTTTATGATAGCTTTCTGCTCTACACTCAGCTCTAGATATATATTTCCAACCAAGCTGGATATTGCTATAAATACTCCAAAAATTTATTCTGACCAAAATAAAACTATCTTCCCCTACAAATCCATGTTTACCACATAACCAAACAAGCACTTGATGGCATTTCCCTCTAACTACTGCCAAACCTCCCTGTATCCTCTCCTTCGGTCTCCTCTCCCCAACGCCACAACTGCCTTTTTTGGTTAAGCACTGTTATGTCTTGTCTGGACAATTGCAATGGCCTCCTCCCTAACTTCCTTACTTATTCTCTACATAAAAACTCCCTGATCACCTAGAGTAAAACTCAGTTTCTTAGCCATCAAGACTCGATTTTCTAAGTTTTTAAAAAAAATTTTTGATGTTTTATTAATTTCTGAGAGAGAGAGACAGCCTGAGCAGGGGAGGGCCAGAGAGAGAGGGAGACACAGAATCTGAAGCAGGCTCCAGGCCCTGAGCTAGTCAGCACAGAGTCTGACCCGGGGCTCGAACCCACGAACCATGAGATCATGACCTGAGCCGAAGTTGGACGCTTAACCGACTGAGCCATCCAGGTGCCCCTCGATTTTCTAGTTTTTGCTTGTCCAGTGTCATATCCCATTATGCACCAGGCATTATAACCTCATTCCCTCCTTCCGCCACATTAATGTCGATTTCTCACTCTTCCCAATGCAAATATGTGCCGACCTAGACGCCGGAATGTACATTCCAGAGCCATGAACAGATATATAACGTGCAGTGATGGAGCTATGCGCCCCAGTGCCAAGGGAACACCGAGGAGCATCCATCAGCCTTTGTGCTTGGGAAAGATGTACTTCTATGCCCAAGTAAGAATTGCCTAGTGGAGTCAAAGGGGTGAGAATCAGCTAATACAAAAGCTAGGAGATGGAGGAGCACAAGAGTAGCTCTAACGGTGTTTAGCATCTCAGTGTGGGATAGCAGAGCAAGTACAGTCAGGGAAGGGAGATGTGGGACTGAAGGTGGTTCCAGCTAAGCCAAACTGGGGAGGGGGGTGGCGGGGGGAGTAGTGGAGCTTGTTAGGGGAGTGGCTCAAGAGATTTGCAGGACAACGAGATCCCTCTGGAGGATACAAAGAACCTAAGAAAATGCAAAGCTTTGTTAGTACTTCAGGAGAGAAATGCTCTGGGGAAACAACCAGGACAATGAAGGCCAAGCTTCTGGGTTGGAGGGTCGGGTGGGAGTTCCCCAGATAGCCTCGAGGTGCTGGAGTTAATAATGGGGAGGTGGGGCATGTGTACACAGGGAGGGATGCCAAGGAGGAATCTGATTTCCTATGTGTAAAATTAGAGCATAATGCTTATCTCATTAGAGAAAACATGTAAAGCTTTGTGTCTGGTGTATGAGATTTTTGAGAGGGTTTCAAGTCTACAAACCATGTTCAATAGATTACATTATGATCAGGGTTCCTGGGTGGCTCAGTCAGTTAAGTGCCCAACTTTGGCTAAGGTCACAATCTCCTGGTTCGTGGGTTCGAGCCCCGCATTGTCTGTACTGACAGCTAGCTCGTGCCTGGAGCCTGTTTCAGATTCTGTATCTCCCTCTCTGACCCTCCCCTATTCATACTGTCTCTCTCTCTCTGTCATAGAAATTTAAAAAAAATAATAATAATAAAAGACTCCATTATGATCATCAGAACTTTGGGATACAAGAGCAGATAGCTTACAGATGTGAAGATCGAAGCCCAGGGGTTTCAGCCCCCGCCAAGTCAGTGGGGTGGGGAGTAGAGTTGAGATTCCAAACCAGGCGTTCTGACCTGAGACCTCGAGCCTTCACAGTCTCCCAGCAGTTGGGAGGCCTTCCAACCCAAAATTCTATGTATTGAAATTCCTTTAAGCACAGTATCCGGAATCTGCCTTCCAAGAGAAATTCCAAGAAGTAAAGGAAGGGCTCAGTATCACACTAATCACAATGATAATGGTACTACTTAAAAGAAGCTTCCGTGTGCCATTCCTGAAAAGGTGATTGGTGGATTCCAGAATTCATTCTGTAGGTAACCTGGTGGGGGAAGAGAGGGAGGGAGGGAGGACCTTATAGTTTTAATAAAAGACCATTAAGTTCAGCTAATAGCAATGACAATGGAGCCGCCTGGTGATAGCCGGCACTTAAATCCTAAATGGAAAACAGGAGGGCACCTTGGACGTCTCTACTGTTACATGCTAATGAAGGGGCTCCACTCAAACAAAGGCCTCCTGGAGATTAGTGGAGGGTGTGGCCTGGTCCCACACTGGGTGAGAAGTCTGTGTGGGATGCTGGCAGTCCTGGGCCCTGAATTAAGATATCTTCCTCTCTCTTACTTGGCTTTGTGAAACCTGAAGCAAGATCCTGCATTTCCCTGACCTCTGTGGTTTTGTTTTTTGGGGTTTTTTTGTTTTCTTTTCTTTTTTTTTTTTTTAGTAAAATGTGTATAATCAAGTCTAGGGGTGGCCACTGCCCACAGTTTCACCTGTAGCAACTAGGTTTTGATCATCTTTTTTCCCCAGTCAAACCAAAAAGAGACAGATTTTATAGGTCTAGGGTGGGGTCTGGCAGGAAAAAGGAAAACCAACCAGAAAACAAATTGCCCCGGGGTCCTGATGATCACTCAGGTTTGCAGCCCTTTGAAACAGTGGAGGGACAGGCCCAAACAACTGTGGTGTTACTATAGAGTGATGAGGGGTTTGTGCCCTGGGGAGGAGTTTTTGTCTAAGCTGAGAGTTTAGTACGGTGGAGGCGGAGAGAGTGAAGGCCAGGTCTCGAGAATGTGGATGTGGGAGATCAAAGCTGAGTCAAGCCCAAAGGGCTCTAGGTGCTGGTGGGTCGGGTATGTGGAGAAGCGTGGGACAGGAGACTGAGAAGGAAAAATTGGGGACAGGGTTTTAAATTAATTAATGTACTTATTTTTAAAGATTTTTTTTCGAAAAAATATTTAATTTGAGGAGTACCTGGGTGGCTCAGTTGATTGAGTGTCCGACTTCAGCTCAGGACATGATCTCACGGTTTGTAAGTTCGAGCTCACCACTGTTAGCACAAAGCCCACTTCAGATCCTCTGTTCTCCCCCTTCTCTGCCCCTTCCCTGCTCATGCTGTCTCTCTCCCTCTCTCAGAAATAAATAAAACATTTAGGGCACTTGGGTGGCTCAGTCAGTTAAGCGTCCAACTTCGGCTCAGGTTCACGATCTCATGGTTCATGGGTTCGAGCCCCGCATTGTCTGTGCTGACAGCTAGCTCATGCCTGGAGCCTGTTTCAGATTCTGTTATCTCCCTCTCTGACCCTCCCCTACTCACGCTGTCTCTCTCTATCTCTAAGAAATAAATTTTAAAAAACATTAAACAACAAATAAATAAAATAGTGGCCAACATTAAAAAATAAATAAAACATTATTTAAAAAATAAAAATGTTTTAATGTTGTATTTATTTCTGAGAGAGAGAGAGAGAGAGAGAGACAGCCTGAGCAGGGGAGGGTCAGAGAGAGAGGGAGATACAGAATCTGAAGCAGGCTCCAGGCTCCGAGGTAGCTGTCAACACAGAGCCCGACGCGGGGCTCAAACCCACAAACCGTAAGATTGTGACCTGAGCCAGAGTCGGATGCTTAACCAACTGAGCCACCCAGGCGGCCCTAAAACATTGAAAGAAAAATTAAAAAGGCCTAATTTTTAAGTAATCTCTACACCCAATGTGGGGCTCAAACTCACAAACCCAAGATCCAGAGCCACATGCTCTACTGGCTGAGCCAGCTAGGCATCCCAGGACAGATTTTAAATGACTAGCCTTAAATATTGTGCTAAGGAATCTATCTTACTTAATTGCAGAGATACTGAAGAATCCGTGAAGGCAATTTCTTTTAATGCACACAATACTTTGATAGCATGGTGGATGAGAAGGACTTTCTCCAGTACAGTTCAAATTCAGTTCACTCATTAAATCAGTAAGTATTTCTAGATTATCTTCTGCCTGCCAGGTGCTATTTTGGGCCTTGAAGAGACATTAGTCGATAATACAGACAGATAAACATACCTATCCTCAAAGGGTTTACATTTTTAATGGAAGGAATGGATAATAAATAAGTGAAATATGTGGTATGTCAGATACCAATAAAGCAGGAGGAAGCAATAGGGAGTGCTAGGGAGTTGGGTAGAAGTTATAATTTTATTTTATTTTATTTTTTATTTATTTATTTTTTTAATTTATTTCTAGGAGAGAGAGACAGCATGAGCAGGGGAGGGTCAGAGAGATTGGGAGTCACAGACTGAAACAGGCTCCAGGCTCTGAGCTGGCAGTCAGCACAGAGCCCGACGCGGGCCCCGAACTCACGACCCGCGAGATCATGACCTAAGTGAAAGTCGGACGCTTAACCGACTAAGCCACCCAGGCGCCCCAGTTTTTATAATTTTAAATAGTATGGCAAAGGGGCACCTGGGTGGCTTAGTCGGTTAAGCGTCCGACTTTCACTTAGGTCATGATCTCGCGGGTCGTGAGTTCGGGCCCCGCGTCGGGCTCTGTGCTGACTGCCAGCTCAGAGCCTGGAGCCTGTTTCAGAGTCTGTGACTCCCAATCTCTCTGACCCTCCCCTGCTCACGCTGTCTCTCTCTCTCCCTCTCTCTCTCTCTCTCTCTCTCAGAAATAAATAAAAAATAAATAAAAAATAAATAAATAAATAGTATGGCAGGGAAGGCCATATGAGAAGGTCGTGTTTGAGCTAAGATGTTAGCAGGTGAGGGAGGGAGTTTTGGGGCTAAGCAGAATTACAAAGGCCGTGAGGCAGGTGAGTATCTGGTATAGCCAGGGAATAACCAGGAGACCAGTGTTGCTGAGCTCTAGGGAGCTGGGAAATAGGCAAAAGACCATAGCAGAGAATAAAGGGTAGAGGTATAAATCAGAGGGGTAGGATCTTGTAGCCATTGTAGGGATTCAGTTATTCTTTCCTTCTCTCTCTTGGGTAATTAATGAATAATTCAGAATGGAAGAGAATCTAAGTCAATCAGCAAGTCACAAACAGACTATGAAGGCTGTCTTAAAACCATCTCTCACTTGGACTACTGCGAAAGCTTTTTGTGGGGTGCCTGGCTGGCTCAGTCAGTAGAGCATGGTACTCTTGATCTTGGGTTTGTGAGTTCAAGTTCAATTGGGTGTAGAGATTACTTAAAGTTAAAACCCTGGGGCACCTGGGTGGCTCAGTCAGTTTGGCATCTGACTTTTGATTTTGGCTCAGTTCATGATCTCTGCTCAGGTCATGATCTCACAGTTAGGAGATTAAGCCCAGTATTGTGCTCTGCATTGGGTATGGGGCTGCTTGGGATGCTCTCTCTCTCTCCCTTTCCCTCTGCCCCTCTCCCCCTTAAAATAAAATATAAATAAATCTGTTCTTTTAAGCTTTCTGTAATAATTGGACTATTAAAAATGCTTTCTGTAACTGGACTCAGGCAGGCCAGGTCCAAAGACCCAAAGGGGCCCCCACAGGAGCAGCCAAGAGAGTTTCTGGCTTAGCACAGGATAGAAATCAAACCTGAGCCAGGAAGAAGTAAAAGCAGAGTTTACTGAAGAGCATAAGTGATAGAGCATAGCAGACAGGGTGTCTGAGAGGCTCTGAAAGGAAAGGAGAGGAGAGGAGAGTGAGTCTCATTGTCGCTTGGGGTTAGGGGTTTTTATTAGAAAGGGGTCCACAGTATTTGTTCCTTCAGGAATCCAGGGTAAAGTCCAATAAAAAATGACTGTCAAGGGTACCTGGGTAGGTCAGTTGGTTAAGCATACGACTTCAGCTCAGGTCATGATCTCACGGTTCATGGGTTCAAGCCCCGCGTCGGGCTCTGTGCTGACAGCTCAGAGCCTGGAGCCCGTTTCAGATTCTGTGTCTCCCTCTCTCTCTGACCCTTCCCTGCTCATGCTGTCTCTCAGAAATAAATAAAAACATTTACAAAAATTTAAAAAATGACTGTCAAGTGAACAATAGGTGTTATTCCATAAATTACCAAAGGTAGGGGTTATAGATGCCAGTGTTGACTGAGATTTGTTCGAGGCTCATATCCTGGAAAGTGTTTGGGATCCAGTTCCTTTCTAGATGCTGTCAGGTATTTGGGGGCCTAGGATGAAACTCGGAGAATGATTAACTTTCTTGTCTCCCCCTTGGAGCAGTAACATAGCTCCTTTGGTTTATTCAAATGCAAGGTGAAATAGGGAACATGAGTAAATGGGGCTAGCAGAAAAGCAGCAGAGAGGGGGCGCCTGGGTGGCTTAGTCGGTTAAGCGTCCGACTTTCGCTTGGGTCATGATCTCGCGGTTCGTGGGTTCGAGCCCCGCGTCGGGCTCTGTGCTGACTGCCAGCTCAGAGCCTGGAGCCAATTTCAGAGTCTGTATCTTCCCTCTCTCTCTGACCCTCCCCTGCTCACGCTGTCTCTCTCTCTCTCTCCTAGCAATAAATAAAACATTTAAAAAAAAAAAAAAGAAAGAAAGAAAAGCAGCAGAGATGGAGCCCTCCTAAAGATGGAGTCCCTTTAGTTTCCCTATCTCACTTGGATTAGTCTTGCCCTTCTCAGATTTGTCCTCCTTGCTGCTCCGGAGAGCTGTTTCTAAGATGCTTGTCGCACCCTTGCTTAAAACCTTTCAGAGGCTCCCTGTGGTCCCCGCACAAAAAAGTTTCATCTCAGCCTGGAGTCCACAGGCATTTGTGATCTCATATTTTCTTAGCTATATTACTTAAGTGTTTTGTTTTGTTTGTTTGGGGGATTTTTGGCTTATAGGAGCTAAACTAAGTTAGTTTAGGGGGAGAAATGTATTATTCAGGAGAGGATTGTGTCATGAACTCAGGGGTGGAATGAGGCTATATCTCAGAAAGGAACAAGAATCTGAGGTGAGATAGAAGGTTGGGGAGGTTCTGCCTTTTCCCTCTGCCTCAGTGTCTTCCCCCACATCTCTGCCAAGCAGCCGATCAGGTCCTGGATGGGTTCAAGGGAAAGGGGTGCAATCCCAACACCCAAGAAGTGACAATTTCTGAACTGATAAACTTGACTTCAGAAAGTTCTTCTCTATTATTTTGTGTCCATGTCATTGTTTTTCTGTTTTTGTTTTTGTTTTTCTCTTAATTAAAAATGTTTCTGATGGGGGCACCTGGGTGGCTCTATCAGTTAAGCGTCCAACTCTTGGTTTCTGCTCAGGTCATGATCTTGCAGTTTGTGAGTACGAGCCCTGCATGGGGCTCCGCGCCAGTGTGGAGCCTGCTTGGGATTCTCTCTCTCCCTCTCTGTCTCTCTGCCCCTTCCCCTGCTTGCACTCTCTCGCTCTCAAAATAAATAAATAAACTTTAAGGGTTAAATAAGTCTTTTTTTTTAAATGTTTTATTTATTTCTAGGAGAGAGAGAGAGAAACAGTGTGAGCAGGGGAGGGTCAGAGAGAGAGAAGGAGTCACAGACTGAAACAGGCTCCAGGCTCTGAGCTGGCAGTCAGCACAGAGCCCGACGCGGGGCTCGAACCCACGAACCGCGAGATCATGACCTAAGTGAAAGTCGGACGCTTAACCGACTGAGCCACCCAGGCGCCCCAAGGATTAAATAAGTCTTATAGGGAGCCTAGGCATTTCCTAGGGTGATGATATTTTAGCCCATGCTCAATTGTCAGTTCTGCAGGTCTAGAAACTTAATATACTTATGCGTAACTCATAGGAGACTGTGGCATAAATCAAAATGCCAATTTATTAAATTTTAGCCACTACTCTACTTCTTACTTAAACACAAACATAATCATGTTAGCTCCCCAGTGCCTATAGACACCATATGATTGGGTCAAACTCTTTAGCAATCTGGCCTTGAACCAACTTTGCAGTTGGTTCTCATATGCCATGTATGTCCTTTCTATATGCTGCTTCCTTTGTCTGGAATGTCCTTTCTGAGTCTTTACCAGGCAAAATCCTCATTTTAATTGAAAGTCCATTATCTTCTCTCTCTCTTTTATTAATGTTTATTTATTTTTAAGAGGGAGAGAGAGAGAGAGAGAGAGACAGTACGAGTGAAGGAAGGGCAGAGAAAGAGGGAGACAGAATCCAAAACAGGCTCCGGGCTCCGGGCCGTCATCACAGAGCCTGACACAGGGCTCGAACCCATTAACCGCAAGATCATGACCTGAGCTGAAGTCAGATGCTTACCCTACTGAGCCACCCAGGCACCCCAAATATTACCTTCTCTTAAAGGCTTCTCTGGCCAGCCCTACCTACCCCTACAGCAGACCATATTAATTGCTTCCAATTCTGGGCTAACATGGCCCCCTTCTTATTAGATTATACTTCATCATATATTCATGACTACCTCTTCGATTGGGTAGTGAACTCCTAAGGACCAGAACACTATTTTATCCATCAGGGTAACTCAGAGTACAGCACATTGGCTAAGTACAAGACTCTCAATAAATGTTGAACTGAATTGAACTTATTCATTTGTATTTTCTGCAATTATTTCCCGTTCTTTCCTAAGTTCTTATAAAAGTTAATTTTGAAAATGTCAACCTGTCTTAGCTATAATAAGAGGACGGGAGAAGGGAGCATGTTCATGCTGGGACTGAGAAAATCACATCTCTGGGGCCAGGGATGGTGACTAGTGTGGAAATATAAGTGAGGGACCCTACAGGGAGGGAAAAAAAAAACACAGCGGGAAGAGCCAAACCAAATGACAGGTGCTTCTTCCCACCAGGAAATTTCCTTTTCAGATCTCATCTTTGTTCATACCTGGAGGTTTCTGAATGTTGTAAATGGAGGGCCCGGTTCCCTTGTGGGCTGTCTGTGTATGGTCTCCTCCGTGTTAGTGTGCAAGTGGATGGAGGTTAGCTTCCTGACTGGGACCTGTCTCTGGTGGGATAAAAAGAATTAAGACAAGAGTGTTGGTTCATGATTGCCTGACACCCTACCACCCTCCTTCTGACTAATCAAAGGGTAAGTGTGATAATGTGGGCAAATGCAATGGAACAGATCTTGGGAGACCAGGAAATGGAAGTCTCTGGAGAAAGAAAAGGCAGCCAGAGGCATGAACCCAGTCTGACTTTTGTCCTGGTGTTTCCTAATCTCATTCCCACAATGGCTCAAACCATTCCCCATTTGTCCATCTCCCCTCCCCTTCTCTAACTCCCACGTCCCCCTGCAAACCCTTGAGATCTGCTCCAGAGAGGGATCAGGACGCTGACAGTGGAGGAACAGGGGCCTCCAGTCTTCCCTTATGATCAGCATGGTGTTTACTAAGTCCCCAGCCTTGAAGTCGTTTGTGGCGCTCTCTGCCTTACTGAAGAAAAATGAATTTTGCCTCAGTTCCTGATTCCTGTTTAAATATTTAGTTTAATCAGCCCAGGCCCAAGTGCCTTTTCCATTTCCCCTGGTGCCTGGGAGCCATGCTGACACCAGCATCATAAATAACGCATCTGATCCCAGGAACATGCCAGTGGCTGGGAGTCACGCCATCCCTCAAGTTTCAGGGCCTGCCCTCCGTTGCAGCTGCTTTGGGAGAAGCTGGACTAGAACAGAGAAGTCTGTCTTGAGCCTGAAGGCTTCTTCTCAAAGCTACTCCTGGATGGAGTCATTGTGCTGTCCCTATTGCAGTCCAGATCTGAGAGGCCATGAGGGGGTGCAAGGGTGTTGCTAATGGAGAGAGTTGGAGGAGCAGGAAAAGGCAGGAGCACCTAGGCCACAGAATGTTTGGACTCCACCTTCAAGGTGGCTTCCATCTGTTGGAGAGACTTCAGGGCCATTTAGAATTTTTTTTTTAATTTTTTTTTTAATGTTTTATTTATTTCTAGGAGAGAGACAGAGAGACAGCGTGAGCAGGGGAGGGTCAGAGAGAGAGGGAGTCACAGACTCTGAAACGGGCTCCAGGCTCTGAGCTGGCAGTCAGCACAGAGCCCGACGCGGGGCTCGAACCCACAAACCACGAGATCATGACCTAAGCGAAAGTCCGACTAAGCCACCCAGGCACCCCTTCAGGGCCATTTAGAACAGGTCCGACCTAGATTCTGTGTGAATATAGAGCAGAGGATCAGGATACCAAATATAAGGAAGCAGCTGAGTTCAAGGGCAGAGGTAATAAGGAGACTCCACGAAATGCTGGAACCTTGTATTCTCCCTTCACCTCCAGAATTCTGGCTTGTAACATGGGTTCTGCCTTCTATTCCAAGAACACCATCCAAATTTCACCCCATTATTCCAGAAGCCTGGGGGGAAAGTTAGGGCTTCCAGGGGATGCACACTTTGTCTCCTCTTACAGAAAGGATTTGGCTGGACAAGTCCTGGGTGTCCTTTGCCAAAACCTCAAAAAGATTAAACTGCCTCCAGGTGCCCTATTTTTGCAGCTAACCCCTCAGTGCTCTCTGATCTGTGCAATTAGATGGGGAGCACTGTGTTAGTTGTCATTAATGACATGGTCCTGGCTTGGCTTTGTAAGAGAAGCTCCTTGGGGCAGCTCTGTAATACTCGTGCTTTTTTCCTCCAAAATTTTGCAGAGATAAAAGGAAACATAAACAACGATTTATTTATCCAGGAGTTCAAAGTATAGCTTTGAGCCCTTCAACATATTCTGTGCTTTTTGAAATCAAAAGTGCAAATAAACTTTCTTCAGTCTCTTTTATTATTTTTTTAAAATTTATTTTTCCCCCTCCGTCTCTTTTAGAAAGGGCAGCTGCTGTAAACCACAGATAAACATAAAAGGAGCTGATGAAAAGAGCAAACTGCAGTCTCCTCCTCAGTCTGGGGAGTTCAGAAGCCCCACTCTCTGCCCTTGGAGTCGTTCAGTCTGCAGAATCTCTAGGAATTCATTTTGAGCTGCTCGGGTAGCTGGAGAGCCAGGAGCCACCAAAGGAAAGATGGTAGCAGGGAGTTGGTCTCTGATAACGGGCACCTTGTCAAATCCAGTGGTCGATCTGTTGCCCTGATTAGTCACAGCTGAACCCCTCCCTTATTCCCTTGGTTTCTGGGACCTGTATTCCTCTGGCCTTTCTCACATCTACCTCACTACTCCCTCAGTCCCCTCTGTGCCTCTCCTCTTTCTGATCACTACATGAGTATTTCTCCGTCTTGACTGTATTTCAGAATAACTTGAGAATTTTTTTTTCCTTTTAACTGAAAATCAGGGTCCACTCTGCACTAATTAAAGCAGGATCTCTCAGTTTTGTAGTAATTCCTCTGGTGTGGGCTGGGGTACAGAACCTGCTGACAAAATGCTGGCTTGCCCCAGGGCTCAGGCTTCTGCCCGCCTCTCCCCGTCTACAGTCTCTCTCAGCTCACCCGACCAGTCCCGAACTTCATGGAATCCCTAAACAGATTTGGGCTTTTAGCCTTTGTCTCTGTGCTGAGTTCCGAGCCCATATCCGCTTCTCTGTTTAACACCTCTGAACAGACATCTACAAGCAGTTGGAAGTACTAACATCTATTGATTTTGTCCTCTCATCTCCTACATCCAACCCTTCAACAAAAACTGTTGGCTCTGCCTTAAAATGTATCTCCATTGGCCATGACAGCCACAATTCTATTCCAAACTTTTGTCACCTCCTTCCTCCTTGAACTCTTTTAGGCTTCTAACTAGTCTCCCTGTTTCCATTCCCCACAGTCTATCCTCTACACTGCAGCTCAAGTGATCTTTTGGACTTTTTTTTTTTTTAACTTTCAGAAGGCTTTATTTCAGCCCATGCTATTAAACACAACATCACTTACAACCAAGAAAACTTTTTTAAGATAAAAATGTCGTAAGTGGCCTGTACTTATGGAATTCATTGGTCCTACAGGAAGACACAGTTCACCTGAAAGAATAGGTGAATGGCAATGAAAGGCTATTACAGGGCCACCTGGGTGGCTTAGTCAGCTAAGCATTTGACTTCAGCTCAGGTCATGATCTCATGGTTAGTGGGTTCAAGCCCCGTGTCAGGCTCTGTGCTGACAGCTAGCTCAGAGCCTGGAGCCCGTTTCAGGTTCTGTGTCTCCCTCTCTCTCGGACATTCCCCTGCTTGCACTGTCTCACTCTCTCTCAGAAATAAATAACACATTTAAAAAAAAAAAAAAAAGAAACATACTTTCACCACAGTTCTGGTAGCCAGAACCCAGAAATCAGCATGTCAGTGGGGTTGATTCCTTCTTTAAAAAAAAAAAAAAAAGTTTATTTATTTATTTTTGAGAGAGAGACGTAGACAGAGAGAATGAGTGGGAGAGGGGCAGAGAGAGGGAGGGAGAGAGAATCCCAAACAGGCTCCTCGCTATCAGCATAGAACCCGATGCAGGGCTTGAATTTAACCATGAGACCATGACCTGATTTGAAATCAATAGTCAAAATTGAGTCTGATGCTTAACTGCCTGAGCCACCCAGACTTCCTGGATTGATTCTTTGTGAGGGCTCTGAGGGCGAATTCATTCCATACTTCTTCACCAATACCTGGTGATTGCTGGCAGTCTTTGGTATTCCTTGGCTTATGGTTGAGTAACTCCAATCTCTGCTTCCACCTTCACATGGACTTCTCTTCACTCTGTGTCTTCTGTTTCTCATAAGAACACTTGTGATTGTATTTCAGGCCCATTCTAATCCCGGATGATTTCATCTCCAGATCCTTAACTTAATTTCATCAGAAAATACCCTTTATCTAAGTAAGATCCCATTCACAAATCATATCTTTTGGGAGACTACTGTTCAACCCACCATATGCTCTTAACATTTTTTTTTTAATGTTTTTATTTATTTTTAGGAGAGAGAGAGAGAGACAGCATGAGCAGGGGAGGGTCAGAGAGAGAGGGAGTCACAGACTGAAACAGGCTCCAAGCTCTGAGCTGGCAGTCAGCACAGAGCCCGACGCGGAGCCCGAACCCACGAACCGCGAGATCATGACCTAAGCGAAAGTCGGACGCTTAACCGACTAAGCCACCCAGGCGCCCCAACCCACCATATGCTCTTAGAGGCAAGGAGGTAAGTTAGGAAATAGTCAGGTTTGCTTTTCCAGATTGGATCTCTTCCTTTCTCCTGTTCTTTCTGGCTTTCCTCCTTCCTTCTCCCCAATCCTGGCTGCTTTTCCAGAGCTGGGAGGAGGACTCTCTCAATCTGAGAATGACCCTTGTGAAATGGTCAGCCCTGGGCATTCTCCTTCGTCTTCACTGTCTGTCTTGGTCAGCCACTTGTAAGGCTCTCTGCGCATGCCCTGCCTGTTTGCACATTTGGACCTGGACTCTGATCTCCTGAACCTGGACCTGCTAAACCTGTTTTTTTCCCAAGCTGAAGGACTCAGGGAACCTGCTTCTTCCCCTGGGGCCAGGGTTTGGTTTACTCCTTAGACAAGACAGGCCGGGCTCTGTGTAGATGGCGACACAGAAGAGTCTATTTCCAGCCCAGATCTCTCTTCTAAGCTCTAGGTCTATTCATCTACCTCTTTCCTAAAGAGGAAACATCTACCTGGATGTTTCCAAAAGGACCTCAAACACAATTCATTTCACATTAAATCTGTCAACTATCCTTCTTCCCCCAAATTGCCTCCACTACAGTATTTTTTTAATTGATTTATTTATTTTTAACAGTTTATTTATTTAGGATTTAGGAGCACCCAGGTGGCTCAGTCAGTTGAGCATCTGACTTTGTCTTGAGTTATGATCTCGTGGTTAGTGAGATGTAGCCCGGCATCATCAGGCTGGCTGCTGTGAGCACTGAGCCCACTTCCTGTCCTCTGTCTCCCTCTCTCTCTGCACCTCCCCCACTCATGCCCTCTCTCTTTCTCTCTCAAAAATAAATAAACATTTTTAAAAAGTTTAAAGTTTATTTATTTTTTAGTAATCTCTACACTCAATGTAAGGCTTGAACTCACAACCCCGAGATCAAGAGTCGCATGCTATTCCTACTGAGTCAACCAGGAGTCCCCTTTCCCTACAGTACTCTAAACTCACTACATCTTACCTCTCCCCACCCTGTTACTCATACTCTGCCTCTCCAAAGTCATCAGATCCCATAGCCCCTACCTCCTAAATCTGTCTCAGATCCCTCTACTTTTCTCCCATCCCTCTGCCTCCACCCTAGGTCAAGCCATCAACCCTTCTCACCAACTTACTAACTGATCTCCTGCCTAGACCCTTCCCACCCTATCTAATCTCTTTACTGCAGCCTGTGACTTCCTATAAACACTACGTGTCAGATCCCGTAGACATTCCCATTGCTCCTTACAATTCTTTTTCCTAACTCCACACCCTGTCCGGCCCAGCCATCTCTCCGTTCAAATTTATAGCAATATGCCAGCTAAAAAAGGGACGCTTTAAGATCAATTAGTTCAACCTTCCAGGGGCTCATGCTTGTCCCCATTGTGATTTCTTGTCCCTTTTCTGCTACATGGAAGCAATGCTGTCACTAGAGTGGCAACCCAATGGCCGAGCCAGATCCCCTTTGAGGGCATTAGAAAACCATAGAACCCTAAAACGCACATTTCCAAAAACCAAGACTTCCTGGGATTAGCCTTGAGCTTCATGTTTTCAGCACAGAGATGGATGGAAAGAGAAGCTCCTTGACTCTCGAAGCTACAAAACTCCTGACTCTCCTTTCCTTTCCTTCAGGGGCTCCCTGCTTTGATTCTTGCTGTTACATGCTTAGCTTTCTCCTAGGATACATTTACATACGCCTTTAAAACCTAGGACCTCCTTAGGATATCAGGGACAGGCTGGCCTTTTTCCAGAAGAATTTTACTAAATAACAAAACAAGTTAGTGAAAGAAAAGAAAAAAAGAGAGACACACAGAGAGAGAAACAAATCATAGAAAACACAAACAATAAGATAAAATCCTTTAGAGGCGCCTGGGTGGCTCAGTCGGTTAAACGTCCGACTTCAGCTCAGGTCATGATCTCATGGTTCGTGGGTTCGAACCCTGCGTCGGGCTCTGTGCTGACTGCCAGCTCAGAGCCTGGAGCCTATTTCAGAGTCTGTGACTCCCTTTCTCTCTGACCCTCCCCTGCTCACACTGTCTCTCTCTCTCTCTCTCTCAGAAATAAATAAAAAACATTTAAAAATTTTTTAAAAAAGATATAATCCTTTATCCACAACCTGGCATCTAATTTCAGATTAATGAGATTCTAGACACCCCTCTCCCACCCAAGTTCCAATATCCAATATCACAATATCGCAAAGCTTCTAGATTCCATGGCCAGCTCTGTAGCACCTGTATGAAAACTCTATCCTTAGATTGAGACAAAAATCAACTCTGTCTCATTTATTTCTTCCTTCCTTCCTTTCTTTTTTTACAGAGAAAGTGTGAGTAGGGCAGAGGGGCAGAGGGAGAGAGAAAGAGAATCTTAAGCAGGCTCCATTCTTGGCTTGGATCCTGTCTTGAGGCTTGATTCCATGACCCTGGAATCATGGCTTGAGGCAAAATCAAGAGTCAGACACTCAGCTGACTTGAGTGTCCCAGGAGTCTCCACTTACTGCTTTTTTGAGCATCCATTTCTCTTAAGCTAAATGGTAGGATGCTAGAAACTAGCATAAGGAACACACTGGGCCTTTACACAATCTCTTACCGTGATTATTATTATTATTTTTTTAACATTTATTTATTTATTTTGAGAGAGACAGAGAACGAGAGATTCCCAAGTAGGCTCCATACTCACCATGAACCCAAATCAAGTGTCGGATGCTTACTATCTGAGCCACCCAAGCACCACCCCCACCTTACCATGATTCCTTAATCACAATAGCTGTGCCTGGAAATTTTTCCCACAGAAAGCTGGATTTGCCCTGGGATTTCTGGTAAGGTCTAAGAGACCTCTTCCTTAGTGGTGAGGGTGGCTGGCATAGAGCAAAGGGACCTAATACATAGGAAACTCTTTTTAAAAAAAAAAATATTTTATTTATTTCTGAGAAAGAGAGAGAGAGCATGAGCAGGAGAGGGTCAGAGAGAGAGGGAAACACAGAATTCAAAACAGGCTCCAGGCTCTGAGCTAGCTGTCAGCACAGAGCCTCACGTGGGGCTCGAACCCACGAACCGTGAGATCATGACCTGAGCCAAAGTCAGACGCCCAACTGACTGAGCCACCCAGGCACCCCAGAAACTCTTAATATGTGCCAAACACTTTATATTTTTAATTTTTAGCACAAACTTTTGCTATAGGTCTCAATCCCTAATCATTTTTTGAAGAATTTGAGGCTCAGAGGGGCAAGTATCTTGCTCAAAGTCTTACAGCTAAATAGCCAAACTAGGAGTGAGGTTTGATCTGGTGGATGACAAGTTTGTGGTGATCTGAACCACACAGCCTCTGGAGGTAGAGGTACCTTTGCTTCCTTTGAAGGTAAAGACTTTTCCACCCTTTCTCTGATTTGAGGGTTTCTTTTAATCTCTAAACATTTGCTAAACTCCATTTCGGCAGTACTTCTTTGATATTAGGAGGTATATAGGTTTCATAGACAAAGTCCTTGCATTCAAATCAGTACCTAGTTCTCTAACTATACTGAGCCCATCATTGGTATTTTGTGCTTTCAGATATTGAGCATGTACTATGTAGAAGACACTGGCCAAGGAGCTGGAGCTGGAAGACATTGAATATACAGAATCTACAGGAAGGAAAAGGCCCTGGGTTCTGACATGATCATACTTCCTGCTCCACGCCCCCAGTCTCTGAGGCCTTTCATTGGGGACTTCTGGATATGACTGTTCCTAAGGAAACGAGGTGGGTATGGATGGAGGACGTTTTCTTGGCACCTTTTGCCCATTAATTATGGTTAGTACAGTCACCACAAATACCTGGTAAGGTGCACACAGCTGGGGGAATGAGACAGAAATACAGAACTAACAGAAATACAGAAATATTTTGAAGGGGAAAAATTGCTCATTTATTTAAAAATAATGGAGTGGTCAAAGCCTTTAAAGCTTGTGATCCATTCTTTTGTAGTTTATGGTTTATAGGTGGCCTTTTCACTTGACAAAAGGCTTCCTGGTTTAGAGAATTCTAGGCCAGAGGAAAGGCCTGAATTATAATCCCAATACTGCTACCAGTTTACTGGATGACTCCAGATGAATTATTCAACCTATTTATGTGTCAGCATAGAAATGGAGTGATGTCAGATATGTCACAATATGTTTTCCGTGGGATCTCCAGTAAAAGGATTATGATAAACAACAATTATTCAGTGTGCATAACAAAACACTTCTGCTTTTTTCTCTGGGTCAGAAGAGCTAACACAGGTTCACATTGTACACATGGCATAAAACCCTTGGGAATCTGAAACATGGAGTTAATAAAAAGCAACAGACACCTGTTATTTTCATAGTGCTCTGTGCTGAATGATTTATGAAGCATATTCATATATCATCACGACCGATCCTCAACTCACCTGTGAAATGGAATTAATGTTCCCATTTTATTAAAAAAAAAACTTTTTTTTAATGTTTTATTTCTAGGACAGAGAGAGAGAGAGACAGCGTGAGCAGGATAGGGTCAGAGAGAGGAGTCACAGACTCTGAAACAGGCTCCAGGCTCTGAGCTGGCAGTCAGCACAGAGCCTGACGCGGGGCTCGAACCCACGAACCGCGAGATCATGACCTAAGCAAAAGTCGGACGCTTAACTGACTAAGCCACCCAGGCGCCCCAATGTTCCCATTTTATATCTGAAGAAACTTGAGTCGGGGCGCCTGGGTGGCTTAGTCGTTTGGTCGTCTGACTTTCGCTTGGGTCATGATCTCGCGGTTCGTGGGTTCGAGCCCCGCGTTGGGCTCTGTGCTGACTGCCAGCTCAGAGCCTGGAGCCTGTTTCAGTCTGTGACTCCCTCTCTCTCTGACTCTCCCCTGCTCACACTGTCTCTCTCTCTCTCTCTCCTAGAAATAAATAAAAATATTAAAAAAAAAAAGAAACTTGAGTCACACATAAGGTAATTCAGGCAAAATTGCTTTATTTTTATTTTTTTACTTTGCCTCAGCTATGTGGAAAATAATTTTTTTTAACTGAGTAAGTTGTGATACTAGACCATCACAAATGCCATCACCATACAAACAAAACACAATCTTCTTTTCTGGGGACACTTCCCATCCCTGCACAGACCCCACACCCAGAGTCACCAACATGTAGCTGTAAATCACCAGAAACTCCAAACAGCCCAGAAGGTGAGGGATCATCTATATGCTGATTATACAACAATGTCCGGGAGTAGTCTGGAATGGATTGGCTTTTTAAAGAAAGTTGTTTGCATACATTTGGGGGATCGCCAGCTAAGATTTAACTCTACTTTTTTGTTTGTTTCCTGTAAGGGAATGAGGCTGAGAACATAGGGGTTGCCTAGAGAATTCGCTTGGGAAATTAATAATGACTTATTTTTTTCAGATGTTTTTTATTTATTTCTGAGAGAGAGACAGCGAGAGCAGGGGAGGGTCAGAGAGAGAGAGAGAGGGAGACACAGAATCCCAAAGCAGGCTCCAGGCTCTGAGCTGGCAGTCAGCACAGAGCCCTTTGCGAGGCTCCAACTCAGGAACCCTGAGATCATGACCTGAGCCAAAGTCGGACGCTCAACCGACTGAGCCACCCAGGCGCCCCTAATAATGATTTAAAAGCTTTAGGCACATAACTGGTTAACGGTCTATCAATGGCAAGGTGACTAAGCTATCTCCTCCTTTGTGGCTGGTGGTGAAATGTAGGGTGCTGTTCCCCTATGGGCAAAAAGAACCCTTCCCCCTTCTCTAAGGACCTCTTTTGCTGGCAGGGCAGCACTGTGTAGGGCCTGTCTAGAGGCAAGGCCTCCACTTGTGGGGGAGTGGGTTCCGTTCAGCCCAATTTTGGGGTGAACGCTGACAGACCCCCAATGCAGTTGGGTAAACTTGGGAGGGCGTCAGTTTTTCTACACTTGTCCCCAGCTGGGGCTTTCCCTGGGGATGCTGGAAGCACCTGGGGTCCTCCTGGCCCCAAGGTGTGCAGGCTACAGGCCCATTGCATTAACGTCACCACGAGGAAGGTGCTCTGCGGCGTGCACATATTTGTACCCAAGTGTTTGCCCCGAGGCTGGCGCCCATGTGCTAGAGGTCTCGAATGCAGGGGCTTCCCAGGGACAGAGCACGGAGGAAGACCTGTCTGGAGGTGGCCAGGTGACTGGGTGCTGGCTGAGGCGGTACCGGCCCGGGGAGAGCCTGAGCCCCTGCCCCCACCCCAATTCTCTAACAGCTCCAGGTCTGCGTTTGCGAGTACAGGCCTCCGCTTCGGCCACGACCCTTGCCCTAGGGTCCTCCACTTTCAGCAAGGGCCCCCAAGCCACCGCCCTCCCCAAGTCCTTGCCGGCCCCGCAGCGACCTCCCCCGGCCCGGCCCACTCGGCCTCGCAAGCCCGTCGCTGGGGGCGGTAACCTGCCCCCACCCCGTGGCGTCCCCTCCCCTTCACTTCCCCCTCCTCTCGGTCCCTCCCTCCCCTCCCCCCCGTGGCGAGGCGGCGGCGGCGGCGGCGGCGGCCGAGGCTGAGGCGGCGGCGGCGGCGGGCGGGGCTCGGCTCGGGCTCCGCGGGCGGGCGGGCGGACATGGCGGCCAACATGTACCGGGTCGGAGGTAGGAAGGCTTGGCCCGACCCGGCCCGTCTGGGAGCGGGCTCGGGAGTGGGGGATCGGGGCGAGTTCATCCTAACCGCTGGGAGCCGAGGGCGCAAGGGGCGGGGGGCGCCGGGGCCCGCCGAAGGGGCCGGGGTTTCCCACCCCCGCCACCCGCCCCTCCCTCGACTGTGGCCCGCTGGGGGCCGGCGCCCACCCTCCCCCTCGCTCCCACCCCCACTCAGTTTTCTAGGGCCAGGCCTGTACTTAGGGGTGTGAATTATCAGACGCCCCCCTCCAGGACGCCCGCATTGGGTATGGGCCGTCGAACCCCCTAATAGGGTGGTCTTTCCCCGCGTGGCTTCCACGCTGTGGGTGTTGGAGAGGATGGGGGGCCACCCCCGTTCCTCTACTCCTCCGCTGTAGTGGGAGTGGGGTGGGGGTGGGGGTGAAGGCAATGGGGGCTCAGCCAGGGGCACAGCTGGACAGGCCTGTTTGCAGGGACGGGGCTCTGCACTTCTCCTTTCTCCCCCCCCCCCCGTTTCTTGCCCAGCCCCCCAAGATGGGGCACAGTGGGGCCAGGGCACCGCAGCCAGAGGTGGGGAGTTGAGCTCTGCGTGGACGTTTGCTCTGGTGTCTGCCTCCTTCCCAGCCTTCTGCAGTAGAGAGAAATAAGGTCAAACAAACTTTCTCCCTACTCACGATGCCCTCCTCCCTCTTTCTTGGTAAAATAATAATTCAGATAAGTGGCGTGTTTGTGTGTGAGACTCGCTCTTCTCTGCTCATTAGCTGAGCTCCTGATGGATGGCGGTGGGAATGGCCTGGCTAAATGAGGCCACTTTGCAGAAGAGAGATGGGAAAGAGCCACTAAGATAGACAATAACAACGCAGCCCAACCTCTCAAATAAACACACAGTGGGAAGTTTCCAGTGAGCCTATTAGATGAGAGGAAAAGCCACACTTGAAAATTTTTATCCTGTTTATTGAAAGCCGGTAGTGATTTCTTGACAATAAAACCTTACGTGGATTTTGATTAAATATGGTAAAGAGTTTTTAAAAATCTTGAGATCTCTAGAGAGCTCTTTCTCTCAGAAAGTGAACCCCTTTTCATGTCCCTACACTGCTGCGCACCCAATCACCTCAGATTGACCTGTGGAAAAGTTTGTCAGTGTGCTTCCTCTTACTTGCTTAGCTCACCTGATTGGTTTTTGTTTTGTTTTCCCTTGTTTTCTTAAGTGATTGAAATGTACTTTGGGCTGCTAAGCTTTTCAGGATGCTCTGAAACTGTCTTAGGTCAATAGTTTTATGTGAGAAGCATACTCCAGGGTAAATTGGATTGGAGGGAGAAGATGTGGAGGCAGTTATAGCATGAAAGACATGTTTAGTCAGCTCTGACTACTTAATGATGAGAAGAGGGGCCTATTTGTTTATTATTAAAGAAGTGATGGGTGGCATGGAAGTCTAGGAGAACTTGATAAAACATTAATTGAAATGAAAATGCCAGGAAAATAAGGGTCTGTGAATGGTAGGCATATGAGAAAATACATTAAAGTTGTATTACTAAATTTGCTTTTATCAGGGAATGAATTACAAGCTTCATTTTGGATGTGAATTGCCTAATACAGAAAGTCATAGATTGACAAATGTGAACTTTCTGTTGAAAAGATTAAGCTCTTCCTTTAATTACAGATTATGTCTACTTCGAGAATTCCTCTAGTAACCCGTACCTAATCAGGAGGATAGAAGAACTCAACAAGGTATACACTGAACTTTCTTGATTCTAATATTAAAAAATAATTGTTTTCCATTGAAGGGTAATTAGATAAAGGGCATAAGAGGTGATTTTACTTTCAGTCCTAGACTCTTTGAAAGTAGAGATTGCAGATTAAAGAGTTAGCCAGGATTCTGAATATTCTTGTGCTTTTTATAATTACCTGTGATATTAAATTTACTGAGTATTTAGCATCTGCATATTTCTTGAGATTGCTCAGAGCTTCTGCGAGCAGGTCACTCCCATAATTCAGTCGCTTTTTTATATTTAGAGTCATAATTCTATTTCTCTCTTTTTAGTGATTCATGATTTTCCTCTGTCATCTTTAGAAGGAGAAAGCTATGAAATCTAATATTGAAGAGAATTTATAAAATTCTGGATTAGGCTAATAAGAATACAGTTTTGGTATAATGCAAAGTAGTTTCCTACTTTAGACCTTAAGTAAATAAGACTTTTATATTAAGGTTTGTCCCTGGTGGCTGGTGTCCAGGACGTCAGAAGCATTGTGACTGTTTGCATATGAATGCAATGGTGGCTTCTGAAAACAGTCATAAACTATATGAACCATAGATTGCTAATGATGCTCTTGTTTTCCTCCAAACCAACTGTGAAACTTATTTGTACAGTTTATGAGAATTGACTGTTAAAATGTTGGGGGCTTTCTCTCTAAAAGCTTTCCCCCAAAGTACCATCTGGAGGCCGGGCCAGTTCCGAGTCCCAGGAAGTGGGGTGTGGTTTAGGGTATTTCTGGTTTATGAGCCCTGAGATCCTGGTTTGCTTCTGGAGACACCCCATGGATCTCGCATTTGTAAAAATTCTGGTATAGTTTTGAGACCACTGCCACCAAATGAAGAGACTGGGAACTCTTGGAATGTCATTCTAACCTTTTAATGTTATTGATGTAAAGTATAAGACTGTAGGCAACTCAAAGCTGTTTACCAGTTTTATTTAGAAAATTAGGGTACAAAGAGAAATGTTGGCCTGTGAGACTGATGTTCTTTGGCACCTCCTTATCCCTCTGACCACCACTCTTGGCTCTCACACTGTCTTGTTTGTTTCGCTGCCAGCAAAGTAGCCTCTTGGCTATTTTCATGTGCACCCACCTTAGGAGCACCGAGTCTTTTCTAATCCCCTGTACCTTGCTCTGCCTTGCCCTTTTTTTCCTTATCATTTATCACCTTCAAATATACTTAATTATTGTGTTTCTTTTCATTGCCTGCTTTCCCAGACTAGAATGGAAGCTGTATGTGTGTAGTGATCATTTCTGTTCACTAACGCATCCCAAGTGCCTTAGAATAAAGTGATTGGTGGGGCGCTTGGGTGGCTCAGTCACTTAAGCATCTGACTTTGGGTCCGGTCATGATCTCACAGTTTGTGGGTTCGAGCCCCATGTCAGGCTCTGTGCTGACAGCCAGCTCAAAGCCTGGAGCCTGTTTCAGATTCTGTGTCTCCCTCTCTCTCTGACCCTCCCCTCCTCACACGGTCTCTCTCTCTCAGAAGTTAATAAAAAACATTAAAAAGATTTTAAAAAAAAGAATAAAATGGTTGGTACATGGTTAAGACATTCAGTAAATATTTGTTGAATTAATGGTTTCTCCAATATCTGTTGTTAATGCTTGCACATAGCTTTTACTGTTTACAAATTATTTTGATTCGTTCATTTTACAGATATTTCTGAGGACTTGCTACCTGCCAGGCATTTTTAGATATGCAGTTTTAGGAATTCAGGGGTGAGCAAAAATAGGTCCAGTAGTAGAGACAATCATCAGCCAAAGTATCCCACAATTAGAAGGAAAATTGCAGCTGTGCTAAATTTCCAAACATCAGGCATGGTGTTCTGGAAGCGTATAATCTGGGGATTCACATTTGTTATTTTTTTTGATTCTCAAAATAATCTTAAACCTTTAAGGTAGATGCATTATGGAGTGTTGTTGAGAGGTATGCAGTGGTAATGACTGGATTGTACTGTCTAGCTTGAACCTGGCTCATTTCACACTCCTTTATTGTCATATTACTGTTCACTTCAAAAGTATCCCTCTCAGGGCATCTGAGTGGCTCAATCAGTTGAGCATCCGACTCCTGATCTCAACTCAGATCTTGATCTCAGGGTTGCGAATTCAAGCCCTGTGTTGGGCTCCATGCTGGGTGTGCAGCCTACTTAAATTAGTAGTAATAATAATAATATTAAATTACTATTTGAAAAACAGGGGGTGTCTCGGTGGCTTAGTCTGTTAAGCCTCTGACTCTTGATCTTAGCTCAGGTCTTGATATGAGGGTTGTGAGTTTAAGCCCCATGTTAGGCTCTGTGCTGGGTATGAAGCCTACTTAAAAAAATTATAAAGTACCCTTGTCTTCCCATCCTCACCTTCTTCCTGGTCCTCTGCTTTTAGCAGAGAGTCCTTAATGTAATAATGGTTTTTGGGAGGCTGGGGATTACTGAACTGTGAGAGACTGAAGTCTGTAATTTCAGACAGTGGCAGTTTAAATAGATGGATTATTGGTAAATAAGTAAGATTGACTAGTGTTAAACAGTAAATATGTATATAGGGCCTTTATTTTTGAAGAGATGTGGAAAAGATATCTCATTTTTTAAAATTTTTTTTTTTTAATGTTTTATTTATTTCTAGGAGAGAGAGAGACAGCATGAGCAGGGGAGGGTCAGAGAGAGAGGGAGTCACAGATTGAAACAGGCTCCAGGCTCTGAGCCGACAGTCAGCACAGAGCCCGACGCGGGGCTCGAACCCATGAACCGTGAGATCATGACCTAAGCGAAAGTCGGACACTTAACCAACTAAGCCACTCAGGCGCCCCATCATTTTTTTTAATTTTTAAAAAATGTTTTTTAATTATTTTTGAGAGGATGCCAGTGGGGGAGGGGCAGGGAGGACGGGGGATCCCAAGTGGGCTCTGTGCTGACAGCAGTGAGCCCAGTGTGGAGCTCGAACTCACAAACTGTGAGATCATGACCTGAGCTGAAGTTGGGCGCTCAACCAACTGAGCTATCCAGTTGCCCAAAGATATCTCATTTTATTTATTAAAAAAAAAGGATTTTTTTTTTGTTAAGGTTTATTCCTTCTTGAGAGACAGAGACAGAGCATGAGTGGGGGAGGGGCAGAGAGAGAGGGAGACACAGAATCCAAAGCAGGCTCCAGGCTCTGAGCTGTCAGCACAGAGCCCGATGTGGGGTTGAACTCATGGACTGCATGGTCATGACCTGAGCTGAAGTCAGACGCTTCACTGACTGAGTCACCCAGGTGCCCCAAGATATCTAATTTTAAATAATTCATTAAACAAATATTTATTGAGTACCTTTTGTATACCAGGCACTAGGCTAGCTCAGATATACAACGGTGAACAATGTGGAAGTATTTTCTGCCCACTCAGGGTCTACAGTGTCATGAGGGAGGCAAATGAAAAGACAAGTTACCAGGTATGAAAAAAATAGCGAAAATGATGTTAACTTTTAAGAAGGAAATAAACAAGAGCCTTGACATAGAGAATAGCAAAGGTCACTTTTTTGGATAGTAGGGCAAAGGATTTAAAAACATTTTTTTTAAGTTTATTTATTTTTGAGACAGAGAGATAGACTATTAGTGGGGGGGGGGGGGGAGGGAAGGCAGGGCAGAGAGAGAGGGAGACCTAGAATCTGAAACAGACTCCAGGCTTTGAGCTGTCAGCACAGAGCCTGACACGGAGCTCAAACCCACAAACTGTGAGATCATGACCTGAACTGAAGTTGGACCCTTAACCAACTGAGCCACCCAGGCGCCCCAAAGGAAATTTTTTCATTAAAGTTTATTTATGTTTGAGAGAGAACGAGAGCATAAAAGAGGCAGAGAATCCCAAGCAAGCTTCGCACTGTTTGTGCAGCGCCCAACAAGGGGCTTGGACTCATGAACCAAACCATGAGATCATGGTCTGAGCTGAAGCCAAGAGTCAGATGCTTAACCGAATGAGCCACCCAGGTGCCCCAGAAGGGAAAAAGATTTTAAGGACACTTAAAGTTGAGTCTTTTTTTTTTTTTTAATTTTTAATGTTTATTTTTGAGAGAGAGAGAGAGAGCATGAGTAGAGGAAGGGTAGAGAGAGAGGGAGACACAGAATCCAAAGTAGGCTCCAGGCTCTGAGCTGTTGACACAGAGCCCAGTGGGGGGCTCAAACCCACAAGGCATGATATCATGACCTGTGCCGAAGCTGGATGCTCAACTGACTGAGCCACACAAGATGCCAATGGAGTTGAGTCTTAAAGGATAAGAAGGAGGTAGCCATGGGAGATAGGCCACACAAGTGTTCCAGATCCAGGCCCTGAGAGTAGGCTCAGGTCAAGTTGGCAAAGTGGGGAATATTAACATGATGGAAAATCCCAATAATGAATTTAAGAGTACTTGATATGTTCTAATTGACAAGCCAGGATAAGAAAGGACATTAACCTTGGAGCCCTGGCTTGCTCAGTCAGTGGAACATGCGATTCTTGGTCTCAAGGTCGTGAATGCAAGTCCCATGTTGGGTGTAGAAGTTACTAAAAATAAATAAATTTTGAGGCACCTGGGTGGTACAGTTAAGTGTCTGACTCTTGATCTTGGCTCAGGTCATGATCTCGCAGTTTATGAGTTCCAGCCCCACATGGGCCTCTTCGTTAATGGCCTGGAGCCTGCTTGGGATTGTCTCTCCTCTCTTTGCCCCTCACCGGGTTGTGCTCTCTCCCCCTGACTCCAAATAAATAAATTAAAAAAATTTTTAATTAAAAAATAAAATAAAAATAAATAAATATTAAGAAGATAGTTACTAAAATAGGTTAATGTCCTTTCTTTTTATTTCTTTAAGTTTTTATTTATTTAATCTCTACACCTGACATGAGGCTTGAACTTGTGACCCTGAGATCAAGAGTCACATGTCCTTTTTTTTTTTTTTTTTTAATATTTTTTTATTTATTTCTAGAGAGAGAGAGAGAGACAGCGTGAGCAGGGGAGGGTCAGAGAGAGAGGGAGACACAGACTCTGAAATAGGCTCCAGGCTCTGAGCTGGCAGTCAGCACAGAGCCCGACGCGGGGCTTGAACCCACGAACCGCGAGATCATGACCTAAGCGAAAGTCAGACGCTCAACCGACTAAGCCACCCAGGCGCCCCTAGTCACATGTTCTTCTAATTGAGCCAGCCAGGCACCCCTATTAATTATTTTCTGAATAGAATGTAGGTTTTTAAAAAAATTATTTTATTATTATTTAAACTTTTTTTCATGTTTATTTTTGAGAGAGAGAGAGAGGACACGTGAGCAAGTAGGGGAGGGGCAGAGAGAAAAGGAGACACAGAATCCAAAGCAGGCTCCAGACTTTGAGCTGTCGGCACAGAGCCTGACACAGGGCTCAAACCCTCAAACCTACAGACCATGACCTGAGCCAAAGTCAGACACAACCGACTGAGCCACTCAGGCATCCCTTGTGAAGATGATCTTTTGGAGGATGAATATAAGATTAAAATAGAAACAACTTTTGTAAATTTTATTCAGTCCTTATCTAGGTTGGGTGTTGCTCCTACTTCTAAAGACTGTACTTATGTGGCATGGGGATGGTGGTGGTGCCCAGTTGGTTGAGCAGCCAATTCTTGATTTCAGCTCAGGTCATGAACCCAGGTCTTAGGATCAAGCCCTCTGTTGGGCTCTGTGCTGAGCATGGATCCTTTTTAACATTCTGTATCTCCCTTTGTCCCTCTCCCCTACTCGGCTGTTTTCTTTCTTCCTCTTTCTCTCTTTCAAGTTAAAAAAAAAAATTAATAAATAAGATTGTGTCTGCATGCATGTTGAGAGAAAGTTGTGTGCACATAAAAATTTTTTTGGTGTGTATGTTATATAGTTTGTACCTTCATATTCTGTATATTAGCCATATGACTTGCTCTGAGATTCATTTTACTGTTTCTAGTCTTATGTGTTTTTGCTGGGGAGAGGGGAGTCACTAATTTCTTTGAGAATCTGATGCCACCCTCTGCCTTCATCTACATTTGCACATAATTTCAGGACAGTCCCTTGAAGCCCCTTCATGAAATCCAAGTTGAGACCTCTCCTACCACTTTGGTGTCTTGGGAATAAGGACAGAAACTGGGAAAGTACCTTTTCACTTATTCTTTAGTATGAGGAAACCACAGACGTTCTGAAATGGAAAGTGTGTGCGGGTTTTTTTTTTTTTTTTTATATAATGTACTTTCTAACTCTGAGATAGAAACAGACGTGAGTATGAGGTTGACTAAAATGATCTTAGAGCTTAAGAAAAGCCCCTTGTTGCTAGAGGATATTTCAGTAAATATGCTTGACAGAATAGGAATTTAAGCGGCTGCAATCAATGTACGTGGAGAAAAGAAGACAGAGAAGTTGACGTCCACTGTGGGCTCTTCTTTACACATATATCTGGTTTTCCCACCTATGTGGTTTTGCTTAGTCCTTTTTTCTTGGACACTCTGCTTTCCATCCTGTTGAACTCCTTTCCTTCTTTCCTAGAACTCTGCCCAGTTTCCTCCTCCATGAGGCTTTTTCTGCCTTCCCCCAGCAGGTTGTTCTGCTTCCATGAGGGAGAGAAGTAGAGTCTGGAGGGGAAAGGAAATTGTAAAGGAAAATAGGGCTGTCAGTATTGTCGGGAACATCTTACCTTATGCTTTAGTTGTAGGGAACTGGTGAAGGTTTCTAATCAGGTGACGGACAGGATTCTAACTGGCAGTCAGCACAGAGCCCGACGCGGGGCTCGAACCCACAAACCGTGAGATCATGACCTAAGCGAAAGTCGGACGCTTAACCGACTAAGCCACCCAGGCGCCCTTCAGGTTTTAAAGTAATCTCTAGGGGCGCCTGGGTGGCTCAGTGGGTTGAGCGTCCGACTTCGGCTCAGGTCATGATCTCACGGTTCGTGGGTTCCAGCCCCACGTTGGGCTCTGTGCTGACAGCTAGCTCAGAGCCTGGAGCCTGTTTCGGATTCTGTCTCCCTCTCTCTCTGACCCTCCCCTGCTCACGCTGTCTCATTCTCTCTCAGAAATAAATAAAACATTAAAAAAAAAATCTCTACACCCAATGTGGGGCTTGAACTCACAACCCTGAGATCGAGAGTTATGCTCTACTGACTGAGCTAGCCACGCGCTCCTAACCTAGGTTTTTAGAACAGTGCTTGGCAAACTATTTGTGGCCAAAGATTTTTTTGTTTTAACATTTATGTATCTATTTTGAGAGAGAGAGAGAGGGGGAGAATGAGAATCCCAAGCAGGCTTTGCACTCTTAGCACTGAGCCTGAACCTGAGTGGAGATCAAGAGTTGGATGCCCAATTGATTGAACCACCCAGGCACCCCTGTGGTGAAAGATTTTTAAGAATATTTACTATCTCAGACTACTTTTATAAAATAAAAATAAATAGTAGAAAAATGAAGTTTAAAAATAGGCTTATAAAACCACAAGCCTTCATTTTTCATTATTAGGTTCAATAGATTAAAATTAACTGTCAAGTGCTCTAATACACACTCTCAGTCTCTGTTCTCATTTCATTACACAGCAACAATTGTAGACAGGGCGTTGGACCACTGTTTGAGTAGCTCAACTTTAGAGGAATGTTTGAGGTTGTGTATGTGTGTGTGTGTTGTATGTGAGTCATTGTGAAGGGGAAGAGGAATACTGTAGTTAATAAACTACCTGATAGCCAAGTGTGTGCATGGTCCAGAAGAGCCTTTATTTAAAAAAATGTTTATTATTATTTTTAAAATTTTCTTACTTTTTTTAAGTTTATTTTTGAGAAAGAGAGAGAGAATAAGTAGGGAAGGGGCAGAGAGGGGGGAGACACAGAATCCCAGGCAGGCTTCAGGCTCTGAGCTGTCACCACAGTGCCCAGCGTGGGGCTCGAACTCACCAGCCACGAGATCATGACCTGAGCTGAAGTCAGACTCTCAACGGACTAAGCCACTGAGGCACCCCTAAATGTTTATTTTTTATATCTGAGAGAGAGAGAGAGACGAAGAATGAGTGGGGGAGGGACAGAGAGAGAGGAAGTCAGGATCTGAAGAGGGCTCTGCACTGATAGCAGAGAACCTGATGAGATGTGGGGTTGGAACTCACATACCGTGATATCATGACCTAAGCCAAAGTCAGATCCTAAACTGACTGAGCCATTCAGGTGCCGTGAGACCATTTATTTTGAACTGTGCTCCTCCACCCCAAGCAGTTTTGAGTTAGATTTTGTATAGTATTCCTAGTGGAGGAATTCACTAGAAAGGCTGAAAAACTATGCCTTTAAACACTTGCATTGGGCTTTGAATGTACTTTTGTCTTTTTTTTTTTAGCAAATTTTTTTTTAATTTATTTTTTTTATTTCTAGGGGAGAGAGAGAGAGAGAGAGACAGCGTGAACAGGGGAGGGTCAGAGAGAGAGGGAGTCACAGACTGAAACAGGCTCTAGGCTCCGAGCTGGCAGTCAGCACAGAGCCCGACGCGGGGCCTGAACCCACGAACTGTGAGATCATGACCTAAGCGAAAGTCGGACGCTCAACCGACTAAGCCACCCAGGCGCCCCGAATGTACTTTTGTCTTAAAGCAAAACTGATAAAGAACTTATAATTGTAGTCATTGATAGATTTTATTTACAAGAAATATTGGCCTGTTCATTTATTAGATTGCTGGATTATTACTTCTGGAGGATGTATTTAATCACAATATTGTGAAATATAGAAGCACTTCGATTAGGATTTAATATGAGTTCAATTCAAAGGGCAATATTTCTCCATGACTATTCTCACTCTAAAATACTGCTGCTGAACTTCATAAAATTGACAGATATACTGCAGCGTATGTATATTCTTATTTCTTTATGTCTGAATATATCTGTAAGCACAGAGAAATTCTGAAAATCTGTTCTCAAATTTGTTTGAAATTGGAAATCACAATATCATTTTACTGTAATTTATGTGTTTTTACAAGGAAGTTTGTAGTGAATGACTGACCTTGAAAGTTCTCAGAATTCATAATGAATAGGAGAGTAGGAACCTGGGCCCCAGCTGCAGCAAATTACAGCCTAACTGAATATTGTTTGTATTCTGGACTGTAGTCAAAAATAAATAAAAACTTCAGAGTTCATAACTCATATTTTTTATACTTTCATATGTGAAAGTCAACTAAGTACTACTGAGAAAATTGACTATTACAGATTCATAGATTTAACCAGGGCAGGAGAATGCTTTTCCAGGTCATCTGCTCCGTTCTGTGTGACAGCTGCCCGCACCTACAGGGTCTCATCATCAGAGAAACATGGGAGCATTTAGGAGAGGGCCGGATGATTTTACTTGTAGTCTGTGCTTCTGGAGTGGGTTTGGAAGGAGATATGTTTTACTGTCTGAAATAAGTTTACGTTTGGCTCTGAAACTCTGGGGGATTAGTTTCTCAGGGCGAAGCAGATTTAACTATCTGGCTTTAGCCATGAAAGGAGTGTGATCACTTTAAATTAATTGATGCCAGTAAGTTGCTCTGTGTTTGACATTTCAGTTTAACTTGGAACCTTTGCAAATGCTGCACATCCTCGTTGGAATTTTTTTTAGCTCTCTGATTATCCTGTAGTTGTGGTTGGCACAGTGTAAATGAGATTGATCTTGTCATTGTGTTATATTTAGTTTTGTAAACTATTTGAGTCTATTCTTCAGTACATATAACTTTTATTTTTCTTATCTCTTAGACCGCAACTGGCAACGTGGAAGCAAAAGTAGTGTGCTTTTATAGACGACGAGATATTTCCAACACGCTTATAATGCTTGCAGACAAGCATGCTAGTAAGTTAATTTGTCTTGTTTTAATTAAAAAATGTTTGAAGTTTTTTGTTTTCCATGATAGGAGGAAAAGTCCTTTTTTTTTTTTTAACCTTTTTGCTTTTCCATTTGTCTTCCTTTTAGTTTAGGTGGGAGTAATTTTTTGGGTGGTGCTTAGTCTTAGTATATATTTTCTTAGGTTGTATCATATGCTTATTAGTCAATACACTGAAATAACTCTGCAAGTAGATTTTTGCATAGTCAGCATAGTGTTTTGCCATCCTCATTTTTTACTGGTGGTTTTGTAAGGGTTTGGGGATGAGGCAATTTATACTTCATTGATATTTTGGAGGGCATTCCCCCCCCTCTGAAACAACTGGATAATATTTACATTTTAAAAAATTCTGAGTATTTATCATATGTACAGTATATTAGGTTTGTATGTAAGAAGATTTGCCGGAGAAGTGCAAAGTGGTATTTAGATATTGTGATGTCAGTCCCAACTCTGAGCCCTTCTTTGTAGATTAATTGTATGTTTTCCCCCCAATCAATAGCTTTGGCATATTTTAGCTCCTTTTATTTTTTATCTTATTATTTTTAATCTTTTCAACTTACCTTTATTTTTTTAAAAGATTTTATTTTTAAGTCACTGCTACACCTAACTTGGGGCTTGAGCTCACAACTCCAAGATCAAGAGTCACATGCTCTACCAAATGAGTTAGCCAGGTGTTCCACCCCTTTTATTTTTTAAAACAATAAACACAGAGGCCCCTGGGTGGTTCAGTCGGTTAAGTGTCTGACTTCGGCTTAGGTCATGATCTCACTGTTCATAGGTTCAAGCCCTGCATCGGGGTCTGTGCTGACAGCTAGCTCAGAGCCTGGAGCCTGTTTCAGATTCTGTATCTCCGTCTCTCTCTGACCCTCCCCTGCTCAGGCTGTCTCTCTTTCTCTCTCTCAAAAATAGATAAAACATTAAAAAAAATTTTTTTAAACAATAAACACAATCATAAAAGAAAAGAAAAGTGACTTAAATTTTAAGAAAGAAGACGGGAAACATAAGTACAATACTTTATTTATTTTAAGTTTATTTATTTATTTTGAGAGAGAGAGACAGCACACAGGAGGGCCAGAGAGAAGGAGAATGAGAATCCTAACAGACTCTGCACTGTCAGCATGGACCCTGACATGGGCTCAAGCTCACAGAACCGTGAGTTCATGACCTGAGCCAAAACCAGGAGTCGAACGCTTAAGTGACTGAGCCACCCAGGCGCCCTAGTACAGCTTTTGAAAGCCATTTTCATCCTATAAAATATATGAGTCTAGGCCATTATATGTCTGTAATTTTTTCAGTTTGACACTGATCTGTAATGCTCTGGTTCTGGGGATCCTGAAGCTTCTCAAGTGTTTTGGTAGTGGGGTAGGGGAGGCAGTTGTGTACACAGGTTTATGCTGTATCTGTGTGATAATTATTTACCTACTGTGTTGCTGGTTTAGCCTGGCAGATTGGTTGTCTCATAAATTAAATTCCTACTGTATTTACTGTTGTAGTTCATAGTGTTTTTAAATTAATGTTTTTTTGTATAAAAAGTGTTTATTATGATGTGAGTTGTTCTATAATTACAAATTATATATTGGCAGATTCAGGGCATTCCTGTTTGTCCTTCCTGTATGAGACCAAAATACTACTTTTTATTATTTTTTTAAATGTTTATTTTGAGAGAGAGAGAATGAGCAGGGGAGGGGCAGAGAGAGAGGGAGAGAGAAGAGTCCCAAGCAGGCTATTTGCTGTCAGTACAGAGCCCGACTCGGGGCTTGATCTTACCAACTGCAAGATTGTGACCTAACCCAAAATTAAGAGTTGGGCGTTTGAATCAGTGAGCCCGACTGATTCACCCGGGTCCCACTGTCTCTGCTAACTGTTCTTGGAGAGTCTCAGCATGGCCACATTTTGGTGCTATTTTCGGCTTGTAGATGTAGAAAATCAGAATTGAATAGGTCCTTGGTTTTGACTCTTAGAAGTCAAGTTTAAGAGATCTAAGAGAGGGGCTACCTGGGTGCTCAGTCAGTTAAGCGTCCCAACTTTGGCTCAGGTCATGACCTCATGGTTTGTGAGTTCAGGCTCCACATGGTGCTCTCTCCACTCAGTGCATAGCCTGCTTCGAATCCTTTCTCCTCTCTCTCTGTCCCTTCTTCTTTCCCCCTTCCTCTGTCTCCCCTTCTGAAAAGTAAGTAAACATAAAAAAAATTTTTTTTTAGATATCTGTTGGTTTTTCTTTTTCTCTGTCTCTTTTTTTTAAATGTTCTATTTATTTTTGAAAGAGAGCGCAAGCTGGGGAGTAGGAGAGAGAGAAGGAGAGAGAGGATCACAAGCAGGCTCTGCACTGACAGCAATGAGCCCAACGTGGGGCTCAGACTCCCAAACTGTGAGGTTATGACCTTAGCCAAAGTTGGCTACTCAACTGACTAAGCCACCCAGGTGCCCCTCAGTTGGTTTTTCTACCTTCTCAGCAATTTGTAGGTCGTTGGGTAGATTACTTCTATCTACATTTGCTTGTTTCTTCTATTATTTATTGACTTTATTCTTAAAGGTAGCTAAATGTTTAAGTATGGTGGAGTTAGAAGTATCTTACTGTATTTCTGTTGGTATTGACCAAAATTTCAGGTGGGGAGAATAAAATGGCCTGAATAGTTCTTGCTTTATAAAGAGGTTGTATAGGAGGATTAATGGAGAGCGAATCATGTATTTGGGAGATTTCAAAACTGGACTTAATTTTCCTGAGCCTCAATTTCTCTGCTTAAAAAACTTTCCATTATGGGGCGCCTGGGTGGCTTAGTCGGTTAAGCGTCCGACTTTCGCTTAGGTCATGATCTCGCGGTTCGTGGGTTCGAGCCCCGCGTCGGGCTCTGTGCTGACTGCCAGCTCAGAGCCTGGAGCCTGTTTCGGTCTGTGACTCCCTCTCTCTCTGACCCTCCCCTGCTCACGCTGTCTCTCTCTCTCTCTCTAGAAATAAATAAAACATTAAAAATTTAAAAAAAAAAATTAAAAAAAAAAACTTTCCATTATGGACTCCTCTAAAATTTTTTATTACAGAAAACTTCAGATATACAAAAGTACAGAGAAGTGTGTAGTCCACCTAATGTTTCCATTACTTTGCTTTAACAGTTCTCAGTAAATGACCAATTAATTCATCTGGACCCCTACTTGTTCCCTTATTTTGAAGCTCATCAGAGAAAGCTTACTATTTTTATCTATACATACGTTAGTATATATTTCTAAAAGATATGGCCTCATTCAAGCATATAGAAAGTGCTGGACCATACAAGGAACTCCCATATAGCCTATACCCAGATTCAGCAATTAACATTTTGCCCTATTGACTTTATCATTCTTTTTATATGTATAAAAGGAATCATTTGAGAGTAAGTTGGAGACATCAGTGTGTTTTTCCTAAATGCAAGGAGATTATTTTACATAACCACAGTATAGTAAACAATGCAGGAAACCTAATATTCGCACAAAACCAGTATTCGTAGTCCTCAATCATATTTTATGTACTAATGGTGTTCTTTATAACTGTGTATATTTTTTCTTAGTTTATTTATATTTATTATTTATAAATTTTAATCATTTATTTTGAGAGAGAGGACGCACATGCACACGCACTGGAGAGTGCAAGTGGGGAAGGGGCAGAGAGAGAGAATCCCAAGTAGGCTCTGCACTGGTGGTGCAGATGTGGGACTTGAACTCATGAACCATGAGATCATGACCTGACCCGAAGCTGGACACTTAACCAACTGAGCCACCCAGGTGCCCCTTATTTATTTATTTTTAGTGTTTATTTATTTATTTTGAGAAAGAAAAAGGATGTACGTGAGCAGGGGAGGGGCAGAGAGAGAATCCCAAGCAAGCTCTGCACTGTCATTGTGGAGCCCAGTGCAAGTCTTGATCCCACAAACTGAGAGATCATGACCTGAGCTGAAACCAAGAGTCAGATGCTGAACCAACTTAGCCATCTAGGTGCCCCTGTTTTTTTTTGTTTAGAATAAAATCCAGACTCACACATTGTATTTTATTGCCCTGTCTCCTTGATATGGAACCAGTTCCTCAGTCTTTCTTTGTGTTTTTTAACTTTAACATTTTTCAAGAAAACAGGCCCATTATTTTGTAGAACATTGTTCAATTTGTGTTTGTCTAATGTTTCCTCATGATTAGATTCAGAGTGTTTTCTTATGTTTTTGAAGGCTGTGCAATTTTTGTAGGTATGCCACGTTAGTCTTATTGTATCCCTCTTTATGCATTATATTAGGAGACACGTAATTGGGTTTGCCTAATATCAATTGTGGTAGGTTTGATGACTTGGTCAGGGTGGTGTCCCTTTGTATATAATAACTTATTTGGGGAGAGATACTTAGCATCTATGTGAATACCTTGTTCTTAATTTTTTAAAAAAAATTTTTAATGTTTTATTTATTTCTTGAGAGAGAGAGAGAGAGAGAGAGAGAGACAGCGTGAACAAGGGAGGGTCAGAGAGACAGGGAGATACAGAATCTGAAACAGGCTCCAGGCTCTGAGCTGGCAGTCAGCACAGAGCCCGATGCAGGGCTGGAACCCACAAACCGTGAGATCATGACCTGAGCCAAAGTTGGAGGCTTAACCAACTGAGCTACTCAAGTGCCCCAGCCTTGTTCTTAATCTTTAGCCTACTTATTTTATCATTCTTTGATCATTTGGGATTCTGTAAACATTAGTATCACCAAATATCTAGTTTTCAGATTTTTCTTTTATAGTTTCTTCACTCATTATTTTAAAATGATACATAATTCACATAGCATAAAATCCCTTCTTTTGAAGTACACAATTGAGTGGCTTTTGGTATACTCACAAAGCTGTAAAACTATTACCACTGTCTAATTTCAGAATGTTTACATCCTCCCTAAAGGAAATCAGTTACTTCCCATTACCCCTTCTTCAGCCTCTGGCAGCCATTGATCCACTTTCTGTTTCTATAGATTGGCCTGTTCTGGCCATTTCCTATGATGGAATCATAATATGTGTGTGGGTAGGTGTTTTGTTTTTTTGCCTTTTTTAAGTAAGCTCTACACCCTACTAGAGGCTTGAACTCAGGACCTCAAGATCAAGAGTAACCAGGTATCCCTGATAATGTGTCGTCTTGTCTGGCTTTTTAAAATTTAGCATAATGTTGGGGCGCCTGGGTGGCTCAGTTGGTTAAGTGTCTGACTTCGGCTCAGGTCATGATCTCACGGTTTGTAGGTTTGAGCCCTGCATCGGGCTCTGTGCTGACAGCTAGCTCAGAGCCTGGAGCCTGTTTTGGATTCTGTGTCTCCCTCTCTCTCTGACCCTCCTCTGCTCATGCTCTCTCTCTCTTTTCTCTCAGAAATAAATAAAAGCATTAAAAATTAAAAAAAATAAATAAAATTTAGCATAATATTTTGAAGTTTTTTCCATGTTACTGCCTGAATTCCTATTCATTCATTCACTCATTCATTCATTCATTCATTTTTGGGAAAGTGCAAGTGGAGGAAGGGTAGAGAGAGGGGCAGAGAGATTCCAAAGCAGGCTCAGCTCTCACAGGCTGATAGCAGCAAGCCCCATATGGGGCTTGAACTCATGAATCACAAGATCATGGCCTGAGCTGAAGTCACATCCTCAACAGACTGAGCCACCCAGGTGCCCCAATAAATATTTATTTTGAGAGAGAGAGTGGGGGAGGGGCAGAGAGAGAAGGAGACAGGATTTGAAGAAGAGAATCTGACAATTCTGGCTTGAACTCACAAACCATGAGATGATGATCTGAACCAAAGTTGAATGCTTAACTGACTGAGCCACTCAGGCACCCCCACTTCATTCCTTTTATAGCTGAGTGATATTCCATTGGGTAGATATACATTTAGTTTATTCTTCAATTGATAGGCAATTTAGATTGTTTCACTTTCTGGTTATTTTGAATAATGCTGTTGTGAACATTCATGTACAAATTTTTGTGTAGATATTCATATATTTTCTCTCCATCTCTTATTATTTTGTTGAAGATAACAGATTGTTCACCTATGTAGGAGTTTCCTTTGGTCTGGAGTTTGTTTATTGCATCTTTGTTGTGTCCTTTACCACGTTTTTTCTGTAGACAAATAGTTCCAGATTCTAGAGGATCTGAATCCACATGGTTATTTTGGAGGGAGAGGTGGGGTAAGGGATGCAAAATTGCTTCATGAGGTAATATTGTGTACTTCTCTCACGAGGTCCATTATGTATTGTTTCCTGTGTCTAATTTTTTTGACACTTTACTTTGAAATAATTCTTTGATTTATAGAGAAATTATTAAAAACATTACCAAGAAACCCCATATATTCTTCACGTAGGTTCCAAAATATTAACATTTTACTCTTTCCTCTATTATATCTATGTTCTTACTAGCTTTTTTGAGCCATTTAAGTTGAAGACATACTTCCCCTGATTCCTAAAGATACTTCAGTGTACATCTCCTTGACAAACAAGATTTCCGTTTCTAACTGAGCATGATGGTACTCACTGTAGACTTAGAGTTAGCAAAATCTCCTACTAATGTCTTTTATAACATAAATAAAAGCAGCCACCTAGTGTGGGGCTGAAATTTATAACCCTGAGATCAAGAGTCACATGCTGAGTAGACTGAGCCTGTGAGGCTCAGTATTTTTAAGCTATCTTTTTGTAATGTTATTAATCATTGATTGATGATTGCCTAGATTAATTCATTAAAGTTGTGAAAATTATGCTTTTAGTTCTATCATCTCCTCATTTTATTTATTTACTTATTTATTTATAATTTATTTTGAGAGAAAGAGCAGAGAAGGGTCAGGGAGAATAGACAGAGAGAGAGAATCCTAAGTAGGCTCCCTGCTGTCAGCACAGAACCTGGTGCAGGGCTCGATCCCACGAACCATGAGATCATGACCTGAGCCAAAATCAGGAGTCCAATGCTTAGAAGACTGAGCCACCCAGGTGCCCCTTGTCCCTCATTTATTGGTGTAGACTATTTCTGTGAAGATAATTTTCCCTGTGTCAGCTATCAGGTTAATCTTTAGGTTCAGATGTAGGAAAGGCAGGTTAAATTAAAGACTTGAGGTGCTTTTTCCTTTTTTTAGTTATTATCAGTTTTCAGAAATAATGAGGTGGTTCCTGGTATCTATCCTCCAAAGAAAATGGTTCTTGAATCATTTTGAAATGATCTTTGTAGCCTTTGTTATGTTACTTGCCTCTCTGATATGACAAGATGTTCCAGGCTCATCTTTTAAACTTTCTGTCCCATACCTCATGTCTGGAGCCCCGGTTCCTTTTACTGAAAAATGGACTTGGTGACCACAGTTGGAGCAATAGGGGAGAGACTCTCTTTGAGTGCTGGCGGTGCTATATCTAGATTGCCATGTACTTTTAACAGATTGTCTATTTTATGGTGGTATTTTTATTTTTTAGGATGAAAAGAATTCAGACTATAGTCTTGTTACCAATTCTTTCCTAAGGTAATTTCACTAAAGGCCAGAGTACATACTTTAAAAAGCAGTGTTGGTTCTCTTAATCTAGTAGAAATGCAATTTTATTTTATTTTATTTTATTTTATTTCATTTTATTTTATTTTATTTTATTTTCTTATTTTATTTCTGAGAAAGAGAGAGAGAGAGATAGCATGAGCAGGGGAGGGTCAGAGAGAGAGGGAGACACAGAATCTGAAACAGGCTCCAGGCTCTGAGTTGTCAGCACAGAGCCTGACGCCGGGCTCGAACCCATGAAGTGTGAGGTCATGACCTGAATCAAAGTTGGATGTTCAACCAACTGAGCCACCCAGGTGCCCTGCAATTTTGTTTTAAAGACAGTTTCAGATGGACATGGTTCTTAGGACTGAAATTTTTGAAGATGAACTTCATCAGTATTCTTTATGGCCTTTCACATGTTTTAGATGTATTTTTGACATATTATATACTTTTTTAAAATTTATTTTATTTTTTTTAATTTTATTTATTTATTTTTTTTAATTTCTAGGAGAGAGAGAGACAGCGTGAGCAGGGGAGGGTCAGAGAGAGAGGGAGACACACAATCTGAAACAGGCTCCAGGCTCTGAGCTGGCAGTCAGCACAGAGCCCGACGTGGGGCTCGAACCCACGAACTGCGAGATCATGACCCAAGCGAAAGTCAGACGCTTAACCGACTAAGCCACCCAGCCGCCCCTGTTATATACTTTTTTTAAGCACTAATTTTTATAATGTTTTATTTATTTTTGAGAGAGCAAGAACATGAGTGAGGGAGGGCCTGGGGGTGGGTGTGACAGAGGATCTGAAGTAGGCTTTGTGCTGACAGCAGTGAGTCCGATGTGGGGCTCAGCTCACAAACTGTGAGGTAATGACCTGAGCCGAAGTCAGACATTCAACCCACTGAGCCATCCAGGTGCCTCAACATACTATTATACTTTTAAATTGTGATTCTTAAAATATAAAGCTTTAGGAAGTTAAATTTTATTTTTTATTTTTTTTTAAACTTTTTTTTAATGTTTTATTTATTTCTAGGAGAGAGAGACACAGCGTGAGCAGGGGAGGGTCAGAGAGAGAGGGAGTCACAGACTGAAACAGGCTCCAGGCTCTGAGCTGGCAGTCAGCACAGAGCCTGACGCGGGGCTCGAACCCACGAACCGCGAGATCATGACCTGAGCAAAAGTCGGGCGCTTAACCGACTAAGCCACCCAGGCGCCCCAAGGAAATTAAATTTTAAATCACCTTCCTCTTTGTTTAACCTGTTTGGCAAAAGGTACAGTGTTTACTATACTTATCGCTCTCTTCCTTGCTTAGAATTTCCTTGAATGAAATTAGTTATTTTCATTAATAATGAAATTATTTCACTAATTATTTCACTAATTTCACTAATTCACTAATTTCACTAGTAATGAAATTAGTGAATGAAAATAGTTATTTTCTGGGGCGCCTGGGTGGCTTAGTCGGTTAAGTGTCCGACTTTCGCTTAGGTCATGATCTCGCGGTTCGTGGGTTCGAGCCCCTCGTCGGGCTCTGTGCTGACTGCCGGCTCAGAGCCTGGAGCTTATTTCAGAGTCTGTGTCTCCCTCTTTCTCTCTGACCCTCCCCTGCCCACGCTGTCTCTCTCTCCTAGAAATAATAAAAAAAAAAAAAGAAAATAGTTATTTTCTGATGAATGCTCATTCTGTTTGCTCCTGTGTTTCTACTACAACAAGCATACACTTGGAGCTCTGTGAAGGGAGGAAAGGAAAGAAGATGAGAAGATTTATTTATTCTAACTCAACATTATAAAACCAGAATTAGCTCTTGGAGAGAACTAGAGAAAGGCTGATCCTGTCTACTTTAAGTTATGTTCATATTGTTACCAAGTTGTTGATAATTCCTGGCATTTTTTGTGTTACTAGTTGAGTAGAATCAAGAAGTAGTGTTGACATTCTTTTTTTCTTTTAAGTTTATTACTGTTTTTTTTTTTTTTTTTAAGTAATCTCTACACCCAGTGTGGGGCTTGAAATATGACTCTGAGGCCAAGTGTTGCATACTCTTCCAGCTGAGCCAGACAGGTGCCCCTTGACATCATTCTTAAAATTTTAATTAATGAGACATTTCAGAATGTGGTAATCTTTTTTTTTAAATTTTTTTTATGTTTTTATTTTATTTTGAGAGACAGAGAACGAGTGAGGGAGGGGCAGAGAGAGAGGGAGATAGATACAGAATCTGAAGCAGGCTCCAGGCCCTGAGCTGTCAGCACAGAGCCCGACGCAGGGCTCGAACCCACGGACCGTGAGATCATGACCCGAGCCAAAGTCGGACGCTTAACTGACTGAGCCACCCTGGCTACCCCAGGAAGTGGTAATCTTATTAATCAATAAGGTCATGATTTTTTATAGGTAAAAGGTGACGTGACTTCTATACTCAGTTCTTATCACATCCTGGTCTGAGTCATGTTCTTATAAAATGTTTTGGTGTCAAAGGGCATATTGGGAACTTATTTTTTAAAGATTCATATAGTACATGATTTATAATTATTAAATAGATATAGAGTGTTTATTATATTTTATAGGAATTTTGGACTTAAGTAGGATTTTTATAAAAAGAATTGGCACCTCTTTTTAAAAGATTTGTAACCAGTAGTAACAACTGATAAAGTACTGAAATCGATTGTTTTGAATATATCTGTATTGTCCTTTCCAGCTTTCTTTCCTGGTCTTAGCACATAGTTTGTACATTCTGAGTGCTCACTGTTAAGTTCTTTACTGTTGGGGACCGGATCCTGATCATTTTTTTTAGGCTTCATGTGTCTTATTCATTATATTTGTTGATACAAATATTTGTGGCTTTAAATTCAGCAGCGAGGGGAATAGATCTGAAGAATAGTCAGGACTTCAGTTGTTTTGTTTTAGCATCTTGGTTGGCTGAAAAGAATCTCCAGGGTTTTAAAATATGGTCCCCACATTCTTTAGTATCCCTTCCATTGTTAGATAGAGTCTAGGTCATTGTGACCAGTACAGTGAGGTGGAAGTAATGGCATGTGACTCCCAAGGCCAAGTTAAGTCACAAAAGGCCATACAGCTTCTGCCTGGTTCCCTTGGAATGTTTGCTCTCAGAATACTCCTGTTGGGAAGTCAGCCACCAGTACTGTGAGAAGGCCAACCCACATAGAGAGGCCGTAGATAGGTGCCATGGTTGACAACCCTTGCTGAGAGCCCAGGAGCCAGACATGTGACTGAAGGAGCGACCAGCTGATCTGGCTTCACCCGCTTGAGTTCCTGTTCAGGCCCTCGTCATTGTGAAGCAAGAGCAAGACTGTTGTACTGTGTCTGAATTCCTTACCCACTGAACTTGTGAGCAAAATATAATAGTTGTTGTTTTGTGCCATTAAGTTTTGGGGTAATTCATAACTCAGCAATAGTTAACTGGAACAGGATCATAATAGATTTTCTGTTTTAGTGTAATTTTGATGACAGTTTAAGATCAGTATCAAACCTTATGGCTGTTTACAAAAAGTATTTAATGAACCATTAGTTTCCCTTTTTTAAAATTATTTTTTATTGAATTTATTTTTAAAATTTACATCCAATTTTCTAGTACAACAATGATTTTGGGAGTAGATTCCTTAATGCCCCTTATGCGCGTAGCCCATCCCCCCTCCCACAACCCCTCCAGTAACCCTCTGTTTTTCATATTTAAGAATTGTTATATTTGTCCCCCTCCCTGTTTTTAAATTATTTTTGCTTCCCTTCCCTTATGTTCATCTGTTTTGTATCTTAAAGTCCTCATATGAAAGAAGTCATATGATACTTGTCTTTGACTATTTTGGCTTAGCATAATACCCTCTAGTTCCATCCACGTAGGTGCAAATGGCAAGATTTCATTCTTTTTGATTGCTTAGTAGTACTCCACGATATATATATATATCCCACATCTTCTTTATCCATTCATCCGTTGATAGACATTTGGGCTCTTTCCATACTTTGGCTATTGTTGATAGCCAAAAGTTGATAGTGCTGCTATAAACATTGGGGTGCATGTGCCCCTTTGAAACAGCACACCTGTATCCCTTGAATAAATACCTAGTAGTGCAATTGCTGGGTCATAGGGTAGTTCTGTTTTTGATTTTTTGAGGAATTTCCAATACTGTTTTCCAGAGTGGCTGCACCAGTTTGCATTCCCACCAGCAGTGCAAAAGAGATCCTCTTTCTTTGCATCCTTGCCAACATCTGCTGTTGCCTGAGTTGTTAATGTCAGCCATTCTGACAGGTGTGAGGTGGTATCTCAGTGTGGTTTTGATTTGTATTTCCTTGGAGATGAGTGATATTGAGCATTTTTCATGTGTGGGTTGACCATCTGGATGTCTTCCTTGAGAGAAGTGTCTATTCATGCCTTTTGCCCATTTCTTCACTGGATTATTTGTTTTTCAGGTGTTGAGTTTGGTAAGTTCTTAAGAGATTTTAGATACTAACCCTTTATCTGATATGTCATTTGCAAATATCTTCTCCCATTCTGTCAGTTGCCTTTTAGTTTTGTTGATTGTTTCCTTTGCTGTGCAGAAACCTTTTATTTTGATGAGGTCTCATTAGTTCATTTTTGCTTTCGTTTCCCTTGCCTCTGGAGACTTGTTGAGTAAGAAGTTGCTACGGCCAAGGTCAAAGAGGCTTTTGCTTTCTCCTTGAGGATTTTGATGGCTTCCTGTCTTACATTTAGGTCTTTCATCCATTTTGAGTTTTTTTTGTGTATGGTGTAGGAAAGTGTCCAGGTTCATTTTTCTGCATGTTGCTGTCCAGTTTTTCCAGCACCACTTGCTGAAGAGACTGTCTATTCCATTGGATATTCTTTTTTTTTTTTTTTTTAATGTTTTTTATTTATTTCTGAGAGAGAGAGACACAGAGTGAGCAGGGGAGGGTCAGAGAGAGAGGGAGATACAGAATCTGAAGCAGGCTTCAGTCTCTGAGCTAGCTGTCAGCACAGAGTTCGACGCGGGGCTTGAACCCACAAACCGTGAGATCATGACCTGAGTTGAAGTCAAACACTTAACCAGTTGAGCCACCCAGGGGCCCCTCCATTGGATATTCTTTCCCGCTTTGTCAAAGATGAGTTGGCCATACATTTGTGGGTCCATTTCTGGGTTCTCTATTCTGTTCCATTGATCTGAGTGTCTGTTTTTGTGCCAGTACCACACTGTCTTGATGATTGTAGTCCGGGAATGTGATGCCTCCAGCTTTGGTTTTCTTTTTCAAGATTGCTTTGGCTGTTTGGGGTCTTTTCTGGTTCCATACACATATTAGGGTTGTCCTAGCTCTGTGAAGAATGCTGGTGTTATTGTGATAGGGATTGCATTGACTATATTGATAGATTGCTTAGGGTAGTATTAACATTTTAACAATATTTGTTCTTCCTATCCAGGAGCATGGAATATTTTTTCCTTTTTTTGTGTCTTCAGTTTCTTTCATAAACTTTCTATAGTTTTCAGTGTATAGATTTTTCACCTCTTTGGTTAGATTTATTCCTAGGTATTTTATGGTTTTTGGTGCAGTTGTAAATGGGATCGATTCTGTGATTTTTCTTTCTGTTGCTTCATTCTTGGAATGCCACTGATTTCTGTGCATTGATTTTATATCCTGCAACTTTGCTGAATTCATGGATCTGTTCTAGCAGTTTTTTGGTGGAATCTTTTGGGTTTTCCATATAGAGTAGCATGTTGTCTGTGAAGAGTGAGTTTGACCTCCTCCTGACTGATTTGGATGCCTTTTATTTGTGTTGTCTGCTGAGGCTAAGACTTCAACTGTGTTGAATAACAGTGGTGAGAATGAACATCCCTGTCTTGTTCCTGATCTTAGAGAGAGAGTTCTCAGTTTTTCCCAATGAGGATGATATTAGTGTTGGGTCTTTCATATATGGCTTTTATGATCTTGAAGTGTGATCCTGCTATCCCTACTTTCTTGAGGGTATTTATCAAGAAAGTATGCTGTATTTTGTCAAATGCTTTCTCTGCATCTATTGAGAGGATCTTGTTCCTCTCCTTTCTTTTATTGATGTGATGAAGCACTGATTGTTTTGCAGATATTGAACCAGCCCTGCATCTCAGGTATAAATCTCACTTGGTCATAGTGAATAATTTTTTTTAATGTATTATTGGATCCAGTTGGCAAATATCTGTTGAGGATTTTTGCATCCATGTTTATCAGGGAAATCGGTCTATAATTCTTCTTTTTAGTGGGGTCTTTGGTTTTGGAATCAAGATAATGATGGTTTCATAGAAAGAGTTTGGCAGTTTTCCTTCCATTTCTATTTTTTGGAACAGCTTCAAGAGGATAGGTGTTAACTCTTCCTTAAATATTTGGTAGAATTACCCTGGAAAGCCATCTGGCCCTGGACTCTTGTTTTTTGGCAGATTCTTGATAACTAATTCAATTTCTTTACTGGTTATATGTCTGTTCAAATTTTCTATTTCTTCCTGTTTCAGTTTTGGTAGTTTATATGTTTCTAGGAATTTGTACATTTCTTCCAGATTGCCCATTTTATTGGCATGTAATTGCTCATAATATTCTCTTATATTTGTTTTTATTTCTCCTCTTTTGGTTGTGATCTTTCCTCTTTCATTCTTGATTTTATTTATTTGGGTCCTTTCATTTCTCTTTTTGATCAAACTTGCTAGTGGTGTATCAGTTTTGTTAATTCTTTCAAAGAACCAGCTTTGAGTTTCATTGATCTGTTCTACTGGGTTGGTTTTTTTTGTTTTGTTTTGTTTTTTATTTTTTTATTTTTTTTGGTTTCAATAGCCTTGATTTCTGCTCTAATCTTTATTATTTCCTGTCTTCTGCTGGTTTTGTATTTTATTTGCTGTTCTTTTTCCAGCTTTCTAAGGTTAAGATTAGGTTGTGTATCTGAGACTTTTCTTCCTTCTTTAGGAAGACCTGGATTGCTATATGTATACTTCCCACTTACAGCCACCTTTGCTGCGTCCCAGAAGTTTTGGGCTGTGGTGTTATTTTCATTGGCTTCCATGTACTTTTGTTTTGTTTTGTTTAATTTATTTTTGAGAGAGAGATAGAGACAGCCTGAGCAGGGGAAGGTCAGAGAGAGAGGGAGACACAGAATCTGAAGACAGGCTCCAGGCTCTGAGCTAGCTGTCAGCACAGAGCCCTATGCGGGGCTCGAACCCATGAACTGTGAGATCATGAGCTGAGCCAAAGTCGGATGCTTAGTTGACTGAGCCATCCAGGCACCCCTTTGTACTTTTTAGTTTACTCTTTAACTTCTTAGTTAGCCCATTCATTCTTTAGTAGGATGTTCTTCAGTCTCCAAGAATTTGTTATCTTTTCTAATTTTTTCTTGTGGTTGATTTCGAGTTTTATAGCGCTGTGGTCTGAAAATATGTGCTGTATGATCTCAGTGTTTCTGTACTTGTTGAGGGCTACTTTGTGTCCCAGTATGTGATCTGTTCTGGAGAACGTTCCATGTGCAGTGGAGAAGAATGTATATTCTGGTGCTTTAGAATGAAATGTTCTGAATATATCTGTTAAGTTCATTTGGTACAGTGTGTCATTCAAAGCCCTTATTTTCTTGTTGATTTTCTGTTTAGATGATCTGTCCATTGCTGTAAGTGGGGTCTTGAAGTCCCCTACTGTTATGGTATTATTATCAATGAGTTTCTTTATTTGTGATTAACTGATTATATATTTGTGTGCTACCACATTTGGAGCATAAATGTGAACTAGGAGTTTTCTGTAAGTAAACCTCGTTTTCTTTTGACACATTGACTAAACAATCTTTCACTGAATATTTTCCTTATACTTGATTTTTTGGCCGCAGTGAGCACAAGTCAGGAAAAATACCCTCTTTATTAGTCTGAAGTGAAAGCCATCGATAGTATAACTTATAATGTAAACAACAAAACTAACAACTTTCTAAATGATATATAAAATAAAAAGTAATAGTAATAGACTATCATAATAGAATATATAATATAATAAGATCGCACATAATGTATTTTAGTATGTGTAACAGTGGGGCCTGACCTTAGAGGAAGATCATGAAATTATGGTGCATGGTATTGCTAGCAATACAGCAGTTATAGATTAGACTGAAATGTTATATTAAGAATTCTAATGTTTGGAGACTTTTCAGAGCAGTGCTTTTGGTAAGTTCTGAACAACACAAAATAGTCAATCTTCTCTGTTTTTATATGATGACTACGTTCCTGGAAAATTGAGTTATATTAAAACCATATCCAAAATATTTCTGTTCTCATTCATAAAATGGAGTTCGCTCTTGTTTCCAGTAAGAGCGTCTTGTTCTTCGCCTACATGAAATGTTCAGAGGGACATTGAAAGTCATGTGGATCAGTTCTCTGGTACTGGACTGCCTTCTGCTAAATAAGGTGTCTAACATTCTTTTCTGTTTTTTATTAGTTTCAGATTAGTTTAGAATTATTTTATAACGGGGAATTTGTACCTCTTAATCCCCTTCACCTCTTTTGCCCATCTTCCCCTACTGGCAGCCACCAGTTCTCTGCACTGGTGAAAACTTATGAGTTTGGTTTTTTGTTTGTTAATTTATTTGTTTTGTTTATTAGATTCCAGATATGAGTGAAATCATATGGCATTTATCTCTCTGACATTTTACTTAGCATAATACTCTGTAGGTCCACCCATGTTGCCACACATGGCAAGATTTTATTTCTTTTTTTATGGCTATTTCATTCTTTTTTAATATTCCTGTGTGTGTGTGTTTGTTGCATTTTCTTTATCCATTCATCCATCAATGGATACTTGGGCTGCTTCCATATTTTAGCTATTATAAATAATGCTGCAGTAAAGATAGGGATGCATCTATCTTTTTGAATTATAGTTTTCCTTTTTTGGGGGTTAAGTACCCTGTAGTGACTTATTGAATCATATATATATATATTTCTATTTTTAATTTTTTGAAGAGCCTCCATACTATTTTCCACAATGGCTATACCAATTTATATTCCTATCAGTGGTACATGAAGGTTTCCTTTTCTCCACATCCTTGCCAACCTTTGTTATTTATCTTTTTGATACTAGCCATTCTGACAGGTATGAGGCATTGTAGTTTTGATATGTATTTCCCTGATGATGAGCCATGTCGAGCATCTTTTCATGTGTCTGTTTGGCCATCTGTATGTCTTCTTTGGAAAAATGTCTCTTCAAATTCTCTGCTCAATTTTATATGGCTTATTTGTTTTTTGGTGTTGAATTTGATGTCTAACGTTCTTTTTTTTTTTTTTATGTTTATTTTTGAGAGAGAGAGAGAGAGAGAGAGAAACAGCATGAACCGGGGAGGGTCAGAGAGAGAGGGAGATACAGAATCCAAAACAGGCTCCAGGCTCTGAGCTAGCTGTCAGCCCAGAGCCCGACGCAGGGCTCGAACCCATGAACCATGAGATCATGACCTGAGACGAAGTGGGATGCTTAAGCGACTGAGCCACCCAGGTGCCCCTAACATTCTATTACTTATAAAACATTATTACAACTCCTGTTGTGGTCCCCCCCTCTCCCCTAACTCACCCTTTCCAAAGGACTTCTTAGGTTGTAGACTAGTCCCTGTTGAAGAATCACTACAGTAAACTGAGTATCATAGAACAAAAACTATGTCTCTTGTTGTCTTAATATATGCGCTAACATTCACCATAATGCTGAGAGCATGGAAGTTACTTGGTATGTATAGATTTAAAAAAATTCTGACGCAGTTGGTAGAGCATGTGATTCCTGATTTGGCAGTGTGAGTTCAGGCCTCATGTTGGGCATAGAGGTTACTTAAAAAGAAATTCTTAATTTTTTCTTAATTCCAAAAATTAGAGATTAAAGCTTCAAATAATAAAAAAGTTAAAATTAGACTCATCTAAGATTGATACTGTCTTGTCCTGAAATTTAAGGGAGAACTTGGGAATACCAAGCAAAATTAAAACTCAGTATTTTCATTAGTGGATACTAATCATAGACAAGTACTCAAGGAAATGTGCCTTTGTAATAGCAAAAAGTAAGAGATCCCTAAGTGTCCAGCAGTAGGGAACTAAACAAACTTTGTTTACTGCACATATTCTAGAATGCCTTTCAGCCATTCAAATGAAAATAGATGTACATATATCAACATAGGCAGATGGCACAATGTATAGTTGAACTAAATAACAATATGAATATGTAAGTTTTAACCCCAGTTTTGAAACATTTATGAAAAAATCAAAATTTGTAGACATTCCTGTGTGAATTTTTACATACATATATATTTATGCACATACATATTGATCCTACATAACATATACAGTTATAAATGAGTAATTAGAATAAGTGTTTTTGGGAAGTTAAAAATGCCTGTTGAAATAAAAGAATAACTAGAAGGACTGAACGATAAAGACACAGATGGATTCAAATAATAAAAATAAATGAAAGGGGACACCTGGGTGTCTTAGTCCGTTGAGCATCCAACTCTTGATTTCAGCTCAGGTAATCATCTCATTGTTCCTGGGATGGAGCCCCATGTGCTGTCAGCACAGAGCCTGCTCTGGATTCCCTCTCTCCTTTCCTCTCTCTCTGCCCTCGTTGCATGCTCTCACTCACTCTCGCTCTCCATAAATAATAAACATTGAAAATTTAAAAAAATGAAAGGAAAGAAAACAAATGAAAAGGAGCAATTATTAAAAAGAAGTATATTTCCCCAGAATTAAGGGACAGTCTTCAAATTGAATGAAGAAAAAAAATCACAGATACTTCATTTCAGAACACCGAAGGAAAACTGAGGATCCTGTAAAGTTTTTAAAAAGTTAAAAAAAAAAAAAGGTGACCAAGCACTCTTGACTAAGCGGCTGATCTCACGCTTTTGGCTCAGGTCATGATCTCATGGTTTTAGAGATCAAGTCCCAGGTTAGGCTCTGCTCTGATAGTATAGAACCAGCTTGGGATTCTTTCTCTCCCTTTCTCTCTGCCTCTCCCCCACTTGTGCATATCTGCACATGCCCTTTCAAAATAAATAAAACATTTAAAAAAAGTTACCAATAAAAGAATGAGGATTATTAGAGCAAATTATTTAAAGTTGAGAATTCAATAAAATTATGAACGATCTAATAAAGGTATTTTTTAGTATACAAAAATATCTAACTAATAAATATCTAGGTTTGTATTATCAGATCATTAGACATGAGGGAGTGGGGCACCTGGGTGGCTCAGTCAGTTAAGAGTCTGATTCTTGGTTTCCGCTCAGGTCATGATCTCAGGGTTCATGAGTTTGAGCCATGCATCTGGCTCTGCTCTGACGGTGCAGAGCCTCCTTGGGATTCTCTCCCTCTCTCTCTGCCCCTCCCTTGCTTGCCTGCTCCCTCTCTCAAATAAATATACTTTAAAAGCACAGAGTATGGAAATACAAGTCTTTTTTGAGGGAAGGGGAAGATTATTGGTATTGTTCAGTTATATTTCTTTTTTTAAGTTTATTTTTAAATTTTTTATGTTTGTTTATTTTTGAGAGAGAGAGAGGTCATAAGTAAGGGAAGGGCAGAGAGAGAGGGAGACACAGAATCAGAAGCAGGCTTCAGGCCTCGAGCTCTCAGCACAGAGCCAGTTGTGGGGTTTGAACTTATAAACCGTGAGTTCATGACCTGAGCCAAAGTCAAGACGCTTAACTGACTGAAGTACCCACATGCCCTTCAGTTTATTTATTTATTTAAAAATTTTTTAATGTTTATTCATTTTTTGAGAGACAGAGACAGAGCATGAGCAGGGGAGGGCAGAGAGAGAGGGAGACATAGAATCCGAAGCAGGCTCTAGGCTCTGAGCTGTCAGCATTGAGCCTGATGCAGGGCTTGTACCCACAAACTGCGAGATTGTGACCTGAGCCGAAGTCAGTTGCTTACTGACTGAGCCACCCAGGCGCCCCGATTAAGTTTATTTATTTTGAGAGAGAGAGAAAGCGGGCATGCGTTTGCAGGTTGGGGTGGGGCACAGAAAGGGAGAGAGAGAGGATCCCCACCATCAGTGCTGATCCCAATGTGGGGCTCAAGAACTTCAAGATTATAGGGGCACCTGGGTGGCTCAGTCAGTTAAGCGTCTGACTTCGTCTCAGGGCTGGTTCGTGGGTTCCAGCCCCACGTTGGGCTCTGTGCTCACAGCTAGCTCAGAGCCTGGAGCCTGCTTCAGATTCTGTGTCTCCCTCTCTCTCTGACCCTCCCCTGCTCATGTTGTCTCTCTCTATGTCACTCTCAGAAATAAATAAAAAATATTTAAAAAAAGTAAAGAAAAAAAGATCACGACCTGAGCTGAAGTCGGATGCTTAACTGACTAAGCCATCTAGTCACCCGTTTCTTTTTTTTTTTAATGTTTATTTTTGAGAGAGAAGAGGAGAGGGAGCACACCATGAGCAGGGGAGGAGCAGAGTGAGGGGGAGACACAGAATCCAAAGCAGGCTCCATGCTGTTAGTGGAAAGCCCAACATGGGACCTGAACCCACAAGCCGAGCCATAAGATCATGGCATGAGCCAATGTCAGACACATTCAACCAGCTGAGCCACCTAGGTGCCCCTGTTATGTTGGATAGATTGCTGTATTTGCTATATCTTGATTTAAGCATAACCAATGGAAGAATACATTGATTTTACTTCACTTGTACTACTAGATTAATAGATGAATTTAAAATGGTCTCAAATAGGCCCTAACTCAAGAGAAGAGGGATGAAAACAATAAGGTAAATAAATACAAGATGGCCAAAATGAGGCCACACATATCAAATAGCAAAAACTATGTGAGTGGGATAAATTCTCCCATTAAAGACAGACTGTTATTCATAACATTAATCTATAAATGAGGCCCAAGGAAAACCTTTTAACAAATAGCAAAAACAGGAATGCACAAGCAACATTCTGTCTATAAGGCAATGAAGTAAACAACTAACAATAAAAGGATAACAAGCCATGTTAGTATCCAATTTAGAAGCTTAAAAAACATGCTTATAGACAACTTCTGTGCTAAAGGAGAAGTAAAATCTTCAATTGCAAGGATTCCAAAGTGAATGTCAGTGAAGGTACTGTACCTTAAAAACTTGTAGGATGAGGTCAGAGTGACACCCAAAAGAAAAGTGATGCTCTCATAGGCCAGGAGGAAAACAAAGACCAAGGAGGGAAAAAGTCAGATTGATTTTATTTTCTTTTTTGTTTTTTAGTAAGTCTTTTTTTATTTTTTTATTTTATTTATTTATTTATTTTTTAAATGTTTTATTTATTTCTAGGAGAGAGAGAGAGACAGCGCGAGCAGGGGAGGGTCAGAGAGAGAGGGAGACACAGAATCCGAAACAGGCTCCAGGCTCTGAGCTGACAGTCAGCACAGAGCACGACGCGGGGCTCGAACCCACGAACCGTGAGATCATGACCTAAGCGAAAGTCGGACGCTTAACCGACTAAGCCACCCAGGCGCCCCTAGTAAGTCTTTTTTTTAAAAAAAATTGAGACAATTTTTTTTTAAAGTAATCTCTCCGCCCACCCAGGGCACCTGGATGACTCAGTTGGTTGAGCGTCTGACTTTGGCTTAGGTTATGATCTCGTGGTTCGCGGGTTCAAGCCCCATAGAGAAAGAGGGACAGAGTCCCAAGTGGCTCCGCACTGTCAGCATGGAACCCGATGCAAGGCTCAATCCCACAAATGTGAGATCATGTCCTGAGCCGAGGTCAAGAGTTCAACACTTAACTGACTGGTGCATGCACCCTTAGTTTATATCTTTTTTATCCTTTTATTTTTAATCTAAAGTGTCATATCCCTTTAATCCATTTACAGCTGGATATATTTTATTTCCATTTTTTGGTCTCTTTAAACCCATTCTGAGGGTCTTTAACTTCAGTGAGGATATTTAATTCTTTGGAATTTAATCATGCTTTATTTTATTTAACTCGTGTGTGTGTTTTCCCACCTTCCTTTCCTTGTGTTTGTTTTAGCAAATTTTCTGCTTTTTAGGAAAGCATTCATCCTATTTGCAGTCTTGTAATAGTTGCCGTCACAATTTTTTTTGTGTCTTCACATTTTTTATTTTAAAAATCTGTTTTTTGGAAGGTAGTATTTGAATATGGGTCAACATTTCAAGGGTACCAAAGTATACTCAGTGCAAAAACTCCCCACATCAAGTCTCCAAAGCCCTAATCTCCCCCACAGATCACCATTGTTACTAGTTTCTGGTGTCTTTTCTAGAGAAAATCAATGCATATGGAAGGAAATCATACATATGTGTATATATGTATTTTCCCAACTCTTTTTTTTTATAAAAAAATGGTAGCACAGCATAGTGGTTTTTATGTTTTTTTACTCTTGAAATTATTTCCCTTAATTATTTAAGAAACATTTACTCTCTTTTTTTTTTTTTTTATTTTTTATTTATTTCTAGGAGAGAGAGAGAGAGAGAGAGAGAGAGAACAGCGTGAGCAGGGAGGGTCAGAGAGAGAGGGAGTCACAGACTGAAACAGGCTCCAGGCTCTGAGCTGGCAGTCAGCACAGAGCCCGACGCGGGGCTCGAACCCACGAACCGCGAGATCATGACCCAAGCGAAAGTCGGATGCTTAACCGACTACGCCACCCAGGCGCCCCACATTTACTCTCTTATACATTATAAAGTTGACATCTTTTTTTTTTTAAGTTTATTTATTTATTTTGAGAGAGAGAGGGATAGTGAGGGAGATAATCCCATGCAGGCTAGCCCGAAGGGCTCAAACTCATGAACTGTGAGATCATGACCTGAGCCAAAACCAAGAGCTGTATGCGCAACTGACAGAGCCACACAGGTGCCCCTGTCAAGTTTACATACAATTGTTGTATGCTGTTGTATACTGTGGGTAGGAATGTTAAGTGGTGCAACCACTGTGAAAAACAGTATGGAGGTTCCTTAAAAAATTAAACATAGAAATACCATATATTCCAGTAATACTGTCTACTTACCCAAAGAAAACAAAGTTACTAATTCAAAAATATATAGGCACCTCTATGTTTATTGCAGCATTATTTATGATAACCAAGATATGGAAGTAACCCAGTGTCCCACTAATGGATGGATAAGGAAGATGTGGTACACACACAACACACATTTACACATGCACAGGAATATTATGCAGCATAAAAAAGGATGAGATCATGCCATTTTGTTTTGTTTTTGTTTTATTATTATTTTTTTTAAATGTTTTATTTATTTCTAGGAGAGAGAAACCGCGTGAGCAGGGGAGGGTCAGAGAGAGAGGGAGTCACAGACTCTGAAACAGGCTTCAGGCTCTGAGCTGGCAGTCAGCACAGAGCCCGACGCGGGGCTCAAACCCACGAACCACAAGATCATGACCTAAGCGAAAGTCGGAAAGTCGGACGCTTAACCGACTAAGCCACCCAGGCGTCCCTGTTTTATTATTTTTTTAAATGTTTTTTATTTATTTCTGAGAGAGAGAGACAGCGTGAGTAGGGGAGGGTCAGAGAGAGAGGGAGACACAGAATCCGAAACAGACTCCAGGCTCTGAGCTAGCTGTCAGCACAGAGCCCGACATAGGAGATCATGACCTGAGCCAAAGTTGGACGCTTAACTGACTGAGCCACCCAGGCGTCCCTAGATCATGTCATTTGTGACCACATGGATGGAGCTAGAGAATATTATGCTAAGTGAAATGTTAGAGAAAGACAAATACCGTGTGATTTCATTCATATGTGGAATGTAAAAAACAAAGGAATAAACAAACAAAAACCAATCACCTATAAATACAGAGAACAAACTGAGGTTGTCAGAAGTGGGTGGGGGTGGAGAGATGAGTAAAATTAGTGAAGGGGAGCGGAGATACAGGCTTCCAGTTATGGAATGAATACATTATGGGAATAAAAGATAGCAGAAGGAATATAGTCAGTGATATTATAGTAGGTTGTATGGTGATGGATGATAACTACATTTGTGGTGAACACAGCATAATGTATGAATTTGTTAAATCACTGTATTGTTCACTACACCTGAAACTAATGTACCATTGTGTGCCAGTTTTCAAAAAAAAAATAAAGTGGACATCTAAAGTTTTTAATCAAAAATTAAAATAGTTTTGGAGGTGCCTAGCTGGCTTAGTCTATAGAGCATGATTCCTGATATCAGGATTAGGAGTTCAAGCCCCATAATGGGCATAGACCTTACTTACAAAAAAGAAAAAAATGAAAATAGTTGTAAAGATGTAATATTTGGTGTGTTGTAAATAGTGATGTTTAACAGTAAATTGTTATATCATTCTTTAAAGTATTTTGGTGGAGGAGCATCTCAGTGGTTAAGTCAGTTAAGCGACCGATTTCTGCTAAGGTTATGATCTTGCGGTTCGTGAGTTTGAGCCCCACATTGGGCTCTCTTCTGTCACTCTGGAGCCTGCTTTGGATCCTCCTCTGTCCCCTGTCTCCCTGCCCCTCCCTGTGTGTGTCTCTCTCTCACTTAACTCTCAAAAAATAAACGAATAAATAAAGTATTCTGGTGGAAAAGAAATATTGTAACAATTTGCCCACCATCATAGGTTAAAAAAAATGAAAACAAGTTCTATTCTAACAGTTTGAAATTTTATGTGATACTTTTTTCTCCGTGAGCTCCTTTGCATTTAGTTTTCTCCATAGACTTTTAGCCTAATGTATTTTATTGCATGAAAGGTTTATTCATCATTATATCCTTTTCTGCAACAAAATGTATAAATAAAAATTAAAAATATTTTATATTTCCTGAGTCCATGAGGCTCAGTCTTAAAATTTTCTTTTGAATTTATTATAGTACAAGTATTATTAAAAATATGATAATTATTAAACATAAAAATACATTTTTACTGGAAATCATCTTTTACCAAGATAGATGGGGCTTTCTCACTCCCAAGTAGATAATGAATCCTTGTATTAATGTAACTCATTGCTAGAATGAGACAGGGTTTGGCTTTTTCTCTTTCTGATTTTGGGGTTTATAGATGTGGCTTTTGACAAAATGTTTTCATCTAAGTAATTAGATGACAGTGGTAGAGTTTTGCTCATTTATTCATTTTTCGAATGTATTTTGAACTCATACGATGTTCTGGACACTTCTAAGCTCCAGGGATAAGCAGTGAACAAAGCAGCAGAAACCTCTGCCCTCAGAGCTAACAAATGTCTCTTTCTTGGTTCTTCTGAGTTGTATGTTGCAAAATCATATAGCAGTTTTTCATCAAAAGTGATTTTTAATAATGGTTTAGCAGCTGACAATTCAATTAGGTCATCCTTCAATTTGCTGAAAGGAGAGAATTTGAAAGCACCAGACTCAGAAGAGGTTTATTAACCAGTGATTAGAATCCTTTGTGGTCTCATTTTCTGAGAAGCACAGTAGCATCAACAACACCTAACAAATGACTGTTAATTATACTTCTTACTCTTTTATCTGTTGGGGATTGTATCATTTAGTATTCTACCAGAGAAAAAGAACCAGTTGTAGATTTTATACATATACCTAGACATGTGTATATGTGTATACATATATTTATATACATATACACACATGCATACATATCATCCCCTGTGTACCTGTTCACATGCATATATCATTTCCAACTGGTTATGTAAATACATAAAGAGATTTATGGCAGGTAATTGGCTTATATGATTGTAGAGGCTGGTCAGGCAGACAAGCTTGAAATCCTGACTGGTAGGCTGGTTGATGGAATCACGTCCTCAGAGCAATACCGATTTACTCATGAGGACTTTCAGCTGGTTAGATGAGACCCACCCAGATTATTGAAGACACTCTCTTTTACATCTACCAAAACTTTGGCAGCAATGCCTAGATTATATTTCTAATGAGAGCAATGGTAGCCTAGCCAATTTGAGACACAAAACTATCATAGGGACCTTATTTTCAATATTTTAAAAATGTTAATTTATTTTTGAGAGATAGAGAGTAAGCAGAGGAGGGGCAGAGAAAGAGGGAGACACAGAATCTGAAGCCGACTTCAGACTCTGAGCTGTCAGCACAGAGCCCAGTGAGGGGCTGGAACTTAAGGACCATGAGATCATGACCTGATCTGAAGTTGAAGCTTAACTGACTGCCCACCCAGGCCTCCCAGGACCTTATATAAACTAAAATATGCAGAAATGTTTGGAGAAGTTGAAATAATGTTCATTTAAATACACCTTTGCATTTTAGGGGCACCAGTTAAGTGTCTGACTCTTGATTTTGGCCCAGGTCATGGTCCTGGAGTTTGTGAAATCGAGCTCCACACTGGCCTGTGTGATGACTTCATGGAGCCTGTATGGGATTCTCTCTCTCCCTCTCTGCCCCTCCCCTACTCACGTGCTCTCTCTCAAAAATAAACAAACATTAAAAAAAATAATAATAAACCTTTGCATTTTTTTTTTAAATGTTTTATTTATTTCTAGGAGAGAGAGAGACAGCGCGAGCAGGGGAGGGTCAGAGAGAGAGGGAGACACAGAATCCGAAACAGGCTCCAGGCTCTGAGCTGGCAGTCAGCACAGAGCCCGACGCGGGGCTCGAACCCACGAAACGCAAGATCATGACCTAAGCGAAAGTCGGACGCTTAACCGACTAAGCCACCCAGGCGCCCCAAAACCTTTGCATTTTAAAATTGTTTGGGAAAATGTATGAATCTTATACTATGTATGTACTTAAAATATATTTAAATATATGGTATGCAAATTGGCATGTATAGAGTATAATATGAGCTATATTTAAATATATTTTGATCAGATTGTTGGAACTACAGATTTCGTTTATTCAGTCTTGGAAAATGATCACTGGTAAACCTTAATGGTGAAGTGAGTCCTTATTGACAAACTAGGCAGCTAAATCACACTGACTATTTTGGAAAGTTTCTTTTTTGCAGTTTTAGTAAGTGAGTACTACACATAGCCAAGGCAGTCATATCCTTCTGAATTCTAAGATAGACTTCTGATAATACTTAGAGTCTTGCTGTGATGGACTGAGGACTTCAGGGTTTTTTACACTCCTTGTTTTTTTTCTTTATTTTTTGTTTGCTTGTTTGTTTTTAAATAGGCTCCATATCCAACATGAGTCTTAAAGTCACGACCCTGGGATTGAAAATCGATGCTCTACTGATTGAGCTAGCCAGGCAACCCTGTTTTTTGTTTTGTTTTGTTTTGTTTTCCTGGGACTGTTTTCTTAGGTGTGATTTTTTTTTTAATGATTTAAAAAATTATTTTGTATTGAAGTATAGTCGACATATAACCAGTGATGATAATTTCTTTCTATTTATTTTTAAATATGTTTTTAATGTTTACTTATTTTTGAGAGACGGAGTGCAAGAAGGGGAGAGGCAGAGAGAGAAGGAGACACAGAATCTGAAGCAGGCTCCAGGCTCTGAGCTGTCAGCACAGAGCCCAAAGTGGGGCTCAAACCCACGAACTGTGAGAACCTGAGCCAAAGTCAGGTGCTTAACTGACTGAGCCACCCAGGTACCCTGGAGTGATAGTATTTTTTGACCACCATTCAGTTGGGGAGGGAGAGAGAGAATCCCAAGCAGTATGGAGCCCACCTCAGTACTGAGTGGAAATCAAGAGTTGGATACTTAACCAACCCAGCCAATCAGACACCCCCCACAAATGAAGTCTTCAAGTGAAAATTGCTCATTATCTGTCAGTTTGATAGGGAGACATCTAATGCCATAGCCTTAAATATTTCTGAATCCATAACATCCTAATACCTACCCAAACACCCCAATTTTAATACCACATTTCTTTGTAACTGAAGTAGGTATAAGACACAAAGCCCCACTTGTGTGTGTTTCTGATCTTTTGGTTAAAGAGGCTTCTTAGATATTATAGTGTGTGTGTGTGTGTGTGTGTGTGTGTGTGTTGTCCCCCTGGTGCCCTGGAGGTTTTTACTCCCCTGGGTTGGGTTTCACTAGAAGATTTATGATGGTAGAGAGGTAAGAGGACTGTGGAAATGAGAAGAGAAGGGTCAGCCAGATGCCTCTACCTTGTGCTAGTTCTCAGGCAGAATAGGAACTAGCATCTGAGGAGGCTGATCTAAAAATTGATCTCATGGGGACGCCTTGATGGCTAAGTCAGTTTTTTGTGAGATTGAGCCCTTTGTCAGACTCTGTGCTGACAGTGTGGACCCTGCGTGTGATCCTCTTGTGCTCTCTCACTGACCCTCCTTCTGCTTGTGTGAATGCAAGCCTGCTCTCTCTTAAAATAAACAAACATTTTAAAAAATAAATGAAGATTGATTTCCTTAAAATAAAAAATAAAATTTGATCTCCTGAGGGGGGTGCCTGGTTGGCTTAGTTGGTAGACCATGATCTCAGGGTCATGAGTTCAAGCTCCACATTGGGCCTACAGCTTAATTAAAAATATCAATCAGGATGCCTGGGTGGCACTGTTGATTAAGCATCTGACTGACTCTTGATTTCAGTTCACGTCATGATCTCATAGTTCATAAATTGGAAACCTGTGTTCGGCTCTGTGCTGACTATGGGAGCCTGCTTGGGATTCTCTCACTCACTCTCTGCCTCTCCCCTGCTGATGCACACGTTGTTTCTCAAAATAAACTAAAAAGTCTTTATTACCTTTAAAAAAAAATCAGTCTCCTTAAACCTGTGCTTCTGTATCCAATGGAATGTTTTCATGTACTCACAGAGGAGTCCAGAGTTGACTTCAGATTCACTGTATATTTCTTTTCCTGGCCCTTGCTTTTTTTCTCATTTATCTTGGAGATCCTTCCATATTACTTCTTTCTTTTACTGACTGCATTACATTCCATAGTATGTACTATGGAATATAATGTGACCACTATATACTGGTGGAGGACTGGGTTTATCACCCTTTACTGTTCCATAGTTCATACATGCATACCACTTAGTGCATGTATGAACAGAATATCTATATTTAGGATAGATTCCTAGAATCACAATTGTGAGGTCTGAAGGTTTTACATTGTAATGTTGATAAATATTGTCAAATTGCCTGCCTCAGATAGGGTACCAGTTTATACCTATACCTACCATCAGTGAATGCGTGCCTAATCCTTCTCACCCTTACCAATATGATTACTATCAGGTTTTTGATCCTTACTAATCTAATGGTTACCTTGGTATAGTTTTATTTTACATTTCTTATAAAAATGTGGCTTTTTTATAGAAGCCACTTTATATTTCTTTAAACCTTTTGCCTGTTTTATATTAAGTTTAAATTTTGTTAAAATAATTTGTAATGGGAAAATCTTTAACTCAATGAAGGAAAAAAACAGATATCCTTTCATTTGAATGGACACGTTTAACCTTATATTTTCCCACCAGTTATTCTCCCCTTAGAATAAGGAAAAACATTTAGCTTACATTGTCTTCCTTGTCTTCTACCTTCCAATGTTGCCATTTTACAGCATTTTGTTCTAGAATTTTGGAATTTTAGAATTAAGTAGTGATGACTTAATAACAGCACATCGCACCAGACACTGTTCTCAGGTTTACATGTAAGTCCGTCTTATATTACATAGCTGCTTTTTAATGTTTATATCTTCATTTTTCTCATTTGTTCTCTCGCTACTGTTTCTTGCATCCAAGTTATCTTTATTTTTGAATTACATTTGTGTTTTGCTTTGCTGAAATGTGTCGTTATCAAAGTTTTTTTCAGAAAGCGCCTGTGGGTGGTAAACTTTCTAAATCTTTGCCTGCCTTAAAATGTCTCTATTTTACCATCACACTTGAATGCTAGTTTGGCTTTTTATAGAATCCTTGGTTCAAAATAGTTTCCTCTCAGAACTTTGGAGCAACTGGTTCATTGTCTTCTGGAATTCAGTGTTATTGATAAGAAGTCTGATGTCAGTCTGATTCTTACTCTTTTATAGGTAACATGTTTTATCCGTTGGAAGCTCTTCTCTTTTAGAATTGGTGTTCTGGGTTCTGAAGCCTGGAACTCACCCAGGAGACTCGCTCCTCCAGGGGTCCCAGGACATGTATCTCCTCACCAAGAGATCTGGGTGCTGACACGAGGTCTCTGATGTGTTTGCCCCATACAGGAAAGGCAGTGAAAATCTTTTGAGAGGGCTACCTTAAGAAACAAGCCAATGTACACATGGTGGAGAGTCCCAAATACCACTATGAGTAGGGAAATAAAATAACAAAAGTCTCAACAGGAGAAACCAATAGACACCATTCAAAGAACACTTCCTGAATGGACAGGCCCTGGACAGTCAAAGAGCCCTCTTTAATACATTAGTACCTGCAGGGGCAGAGTGCATAACAAGCTTTTAAAATTAACAAGAGGGATACCTGGGTGGCTCAGTCGGTTAAGCATCCGACTTTGGCTCAGGTCATGATCTCACGGTTCGTGGGTTCGAGCCCCGCATCGGGCTCTGTGCTGACTACCAGCTCAGAGCCTGTAGTCTGTTTCAGATTCTGTGTCTCCCTCTCTCTCTCTCTGACCCACCCCTGCTTATGCTGTCTCTCTCTGTCTCTCAGAAATAAAACAATTAAAAATTAATTAATTAAAAAAATAAAATTAACTACCAAAATGATGAAACGGAAGAACTCTCCTCCATAGAATTGGTGTTCTGAAATTTTACCAGAATATGTCTACATGTTGGACTTTAGCAACCATTCTGTTTGGTGAATATGTTGAAGGAAGGGAGGACCTTTATTTTGTTTTCAGCTCAGAGGTGTTTTCTTCTAAGATTGCTGTTTCTGTGTTTTTCTTATTTATTTGTTTGTTTATTTTAGCAATTTTTAAAATTATTTTTTAAATATTTATTTTATTTTTGAGAGAGAGCTAGGTAGGGGCAGAGAGGGAGGTAGACAGAGGATCTGAAGCAGGGTCTGGGCTGACAGCACAGAGTCTTGATGTGGAGTTTGAACTCACAAACTGTGAGTTCAAGACCAGAGTCAAAGTTGGACACTTAAACCAACTACGCCACCCAGGCACCCCTGTGTTGTCCTTCTGTTCTCTTTGTTCTCTTTATGGAATTCCTTGAACAAAAGTTGATGATTTCTATTCACTTGGTGTCATTCTTTTATTTCTTAGCCCTTTTGTGTGGCTTACTGTGAGAATTCTGTGATTTAATACTTTGGTGACTTATTTCATCAGCAGCTGTGTCTATTTTGAGATTTGTTCAGCTCATTTGTTGAACTCTTAGTAGAGTTGACCCCTGAGCCATGCAGGGGGTGTGGGTACCAATCCCCTGCACAGTAAAACATCCCCATATAATTTTTGACTCTCCAAAAACTCAATTACGAATAGCCTGTTGACTGGAAGTTTTACTGATAACATAAACAGTCATTTAACATATTTTGTATGCTATATGCATCATATATTGTATTCTTATAATAAAGTAAACTAGAGAAAAAAATGTTATTAAATGTATCCTAAGGAACAGAAGATACATTTACATGCTGTTTTTATTGAAACAAAGCCACATATAAGTGGACCCTTGCACATCAAGCCCATGATGTCAAGAGCCAGGTGTACTTGGAAGAGGAATCCTAAAGACAGAAGGGGAAATACAATAGGAAGTTACCCTGGCAGGGCGCCTGGTGGCTCAGTTGGTTGAGCATTTTCGGCTCAGGTCATGATCTCAGGTTCCTGGGTTCTGTGTTGGCAGTACGGAGCCTGCTTGTGATTCTCTCTGTCTTGTCTCGGCCCCTCCCCAGCTCCTGTCACACCCTCTCTCAAAATAAATAAATAAACTTAAGGAAAAAAAAAAAAGATGAGGCACTGGAGGCTCAGTAACTCATAAGCATCCCACTTCAGCTCAGATCATGATCTCACAGTTCATGGGTTTGAGCCCCACATTGGGCTCTGTGCTGACAGCTCAGAGCCTGGAGCCTGCTTCAAATTCTGTGTCTCCCTCTCTCTCTACCCCTCCCCTGCTCCCACTCTGTCTGTCTGTCTCTCAAAAATAAACATTAAAAAAAATTTTTTTAATTTAAAAAAAAAAAGAAAGAAAATTACCCTGGCATTTGAAGACTTTCTTCGTTCCAGTTTTTGTACTTTGACCACAAATTTTATTAGCAGGGATAAGACTAAACATATTCTAATTCTAGATGTCTGTTGTATTTTCTTAGGAAGTTTGACATTATGAGAGTATAGCCCATAGGTCTGTTGTTTCTTAGTCTAGTCTGTTACGTGTGTAGGTACATTGACATCAGCCTGACATGAGATCTCCTTTTCTGAGTCCAGGTTCAAATCTGGCTTATCTGAGACCCTGAGCCCCAACTCTGTCCCTGCAGACCCTTCTCAGTCCTTTCCAGGCAGCTACTACCAGTTGATTGGAGTTGGCACAAAAATCTATTTTTTGTTACAGTATTAAAAGTAATAAATGTTCACTTACAAGGACATTTTTCTCTTGCTGTTTAAAATGTTTTTATTTTGGGGATTGACATTTTATAATTAGCAGTTATGGCAAGTTTATGTCTCATTAACCAGATTATTATCAACTGTAAATACTACTGAGGCTTATTAGTTGACAAGTTAATTATGTTTTCTAATACACATTTTCTTATTGATCCGTTACTTTGGATGTTAATGGCTGTTATTATCTTTTTTAAACTTCCTTTTTTTTTTTTAAGTTTATTTATTTATTTTGAGAGAGAGGGAGTGCACATTCATGCTTAAGCAGGGAAGGGGCAGAGAGAGAGAATCCCATACAGGCTGTGTACCCATCGTGGAGCCTGACTTGGGGCTTGAACCTGCCAACTGTAAGATTATGATCTGAGCTGAAATCAGGAGTTGGATGCTCAACTGCCTGAGCTACCCAGGTGCCCCTAAACAAAGCTTGTACTTCATTAATACTTTAAAATTGATGTCACATTACTTATTGATCATTATTATTATTTTTTAATTTTTTTATTTATTTCTAGGAGAGAGAGAGAGACAGCGTGAGCAGGGGAGGGTCAGAGAGAGAGGGAATCACAGACTCTGAAACCGGCTCCAGGCTCTGAGCTGGCAGTCAGCACAGAGCCCGACGCGGGGCTCGAACCCACGAAGGCGAGATCATGACCCAAGTGAAAGTCGGACGCCTAACCGACTAAGCCACCCAGGAGCCTCACTTATTGATCATTATTAAGTGAGGCATTCCAATAATTAGATTTTCTTTAGCTTCTTTAAAGGTTTCTGTTAGCTTCTACTTAATTTATGGATTCATGTTTTATATTTTCATATGACTAATTGAATGAAAATAATATTTGTAGGCAGTAGCTAATATAACATTTTCCACAGGTTACTATTTAAATGGTTTCACTCAGGTATAGTAATATACACACTGAATTCTATACCTTCCTATTGCTACCTTGATTTCTATTAGTGCTTGTGTGTGTGTGTGTGTGTGTGTGTAGCCTTTATTTAGAATAGCTACAAAGTATGTTTTCATTTAAGATTTCAAACTATAGAATTTTAGACCCGGAGGACCTTATTATATACATAATCTATTCAGACTCTCTGTATTTTGTAGCTCAGTCCTTGACCGAAGGTTACCTAGCTCAAACGATATTCTGTCCTCTGCTATTTTTCTGTTTTATTTATCTCTTTTTTAAAATTTACTTTGGAGAAGATAAACATGGCTATACCCCATTATATGTTTGTCTAATTTGGCTGTGTAGAAAAACAGGTTTTGGAGCCAGACATGGATATTAATGTTGATTTTGTCATGTGCCTTGGGCAGATTAATTAATCCTTTTGAGCCTTAGTGTCTTCCTCTTTACTAATACTTTACTAATACTAATACTTTCTACCTTGTTACCTATCCTCCTTATCTTGAGAGTTGTAGAAATAAAATGAATAAAGGACCTGGCGGATCATGAGGTATGCAGAAAACGGTAGTTTTTTATATCAGTCAGAGTCATGAGAGAAACAAACCAGCCTACATATGATCTCTTACTGGGAATTAGGTGCTTATGAAATAATGGAAAGACTGAAGGTCGTATCCTAGGCTGGGACCCAGGAGGATTCCCATAACAACAGTACAGAGAACTGACCCATGTGGGAAGCTGCTTCCTCTGAAGCCTTCCCTGGAGTTCAGCTGGCAGCATGCTGTTTCAGTTGTCCCGCAGAGCCAGGGAAGAGGAGATTGGCAGTGGTCACCTAAAGCCTCAGTCCAAGACTGTAGAGATCATATCCAGAAGCTGTTGATGCTCACTCCTTTCCCAACACCTGAGAACTTGGAGAATGGACATTACTGCATCAAAGCTTCACTTTTTCAGCCTTCCTAGCTAATGGCTAAGGGTCTCAGGAAGGTGACCCCAGCCTCACTGGGGCTATGAACCCATAGCCTCTTGGTACTGTTTATGCCAGTTCCTTGCACAACTTGTCGTGCATGGAAAATGAGGAACTCGTTTTATTTATTTTTTATTTATTTTTAATGTTTTTTAAAATTATTTTTGAAAGAGAGTGAGAGAGAGAGCAAGGAGGGGAGGGAGGGTCAGAGAGAGAGGAAGACACAGAATGTGAAGCAGGCCCCAGGCTCCAAGCTGTCAGCACAGAGCCCGACGCGGGGCTCGAACTCACGAATGGTGAGATCGTAATCTGAGCTGAAGTTGGCTGCCCAGCCGACTGAGCCACCCAGGTGCCCCACTAGGATCTTGTTTTAAGTTTCAGATGTCTTCAAAGGGAAGGAATGAAGTTGAGAAAATCCAAATGTTTACTCTGGTGGCATTTTGATAGATGATAGTAGATAAGGAACATTATTGCTATGTTTGGTATTCAGAATTATACATCAAGCAAGTGACATTCTAGAACTAGAATTGGAAATCCCAAACCCATTTCTTTTCAGTGGGCTGTGTTCCTTCCAATATCTTGTTCTTTAATAAATAATCCACAGAACATCTCAGCAGGAACAAGTGTCTATTTTCAGTGCTAGGTATGTTAACAGTGACCAGACACTACTCTGCGCTCTGAAAGGCTTTAGTGCTGGGGGTTGCAGACACGTGTTGTTTCACCACAGTGTATAATAAGTGCTGTGGCAGAGGTGAAATACCTGGGAAGGAGACCTGACCCCTTCCTGTCAGGGAGGTTTCTAAAGTGACACCACGTGCTTAAAAGAAATGAACATTCACAAGTTTGAGTACCCTAGTCACTTAAACATTTTACAAAAGAGTAAAGAGAATTGTATCATCACAGTTTTGGTTAAGAACACGGTGATATAGATGGGAAACTCTTGCAGAGAGGTGGAGAGAATACTTAAGAAAACCCTCTTGGATTTGGCCATTTCTGTTGCTGAGCTGAAGTGAGAGGCATCTTTGATGGCGGCTTCTGCCTTCACCCATTTATCATAAGGCTTTCAGGGGCCATGCTCCTTTCCTAAAGAGCCAAGTAGGCATCGTGGCATAACATAGATTCTAGACCTAGGGTCCAAATAGTCTCTATTCTTTTCCTCTATTACCTTTTTTTTTTCTCATCCAAGATGTAAGAAGGGGCTCTTGGCCTTATTTATTTATTTTTTTAATGCTTTATTTATTTCTGAGAGAGAGAGAGACCGCGTGAGCAGGGGAGGGTCAGAGAGAGAGGGAGACACAGAATCTGAAACAGGCTCCAGGCTCTGAGCTAGCTGTCAGCACAGAGCCCAACGTGGGACTTGAACCCACGAACTGTGAGATCATGACCTGAGCCAAAGTTGGACGCTTACCTGACTGAGCCACCCAGGCATCCCTCCCCCCCCTTTTTGTTTTCATTTTATGTGTATAATAAACAACACTTTAAGGCATTGTAGAGAGCTGGTGGGCTTAAAACATTTTCTCTTTTCATACTTATGTTTCCCCTTTCAGGGCTATAGTACATAGTCCCATCATGTCATAAAAATTATTTGACGAATAGAAGTGTGTGGGTGGGTGTACAGTGAAGAGCAGCAGTGTGCCCCTTGTATGTTTGCGAAGCACAACCCCGCAAGACTAGTTGTTGCGATGGCCAAGGAACTCTCCCTTGTATAGGACAGTTGAGTCCTCACTGTGTATTTTTCCTAGGGCATGTTGCTATTCCCCTGCCACCAGCAGCTCCAACACCACCATCCACCACAATCACCATCACTATCCACAAGTGGGCAAGGACAGGGTAAAGAGCTATGAGTTAGCTGGAAGAGATATTTTACTTAATATGTACAGCACTTATTGGCAGAGATCAGTATGCTGCAATGATATGTTACATATTTCCTAATGAGGGTGCTTATAGTTAAGGGGAAGTTGTGGTCATTTAGGAGCCCTCCGAGTGCCCTCTTTCCCTCAAAGAGATCCCCCCCTACACTAAAAACCTCTTAAACTGATGTTCAGAATAATTATCCCAGGGCCTTGTGCTTCATGCTTTAAAGGGCCCTTTGTAAATTCCCTTGGCATAACATTATTAGTATTTTTTTTTTTAAGTTTATTTATTTAAGTAATCTCCACACCCAGCATGGAGCTCGAGGTCACAACCCCAAGAGCAAGAGCCATTTGCTTTACTGACTGAGCCAGCCAGGTGCCCCTGTTAGTATTTATTAACTTTTAACATTTTTTAGATGTAAACTTATTTTTGCATTTGAGTCTTTTTTGGAGAAGGGAAAGGCAGAAGTACTTAAATTCCAAGAATGCGTATTTTCAAGTTGTTTTTAAGGAAAAAGACTTTTCTTCTGCCCTACTTTTGTCCTTTGGTAAAAAAGAATGGGGAATAAAATCATTCTTGGTAGAAGAGGAATGTTACATGATGAGCTCTTAGTCTAATATAGAAATAGAATGATGAAATACCATTACATGTTCACTCCGATCAGCAATTGTTTTCAGTCCACATTGGAATTTGCATTAATTTTTCAAACTTCCAAAGGATGCAATTTATTTTTACTGGTGGAAGACCTTGAACTGTTAAGGGCTCGGTTGCTGTAGGATGTTGAAGGCTTACTTGTTTATTTTGTGTTTTCTGTGTACTGTGTTTGATACTGCATATCAGACCAACTCTTGATTTTTCTTTTTATTCCCTTGAGTGAAAGATAGAGTATAAATTGCATATTACCTGTATAGATTAAATAAGACGAGTTGAGAGTTCTTCCTTTGATTAAAGGGTTACTTTCCCAACCATACCACTTTATGAGCCTGATCTCCTCTCCCCACTGCTCAGTTTAGTGGAAAAATTACATTTCTTCACAGCCAAATTAAACCTTTCTGTTGGCCAGTATTTATAGATCTTGGAATAAAGTATAGTTTTGGACACCATCTGATACAATATCTTGGTTCTATCTAGCTTCGTTGCATAAATAAAGATTTTTTTTATAAATTCATTCTTAGTATAATTTATTTCGATGATCTCTTGCTTTGTTTTGTGTTTTTTCCCACTCTTGACATCAGTCGTTAAAGCTGCATGAATATTTTCTTTCTGTGGGGACTTGTGAGTCTTTGTGGCAAGGTTGTAAAAATAGCTGGTTGGCCAAACTTGCTTTTACATTTAAGAGTTTTGGAAATGCATGTGGATGAAACTATGCTTCCTGGCAGGAATTAAATTCAACCTGGTAGAAAAATTACTAAAGGTTAGGATATTAGAAAGACATCTCTAGAGACAGCAAAAATAAAAGATTTATTTCCTGTTTTTGTATAATTCTTTCTGCCTTTCAGGTGTAATATGGTTGACTCCTTTGTTGTGTTTTTCTAGTTTAAGTAGCAAGGCCATTTCCTTTGTTGAGGTGGTTTTCAGATTACTCAGTACTCTATATAGTTGGGGAAATGTTTTCTATATTTTCCCCTTATTTGAAAAGACTTGTTAAAAACTTGCTTATAACTGTATATCTTTTCATATAAAAGACTATAAATAGGATAGGAAAGGATGACAGGATTATAAGAAAATTTTAGAAATTATGAAGCTCATTAGTGAAAGGCTTCCAAAAAGAAATAAACTGCAGAAAATGTCCGTAAGAAATGTTATTGTAATCCTGTACCTGCGATTGATTCTTGTTTCCATTTTGTCCATGGTAGACTATAAATTTTCTGGTCCTTGGTTTCCATGTGGCTGGCTTAAAGCTTTGAAAATGGTTGTATTTTATAGTGAGGAATAACTCATCTTTCTTATATTGGTATTTCATATGTCACACAATTCACAACTGTAAGTAGAGTATACCATTGTAGAATTATTTCTGATTATTTAGTTTACAGAGAAAAAGGAATAGAAGAATGCTTCGGTGACCATCCTAGTGAATACTCTTTCATAATGTACCTTTTTTTATTGTCTTTTTTTCTTTTTGAATGATGCAAAGAGCAGGTATATACAGTTTTTAAGGTTTTTAGCAGTGTATGTTCCCAAAGAGGCTTCCAGAAAGTATGAATCAATTGTACTCTCATGCTTTGCTGTCATTTAGTCTTCTCCTGTATTGTAGAAGTTTTATAGTTTTAGATTTAACATTTAAGTTATGACCCACTTTCAATTAATTTTTATATGTAGTGCAAGGTATCCATACCTAAGTTCCTTTTTTTGTGGGGTTGGGGGGCATGTGCATGTCTGGTTGCTCCGGCACCATTTGTGGGAACGGCTATCCTTTTTCCATTTGCACTGCTTTGATGCCTTTGTCAAATCTGTTGGTCATGTATGTGCGGCTGTTTCTGCCTTTTCCATTCTGTTCCACTGATCCACTTGTTGCTCTTTTTGCCAATAACCTCCTTTTGATTACTGTAGTTTTTTAATACTTGAAATCAAGTAATGTTAGCCCTCCAACTTTGATTTCTCTTTTTCGGAGTTCTTCCAGCTATATCCTAGATCCTTTGCATTTCCATCTGAATTTTACGATCAGCTTGTCAACTTGTGCAAAAAGCATGCTGGGATTTTGATTGGGAGTGTGCTAGACCCATTAATCAATTTGAGGGGAATTGACATTTTAACCATGTTAGGTCTTCTAATCCATGAACACAGTATGTCTCTCAGCCTTGATAATTTATTCCTTTTTATTGTTGAGTAGCTGTCCATTGTATGGATGTGCCACTGTTTGTTTATTCACTCATCTGTGATGGACATTTCACTTGTTTCTGGATTTGGGCTACTACAGATGAATATTTGTTTACAGGTTTTTACACAGACATACATTCTCTTGAATCGGACCAGAATGGCTTTATCCATGCGATAGGGGTATTTTTAGCTTTTTAAGATACCGTGAATTGTTTGCCAACGTGATTGTAACATTTTATATTCCCACAGGCAGTATAAGAGAGTTTTGGTTTCTTCACTCTGCCCGCAGTTGGTACGGGCAGTCTTGAATTTAGGCCTTATATTAGGTATGTAGTAGACATGGTAAAGTTTACTATTTTGCGTCCCGGATATTTTCATATTCCTCTAAATCGTGAGTTTTGCTCTTGGATGAACTCAAGTTACTTGGAAACCATTTGATCCTTTTGGTTGCTGTGTTTATGACTTTACATATCTTTGTTAAGTGAACATGGAGCAGTCAGAGCTCAATCTAGGGCCTAATTGTTCCATTACTTAGGCAAGACTTTTCTGTGTACACTAGGCACTCTACATTGTGAATTTAAAGTTTTTTCAGTGTAGCGGTTTGAGAACAAATCTGTTCATGGCCCTGTGTGATCAGTGGACACTGTTCCTTCTGATTCTTTCCCAGTGATTCTTTCCTTGGCTTCTGGTGGTTTCCTCATGTGCTTTGACTGGTATTTTAATCGAAGATCACCCCTTGCAGTCTCCAGGTCTTCTCTATTCTCTGGTACTCTTTCACTCTCTAGTTGCTTTGATCTCCCTGATTGCTCAACTTTGTCTTCCTAACTCATGGACTCTGCTAGGCTCTGCCTCAGTTTCTTCTCCTTCCACTGTCGCCTGGAAGTTCTCTCAAGCAGTTTAGTAATGTTAGGGGCTCATCTCTTTTTGCATCCTGTCTCTCAAGAATTCTTCTTCTTCATCACCTGATGTCCAGTGGTCTAGCGTTAAGAAAACTGATGTTTCATGTATTTTGTCTGTTGTCTGCTATTTAAATTATTTATTAATTTTGAATTGTTTTGGTTGTTTCAGATAGGAAGGTAGATCTGGTTCCTGTTAATTCATTTGCCTGGAAGCAGAAATCCTAGTTATTTAAAAAAAATTGTTTTAAGTCAAGATACAAAATACAATGAAATGGGTGAAGTGTGCAGGTCAGATGTGTACATTAAGAAATTTTCTATAGGGGCGCCTGGGTGGCTTTGTCGGTTAAGCGTCCGACTTTCGCTTAGGTCATGATCTCGC